>CM035174.1:23879243-25293952 GCA_020205615.1 Panax quinquefolius
TCCATTAAAATACAACAAAATGAAGGTAATTACTATCTTCTTATTACAATCAAAGTATAATCCTTCCTGTGTTCATAAACCTATTACATTGTTCATCGCTTCATAATGTATAATACATACAAACTTATTAAACTATTACACAATGCCTAAGCATCCATCTTAGCTTTTCCTCTTATCTCTCTCTGGGCATTCATAAGACGCTCATCTTTAATTGCAGCTTATATAATTCACGCAAGAAGTGAGTATGACATAGCAAAAACAAGTTTAATCAAGGATAACAGGAATACCACATTCATGAATTATATAACAATTCCAACATAACTGAACAATAGTTATGAAGTATTATGAATCAATAATACTTTAACAGTTCATAACCTCAATTCCCAAAGTATAGAATAGATTAGGAATTCTTAACCGGTCGATAGACCATGAACAGTAATTTCAATTTTCATACTTAAAAAGGAGTCCACAACACTAAGGCCGTTCATCCGTATAACTTACGAGCACTTCTAGTTGATCAGCCTATAGTACTCTATGTTTATCAACACTCATTCATTAAACGTATTTACGTTTAAAATTTTTGGCAAACTCGCGTGCCCATAGAATAATCGATGAAAAATACTTTTGTTTGTTCATAGACAAACCTTACCTTCACGTCCGTACCAAATTACTTGGCATAGATAGCGTAAACATTTCTATATAGAATGATATGTATAATAATCAATCTATATATTACGAATAGTCTAGCCGAAAGTTAAAATCGCATCGACCCTTTCTTTAAAAATTAATCTTGCAATTCAGCCTAAATCGAATCACATAAAACTTGGCTAACATGGAAGTTAGATGTTGCAAGAAAACTTGCCTTTCAAATATTTCTTCAAATAACTTACTTGACCGACCACAAATTTTTATAGAATCTACATGATATGTTCACATATAGACACAATCGTAATTAGCTATCAAACAACTATTCACATTATTCCTACAAGCTTCTTTCTCTTCTATGTCTTTGTTAACTTAATATCTTTAATAAAGTCAACATGACTTATTACCCTTCGTCCCGCTTTATCACTTAATCGACGCTTATTAACCTGGACTCAAACATCATTGATAAGGTACCAACTTTGTTCATTGTACATATCTTGTTAACATGCATTACATTCCTAAGTTTAATACCATATACCTTGGTATAGGTAATATAGATTAGTTTTAGTATATTTATTGAGTATATAAACTCAACTCGTGTAGGTCTCTAAACAACCAAGTTTAAAACCTAACTTAGTCAATTTTTTTTCATCGCCAAACGCGGGCGCGACATCCTTTATATTTTAGTGACGCTACTGCATGAAAGTTAGCAGGGTACTCACTGATTCGAGCCTCAGCTGCATTACACACCACTTTGTAATCGGTTTTGGCCATGCGCCAGCCGAAGTCTCAGGCACCAGGCCATAAAACTAGTTTTGGTTTTCTAACGAAACTCCCGCCTTCCTAATTTGTTCATTTTACATCCGAATTGACCCATTCAATTCCTATAAGTCGAATTACATCCTTTACGTGTTCATATAAGAATTCAACACTTTCGAATCCGTTAACTCATAATTCACTATTGAGTTCATTTTATATACGTAACATTAATGAGCGTTCAATGCTCATTTTCTTCGTTCTAAGTCAGAATCCGACGATTCTCGAACCCACAACTCTTAATCACCCTATCTCACGTGTTGACATTGAAAAACCAACGTTTTCAAGTCTCACAAGCAACTTTTGACTACCACTCGAAATTTCTACGCTTTTGACGCTTAACGCCTATTTCCGTAAAATTTTCCATAACTTCATTATTAATGTTCTCTAAGCCAAATCACATGGAATACTTCATGGATTTCATATCTACATCCTAACCAAACAAGATGCATATACTAACGTATTGATGGAGCTCAATTGTTTATCAACAATCGATCTCAACTATCAATATTTCCATGGTTCAAAACTATATTAAACCTTATATTTTTATAATCTCATGACTTATAGAGATTGAATCTATGTTAAGTCATCTTTAAATCCTCACTCATAACATATACCACCCTTTTATGATTCTCTAAAATGAAAGAAAATCTAAAAAGAGATGAGATGAGAAACAAGAAATATTACCTCAAGAACTCTTAAGAAAACTTTTGAAAAATAGAAGTTAAAGCTTCCAAAGTGTATGTTTGCATAAGGATAGCTCTCTTTCTCTCTCAAATAATCTAGGTTGGCAATTTGAAAACTCCCAAATGAATCAAACTAGCTTCTTATTTATAGAAAATTAGAATGGAGGGCATAATGGTCAAAGAACCATCACCTCCTTACTTATTCATGTGTGGTCACCAAGTAAAACACTTGGTGACTGAAGCCTTATGCTTGCTTCCACACCAATGTGGTTTACCCCACCTCCTTTTGTGACATCCCATGGTTTGCCCCATGGGTTTTACCCATTCATGACCCACCTGCTCAACCCACTTATCGGGTTTTTATGAATCGGGCTTAACCACTAATTATCATTGGGCCTTGGTTATTCAAATGATTGGATTAATTAATAATCCAACTCAAATGAATTAGTCATTAAGTCTTAACTTAATTCTATAATACTAATCGTATCACATACGCATAATTCACGATTATTTCCAGATACTACTCGTATAATAATCGTGTATTATCAGATAGATTTACCCCCACGATATTATACATAGATAATAACTAGTATCACCAAATGCATAACACTCGCCTTAACCATAACGCCATTCCTTCTAAGCATATTATTTCCTTCTCGGAAATCAATATACTCAACCCTTAGGTTTTAAGTTCATGTAAAAATCTGCGTTTGTTATAAATGAAATATTATCGATATTCCATCTTATCACGATATTCTATCATTACGCATTTCTAATTTCAAAATAATTCCCCGATGTAAAATCGGATGAATAGTGTTTTTACTTTAAATTTCTCGAAAAACAATTATTTTCATCTTGAAATTCCAAACAATTATTTCTAACACGTAGCCGAATACTAACCACATTAGCACATTCTAGGTCATAAAACGACCTTCACATAGCTTACTCATTAAAGAAATCAATTAAATTCATTTAATTCACATAATCAAATAAAATTTAATTGTCATAAAAATCCGATTTTCTCAAGCGTTACATTCTCTCCCTTTATAAGGATTCTCGTCCCCGTAATCTTAGCTTATAATTATATAAACAAATGAGGAAAATCTTCCTTCATTTTACTTTCGAGCTCCCACGCTTCTTCTTCAAAGATTGTGGTTTCTCCATAACACCTTCACCGAAGGTATTACCTTATTTCTTAAAACTTGTTCCTTCCTATCAATAATTTGAATTGAAGTTCCTCATAGACAAGTCCTTCTCTATCCTCGAATAGATTCATATTCTATCACGTGTTTATAGTCCGGTTTATAAGGACGCATATCGACACACGAAACACATTATGAATGCGTTCCATCTCTGGAGGTAAGGCTACTACATAAGCTACCTCCCCTATCCTTTTTAAAATCTCAAAAGGTCCTACAAACCTTGGACTTAACTTCCTTTTCTTTTCAAAATGTATCTTCCCTTTCCAAGGCAATACTTTCAGAAAAAAAAAAGATCCTACATCAATTCTCTATTCTCTCTCATGAGGATCTCAGATACTTCTTCACTTGGCCTTGAGCCGTAATTAATCGAGTACGTATTAACTCTACCATGTCCGCCGTTTGCTAAACCATCTCAGGTCCCAACATCCGACGTTCACCCACCTCATCCTAACACAACGGAGTTCGGCACTTCCTCCCATACAACGCTTCGTAAGGCGGCATGCCCATACTAGCGTGAAAACAATTTTTGTACAAAAAGTCCACCAATGGTAGATATTCGTCTGAACTCCCTTTGAAATCCATAACGCAAGATCTTAACATATCTTCAAGCGTTTGAATTGTCCGCTCACTCTGACCATCCGTCGGAGGATGATACGCAGTACTCAATCTTAACTGCGTTCCCATCTGCTCTTGCAAACTTATCCAAAAGTTCGATGTGAATCGTGGATCACGATCTGACACAATCGAAACAGGCACTCCATGTCTATAAATAATTTCCTTGACATACAACTTAGCTAACTGATCTAGGTTATACCTAACTCCTATTGGTAGAAAATGAACCAATTTCGTCAATCGATCCACTATCACCCAAATAGCATCGTATCCTTTTCTTGTTGCTGGAAGTCCCACCACAAAGTCCATCGTGATGTGCTCCCATTTCCACTCGAATTTCTAACGGTTGTAACAACCCGCTCGATTGTTGATGTTCAAATTTAACTTTTGACAAGTTAAGCACCTACTAACATATTCTCGCTATCTCCTCTTCATATTCGACCACCAAAAGTTTTGACGAAGGTCTTGATACATCTTAGTACTACTGGGATGTATCGAGTACCTCGAACTATGGGCCTCCATCATAATTTCTTCTTTTAATTCGGATCATTAGAACCCAAATTCTTCCCTCAAAACGAAGTAATCCTCCTTATCGAGGTTATACTTAGTTTTTCTTTCATCTTCTATCCTCTTCTCGTGATCCGCCAGCATTCCTCATTTCTCGGTTGATTCCCCTAACCCGCTTCCACTATGGTAGGTTGGGTTTCCATGAAAATAACATCTCTACCGCTTCCTCCCAGAATTTAACTTCTAGCTCCATCCATCATGTTACTCAACTCATTCTCGAGTTGTTAATATTGATAATTTCTCCCTACCCTTCCTACTTAACACATCGGGCTACTACATTTTCTTTCCCCTGATGATATAAAATATCACAACCATAATCTTTTATTAACTCTAACCACCTTCTCTCTGCTCTCATGTTCAACTCCTTCGTGAAGAAGATATATTTTACTTTTGTGGTCCGTGTATATCTCACATTTCTCTCCATAAAGATAATGCCTCCATATCTTTAGGGCAAAAACTACAGCTGCCAATTCCAGGTCATGAGTAGGATAGACCTTCTCATAATCCTTCAATTGACGTGACGCATATGCAATGAACTTGCCATGTTGCATGAGCACGCAACCCAATCCTTTATGCGAAGCATCGCTATACACTACAAAATTCCCTGTATCGTCTGGTAAGGACAATACCAGTGCCTCACTTAACCTCTTCTTTAACTCTTGAAAATTGTTCTCACATGTTTCCGTCCACACATACTTCACCGACTTTCTTGTCAGATTTGTTAACGGAGTAGCTAATTTAGAAAAGTTCGGAATGAACCTTCTATAGTATCCCGCTAACGCTAGAAAACTTCAAACCTCAGTTGGCGTTTTCGGTTGCTCCCATTCGTTAACTGCTTCTACTTTTGCCGGATCTACGGAAATGCCATCCTTATCAATAATATGCCCTAGAAACTGCACCCTCTCAAGCCAAAATTCACATTTTATTAATTTCGCATACAACTTGTCCTTCCGTAGTGTCTCTAACACTATACTTAAATGTTCTGAATGATCTTCTGGTGTCTTTGAATAGACTAGAATATCATCAATGAACACTACGACAAACTTGTCCAAATATTGTTGGAACACTTTGTTCATCATATCCATAAATGTAGCTGGCGCATTAGTCAACCCAAACGACATTACCAGAAACTCGTAATGACCATAACGAGTTCTGAATGCCGTCTTATGTGCATCATCCTTCCTCACCTTTAACTGATGATACCCCGTGCGCAAGTCTATTTAAGAAAAATACTTTGCCCCTTTCAACTGATCAAATAGATCATCGATCCTGGGCAAAGGGTATCTATTCTTAATTGTTAACTTGTTCAACTCTCGATAGTCGATCCAAAGTCTTAACGACCCATCCTTCTTCTTTACAAACAACACTGGTGCTCCCCAAGGAGACACACTTGGTTGAATTTACTTCCTGTCTAATAGTTCTTGTAATTGAACCATTAACTCCTTCATTTTGACTGGCGCCATTCGATATGGTGCCCTTGAAACTGGTGCCGTTCCCGATAACAAATCAATTACAAACTCCACCTCCTTGTCCGATGGAATACCCGGTAACTCCTCCTGAAATACATCCGCGAACTCTTGCACAACAGTATCCGATCCAAGGATGTTCCCACTCTCGGGTATCCACCACATGGCATAGATAACCTACACACCCTTTTCTCAACATCTTCCTAGCTTGTGTCATGTATGCACAACAAGAGCGTCTCCTCTGAATTACTATCGAAAACACTACCTTGGTTTTCTTAGAAAGCCAAAGGTTTACACTTTTCCTATGGCAATCTATAATCGCCTTCATGGTTCACCAACCAATCCATACCAAGAATTACATCAATTCTTTTTAGCCTTATCGGCACTAAATCTACCGATAACTTATTCCCTATAATTTCCACGCAACAATTCTTATGAATATGTTCAATGGGGATTATCTCTTCGTTTACCATTAACGCCTAAAGGTATAGGTAACTTCTCGTGGATTAAACCTAATCGCTTAGCAAATTCACATGCTATAAAAGAACAAGTAGCACCCGAAATCAAATAAAGCACATAAGCATTTATCTCATCGATTTGGAATGATACCGCTACCACATCTGCTGATGCAACCGCATCTTGAATAAATCATATTAAACGTCACGAAATGAGGGTCTACGCCATCGATGGTGTTGGTCCAAGAATGGCTAATTTACCACTACCGAACTCTTATTCCCTCTAAACCCTTCTTCGGGTAATTTCTTGCCATGTGGTCCATCGACCTGCATAAAACACCCCCGGTTTTTCTTAGGGTTAGATAACAAGGTGACAAATGCCCTCCTCGCCACGCAGCTTAGCATACTGCTTTCCCTTTAAACAAACTCCAATGTGAGATTTTCTCGCATGTCTTATATGCTTCCGCTTCTCCGCTTGGGATCTCCTCGCTTTACCCCAGTATTCCTGTGGTTAAAACTCTTCCTCTTTGGCAAGTTACTTCGCTCACCGCAAATTCAAATTTTATTACCTCCTTCTAACTTACTCTTAATCTTCCGCTTTTGTGGTACTAAGATAAAGCCTCACCACCACCTTCACTTATTATCGCCTTCTCCGTAATGGTCCCAGAGCAAGCACTTTGAAAACCGATATTCTACTATAGAGCCAAGGTTTTAAGCCCCGCCAAATCACAGCGCTTTCCTTTCTTCTCAGATCCACCCGATGTGGAGCAAATCTCACCAATTCGTTAAACTTGGCGGCATACTAGGGGAACCATCATATCCCCTACTTAAGTTCTAAGAACTTAATTTCCATCCTACCTCGTGATGCTAGTAGGGAAATAGTTCTCAAAGAAAACCTTCTTAAACTGCTCCCACGTAATAGCCTCTGTCCTCTAGCCCCACCCCGGTGAGCTTCCCACCAAGAGTTGGCTTCCCCTTCATCATGTAAGTCGCAAAAGAAGTCTTTATACTTCCCTACATTTGTTATCACAAACGCCTTTTCAATTTCTCTAATCCATGTCCGGGCTTCTAGTGGATCCGCTGCTCCTCGAACTCCTGGAGGACCCACACTTTAAAGTCCTTAAAGGTAGTTGTTCTTGTTACCCTGTGAGCTACAGAATCCCACACCCCCTTGGTTAAATGTAGCCGCTAATAAATTAACGAACTCTGCATAGGGTTGTTAGGACCCCCGATTTTCATTATGAGACTCGGCTTCTTGGTTCCATTGTCTCCTTCTCAAGACATAATTCTCGATTAAATAAATAAAGCTTCGTTATTATCTATTTAACTACTCGGTTATCATTTTAAATTAACAACAACCATTCATACCATAACAAGCATGTTAAATAAAAACTTCATTATAGAAATATGCTTTCATAGTCAAAACTATTTACATCATATTCCCTTAGCCAAAAGCTATTACATACTATCCCGCGATTACCTTCTACAAAAGTTGGGATTTACAAAAAGACTACCATTAGTTATACAAAAGAGGGTTTTACGTGACTACTTATATACCAAAAAGATCTAGTGATCTACTAACACTGTCGATTGGCATTTTCATATTTCTGATTTGCCAGAATCGACACTATATCTCGGCTTATTGTATGTCGAGTCTGCCCGGACTCAATAGAATAACAAGCAATTTTTAGCTTGAAATCTTCATGAGCGCATTCATGGATATATGACATCCTAGTTATTTTCTGGTCTTTCTCAACCAGTTTCTTTTGTAGCTTAAGGACCTCATCCTTATAGTTATGAGCCTTATCAGTCATAAGCACTTTTTCATCGTGCTCTGACTCAAAGTCTTCCTCTGCAGATTCTTTCGCCTCATATAAAGCAGTTATTTCCTCAATGCTCTAGTTGCATCTGCACATTCCTATCTAACACTGCTAGATACAATGCTCTAGTTGCATCCAGAGATGCTGCCTCCTGAGTAGGTAACACCGTGTTAATCGATGTCACCTCCATTTCCTCCTCCACATCTAGCATCTCGTTAAGGTATGATGTTAATTCCATAGTCTCCTCAGAGTATTCCTCCTCAGAGATGTACTCCTCAATGTCTGAGTCTTCTAGTATAACTATCGGTACCTCTGCCACTGGCATTGGTACAATCTCAACTTGGCTAACTGAGTCCTCACTTATCATTTCCACGTTTCTAAACATCAAGCTATCGGTTGACATCTACAAACACATAACACGTTGATTAGTACATAATACACAATAGTATAAGCACAAATCACATTTAATATCTTTAAGATTAATTTTCATCTTTTAATTCCTTCGATACAGAGTTATCTCAATATCTTCTTAATTCAATTGACTTGAATTTCATTCCTTGGACTTTACCTTCCTTACGAGGTTATTAGCCTAAGGTTTCCCCCCCCCCTTAAGTTTTATAACCTAAGGCTTTGATTCCAACCTCTGATGCCCCCAAATTTGGGTATCTTCCAACTCGACAGATGGTGCTCCACTGTACTAACATCCATACAATCATTCCATTGAAATATAACAAAATGAAGGTAATTACTATCTTCTTATTACAATCAAAGTATAATCCTTCCCAAGTTCATAAACCGATTACATTGTTCATTGCTCATAATGTATAATACATACAAACTTATTAAACTATTACACAATGCCTAAGCATCCATCTTAGCTTTGCCCTTATCTCTTTGGGCATTCACAGTACGTTCATCTTTAATTGCAGTTATATAATTCACGCAAGAAGTGAGCATGACAGCTCAACAAGTTTAATCAAGGATAACATGAATACCACATTCATGAAATATATAACAATTCGAACATAACTGAACAATAGTTATGAAGTATTATGAATCAATAATACTTTAACAATTCATAACCTCAATTCCCAAAGTATAGAATAGATTAGGAATTCTGAACTGGTCGATAGACCATGAACAGTAAATTTCAATTTTCATACTTGAAAAGGAGTCCAAAGCACTAAGGTCGTTCATCTGTATAACTTACGAGCATTCTAGGTGATCAGCCTATAGTACTCTATGTTGATCAACACTCATTCATTAAACGTATTTACATTTAATATTTTTGGCAAACTCGCGTGCCCATCGAATAATCGATGAAAATACTTTTGTTTGTTCATAGACAAACCTTACCTTCACGTCCGTATTCAATTACTTGGCATAGGATAGCGTTAACATTTCTATATAGAATGATATGTATAATAATCAATCTATATATTACTAATAGTCTAGCCGAAAGTTAAAATCTGCATCGAATTCTTTCTTTAAAATAAGTCTTGCAATTCATTTCAACGAATCACATAAAACTTGGCTAACATGGAAGTTAGACAAGCGTTAAGAAAACTTGCCTTTCAAAGATCTTCAAATAACTTACTCGATCGACCACAAATTTTTTTACGTAATCTACATGATATGTTTACATAAAGACACTCAGTAATTTGCTATCAAACAACTATTCACATTGTTCCTACAAGCTTCTTTCTCTTCTATGTCTTTGTTAACTTAATATCTTTATTAAAGTCAACATGACTTATTACCCTTCGTCCCGGTTTATCACTCAATTGACGTTTATGAACCGGACTCAAACATTATTGATAAGGTACCAACTTTGTTCAGTGTACATATCTTGTTAACATACATTACATTCCTAAGTTTCATACCATATACCTTGGTATAGGTAATATAGAATTAGTATTAGTATATTTATTGAGTATATAAACTTAACTCAGGTAGGTCTCTAAATAACGGAAGTTTAAAACCTAACTTAGTCAATTTTTTTTATAATTTAGTAAGGCCATATAAGTAAGCAGTACCGACATCCTTTAGCCATTTTAGTACTTTGTAGTACTTGCAGTTGAGTTAGTTAAGTTAATGTACTACTTGTAAGTCAAACTCATTGTTTCTAACGCCACCACTTCCTAATTTTGTTTGTTTTACATCCGAATTGACCCATTCGAATTCCTACAGGTCAAGAATTACATCCTTTACGTGTTCATATAAGAATTCAACACTTTCGAATCCGTTAACTCATAATTCACTATTGAGTTCATTTTATATACGCTTATAAACGTTAATGAGCGCTTAAATCTCGCTTTCTTCGTTCTAAGTCCAATCCGGACGATTCTCGAACCCACAACTCTTAATCACCTTATCTCACGTGTTGACATTGAAAACCAACGCTTTCAAGTCTCACGACAACTTTCGACTACCAATCCCAAGATTTCTACGTTTTCGACGCTTAACGCTCATTTCGTAAAATTCGCCATAACTTCGTTACTAATGTTCTCTAAGCCAAATCACATGGAATACCTAATGGATTTCATATCTACATCCTAACCAAACAAGATGCATATACTAACGTATTGATGGAGCTTAATTGTTTATCAACAATCTATCTCAACTATCAATATTTCCATGGTTCAAAAACTATATTAAACCTTATTATTTTTATAATCTTATGACTTATAGAGATTGAATCTATGGTAAGTCATCTTTAAATCCTCACTCATAACATATACCACCCCTTCATTATTCTCTAAAATGAAAGAAAATCTAAAAGAGATGGAGAGGAGAAACAAGAAGTATTACCTCGAGAACTCTTAAGAAATCTTTTGGAAAAATAGAAGTTAAAGCTTCCAAAGTGTAAGCTTGCAAGGATAGCTCTCTTTCTCTCTCAAATAATCTAGGTTGGCAATTTGAAAAACTCACAAATGAATCAACCTAGCTTCTTATTTATAGAAAATTAGAATGGAGGGCATAATGGTCAAAGAACCATCACCTCCTTACTATTCATGTGTGGTCACCAAGTAAAACACTTGGTGACCAAGCCTTATGCTTGGCTTCCACACCAAGGTGGCTGGCCCACCTCCTTTTGTGACATCCCATGGGTTACCCCATGGGTTTTACCCATTTGGTGACCCACCAGTTTGACCCACGGTTCGGTTTTAATGAATTGGGCTTAACTAAATTATCATTGGGCCTTGGTTATTCAAATGATTGGATTAATTAATAATCCAACTCAAATGAATTAGTCATTAAGTCTTAACTTAATTCTATAATACGAATTGTATCACATACGTACAATTCACGTATTATTTTCGTATACTACTCGTACAATAATCGTATTGTACTTCGTATATATACCCAACGTATTATACATAGATAATAACTAGTATCACTAAATGCATAACACTCGCCTTAACCCTAACGCCATTCCTTCTACGCATATTATTTCCTTCTCGGAAATCAATATACTCAACCCTTATGTTTTAAGTCCTCAGGCAAAAACTGCATTTGTCATAAATGAAATATTATCAGATATTCCATCTTATCATGATATTCTATCATTACGCGTTTCTCGGAATTTCAAAATAATTCCCCGAACAGAAACGGATGAATAGTGTTTTTACGGAAATTTCTCAAAAAATAATTATTTTCGTCTTGGAAATTCCAAACAATTATTTCTAACATGTGGCCAGAATACTAACCACGTTAGCACATTCAAGGTCATAAAATGACCTTCACATAGCCTACTCACAAAGAAATCAATTAAATTCATTTAATTCACATAATCAAATAAAAATTTAATTGTCATAAAAATCCGATTTTCTCGGGCGTTACATCCACGCCCCTCCACGGGAACTCCACAATATGAGTTCTCCTTGGCCCTTCTTAATATGGGGAATTGACGTTATTGGGCCCATTGAGCCGAAAGCCAGTAATGGACATCGATTTATTTTTACCATGATCGACTACTTCACCAAGTGGGTAGAAACAACCCCCTTCCCCTGGGTTACCAAAGAAGTAATCATTGTTTTCATCAGAAACAATGTCATTTGTCGATATGGACAACCCAAGGTGATTGTATTAGACAATGCTAAGAACCTCAACAACAAGATGATGGAGTCTTGCAGTAAATTCCACATCAAACATCTTAACTCCGTCATCTACCGTCCAAAGATGAATGGTGTTGTTGAAGCGGCTAACAAAAACATCAAGAAAATTTTGCAAAAGATGTCCGCCAACCACAAAGATTGGCCTGACCTATTGCCTCTTACTCTGTTAGCCTATAGAACCTCAATGCACACTTCCACTGGGCAACCCCCTACGCATTAACCTATGGGATGGAAGTAGTGCTCCTCATAGAAGTTGAAATGGAATCCCTCAGAGTGTTGATAGATGCTCAGTTGGAGGAAGACCAATGTGTACAAGACAGGTATCACCAATTATCTCTAATAGACGAAAGTCGAACCGCAGCTATCTTCCATGGTCAGTTATATCAACAAAGGATCACCACATCCTACAATAAAAAAGTCTGGCTACGGCAGTTTAAACAATATGACTTGGTTTTGAAGAAGATCATTGACAACCAAGATCAATCTAAGGGAAAATTTGCTCCTAACTGGGAAGGCCTGTTTGTTGTCAAGGAAGTATTGACAGGAGGCGCTCTCAGATTGCAAGAAATGGATGGCGATTAATTTCCATAACTCATCAACTCGGACACCGTGAAACGATACTATGTCTAAAGTTACCATCAAGCAAACATCCTGGTGTTGGATCATTGGATCACCAGTCATTCCGGTTCTTTAACCCTTTACCACATACAACGTTTTTTCACACTTGGCCCCTCGGGGAAACATACTTTTCAAGCCAACAGCACGGCTACTCTGCGTTCCTACGACTTCGGTCATCCCACTACGAATTGAACCTTTTCGCGCTTACAGTTTGTTACCCCCAAACATGGGATCAAACTTTTCATGCTTGCAGTTTATCCTCAATCTAGGATCAAACTTTTTCCTCCCCGCAGTCTGACCTGCACATGGGATCACACTTTTCCACTCGCCCTGAGGGGTGAACTACGTTGACCTGATCTCCTCTTCAATAAGGGTACGTAGGCAACCATTTCATATGGCCTGGTCGCAATAAAACAAAAACAACAAAAACATTTCTACCCTTTTCTCCTTATAAAAACAAAAACAACAAAAACATTCCTACACCCTTTTCTACCACATACAGCGTTGATCCTCTTGCACCAGGTTCAAACTACATAGACCTGGTCTCTTCTTCAATAGGAGTACGTAGGCAGCCATTCATGGTGCGGTCTCACCCCTACCAAAACACAAAAACTTGTCAACTGGAACTGGGATCAAACGTCAATCTACTACATTTCATTGGATTTAGACTAAAGGGATGGAATTACCTGAACTCCTCCCAAATAAGATATTCGGCGACCATCTAAGCTGCGGTTGTACCTTGAAGAACAACACCAATCCATAAGAGATGGAATTAACTAGGCTCCTCCTGAATAGGGGTACTGGCGACTATCTGTGGTGCGATCAATCTTAGAGAGGAAAGCCACACTCATCTCCACATTTCCATATAGAAACCAGTCCCAAAACACCAAAGATGGTAGGGATACACACAGATCAATGATCCATTATGAAATGTCCATAGACAGCTCAATGTCCATCCATTTAGGAGGAATTCAGAGTACATCAAGATCGCAAGCCTTGAGGCAGCAGACAAAATATCAAGCAAGTAGCAAAGCATATCTAAAAGGGAAGTGATCAAAAATATATTTCCCTTCCATATATATAATGTTGTTTCATATACACAATGTGAACTGTACATGAAAAAATGGCTAAGCTAGTCTGTGCAGGAAAATACGAGCTCATCTACAAGTTAGGTTATATACGAGCTAACAAGCCCAACATGGCTTCCCACTCAGAAGAAGGAGGAGAAGTTGTGGTCTCCTGTACGAGAGTATCCACACGACCCAACAGATCTGCAACCATCTGCATGGTGATCATATGCTCATCAATGTAAGCGCTTATCTCTGCGATTATGTTAGTGGTAAGGGACCTCACTGCAGTACTATCTGTGACGGCTACATCCTGGGCAGATATGGCACTATCCCACTCAATGACAGCGACATCTCTGCGAGCTAATGCCTCGTCTCTCTCTAACAGAGCTGCGTCTCTCTCATCAAGGGCATTCAACATCAAGACTCTAGCCTGGTCTCTCTCGAAGGTCATCAGATGAAGACTCTGCTCAAGGTACTATCTGTGACGGCTACATCCCGGGCAGATATGGCACTATCCCGCTCGGCTATCACTGCATCTCTGGTTGATCTGGCCTCATCCTGCTCAATGACAGCGACATCTCTCCGAGCTAATGCCTCGTCTCTCTCTAACAGAGTTGCGTCTCTCCCATCAAGGGCATTCAACATCAAGGCTCTAGCCTGGTCTCTCTCGAAGGTCATCAGATGAAGACTCTCCTCAAAGTACTGTGCTGAATGTTGAATCACAACAGCGCTAGTGTAAGACCCCAACTTTTATGAATAAAGATGATTTTTCTATAAATATCATTTTTTGAATATTATGGAATGAATTTGATATAATGGTATAGTTGTGGGTAATATTTATAAATTTTGCAAAGTACGCAAATTATTATATAATATTCGATTGGCCGGGGAATATTCGTTTTAATAGGGAATATTCGTACAATGACACAATCATTGGTGGACCCCATAACGGAATTATTGTCGAATTAAGAAAACAACAAAAATATTTTATGAAAATTACGGCGGAAGTTTTACCGTTAACTGTTGAAACACCGTGTTAAAAGTACTGATGTCTGGCGTGGTTAAATAGTAGCCGCTTTACGGTATTGATTATTGATGCTTACGTGAGAAGTCACTTAGTTTTATTCAATTATTGCTACAGTAATTGCTGCATAGTATCTCACGTTATTTGATTCAATTATTGTCAATATTTTATATATTATTAAATCAATAATTGAGACGACAAAGTTATTAATATTATTATTTGCAATATTGACGATGTCTAGAAGTTCTGTCAAGGAGAGGTTTGGTCACTAATTGCGTGCCAATAGGGAGAAATCCTTATTGGAAAGCCCCCTCTTTCCTAGGAACGACCTGGTCGATTAATATTGTGAATTATAATAATGGTGATAAATGTTGTTTTATTATTATTATAAATGTAATAAAACATAAAACTTTTTATATAAAACAGAATACTTTTTATAAAGTTTTATTTTATTTGATTATAAATAGAATATATTATATTTTATTATGCCTAGTGTTTTGCGTAGTAAAACTTTTTATATAAAATGTAATACTTTTTATAAAGTTTTGTTTTATTTGATTATTAATAGAATATATTATATTTTATTATGCATATTGTTTGCATAGTGCTTGCATAGTATTGGCATAGTAAAACTTTTTATGTAAAACATAATACTTTTTATAAAGTTTTGTTTATTTGATTATAATTAGAATATAATATATTTTATTGCATAGTGCATCATAGTATCCTTTCCATTCTCCTATAAATAGGATGCTTAGTTAGAATTGAAAATCACACCAGAAATTCAGAGAATTCTTCTTCTATAATCTTGAGCGTATTTCTTTAGAGTTTAAGAAAGTTTTGACCGTAGAAAATAGTTCAAGTTTTCTTCAAGTATATCCCCGTCCTACCCGTCGAAATACTCTTCTTTTATGGTAAGGGGTATTATTTTTTCGTATTCATAAAGAAAGTTATTTTCTTTCAATACTCGTAAGGGTTGTTATTCCATTCTTTATTATTATGTTGGAATAACCAGTTTATGCGAAGTATCGCATACATGGTGAAATTCTTCTGTTATTCCATTCTTTATTATTACATTTGGAATAACTTTTATGCATGCGGATCTATCGCATTCTGGTGAATTCTCATTGTTATTCCATTCTTTATTATTACATTGGAATATCCCGTGCATCTTGGAATTCACGCATGACTGGTTCCATTCTTTATTATTTTATTGGAATATCCTGTATGCGATTCTGGACACGGTTCCATTCTTTATTATTCTATTGGAATAACTTTTCTGCATGCGGATGACGCACGCCTGGTGAATTCTTCTGTTATTCCATTCTTTATTATTCTGTTGGAATAATCTGTCTATGTGGATTACCGCATGGCGGAAAAAATCTATTTACGGTTTCATATATTCTATTATACTCAGTTGATTAAAGTATTGGCTTCTATACTCCATGAAATTAGTGGAATATCCTTTATATTTGTGCTTCATCCAGTATCTTTTCATGGAAATATTCTTCTGAGCATTCTTGAATTTTAATCTACAAAGCAATATCATGTTGACAATTTGGATGTTATTGAGTTTAGGATAAATTAACTTATAAATCTTTAAAATTTATTCTTGAACTTGTTTTATTGAATTGTCATCATCCTCATGCTTATATTATGTTGAAAGTCATTTGTGGCCTGTAGTGCATAGATGGACTTGGTATGATTATGACTAGGGATTATTCAGTATAATTATGACCGTAATTTTACAAATGATGTGGTAAAAATCCTCATTGGTCGTAGTGCATTTATAGACAGTTGTTGGCATGATCATGACCATTGATGAAAACACGAATATCCTTGGCCCGTAGTGCATGGATAATTTGTGGTCGTGATACTAATGAATATCCTTGGCCGTAGTGCAGGGATGATGTGGATTATTTATTAAGCTTAGTCTCAGCGATAAAAGTGACGAAAAACCTTTTAAATCATAGAAGATAGTAGATTTTATTCTCTAATTGACTCTTCTAATGGATTGCTTGTTCCGCTGCAGTTAAACTTGATGTTTGTTATATTTTATCAGTTTAACACTATTGAAGGCTAATGATAATTTATTCTGTATTATCTTAGTCATAATATTTCTTACAGGGCTAGTTGAGCTCACCCTTTTGCTTCATTGTTCTCTTCAGGAAATGAGAACGTAGCAGGGACTAGTCGGGGAATGGAGTGACAGTCTAGATGATAGCATTAGTAGTCCCCACTATTCTATGAAATAGTGTGATAATAAATGTATTGAGGACTTATTTTGAGTTTGAATACTGTCTAGAAGACAATATTTGTATTAAAACTCACAGCTCATGTTGTATATTTAAGGTTGTATTTGTATTCTGTACAATGTATTTGGCGACTCAGAATAGGTGATGTATACCTATTTTGGGAGCGTCATAGTTGGTATCAAAACTTAGGGATATGATCCCTGGCTAAGATGTGAGACTAGAACTAGGAGGGAAGAGACGGGAAATTCCTTCGCTAGTATGACCTACCTAAGTTAATTTGGTATTTAATTGGTCGGTCAGAGTGTAAGACCCCAACTTTTATAAATAAAGATGAATTTTCTATAAATATTATTTTTGAATATTATGGAATAAATTTGATATAATGTTATAGTTGTGGGTAATATTTATAAATTTTGCAAAGTAAGCAAGTTGTTATAAAATATTCGTTTGGTGGGGAATATTCTTTTTGTTTGGGAATATTCGCATCGACATACTCAATCATTAGTAGACCCCATTAACGGAAGTATTGTCGTAGTTAGAAAACGACAAAATTATCTTTCTATAAAAATAACTATGGAGGTGTTACCGTTAAAAGCTGTTGAACTACCCTATGGTAAAAGTACGATGTCTGGCGTGGTTGCATAGTAGCACACCGGTTTGATTATTGATGCTTACGTGAGAAGTCACTTAGCTATACTCAATTATTACTACAATAATTGTTTGCATCATATCTCTTATATTATTGATTCAATTATTGTCACAAATCATCTCAGATAATATGTTATATTATTAATTGAGACGACAAGTTATAAATGATTAATAATTGTTGAAAGATTAAATATGTGTTGATTAAAAATAAAATGATTTGTGGTAATATTTATTCAATCCTTGATGTATATAAAGAGTCTCATGAGGACGTTTGTGGTAAATTTGATTATTTTATGGGGGACCCATATGTCATCATCTAAGAGTCCCTTCAATCGATAGTAATTACCTTTGTGAATAGTAATTACCTTTGTGAATAGTAATTACCTTTGTGAATAGTAATTACCTTCGTCAATAATAGTATTTACCTTTGTCAATAGTAATTACCTTTGTGAATAGTAATTACCTTTGTGAATAGTAATTACCTTCGCCGATAGTATTTACCTTCGTCAATAGTAATTACCTTCTTCAATAGTAATTACCTTCGTCGATAAGTAATTACCCCTTCGCAAATAGTAGTTGTCCCTTCAATATTACCAAGAGTTAACTTTGCCTCTTGATTGTTCCAAGGGTTAATTACCCCTTCATGAATAGTAGTTGTCTCTTCAATATTACCAAGAGTCATTTGACCCTTCGTTAAGACCAAGAGCCACCCTCAGTTTTTCTATAAATAGAAAGCTCATTCCTTCATTATTTCTTACGAATTCACTAAAACTCAAGAGAGAGAAACTATAGAGAGAAAGAAGAAAAGTATTACGCTACTTCACTTTTCCAATATTCATTCTTCTAAGGTAGGGAATATTATTTGTTGTACCGTAAGTAGGGTGTTATTCTTTTTATTCATGAAGAGAACTGTTGTTATTCCATTGCTTATTATTCTCATTGGAATAACTTTGTATCGTGATTTACCCTAAACTTGGTGACATTCTTCTATTATTCATTGGAACATCCATGCGTGTGTTTTACACCGGACTGGTTCCATCTTTATTATTATTCTCATTGGAATATCCTCGTCATGTGTTTTACACCGACTGGTTCCGCCTTTATTATTATTACATTGGAACATCCTCATACGTGTGTTTTACGCTGGGACCGGTTCCATTCTTTATTATTCTGTTGGAATATCACATGCAATGCGTTTCTGCCTTAACACGGTTCCGTTATTTATTATTACATTGGAATAACTTTTGCCTTTCTGCGCTATCGCATGCATGGTGATTTCTTTTGTTATTCCATTCTTTATTATACCCAGTTAGTTAAAACTTTGACTACTATACTCCATGAAATTAGTAGAATATCCTTGATATTTGCGCTTCATCCATAGATCTTTCATGGAAATATTCTTCTAAGCATTCTTGAATTTTACTCTACAACGTAAGTATCATGTTGACAATTTGGGCGTTATTGGTTCTGGACAAATTAATTCTTGAACTTGTTTTATTGAATTCTTATATCATTGTCATCATCCTCATGTTTATATTTTTTGAAAGTCATCTCGTGGCTGTAGTGCATAGATGAACTTGGTATGATTATGACCGAGGATTATTCGGTGTAATCATGACCGTAATGTTACAAATGATGTGGTAAAAGTCCTCATTGGCCCGTAGTGCATTGATGGATGATTTATTGGCATGATCATGACCATTGATGAATACATAAATATCCTCGGCCCGTAGTGCATGGAATTTGTGGTCGTGACCTAATGAATATCCTCGGCGTAAAAGTGCGGGGATGATGTGGATTATTTATTTAGCTGAGTCTCAGCGATAAAAGTGATGAAAACCCTTTTAAATCATAAAAGATAGTAGATTTTATTTTCTACTTGACTCTTTTAATGGATTGCGGGTTCCGCTGTAGTTAAACTTGATGTTCATTATATTTTATCAGTTTAACACTATTTTAGGCTAATGATAATTTATTCTGCATTATCTTAGTCATAATATTTCTTACTGAGCTAGTTGAGCTCACCCTTTCTTTCACTGTTCTCTTCAGGAAATGAGAATATAGCTGGGATGAGTTGGGGAACAGAGTAATGGTCCAGGGGATAGCATTAGTAGTCCTCACTATCCTGTGAAATTGTGTGATAATAATTGTAATGAGGACTCCTTTTGAGTTTGTATGATCTCTAGTAGACAATATTGTATTCAAACTCACAGTTTATGTCGTATTGTACACCTACAGCTTATATTAGTAAGTTGTATTTAAATTACATACCATGTATCTGACTACCCAAGATGGGTGATGTATACCTATTTTTGGGGGCGTCACAGTTGGTATCATAGCTTAGGGATATGATCCCTGGCTAAGATGTGAGAATAGTACTAGGAGGGGAGAGATGGGGAATACCTTCGCTAGTATGACCTACCTAAGTTTATGTGCTATTTTATTGATGCAGCCGTAATATAGGGATAATTTGTTACATGTCAATTAACCTTTTGTTTTGTGGCGATGATTCAAAAATGAAATCGAGAATGTTGAGAATAGCAATGGAGCACAAAGCATGATCGTTAATTCACCACATATCAATAATCGTGATAATGTGCATCGAAGGCGACAATCCTCATGCAAACAACAACAACACCACCAAATGATGAATGATCAAATGTTCGAGGCTTTATGCAATTTATGCAACAAAGAAAGACGAGCGACTCTGTCCAAAACGTGGGTGGAAACACGAAAAACTCTCGGTGGTCACCGCTAAAGAATTCAAGGAGCCGGGACCACCGGGAGTTTAAGGGAGAGCCAAAACCACTTCAAGCGAAGCATGGATAAAGCGATTACCAAGATATTTGATGTCTTGGGATGCTCCGAGGAGCAAAAGGTTCCCTTTGTCGCCTTTATATTGCAAGCGCGAGAGGCGATTCATCGGGGAATCGGTATAACGTACTCAACCTGTTGTCTTCAAGATATCTTGGGAGAAGTTCCAGGAGCTGTTCAACGACAAATACTTTCCTGAAAGTATTCGCCACATGAAGGAGGTGGAGTTTATCAAGTTGGAACAAAACAATATGACCGTGTCGCAATACGAGGCAAAATTTGCGGAGTTATCACGATTTGCATCCCACTTGGTGGATAATGAAGAGAGAATGGCGCGAATATTTTTAAGAGGTTTGAAGCTGGAGATACATCAACATCTTATTTCTCATAAACTGTGTTTGTATTCAGATGTTGTAAATAGGGCTCAGTTAGTGGAGTGCGATAACGAGTCAACGCAACTAAAAGAGAGCAGCCGGCAAAATTATAATACCAGCGAGAGTAGTCATCGAAGCGGTGACAACAAGCGTGGAGGGAATCAACAAAGCCGATATGGTAACCACTTGGTGTAATCGTACAAAACAATAAGAATGGACATTTCAAGAAAAGGAGATTCAACAATGATGGAAAGACGTCAAAGACCAAAGACCCGTTGTTAAGGAAGGAGAAAGACCACCTATCATATGCTTCAAATGCGGAGGAGAAGGACACATCACCCAAATCTGCGTCATGCCATTCAAAGCATGTTATAATTGTGGAAGAGAAGGTCACTTAGCTCGATTTTGTCGTTTCTCAAAGACAAATTCAGCTAGGATGGAGGCACCAAAGGTCATCCCGAAAAGTCAAACCCAGTAGTGCAAGGAGAGCGTTTTGTTGTGACTCTCCGAGAGCAAGGAACCCGAATGAGGTCATCACGGGTAAGCTTATCATAAACTCTAATGAAGTCTATACTTTATTTGATACCTGGTTCTACCCATTCTTTTATTTCTCCTACTTGCGCTCATCGATTAAATTTGACTCAGGAGAAATTAGACTTTGACTTATCTGTGGAAACTCATTGGGAGAAACCTTCATTACATCCACTGATTATAAGTCTTGTTTGGTTCAAATCGGTACCCTCACATTACACGTCGATCTTATTTCATTAAAAATACTTGCATTTGACGTGATTCTAGGGATTGATTGGTTAACTACTTATCATGCAAAAATTGATTGTTTTAAGTAAGGTTGTTAGCTTTCATATTCCTAATCAACCTATTATGCTAATTCAAACAACCAAACCATTAAAATCAATCACGGTCATCTCAAGCCATAAAGCTATTCGTTTATTGAAAAACGGATGTCAAGCTTTCTTAGCTCATGTCACAGATTTAAACAAAAATACGTCAGTTTTGAATGATATTTCTATTGTTAATAAATTTCCTAACGTATTCCCCGAAGAACTTCCTGGTCTACCCCCAGAGCGTAAAATTGAATTTTATATCGACCTTGAACCCGGTACAAAACCTATTACCAAAGCCCCATATCGAATGGCTCCTATTGAACTTCAGGAGTTAAAGACCTAACTGCAGGAATTGTTAGACATTGGCTTTATTCGTCCTAGTACTTCTCCTTGGGGTGCTCCTGTTCTATTCGTGAAGAAGAAAGATGGGAGTATGCGACTTTGTATTGATTATCGGGAGTTGAATCATGTCACCATCAAAATAGGTATCCATTGCCACGTATTGATAACTTTGTTTGACCCGGTTGCAAGGAGCCAAATTCTTTTCAAAGATTGATCTTCCTTCCGGATATCACCAATTGAAGATTAGAACCGCTGACATTCCAAAGACGGCTTTCAGAACTCGGTACGGGCATTATGAATTCCTAGTCATGTCCTTTGGATTGACTAATGCTCCGCCTTCATGGGTATGATGAACCGAGTATTCAAGGAATATTTAAATCACTTTGTGGTCGCCTTTATTGATGACATCCTTATTTATTCCAAAAGCCGTGAAGATCATGAGCAACACTTGAGGCTGACACTCCAAAAGCTTCGTGAATATAAGCTTTATGCCAAGTTGAAGAAATGCGAGTTCCGGCTTGAAGAAGTAGCATTCCTAGGGCACGTGGTATCAAGTCATGGAGTATCTGCTGACCAAAAGAAAGATTGAAGCTATTCAAAGTCGGGAACAACCTAAATCGATGACCAAAATCGTAGCTTTCTCGCTTTAACTGGTTATTATCGAGATTCGTGGAAGGATTTTCTCGAATCGCTACTCCATCGACTCAAATTGACTCGAAAAGATACAAAGTTCGGTTGGAGCGAAGAATGTGAGAAGAGTTTTCAAGAACTCAAGAGGAGACTTACTTCAAAGACTGCTTCGACAATACCATTTGGCTCGGAGGATTTGTCATCTACAAATGCTTCCGGCAAAGGGTTGGGATGTGTTCTCATGCAACATGGAAAAGTTATAGCCTATGCCTCATGACAACTCAAAGAATATGAGAGGAATTATCCTACTCATGATCTAGAGTTAGCAAATGTTGTCTTTGCACTTAAAATTTGGAGGCATTACTTGTATGGGGAGAAAGTGGAGATCTTTACGGATCATAAAAGCCTCAAATATTTCTTCACTCAAAAGGAACTCAACATGTGACAACGACGTTGGCTTGAATCGTTGAAAGATTATGATCATACCATCCAATACCATCCTCGAAAAGCGAATATAGTAGCGGCGATCGCATTGAGTAGAAGATCATATGTAAGAAATGAGTGCGTTATTGTCAACGCAGCGCCCATTTTGTGTGACTTGCAAAGGATGGAGATAGAGTTAAAGACTCGAGGGACGCATGTGATGATAGCGAGTATACGAGTAGAACCGACTTTAATCGATAAAGTTAAAGTCGCTTTCGAGCTACGGACACTGAGTCGATGCGTATGAGGAAGAAAGTGCAAGAAGGTGCTATGCTTACGGAAGCAAGAATCGATGAAGAAGGAATACTTGAGTCAACTCCACTTTTGTGTTCCTAACGATCCTCGATTTAAAGTATAATATCATGATGGAGGCGCACAACACACCATTTGCAATCCATCTCTAGAGTACCAAAATGTATCATGATATTCGCCATACATTTTGGTGGAGCAATATGAAGAGAGAGATAGCGCTATTTATCTCAAGGTTTCTAACTTGTCAACGAAGTTAAAGCGGAGCATCAAGTACCAAAAGGTCCATTGCAACCACTTGAAATTCCGTAATGGAAGTGGGAGCACATTACCATGGATTTCGTTCTGGGTCTTCCTAAGGTTTCTCAAGGCATTAATGCGATTTGGGTCATTGTTGATAGATTGACCAAGTCCGCTCATTTCTTACCAATACGAAAACTTATACACTTGAACGTCTTGCTCGTATGTACATAAACGAGATTGTAAGATCCGCATGGTATGCCTAAGTATCCATAGTTTCGATCGAGACCCAAGATTCACTTCACGATTTTGGGTTAGTTTGCAAAAAGCTATGGGCACAAACTTACGATTTAGCTTCGGCATATCATCCTCGGGATTGGACGGACGAATGGAGAGGACTATTCAAACTCTTAAAGATCTATTAAGACTCTGTGTCCTTGATTTCAAGGGGAGTTGGGACAAGTTCTTACCATTGGTTGAGTTTTCCTACAATAACAGTTATCAAGCAAGTATTGGCATGGCTCCATTCGAAGCGTTGTATGGAAGAAAGTGTCGTTCTCCAATATGCTGGGATGAGGTGGGTGAAGCAACGTTGTTGGGACCAGAGTTGGTACGTATGACTACGGAAAAGATTCAAATGATCCGACAACGTATAAAAACCTCACAAAATCGACAAAAGAGTTATGATGATTTTCATCGAAAGGACGTGGAATTCGATATAGGAGATCATGTGTTGTTAAGAGTTGCTCCATGGAAAGGAGTTACAAGATTTGGAAAGAGAGGAAAACTTAATCCTCGATTCATCGGGCCCATTTTAATCCTCGATCGAGTAGGAACTGTGGCCTATAGGCTCGCTTTACCGCCAAATATGTCTCGTGTTCATAACGTTTTCACATATCCATGTTACGTAAATATGTGAAAGACCCGAACCATATTATTGAGTTAGAACCGGATTTAAATAGCGGAAGATTTGACGTATGAAGAGGTTCTTGTTCAAATTTTGATAAGAAGGAACATATTCTACGCCCAAGGTTATACCTCAAGTCAAAGTTTTGTGGAGGAACCACGATGTTGAGGAAATGACTTGGGAGTTAGAATCAAAAATGAAATCAAGGTATCCTTACCTCTTCGACATACCAGTATCGTACCCTAATTTCGAGGGCTTAAATTTCATAAGAAGGGGAGGTTGTAAGACCCCACTTTTATAAATAAAGATTAATTTTCTATAAATATTATTTTTGAATATTATGGAATAAATTTGATATAATGTTATAGTTGTGGGTAATATTTATAAATTTTACAAAGTAAGCAAGTTGTTATAAAATATTCGTTTGGTCGGGAATATTCTTTTTGTCGGGGAATATTCGTGACGACTACCAATCATTAGTAGACCTCAATAACTAAGTATTGTCGTAGTTAAAAACGACAAAATTATCTTTCTATAAAAATAACTACGAGGTGTTACCGTTAAAAGCTGTTGAACTACCCGGTGGTAAAAGTAAAAATACGATGTCTGGCGTGATTGCATAGTAGCACACGGTATTGATTATTGATGCTTACGTGAGAAGTCACTTAGCTATACTCAATTATTACTACGATGAATTGTTGCATCATATCTCTTATATTATTGATTCAATTATTGTCACAAAGATCATCTCAGATAATATGTTATATTATTAATTGAGACGACAAGTTATAAATGATTAATAATTGTTGAAAGATTAAATGTGTTGATTAAAAATAAAATGATTTGTGGTAATATTTATTCAATCCTTGATGTATATAAAGAGTCTGTTATGAGACGTTTGTGGTAAGTTTGATTTTTTATGGGGGGGGCCCATATGTCATCATCTAAGAGTCCCTTCGTCAATAGTAATTACCTTTGTGAATAGTAATTACCTTTGTGAATAGTAATTAGCTTTGTGAATAGTAATTACCTTCGTCAATAGTATTTACCTTCGTCAATAGTAATTACCTTTGTGAATAGTAATTACCTTTGTGAATAGTAATTACCTTCGTCAATAGTATTTACCTTCGTCAATAGTAATTACCTTCTTCAATAGTAATTACCTTCACAATAGTAATTACCTTCACGATAGTAATTATCCTTCATGAATAGTAGTTGTCCCTTCAATATTACCAAGAGTTAATCGCCTCTTGATTGTTCCAAGAAGGTTAATTACCCCTTCACAAATAGTAGTTCTCTTCAATATTACCAAGAGTTAATCGCCTCTTCGGTGTTCCAAGGGTTAATTACCCCTTCAAGAAATAGTAGTTGTCTCTTCATATTACCAAGAGTCATTTTGACCCTTCAAGTTAAGACCAAGAGCCACCCTCGCTTTTCTATAAATAGAAAGCTCATTCCTTCATTATTTCTTACTTAATTCACTTTGAAACTCTAGAGAGAAAACTATAGAGAGAAAGAAGAAAATTATTCTTGCTACTTCACTTTTCCAATATTCAGTTCTTCTAAGGTAGGGAATATTATTTGTTGTACCCGTAAGGGGTGTTATTCTTTCTTATTCATGAAGAGAACTGTTGTTATTCCATTGCTTATTATTCTGTTGGAATAACCTATATACGTGGTTTACCCTAAACTTGGTGACATTCTTCTATTATTCTGTTAGAACATACTGTCTGTGTGTTTTACACCGGACCTGGTTCCATCTTTATTATTATTCTGTTGGAATATCCTGTCTGTGTGTTTTACACCGGACCTGGTTCCGTCTTTATTATTATTCTGTTGGAACATCCTGCCTGTGTGTTTTACGCCGGACCTGGTTCCATTCTTTATTATTCAGTTGGAATATCATGTTCTGTATGCGTTTCTGTACGACCGGGATTCCGTTATTTATTATTCTGTTGGAATAACCTGCCTTTGCGGTCTATCGCATGCATGGTGATTTCTTTTGTTATTCCATTCTTTATTATACCCAGTTGGTTAAAACTTTGACTACTATACTCCATGAAATTAGTAGAATATCCTTGATATTTGCGCTTCATCCAGTATCTTTTCATGGAAATATTCTTCTAAGCATTCTTGAATTTTACTCTACACAGAAGTATCATGTTGACAATTTGGACGTTATTGGTTCCTGGACAAATTAATTCTTGAACTTGTTTTATTGAATTCTTATATCATTGTCATCATCCTCATGTTTATATTTTTTTGAAAGTCATCTGTGGCCTGTAGTGCATAGATGAACTTGGTATGATTATGACCAGGGATTATTCGGTGTAATCATGACCGTAATGTTACAAATGATGTGGTAAAAGTCCTCATTGGCCCATAGTGCATTGATGGACAGTTGTTGGCATGATCATGACCATTGATGAATACACAAATATCCTTGGCCCGTAGTGCATGGAATTTGTGGTCGTGACCCTAATGAATATCCTTGGCCGTAGTGCAGGGATGATGTGGATTATTTATTTAGCTGAGTCTCAGCTGATAAAAGTGATGAAAAACCTTTTAAATCATAAAAGATAGTAGATTTTATTTTCTACTTGACTCTTTTAATGGATTCTTGGTTCATGTAGTTAAACTTGATGTTCATTATATTTTATCGCTTTAACATCGTTGTAGGCTAATGATAATTTATTCGCATTATCTTAGTCATAATATTTCTTCGAGCTAGTTGAGCTCACCCTTTCTTTCACCGCTCTCTTCGTGAAATGAGAATATAGTTTGGGACGAGCCTGGGAACGTAGTAATGGTCCGTGGATAGCATTAGTAGTCCTCACTATTATGTGAAATAGTGTGATAATAATTGTAATGAGGACTCCTTTTGAGTTTGTATGATCTCTAGTAGACAATATTGTATTCAAACTCCCAATTTATGTCGTATTGTACACGACAGTTATATTAGTAAGTTGTATTTAAATTCTGTACCATGTATCTGACTACCCAAGATGGGTGATGTATACTTATTTTTGGGGGTGTCACACAGAGTATAGGGATAATATGTTACATGTCAATTAACCTTTGTTTTGTGGCAGTATCTGAAAATGACATCCGAGAATGTTGAGAATAGCAATGGAGCACAGGAGACCGTTGAGTCTCTACATATCAATAATAAGGATAATGTGCATCAAGAAGGCGACAATCCTCATGCAAACAACAATACTGTCCAAATGATGAATGATGGAATGTTCAGAGGCTTTATGCAATTCATGCAACATCAGGCGAGAGCGGCTCCTGTCCAAAATGTAGGAGGAAACACTGGAAACTCTAGGACGGTCACCGCTAAACAGTTCAAGGAGCTGGGACCACCGGACTTTATTGGAGAGCCAAAACCACTTAAGGCGGAAGCGTGGATAAAGCAGATCACCAAGATATTTAATGTATTGAGATGCTCCGAGGAGCAAAAGGTTCCCTTTGCCACCTTTATGTTGCGAGAAGAGACAGATTACTGGTGGGAATCGATAAAGCGTACTCAACCTGTCGCACTGACGATGTCTTGGGAGAAGTTCCAAGAACTATTCAACAGCAAGTACTTTCCTGAAAGCATTCGTCACATGAAAGAGGTAGAGTTCATCAAGTTGGAGCAGAACAATATGATCGTGTCGCAGTACAAAGCTAAGTTTACTGAGTTCTCCCAATTTGTGTCTCACTTGGTTGATAATGAGGAGAGAATGAAGCTGATGTTTCTAAGAGGTTTGAAACCCGAGATACGTCAATACTTAATTTCTCACAAACTGTGTTTGTATTCCGATATTGTTAATAGGGCTCAATTATTAGAACGCAATAACGAGTCAAATCAACCAAGAGAAAGTAGCTGACAAAATGATAATACACGTGCTAGCAATCATCGAAGCGGTGACAACAAACGTGGAGGGAATCAACATACCAGAAATGGTAACCACTTCAGTGGTAATCATGGCCAAGACAATAAAAGTGGACATTTCAAGAAGAGGAGATTCAACAATGATGGAAAGACGTCATCACCAACACCCGTTGTTAAGGAAGGAGAACAACCACATATCATATGCTTTAAATGCGGAGGGGAGGGACATATCAGTCCAAACTGCGCGATGCCATCCAAAGAGTGTTATAATTATGGAAGACAAGGTCACCTAGCCCAATTTTGTCATGCACCAAAGAAAAGTCCAGTTGGAACGGTGACACAAAATACCATCCCAGACAAGTCAAAACCAGTAGTATAAGGGAGAGCGTTTGTTTTGACCTCCCAGAAAGCAAGGAACCCGAACGAGGTCATCACGGGTAAGCTTATCATAAACTCTAGCGAAGTCTATACCTTATTTTATACCGGTTCTACCCATTCTTTTATTTCTCCAACTTGCGCTTAACGATTAAATTTGACTCCGGAGAAATTAGACTTTGACTTATCTGTGGAAACTCCGTTGGGAGAAACCTTCATTACATCTGCTGTTTATAAGTCTTATTTGGTTCAAATCGGTACCCTCACATTACCTGTCGATCTTATTTCATTGCAAATACTTGCATTTGATGTGATTATAGGGATTGATTGGCTAACTACTTATTATGTTAAAATTGATTGTTTTCGTAAGGTTGTTAGCTTTCATATTCCTAATCAACCTATTATGCTAATTGAAGCGACCAAACCATTAAAATCAATCACTACTATCTCTCAAGCATAAAGTTATTCTTTATTGAAAACGGATGTCAAGCTTTCTTAGCTCATGTGATGATTTAAACAAAATTCGCCGATTTGAATGATATTTCATTGTTAATAATTTTCCTAACGATTCTCAAGAACTTCGGCCTACCCCGAGGCGTGAAATCGAGTTTGGTATCGACCTTGAACTCAGTACAAAACCCATTTCCAAAGCCCCATATCGAATGACTCCTATTGAACTTCAGGAGTTAAAAACCCAACTGCAGGAATTGTTAGACATCGGTTTCATTCGACCTAGTACTTCTCTGAAGAAGTAAGATGGAAGTATGCGATTTTGTATTGATTATCGGGAGTTGATTCATGTCACCATCAAAAATAGGTACCTGTTGCCTCGCATTGATGACTTGTTTGACCAGTTGCAAGGAGCACAATTCTTTTCAAAGATCTATCTTCATTCTGGATATCATCGGCTAAAGGTTAGAACTTAGGATATTCCAAAGACTGCCTTCAGAACTCAGTACGGGCATTATGAATTCTTAGTCATGTCTTTTGGATTGACTAATGCTCCTGCAGCCTTCATGGATATGATGAAACGAGTATTCAAGGAATATTTGGATCACTTTGTGGTCGTCTTTATTGATGACATCCTCATATATTCCAAAAGCCATGAAGATCATGAGCAACACTTGAGGCTGATACTCTAAAAGCTTCGTGAAAACAAGCTTTATGCCAAGTTAATGAAATGCGAGTTCTGGCTTGAGGAAGTAACATTCCTTGGGCACGTAGTATCAAGTCATGGAATATCTGTTGACCCAGAAAAGATTAAAGCTAGTCAAAGCTGGGATCAACCTAAATCAGTGACCGAAGTACGTAGCTTTCTCGGATTAGCTGGTTATTATCGGAGATTCATGGAAGGATTTTCTTGAATCGCTACTCCATTAACTCAGCTGACTCGAAAAGATACAAAATTCAGTTGGAGCGAGGAATGTGAGAAGAGTTTTCAAGAACTCAAGAGAAGACTCATTTTAGCACCTTTTCTGACCATACCATCTGGCTCGGACGGACTTGTCATCTACAGTGATGCTTCAGGCAAAGGGTTAGGATGTGTTCTCATGCAACATTGGGAAAGTCATAGTGTATGCCTCGCGACAATTCAAAGAATATGAGAGGAATTATCCTACTCATAATCTAGATTTGGCATCTATCGTTTTCGCACTTATAATCTAGAGGCATTACCTGTATGGGGAGAAAGTGGAGATCTTTACGGATCATAAAAGCCTCAAATATTTCTTCACCCAAAACGAACTCAACATGCGGCAACACGTTGGCTTGAACTGTTAAAAGATTATGATAATACCATTCAATACCATCCAAGTAAAGCGAACATAGTAGCTGACGCATTGAGTAGAAGATCATATGCGGGTACTGCCAGAGTTTAAAGGCTCCATGAACCCGATCGAAGCTCAGACTTGGGTTATGGAGATGGAGAAGGTTTTTGATGTCGCAAGAGTCAGAGAGGACCAGAAAACTGCCTTTGCAACGTTTATGCTAAAATCTGAAGCCGGTTATTGGTGGCAAGCAAACAAGGTCCGTGGAGGAGAAGGTATGATTACCTAGGAGAGGTTTAAGGAGATGTTCTTCTAGATGTATTTCTCAACCAGCTCACAGAACCAAATGGAGGTTCAGTTTCTGGAGTTAAAACAGGGGAATATGTCCGTACATGATTATACGGCAAAATTCAATGAGTTGGCTAGGTTCGCCCCGTATCAAGTACACATGGATGAGAGAAAGATTATGTGATTAAACAATCAAACATATATGATCAATGTAGTTAGTTAAGTTTGTAAAGTGGTAATGACTAACTATGTCATGATGACATATGTATATAGGATATTGTGATTCGAATTGTTCTGTTTAATCTACAAACAAGGCAAGTTTTCTAATCCTTTATCTTATTGAACTAATTATTATTTTCAATTCGATTACCTTATAATGATGCAAGCTGTCTAAACTTTGGTTTGATGTTGAACAAGTTATTCTTATATTTAACTTGTTGTTTAGCATGCACAACTATATATACTAATGTCGAACATTTCTATTGTTCAAATTGCTATGCATGCTTAGTATTCAATTCTAATTAACCTTGGCTTAGTATTGTTCAAGCAAGGTGTGTTAGAGTAATTCAAATTGTATGCTATTAGATTATTCCTAAAGCATGACTTTAGTTTACTATGATTGATTTAATCACGATTATTCTATAGTATAGTGTTATTGGTTTTATTCAACTACTCCTTAGTTGATGTTCGTTGAATTCCAAATTACCTTGAAAGCTTATCCAAACCAAACTTCCTTTGGTGCGGACTTGTACTCTAAATACTGAGATGAACAACCCTATTGTTATGATTAGGTGTTAACTTACGCATAGCGTTAAAATGTTTGTGCACAATACATTGTACGAGGGGCTGATCCCCCTAAGAATGAGGTCCTTATAGTCTTATGACTGTTAAAGTTGGAGTTGAAAGATTACTTGCAACTGTGGACGTAGTTCACGGTCTTACGACCTTCAGTGATGTATATTTTCCATATTTTTGGGATTTCAGTTTCTGATTATTATTGATAGAGTACTATTCACTTTTGGTGAGCCTATTTCGACAGTTATTATTGTTATACTCCTGTTGATTCCATATTATATCCAGTGAGCAATTGTTTTGCTCACTCTTACATATTTATAAACTCATTGCAGCTAAAGAAGAGAAGTTAGGTGAACCTTAGACTAGCAAAGGAAAGGGAAAAATGTACAAGTGATGAAGACTTGTAATTTTTACTTTGATTAAGATGTTAAACTTTTATTATGTTGATCTTAGACTTTATTTTAAAGAATTTATGTAATATTTTCCCCATTTGAATGATAATTTAAGGTTAGATAACCTGGGAGATTTTTATTTAAGTTTAATCCTGTATGGGCAGGTTTTTATTATTCAATTTTATTATAATTGGGTAGTTAGAAATGAATGTTTTGATTAGGTGAACACCAAATCTTGAGGAAATGAAGTACCAGGATTTCGGGGTGTCACAAGTTGGTATCAAAGCTTTAGGTTATGAACCTTAGGTAGGGGAAAAAGCCTTAGGAAGTAACCTTTGAAAAGGTAGTGGAGATAACTCTTATCGAGTTCTAAGAAAGAAGTAATAAAACACTTATGTGCTTATGTGATTATAATTTATGTACTCGTGAGTGTCGAGTAGTAATGATTAATAATTAAAACTTTAAAACTTTATTATCAGGATGACTAATGTCGGAGAATCCAGTCAGGCTAGGGAGGAGGGACCTCAATTGCCTATAGAGGAGGAGCCTCGTGACATTCAGGTAGTTTGGGAACAACTACTACCACGGGAGTCGACCTGCTTGGTCACGATAGTTGAAGATGAGGATGATGACGTGGAAACAGATGAGGAAGATCCCGGTGGGTACGCCACGCAGACGGATGAAGAGGACGAGGAGGAAAGGATTCCACTTAACTCGATAGCTGGCTATATATACGATGAGGTGCATGACCGTAACGTGGAACTTTAGGATACAGTTGAGGAGTTGCAAGAGATAGTAGCTGAACAACAGACTGCAATGACACAAAAAGACGGCGAGATCCAAGATTGTGAAGAACGACTAACAAATGTCGAGGAGAAACTAGTACAGACTGAAGGAGAGAAAGAATAACTGATCGAATTGGTCGCTGAACCGAAGAACAAGCTGAGAGAAGAAGCTGCTAAGAGGGCAAGAGCTAAAGATGCTTACGAGGAAGCTTTTCAACGAACCAGATTAGCAGTAAGAGACACGCAAGCAAAGAGGATGAAGATGGAAGAGATGGATAAAGTATTTAACACCGCAATTAATCAAGCTCAAGATCGGGTCATGGGATATCCGATTCAGTTCGAGACGCTGCCATCATTCGTGTTAGATCGTAGAACAATGTTTTGAGTCATGGAGGAAGAACGTGATAGGGCTAAGAAGTATCTTAATAGAACATCGTAGCTGTTGTACAATGAGTGAAAGGTTAAATAAATTGTAAATCCCAAGTGTTATGCAACCTATGGGATATGACTATGATGTTGTCCTGAAACTTTTGTAGTTCAGGAAAGTAATGTAGATAGCAGTGATGCTATTATTTTATGTTTTCAAAAAGGTTATGAATAAATAAAAGTTGTTACATTATTCAAAGTGTTATGTGTTATGTGGTTAATTCTTTTTGGAGACAAGTTAAGTAGAAATTACTTAAAAGAATTGAATAATAATCTAATGAATGTACTTTTAACAGAAAATGCCTCCCAGACGTCAACCACCACGACAGAGAACCACTGAAGGAACCAATAACGACAATGTTGACGATAACCCTGTTCAACAACTAGTGACACTACTGATAGGAGCGTTACAGAATCAACCACAAAACTATGGTACAACGTTTAAGGATTTCAAGGCGGTTGGACCACCTAAATTCTGTGGGTCCATGAATCTAGTCGAAGCACAAACCTGGATTATGGAGATAGAAAAGGTGTTCGATGTTGCTAGGGTAGGGGATGATCAGAAGATTGCTTTCACAACTTTCATGTTAAAAGCAGAAGCTAGTTATTGGTGGCAGGCCAATAAAAATCGTGAAGGGCCAGGAGTGATGACCTGGGATAGGTTCAAGGAGTTGTTCTTCGAGACCTATTTCCTGGATAGTTCAAAGAGTTAGTTAGAAGTGCAGTTTTTGGAATTAAAGCAGGGAACAATGATGGTATCTGAGTATGCCACGAAATTAAATGAATTGGCTAGGTTTGCGCTATATCAAGTCAGCACAGACGACCGTAAGGCGAAGAGATTAGAACAAGGATCAAGCCCCAGGTCAGACAAAGAGGGTTTCCTGCTCGATTAAAGACGCTCTGAAGATGATGGAGAAGGCGTTACTAAGCTAAAGGTGGAGGCGAGGCAGTGACAAAGTTCAAACAAGAACAAAAGAAGAAGAACAATGAGAATGAGATTAAGAATGGAGGTGGTAACGGTGGAAACAACAACAACAACAACAACAACAACAACAACAACAACAACAACAGCTTGAAGAGGAAGTGAAATGGGAACATGGGTGCTGGAAACCATCAGGGTAACTAGCAAAACAAAAAGTTTGAAGCATGTGGGACATGCGGGAAATTTCACAAGGTTGCGTGCTTGATGGGGAAACGAGTTTGCTTCAATTGTGGCTAGGAGTGTCACATCACCCCAAATTGCACTCAACCTAAGAAGAATGTGTGCTTCACGTGCGGATCCAAGGATCACTTTGCTCGTGAATACCCTATGAAGAAGGATGGAGTGACAACCAGAAGCAATGGAGGTAAAAATGGAGGTACATGGGCCATTGCAGGACATGCGAAGATAAATAAACCCATAGCCGTAACCTTCTATACGACCGTATAAGATGTCAGGCAATCAAAAGATGTGGTGTCAGGTATTATCCCAATCAATGATATTAATGCATATGTGTGACGCCCCCAAAATAGGTATACACAACACCCATTCTGAGTCGCCAAATACATGGTACAAGAAGCAAACTACAACTTCAATAATACAAATGTCGTGTGAAATACGACAGTATATACTGTGAGTTTAAATATAATATTATCTTCTAGACAATATCCACACGCAAATAAATCCCCATCATATTTATTGATACATCATTTTACAAAAATGGTGAGGACTACTAAATAACTCTCTCTAGAACCTTCATTCCATACCCCGGCTAGTACTACTATTCTACATTCTCGCCTCCACGAGAAGAAGAATGGAACAACAAGGAAAAGGGTGAGCTCAACTAGCCCGATAAAGAATGTTATGACTAAGATAATATACAACAAATTATCGTTAGTCTCCAACGAGGAAAAATCGATAGAATACAATAGACAACAAGTTTCGGATCAATATTACATGGTGAAATAATAATTCATAGAAGAGTTACGTAGAGAATGAAATCTACTATAATCTATGAATTTAACAGATCCATCATCAATATTTTATCCTGTAACATCAATCAATATTCATCTCAAATCAAATATTCATCTTTTACTCTGGCCAAAGATATTCATCAATCGGTCATGTTCATCTCAACACTGTTCATCTTTGCACTAAAGGCCAAAGATATTCATCAATCGGTCATGTTCATCTCAACACTGCTCATCTTTTGCACTAAAGGCCAAAGATATTCATCGATCGGTCATGTTCATTTAAACACACTGCTCATCTTTTACTTTTCTGGGCCAAAGATATTCATCGATCGGTCGTGTTCATTTAAACACACGCTCATCTTTTACACTACAGGCCAAAGATATTCTTGAAAATCATTCATCTTTGCACTCTGAGGCCAAGATATTCAATAATATCATCATTTAAGGCGAGGATGATGAAAAATATTTTTAAAGAAACGAATCCATTGAAACAAAATGACAAGGATTAAGGATTAGTACTTGGTTTTATCCACGTCCAAAAATACCTCAAAAATAATCAAAGTGAAGTAAAATTCAAGAATGATCAAAACATGGATACAATCATCAGCTAGTATCCGAATAGATATTTTAGACGAAACGAGAAAAAATTTCATTTTTCTATTGAATAGTCTGCCGTATTAAGTGATTAGTCTTAGTATCGTGAATAGTCTTAGTATATCGTGAATAGTAACTCAGACACCCAAAGGTAGAAATTCCACAAAAAACATCTTCACGCTTTATGAATAGTACTACGTGAATAGTAACTCGTGAATAGTAACTCATGAATAGTAACTTCGTGAATAGTAACTCATGAATAGTAATTCGTGAATAGTAACTCATGAATAGTAACCCCGAAGCATGAAAAAGTTCCAAATTTGATAAAAGTTCCAACTAATATTTCAAAGATAATGATATTGAAGAATTAATATCATTTGAGAAGAAAATAACATCCCTTACCTCAAAGAATCGATTACTTGGAAGGAAAGGTGGGAGTGATCTTTGAATGAAACTTATCTTGAATAGCAACAACTCTCAAAGTATCTAAATACTCACAAAATACGCTCAATAATATAGAGAGAAAGAAAACTTTTGTTTTACGGTGTGATTTTCAATTCTAACTTAGCCCTCTATTTATAGGAAAATGTTAGCCCAAAGCGGACTTGACTTGACTACTACGATGGCTTTACTTTTACTACTATTACCACCCACCACATTTGAAATAAAATTCAGCACATTTTTTCACCAACCACAAGTGGGGCCCACTCAATTCTAGAATTTTCCACCAAAATCAATTATAACCACGATTTAAGAATCGAGACACCTCTTAAAATTCATAACAAATCATTCGTGCATTTTTAACGGTTCAAAATTTGTGGACATATACTCAACTTATGTATGTATAACATACCCAAAATTACCACAATCCAACGGTCGGATTAAAAATTATAACCCCATGATATATCTCAAAACCCACGATTTGATTTTTAACACCTCCAATCCGATAAAATCTTGATAAAACACCTCAACATTAATTCCTTCATTAATAACCACATAAATAAATCCATCATTTATATTCATATAAAATAAATATTTCCTTACCATATGAATCAATAATTAATTATTCACAAATAATATTACGAATCACATTTATGACAACCAGTAGTTCCGGAAAGAGGGGCTTTCAATAAGGATCTCTCCTTCTTGGCGGCGCAATTAGGTGACCAAACCTCTCCTTAGATGAGAACTTTCTAGACATTGCCAATAATGTTATCTAATAATATTATTCAAATAATATGAATTATTGATCGATAATAGGAAATCTTGTGCGGTGACAATTATTGAAACAAATAATAATATAAAATACCAACGCAAACAATTATTGAATCAATAAAATAAAATCTTTGAGCATAATTCTTGTGAAAATTATTGAGTAGTGCCATCTTACGTGCGAATCAATAATTCAACAATCTTGTGCAATGTCTGGTGTCTACTCTTTATGCGACCACGCGCGTATTCTTGTATTTTAACCAACGGTATTCAACGATCTTAACTTGGTAACAACTACGCCAGTTATTTATAACCACCCAAACTTTGTCGTTTTCCTCATCCAATCGCTTTCCGTTATGGGGCCCACACATGGCTTAGCAGCAAAATCGTGCGAATATTCCCCGACAGTACGAATATTCCACGACCAAAACAATGAATATTTTATAACCACTTGCTTATTTTGAAATATTTGCGTATTTTACCCATAACTAACCACATTAATCAAATCCACCCTTACTATTTCAAAATAATAAATAAAGGAAATTAATTTTATTTAAAAAAAAATTTGAGGTCTTACAACCTCCCTCCTTATGAAATTTAAGTCCTCAAAATTGGCGTGCGTGCACAGGTGTTTGAAAAGATGAGGATACCTCGCTTTCATTTCCGTTTCCAATTCCCGGTCATTTCCTCTATAGCATGATTCCTCCACAAAACTTTAACTTGTGGTATGACCTTTCTTGGCGTAGGACATGCTCCTTCCTATCCAAGATCTTGACAGTACCTCCTCATACGTTAAGTCTTGGCTATCTCGTCCGGTTCTAACTTCAATAACGTGTTTGGTCGTCCACATATTTACGTAACATCGATCACGTGAAAAGCGTTATGAACACGCGTCATACTTGGTGGTAAACGCGAGTCTATAGGCCACGGTTCCTATTCGATCGAGAATTTCAAATGGATTAATAAATCGAAGGTTTGAGCTTTCCTCACCTCACAGATTCTCGCTTTTAAAATAACAACTTCTTGCACCTCCTTCTTCAAATTCATCGACTCGGTGTGTAGCTTGAGCGACTTTAACTTTATCGATTAAAGTCGATTATACTCGTATATCATCACGTACTCAGTATATCATCACGTGGGTACCTAAAGTTTTCATCTCCAACTCTATTATTTGTATATTATCTGAAATGAGTCTTTGACAATATTGTACTCGTACTTGTATACGATCTTCTACTCAACACGTCGGCTACCACGTTAAGCTTTTCCGGGATGGCATGGTCGAGAATATGTCTTTGAAATGAGTCTCCTCTTGAGTTCTTGAAGCTCTTCCCACATTCCTTGCTCCATTTGAATTTTGTATCTCTATGAGTCATTCGTTAATGGAATAGCGATTCGAGAATATCCTTCAACGAATCTCCGATAATAACCAACTAAGCCTGAAAGCTACGCATTTTAGATTCTGAAACTTAGGTTGTTCTCAAGCGTGACTCATATCCCAACCTTGGATAGCACGTCACAATGACACCTATCGGTTTACTATCGCATGCGAATATGGCGTCCCTTACGAGTCTGGCTTAGGTGAATTCCACAAAGGAAGTCACAAGATAAAACTCTCGGTACCAAATTCTATAGTTGAATTTTTAACTCACGAAGTTCAATAGGAGCCATTCTATATGAGATTTTAGAAATGAGTTTTGTCTGGGGTTCAAAGTCGATACAAAATTTAATATCGAGCTTTGGGAGTAAGCGAAATTCTTGAAATACGTCGGGAAAAATCAATAACAACAGGAATATTATTCAAATCGGCGTGTCTTTATTCAAATCCATAACATGGACTAAGAAAACTTGACATCCGTAATAAACGAATGACTTCATGGCTTGATATGAAAATGTTTGATTACAATGGTTTGATTGCTTGAATTGAATAACGGAGTTGCTTAGGAATATGAAAACTAACAACCTTACAAAAGCAATCAATTTGGCATGATGAGTAGTTAACCTTAAAATCACATCAAAAGCAAATATCTCTATAGAAATAAGGTTAACGGTAATGTGATAGTGCCAACTGAATCAAACAAGATTTCTAAACAACGAGATGTAATGAAAGTTTCTCTAACGTATTCTCCATAAATAGGTCAAAGTCTAATTTCTCCGTAGTCAAGTTCAAGCGTTGAGCGCAAGCAAAGAGAGATAAAGAATGGGTAGAACCGGTATCTAGTAAGGTATAAACTTAGCAAGAATTTATAATTAACTAACGATGCTAACCGTTCGGGTTCCTCGCATTTTAATGAAGTCACGACAAACGCTCTTCCAAGAACCGTTGACTTTGACTTTTACGGGACGATCTTTTGAGTCACCGTCCTGCTTGAACTAGGTTTATTTATCGTACAATCTCGGCGATATGTCCTTCCTTTCCACAATTATAGCATACCTTAAAGCTGTTGTGTGGGCGGTTTGGGGCGATATGTCCCTCTTTCCGCATTTGTAACATGTCTGACCGATGGTCTTTCTCCTCCTTGGAACCGATTTGCCCTTTGGCGGCAGACGTCTTCACATGGTCGTTGTTGAATCTCCTCTTTTAAAATCTCCTCCCAACTCGCTTCTTCTATTTTCATGGCCACGATTACCACTAGAGTGGTTCTGCGCCTTTGTCCGTATTCTTCTTTCTCCACTTTGGTTATCGTTATTACGATGGTTGCTTATCTTTGGTATGATCCACGGTTATGGTCCCTCGGTTGAGCGTACTCGTTATCTCGCTCTAACAAGCTGAGCCTGTTTTACAACATCTGAATAGAGAAAATTTATGAGAAATGAGATCTTGGCGTATCTTGGGTTTCAAACCTCTCGAAACATCCGCGTCATCGTTCCTCATTCTCCACCAAATGAGGTGCAAACACGGATAACTCCGCAACTTACGCCTCGTCTTTGGGACACCGTCATGTTATTACTGCTCCAATCTAATAAACTCCACTTCCTTCATATAGCCGAATACTTTCGGGGAAGTACTTGTCATTGAACTGCTATTTCTGAAACGTCTCCCATGACATCTTTGAGTGCGGTTTGGATGGATGCGCTTCACGATTCCCACCGATGTCTGCCTCATACGGAACATAAAAAGTAGCGAATGGAACTTTCATTCCTCCGTACATCCCAAGACATCGAATATCTTGGTAATTTGTTTGACCCATGTTTCCGCCATAATCGGATCGGCTTTCCCTTAAATTCGGTGGTCCCAACTCTTTGAAGCTGCTTGGTGTGACCACCGTGAATTGCTATCATTTCCTCCTATATTTTGAACACGAGTCTCCCTAAATCGATTTTGCATGAGCTGCAAAAACTTCTAAACATTCCCTCGTTCATCATCGCTTTCGGTGGTGTTGTTGTTCATAGGAGGTACATTGCCCGACTGTTGCGTTCTCCTCGTTGGTGAGTCAGAGCGTCTCTACGGTCTCATTTACTCCACTATTAATATTCTCGATCGACATTCTCAAATCTTGTCATAAAATAAGGGTTAATTAAGGAAATCAATATATCACATAATATCCCTATATCTTGACGACTAACTAACAAATAAGCTTAGGTAGGACACACTAGCGAAGGATTTACTCGTCTCTCCCCTCTAGTTTTATTCCCGATCTCCGCCAGAGATCATATCCCTAAGCTCGATACCAGCCGTGGCGCCCCCAAAATAGGTATACACAACACCCATTCGAGTCGCCAAAATACATGGTACAAGAAGCAAACTACAACTTCAATAATACAAATGTCGTGTGAAATACGACGGTATATCTTAATGAGTTTAAATATAATATTGTCTTCTAGACAATATCCACACATAAATAAATCCCCATCATATTTATTGATACATCATTTTACAAAAATGGTGAGGACTACTAAATAACTCTCTCTAGAACCTTCATTCCATACCCCGATTAGTACTACTTACATTCTCGCCTCCACGAGAAGAAGAATGGAACAACAAGGAAAAGGGTGAGCTCAACTAGCCCGATAAAGAATGTTATGACTAAGATAATATACAACAAATTATCGTTAGTCTCCAACGAGGAAAAATCGATAGAATACAATAGACAACAAGTTTCGGATCAATATTAGCGTGAAATAATAATTCATAGAAGAGTTACGTAGAGAATGAAATCTACTATAATCTATGAATTTAACGATCCATCATCAATATTTTATCCACTGTAACATCAATCAATATTCATCTCAAATCAAATATTCATCTTTTGCACTACTGAGCCAAAGATATTCATCAATCGGTCGTGTTCATCTCAACACCTGTTCATCTTTGCACTAAAGGCCAAAGATATTCATCAATCGGTCATGTTCATCTCAACACCTGTTCATCTTTGCACTAAAGGCCAAAGATATTCATCAGTCGGTCATGTTCATTTAAACACCTGCTCATCTTTTTTCTACTGAGGCCAAAGATATTCATCGATCGGTCGTATTCATTTAAACACTGCTCATCTTTGCACTCTGGGCCAAAGATATTCTTGAAAATCATTCATCTTTTTTCTGGGCCAAAGATATTCAATAATATCATCATTTAAGGCGAGGATGATGAAAAATATTTTTAAAGAAACGAATCCGGTTGAAACAAAATGACAAGGATTAAGGATTAGTACTTGGTTTTATCCACGTCCAAAAATACCTCAAAAATAATCAAAGTGAAGTAAAATTCAAGAATGATCAAAACATGGATACAATCAAAGCTAGTATCCGAATAGATATTTTAGACCGAACAGAAAAAATTTTCATTTTTAAATTGAATAGTGCCGATGATAAATGAATAGTCTGTAGTATCGTGAATAGTCTTATCATCGTGAATAGTAACTCAGACACCCAAAGGTAGAAATTCCACAAAAAACATCTTCACGCTTTATGAATAGTACTCGTGAATAGTAACTTCGTGAATAGTAACTCATGAATAGTAACTTTCGTGAATAGTAACTCATGAATAGTAATTAAATGAATAGTAACTCATGAATAGTAACCCAGAGCATGAAAAAGTTCCAAATTTGATAAAAAGTTCCAACCAATATTTCAAATAATGATATTGAAGAATTAATATCATTTGAGAAGAAAATAACATCCCTTACCTCAAAGAATCGATTACTTGGAAGGAAAGGTCGGAAGTGATCTTTGAATGAAACTTATCTTTGAACAATGACTCTCAAAGTATCTAAATACTCACAAAATACGCTCGATAATATAGAGAGAGAGAGAAAACTTTGTTTACGGTGTGATTTTCAATTCTAACTTAGCCCTCTATTTATAGGAAAATGTTAGCCGTACCAAGAAGCGGACTTGACTGCTACACGATGGCTTTACACTACTATTGCCACCCACCACATTTGAAATAAAATTCAGCACATTTTTCACCAACCACAAGTGGGGCCCACTCAATTCTAGAATTTTCCACCAAAATCAATTATAACCACGATTTAGAATCGAGACACCTCTTAAAATTCATAACAAATCATTACGTGCATTTTTAACGGTTCAAAATTTGTGGACATATACTCAACTTATGTATGTATAACATACCCAAAATTACCACAATCAAACGGTCGGATTAAAAATTATAACCCCATGATATATCTCAAAAACCCGATTTGATTTTTAACACCTCCAATCCGATAAAATCTTGATAAAACACCTCAACATTAATTCCTTCATTAATAACCACATAAATAAATCCATCATTTATATTCATATAAAATAAATATTTCCTTACCATATGAATCAATAATTAATTATTCACAAATAATATTACTGAGAATCACATTTATAATGACCAGGTAGTTCCCCGGAAAGAGGGGCTTTCGATAAGGATCTCTCCTTCTTGGCGCGCAATTAGGTGACCAAACCTCTCCTTAGACGAACTTTCTAGACATTGCCAATAATGTTATCTAATAATATTATTCAAATAATATGAATTATTGATCCGATAATAGGAAATCTTGCGTGCGACAACAATTATTGAAACAATGATAATATAAAATACCAACGCAAAGAATTATTGAATCAATAAAATAAAATCTTTGAGCGATAATTCTTGTGAAAATTATTGAGTAGTGCCATCTTACGTGCGAATCAATAATTCAACAATCTTGTGCAATCTGGTGTCTTCTTTGTGCAACCACGCGTATTACTGTATTTTAACCACCGGGTATTCCAACAGTCTTAACGGTAACAACTACGCCGTTATTTATAACCACCCAAACTTTGTCGTTTTCCTCATCCAATCGCTTTCCGTTATGGGGCCCACACATGGCTGCGCCGTCGTACGAATATTCCTCGACAGTACGAATATTCCACGACCAAACGAATATTCCCCGACAACAATGAATATTTTATAACCACTTGCTTATTTTGAAATATTTGCGTATTTTACCCATAACTAACCACATTAATCAAATCCACCCTTACTATTTCAAAATAATAAATAAAGGAAATTAATTTTTATTTAAAAAAAATTTCGGGGTCTTACAATATGTATTATTTGATTCGGGTGCTACTTGCTCGTTTATATCTGATGAATTTGCTAAGAGGTTAGAATTGCCTAGAGAAGAACTGAATTTTCTTTTGAACATAGAAATTGTGAATAAGGAAGTAATCCCTGTTAGATTCGTATACAAGAACTGTAGGGTGAATATTAAGGAAAATATCTTTATGGTAGATTTGATTCCGATTAGACTTGGAGAGTTTGATGTTATTTTGGGAATGGATTGGCTGTTCAAATATGGAGCGGTAATTGATTGCCAAAAGAAGTGTGTAAACCTTATGACTCCATCAAAGGTAGTATTCTATGGTAGCAAGTCGCCTAGATAGATGAAATGTCTGATGAATATGCAGGCAAAGAAATTATTGAGTCAAGGCTGTGTGGGCTATTTATCTTGCATAGTCGATACTCAGAAGAAGAATGTAAATCTGGAAGAAATACCAGTAGTGAGGGAATTCGAAGACGTTTTTCTAGAGGATTTGCCAGGACTTTCGCCTGACAGAGAAATTGAGTTCGTGATCAACTTAGCGCCGGGAACAACATCGATATCGAAGGTCCCGTACAGAATGGCTCCGGTAGAAATGAAGGAACTGATGGTACAGTTGCAAGAACTGCTGGACAAGAAATATATTCAACCTAGCGTATCGCTGTGGGGAGCGCCAGTTTTGTTCATGAAGAAGAAGGACAAATCAATGCGTCTTTGCATTGATTACAGGGAGTGAAACAAAACAAATACCTGTTTCCAAGAATAGATGACTTGTTTGACCAATTGAAGGGTGCTAAATACTTTTCGAAAATAGATTTGAGAAGTGGGTATCACCAGTTGAAAGTGAGGAAGGAGGATATACCACGAACGACATTCAGAACTCGGTATGGATATTACGAGTTTTTGGTGATGTCTTTTGGTTAAACCAATGCACCTGTTGCATTCATGGATTTGATGAATAGGGTGTTTAAACCATTCTTACACAAGTTTGTAGTTGTATTCATCGACGACATTCTAGTGTATTCCAAAACTCAGGAAGAACACGTGGAACACTTACGTTTAACATTGGAAACACTAAGAAAGGAAAAGTTGTATGCAAAATTCTCTAAGTGCGAATTTTGGCTCGACCGTGTACAATTTTGGGGCATGTGATTGACAAAGATGGGATTTCAGTTGATCTGTCAAAAGTGGAAGCTGTGATCAATTAGGAACAACCAAGAACACCATCAGAAGTGAGGAGTTTCTTGGGACTGGCTGGTTATTATAGAAGATTTATTCAAGATTTTTCTAAGATAGCCACTCCGCTAACAAATTTGACAAGGAAAGCTGTAAAATTCGTTTGGACGGAGAAATGTGTAGAGAGTTTCCAAGATTTGAAGAAAAAGTTAAGTATGGCACCTGTGTTGTCATTACCAGATAATACAGGAAATTTTGTGGTGTACAATGATGCCTCACACAAAGGATTAGGATGTGTTCTTATGCAGAACGACAAAGTTATTGCGTATGCATCAAGACATCTGAAGGATTATGAGAAAGGGTATCCGACTCATGATTTGGAATTGGCTGTAGTTGTATTTGCTCTGAAGATATGGAGACACTATTTTTATGGAGAGAAATGTGAGATCTATACAGACCACAAAAGTCTGAAGTATATTTTCACTCTGAAGGATTTGAACATGCGTTAAAGAAGGTGGATGGAATTGATAAAAGATTATGATTGTGAAATCTTTTATCATCCGGGCAAAGCGAATGTGGTGGCAGATGCTTTTAGTAGGAAAGGTCGGGAGAAGTTGATGCTGATAACAACTCAGGAGGAGCTCATTTCAGCAATGACAAAACTGGAGTTGGAAATCAAATTTCCAAAAGAATCTGATGAACAACTATTCCAAATAGAAGCTGGTCCAACTTTAGTGGACAAAGTGAAGAATGCTCAACTACAAGATGAAGAGTGTGGGAAAATTAAAGAGAATCTGATTGAGAGTAGTGATGTAAAATACAAGATTGATCACCAGAAGGACTACTACGGTTTGAGGAAGAATCTTGGTTCCAAAGAATACCGTGAGTGAAAGAAGAAATTTTGATCAAAAGCTCATAGCTCAAAATATTCAATTCATCCAGAAGCACGAAAATGTATCAAGATTTGCGCCTACATTTTTGTGGCCGAATATGAAAAGGGAAGTTCGTGAGAATCGTGGCGAAATGCTTGACATGTCAAAGAGTAAAAGCCGAACATCAAAGACCCAAATGGATTACTTCAACCGTTGGAAATCTTCGAATGGAAGTGGGAACACATCACGATGGATTTTGTGGTGGGTCTTCCAACTACTCGAGAGGATGCGATGCAATTTGGGTGATAGTGGATGATATTAAATCAAATAAGACTTTCTACCAATAAAGATTAGATTCAATCTTGATCAGTTGGCAAGATTGTACTTTAAAGAGACCATTTCGAGGCATGGAGTGCCAGTATCAATTGTGTCCGATAGAGATCTGTGATTCACGTCTAATTTCTGGAAGACACTACAAGAATGCATGGGGACACAGTTGCGAATGAGTACAGCTTATCATCCACAAACAGATGGCTAAAACGAACGAACAATTCAAACATTAGAAGATATGCTAAGAGCATGTGTCATGGACTTTAAAGGAAGCTGGGAAGAACAATTACCATTGGTGGAATTTGCTTACAACAGCAGTTATCACGCGAGCATCGGCATGCCACCTTACGAGGCATTGTACGGCAGAAAGTGTAGAACTCCACTGTGCTGGGATGAAGTCGGTGAACGTCAACTGCTAGGGACCTAACTAGTGCAACAAACTCGCTGACGTTGTCAAACTCATCAGGACAAGATTGGTAGCAGCTCAAGACAAACAAAAAAAGTATGTTGATCAACACAGACAAGATTGTGCATTCGACGTAGGAACTTTTGTATTCCTAAAAGTTTCTCCTTGGAAGGGGAAAATTCATTTCGTTAAAAAGGGAAAGCTAAGCCCAAGGTTTATTGGACCCTTTGAAGTGCGGTGAAGAGTGGGAGAAGTGGCTTACGAGGTAGCTCTACCTCCAGAGTTAGAAAACATTCATAATATTTTTCACAGTTCGAGAAAGATTTGTCTTATGAAGAGGTTCCTATCCAGATAGTCGACAGGAAAGAACAAGTGCTCAGGAATAAAGTGATACCTTCTGTGAAGTTGATATAGAGGAACCACAACGCTGAAGAAGCTACGTGGGAACTCGAAGAGAAAATGTTGAAAGAGTACCCTGAGTTATTTTTTAATCATGTCTTCGATTAGGGATGTAATCTTTGTAAGTAGGGAAGTATGTAACGAATGATTTGTTTGAGTTGTGATTCTGAGAACAGAATCCTTGTAAGGAGGGAATGATGTAACATTCCAGAATTTTAAAGTGTAATATTAAATATTTATTAATTTATATAAGTATTTGATGGATATGTTTATTGTTGAATAAATAATTGTTCAATTTGAGTTGATGAGGTTTAGTAAATTATTTGTTGAATAAATAATTAAATATTAAATATTTATTTGCAATATTAAATATTTATTGAATTATATAAGTATTTAATGGCAATTTGAGTTGATGTGGTTTAGTTAATTATTTGTTGAATAAATAATTAAGGAGCTAAGAAAATTAATTGCTATGAGATTATATACTAATTTAATTTAATAATTAAGTTAGAGAGCTAATAATGATTAAATGAATTATAGTATTTTAATTGAAATTTGTGATTAAAATAAGGTGTTAGTTGATTAAAGAAAATTATAATTATAAAGAAAATTATAATTTTGTGGTATTGATTTATGTGTTAAAGTGATTTAATAAATTATTTTTAGAATTTATTTATTTAAATTAATGTGTGACAAATAACCTTGTTATAAAGGAGTTACTAAAATAACTTAAGGGAGTTTAATTTAGTTTTGCCAAACAAGGCCTAATGCCTATTAAGTCTTTTATCTAATTGTGTTTTACCAAACAAGGCATAAGGATTAATGGGTTATTTTTAGTTAGTAAACCAAACAAGCCTTATGGCTTTTGATTTCAAAAAAAAATTATAACTGATGTCAGTTAAGTTAGTATTATATTATATAATTAATATATATTATATCTTATATGCGTTATATTCTAAGACGTAAGAATAGAGGAGAGATGTAAGAGAGAAAAAGAGAAAAACTCAGAGGAAGAAGAAGAAGAGAAGAAGAAAAGTGAGAGAATCCTAGAGAATTAGGAGTGAAGAGGAGAAAAGCTTGACAATCAAAGAGATAGTATCATCATCTTCTTCAAGGTATTATTCTATTCTTTTTAGTTTTAAGAGTTTAGTTTTTCTCTTTCCAAATTCTCTGTAGAATCCTTGTAAGGAAGAATTGTTGTTGTTATGTGGCTTTATATGATAAACTAGTGATGTTAAAACTATTTTCATAAGTTATAATCAATGAATTGATGATATGTATGTAATTTGTGAAGAAAACCTTTTACGTAGAGAGTTTTTTGAATGAGTATCAAGTTAATTTAAAGTAGAAATTGAGAGTTAATTAGTTGTTTAGTTGATAAATTGACCATCTAATTTGATAGAGTATGCATAATTATTGATAAAGATACTTTGAATTAATTGTTTTGGTTGAAAAATAAAATTTACAGTGTTGATTTTCATTGAAATATCAAAAAGTGAGTTTTTATCAAAAATAGTAAAATTGGATGTTTTAAATTCGTTGTTTATGTTGTTGTATAGGTAGAAACATGTTAGGAGTTCTTGAATTATGTTTACATGAAGTTTTTGTATGAATTTCATGTGAATTAGTCTGTTAAAAACGAGATTGTAGGCCAAAATGGCTTTTTTCAGATCGTTGTTTAAATCGCTATTGAAATCTGCAGCTATGACAGACGCGCAACCACAAGCAAATTTCAAAGAAGACGTTAGTGGCGCCGCAGAGCCATCGCCACGCCAGCAAAGGCGTTTCAGAAGTTTATTTATTCAGCATGTATACTATCCCCATTACGCCAGTATGTGATTGACCAAGAAATAAACTGTAGGCAAGTGTATGAAAGTTAGCGTAATGGTCTAACACTGTACTTTTTGTACACAAAATTTGAAGAAACATTATGTGATGATAGTAGGACTGTAAAATATTGATTTTAGTATTTTTATACTATGAATAATTATTTTATTAAAGATTAACTTGTGTTATAACTTGATTATGTGATTAAACAATCAAACATACATGATGAATGTTGTTAGTTAAGTTTTTAAAGTGGTAATGACTAACTATGTCATGATGACATATGTATATAGGATATTGTGATTCAAATTGTTTGGTTTAATATACGAATAAGACAAGTTTTCTAATCCTTTATCTTATTGAACTAATTATTGTTTTCAATTCGATTACCTTATAATGATGCAAGCTGTCTAAACTTTGGTTTGATGTTGAATAAGTTATTCTTATATTTAACTTGTTGTTTAGCATGCACAAGTATATATACTAATGTCGAACATTTCTATCGTTCAAATTTCTATGCATGCTTAGTTTTCAATTCTAATTAACCTTAGCTTAGTATTGTTCAAGCAAGGTGTGTTATAGTTATTCAAATTGTATGCTATTAGATTATTCCTAAAGCTTTCCTTTAGTTTACTATGATTGATTCAATCACGATTATTCTATAGTATAGTGTTATTGGTTTTATTCAACTACACCTTAGTTGATGTTTGTTGAATTCCAAATTACCTTGAAAGCTTATCCAAACCAAACTTCCTTTGGTGCAGACTTGTACTCTAAATACTGAGACGAACAACCCTATTGTTATGATTAGGGGTTAACTTACGCATAGTGTTAAAATGTTTGTGCACAATACATTGTACGAAGGGTTGATCCCCCTAAGTACGAGGTCCTTATAGTCTTATGACTATTAAAGTTGGAGTTGAAAGATTACTTGCAACTATGGACGTAGTTCATGGTCTTACGACCCTCAGTGATGTATAATTTCCATATTTTGGGATTTCAGTTTCTGATTATTATTGATAGAGGACTATTCACTTTTGATGAGTCTATTTCGATAGTTATTATTGTTATACTCCTGTTGATTCAATATTATATCCAGTGAGCAATTGTTTTGCTCTCTCTTGCATATTTATAAACTCATTGCAGCTAAAGAAGAGAAGGTAGGTGGACCTTCGACTAGCAAAGGAAAAGGAAAAATGTACAAGTGCTGAAGACTTGTAATTTTTACTTTGATTAAGATGTTAGACTTTTATTATGTTGATCTTAGACTTTATTTTAAAGAAGTTATGTAATATTTTCCGCATTTGAATGATGATTTAAGGTTAGATAACCTGGGAGATTTTTATTTAAGTTTAATCCTGTATGGGCTGGTTTTATTATTCAATTTTATTATAATTGGGTATTGTTGAAATGAATGTTTTGATTAAGTGAACACCAAATCTTGAGGAAATGAAGTACCAGGATTTGGGGGTGTCACATGCTACATATCTACTAAATAAGGTTCCCTCAAAATCCGTCCCTAAGGCTCCATATGAGATGTGGACAGGGAGGAAGCCTAGTCTTAAGCATGTTAAGATTTGGGGATGTCCAGCTTATGTAAAAAGGTTTCAAAATGATAAGCTTGGGACTAGATCTTATAAGTGTACTTTTGCGGGATATCCTAAAGAAAGTTTAGGATATTATTTCTACAATTCTACTGAACAAAAGGTGTTTGTTGCCAAACATGCTGCCTTCTTGGAAAAGGAGTTTATCCTTGAAGGGGTCAGTGGGAGGAAAATAGATCTTGAAGAAATTCAAGAACCACAAACCACTACAGATCAAATGGATGAACCTGTCCAAATAGAGATTCCTTCTGTACAACACCCTATTCATAAATCTGGAAGAGTACCAAAGATACCTGATATGTATGGACTTGTCATAGAGGATGACAATGAGGTACGCATCATAGATGATGATGATCCATTGAATTACGAACAGGCTTTGGGTAATAAAGACTCAGATAAGTGGCAAGAAGCCAAGAAATCCGAGATGGACTCCATGTATGAAAACCAAGTATGGACTTTGGTTTCACCACCTAAAGGTAAGCCTATTGGGTGTAAATGGGTCTTTAAAAGAAAGACTAGAGCAGACAGCAAGGTAGAGACCTATAAGGCCCGACTGGTCACAAAAGGTTTCAAACAAAGACAAGGAGTTGACTATGACGAAACCTTTTCACCAGTAGCAATGCTCAAGTCCATTCGGATTTTGTTTGCGATTGCTGTGACGCCCCCAAAATTAGGTATACATCACCCATCTTGAGTCGCGAGATACATGGTACAGAATTCAAATACAACTTAATTATACAACAGTCATGTAAAATACGACAAAACATAAGCTGTGAGTTTGAATACAAATATTGTCTACTAGAGAGTATACAAACTCAAAAGGAGTCCTCATTACAATTATTATCACACTATTTCACAGAATAGTGAGGACTACTAATGCACCATCTAGGACCATCACTCCGTTCCCCGACTAGTCCCTGCTACGTTCTCATTTCCTGAAGAGAACAATAAATATAAAAGGGTGAACTCAACTAGCTCAGTAGGAAATATTATGACTAAGATAATGCAGACTATATTATCGTTAGCCTTCAACAGTGTTAAACTGATACAATATAACAACCATCAAGTTTAACTGCAGCGGAACAAGTAATCCATTAAAAGAGTCAAGTAGAGAATTAAATCTACTATTTTTTATGATTTAGAAGGTTTTTCATAACTTTTATCGCTGGGACTCAGCTTAATAAATAATCCACATCATCGAATCACCCCTGCACTACGGCCAAGGATACTCTATAGTATCATGACCACAATTATCCATGCACTACGGGCCAAGAATATTTTTGTATTCATTAATGGTCATGATCATGCCAACAACTGTCCATTAATGCACTACGGGCCAATGAGGACTTTTACCACATCATTTGTAACATTACGGTCATGATTACAATCCGAATAATCCTCGGTCATAATCATACCAAGTCCATCTATGCACTACAAAGCCACGATGACTTTCAAAAAATATATAAATATGAGGATGATGACAATGATATAAGAATTCAATAAAACAAGTTCAAGAATTAATTTGTCCAAGAACCAATAACGTCCAAATTGTCAACATGATACTGCTTTGTAGAGTAAAATTCAAGAATGCTCAGAAGAATATTTCCATGAAAAGATACTGGATGAAGCGCAAATATCAAGGATATTCCATTAATTTCATGGATTATAGAAGTCAAAGTTTTAATCAACTGAGTATAATAAAGAATGGAATAACAAAAGAAACCACCATGCATGTGGTACTTAGCATGAAACAAAGTATTCCAATGTAATACTAAATAATGGAACCGGAGACAAAGTAAATTACACCGAAGCAGGATGTTCCAACAGAATAATAAAGAATGGAATAACAACAGAAATCACCATGCATGCGGTACTTCGCAAAGACAAGTTATTCCAACTGAATAATAATAACGAAACCAGGTTCGGCGTAAAACACACATACATAATATTCCAACAGGATAATAATAAAGATGAAACCAGTCCCACAGTAAAATGCACGTATGTGATATTCCAATGTAATAATAAAGAATGGAATAACAGAAGAATTTCACCAAGTATAGGGTATCCCGCGAATACAGGTTATTCCAACAGAATAATAAAGAATGGAATACCAGAAGTTCTCTTCATGAATAAGAAAGAAAGAATACCCCTTATGAGTACAACAAATAATATTCCCTACCTTAGAAAGAAGAGTACTAGATATAGAAGTAGTGAAGTAGCAGAACACTTTTCTTCTCTCTCTATAGTTTCTCTCTCTAGAGTTTTAGTGAATTCGTAAGAAAATAAGGAACGAATGAGCTTTTATTTATAGAAAAATGGACTGCATAGTAACTAACTCATGAACGGTTGAGATTGATTTACTTTAATCTGACGGTCCATATTTAAAGCAAAATCTTTTAAATAAAATATAATACTACCTCCGTCCCATAATAAGTTCTTTTTTAGCTTAAATCACACATACCAATACACAAGCTAAAATGGCAAAAATACCCTTAATATATTTTCTTTGAAGTTGAAGAGTTAATGAGTGTCATTTAATTGTAGTGATTGCAAGATGCAATAAATACCATTGGGTGCATAAGGGCATATATGAGAAAATATTGTAAAAATTGTATTGGAGTTCTAACACATCACTTATTTTGGAAAAAAATACTAAGCCTAAAAAAGCACTTATTGTGGGACGGAGGTAGTATATTCTATTTATAATCTAATAAAACGAATAACTTTATAAAAGATTTTACTATGCAAACACTATGCATAATAAAATATAATATATTCTAATTATTGTCTAATAAAATGATAACTTTATAAAAGTATTCTCATTTTATATAAAAAAAGATTTTACTATGCAAAACACTATGCGAGACACTATGCAACACTATGCATAATAGAATATAATATATTCTATTTATAGAATAACTTTATAAAAGTATTCATTTTTTATAAAAAAGATTTTCTCGTATTATTACATTAATAATACCAACAAAATCGAAAGTGACTTATCACGTAAGCATCAATAATTAATACTGTAGTGCTACTATGCAACCACGCATATTATTGTACTTTTTAACACCGTGTGTTTCAACAGCTAACAATAAAACTTCCGCCGTTATTTTCATAAATTATTTTTGTCGCTTTTCAATCCGATAATAATTCCGCTAGGGTCCACCAATGATTGTCTTGCCGTTGTCGAATACTCCTCGTTAAAACGAATATTCCCACCAATCGAATATTATATAACAACTTGCGTACTTTGCAAAATTTATAAATATTACCCACAATTATAACATTATATCAATTTCACTCCATAATATTCAAAAATAATATTTATAGAAAATTCATCTTTACTCAAAAAGTTGGGGTTTTACAATTGCAGCTTACCATGACTACGAAATTTGGCAGATGGACATGAAAACGGCCTTTCTCAATGGGAAACTTAAGGAGGATGTGTATATGACACAGCCAGAGGGATTTGTTTCAAAGGTTGGAACAAATCAAGTTTGTAAACTACAACGATCCATTTATGGATTGAAGCAAGCTTTTAGTAGGTGGAACATCCGTTTTGATGAGACAATCAAAGAGTTTGATTTTATCAAAAATGAGGATGAACCATTTGTGTACAAGAATGTTAGTGGGAGCGCTATTTCATTCCTCGTATTATATGTTGATGATATATTACTGATAGGAATGATATTCCTATGCTACAATCAATAAAAATCTGTTTATCTAAACACTTCTCTATGAAGGACTTGGGAGAAGCATTTTATATTTTGGGGATAAAGATCTATAGAGATAGATCTAAAAGGATGCTTGGCTTGTCCCAAGGAACGTACATTGACTCGATGCTAAAGAGGTTTAGCATGGAAGATTCCAAAAGAGGTCTCATGTCGATGAGCCATGGAATACATCTCTCCAAGAAACAAGCCCTAAAGACACCTGAGGAGAGAGACCGTATGAGTAAGATTCCTTATGCTTCAGCAATAGGATCTATCATGTACGGTATGATATGTACTAGACCGGATGTCATTCATGCACTTAGTGTAACAAGCGAGATATCGATCGAATCCGGAGAAGAAAAACCTTCGGAAGGCAGTGAAAAATATCCAAAAGTACTTAAGAAGAACTAAGGATGTATTTCTTGTCTACGGTGGGTCTGAATTGAAACCAGAGGGCTTCACAGACTCAAGTTTTCAAACGGACCAAGATGATGGTAAATCCATTTCGGGGTATGTGTTTTCCTTGAATGGTGGCGTAGTGAGTTGGAAGAGTTCCAAACATCAAACAGTTGTTGATTCAGTGACAGAGGCAGAGCACATAGCTGCAAGTGAAGCTGCAAAGGAAGCTGTTTGGATGAAGAAGTTCATTACCGAACTTGGTGTGGTTCCTAGCGTTACAGGACCCGTACCTTTATTCTGTCACAACACTGGAGCTATTGCGCAGGGTAAGGAACCCAGGTCTCATCAAAAATCCAAACATATGTTGCGGCGGTTTCATTTGATCAGAGAGATCATTGAAAGAGGAGACGTCACCCTGGAGCGTGTGGACTCTCAAGACAATATTACAGATCCATTTACTAAAGCGTTAACACAACAGCAGTTTGATCGTCACTTAGAGAAGATGGGTATGAGATACCACGATGATTGGCTTTAGTGCAAGTGGGAGATTGAAAGTAGTATACATACAAGCCAATCATGTATGATGATAAAGCATATACTTTGTAATCAATCTTATTTATTTGTTAATAAAAGAATTATTTATTAAAGGCATTTATTATCTACATCGTGCTGTTTTAATAATATGTGATAAACCCATAGTTTTAAGCAATGCTTTTAGAATCATGGTGAGATCATGCTAATGAGATCTAAATTCTTAGATAGCTTAAAACTAAAATGTTCCTAATCAATGGATTACTAAAAAGGGGATTAGTGAATCCGGATAGATTGGTATATACGTTGCTTGCTCATTAGATGAGGATGATTGATCTCATGATCATTTGTGTGGAGACACTAAAACAAGTATGTAGGTGCTTATTAGAGAATAAGTTCACTGAACGTGACTCGCTAAGGAATACCTAATGGAGTTTTACTTGCCTGTCAATAGGAATTCCTGTAGTGATAGTAGTACAAATGATCCTTAGACTTGAGATCATCATAGTATCTTATATATAATGAATTACACTTTTACTTATTCCTTAAGACTCTTAGAGTATATCAAAGGGTATACTTGGGTGTAATAAGTTATATATGAAGGTAGTGAATGATCAATAAAGAATCTACCACTTCTAGTAAAAGAAGAGAAATGTCCTATGTGATTCGATAAATGATAACCCAAGAATCCTTGGTCAAGGTGGAATGAAATTAGAAAGTAGTTTCTAATTTGCATTCATTAGGAGTTGTGCATTTTGAAATCGAAATACATATAATTAAATAAAATAAGACTTGACAGTAATTCTATGTCTTATATTTAATTGGGACATTGTATGGTGGAATGATTGAATTATACGGTAACTATTAACTCAAAGGTTCTTTTATGATTAATGTTGAAATCTATATTATCTGGAAAGTCATTGATCGCTAGGGAGGCTTATCCCTATTGTAGAATAAATATTATTTATTTAAATAAATTTATCGTTTAATTTATTTATTTAAATAAGATTAGAATTGTTCTAATTGATTTATTCACAACCAGTTTAATATGGAGAACCTAAAGGGTCACACTATAAAAGGAAGAATAATTATTTAAGAAGTTAATGGCATAATCATAATAATATAAAGAAATATATTTAATTTAATCTATGGTGATAGAATAAATTAAATAGTTTAATATTTAATATTTAATATTTTAAAAATATTAAATATAAATTAATAAGAGAGTCTTCTTAATATTATTACAATTATTATTATTTTAATTTCTAAAAGGGTTTAGGAATTAATTTAATATAAGTACTTTCATTTATTCCTAATAGGATTAGGAGGGAAAATTAGTTAAATGAGTTTAATTAATTATCCCTAATAAGATTAGGGAGCCCATTTAATTAAATAAATAATACCTTTTTTAATTAAATAGGGTTACTTGATATCTTTATAAGAGGAGTCTTATATCAGATATCATATATACGTAATTCCAATTGTTGGAGAGTACGCCCCCTTTTTCTATAGAGATAGGAAAAACTAGGGTTTGAGCCAATAGACTCTTCTTCTTGAAAATTCTTCTTCCTTGGTGGATCACCTCTAGAGGCCATACACTTGGGTGGCTTACATTGATCAAAGGAAGGAATCTACCCGGAGATTAAAGGAGATCGCGGAGAAGTAGGAGGTGAACTCGTACCTGAGCAAGCTCGTTTCTACAATGGTATAATTTTATAACTTCTTATTCTTCGTTTAATTAATAATATGCATAAAGTATGATCCGAGTAATTGGTTTGCGAAAAATTTTAAAATCTGATTTTATTGTGCTTCCGCAATTTTTGCAATTTGATTGCTACTTTGATTTTCACAAAACCTTACACTAGCCCAACCCTGTTCTACTGAATCAATCCATACTCCAAGGGGTAAAGGATCTCACACTGGCCTGGGTTTTAAAAAAGAAAAGAGTAACCCATCCTCTACTCACCAACCTCGAAGGATCGTAGAGTCGAGTAAGACCAACTCTACGAATCAACTGGGAAGGTACAGTAGAGGTAAGGTACACTCCTCACAACTCATGAAACCCAATGACATATGGAAGAAGGAAAATCAGGTTAACAAGAGAATGACTAAAGAACCACAAAAGTCCAAATGGAGAATTAATTCTCACGCACACACAAGCATGCATCATATTAAATGTTTTATATGCTACAAGGCTGCAAAGTGCTATTATAATTCCATGCATGTGAGACCCAAGATCAAACAGATTTGGGTCCCCAAGGGTACTAACAAAATAGGACCCATGCAAATGTGGGTATCAAAATGAAGGTTTGATGTTACCACAAGAAAAGAGCTCCACGATCACGACCTGGTATCTGGATAGTGGATGCTCAAGACACATGACTGGGAACAAAGCCCTTTTGTCTAACTACATAGAAAAGGAAGATCCCTCAGTCATCTTTAAAGACAATGGCTCTGGCAAGACCAGATGATATGGCTCAGCTAGAAATGGAGCAGCGTCCTTCAGTAGAGTGGCCTATGTGGAAGGACTACAACACAATCTTCTAAGCATTAGCCAACTATGCGACAAGGGTAATCAAGTAACATTCCTCAACAATCAGTGTCAAGTCAGAGATTTGAAGACATCTGATGTTAAGCTAACCGGAACAAGAGAAGGAAATGTCTATACTGTGACGCCCCCAAAATAGGTATACAACACCCATTCTGAGTCGCCAAATACATGGTACATAAAGCAACTACAACTTCAATAATACAATTGTCGTGCAAAATTCGACAACACATACTGTGAGTTTAAATACAAATATTGTCTTCTAGACAATATCCACACTCAAATAAGTCCTCATTACAATTATTCAAACACTATTTTACGAAATAGTGAGGATCACTAAAACATCTTTCTAGAACCATCACTCCATACCCCGACTAGATCCTGCTATGTTCTCACCTCCTGAAAAGAAAAATGGAACAAAAAGGAAAAGGGTGAGCTCAACTAGCCTAGTAAAGAATATTATGACTAAGATAATATACAACAAATTATCATTAGTCCTCAACAGGGAAAAATATGATAGAATATAATAAACAACAAGTTTTAGATCGATATTCTACAGCGGAAACAACAATCCATTAGAAGAGACAAGTAGAGAATGAGTTCTACTATCTTCTAAGATTTAAAAGTCCATCATCAATATTTTATCCCTGTAACAACAATAAATATACATCTTTAATCAATATTCATCTTTGCACTACAGGCCAAAGATATTCATTTGTATCACCAGTTGGTCATGTTCATCTCAACACCTGTTCATCTTCGCACTACGAGCCAAAGATATTCATCAGTTAATTATTCATCTTTGCACTACAGGCCAAAGATAATTAGTAATATCACCATTTAGGACTGAGGATGATGAAAAATATTTTAAAGAAAACGAATCCAGTGAGACAGAAGGACAAATAGTAAGGATTCGTATAACAGTTTATCCAAGATCAATAATACTCTATAATAACAAATTTTGAAGCAAAATTCAAGAATAAAGATCAAAACATGGATACAATCAAAGATAGTAACCATAATAGACATCTTGGACAAAAAGAAGAAAATTTCATTTTTCTAATGAATAGTGTTGTATTAAGTAAATAGTCAGATATCGTGAATAGTAACCCCGACACAAAAAGTTCCAAATTTGATAAAAATTCAGATCAATACTTCGGCATAATAATATTGAAGAAAATAATATCATTTAAGAAGAAAACAACATCCTTTACCTCAAAAATAACATTTCTTGATGAAATATCGGATAGAAAAGTCAAGGAAACTTGTACTTCAACAAAGAACTCTCAAAGTATATAAATACTCACTAAAATATGCTCGACAATATAGAGAGAAAGAAAACTTGTTTCTGGTGTGATTTTCAATTCTAACCTAAGCGTCTATTTGTAGGAAAATGCTAGAACGCCATAGGAGACTAAAATAATAAAATAATATTATTTTAAACAAAATTCTTATGCACACCTTGAAACACAAATTCAAGCATGCCAAATCTGAAAATTTCCAGCAGCCTATATGCATTCAACACCAACCAAAGTGGGTCTCACCCCATAATTTAATAAAAATTATTTTATTTTCCGAAAGTTCAGTAATTTATAATAAATAGCCCTTTTATCAGAAAAATTCAAAACTCACGTGTTTCCATAGGAAATTTAATTCTCTACAACTTTGTAGAAGAAAGTTTTTCCAAATTCCAATCAGAAAAGATCCGAAATCCACAAACGGATGATTTTAATACTTACACTCGCAAACAAAATCTTGATAAAACACCTCAGCATTAATTCCTTCATTTTTATCCACATAAAAATAAATATATCCATCATTTATATCCACATAAAATAAATATTTCCTTATCATATGAATCAATAATTAATTATTCACAAATAATATTATAGATTCACATTTATGATAACCAGGCCGTTCCCAGGAAAGAGGGGGCTTTCCAATAAGAATTTCTCCTTACTGGCATGCAATTAGGTGACCAAACCTCTCCTTGACAGAACTTTCTAGACATTGCCAATAATGCTATCCAATAATATTATTCAAATAATATGAATTATTGATCTGATAATAGGAAATACTGTGCAGTGATAATTATTGAAACAACAATAATATAAAATATCAACACAGTAATTATTGAATCAATAAAATAAAATATTGAACAGTAATTACTGTAACAATTATTGAGTAGTGCCTTCTTACGTAAGTATCAATAAATCATCAATAATGTGCATCCACGCGTATTACTGTATTTTAACCATCGGGTATTCCAACAGTGTTAACGGTAACAACTACGCCGTTATTTATAAAAACTCAAACTTGTCATTTTCTTCATCCGAGCGAGTTATTACATTATGGGGCCCACTAATGATTTGTGGTCTGTCGCATTTAATATTCCCCGACAATAATGATTATTTTATAACCACTTGCTTATTTTGCAAAATTTGCACATTTCACCCATAACCAAAATATTACATCAATTTAATACCTTATTATTCACAATAATAATTAGAGGAAATCCGATTTTATTTATAATAATTTGGGGTCTTACAACCTCCCCTCCTTATGAAATTTCGTCCTCGAAATTGACATACGTACCTTGTGTTTCGAAAAGGTGAGGATACCTCGCTTTCATTTCTGATTCCAACTCCCAGGTCATTTCTTCAATAGCATGGTTTCTCCACAAAACCTTAACTTGTGGTATAACCTTCGTGCGTAGGACATGCTCTTTCCTATCCAAGATCTTAACAGGTACTTCTTCGTACGTTAAATCTTCGGCTATCTCGCCTGGTTCTAAAGCAATAATATGGTTCGGGTCTTTCACATATTTACGAAGCATAGATATGTGAAAAACATTATGAACACGAGACATACTTGGAGGTAATGCGAGTCTATAGTCCATATTTCCTATTCGGTCAAGAATCTCAAATGGACAAACAAATCATGGATTGAGCTTTCCTCTCTTTCCAAATCTTGTAACTCCCTTCCATGGAGCAATACGTAACAATACATGATCCCCAATATTAAATTCCACGTCCTTTCGATAAAGATCAGCATAACTCTTTTCTCGATCTTGTGAGGTTTGAATACGTTATTGAATCATTTGGATCTTTTTTGTAGTCATGCGTACTAATTCTGGTCCCAACAACGTTGCTTCTGCCACCTCGTTCCAGCATACTGGAGAGCGACACTTTCGTCCATACAATGCTTCAAATGGAGCCACACCTATACTTGCCTGATAACTGTTGTTGTAGGAGAATTCCACCAGTGGCAAGTACTTATCCCAACTTCCTTTAAAATCTAGGACACAAAGTCTTAATAGATCTTCAGGAGTTTGAATAGTCCTCTCTGATTGCTCGTCCGTTTGAGGATGGTATGCCGAGCTGAATCGTAAATCCGTGCCCATAGCTTTCTACAAGCTAACCCAAAATCTTGAAGTGAATCTTAGGTCACGATCCGAAACTATGGATACCGGCATGCCATGCAATTGCATAATCTCATTCACGTACATACGAGCAAGACGTTCAAGGGAATAAGTCTCATGTATCGGTAAGAAATGGGCAGACTTGGTTAATCTATCAACAATAAACCAAATCACATCTATGCCTTGAGAAACTTTGGGAAGACCTGTAACGAAATCCATAGTAATGTGTTCCCACTTCCATTCCAGAATCTCAAGTGCTTGCAATGGACCCATTGGCACTTAATGCTCCACCTTTACACGTTGACAGGTTAAACACCTTGAGATAAACTCCGCGATCTCTCTCTTCATATTTTTCCACCAAAATGTATGTCGAATATCATGATACATTTTGGTACTCCCAGGATGGATTGCAAACGGGGTGTTGTGTGCCTCCATCATGATTCTATGCTTCAAGTCAGAATCGTTAGGAACACAAAGTCTGGAGTTGAATCTAAGTATACCTTCTTCATCAATTCTCATTTCTGGAATAGCTCCTTCTTGCACTTTCTTCTTCATACGTATCAGCTCCAAGTCCGTAGCTTGAGCAGCTTTAACTTTATCGATTAGAGTCGGTTCTACTCGTATATTCACCATCATCATGTGGGTCCCTGGAGTCTTTAATTCTACCTCCATCCTTTGCAAGTCATATATAATGGGCCTTTGCATTGACAATATCGCACTCTTACTCGCATATGATCTTCTACTCAATGCGTCAGCTACAACGTTCGCTTTTCCAGGATGATATTGAATAGTGTAATCGTAATCTTTCAACAGCTCGAGCCAACGTCGTTGCCGCATGTTGAGTTCCTTTTAGGTAAAGAAATATTTGAGGCTTTTATGATCCATATAGATCTCCACTTTCTCCCCATACAAGTAGTGTCTCCAGATTTTCAACGCGAAAACGACTGCTGCCAACTCTAGATCATGAGTAGGATAATTCCTCTCATATTCTTTGAGTTGTCGTGAGGCATAGGCTATGACTTTCCCATGTTGCATGAGAACACATTTTAACCCTTTGCCTGAAGCATCACTGTAGATAACAAATCCATCCGTACCAGATGGTATTGCCAGAACAGGTGCCAAAATGAGTCTCCTCTTGAGCTCTTGGAAACTCTTCTCACATTCCTCGCTCCATACGAATTTGGTATCTTTTCTAGTCAACTGAGTTAACGGAGTAGCGATTCAAGAAAATCCTTCCACGAATCTCCAATAATAACCAGCTAAACCCAGAAAGCTACGCACTTTGGTCACCGACTTCGGTTGCTCCCAACTTTGTACTACTTCAATCTTCGCCGGGTCAACAGATACTCCATGTTTTGACACCACGTGCCCAAGGAATGCTACTTCCTCAAGCCAGAACTCGCATTTCTTCAGCTTGGCATAAAGTTTGTTTTCACGAAGCCTTTCAAGTATCAACTTCAAATGGTGCTCATGATCTTCACGGCTTTTGGAATAGATGAGGATGTCATCAATAAAGACAACAACGAATTGATCCAAATATTCCTTGAATACTCGGTTCATCATATCCATGAAAGCAGCAGGAGCATTAGTCAATCCAAAAGACATGACTAAGAATTCATAATGCCCGTACCGAGTTCTGAAGGTAGTCTTTGGAATATCCTCAGTTTTAATCTTCAGCTGATGATATCCAGAACGAAGGTCGATCTTTGAAAAGAATTGTGCTCCTTGCAACTGGTCGAACAGGTCATCAATGCGAGGTAGCGGATACCTATTCTTGATGGTGACATGATTTAATTCTCGGTAGTCAATACAAAGTCGCATACTCCCGTCTTTCTTCTTTACGAATAAAACAGGAGCACCCCAAGGAGATGTACTAGGACGAATGAAACCGATGTCTAATAACTCCTGTAGTTGGACTTTTAACTCCCGAAGTTCAATAGGAGCCATTCGATATGGGGTTTTAGAAATGGGTTTTATACCCGGTTCAAGGTCAATAAAGAATTCAACATCACATTTTGGGAGTAGACCGGGAAGTTCTTTAGGAAATACAACAGGAAATTCCCTAACAACAGAAATATTATTCAAATCTGACTTGTCTTTGTTCAAATCCATAACATGGGCTAAGAAAGCTTAACATCCATTTTTCAATAAACGAATAGCTTTGTGGCTGGATATGACAGTGACTGATTTTTGTGGTTTAGTAGTTTGAATTCGTATGACAGGTTGGTTAGGAATATGAAAACTAACAACCTTACAAAAACAATCAATTTTAACATGATGAGTGGTTAACCAATCAATTCCTAAAATCACATCAAAAGCAAGTATCTTTAAAGAGATAAGATCAACAGGTAATGTGATAGTGCCAACTTGGATCATGCAAGATTTATAAACTGTAGATGTAACGAAGGTTTCACCCAACGGAGCTTCAATAGATAAGTCAAAGTCCAATTTCTCCGAAGTCAAGTTTAAACGTTGAGCACAAGCAGGAGAGATAAAAGAATGGGTAGAACCGGTATCTAGTAAGGTATAAACTTTGCAAGAGTTCAAGATTAGCTTACCCGTGATCACCTCGTTTGGGTTCCTCACGTTTTGGCCAGTCACGACAAACGCTCTTCCAGGAACCGCTGATTTCGACTTATCCGGGACAGCCCTTGGGGTCACCATCCCCGTTGAACTTGGTTTTGTTACAGAACAATCCCGAGCTATGTGGCCTTCCTTTTCATAGTTGTAACATACCTTGGATTATTGTGGACAGTTTGGGCTGATATGTCCCTCTTTCCCGCATTTGTAACATCTAACTGGCGGTCGTTCTCCTCCCCTAGAATTTGTTGTTGGTGCTAGTGCTGCTGCTAATGTCTTCCCGTCATTGTTCAATCTCCTCTTTCTGAAATTTCCACTTGACTCACCTCTCCTATTATCATGGCCACGATGACCACCCGAGTGGTTACCACCTTTGTTCATATTTTTCCCTCCTCGTTGGTTATCATCGCTCTGATGACTGCTGTCACCAGTATAACCCTGGTTGTGGTCCCTCGGTTAAACATACTCACTATCTTGCTCTAATAATTGAGCCCTATTGACAACATCTGAATACAGAGAAAATTTATGAGAGATAAGGTATTGACAAATCTCGGGTTTTAGACCTCTCAGAAACATCCTTGTCATTCGTTCCTCATTCTCTACCAAATGAGGTGCAAACCTGGATAACTCAGTGAACTTCATCTCGTACTGGGACACCGTCATGTTGTTTTGTTCCAGTCTGATAAACTCTACCTCCTTCATATGACGAATACTTTTAGGAAAGTACTTGTCATTGAATAGTTTCTGAAATGTTTCCCAAGATATGTTGAGTCTGCAAGAAGTTTGGTACGCTTCACGTAATCCCACCGGTGATGATCCGCTCTCACCGCTAAAACATAAATGTGGCGAATGGAACCTTCTGTTCCTCCGTGCATCCCAAGACATTGAATATCTTGGTAATTTGCTTGACCCATGTTTCCGCCTTGATTGGATCCGACTTTCTAATAAATTCTGGTGGACCTAACTCCTTGAACTGCTTGGCTGTGACAGACCGCACGTTGGTATCACTTCCATCCATATTTTGTACACGAGTCTCCCTCGTCTGATTTTGCATGAACTGCAAAAAGCTCCTAAACATTCCATCATTCATCGTTTGCTAGGCAGTGTTGTTTACAGGAGGATTATTGCCTTCATGTTGCACATTCTCCTAGTTTGTAACTAAAGGTTGTTCCACAGTCTCATACACTCCATTGTTAACGTTCTCAGCAGTCATTCTTAAATACTGCCATAAAACAAGGGTTAATTAAACAAATTAACATATCACATAATATCCCTATATTATGACTGACCAACAAATAAGCTTATATAGGACACACTAGCGAAGGATTTACTTATCTCTCCCCTCCTAGTTCTATTCCCCGATCTCCGCCAGATACCATATCCCTAAGCTTTGATACCAAATGTGACACCCCCAAAATAGGTATACAACACCCATTCTGAGTCGCCAAATACATGGTACATAAAGCAACTACAACTTCAATAATACAATTGTCGTGCAAAATACGACAACACATATTGTGAGTTTAAATACAAATATTGTCTTCTAGACAATATCCACACTCAAATAAGTCCTCATTACAATTATTCAAATACTATTTTACAGAAATAGTGAGGACTGCTAAAACATCTTTCTAGAACCATCACTCCATACCCCGACTAGATCCTGCTATGTTCTCATATCCTGAGAAGAAAAATGGAACAAAAAGGAAAAGGGTGAGCTCAACTAGCCCAGTAAAGAATATTATGACTAAGATAATATACAACAAATTATCATTAGTCCTCAATAGGGAAAAATCTGATAGAATATAATAAACAACAAGTTTTAGATCGATATTCTGCAGCGGAAACAACAATCCATTAGAAGAGTCAAGTAGAGAATGAGTTCTACTATCTTCTAAGATTTAAAAGTCCATCATCAATATTTTATCCCTGTAACAACAATCAATATACATCTTTAATTAATATTCATCTTTGCACTACAGGCCAAAGATATTCATTTGTATCACCAGTTAGTCATGTTCATCTCAACACCTATTCATTTTCGCAGCACTACTGGGCCAAAGATATTCATCGATTAATCATTCATCTTTTGCTACACAGCCCAAAAGATATTCATAATATCATCATTTAGGACCGAGGATGATGAAAAATATTTTAAAGAAAACGAATCCAGTGAGACAAAAGGACAAATAGTAAGGATTCGTATAACAGTTTATCCAAGATCAATAATACTCCATAATAACAAATTTTGAAGCAAAATTCAAGAATAAAGATTAAAACATGGATACAATCAAAGATAGTAACCATAATAGACATCTTGGACAAAAGAAGAAAATTTCATTTTTCTTGAATAGTCAATGATATATCGTGAATAGTAACCCCGACACAAAAAGTTCCAAATTTGATAAAAATTCAAATCAATACTTCGGCATAATGATATTGAAGAAAATAATATCATTTAAGAAGAAAACAACGTCCTTTACCTCAAAATAACAGTACTTCTGATCGGAATATCGGATAGAAAGCCGAAGGAAACTTGTACCGAACAGTAACTCTCAAGGTATATAAATACTCACTAAAATATGCTCGACAATGTAGAGAGAAAGAAAACTTGTTTCTGGTGTGATTTTCAATTCTAACCTAAGCGTCTATTTATAGGAAAATGCTAGAACGCCATAGGAGACTAAAATAATAAAATAATATTATTTTAAACAAAATTCTTATGCACACCTTGAAACACAAATTAAAGCATGCCAAATCTGAAAATTTCCAGTAGCCCACATGCATTCAACACCAACCAAAGTGGGTCCCACCCCATAATTTAATAAAAATCATTTTATTTTCCAAAAATTCAGTAATTCATAATAAATAGCCCTTTTATCAGAAAAATTTGAAACTTGCGCGTTTCCATAGGAAATTTAATTCTCTACAACTTTGTAGAAGAAAGTTTTTCCAAATTCCAATCAGAAAAGATCCGAAATCCACAAACGGGTGATTTTTAATACTTCTACACCGATAAAATACTGATAAAACACCTCAACATTAATTACTTCATTTTTATCCACATAAAAATAAATATATCCATCATTTATATCCACATAAAATTAATATTTCCTTATCATATGAATCAATAATTAATTATTCACAAATAATATTACGTAATCGGTTATGACAACCAGTAGTTCCTGGAAAGAGGGGCTTTCAATAAGAATTTCTCTTTCTTGGCGCGCAATTAGGTGACCAAACCTCTCCTTGACAGAACTTTCTAGACATTGCCAATAATGCTATCTAATAATATTATTCAAATAATATGAATTATTGATCTGATATTAGGAAATATTGTGCAGTGATAATTATTGAAACAACAATAATATAAAATATGAACGCAGCAATTATTGAATCAATAAAATAAAATATTGAACAGTAATTACTGTAACAATTATTGAGTAGTGCCTTCTTACGTAAGGATCAATAAATCATCAATACTGTGCATCCACGCGTATTACTGTATTTTAACCACCGGGTATCCCAACAGTGTTAACGGTAACAACTACGCCGCTATTTATAAAAACTCAAACTTGTTGTTTTCTTCATCTGACAGTTATTCTGTTATGGGGCCCACTAATGACTGTGCCGTCGTACGAATATTCCCCGACAACAATGATTATTTTATTACCACTTGCTTATTTTGCAAAATTTGCACATTTCACCCATAACAAAAATATTATATCAATTTAATACCTTATTATTCACAATAATAATTAGAGGAAATTCGATTTTATTTACAATAAGTTGGGGTCTTACATATACAGTGAATCTTGGACCGCTAAGCTCAGATGAAACAATATGCTTTCTGGCTAAAGCATCTGAAGAAATGAGCTGGCTATGACATAGACGATTATCTCATTTAAACTTCAAAAGCATATCTAAGTTGGCCTCAAAAGATCTTGTTGCAAGCCTACCCAAGTTCAACTTCGTGATAGAAAGGCCATGCAATGCCTGTCAGCTTGGAAAGCAAACCAGAAGCTCATTCAAGAGCAAAACTGCCAACTCAATCGACAAGCCTCTACAACTGCTCCACGTGGATCTATTTGGGCTAATTCCAACAACAAGTCTTAGAGGGACGAGATACTCACTGGTCATAGTCGACGACTACACCAGGTTCACATGGGTGTTCTTTCTAACCTCTAAGGATGAAACTAGCTCCCAACTAATCAAGATGTTCAGGCTGGTGATGAACGAAAAAGGAGAGAAAATCAAGGCTATAAGGAGTGATCATGGCAGATAATTCGACTTCTCATAAATGGACCAGTTCTGCACAAACAATGGTATCAGTCATAACTTCTCAGCTCCACGAACTCCTCAACAAAATGGAGTAGCTGAAAGAAAAAACAGAACTTTGATAGAGGCTGGAAGAACGTTACTAGCAGCAGCCCATCTACTTGAATACTTTTGGCCAGAAGCCGTCAACACTACATGTTACATACAGAATAGATCACTGATACACTCTACGATCAAGAAGACACCCTACGAACTGTGGAAAGGAAAAAAGCCAAGTGTTAGCTACTTTCATGTATTTGGATGTGCATGCTACATTCTCAACAATGGAAAGCAGTACTTGACAAAATTTTAACCCAAGTCAGATGAAGGAATCTTTCTTGGATATTCCACAGACAGCAAGGCCTACAGAGTGTTCAACAAAAAGACATTGAGTGTTGAAGTCTTGATTCACATCATCTTTGATGAAATAGACTTGGACAAAATAGTGCTTCAAGACACTACGACCGACAGCTCAGACACTACGAATGAGGCCGTCGAGCTCAACACTACGATCGTAGTGCCAGATAGTGAAATCGTTGAGTAAAGAAATGAGATCGTAGAGAGGCCTATGCCAAACAACGAACCTCTACACCAAGAAGAAGAAATATATCTTGAAGGCCTAAGACAAGAAGGCATAAGGACAGATGTCTTAACAGGAAACCGATGGGCAAGAGATCACACTCAAGATCTAATCATTGGAGATCCAAGTGTAAGAGTCAAAACAAGAGCTGCCACCTAGAATGAATGTTTTTATCTAAGCTTCCTGTCACAAATGGAACCAAAGAAGATAGAGGATGCTATGGAAGACTCCAGCTGGATAGAGGCCATGCAGGAAGAACTCAACCAATTTGAAAGAAGCAAAGTATGGAGATTGGTACTAAGACCAAAGAGTCATCCTGTCATTGGAACCAACTGGGTCTTCAGGAACAAGATGAAGTAATAACCAGGAATAAGGCAAGACTAGTGGCCAAGGGCTACTCTTAGGAAGAAGGCATTGACTATGATGAGACATTTGCACCTGTTGCCAGACTAGAAGCCATCAGAATCTTCCTTGCCTTTACTGCTCACATGAAATTTAAGGTCTTTCAGATGGATGTCAAAAGTGCATTCCTGAATGGTGAACTTCAAGAAGAATTCTATGTAGAGCAACCTCTAGGTTTCATCAATCCATCTATTTCTAATTATGTTTATAGATTAGACAAAGCCTTATATGGTCTTAAACAAGCACCTAGAACATGGTATGAAACAGTAACTAACTTTCTTATTGAAAATGGATTAACTAGAGGTAGAGTAGATACCACATTATTCCTTAGAAAGCATAAAGACATAGTCTTATTGGTTCAAATATATGTTGATGATATTATTTTTGGTTCTACTGATGAAAAGCTATGTAAGAGATTCTCCAAGCTTATGCAAAGCAAGTTTAAAATGAGCATGATGGGTGAGCTGAACTTCTTCCTTGGACTACAAGTAAAGCAGACTGATGAAGGAATATTCATAAACCAAGCCAAGTACATCAAAGATTTACTTAAGAAGTATGGCATGGAATCAGCCTCTCCCATGGAAACCCTAATTGTTCCTGCAACCAAGCTTGACAAAGATAAAAAAGGTAAAAGTATGGATATAACTCAATACAGAGGTATGATAGGCTCTCTTTTATATCTAACTGCCAGTAGACCAGACATAATGTTTGAAACATACATATGTGTTAGATTTCAGGCTAACACTAAAGAATCACATTTAACTACTGTAAAGAGGATTTTTTAGGTATCTCAAGGGTACACCTCACTTGGGGCTTTGGTATCCCAAGGAGTCCTTATTTGAACTAACAGGATACACAGATGCTAATTTTGCAGTACAAAAAATAGATAGAAAAGAGTACCGATGCACTGTCAATTGCTAGGAAAACAGACTTGTGTCCTGGTTTAGCAAGAAGCAAAACTCCGTATCTACTTCAACTGTAGAAGCTGAATACATTGCTGTTGGCAGTTATTGTGCTCAGATCCTATGGATGAAAAATCAGCTAGCTGATTATGGTTTTATTTCAAATCCATTCCCATTCACTGTGATAACACAAGTGCCATAGCTATAACTCATAATCCTATCATGCATTCTAGAACTAAGCATATAGAAATAAGGTATCACTTCATTAGGGATCATGTGCAAAATGGAACTATATCTTTACAATATATCCCTACTAAAAATCAACTTGCTGATGTCTTTACAAAACCTCTAGATGAATCCAGATTTAACAAGTTAATAAGTGAGGTAGGAATGCTTAATTTACAACCATGAAATATATGCTCTAGTATGTGCTAACTATACAGATACAAAGGCTATTGTTGAAATCGTAGACATAATCAAGGGAAGTCCACGATCTTAGAGCTGAAGTGACATGAAAGAAAACGATCGTAGCATAGACTCAACAATCGTAGTGCAGACTCAACGATAGCAGAATCCCATCAACAAAACAAAAGGGCCATTATGTGATGATAAGTTTCAAAACAAAGCAATCTCTCTAATAAGCGCCTCAGGAACAAACCTAACCCTTGACTCACTCTAAGAGGTTGGCCCTTCCCGAGCTACCTTAAAAGAATGCTAAGACAAAAACTCATCACAAGGATCCGGACAGACTCGATGATCGTAGTTCAGACTCGACGAATATTGGACAGACTCGACGATCGTAGTTCAGACTCGACGAATGCTGGACAAACTTGACGATCGTAGCTCAGACATGATTCTTCTTTGGATGGACTCAACGATAGTAGTTCGGGACTCGGCGATTTAATGCAAAGTAAACTTAACGATCACAAAGGCTACCTCAACGATCGTAGTCCTCCCTAAGGACACATTAGCTCTGAAGGAGCTAAGGGCAAATCAGTACAATCCTCCTCAGTCAAATTCATAGAGCCAAACAGAAGTTGACACCTACCCCACTAAACAAAAATGGAGAGAGGGAAACTACAAGTACAATTCGAAAATGCCTTTTTGAAATCAAAAGTTCAAAAGGCCTATCTCTCTTCTCTCTCTCTCTACAAGCTGAAACCCTACCCCCCAAAGAAAGCTCAAACAACCATACTCCCTTCAACGATAGAAATGGCAGCCTCCAACGTCATCTCTGGCTACAGACTATGCTTCGATGAGTTCAAAACTGTTGAACCCAAATTTCACAAGATTCTGACATTGTTGAAGAAGGCTGGTCTCGAAGACGCTCTGGGTAAGAGCACATGGATCTACCCAAAGTTAATAAAGGAGTTTTACAAAAATGGAGTATACGAAAATGAAGTCCTCACAACGAGAGTCAATGACGCAGAAATCAAGCTAAAGGCTGAGAACATCAACCTAGCCCTAGGTTTCAAATTCGAAGGTTTTTGGTTTTTAGATGGCATCAATTTCCATGTAGGGCTTAAGAAGATGCATTATAAGAAATCCCCCACTGTCAAAGGATACAAGAAGAAGGAGTTTCCTCAAAGGTACGAATTTTTGGCTGACATTATTGGGAAGTGTATATGTTGCAAAAGCACTGGCACGATTCTGTAAATGAGGTGCAGATAAAGCTCATGACTGCCATAAGCTATGGGATACAGCTTAACTATGGAGCTCTACTGCTGGAATGGATAGGAAAATGGATTCTCAACACGAAGAAGACAAAGTGATCTGAAAAGATGCTCTACGGGCGATTAATAAGCATCATCTTACAATCTGCTCTAGGTGATAAGATTGGGGACGATGAAGGAGAGTCCATCAATCCAAATGCATTTAATGACCCAACAACTGTTTGAGAATTGGAAAAGGAATCCAGCTTAGTATGTACGCATGATGACTGAGTCTAGTGGAAGAACTGGTGATCTAAAGGAATTAGGGATTCCTTGAAACATGTCAGTCGTCAAAGAGACTACAGAAGAAGAGGAAGAGACCAACAAGGGAGAACCCTATGCCCTTATCAGAAAAAGCAAGAGCAAGAGGAAGCGTAAGGCTAGGATGGTAGAAGAACCTCAAGGGTCCTCCACTGACATACCTATAGAGTCTTTTGATATTGAGACTCTGAGGATCCTTAGAAGGAAAGAACAACAGACTTAGGCTGATGAAGATAGAGCTACCATAGCACAGCTGCTGAAGAAGAAAAACAAAATCAGTCACAAGTCTAAGAGGCCATCTGTCTCTTCGATCGTAGAGTCTCTACCGATCGTAGAGACCAGATTGAACACCTCGAGCAAGGAAGCTGCTAGACCTGATAGTCTGGGTGATCAACAAGATAGAGCTGAAGCTGAAGAAAGTCCTGAGGCTGTGGTTCAGCCTGAAAAACCAAGACGAAAATTGGTTAAGAAGTACATCCTTATCAATGAAGGAGTACTCAAGGAGGAAGACAAAAAGATGGCTGATAAAAAGGAACTGAACAAAGAAAGCCAAGAAGACATAGCTCAAGCTGAGGGGGAGACAACTGAAGTTCTAATGATAGAAAATGTTCCAGCTGAGGGGGATCCATTAGTCCTGCAGATGGATGATCATGTTAAGGGGGAGCCTCATGATATCCCTATTTCAGAAGAAGCTGTTCATTCAGAGAATGAGGGAGAGCCTGAGCAAGAAAGTCAAAAAGAAGTCATTGACATAGTGGAATCTTCAAAAGAAGATGGAGAAGAAGAGGAAGACAAAGATGATGATGAACTTGAGATCACAGGCGTGGGCCGTGATGGGCGTAGGAGTTATCATTACAATCAGCTATTCTCCTATCTCCCCATGATGCCCTATCATCAAGCTCAAATTCTAAACTCCTGGAGTCACATGTTCTGGAGCTTCAAAGAATATCTAGCCATCTCTGTGCTAGCTCATGGATTTCCAGGAAAATTCAAATTTTCCAAGAAGCTGATAACAAATGGTCCCTCCTCAAGAATGGTGCATGAGGTATTAACACTCCCAATTCTTTATAGAGTGAATCACTATCCATTGTCTTTTTCTAGTCAATTTTATTAATTTCCAAGCTGGTTGGAAGTGGTTCTAAATCCACCAAGTCAATCCCCAGTTATAGAATCCCAAAATTCTGTAACTGATGAACCAATCGTGCCAAACTTCATATTGATCCCAACTCCCATCATCTCTACGATCACTGACTCTAGCCCCATCGTAGAGTCCCAAGGAGAAATCATAGAGCCACCTACTCCAGACACCCAAACACATGCCCCTCCATCAAATATTCCCTCTTCATCCATAAATGAATACTTCAACCTTGATCTTGCCCTCTACTCCTTGAAAGATCAATTCAAGAAAACATCCCCTCCTTTAAATAATCCTCAACTTAGTGAACTACTCTCAGATCTATCCACTAAAGCTGAGTTGAATGAAGTGTCCAAGAAAATGATCAAGGACATCGATGATAGACTTGAAGCTCACTCAGAATTCATTCATCTCAGATTGAAAAAAATGATCACTGCTGCAAACAATCTCCTAAACACCCTAAACGCTGAGCTTACTAAGAAGTTGAGGGAGATTATCAAGGAAATGGCCAAAAGCATAAATGACAGGGATGATATTCACTTCATAGCCGCCAAAAGACAAAGAGATATTGTTCTTGCATTACAGAGCAATCAAGAAGCCCAGAATAAGCTTATATTGGAAAACATCATCAATTTAAAAACTGCAGTCAAAGAATTTCAACAAGCCTACGTAAACCAAGGACAGTAAACTGACAATATTCTAGCCATCTTCAAAAACAGGGAAGCTCGATCTGAAGCTCTGATAAAGGATAATCGAGAGGACATTGCTCAAACTCAAAGCCAACTCAACGAGCTCGTCCAAGGAGTGACTCGACTATCCGATGACATTCGAACCCTTAATACTGACATAAAGGGGGAGAATAAAGGGAAAGGAGAAGGAGGCCAGGGCAGAGGCAGAGGAGTTCAAGGAGGCCAGGGTAGAGGCAGAGGAAGGAGTCCTCCTACAAGGCAATTCCACCAACAGACTCCACGATCCATCCATCAGACTCAACGATCTGATCAGCAGGAAATTTTAATGGATCAGCCAATAAGGAGTATAGGGCCATCTACCAGCTCACAAAATGTCACCACCACAGGCCTTAGAATGCCAACTAGAGATCCTGCATTCATGAATAGGCATGATCAAAATCCTAGGCTAAGCCCTAGTGAGCTGGAAGATCTAGCCAGGCGGGATGAAACAAGCATGAAACGAAGAGTTGAAGAGTATGCCAATCCTCCTCGCAAAAGATCAAGGAAATAGAGATAACTGAAAAAATTCTTATTGATGTAAAGCTAAATTGTAATATTCTTCGAACATCAATAAATTCATGCTTATTCTCTAGAAATAACAACTGTTCACTGAAATACTAAGTTATGTTTACTTTCCTGTAATTGCATCTAGAAACTAATAATCATGACAACAAATCTCATTGGTTATGTCAAAATCAAATAGGGGGAGATTGTTGGGAGAGTGCATATTTTGATTTGATGTTTAAATATAAATGTTCATGATTATTTGTAATGTCCTTCAAGGAATATATGTACAAGGACTTAGTGATAGATCAAATTTGTTAGGTTGATCTAAGCTCTTTATGTGTATTATTTTGTAAATGAATGTATAGATAGAGAGATCAAAGTTGTTAGGTTGATCTTGAGATGTAATAGATAGGCTTCGAAGAGATCGTAGTGTATCAAGCTGATCAAGATTACAGAAGCCAAGGCAGAACGTAGAGCTTCGAGGATCGTAGTGTGCCTGCCTTAAGGGCATCTTCAAAAATCGTAGAGTGGTCCCAACGTTTGCCGAGCCAACTTAGAGATCGTAGTGTGCTCTCGGAAACGTAGAGCTTGCAAATCAAACAAGTAAAGATCGTAGTGTTCAAGTCTTTAAAAGAAATCGTAGTGCTCTTATTTGATAGAATCAGACCAAACACGAAGGTAACCAGACACCATGATCTGGATCATAGAGTATCATCTATCGTGTGTTAGAAGCATCGAGCCCTACCATTTTGTTTGAAGATATATCTCCAACAAATGTGGAATGGGTTTTAAACGTTGAAGTCCTCACCAGTTCCAATGGTAAAAAAGATATCCTTAGCATGCAACAAAGAAGCGTATTGAAGAAGCTAAGGAAAGTACCATTGGTAAGAGGAAAACACCTTTTCAGGTGTTAGGTGAGAAAGCGATCTGTTTGTGTCGGTGGCCCGTGGATGCAATTCGGAAGATGTGCGAAAAAGTCTCCATCAAAGTGCAAAATGTCAAACGCATTTAATGCTTCAACGGATGGATCAAACGGATAGATTTCAAGATCACATATATGCAAAACATAAGCAGATGAAAGAATCAAGCAAGCATTGAACAAAATGAACAAGAAATCTTAACACTCAACTCTACGATCTAAGAAGAAGAAAAGCTTGCTCAGCTACTCAGTTCTTTCGAACAAGTACTTAACAACAATTGAGTAACAACCATTAAGAACTCAACAACTACCAATCAACTGAAGTAAGAGTTCCAAGTCAGAAGGACTTGAAGAGTTCTAAGTGAACTGTAAAGAGCCAAGTCTGCTGGACTTGAAGAGTTTAAGAGTGAACTAAGAAGTTCCTAGACTGCTGGTCTAGAAGGAATCCGTGTGATTCAGAAAGTGTAAAAGACATCCTTAATGGATTTCCTACTCGAGGAGTAGAAGAGTGGACTAGGAGCTTTAAGTGCTCTGAACCACTTAAAACGACTGTGTCTATTATATTCTAGCTATAACTGCCATATCTGCCAACTGATATAATTGCCTCACTCTCATAAACTCGCTATCTTAAGGGAGATTAAAACAAATATTAATTCCGCTAAGTTTTAATCATTATCAACTAACAAGTTAAAACGAAAAGATTTTTAAATATCTATTCAACCCCCCCCCCCCCCTTCTAGATAACTATTGTGCCTCCGGGAACTAAAATTCTTTCAAAGATTCAATAATATTCAATTGAATAAGAAGAATTAACAATACTGCAACAATATTCAATAAAGTGGGATATACCCTTATTTCATGCTGAGTAATCACAAAAGGATCATGAACTAATAGAGGAATCATTTAGTTATTAAAACTAAATTACCACAAGAATATAAATTAGTTATAAAAACTAAACTATACTCTTCTACAAGTACCTGGAGCGGCCAACTCCTTTGTACCCTATATTATGCATAATACTCAATAATAGCACATAGGTCGATTTACGACCTTAAAATTTGTTCATCTCAGTCTTACGTCACGAGTTCGTATAACAACAATATAGTTTGGATTACTTTCAAAGAAATACTATGATTTCAATAATTAATAACAATACTAATCTTGCCGAAACCAATGGCATAGATCTTCCAATAATAATTCAGTTCATAATAAATAGAACATTTCATGCTTTAACAAATATTAGTCTCGCCAAAACAATTAGCTAAGACATGATTTATAAACAGTTCAAATAATAGAACAAGAATCAATTGCACTACGTGCAAATTACAACAATCATTATAGATGTGAATAACTATCAATAATTATTCACTACCATGCTTGAAAAATAGTAACTCAAGTTGAGTTAGGAAACTTGCCTGATTCTTTGACTACTGCTACACAATTTAAGTTAACTTCTTTTGTAAGACCTATCATTGATAAGATCGATCTCTTAATTAGCATCACATATCTTGCTCATATCAATTTAACATGAAATCACATAACTAATCATTAGTGAGTACACTATACTATCTTAGACATGACACTTACTCGTTCATTTATAAGTTTGTAATATAACTTGACAAACTATTTATGGACTCAATAGACTTAATATATCATTTCAGTTTCTATTTTAGCAAGCTAAAACAAAACTGACTTCACTTCCTGACATTTCAGTTTCCTTTTTCAGCAACCTGAAATGTTCATTTCGGGAAGCTAAAATACACTATTCACAAAAATATGAAATCATCTTATTATTTTTTAATCTTTTCTCAAATCATATATACATATATTCCAAACACAAAAAATATTTTTCTGAAAATTTTCAACTCCCTTAAGTAATTTTCAAAAATAAATTTCTAGTTAATTCCTTAAGAAATTAGCTACCTCGTGCTTAACTCCAGAAATTCTCAACTCTTGACTAGATCTTACACATGTTAACGTAAGCTTACAGTTTAAATTTCAAGGCCATCAGAGTTATACAACTCCAGTTACAGCGATTTCTATTAGGAAAACGCAAAAATTGAAATAGTCGTAACTCGCTCATTTTAAGTCAGAATGAACTCATTTTTGGACACAACCTACTTTATCTCATATATTTTCATCCCCCAAAAGGCTGGATTTTATCTCAATAAATAAGTGGCCTAAAAATCCCTTACAATTTCTGGACAGAATCTTTTTAAGCATTTTCTGATTTTTCATCCTTTAATAAAATCATTCCACACGAAAATTTGTATATCCTTTTTAAGTGAATCCGCTTGTATATATTAGAAGACTCATATATCAAACTCCAGAAATTGACCACACTCAAAAATTCAAAGTAGAATGAGAGATAAGGTTATTTCCGTATCGTACTTGATTTTCTCGAAAATCTATTTTTCACCATTTGGTGCCTTTTAAGAAAACTTCTCTATTTTCACATAAAATCAACATAGCTCATCACAATAGTTAAAATAACTCATATACTCATGGATCTAACATGATCCATGGTTTAATTCACCAAATAATCAACAAACACAAGATCAAACACAACAAAAGCTAAGAAAAATTTGATTTTCTAACTTTTGAAAAACCTAACTCATATTTCTTAGTTTAGATTCAACTTTTGATCTACAAAAGAGTTAGATCTAAACATAAAACACTTTTAAACACCAAGATCTAAGGTTTGAAGCCTCAAGATCATAGTTTTACAAAAATCAAAACTTAAATCATCATAAAGAGAAATTAAACTATAAAAGTAGGGATTTCTTATACCTTCTCTTGATTCTTTTTCTTCTTCTTCCTAATCTTAGAGTAGAGAACTATGAACTTTGAAAAAATCACTCACTCTCCTAACCCTCTTGTACGTCCCTCTCTATTCTCTCTTTTGGTCTTACTTTGATAACTTAAGAATATAAAATGAGATAAAAAGATGTAAGAGAAAGGAAATTTGATGTTAGTAATTTTGTATAGATATATTTAGTGTATCTATAAACATCATCCAATGTCTCACTCTTCCTCTCTCTCCTTATCATTATAAGCTTGCTTGCACTCTTGGTTTAACTTGTGGGTTGGATGAAAAAGATAAGAATGAGACCAAGGCTTGACACATAGCAAGTTAGTTCACCTACTAAAGCAATGTAATGATTACATGCCTCCCCCTTTCTTTTCTCTTTGTAAATTTCGGCCATGATGGCCTTCTTGGACCCCTTTTTATTATCTTTTAAGCTCCATTTAGCTTACTTAATGGTCCAAAAGGTCCCCTCCCAATTGGGGTAAGAGTTGGGCCAATCAATTAATTATTTAGGCTAGAAATTCTAATTCTTTGGGCTTGCAATTCAACATAGTTTATACTTATTAATTTTTATCCATTCTACATTATTTAATTAGGGTTCCCTTATACACATTAGTAAGTTAATTTCTTACTCATATATCTTTAATTTCATAACCCAATTAGACTTGATATTCTTAGATTATAAAATTAATTAATTGAGATGTATAAAATAAATCTCTTAGGATTAGTATATCTTTTTAAATACTATCATTCTCTTAAATTATAACACATTAGGTTATTTAATTATCATACCAAATATATGTATTAGGTTACATAACTTTATTATTCATCTCTTTACAAAATAAATGTATACACATTATATAATACATATTTACTCAATCACGTACATAATTCACATATGTCCTAACATATTTCCCTAGTTTATTAACTTATTAGCCCAAATTGACTTAATAAGTTATAAACACATACATTATGACAATCCAATATTTTAGTAATTGTAATTTAAAATATTTATTAAATGAAATAAATATTTTATTGATGTGGTTATTATTAGTAAATATTTATGACTAGATAATATTCTAAATTAAATTAATTTATAATTTAGAGAGTTGTAATATAACATGAGATGTTATATGGTTGTTTTAATTTAATAATTTAAGATGGTATGACTAGATAATATTCTAAATTAATTTAATTTATAATTTAGAGAGTTGTAATATAAAATGAGATGTTATATGGTTGTTTTAATTTAATAATTTAAGATGGTATGATAAGTTTTAAATAAAAATTATAATGAGATTATAATTTTGTGATATTTGTTTAAGTAGAATATTTATTTTAAATATAGTATGTGTAATTAATTTATTTTATTATTATTGGATATGAAAATCCAAATAAATTATATGTGATTCTAAATTATAAACTAAATTGTTTATAAATTAATGGAGTTTAATTTAGTTTTTGCCAAATAAGGCTTAAAATATTAAGTCTTTAATATTTAAAGGGTTTTGCCAAACAAAGCCTTATGGCTTTTGGATTTTTGATTTTCGAATTATAAATAAAATAATAAATAAAATGTAATTATAACCTAAGCATTATATTTGTAACTGATGTTATAATAAGTATACGCCTATCAGTGTTTTTTATGTTGGCACTTGAGAATTAGTTGGCTTTACGTGATACTGAGTAAGAGAAGAAAATACAGAGAGAATTGAGAGAATTTTGAGAGAAAACCTTATAATTTCCAAAGCAATTTCAGTTGATTGGCAAGGATTATCTTAGCAAGTTTGAATGTATTTTCCTTAATCTTTTATATATATATATATATATATGAGTTTTTACGGCATGAAGTTTTAAGTTCTGTAAATTCTATTTCTTTCAAAATGTTGTTATGTAACTGAATTATGGTGGTTATATGTGTTGTGATGCTAGAACTAGTATTTAGACAATGATTTTTATGTTAATTTCATTCAAAAAGAAAGAAAAGTGTTGACATTGTATATTTTTGCTTTTGGCTTATGAAAGTACCTATGAGGGCCCCGAATCCGAGGTCCCGAGTCACCGCGGATCCGGTTCGATCATTCTATCACTATTACTATTTTTGCGGAAGATATAAACATAAATTATTTATACAATAACTTTACACACCTTTCCCCAAAATCGAGTAACCATAACTTAATACACCAATCATAACTTATTTAACACATAACATTATTATTATACAACTATTACAAAACTAATCGCGCACATTAACTTTAAGCTGGAACTGTCTTTAACCTTTCCTTGTATCCGACGCATTCGTCTTAATCTGCAATGTTTTATCATGATATAGCAAGGGCGAGCATAAGGATTTCCCAGCAAGTTTAAGTTCAATAATATAACAATATATCATGATTGAAAGAGTCTGAATAATAAGCTGGCTATAATTCAACAATATAATTGTGAACTAGCAGGAACAAATTTATGACCGAACAAGTATTATAAATGAACAAATATATCTGAACCAACTGGTAATGAAGGTGATCAGCCTTTCATACCTGACTTATACATGCAATACGTACAGAGTACAATCCATGACAACCATCAATGATTAACCATAAGCTTATCCGAATAAAACAACTCTTAGTAGAGTTAAGTAAAACAAACTTGCCTTTACCGTTGATTACCGCTACACAATTTATATCGCCTTATCCGAAGACCTAATATTAGTAATATAGATCTCTAATATTAGAATAATATCATCACAATATAATATTATTATATATATAGACATACATAGAATAACCTAAACACATAACACATAATCCTATCAGTCTATAATACACATAAGACTTAGTATCAGGTCAAACTATTTCAGTCTGACTTTAAACCGACACAAATTCTAACGTCTAGACGGCCTTAGTCAGACTTTTATCGAGTCTAAGTTCAATTAAACTCTAACTTAACAGTTAACAATTATCTTAGATAATTTTATTAACAGTTAAAATATTTTTCATACGTTCGTAATAATTTTTAAATAATTATTATCATTTATCATGTATTTTCAATCATTAAAATTGTATTTAAATGAATTAAATACCTCATAATTCTATTATCATTAATATTTATTTAATACCAAATATTAATGAAAATCATCACATAATATTATAATATATGTATAATATATCAAAGTATTTTAAACTTTAAAATCACATTTATATGATTTTTAAACAATTAAATTCATTATCCGTTAATTTCTATTAATATTAAAATATTAATATTTTCATGACAAAATATCAAAAGTTATATTTTATAACCTAAAATATTTTAATAACACTTAAATCATTTTTATATGATTTATAAATCATTAATTCTATTTTTTCCATAATTTATTTAATATATTTATTAAATAAATTAACTATCATTAATATTAATTAATTAATGAAATTCATCCTAAAATATTAAAAGTCACCGAAAATAACTTAAAATATTTTATTATAACATAATATTATTTTTCATGATTTTCATGTATTTAAATCATTTTAAATAATTTATTTAATATTATAATTAAATAAATTAAATACCATTTAAATTCCAAAAAAATTAAATATTTATGAAATATACTCAAAATAATTAAAAACTATTTTTCAGAATTTAAAATAATTCTTCAGAATTTATGTAGTATTTTTAATAATTAAAAACTATTTTATTCAATTTATTTAATTAAAAATATTAATTTTCGTATTTAAGTGTCGCTAAAGGTACCATAGGCGACAAAACCGTCGCTAATGGTGTTCTTGGGCATGTTCTTCATCAAACCCATATTTCTTGTCAGTCACTAAGGGGCTCGGTTTGACCAGCTTTTAATATATGATCCTAATATTTTCTGGGCGGTTAATGATATTAATCACGTAGTATAAATGTAATACTACAAGATAATGCAACATTCACAGCCATAACTTATAAATCACAGAGAGATCTAAGCCTCCCCATTCTTCTCAGTGGCTGTTCTTCATTTCTGGTTTTCCAAGAAATGAAGAACAGCTCAACCTTGGTACTTTGAAGCTTTATAACTTGGCATCTAGGTCTTGTTTATGTAATCTAATGATTCGATCGAGTATAACACATGTCAGAGTACATGTATACAAGCTTAAATCAGTCTAACATCAAAACAAACGAAAGATATGATCTGGTCAAACCATTAATTGGGCCTCACCCTTTAATCTACTTGGACTTGAATATAATTGTTAACCAATCTTCCAAGTCCATTAACATTACTTAATACCTATAGTTTATGTATTATTTTCGTATTCCAATTCATATAGAATTTATATACGATATTTCATCCTTCATACAAACTCGTATAATACTTCGTATTATACTTGTTTTCATTACTTTGCACAATACCAAGTATCATACACTTATTACTTATTCATTACTACTTCGCCTTCCTTAATGTTTATAAATTAAGTCCACAAGGGAAATATTACATTTTCCATAACTAGATTTTTATTACATAATCCATCTTACCTTGTTATTCCATCATTACGTATTTCTCAAAAATTCAAAAATATATCCCGATCAAATACCGATGAATAGTGTTTTTTGGAAAATCTCCCAGAAAACTTTTATTTTCATCTTGGAAATTCAAACACTTTAATTCATCCACGTAGCTCAAATACTACGACATTCTAACATCAATAGGTTATACAATGACAACCATCTCGATAACACATAGAATAGGATTCTATTATTTATTTAATTTAATAAAATCATTTTACAATAAGATCCGAATTTCTCAGTCGTTACATTCTTCCCCCCTTATAAAGATTCTGTCCTCAGAATCTCGTCTTACTTTTAATCAAATAGATGGGGAAAATTTTTCTTTATCTTTTCTTCTAGTTCCCACGTTGCTTCTTCAGCATCGTGGTTCTTCCATAATACCTTTACTGATGTTATTACCTTGTTCCTCAGAACTTGTTCCTTCCTATCAATGATCTGCATCGGCGACTCTTCATATGTAAAGTCTTTCTCAAAATGAATCGGCTTATACTCGATTATATGCTTATAGTCCGGCTTATATGGACGTAATACAGATACGTGAAACACGTTATGTATTCATTCTAGGTTTGGAGGTAATGCTATCACATAAGCTACCTGTTCCACCCGTTTTAACACCTCAAAAGGTCCTATAAACCTTGGACTTAACTTTCCTTTCTTTCCAAAGCGTATCTTTCCTTTCCAAGGAGATACCTTTAGAAACACGTATGAACCCACTTCAAACTCTCGACTTAGTCTATGTGAGTCCGCATACTTCTTCTGTCTATCTATCCTGAGCTGTGACGAGACACAACCGAATTAACTTTACCACATCAACTATCTACTGTACCAATTCTGGTCCTAGCCTTCGACGTTCTCCCACCTCATCCCAACACAATGGTGTTCTGCATTTTCTTCCATACGACGCTTCGTACGGCGGCATGCCTATGCTTGCATGATAACTGTTGTTATATGCAAACTCTACTAGTGGTAGGTGATCATCCCAACTACCCTTGAAATCCATGACGCAAGACCTCAACATGTCTTCTAACGTCTGAATTGTCCTCTCACTCTACCCATCGGTTTGTGAATGATAAGCTGTGCTTAACCTCAACTGTGTTCCCAACTGTTCTTGCAAACTCCTCCAAAAATTTGATGTGAATCGTGGATCATGATCTGACACAATCGATACTGGTACTCCATGTCTGGAAATGATTTCCTTAACATAAAGTTTAGCTAACTGGTCTAAGTTATACTTGATCCTAATTGGAAAAAAGTGAGCCAACTTCGTCAACCGGTTCACTATTACCCAAATTGAATCGTACCCTTTATTCGTCGTCGGAAGTCCCACCACGAAATTCATCGTGATATGCTCCCACTTCCATTCTGGAATCTCCAATGACTGTAATAAGCCACTGGGTCATTGATGTTCGGCCTTAACTTTTTGACAAGTCAAGCACCTACTCACGTACTCTGCTATTTCTCTCTTCATATTTGGCCACCAAAAACTCTGTCGAAGGTCTTGATACATCTTAGTGCTACCAGGATGTATCGAGTACCTCGAACTATGAGCTTCTTATAACACTTGCTCTTTTAATTCCGTCTCATTCGGAACCCAAATTATTCCATCAAATCTTAATAATCCCTCATTATCAAGACTATACTTAGCATCTTCCTTCTCGGATAACTGCTTCTTCATTTGGTTACTCTCGTTCGTCTTGAGTTGTACCTCCTTAACTCTTTCTACGATGGTAGATTGCATCTCTGTCGGAAAGAGTAACTTCCTCGAATCACTCGGCATCTTGACTTCTATTTCCATTCTAGCCATCTCTGTTATTAACTCATTTTGAGCCGTTAACATAGAAAACTTTTCCCGACCCTTTTTACTTAAGGCGTCGGCAACTACATTGGCCTTTCTAGGGTGATACATGATTTCACAATCATAATTCTTTATCAACTCCAGCCATCTTCTCTGTCTCATATTCAACTCCTTCTGAGTGAAGATATACTTTAGACTTTTATGGTCCGTATATATCTCACATTTTTCCCCATAAAGATAATGTCTCCATATCTTTAGGGCAAACACTACTGCATGACGATTCGGATCATGAGTAGGATAAACTTTCTCATAATCCTTCAATTGCCGAGATGCATACGTGATGACTTTGCCATCTTTGCATAAGCGCCTGACAACCAAGTCCTCTATGTGAAGCATCACTATACACTACAAAATTTTCTTATGTCATCCAGCAATGACAAAAGCAGCGCTTCACTTAATCTTTTCTTGATTCTTGAAAATTGTCCTCACATTTATCCGTCCCATACATATTTCACCGTCTTCCTTGTTAAATTAGTCAACGAGGTAGCTATCTTGAAAAATCTTGGATAAATCTTCGATAGTACCCTACTAACCCTAGGAAACTCGCACCTCGATTGAAGATTTTTTGGTTGTTCCCAATTCATTCTTTGCTTCCACCTTCGCTGGATCCACTGAAATCCCCTCTTGGTCAATGACATGACCTAAAAACTACACCTTTTCCAGCCAAAATTCACATTTGGTGAATTTCGCATATAACTTCTCCTCCCTTAGTGTCTCCAACACTAATTTTAAGTGTTCAGCATGATCTTCTGGCGTCTTAGAATAGACTAGAATATCATCAATAAATACAACGATGAACGTGTCCAAATATGGTTTGAACACTCTGTTCATCATGTCCATAAATGCAGCTGGTGCATTCATCAACCCAAATGACATCACCAGAAACTTGTAATGACCATAACGATTCCTGAATGCACTCTTTGGTACATCTTCCTTCCTAACCTTCAACTGATGATACTTTGTCCACAAATCTATTTTAGAAAAATACTTTGTCCCTTTCAATTGATCAAAGAGATCATCGATCCTAGGCAATGGGTATTTATTCTTTATCGTTAACTTGTTCAACTCCCGATAGTCGATACAAAGCCTTAACGATCCATCTTTCTTCTTAACAAACAACACCGGTGCTCCCCATGGTGAAACACTCGGTTGAATGAACTTTTTGTCCAATAGTTCCTGTAACTGAACCATTAGTTCTTTCATTTCCACAGGCGCCATACGGTACGGTGAACTTGAGACTGGTGCCGCTCTTGGCACAGTGTCTATCACAAATTCGATCTCCCTATCTGGCGGTAAACCCAGTAACTCACTTGGAAATACCTCCATGAATTCGTTTACTATAGGTATTTGTTCCATGGTTGCTCCCACTCTTTGGGTATCAACAACATGGCATAGGTAACCTACACAACCTTTCCTTAAGAGTTTTTTAGTTTGTGTCATCGTAAGGCAACACGGACGTCCCAACAATTTATTATCGTAAAATACTATAGGAGGTTGTTTCAACGTCCTGATTCTCACACATTTCTTTTGGCAATCTGTAATTGCTCCATGCTTAATTAACTAATCCATCCTGAGAATTACGTCGAATTCTCCTATCTTTATCAGTATTAAATCTACCGATAACTTACAACCACGCACATCTATACAACAACTCTTATGAATATCTTCAACAGGAATTATCTCTTCGTTTGCTACCTTAATGTTCAAAGGTATAGGCAATTTTTCAGGAAATAATTCTAGTCGTCTAGCAAAATCACATGCTATAAACGAACAAGTAGCACCCGAATCAAATAGCACGTATGTATTTATATTGTTGATCGGAATAATACCTGCAACTACATCCCCTGATGCCACCGCATCTTGGACCGTCATATTAAAAGTGCGGGCCATTGATTTCCCCGGCTGAACTGGACCACTAATAGCTAACTTACCACTATTAGTTCCCTTATTTCCTTCTGTCCCCTTCTTCGGGCAGTTCTTTGCTATGTGGTTAGTTGATCCACATACAAAGCATCCGTGATTTTTCTTCGGATTGGGACAGTTAGGTGAAATATGCCTTTCCAGTCCACAATTATAACAAACCGCCTTTCCTTTGAGACAGACTCCTAAGTGAGTCTTCCCGCAGGTTTTACAGGCCTTCATCCTCCTCTTAGAATCCCCTTGTTTTACTCCGGTATTCCCAGAGTTAAAGCCCTTCCTCTTCTGACTGTTGCCACTTCTACTGGCTCCCTCGATCTTGGTTCCTCCATCAACTTTGCCCTTGTTTTTCTTATCCTTGTGGTACTGGCTGAGAGCCTCATTCCCACCTTCGACAATTATTGCCTTTTCGAGTATGGTTCCAAAGGAAGTACTTTGGAACACAGAGATTCGGCTATAGAGCCAGGGTTTCAAGCCCTGTTCGAACCTTCTAGCCTTTCTCACTTCAGTGTCCACCTGATGTGGAGCGAATTGTGCCAGTTCATTAAACTTGGCGACATCTTTGAGGAACTGTCATATCCCCTTGTCTCAATTCAAGAAACCTCATCTCCATCCTCCCTTGCATACTCGTGTGAAAATAGTTCTCGAAGAAAATCTCCTTGAACCTCTCCCACGTTAGGTTTCCTATATCAGCCCTAGCCTGGTTTGCCTCCCACCAGAAGTTAGCCTCTCCTTTCATTAAATAGGTTGCAAAGGCAACCTTTTGACCCTCCTCAACATTTTCTATTACAAATGCTTTCTCGATTTCTTTTACCCATGTCTGGGCTTCTATAGGGTCCGTAGTTCCTTTGAACTCCGGCGGACCTACACTTTTGAAATCCTTAAAAGTAGTAGCTCGTACTACTCCAGGAATCACGGGTACATTAGCCCCCGTTCTATTAAATGCAGTCGTTAAAAGATTAACGAACTCTTGTATTGGATTAACTGGACTACCCTCCGGTTGGTTAACATTAGCGCCCTGATTTCGTTGTCTCTTCTTGGTGGCATTTTGCTGTTAAGAAAACAACACATCATTATTACTTTATTCTTATTGATTTGTTATTATTTGTAATACAACAATAACTCATACCCATTACTCAACATATTCCATAAAAAGACTTATATTGATTCATAACTTGTAGTTTTAACACTACATTGTTTACATTACCCAGCCTTAGCTGATTACATTACCATCCCGTAATTACTTTCCAAAAATTGGGATTTACAAAAGACTACCCTTTGTTATACAAAAGAGGGTTTTACGTCACTACTAGATACATAATATTTACATATCTATTCTACTCTAGCTATTTCTAGACTACATCTGTCGTAGGGCATTCTCGAAATCTTTCTTTGGCGGGGCCGACAATAACATCTCTCGATAAGTGTGTGTCGGTGCTACGCTTCTATCGATACCCGACTACTGCTGCTGGAAATCTACATGAGAACTCCTATGTATATAGAACATCCTCTCCAACTTTCGCTGCTTAGTCTTTAGCTTGCTTGAGCTCAAAGACTTCACATTTCAGCTCTCGGACCTTGTCCTTAGATAGAAATCTATCATCATGTTCCTCTTCCCACATTCCCTCCATGCTAGCCTTGTCCTCACGGATAGCTTGGAGTTCCTCTTTCAACTCCTTAACCTCTTGGCAGTAATGGACATTCCTATCCAATACCGACATAAACAATGCCTTCATCGATTCCCCCGTAGACAACTCCTCTGTAGGTGGAACTTGGTCAAAGGACATCACATCCACCTCCTCCTCTAGCATGCCATCAAATATAGGCATGTAGTCTAAATTATCTGAGTCTCCCGACTCGATTGTCACCAACTCTGGTTCTACTGCTACGGGATTTGGTAGTATCTCTACCCGATTAACTGAATCCTCGCTCACTACATGTATATCTCTATGCATATCATTTTCTCCTGACATCTACAATAAAACAATATAGTTTGATTAGTACACGTTAGTAAAATAATACAAATACAAATACATAACATAATATAATGCATTTTTATAAGGTTACTTTCCATCTTTTACTTCTTTATTATTTCGTAAGGTTATGACTTAAGGTTCTACTTTCCCCCTTAAGTTTTATAACCTAGGTTTTGATACCAACTTGTAGCGCCCCCATGTCCGGGTATCTTCCAACCCGACAGATCGTGCTATACTGTACAACATTTATACATTCATTCAATTGAAAAGTCTCAAAGAACGAACATAACTTCTATATATTTAAAGTAATATTTACATTTCCCAGGTTCTATACCCATTACAAAGGTTCTTTGTCATAATATCAGTTACATTACAATAATAGACCTATACTATTACAAGATAGCTCAGTAATCTGCCTTAGCTTTTCCCTTATCCTTTTTCGATCCTTCGAGACGTTCAGTCTTAGCTGCATTTATATGGTTCAAGAAAGAGTGAGCATAACTAGCTCAACAAGTATAAAAATTTAACAACAACATGCTTGACACATACAATTCGTATATCTTCAATAACTGAACAGTAGTTATGAAGTACTATTGATAATTCAAAATAGCACTTCATCTTTTCTTTCAAAATGTTTTACAATAATAACAATATTTGGTAAAACATTCACTCCAGTCAAAGACCTCGAGTATTCATTCTTTATTGGAAAAGGACAACCCGGAAGCAAGTCCGTAAGCCCGATATTAGTTACGAGCACTTCTAGGTGATCAACCTATTGTACTCTATGTTGATCAACACTACATCCATTAAACGTATGCCCTGCTTTAAGCATTTGGCAACCTCACGTGCTGTCGTTTCTGAAACAAAACATTTGTTTAACATTTCAGTCTTCTTTTGAAAACCATATCAAGTAGTTGACAAAAGATAGCAACATTTGATAATACATGAATAGATTATCACTACATCAAGTCTAGCCAAAGGAATTGGCTTTAACTTCAACATACTTCAATTCATGCAAAAGAATACATGAACTTCAAAAACTTGTTCAGATTGAACTGAGACAAGAGATAAATTACTTGCCTTTAGCATCTGCTATGGTCTATTAACTTTATCTTCAAGTCGTTCAAGTCTCTACAATACATGATCACATAATGCCTTAAATTAGGTCACATATAATCAAGTATGTATATGACTATATCATACCCTTAATTTCAATCTAATTGTGTATTAGGTTCAATTACTATTTGTTCCGGTTTATCATTATCCTTGCATTTATATTCGACTAGGTTATCTCAACCTTTATACAACATCCTTAAGGTTTAACAAGGTTTAAACAATGTTACATTACATTCCTTAAGTTGTGTTTACTTTTAAATCAATTAGCTTTCTTTTCTTTGTACTTAGAAACATTCATTACCATCCTTGTTCAGAGACTGGCACTGCGGCGCCATCTTTATACTTACATCTCGCGCTGTGGCGCAAGCTTATAGTATCACTGTCCCGGACTTGGCGCTGCGGCGCGAGTCCTTACTTAATGGGTCGCGCTGCGGCACCACTCTCTAGAAGATTTTTGTATTGTACATAGCACTGCGGCGCCACATATTGTACTATGCTTTGCGCTGCGGTGAACTCTTTGCAATGTGTACTTTCGGACACTTATTACATGCTACCGTGGTGTGACATTTTGCCTTGGGTTGGCCATAGGCTGACTCTGTGCACCAGAAAACAAATTCAGTTTGTGAATTTTGTAAACTTCCCGAACGCATAACTTCTTCGTTATAAGTCCGAATTGGCTCGTTCAAAAGCCTACGGTTCACAAATTACGTAATCTACATGTTCATGCAAGAATTTTATCTATTTGACTTCGTTTGCTAAAAATTCACTTATTGGTTCATTTTTAACGAAAACGATAAACGTTAAATGGCGTTCGTATTTCGTTTCTTCGTTCTAAGTTCTAATCCGGTCATTTTGAGTCATGACTCTTAAATGCCAAATATGACTTGTCTCTATCGGAAAACAATGGTTTCATGATCAAACACAAAATTTGACTTCCATTCCGAGAATTTTACAAATTCGACGTTTATCGTCCAATCGTGCAAATTCCGACAGTTCTTCATTCTTATGATTTGTTCAACATTACAAATGAACTTCATTCATCATGTGAACATCTTAACATACTTAATACAACAACTTATATTCATTGTTGGATTTTGACTTATTCTTCATGAGCTTATAACTTGTCAAATTATAAACTACTTAAGATTTGATTATTCATGACTTATGACAATTAGAGTTTCTTAATCATCATACTTTACATGTTTTTAACATATAACTTTACTTATGTATACATGATACATATAATCATATAAGTTCTTAATTCACTTCTCTCATTACAAGATCATATTTTCATACTTAGCATTCAAGGTTAACTTATAATAAGTTTATAACTTTTATAAGTTCAAATGACTTATTACCAACTTATGTGGCTTAAGTTCATTTCTTACTCATTCTTCTTACTTCTTAACATCCATGTTCCTTAATTCCAACTTTTCTTATCCACCTATCATGGTAGAGATAGAAGATAATAGAGAAGAAGTCTTACTTTTTGCAGTCTTGATAAGGTAGCTTTCTTCTTCTTCTTACTTATGGAAGTGACTTATTGGTAGCTTATTCTCTCTAACACTTAAGCACTTTTGAAATGTTGGATTATTTGAACAAGTGTTAAATGGCTTGTAAGCCTCCTATATTTATAGAAATTGCAAAGCTAGGGTAGTTTGGTCATTAAATCATCCCACCTCCTTAAGCCACCTCCTTACTATTCATTACTTGCTAATCACTCTCTTATCCTATACTTGGCCATTACTTCAAAGTCTTGGTCATTACTCCTAAGTCTTGGTCACCACACTAACTTGGTCACCACAATAACCATATTAATATGGTTTGCCCCATGGGTCATACAACTCATGGATTCTATCTTGGGCTTACATTAAATCATCCTTTGGGTTTTGCATTAATAAACCTTAACTTGTTTAACCATTAATTGGGCCTCACCCTTTAATCTACTTGGACTTGAATATAATTGTTAACCAATCTTCCAAGTCCGTTAACATTACTTAATACCTATAGTTTATGTTTTATTTTTGTATTCCAATTCATATAGAATTTATATACAATATTTCATCCTTCATACAAACTCGTATAATACTTCGTATTATACTTGGTTTCATTACTTTGCACAATACCAAGTATCATACACTTATTACTTATTCATTACTACTTCGCCTTCCTTAATGTTTATAAATTAAGTCCGCAAGCGAAATATTACATTTTCCATAACTAGATTTTATTACATAATCCGTCTTACCTTGTTATTACATCATTACGTATTTCTCGGAAATTCAAAAATATATCCCGAGTAAATACCGATGAATAGTGTTTTCGGAAAATCTCTCGGAAAACTTTTATTTTTGTCTTGGAAATTCAAACACTTTAATTCATCCACGTAGCTCAAATACTACGATATTCTAACATCAATAGGTTATACAATGACAACCATCTCGATAACACATAGAATAGGATTGTATTATTATTTAATTTAATAAAATCATTTTACAATAAGATCCGAATTTCTCGGTCGTTACAAACATAGCATACATGTTATATTTCACATAACAACTATAAAGATTGAGTTCATTACTCAATCAACATTCATAGGTCAATCATCATAGTCATAGATTGACTTTCACATTTCATACTTTTGACATATATAATACATCATACACTAAAATTTTAAAGCAGATCATCATCAAGTTCACATAGCAAAAAAGGAACTGAAAGACTTGCCTTTACCGGTGTTTTACCAACACGCTAATACTTCATATCGTCCTTGCACAACCTACAATCGTATGTCGATTGATAATAAATAAAATCAATACTCAATCTCAAGCGGTCAAATTTATTCTAAGACCTTACTTTATCTTATTATCCTTTATAATGTCTTCATAGACATCTAACTATTTTATATGCAACTCGGTTTTATTTTCATTACCACACATGCTAGACTATCGCACTTGTATTTTAATGTGTGTATATCACACCATTTTATTATACCACTTTGGTTTCAAAAATGCATATTCAACACATTGTTTACATGTTTAATTTTCCTTCATAAATCAAAATCGCCTTTTCAATTTCTTTCCATTATTATTCTTGTATTATCATCTTTTCATACTTAGATATCTAATATTAGCCATTAGTTAGACACTTTGTATACCAAAGTTTAGAAAACACTATTACTCTTAGGCATTTTATCGAGCACGTTATGTGCACACATTAACTTATCTCAACTCTTGATCTTAAATGGTTAATTATGCATAGAATATGATAACACATATCTATACTCATTACATATGTCAAAACATATTTTTAATCATCAAAATATATCATCACCCAAAATCTTAATTCAAACAGAATTATAAAACTCATCTTCCCAATTTCTTTAACAAAACGTTGTTTTCGTTTTTAACGTAACTCGTTCGTTACATGTCCATTTTTGTTCCTTCTTATATAGAATTAACCCTTACTCAGTGTACTACAACCTCATCTAGGCCTTAAAGTCAGACCCTTATCCATCTAAACCAGATTCTGTAATTCATCAACTAGTCTAGAAAATTTCATTTTTTGGACATCCTTACTAAACAATTAATTTCGAACATGATCCGGTCCATAAAATGGCTCAAACACGAGAGTCTAGCTAGTAAACTTCCATATCTACAACTTTGCAGTTTTTAGTTTCTTCAGATTCAAAACACACGAATTTATATGAATTTTTCAAAGTCATAAACCGTAATGATTTTGATTTTCCTCGATGATTATTTTCCTTCGTACCAGCCTTTACTAAAACAGACATTGCAAGAAATCTACAAAGAGTTTTCATATGATTCCACTTTCAGAATATAGCTTACTTCCATATCTTCGATTTGATATAAGGCTCACTTTCTAACTCATTATACCCAAAGAGGTATGAATTTCACAAGATATGTCCACAATTACTAAAAAACCCTACGAATTTTGTTCTTCAAATTTTCTTTCCATTTCATTTTATTTCTTGAATCCTCTTGTTTGATTCTTGATAATCCAAGATTAAACCAATACAAACAGATTAAGCATGATTTACTACCCTAGAACATAAATCTACCCAAAAAAATCAAGGATTAAATAAGAGTTTAGAAGTTATCTTCTAATATTTTTTTTTTCTTTTTCTTCTTCTTCTAGCTCATCTCAATTCCTCTATTTCTCTTTATCTCTCTCAATTTCTTTGGTTTGTTTTCTAAAACTAACATACTAACTTGTAGTATATACATATAATATACAACACTAGTAATATATAATATATGTAACTCCTAGTAATTATTAGATATACTAATTACTAGTTAATACATAGGTTACACCAATTTGAACTTGAAAAGCCTAAGACCATGTTTGGCAAATACTCATTATTTTAATTAATCAATAGCTTAACATCAATCAATCTCATCAAATTGTCACATAATTATATTTACTTGTTAATTTTAATTTTGTGTTACAATCATCACATAACTCATCTAATTTAATTATCTCAACTAATTTAAAACTATAACATAGAATTATTATATTAATTAAATTAAATACTAAACATTCATTTAATTAATCTGCTACACTTATTTACATTACTCTATAATCAAAATAAAATTTATTTATTTAACTCAATAAATAATTCAATTAAATATTTATATATATTAAAATTAATATATAACATTCTCTTCACATCAATTCACATATTCTACAATATATGACATACATATACTCACACCCAACATATCTCATAAATAATACTTTTATTTATAAAATTCTCATTTATAATTTCTAAAAATCTGGGATGTCACATCCTTCCCTCCTTATAAGGATTCCGTCCTCAGAATCACCGAAACCCTACCTTACTCAGGTTTTCCTCAAATCTATTCATTGAATAACTTCAACACATTACCTTAATATAGGTTTTATATTTTCTACTCTCACCATTCTTGATAATAAATTCTTATAAGTTTTATTTCATAATATTTACTTAGACTCAATTATATTTGAGTATTACATATTCTTTGACCCGTTCATTATCTTTATCTAAGGATCATTATAATCAAACTCTCGGGACATTACATTCACCCCTTCTTCTAAGAATTTCTTCCTCGAATTTTTTATTTATTTATTTATTAATCTTTATTCATTCAATCTATCAAAGTAGATTTTTACGTCACTACTTCATTCATTCATTGGTTTCTATAACCACTTTCTTTCCACAAATATCATTCTACAATTATTAAACTTTTCTATTAAAAGTTTCACATTATTCTTTGATAACTCACATCCTTCTCACTTCAAAATTTCTTTTCTCCCATATTCAACATATCCATCATTCAGTGTCGCATTTTACGATTTACTTCTTTCTAAGGAATACTTTTCTTTTTCACTTCCATCTTGCAGAATAACGAGAATCTTCCACAATTGTTCAATAATTGGGAAGTAGTATGAATAACTCAGGAATTTAAAAGATTCCAAATCATGCTGAGGGTCACAAGACCATGAACTCTATTCTCTAGGTTTAATAGTGCTTCACCCCCGGTTCTTCACACTTTAAACCCTCTTTGGCAGAATGTTTACTCTTTGGCAGAATGTTTATCAATCACAAAGACTGAAAAAACCCTCCGCAAGTACTCTAGGTGATCAACCTATTGTACATGTATTGTATATAAACATTCCAGCTCAAAGTATATAAAACTAAGCGCAACCCCTAATAATAGGGTTGTTCATCTCAGCTTTTCAACATCTGAATCCGCACCAAAACAATTTGGTTTGGTATAACTTCTCAAGAAACTCTTGAATTTCATGAACATCTTTCAACATTTGTCTAGCTGAATCAAATAGCATAGACCTCTACAACAATTCGGACATCAACCAAAATATACATATACATATACATACATACATATGTATTCTAATATCTCAAAGAAATCTCAAAAATCTTTTTATGACGTCATGACACCGCACTGTATTTACAGTCCATTGAGGATTCCGTCATTTGGTGATTTTATCATACTACATCATACCATAGTGGGCTGACGATCCTTAGATCACATCCAACACTAGGTAATACTGCATTGATTACTCCATCGTTTTTATCATCTTTGCACCATGTTACATGATGCATTAATGATATAAAATACATTTTGATATATTGCAAATCATTTTTGTCTTGCCGAAACAATTAGCATAGACATATGAATAACAATATTGTTGTTAAAACTTATTGGTTCCATCATTTGATCCAATGTTTTTCAAGAAAATAGAAGTGTAAACATCAGCACGAAGTCAATAAATTTTGAAATTCTAGCATAGCTAGTAGATTTAGAATACCTATGCTTCCACCATCAACTCCACTTTCTGTAATGATCCATTGCTTAAAAGATCTATCTATTCCTATCATCCTCAATACTCCATTCATAACTTAATTATACCCCAGTTCATCAAACTTACCGCACATTGGAAGTTCAGGACTTGCCACAATAATATGAGTTTAAGAACTTATCCTAGTCAGACCATAGGCGTCCATTCGTTGAGGGGTTCAAAACATAACATATTATTATGAGTCACGAACTTACCATATGTATTAGTTTTAAGAACCGCGCCTAATCCTAATAATATCTGTCTAATCTTAATAGTTTCTAACTATCAAGCATACACATGAGAAAAGAATCAACTTTTCGCCACATATACATAGATAGCGCGACACTAACATTCCAATGATTATCAATATGATAAACAGAGTGCAAGCACAAAACCCTCGCCCATACAAAGATTTGTACAACTCAGCCATCACATGAGTCCTCAAATGAAATCCCACCTAACTCTATCTTACTCTTAACTTGCTCTTTGCTCGATACGAATTCCTCGTATCACATTATCTATAACTCCTCATGAGTTATCTCGTACTTTTTTCATAGTACACCATCTTCATAGTATTAAGCTATAATTATTCAAACATTATAGACCATCTTTCTTTTATAAGTTAAACAGACCATGTTGTGATCTTATTCTATAATCATCTCCCTTAAAATTCTTTTCTTAACTCGTGATGGTTTTGTTTTACGATCCTCTTTCTTTCTCTTTTTCGTCATTTACGACATTATTCGTTATCTTGGCTTTTGGAGTTAGGAAACTCCCATTTCTTATCTTTATATCTCTTCAAGATTCTTCTTTGAATCTTCTTGTTTATATAACAATTCTTCCTTTAAGAATTTCTAACTTCATTTACATTGATCAACATTTCATTCAAGTTCTACACTTTCATCATACGTATCCAATTTCTATACTTGGTACACATCGAGTCTCTACACAGTTTCAATATGGTACGCTGAGTGGTTTCCCAAAAAAAACCAACAAACTAGGTTTTGAGTTTCTAGTTCGTATATACCTCCGCTCTATGAAGGAATCGTTTAGCCCAGATACCATACATCAACTACGAAAGAGTACAATTGCACCACTTAGATATAACTCTCTATTCTTAACTTCTTTATCATTCTCTTTTTTATAGACATTGTCTATTTATTATCACCTTACATCCTTATTATTGGAGTTGGGTAACCCCACATTCATATTCCTTATAACTCTGCTAGATTCTTCTTTGAATCCTTTCATGCAAGTTTTAATCCCTTATTGTTCAAACTCTATTTGAGCTTATTCGTTCCTTATTTTCACATCTCTTCTTCAAGGTTATAGCCTAAGGTACTCTTACCTAAGGTTTCTAACCTATCAGCTTTGATACCAACTGTAATGCCCCTAAAATTGGGACTATTTAATTCTTAACTTCGGTCGTTAATAATACATTCAACCTCTAATTTTATATCATTAAACGATAATACAACCATTGAAATTTGCGGAATAATTAAAATTTTCTATTACAAACTATCCTCGTTCCCAAAACCTTCAACCTTTACATCTAAATATCTCAGAATCATTTTAATACTACAATAGTTTACATTCGCAAAACAATATTACAATTCAACATTAATACATTATTCTAAACATTAGACATGGTTTACAAGAATAACAACTTAGCTAGGATATTAAATCTTCATATATCACTTTTGATCCATAACAATCAAGTAGCACATAAATACGTTACCTTCAATTCTTGAATCAAGCAAAATGGTTATTTGCAAGAATGAGCTCGACAAATTTCAAAGAAAATCTAACAGCTTTTCATGCATCACGTAACATATAATAACATGCTCAACATACAAGAATAATCATAAACAAAAATAGCATACATGTTATAGTTCACATAACAACTATAAAGATTGAGTTCCTTACTCAATCAACATTCATAGTTCAATCATCATAGTCATAGATTGACTTTCACATTTCATACTTTTGACATATATAATACATCATACACTAAAATTTTAAAGCGAGATCATCATCAAGTTCACATAGCAAAAGGAACTTAAAGACTTGCCTTTTACCTAGCTTTTTTTACCAACACGCTAATACTTCACCTCCTTGCACAACCTACACTGTATGTCAGATTGATAATAAATAAAATCAATACTCAATCTCATGGTCAAATTTATTCTAAGACCTTACTTTATCTTATTATCCTTTATAATGTCTTCATAGACATCTAACTATTTTATATGCAACTCGGTTTTATTTTCATTACCACACATGCTAGACTATCGCACTTGTATTTTAATGTGTGTATATCACACCATTTTATTATACCACTTTGGTTTCAAAAATGCATATTCAACACATTGTTTACATGTTTAATTTTCCTTCATAAATCAAAAATCGCCCTTTTCAATTTCTTTCCATTATTATTCTTGTATTATCATCTTTTCATACTTAGATATCCAATATTAGCCATTAGTTAGACACTTTGTATACCAAAGTTTAGAAAACACTATTACTCTTAGGCATTTTATCGAGCACGTTATGTGCACACATTAACTTATCTCAACTCTTGATCTTAAATGGTTAATTATGCATAGAATATGATAACACATATCTATACTCATTACATATGTCAAAACATATTTTTAATCATCAAAATATATCATCACCCAAAATCTTAATTCAAATGTAATTATAAAACTCATCTTCACAATTTCTTTAACAAAACGTTGTTTTCGCTTTTTAACGTAACTCGCTTAGTTACATGTCCATTTTGTTCCTTCTTATATAGAATTAACCCTTACTCAAAGGTACTACAACCTCATCTAGGCCTTAAAGTCGACCCTTATCCATCTAAACCAGATTCTGTAATTCATCAACTAGTCTAGAAAATTTCATTTTCTGGACATCCTTACTAAACAATTAATTTCGAACATGATCTGGTCCATAAAATGGCTCAAACACAAGAGTCTAGCTAGTAAACTTCCATATCTACAACTTTGCAGTTTTTAGTTTCTTCAGATTCAAAACACACGAATTTATATGAATTTTTCAAAGTCATAAACCGTAACAGTTTTGATTTTCTGGACAGATTATTTTCCCTTCGTACCAGCCTTACTAAAACAGACATTGCAAGAAATCTACAAAGAGTTTTCATATGATTCCACTTTCAGAATATAGCTTACTTCCATATCTTCGATTTGATATAAGGCTCACTTTCTAACTCATTATACCCAAAGAGGTATGAATTTCACAAGATATGTCCACAATTACTAAAAACCTACGAATTTTGTTCTTCAAATTTTCTTTCCATTTCATTTTATTTCTTGAATCCTCTTGTTTGATTCTTGATAATCCAAGATTAAACCAATACAAACAGATTAAGCAAGATTTACTACCCTAGAACATAAATCTACCCAAAAAAATCAAGGATTAAATAAGAGTTTAGAAGTTATCTTCTTCTAGTTTTTTTTTACTTCTTCTTCTTCTAGCTCATCTCAATTCCTCTATTTCTCTTTATCTCTCTCAATTTCTTTGGTTTGTTTTCTAAAACTAACATACTAACTTGTAGTATATACATATAATATACAACACTAGTAATATATAATATATGTAACTCCTAGTAATTATTAGATATACTAATTACTAGTTAATACATAGGTTACACCAATTTGAACATGAAAAGCCTAAGACCATGTTTGGCAAATACTCATTATTTTAATTAATCAATAGCTTAACATCAATCAATCTCATCAAATTGTCACATAATTATATTTACTTGTTAATTATAATTTTGTGTAACAATCATCACATAACTCATCTAATTTAATTATCTCAACTAATTTAAAACTATAACTTAAAATTATTATATTAATTAAATTAAATACTAAATATTCATTTAATTAATCTGCTACACTTCATTACATTACTCTATAATCAAAACAAAATTTATTAATTTAACTCAATAAATAATTCAATTAAATATTTATATATATTAAAATTAATATATAACATTCTCTTCACATCAATTCACATATTCTACAATATATGACATACACATACTCACACCCAACATATCTCATAAATAATATTTTTATTTATAAAATTCTCATTTATAATTTCTAAAAATCTAGGATGTCACAACATGGCATTGAGAGATGAATGTAAAGAATTTAGACGCTGTGAACGCAACGTTGTTGCGATGAACGATCGGTCTTAGCATACAGCGAACCGTATGACTTTGACATTAAGGAATTATAATGAACATGGGGTTCATGGGATGGATAACGATCAAAAGCGATTAAAAACCTTGATTAAAGGTTGAATGAGAGATGAAGAGACAAGTAACGTGAACGTTGAATACGTAAACGATCTTCGTAAATCGTATTCGCGTTTGACGAACGTTCTAAGTATACCCTAGTTGTATGACTTAAACGTTGATGACAGTAGTAAGTAAGATACGAATGGTATCAAGAAAGCCGTATTGAACGATAATAAGATTAATGAAAGCCGAATGGGAGTTGGATAAGAACGAGTTCTGAGGTATGGCAATTACTTACCAGAAAGCCATACGGAATTAGAAATTAACTTAACGAACATTATAATTTAATAGTTCGTATAAGTTAAGAGAAAGTTAGGTTGTGGTACAATTGTAACCTTTGATGGTTGACATATGGGAGCTGGGCTAAATAATTCCTTCAGAGAGCGAAGGTATATACGAAACTGGCAACCGATCTAACTCACTGTGTGGGAAGTGTAGACGAGACGGGAACTTGTTTGTTGGTTGTTTGTGGGAAACCACTCAGAGTACCATATGGACTACTAGCAAAGAAGCGATGTGTGCTGAGTCCTAGAGAAGTATAAGAAGAAGATAAGAATGTAAATCAACAAAGATGATGAACGTTTTGAGTAAGACATCTCCGTATGTCATGAAACCATAAACCGGTAAGCTATTGATTCTAGCCAAACAGAATGTGCATGAAAGAGAGTAGAGAATGAAAGTATTTCAAAGTGCATGTAACTAATGTTTTAAGATGATAGGAATCAAGACTATTCCTATTATTCAAGCTGCTTCGTAACCTTTGTTTGGTTATTGAAGTCTGAAAAGAATGTGTAAATTCTTGAAGTTGTTTGTTCAACTGTTATGACTTGATGGGCAATTGAATGCTCACACTTGCTTTAAATGAAAAACATTTTAAGCGAACGATGTTAGAAGAACTTAAGGATCCCATATAGATCAAGTTGACAGTATCCAGATGAAGTGCCATTCAGAATGTGAATGGGCGAGAAGATCAAGTGAAGACTTGTAATGTAGAAAGATGAAAATTAAACTATAGACTAGTTTAATGAACTGTATGTATCCTTGGTGGCGGATAAAAGTCACTCTAGTAAGATGAAAGGAATAATGTAATTATCATTATTTGTAATGAGGAAGGTTATAAGGTTTTATAATCTAGGAATTCAGAATGTATGTTATTATATTTCAGTATATAGTGATGTATGTTGGATGAATGATGTACTCGTGACGTACGGAATCCGGGTGTGAAGATAGACCGAATTTCAGGGCGCTACAATTGTCCAACAAGTTTAAGTTCAATAATTTAACGATATATCATGATTGAAATGATTTGAATAATTAGCTGGCTATAATTTAACAATATAATTGTGAATTAGCACGAACAAACTTTTGACTGAACAAATATTAAATATGAACAAATATATCTGAGCTGAAGGGTAATGAAGGTGATCAGCCTTTCATACATAACTTATACATGCAATATGTACAGAGTACAATTCTACAATGGAAATCAACAATGATTATCCATAAGCATATCAGAATGAAACAACTCTTAGTAGAGTTAAGTAAAAATAAACTTGTCTGAACCGTTGATTACCGCTACGCAATTTATATCGCTTTAACCGAAGACCTAATATTAGTAATATAGATCTCCAATATTAGAATAATATCATCACAATATAATACTATTATATATATAGATATACATAGAATAACCTAAACACATAACACATAACACATAACCCTATCAATCTATAACACATATAAGACTCGGTATCAAGTCAAACTATTATAGTCTGAGTTGAACCCGACACAATTCTACCTCCCGACGGTCTAGTCGGACTTTTATCGAGTTTAAGTTCAATTAAACTCTACCTAAACACTTAACAATTAACTTAAATAATTTTATTATCATTCAAAATAATTTTCATAAACTCGCAATAATTTTTAAATAATTATTACTATTTATCATGAATTTTCAATCATTAATATCGTATTTAAATGAATTATATACCACATAAATCTTTTATCATTAATATTTATTTATTATCAAATATTAATCAAATACATGTCATAATATTATAATATATTTTATAATATCACAAAGTATTTTTAATACTTTAAAATCACCTTTATATGATTTTTAAACAATTAAATTCATTATACGGTAATTTCTATTAATATTAAAATATTAATATTTTCATGACAAAATATCAAAAGTTTTATTTTATAACTTAAAATATTTTTATAACACTTAAATCATATTTATATGATTTATAAAACATTAATTCTATTTTTCCTTAATTTATTTAATATATTTATTAAATAAACTAATTATCATTAATATTAATTAATTAATAAAATTCATCACAAAATATTAAAAGTCACCGAAAATATCATTTAATTCGATTTATGTAATTAAAAACTATTTTTCAGACTTTAAAATAATTTTTCAGAATTTAATTTGTATTTTTAATAATTAAAAACCATTTAATTCGATTTATGTAATTAAAATAATTTTTTTTTCAAAAATAAATGTCGCTAAAGGGCCCTATATAGCGGCAGCATCTGTCATTATAGGTGTTCTTGAGCACATTTCGAGTCGCCTGTAACTTCAAGTCGAAATCTGGGTTGGGTGGTTTGACCAAATTTATATCCGTGTTCTTGTTGTTTATGGGTTGGTACTTTGTATTAAGATTATAGTATAAGTGTAGCACTTCAACTAGAATCAAGTTTCATGGCAATCATACATCACAACAGAAAGATACCGGTCTCTAAAAATCATATGTCAGTATGTTTCTTCATTTTCGGTTACCCGTAAATGAAGAAAAACGACAAAATACCTATTTTGAAGCTTTAAATCATAACCTCATGGACTTGGTTTGTGTAATCTAGTGGTCCAATCGTGTAGAACACATGACAAGGTATAACGACATAACATCAGATCATCATAACAACACCGAATCTAAGAGATTAAAGACGGTCAAACTAGGGATCAGGACGCCGTTCTTGAAGATTTGGGTTTCCCAGAAATCTTCATCTGGTTAGTTGGTCAACGGTGGTTTGACCATGAATTGCTACAATCCTGTTACAGATCTGGTTGATCTAGAGGTTTTAATATGCATTCCTCATGTCAGACTACAAGGATAAAACAACAAAGTAGCCAAAACATAATAAATCAAGATCAAGGGCTCAGAAAACGTTGTCAAAGGTTTCTAGGGATTCTGGGCTGCCCAGAAATTGCTTTCTGTGAACGGTCAACGATGTTTGACCGCTCATAACTCTCAGTATATTCATGATCTGGGCGTGTTTCTAGTTGCAGATCATAGTCTTACTGACATATATAAAACATATTTATAACATAAAACAACAAATATCAAAAACAGAGAAGGATTTACAGGCCCTGACATTTGCTTGTCAGACGACTCATGAAGGTTCAAGAACAGTTTCTAAAAACTTGATTTTTGTACGTCTACATGATATGGATCCATGATCCAACAACCCAGATCATTAAAAGACACCCTATTACACAACTTTAAACAACAACTAACATCAAACAACATGGATCACATGATTTTCGAAATTTTAGGGTTTATACATTTTTGAGCTTTGATCTTGGATTCTGACTTCTGATTTTGATATTGGCTTGATATGAAATAATCATGGCTTTATTTTTGACTGACTTCCTCTCAAAAATTTAGAGGTTGAAGAGAGAGAAAGGGTCTTGGCTAAAATGAACACAAAAGTAAGATTTTTCTTACTTTAATCTTTCAACTTTTTGATTCCATGGCCAAGAATGTTGCAATGTGGCCTCATGACTGATTTGTGGTGTAGTGGGACACTTGTCAAGTCCCCTTGGTGAAACACCACACAAATTAACCAAATATCTTATACTTACTAAATAATACAAAAAGGGTAAAATGATCATTTGTCATTTAATTTTAATGGCAAACTAGTCCTTTGTCCAAACCCTTAGGGTTTAGGGTTTGAACCCTTAGGTTTTAAAATAATTTATAGAATTTCCCAAATTAGGTTTTCAAAATCGATAATTAGTATTTCTAAATTATAATTAAAATTTTCTAATTATATTAAAATTTCTTAATCATAAATTAAATCTTGCTAATTAGGATTAGTATTTCCTAATTAAAATTGCTAATATAGCAATTAGGGTCAAAATCATGCATTAGGGTTTACAACCCAAAAAAATTAGGGTTTCTAATAAAAAAATAATTTTCTAATTTAGAAATTAGCTTTCGTAATTAGATTAGGGTTTTCTAATTACTTATAACTTGAAAATTAGGATTAATATTTTCTAATTAACATTAAAAATTTTAAACTAACAGTTAGGTTTTCCTAATTATAAATTAGGGTTTCAAATCCAGAAATTATGGTTTCAAATTTTGAAATTAGGGTTTTCTAATCAATTTGTTAAGATTAACCCTAATTAATCTTATAATTATTTACACTTACGCCATTAAGTTCCCAATTTAGGGTTTCCAAATTCCGAATTAGGGTTTCGAATACCCGAAACCAAAATTAGGGTTTTAGAACCGGTTTCTAGGGTTTCTTGTTAATCGTAAGAATTTTCTAACCGAACGATGACGTTCTTAATATATAACTAGGGTTTCTTACAAATATCGTTTATCTGGTTAACCCTTGACCCTTAACCACATACTGTACACATATACACAGAACATATTAACGTATTCCCTTAATCCTGAATAATTCACAAAAAAATCCTTCAAAGAATTTTGAAAACCTCAAAATTCCTTCTCAAAAATATCGAACGCGTACACTTATTTTCTGTCTAGGTTGTAATATTGAACCTTAAATCAATTAATAATTTTTTTAAAAATTATTCAAATTGTCAGGTTGTCACAGATATAACATATTTTCCTTAGATACCACAACAGTTGTGTTTGATGTTGATCATTCAGCCTCTCCATAATTCCATGGGACTTTCTTAAGGCTAATGATATGATACTATGGCCTGAATGGAAATATGATTGGCTTTGGAGCAGCCACTTTTAAAGGGTTTTCAACTCCTTTGAGCTGAATTGGTTGAATTATAAGTGATGTGGCAGCCAAATCTCCCTCAGAGGATATAACTTCTACAACTTCCTTCCATCCTAGAAGAAATGTGTTCCCACTCTCAAGTGATACAACGTCATCGTCTTCCATTTGCAGGTCACCGCTGTAAATCATGTTTTGGGTAAGATGGCGGAGTGCCCAGCATTCCTCAGTGTTGTGACAGCGAGAATGGGAGTGCTATTGACAGACTCCAGTAGCATCAAATCTTTTTGAGTGCGGATTGACTGGAGGTAGCAGTGCTGTAATTTTTCCCTCATTGATCAGCATCTGCAATATTTCTTCCATCGATTGGCCTAAATAGGTGAATCTCTTTTGTTGGTAATGTCCCGACGGGCTTTAGCTTTTGCTTTTCTGGCAAGCTTTTCCTCCAAGGTTTAACTTTCTTGGATAAGTGGTGGAGTCTTTGTGATAAGAGAGAGGAGACTAGCATGCTCTTGACTGAACAACTGTTGTGTGATTTAGTGTTAATGAATCACCAATTCTGCCAGTTGATTGACCTTTTCGTCAAGAGAATTTAACTCCCATTCTATCATAATCTAGAACTCTGAATAATCACACTTATCAGAATTATCCTTGCTGGTTCGGGAAGAAAACCTCCCATATATTTGGGGTACTTGGAGCTCTCTCCACTGCCCTTTTGATCATGTTAACATCATCCTTCCTTGTGTTGAGGGAGAGGGTTGTCTTGAACATGTGGTTACTCGGTCTTGGTTACCATGACCTCACTATTGTCTATTAAGTCCTGGATCTTATGTTTAAGGGCTCAATAATCCTAATTGGCATGGCCTGAAGCTCCATAATGGTAAGCACACTTCGTACTTGTATTGAAGCCTTTTCCACTTCGATTGGCTGGTGGAAGGAGATGAGTGATTTTCTTCTAAGTTGTCAGAAGTTTGAAAATGTTTTTGAGTGAATCTTATAAGGGTGTGAATACTCTTTAGCGTCTGACTTCTCCACTCTTTGGAAAGGGAGGATTTGAAGAATGTGCTTGAAAAGGGGAATAGTTTCTCCTCTGAATAGGCAAGTTTTGATTGCCTTTTTATGTTTACCCTTGCAGTATCAAGGAAACATCCTCTTCTTTCTTCTTATGGACCCTCTGGAGGTTGTTCTCATAACTTCCCGATTGAATATGCTCAGCCACGACTTTTAAAGCAGCGAGGTCTTAAATCTTCCCAAACTTCAATCATATTTCTGCCATTTTGTCGTGCTTAATCATTTCTGAGAATGCCTTTCCTATTCCAGCTAGGACCTTCTCATAAAATGGAGCTTTTTTAATATCTATGAAGGTCATCACCATTTCAAACTCTGTCATGGATGGGATAACTTGAGCAGCCAGACACCTCAATCTTTGGGCATACTCTCTAATGACTCATTGACTTGCTTCTTGACTTTGGTAATTTGATACCTGTCTGGAGCCATCTGAGTTTGAAAGTTGTATTAACTGTGGAAGGTATGAGCAAACTCCTCCCAGTTGTGAATCTTTGAGTTATCCAACCTGGTGTATCATGCTCTGGCTTCTCCAGTCAGACTTTTCTGAAATAGATGCATTCTCAGCTTTTCATCCTCGGCATAGGATCCGAGTTCTCCATTGAACACTTTTAAATGGGTGTAAGGATCTCCCAATCCATCATATTTCTTCGAAATCGGGAGTCTTGAATTTCTCCAAATAATGAACCCCGAGGAAGATGCAAAGGTCTAAATATGAAACACTTCCGTGTGTTCCAATCCCTTTGATGGACCGAATGGTCTCTTCCATTTGTAGAACCTTTGTCCGAATATCACTGATGTCTTGATCTTTTTTAAGATTGGTGATTTCAGGGGTTTTGTTTGACTTCTTAGTCTGAGACTCAGGTGTTGTAACTTCTCTGTCCGGACCTTATATTCCTCCTTGTGTAGAGATGGCTGTGTGGACCCTGAGCTGATTTGTTTAGTTCTTTAAGCAGAACAGCCAACTATGTTATTTGATTGCTTAACTCTTCAAACTTGTCACGCCCCGAAATGCGGTCTATCTTCACACCCCGTGCATCACGAGTACATCTTCTTCCAAACATACATCATTATATAGTGATATATAACAACATACATTCTCAAATCCCAAGTTCTATTACCTTATAATCTCGTTCATACAAATAATGGTAATTACATTATTCTTTCTATCTTACAAGAGTGACTTTTATCCGCCACCAAGGATACATAACAATTCATTAAACTAGTCTATAGTTTAATTAAACTATACTACATTACAAGTCTTCACTTGATCTTCACACTCATTCATATAATGAATGGCACTTCATTTGGACACCGATGAGCTTGATCTTTACGGGATCCTTAAGTTATTCTACTCGTACGCTGAAAAAGTTTTTCATTTAAAGCAAGTGTGAGCATTCAATTGCCTAGCAAGTCATAGCAGTTGAATAAATAACTTCAAGAATTTAAACATTCTTTTAAGACTTCGAACAAAGGTTATGAAGCAGTTTGAATAATAGGAATAATCCTGATTCCTATCATTTTAAAACATTAGTCACATTCCTTTTCCATACATATCATGTGAAGAACGAGATTTTTGTAATTTAATTTTAATATTTATTGAATTAAATAAATATTCTCGATGATTTAATTATTGGATTAAATAATTAATTGATGAAGTTGTGGTAGATTAAATTAATTATATGTGTTATATTTATTAAATTAATGTGGAGAATTTTTATTATTCAAATTATGTAATTACGTGAGCTTCTTCAAATTAAATGAAATATTTAATAAGCATAACGTTATTTTAATTAATTTAACAATTAATTAGAAATTTAATAATTTTACATAATTAATAAATGAGAAAATTAATTATGTGACTATGTGAATTAATGAGAAATTATCATATTTTACTTGAATTAAAGTAAATAAGATATTTCATTTATTTTATAAAGGGGTGTGACACTATTAAACTATAGTACAAAAGATCTATTAAATTAAATGGTTATAACTCTTTTAAGGTTACCCAAACAAGGCATTAGGGGAGGTTGAGGGGCAGTGAACCCATGATCGGTTAACTGACCACAACTGCATCAGTTTATAAATTATATATGTATTGTCTTTTATATTATTTTTCTAAGTCTGACAAACTATTCAGAAAGAAATTGATAGTTTTAAGGTAAATTGTGAGTGTGTGATTGAACAAGAAACTGAGAAAGGATCGTCAAGGATCATCTCTTCTAATCTACACCTTATACGCTTTGGGTAAATTCTTTAACCGAGTTTTTATTTACGTTGTTTAAGTTTTATAGGAGAATGGCTTTCAAGTTCTGTAAAACCTCTGTAATTGGAAAATGGTAGTGATTATGTGTTATATATGTGGTAAGATGTTATTATAACATATTTCTACTGTATATTGTATATTTCCATATCATCAGTTTCATAAAAATTATGTCGTACTTTGTTTCTTCAAAATACAGAGAATAAAAATATTGCCATATGGCCTTACGTACCAAATTTGATACGTCAATCATATGTTATATCATAAATTTATAATGGTACATGATTGTGTATATTAAAACGAAGAGATCAAACTTTAAATGAACAGATTCGGTATTATAATGAACCTGTAATGTTGATTTTCATGTTTTTTGTTCAAAACTTTCAAGAATATCAAGAATAGTAAATTATATGTTTTGATTCTGCAAATTATGTGTTATAACATGTTCAAATCATGTTAGAAGGGTTAAGTAATAATTATATGTGTATGACAATGTTTGGGTATGTAAGACCCCGAATTTTATGAAATAAAAGTATTCAATTTTTCTTATAATTACTATTCAGTAAATGATTAAATTGATAAAGGTTAAAGTTAAGGGTGATATATGATTTTTTTTTCAAAATACGCAAGTGGTTATAAAATATTCATTGTTGTCGGGTAATGTTCGTTTAGTCGTAGAATATTCTTTCTATCGGGAATATTATAACTACAAGCAAAATGTTTGCGGGCCCCATAATGTAATAAATAAGCTTGGGATGAAGAAAATGACAAGTTTGAGTTTTTTTTACCGTTAACACTGTTGGATTACCCGGTGGTTAAAATACAGTAATACGCGTTATTGCACAGTAGCACACGATATTGCACAGTATTTTTGAATTATTGATTCTTACGTGAGAAGGCATTACTCAATAATTGTTACGATAATTCTTCGCTCAATATTTTATTTTATTGATTCAATAATTGTTTGCGTTGATATTCTATATTATTGTTGTTTCAATAATTGTCATCAAGACAATATCTCCATTATCAGATCAATAATTCATATTATTTGAATAATATTATTAGATAGCATTATTGGCAATGTCTAGAAAGTTCTGTCGAGGAGAGGTTTGGTAACCTAATTGCGCGCCAATAAGGAGAAATCCTTATCGGAAAGCCCCCTCTTTCCTGGGAACTGCCTCGTTGTCATTATTGTGATTCTGTAATATTATTTGTGAATAATTAATTATTAATTTAAATGATAATGAAATATTTATTTGATGTGTATTTATTTGATGTGGATATAAATGATGGATTTATTTATGTGGTTATAAATGAAGGAATTAATGTTGAGGTATTTTATCAGTATTTTGTCGGATTGGAGGTATTAAAAGATCAAATCAATGTTCTTACAGATTTATTGTTTGAGTTATAATTTTAAATCGACCAATTGGATCGTTGTGATTTTTGGATATGTTATACATATATAAGTTGAGTATATGTCCACAAATTTTGAACCGTTAAAAATGAACGTATGATTTGTTATGAATTTTAAGAGGTGATTGATTCAGAAATTAGGTTTATAAATGATTTTGGTGGAAAAAACTAGAAATGGGTGGGCCCCACTTTTGGTTATTGGGGAAGATGGCTGATTTTTGGTGGGTGGAATAGTAGTAGGTAAAGCCATCGTGTAGCGGTGTCAAGTCAATCTTTGATGATGCTAACATTTTCCTATAAATAGAGGGATAAGTTAGAATTGAAAATCACACCAGAAACAAATTTTCTTTCTCTCTATATTATCAAGCATATTATTGAGAGTATTTAGATACTTTGAGAGTTGTTATTTAGTAGAAGTTTCCTTTGGTTTTTCATCCGATATTCCAGTCAGAAGTTCTGTTCTCTTGAGGTAAGGGATTTTAAGGGTTATTAAGTTTTTTAGTTCGTACTTCTTCCGACCTTCAGAAAATTCTGGAAAAATTTGAAATGATATTTTGATGAGTTTTATTGATTGTGTCCAAAAATAGCGATTTTTGGATGTATAGATTAAGAGTTATGAATTTTACGAGAAAAAACTATTTTAAAAGTAACCGCTTATAACTCCTTGTGGTTAACTCCAAAGTTGATGAAATTTTTATTGGGAATATGATGAGTGAGTTTTATACACATGAATTGGATACATTCGGGCTTAATTTATTGTTGTTCTTAAGTCTTTTAGGATTTTTTTAGGTGTTTATGTCTATTCAAGCATGTTTTATGTTGTTTTGTAGGAATTGGGACAAAAGTTACATGGATCGACGTTCGGGGTGGCTAGATTCGAATTTCCGGCTTGCCATTTACATAGCAGTCACTTCGGAGCCAATTTGAGTATTGCTACAGACCATATTTCGAAAATCTTAAAGAATGAAAGTTGTAGATATACTTTTTCTCTTTCCGGATCATCTTGAATCATCTAAATTGGAGTTCGGACGAAGAAGTTATGGCTATTTTCCGAAAGGACGTCGGAGTAGAAAATGTCAGAACTTGTAACAGCGTCGGGGCGCTAATTTTAGGCTTAATTCCAGCCTTCGGGCGCTATAAGGCGATGTCTCGAGCGTCGTTCGATCTTTGGTCAAGTTGGGGAAGAGGTTGGGTACGGCCTAGACGCGTTTTGGGCGATTTTTGACACCTTTTTGACTCCAAATTGGATTGGGTTTGTTCCTAAGCTCAAAATTAGACTTGTAATCTATAAATACTTGATGTAAGTCATAAAATAAAAGGAGATTACATAGCTTAGCCTAGATAAAACACTCTTTTAGATTATAACATAACCCTAGTTCTTATTAGTTTTGGAGATTGAAGTAACTTGGAGACCATTGAAGATTCAAAGCAAGAGCAAGAGGGGAGCATCAGATTTGCTGACAACAGATTCTATTCTCTTCTCTTATCATACTTTTATCTTTTAATGTCTATTCAGTTGTGGATTCTTGATTTTAATTCATTAATTATGAACTAACTCTTTCATTATGATTTCAATTGAACTTTTTATGGTTATGAATTGATTATTTAATTTATTCTAATTATTTATGTTGAAGTGAATTGTTCATCTTGCTTTGTGCTTATTGATTAATTATCTGATCAATAATAACCTTGTTACTCTAGAAGGAATTGAGAAAGGAATTCTAGGGTTAGAACTGGGCATGGTGACATGTGACTTAGTTATTTGCACAGTGAATAATTAGGTTTCTGAATAGAATGAGAATATCTATTTACCGCATATAACACATAAGGAATTGGGTTTGTAGCGAGTTTAATTCAATTGTTTTGCATAGAGATATAGCAAAATTAATCTGGGTTAAATAGAAGGCAAGTGATCACTCGAGAGAGGGCTTTTGGCGCTTGAGAATTCCTGTTAACAATTCAGTAGACATAATAATTGGGATAATTGATTTATAATTCATAATTGGGGATATTGGAGTCTTAATCCTTATTTATCTGAATTCATTCAAATTTTAGTTGTTTATTTGCTTTCTTTTAGAATAATCTCTTTTAATTGTTTTAATTTAGTTTTCTTAATTAGAAAAATCACAATTTCATGAATCGTTTAAATAAAATTGATTTGGTTAAGAGTTAGTACTTGGTAATTTTTATTAAATAATTCCTCGTTGGAACGATACTCTACTTTCACTTTATTACTTGTTGACCGTGTATACTTACACGTACTCATTGATTGCGAAATCGATCAACAAGTTTTTGGTGCCGTTGCCGGGGAATTAATTTAATAATTTTTACCAATATTAATTTCAATCAAATTAGTCTTAATTTAAACATTTTTATTTTTATTTTTAATTCTCTTCCTATATTTCTCTCTTTTCAGGTACCATAGATAAGTTTGAGTATCAATGGCCATTCACAAACATGACTCAACCAATGGAAACATGGCGTCCACAATCCACACACAAAGCCGTGGCGATGGTTTGTGAAATTTGTCTTTGAAATCATATGAGTCATCAATGTGCCATCAGTTTCGAGCTGGTACAATATATTGGGCCAATACAAATTGAGGCAACTTCGAAGACATTGGAGGTTATCGCAGCCCAACAGAGTCGAAGGATGGCAAGAATGACTCAGCCAAGGGGAGCAGAGATTGACAGACTCGAGGCATTTTCTGCATTGTCAGCACAATTTGAGAAACTTTCGAGGATGTTTGAAGCTTTTAAAGCTCAACGTCGTCAAAGTGTGGCGGTTACTTGTGATTATTGTGCTGGAAATCATATGAGTCATCAATGCGCCATCAGTTTCGAGCCGGTACAGTATGATGGTGATTACCCCGACAATTATGTCTATCCCAATAACTATTATCAGGATTGGGGTTATCACCCGTATTTTTCATGGAACCATACTCATCAAGATCAATTTTATTCTCCAAGTCCAACATACCAACCGGATTTCTCGTGTCCACCTCCACTATAACAGGAAGAACATTCAAATTTGGAGGAAACTTTGTCCAAATACATAGCTTCATGTGAGGAGAGGGGGATTAATCAAGAGATATTGAGTCAAAATTTTACGAACCAAACAGAACAACTAACCAATGCCTCAAACATCTGTCCTCAATACCCTTTGCTCTATGACATAAATTCTGAGACTGATGGTGAGCCCGAGCCAAATCTACAACTGGATGAGCCACGAGATGAAAAAGAGGAGACAAGTGGGGATAATGACAACAAGGTCGGTGAAGAACTAATTGTGAGAACCAATGATGATGAGCCAATGTTATTTACGCCTCAAGTGCCTTCTCCTCCACAGCTTCAAGAGTCCTGTTAATTTGCAAAACCTTGTCCGATTGGTAGTCATGTCGTCGGCAATACTCTCTGTGATGTAAAAGCAAGTACACCTTCGAAACCATGGTGCGATGAGTTGGAGAAGATAGAAGAAGAAATTGTTGTGTCTGACAAGCCTCAATGCCATAATATATTCGCAGACACAATGGAGAAACCACCTAGATGCTGGACGTTCTTGAATGTGATCTTATCTAAAGAAAGCATAGTAGGTGACTTTAATACAATGGCTATTACAAATGGGAACCTACCAAAAGCTATATTATTTCCGATGGATGGAGGGTTTCTCAACTTTCGAAGAGGAATTGGATAGCGTTGACGACTATTAAAGTCAGTGAAAGATCGTAAAACAAGCACTTATTGGGAGGCAACCCAAGTTTAATTTTTATTTTTAATTTTTATTTAGTTTTATATTAGTAGTTTGGAATTTGCATTTATTTAGGATTTAATAAAATTGCTTCTATCATGGTTTTACAGGCTATTCAAGTCAAATTCAAGTGTGGTGCCCAATTTGTTCCATGTGCTTAGCCTATTCTCCAAACTTAGCGGACAAGGAGGAAGATTACTATATTTTTAGGGAAGTCCTCTTCTTTAATTTTTTCAATTATAGCCATTGAGGATAATGTCTAGTTTAAGTTTGGGGGCATTTTAGTGTTGTATTGCATATAGTTAGTTATTTACATTGTAGTTCGTTATGTTTTCGGGTTATTTACATTTAGTTTTTGCATTCAGTTTTTTGTTTAAAAAAAAAATTTAAAAAAAATCGCAAAAATAGTAGTTAGTTTACTATGTTTGTTGCGGTTAGTTTATATTTGCATGATTCCAACTATTAGATAGTAAAAGTCTATTTTGGCCAATGATGAGACTGGAGTTAAGTAGATAAGTATAGTATTGAATATTCAGGCTTTGATGTGATTTCTTGTTATGAATTGAATCTTTTCCTGTTTGAAACTAGTATAATTAAGGTTATACGTATATAAACAAAATGACTATCTTTGTTGATTAAGTTTAAATTGATACATAATGGATTTCTTAAGGATAATACTAGTGTGAAGGAATGAAAGACATGAATAAAGCGAGATGGCTAAATTTTGATAAAACTTATGTTTGGGGGAAAATTTGGGATATATAAAGCTTCGCTAAAAAAAGAAAAAGAAAAGAAAAAGAAAAAATTTACCGTGGCTAGTTTTGTTTCGGGGCCTTTGTTACTTGAGTAAGTACGCCCGAAGGGGTATCTTAAAACCTAGCGCCCTAAGGTCTTATATGGTCTGGGAGTCGTTGGTCGAAAGCTCGCTAAGGGGTGACACTTTTAGCCTAATGGAATGAGACATTGCACAGTCATGGTTAAAAAAAAGTAAAAAATAAAATAAAAAAAAAACGGGAAAAGAGCAAAAAGCCCCCGTAATGAAAAGTAAAGCATAAGTATCCCGGATTGGACTCTTGAACTTGGTGGATGTTTGACTTTAGTTGGATCTAGCTTGTTCGTGAATTTTGTGAGTTTTCACTGTATGATGCCTTTAAAGAGACCTATTATGTGTTAAATTTGATTTTATATCAGTTAACATTGTTGTGGAGCACACACGCACTATATCAGTGATAACAGTCTAAGATTTGATGATTGATTGGGAAATTACTGATTTGTTTTAATATGATGTATTATCATGTTTACTTGATTTCTCTAAGGCCGGTTGAATAGACTTATTTCTGTCATTACTGTTGGAGTCGTAGGCATATAGATTAGTTTCATTACATTGCATTGCATAACATTTTTGTGTTTTTGCTTGAGGACAAGCAAAGGTTTAAGTTTGGGGGTATTTGATGAGTGAGTTTTATACACATGAATTGGATACATTCGGGCTTAATTTATTGTTGTTCTCAAGTCTTTTAGGATGTTTTTAAGTGTTTATGTCTATTCAAGCATGTTTTATGTTGTTTTGAAGGAATTGGGACAAAAGTTACATGGATTGACGTTCGGGGTGGCTAGATTCGCGTTTTCGACTTGCCATTTACATAGCAGTCACTTCAGAGCCAATTTGAGTATTTCTACAAACCTTATTTCGAAGTTCTTAAAGAATGAAAGTTGTAGATCTACTTTTCCTCTTTCCGGATCATCTTGAATCATCTAAATCGGAGTTCGGACGAAGAAGTTATGGCCATTTTTCCAAAGGACGTCGGAGCAGAAAATGTCAGAACTTGTAACAGCACCGGGGCGCTAATTTTAGGCTTAATTCCAGCGCTGGGGCACTATAAGGCAGTGTCTGAGTGTCGTTCCCAGCGCTGGGGAAGAGGTTGGGTGCGGCCTGGACGCGTTTTGGGCGATTTTTGACACCTTTTTGACTCCAAATTGGATTGGGTTTGTTCCTAAGCTCAAAATTAGACTTGTAATCTATAAATACTTGATGTAAGGCATAAAATAAAAGGAGATTATATAGCTTAGCCTAGATAAAACACTCCTATAGATTATAACATAACCCTACTTCTTATTAGTTTTAGAGATTGAAGCAACTTGGAGACCATTGAAGATTCAAAGCAAGAACAAGAGGGGAGCATCAGATTTGCTGACAACAGATTATATTCTCTTCTCTTATCATACTTTTATCTTTTAATGTCTATTCAGTTGTGGATTCTTGATTTTAATTCATTAATTATGAACTAACTCTTTCATTAAGATTTCAATTGAACTTTTTATGGTTATGAATATATTATTTAATTTATTCAAATTATTTATGTTGAAGTGAATTGTTCATCTTGCTTTGTGCTTATTGATTAATTATCTGATCAATAATTACCTTGTTACTCTAGAAGGAATTGAGAAAGGAATTCTAGGGTTAGAACTGGGCATGGTGACATGTGACTTAGTTATTTGCACAGTGAATAATTAGGTTTGTGAATAGAATGAGAATATCTATTTACCGCATGTATTCTCTAGAGCTTATGATAAGCTTACCCGTGATAACCTCGTCGGGTTCCTTGCTTTCTGGGAGGTCACAACAAACGCTCTCCTTTGAACTACCGGCTTTGACTTTTCTAGGACGGCCTTTGGTGTCTTCATCCCAACTGAACTTGCCTTCGGTGAACGAAAAAATCGAGCTAAGTGACCTTCCCTTCCACAATTATAACACTCTTTGGATTGCATCGCGCAGTTTGGACTGATGTGTCCCTCTCCTCCGCATTTGAAGCATATGATAGGTGGTCGTTTTCCTAACACATAAGGAATTGGGTTTGTAGCGAGTTTAATTCAATTGTTTTGCATAGAGATATAGCAAAATTAATCTGGGTTAAATAGAAGGCAATTGATCACTCGAGAGAGGGCTTTTGGCGCTTGAGAATTTCTGTTAACAATTCAGTAGACATAATAATTGGGATAATTGATTTATAATTCATAATTAGGGATATTGGAGTCTTAATCCTTATTTATCTGAATTCATTCAAATTTTAGTTGTTTATTTGCTTTCTTTTAGAATAATCTCTTTTAATTGTTTTAATTTAGTTTTCTTAATTAGAAAAATCACAATTTATGATTTGCTTAAATAAAATTGATTTGGTTAAGAGTTAGTACTTGGTAATTTTTATTAAATAATTCCTCGTGGGAACGATACTCTACTTTCACTTTATTACTTGTTGACCGTGTATACTTGCACGTATTCATTGATTGCGAAATCGATCAACAGAGTACATCTATATAATATCTGTGTACTCTGTGAATTTCGAAATTTTTAGATAAAAGTACAATTTATGATAAATGTCTAGATATTCGGCGGTTTTGGCCATATGAAAAATAGTAAATGAATTTTGAAAATTCTGAAAAAAAATATATGTTTAATATGGGACTATATTCTGCTAAATCCCAGGAAAAAAATATTTTTGGAACTGATTTGTTATTTTTCATTAAAATAGACTAGTTATGAGTAAATGAATTAAATATGTTATGTGAAGTAAGAAAATTGGAAAATATGATTTTATCGCTTGAGAATCATACATGAGTTATATGCAGATTTTTAATGAGGGTTTTGGTTATTGGTGATGAAACCTTATGAGTTTGGCATTTTAGAATGATTAAATGCATTATTTAGTAAAGTGTAAACAATTACAATAAATTGTGTATAAGTTTAATAAATGTTATTTCAATATTATTATACCGAAATATTGGTATGGATTTTATTGTGGAATTTCTACCTTTTTGTGTCGGGTTTACTATTTATGAGTTACTATTCACGAGTAACTATTGATGAGTTACTATTTACGAAGTTACTATTCATGAGTTACTATTCACGAGTTACTATTCATGACAAAATTGGTTTCTTTTTCTAACCAAATTATAGTTAATTTATGAATATTTCTTGAGATTAAAACTATATGTTGATCATATTATTTTTATTATCATATATAACATTTTTATAACCCTAATGATGATATTTCTCGTTGACTTTAGTGTAAAGATGGGTAGATTTTTGGTATAATCATGACTATGGGTTCTCTTTCGTCAGTAGTGCAAAGTTGAATTGTTGACTGGTATGATCGTGACCATTGAATTTATAATTGAATATCTTTAGCTTAAGTGCAAAGGTGAAATGATCAACATGGTTATAATTATTGTTTATATAAATTCTAAAATGATTATATATTTCTTTGAGATAATAATATATTTGGCCTGTAGTGTAAATATGAACTGTTGATGAATATATTTGGCCTGTAGTGCAAATATGAACTGTTGAGGAATATCTTTGGCCTGTAGTTCAAAGATGAATTGTTGATGAATATCTTTGGCCCGTAGTGCAAAGATGACATGTTGTTGAATATCTTTGGCCTGTAGTGCAAAGATGAACATGTGTTGAGATGAACATGACCAACTGGTGATACAAATGAATATCTTTGGCCATAGTGCAAAGACGAAGTTATTAGTATGATTATGAACAGGAAATGTGATTTGGTGTAACCATGATCTTTGATGTTTCAGGTAAAGATAGGTGATAAAAATTATCTTCGTCCTGGATGAGAAAAGGAATTTAGAACTACAATTATGATTATGAGTTATTCATATGATTGTGGACCAGAACTGTTGATTGATGTTACAGGGATAAAACATTGTTGGTGGATTTTTAACATAGAGAAGATAATAGACTTTATGGTCTATTTGACTCTTCTAATGGATTGCATGTTCTGCTGCAACTATGGTTAAAATTTTTATCATCTACCATATATTCTAAATCTCTGATTTATTATTGACGAAGGCTATTGATAATTTAATTATCTTTAGTCATGATATTCTTTTACTGAGCTAGGTGTGCTCACCCTTTTGCTTCACAATTCCTTTCAGGTAATAAGAGTGTAGCTGGGTCGAGCGGGGGTAACAGGGGAATAGAACGGTGGTCATCATTTAGTAGTTATATTTGGTGAATCAACTAGGGTGAAGTGAACCCAACGTTGGAAGGGTGTTTTGCCACTATCATACATGAGGTCTAATGACATACAATCTCGTATCATTATAAGATAGGGATGTGCTCATCCACTTGCTGAGTATATATACGAGCACTACCTATATAATCTTGGTGTTTGGTTGAAGTATAATTCTCAATTAGAGACAGTGGAGATAATGATATGTCAAGAGAAGACTCACCATTGGGAAGAATATGATAGTAATCTTCTCGTTTTTCTTTGGGTTCTATTGGGTCAACCAAAGATAATTTTGTGGCCATATGATATCTATCATAACCTAGACGCATGGCCTCTCGTGTACGATGGTTACCTTGAGCACTTCCCAGAGATTCTAATTTCTAAAACAGTTTTTGACTATACCTTTATGTAAGGTGTCATTGTGACGTGCTATCCAAGGTTGAAACATGAGTCACACTTGGTATATATTTGTATCCAAACTCACAACATATGTGTTGTTGTATTTTGCACGACAATTGTTGTAATAAAATTGTAGTTGTTTTCTGTACCATGTATTTGGTGACTCAGAATAGGTTGGATTGAATGGACCTGTTTTGGGGTTGTCACATTTGGTATCAGAGCTTAGGGATATGATCTCTGGCGGAGATCGGGGAATAGAACTAGGAGAGGAGAGATGAGTAAATCCTTCACTAGTGTGTCCTACTTAAGCTTATTTATTGGTCAGTCATAATATCGGGATATTATGTGATATGTTAATTTGTTAATTTAACCACTTGTTTTGAAGTTGTATTCTAGAATGATATCTGAAATACAGGAGATGAGCAATGGAGAAATCATAATGACAGGGAAGATGGAATCTGAAATGAAAGCAAGGTATTCTCAACTTTTCGAAATAAAGAGTACGTAAATTTGGGGACTTAGATTTCATAAGGAGGGGAGATTGTAAGACCCTGAATTTTATGAAATAAAAGTATTCAATTTTTCTTATAATTACTATTTAGTAAATGGTTAAATTGATAAAGGTTAAAGTTAAGGGTGATATATGAATTTTTTTTTCAAAATACGCAAGTGGTTATAAAATATTCATTGTTGTCGGGGAATATTCGTTTAGTCGTAAAATATTCTTTCTGTCGGGGAATATTCGTGCGGCGGCAGCCCATTTGTGGACCCCATAATGTAATAACCGCTGTGGATGAAAAAAAATGATAAGTTTGAGTTTTTTACCGCTAACACTGTTGATATTACCAGTGGTTAAAATACGATGTCTGCGTTATTACACAAAGAAGACACGGTATTGCACATATTTTTGAATTATTGATTCTTACATGAGAAGGCACTACTCAATAATTGTTACGATATTCTTCGCTCAATATTTTATTTTATTGATTCAATAATTCTTTGCATTGATATTTTATATTATTGTTGTTTCAATAATTGTCATTTGCATGATATCTCCATTATCGATCAATAATTCATATTATTTGAATAATATTATTAGATAGCATTATTGGCAATGTCTAGAAAGTTACGTCGAGGAGAGGTTTGGTCACCTAATTGCGGCGCAAAGAAGGAGAAATCCTTATCGAAAAGCCCCCTCTTTCCTGGGAACTGCCTCGTTGTCATTATTGTGATTCTGTAATATTATTTGTGAATAATTAATTATTGATTTATATGATAATGAAATATTTATTTGATGTGTATTTATTTGATGTGGATATAAATGATGGATTTATTTATGTGGTTATAAATGAAGGAATTAATGTTGATGTATTTTATCAGTATTTTGTCGGATTGGAGGTATTAAAAGACCAAATCAGTGTTCTTACAACTTTATTGTGTGAGTTATAATTTTTAATCTGACCGTTGGATCGTTGTGATTTTTGGATATGTTATACATATATAAGTTGAGTATATGTCCACAAATTTTGAACTGTTAAAAATGAACATATGATTTGTTATGAATTTTAAGAGGTGATTGATTCGGAAATTAGGTTTATAAATGATTTTGGTGGAAAAATCTAGAAATGGGTGGGCCCCACTTTTGGTTGTTGGGGAAGATGGCTGATTTTTGGTGGGTGGAATAGTAACAGGTAAAGCCATCGGGTAGCAGGTCAAGTCTGCTTCGGCGTGCTAACATTTTCTTATAAATAGAGGGCTAAGTTAGAATTGAAAATCACACCAGAAACAAGTTTTCTTTCACTCTATATTATCAAGCATATTTTTGAGAGTATTTAGATACTTTGAGAGTTGCTATTTAGTAGAAGTTTCCTTCGGTTTTTCATCCGATATTCCAAATGAAATCTTTGCTTCTCTTGAGGTAAGGGATTTCAAGTGTTATTATGTTTTTTAGTTCGTACTTCTTCCGACCTTCAGAAAATTCTGGAAATATTTGAAATGATATTTTGATGAGTTTTATTGATTGTGTCCAAAAATGGCGATTTTTGGATGTATAGATTAAGAGATATGAATTTTACGAGAAAAGACTATTTTAAAAGTAACCGCTTATAACTCTTTGTGGTTAACTCCAAAATTGATGAATTTTTTATTAAGAGTACATCTATATAATATCAGTGTACTCTGTGAATTTCGGAATTTTTAGATAAAAGTACAATTTATGATAAATGTCTAGATATTCGACGGTTTTGGCCATATGAAAAATAGTAAATGAATTTTGAAAATTCTGAGAAAAATATATGTTCAATATGGGACTATATTCTGCTAAATCCCAGAAAAGAAATATTTTTGGAACTGATTTGGTATTTTTCATGAAAATGGACTAGTTATGAGTAAATAAATTAAATATGTTATGTGAAGTAAGAAATTTGGAAAATATGATTTTATGGCTTGAGAATCATACATGAGTTATATGCAGATTTTTGATGAGGATTTTGGTTATTGGTGATGAAACCATATGAGTTTGGCATTTTAGAATGATTAAATGCATTATTTAGTAAAGTGTAAACAATTAAAATAAATTGTGTATAAGTTTAATAAATGTTATTTCAATATCATTATACCGAAATATTGGTATGGATTTTATTGTGGAATTTTTACCTTTTTGTGTCGGGTTTACTATTCATGAGTTACTATTCATGAGTAACTATTCACGAAGTTACTATTCATGGGTTACTATTCATGAGTTACTATTCATGACAAAATTGCTTTCTTTTTCTAATAAAATTATAGTTGATTTATGAATATTACTGTTGAGATTAAAACTGTATGTTGATCATATTATTTTTATTATCATATATAACATTTTTATAACCCTAATGATGATATTTCTCTTTGACTTGAATGTAAAGATGGGTAGATTTTTGGTATAATCATGACTATGGGTGCTCTTTGGCCAGTAGTGCAATGTTGAATTGTTGACTGGTATGATCGTGACCATTGAATTTATAATTGAAAATCTTTAGCTTAAGTGCAACGGTGAAATGATCAACATGGTTATAATTATTGTTTATATAAATTCTGAAATGATTATATATTTCTTTGAGATAATAATATATTTGGCCTGTAGTGCAAATATGAATCTGTTGATGAATATATTTGGCTGTAGTGCAAATATGAATGTTGAGGAATATCTTTGGTCTGTAGTGCAAAGATGAATTGTTGATGAATATCTTTGGCCCGTAGTGCAAAGATGACATGTTGTTGAATATCTTTGGCCAGTAGTACAAAGATGAACAGGTGTTGAGATGAACATGACCAACTGGTAATACAAATGAATATCTTTGGCCATAGTGCAAAGATGAAGTTATTAGTATGATTATAAACAAGAAATGTGATTTGGTGTAACCATGATCTTTGATGTTTCAGGTAAAGATAGGTGATAAAAATTATCTTCGTCCTGGATGAGAAGAGGAATTTAGAACTACAATTATGATTATGAGTTATTCATATGATTGTGGACCAGAACTGTTGATTGATGTTACATGGATAAAACATTGTTGGTGGATTTTTAACATAGAGAAGATAATAGACTTTATGGTCTATTTGACTCTTCTAATGGATTGCCCGTTCCGCTGCAACTATGGTTGAAATTTTTATCATCTACCATATGTTCTAAATCTCTGATTTATTATTAAAGAAGGCTATTGATAATTTAATTATCTTTAGTCATGATATTCTTACTGAGCTAGTTGTGCTCACCCTTTTGCTTCACAATTCCTTTCAGGTAATAAGAGTGTAACCGGCGGGTTGACGAAGGGGGTAATGAGGGGAATAGAACGGTGGTCATCATTTAGTAGTTTTATTTAGTGAATCAACTAGGGTGAGGTGAATCCAACGTTGGAGGGGTGTTTTGCCACTATCATACATGAGGTCTAATGACATACAATCTCGTATCATTATAAGATAGGGATGTGCTCATCCACTTGCTAAGTATATATACGAGCACTACCTATATAATCTTGGTGTTTGGTTGAAGTATTATTCTCAATTAGAGACAGTGGAGATAATGATATGTCAAGAGAAGACTCACCATTGGGAAGAATATGATAGTAATCTTCTTGTTTTTCTTTGGGTTCTATTGGGTCAACCAAGGATAATTATGTGGCCATATGATATCTATCATAACCTAGACGCATGGCCTCCCATGTACGAAGGTTTCCTTGAGCACTTCCAAAAGATTCTAATTTCTAAAACAGTTTTTGACTATACCTTTATGTAAGGTGTCATTGTGACGTGCTATCCAAAGGTGAAACATGAGTCACATTTGGTATATATTTGTATCCAAACTTATAGCATATGTGTTGTATTTTGCACGACAATTGTTGTAATAAAATTGTAGTCGTTTTTTGTACCATGTATTTGGCGACTCAGAATAGGTTGGATGGAATGGACCTATTTTGGGGTTCTCATAGGGTATATCTAAATTCGTGTAGAAATAAATTAATTTGAGGGTTTGGCCATGTTCTGCAATTTTTCGTAAATTGTAGAATCATATCGTTTTCGCCACACCATGGCACCAATCCCCATGTCTTAAGGCTCACAACCAAGAAGCGTCTTAGCAATAAGCCGCCAAGGGTCGTCATAGCAGCACACCGAGTCAGCAGCCGAGGACAAGTTTATAAGTAGCATGCATGCCACTCTGCTGCGGAGAATGTCCAGAAATTAATTTTTAAAGTGTTCAAGTCCATGAATGTGATAGTAACCTAATCTAATGAACATAATAATATGTTAGAAGTATAACGAGACGTTAACATAAGTTATTAACATGTCAATAACACAGTTACGTGTGGGTTGAATGATTAAACACATAGTTAACTTATTGTTCGTGAAGTGTAAAATTATGTTACAATAAATGTGGTAATTTGACTAAGTATAGTCATAATCCGAGTTAGACAAATAGAATGAACTTGTAATGACTAGTTACGTTATAATTGACTGGTATTGTGAACTTGAATGGTATGTAGGATTAAATCGAGGAACATGTATAAATAACGTGTAATCTACGCACGTGGCAAGTTTCCTAACCCTACTTGTTATCATTATTCAAGTTTATAATTGACTTCGAGTAAATTCTCATTATTATTAATCAAGTTCAATTTGGTATATTAAAGATTATTTATCTTTTCAAAGCATGATTTCCGTTATACAATACGTGTTCTATTGTATACCTATTGAAAATGTTATTCGATTTAAATATCATTTATTATTGAACCTTGTTGGACTAGTGAACCCTTATTGATTCGACTAGTCCATAGTTGATGAACGTTTTAAATTTCAGAACCCTTATTGATTTATCCAAACAAAACTTCCTTTGGTGTGGACTCTACTGTCAAACTGAGATGAACAACCCTTATTAATTACTTATGCGTTAGCGTTAAGATATTGTGCACAGTATGGTACTAAGGGCTGATCCCCCTAAGTACGAGTAGAAGAGTCCATAGTCTTATGATTGTTAAAGGTTTCAAGTATAACCCTTCATAACCTAGGACATAGTTCAAGGTCTTATAACCCTCAGAAATCTTTTGATTCTTGTTATTTATTCTTGATTCAAAAGTTGAGCTTTTATTTCAAAAGTCTTTGATTCACTCGAATGTTATTATATTGTTATTTCATTATTATATTTGTGGGCAATGGTGTTCACTCTTGCGTAATAATAACATTGCAGTTAATAACGAAAGGTCCGACGAGCCTTCTACTAGCAAATGTAAGGGCAATAACAAGTGATGAAGACTTGTTATTTTATGTGATGATGTATTTCTGTTTTAGACTTATGTTAATGATGTGTAAGATGATTAATTGTTTATGTTTCCGCAGTTAAGATTTAAGGTTAGTATAACCTGGGATTTATGTATTTTTACGATGTAACTCCTTAAGGAGAGGATTTATTTCTATCTATTAATGCTTTCATTTATTATAGGTAGATAGACATATGATTTTTGTATAGTGAACACCAAATCATGTGGGAATTTAAGTACCCGAATTTGGGGGTGTCACATATCCTGTCTGGCAAGAATCATTAGCACAGACTTAACAATAACGGTTCATGTATAAACAAAACATACTCATATTGAACAGTTCAATCACCGAACAGTTCATCTCATAAAAACACTGAAGTGTTCAAGTTGTGGGATAAAAACCTCATACATTCTATCACACATTCGCACATACACAAAACTTCTCATGTTCAACATCTGAGAAAGTTTAAGAAACTAGCATTCATTTAAAATATGAATGAAGTTAGGAAACTTGCCTTACGTACAGCTACATCTTACAATTTACGCTGAACTGCTCATTCCAATTCCTATATAGCACATACAAAAATAACACAAACACCAATTAGTCATATACTTGATAAGTGGGTTTTATACCCACGAATCGGTTCCTAATTCAAGCTTAATCAAAGTTAATTCCTTTTTTTTTATTTGTTTTTACTTGTTTCGTGTTATTTTATTGTGTAGGTATGGTGGTGTTGCATTGGATCAAAAATGGGGAGTTATGGTACATTGTGGCAAGGAATGGAGAAAGAAGAGCAAAAACAGGACATCAGGAGAAGATGCCAACCCCCGCCGGGGCTGGCATATTTTAGCTTTACACCCCCGCCGGGGCGGGAGGTTCTCGAAACCTGACAATCCTAGCTTGTTTGAAACACTGCTAGAACGTGGACTTTAGTGCTTGGAATGTGTTTGGACTCTAAATGACATGTGATTTCGACCAGAATTCATGTGTTGGATATATATTGAGCAACGAACAACAAGATCATCATCATGCAAGGCAATTAACAGAGATTAAGGACATAATTTCATATTGAGCATCGGAGTGAAGATTTTGAAGAACTTTCATATCGATTGTAGATTAAGGCTAAAGTGAAGGGTGTTCTGCATTATTCTTCTTCTTTAGTTTTATATTTGTAATTGAAAAGATGTTATCTTTAATTTATTCAGTTATTATTTTATTTATGATTAACAAAATACTTTTTCGGCTTAAGACGGATCTTTAAGTGGAACGATGATTATGTAACTTTGATTTTCTGTTTAAAAAGCTATTATCCAGTTTATCTATATTAATTTGAGCTTGAATTTATGAATTGCCTGATCAACGATTCTTCATGGACTTGTATGAATTCGAGAGATGAAATATGAGTCTAGACTTAGTTAATATATCATGTGTTCTTGAATTTTCTGAATGAACAGAATCTTGATGTATGTTAGGGTAGAGATATGCTTGACATCGCATGTAATCAAATAAAGAATTTGCATTTAGACCTTCTTTAATTGTAATTCACATAGAGATATAGTGAGTTACTTGATTAATGTGTTTAACTTGATTCTATCTAATTTGTGGATTTGAGTTAATACGGTATTAGTACATCGAGAGGTGGCTAGTTCTATATACGTGTTCTTGATGAATAAACTGGGATACTGAGTTAAACTGGAATAAAGGTGTAATAATCAGAGTGATGCTTAGAGTGAAGTCAGAAACCTAGTTCTTAAATATTTGTTAGAAAATTCTATTTTTTAGAATTTATTGATTGCTTGCTGATTTTAATATTTTTAATACTTTTAGTTACAAACTGGAAATTGATTATTTTAATAAAATTAGGATTAATAGGAAATTTGTAATTGTGAGAGTTAATTTTTTATTACAGTCTGTGAGGGAACGATACTCTACTTACTATTATATTACTTGTTGACCACGTATACTTCCGTGATGTGCATAATTAGATTTTACCCAACAAGTTTTTGGCGCCATTGTCGGGGACTTTAGTATAGATTTTAATATTCTGCGATATTAGTTTAATTAGTCCAGTTTTACTTAAACATTTTTATTTTTGTTTTCTTCGTCGTATTTCTGGTTTTTGAAGTTAGTTTATGCAAACTCGGTCCAAAAATTTAGACTTGCTTCCTTTTGAGGACGACATTGAAAGATGCTTTCAAAGGCTAAGTAAGTGGATTAAGGAAACAAGGGACGACTTCAAAAATTCTAAAAAAGAAGAAGCAATGGCTGCCGAAGACCAGAAAGCGTTGAGGGACTTTGCTACACCCAAGGTGACTGAGCTGCAGTCAAGTATCACTAGGCCTACTATAGCTGTGAATACATTCGAGATTAAGCCTAGGACTATTCAGATGATCCAAAACTCGGTTCAGTTTGGGGGACTTGCAAATAATGATCCGAATGAGCATTTGATCAGCTTTTTGGAAATATGCGACACGTTCAAGTACAATGGGGTGTCAGATAAAGCAGTTAGACTTTGCTTGTTCCCATTCACTCTACGGGACAAGGCGAAGAGTTGGTTACACTCTCTACCATCGGGTTCAATAATGACATGGGATGACCTGGCTCAGAAATTTCTAGCAAAATTTTTCCCGCCAGTGAAAACTGCAAAGATGAGAAACGAGATTACTATGTTTGATCAGCAACATGGGGAGTCATTGTACGAGGCATGGGAGAGATATGAAGAGTTGCTCAGAAAATGCCCACATCATGAATTTCCTAAGTGGTTATAGATGAACACATTTTACAACGGACTACATGGGAATCTCAGAACTAGTATTGATGCAGCATTGGGGGGGAGCTTTCATGGCAAAGAATTATGAGGAGGTGTATCAATTGATAGAGAAGATGGCAGCTAACAACTATTAGTGGCCCACGACAAGAATGACACAACCTACGGTAGCTGGAGTGTTAGAATTAGATGGAGTGACGGCAATAACAGCGTAGATTTCAGCACTCTCTAAGAAGTTTGATGCTTGGTCAGGGGTACAGACACAACAAGTTGCAGTTATTTGTGAATTATGCGCTGGTGAACATCCTACGGATCAATGTGTAATCAACCCAGAGTCAGTACAATTTGTGAGTAGCTACAACAGAATTCCACATAATACATACCAGAATACATACAATCCGGGGAATATGAATCATCCTAATTTGTCATGGAATAATAATTAGAATCATCAATTTCCACGACCGTCGTATCCCCCAGGATTTCAGAATCAACAACAACCAGCTCAACATCAAGAGAGGAAATCAGAATTAGTGGAGTTGTTATCGAAGTATATAACAAGCAACGAGGTAGCTATGAAAAAACAAGCAATGGCCATCAATAATTTAGAAAATCAGATGGGACAAATATCTTTTGCTTTAAACAACAGGCCTCAAGGAACGTTGTCGAGCGATACGAAAAAGAATCCAAAGGTAAATCAAGAGCAGTGTAATGCTATTACGCTTAGGAGCGGTAAGAAGTTGGTTTCTAACTTGGATAAGAAAACCAGTACAGGAGATGAATGTGAGGATGAAGGGAAGGAATTAGAAAAGAAATATGTAGAGAAAGTGGTGAAAAAAATCAAAGGAAGAGAAACAACTTAAAGTTACACCACATGCACCCTTTCCTCAAAGGCTAGAAAGTAACAAGTTAAAGAACCATTTTTTGAGGTTTATGGATATATTCAAACAATTACACATTAATATTCCATTTGCCAAAGCACTTGAGCAGATGCCACGTTACATTAAGTTCATGAAAGACATACTGTCAAAGAAACGTAAGCTCCAGGACTTCGAAACAGTGGCGTTGACCGAGGAATGCAGTGCAATACTATAGAAAAAGCTTCCTCCTAAATTGAAAGATCTGGGAAGTTTTACAATTCCGTGTGCAATTGGCAATCAAGATATGGGGAGAGCTCTATGCAATCTAGGAGCAAGTATATATCTTATGCCACTATCCATTTATCGAAAGTTGTGGTTAAAGGAAGCAAAACCAACCAACATTAGTCTACAGCTTGTAGATAGATCATTAACATACCCATTAGGAATAGTTGAAGATGTATTGGTCAAGGTCGATTCATTGATCTTTCCAGCTGATTTTGTGGTACTAGATTTTGAGGAAGATAAGAACATCCCTATCATTTTGGGATGACTATTCATGGCGACTGGACGAACACTGATTAGCGTGTCTAACATAGAACTGATTATGAAAGTGTTTGATCAAATAGTAAAGGTGAAGGTGTTCAAGGTAATCCCAATCCCGACTGACAAGGAAGAGTGCAAATTGCTCGAGAACTCCACAAGTGTCAAATTCAAGGATTGTAGAGAGGGTGGTGGTCTTAAGACATTAGTTGAGGATAGGAGGTCAAATTCATTCTCCAATATGTAAGTGAATAGGCATGCAATACAACAATGTTGGGGTTGTACGATAAATAATCATCATGCCGCGGATAGCCCAACCGATCCGAGATGAAACATGGAGTAGTCAGGCTGAACGACTTAAAATCAAGCGCTAATTGGGAGGCAAACCAATCGTATTTTAATTTTTCATATTTTGTCCATACTAGTTAGATAGTAGTTTAGAATGTTATTTAGTTTCTAATCAATTCATGTCAATTCAATTATTAGTAGTTATTAAGTGAATAGTTCTTGATAATTTCTCTACCATGCTTGAAATGCTCAAAATTTACTCATAGTTATGTTTCATGGTTTGCAGGTACTTAATATGGTAATGGTTTAAAGTAGAAAGGAAGAAAAAAGGAGAACATAGTCCAGTTAACAGAACCCACCCCCGCCGGGGTGGGCCTATAAAGCTTACTACCCCCCGCTGGGGTGGGGGTCCGGAAGACAAACCGGCTCTTCCCTGTTTTGGCAGTTACACACCACTTCTTCCTCAATTACTACTCCAACTCCCATCCATTACCCACTTCCCCATGAGTTTGGTAACTATAACTCCATCACCCCACTCCATTACAGTACCCACTTCCCCACCACTTCACTCCATTACTTCACCTCATATATCTCTATCTCTATTAAACCTCTCCCTCACCACACTAAATTTTTAATCCTCAGAAGATCGAGATTAAGGGGGTGCAAAATTTGGAGATACACTAAGACTGAGTTAGTCTTATTATTAATCCTTCACCTCCTAGCACGATAGTTACCACAAATTCATCAAGTGTGGGGGAAGAAATCAGTTTGCACACCAAGTGTTTGATAGAGTGTGAGAGTAAAGTTTGGGGGGATAATACTTGTGTAAAGGCTACCTGAATTTGATGGTATCTAAACCGACTTCAAAGAGGAAATAGGGACAGAGTTCGGGCACAACGTCACCATCACAAACCTTCGACTTATGCAAATTCAAAAGTGCCGCCACCGCCGACCGTTAAGACTACATGGTGACTAAAGCACTCACACCGTAGTGGGGGTTAGCACGGGACCATGTCGACAGTGAGATGATGCAACAGATATATCAGAAAGGGTAGAACAAGTTCACGGAGGAACCCGAGGCCGCCGTTGTAAATATTGTCAAAGAATTTTATGCAAACGTTGAGGACAAGGCCCCCTTCAACGCTTTTGTACGGGGTAGATTGATTCCATTCAGTGCTGATGCCATCAACACATATTACTAGTTACGAGTGCCTAGACAGTGCCAATATGCTCACTTACTTGATTTCGATCTTGACTATGAGGCTATTCTCAAAGAAATAACTAAGCCGGGAACAACATGGATCAAGGGTCGAAAAGGAGGCACAGTTTTTCATAGCAAGGATCTCAGTAGGTATAAGAAAATATGGTACGCCTTCTTATGTGCGAAATTGTTTCCATCCACACATTCATTAGATGTAACCAAAGAGAAGGCACTACTTTTATATGCGATTGTGCAAGATTTCATCATCAACGTCGGGGCCATAATCAGTTTTTCAATTCGCCGATGCTTACGAGGAAATTTCTTTGGTGACTTGCCACACCCATCACTCATTTGTGGGTTGTGTCGCCAAGTGGGTGTTAGATGGTCCGATGATGAACCCACTCAGATGTCGCTTCAGCTACTAGATTCCAGAATGATTGTGCGGTATTCGGTGTGGGCCGAGGGTGATTCACATCCTAGAGGATTAGGCTTTATTTTTCCATCAGCTTTGGAGGACAAAGTTGACGTTGAAGACACCTTGGATGATGAGGAGGCAACGATGGGAGAGCAAGAAGCAGAGGCGAAACCACCATTTGACGCCATATTTAGCCCTCAATTTTTTTTTCAACGCCAAATGGATGAGCACAATAAGGAAGCACGACGGGAGATGCGGCGACTCGAAGCGATGCAAGACCACATTTTCGAGGCTATGAATATGTCATTCACTTCATTAAATGCGACGCTTCAAAGCTTCAATCCAACTGTCCAATTCCAATACCAGCAGCCCATGCCAATGCCAAGGTTCCCACCAAGTGACTTTGAGGAAGAAGATCAACCACCACCACCCCAGACTTAGGCGATTACAGGGAAGTCCTCACACATTTTATTGTGTTATCCATACAATGATGACATTGTTGTTATCAAGTTTGGGGGATTTAGTTTTTATTTTGCATTTCATGTCTGCATGCATAATGTCATTAGTTAGGTTTGCATTTGTTATTGCACTTTAGTTGCATGTTAGTTTTAGGATTTGTAATGTTGCATTCATTGCTCTTATTCTTCCTCTCCTTGTGGTATTGGCTCAATGCCTCACTACCACCTTCTGCTATAATCACTTTCTCTAGAATGTTCCCATAGGAAGCACTCTGGAACACAAAAATCCTGCTATAGAGCTAGGGTTTCAGGCCCTGCTCAAACCTACGAGCCTTCCTCTCCTTAGTGTCCACTTGGTGTGGAGCAAACCTTTCCAATCCATTGAATTTGGTCGCGTACTGGGGAACCGTCATGTCCCGTTGCTTAAGTTCTAACAACTTAATCTCCATTCTCCCTTGAATGCTTGTAGGGAAATAATCCTTGAAGAAAACCTTCTTGAATTGTTCCCACGTTACCGCATATGTTCCAGCTCCACCCTGGTGAGCCTCCCACCAAAAGTTGGCTTCCCCTTTCATCATATAAGTTGAAAAAGAAGTCTTTTGCGCCTCACATACATTTTTAATAACGAACACCTTCTCTATTTCTTTCACCCATGTTTGGGCCTCTAATGAGTCCATCGTTCCTTTGAACTCTGGCGGACCTACGCCTTTAAACTCTTTAAAGTTAGTCGTTTTGGCTACCCTAGGTCCCGCGGGTACTCTACCCCCGGTTTGGTTAAATGCAACCGTTAATAAATTAACAAACTCTTGTATAGGGTTATTTTGACCCCCTTGATTATCATTATACGATTCCGCTTCCTGATTACGTTATCTTCTCCGTGGCAGCATTTTTTGATTAAATAAATAAAATTGCATTATTATCTATTTATTTACTTAGTTATTATTCGCCAAACAAGAACTCATATCATAACAAAGCATATTAAATGAAAACTTCATTATATTCATATGCTTCTTCATAGTCTGAAACTATTTACAATTTGTTTCCATAGCCAAAAGCTATTACATTTCTATCCCGCCATTGACCTTCACAAAAGTTGGGATTTACAAAAAGACTACCATTTCTATACAAAAGAGGGTTTTATGTCACTACACACATATTTATAACTCTAACATTCTAATAATTTATAACAGCATCCTCGTGTTTCTCATTTGCAATTATCGTTACAGTATTTTGACTAATAGTATGTCGAGTCTGTCCCGACTCAATGTAATAACAAGTAACTTTCTGCTTGAAATCCTTATGAGCATTCTCATGGATGTAAGACATCCGCGCTATCTTCTGGTCTTTCTCAACCAGTTTCTTACGAAGCTCATCGGCCTCATCCTTATAGTCCCTAGCCTTATTTATCATAAGCATCTTTTTATCGTGCTCTGACTCAAAATCTGCTTCTGCAGACATCTTTTCTTCATAGAGATAATTAATCTCTTCACTCTGATTCTACACAATTGTACTCAGTTGCACATTCTTGTCAAGCACTGCCATATACAATGATGTCATTGCATCTGGAGGTAATGACTCTTGTGTAGGTACCACCGTATTAACCGATGTTACCTCCATTTCTTCCTCCTCGTCAATCATCATATTAAGATATGAGGATATATCCATTTCTCCCTCGGAGTAGTCCTCCTCAGAAAAGTACTCCTCTGGCTCCGACTCTTCTAAAATCACTAATGGTACCTCCACCACTGGCATGGGTACATGCTCTACTTTGTTCACAGTTTAATCGTTCACCGCGTGTATATCTCTATACATCAAGCTATCGATTGACATCTACAATAACACATAGCATGTTGATTAGTACTTAATACACAATAGTATAAGCACAAATCACATTTAATTTATTTAGGATTAATTTCCATCTTTCAAATCTTTTGGTACTAAGTTTTCTCAATAACTTATTAACTCATTCAACTTAAGTAAAGCTCGAGTTTACTTCCTTCGGACTTTTTCTTCCCTAACGAGGTTATTAGCCTAAGGTTCTTCCCCCCTTAAGTTTTATAACCTAATGCTTTGAGACCAACCTATGACACCCCCAAATCCGGGTATCTTCCAACTCGACAAATGGTGTTACATGGTACTCATAACTGTACATTCATTCTAGTGAAACGACATCAAAATGTGTGTTTCAACGACATTCTTATTACATTAATAAATAATAAATCTCGTTCCCAGGTTCTTAAACCATTACATTCTTTGTTCATCATAACATAATACATACACTTACTAGTCTATTACCTGATAAACTAATCATTCATCTTTGCCTTGCCTTTATCTCTACTGGAACCCTCGGTTCGCTCGACCTTAGCTGCAATCATATGATTCAAGCAAGAAGTGAGCACAAATAGCTCAGCAAGTCTAACAAGATATTATATAGATACCACTTTGTGAATCATATAATTATTCTTCAATAACTGAACAATAGTTATGAAGTACTATGAAAAATTGAATAGCATTTCTCATCTCATAAAACAATCCTGAAGTACATATAGTAGTTTGGGAAATTCTGAGTAGGTCCATAGACCATGAACATTCTCTTTAGCTTTTATTCATGAAAAGGACAACCCGACAATAAGTCCGTAAGTCCGACATATCTTACGAGCACTTCTAGGTGATCAGCCTATAGTACTCTACGTTGATCAACACTTATCCATTAAACGTATGTACGTTTAAGTTTTGGCAACCTCGCGTGCCCATCGAATAATCGATGTAAAATACATTTGTTTATTCATGCTTAGGCTTACCTTGAATATGTACCAAATAATTGGCGTAGGATAGCATTATCAATTCTATATTGAAAGACTTGTAAAGAAATCAATCAATCTTTCAAGAATAGTCTAGCAGAGTTAAACCTGGCATCGACCCTTTCGTTAAATAATTCATGCGTCTCATAACATGAATCATTGAAAAATGGCTAACACGAAGGTTAGACAAGCGATAATAAAACTTGCCTTCAGCATCTGCCACAGTAAAATTACTTTTCCTTTGAGTCTTTATAGTCTCTACAACACATAACAACATAACATACCACATTAGGTCATGACTGAACATACATAGTTCCTAATTAATCTTACCCTTCTTCTCAATCTAATCATTTATTACATTTATTATTATTGATTCCGGCTTGTCGTCGTTCTTTACATCGTTCTTACCAACTTATTTCTCTTCTATGTCTTAAGTGAATTTACTTCATTAATAAAGATCAATTCGACTTATTAATCTTATTTATGGCTTACTAACGTTCTTACGTTATTAATCGAAACTCGATCATCATTGGTGAAGTACCAACGTTAAATACTTCTTCGTTCCCGCTCAATTGATTATCTTCAACCTTCAGTGTTATACTTAAGGCTGATAACATCCTTAATGATGTTACACTAAGCTTTAGTTCATTGCTAATCAATTAATGTTCTTACTTTACTTATAAACTTTCCTTACTATTAAATCCTTAAAAAGTGGTTATGTGGCGCCATTTTCCTCTGTTAAATCGCTACTGTGGTGCCACACTTGAGGCTACTGACCCAGGACTTCAGCGTTGGCATTGTGATCTAACTCGCACTTACTGCCGCATTGCAACGTGAAACTTCAGTAGGTCTTGGCTTTCTCTCGGTAGTGTTTGGCGCTGCAGCGCCACCTAATTTCCTTGGGTTGGCGTCGCGGCGCCAACTCTGTGCACCAAAAATGTTTGACAATTTTTCTACTTAAGTGAACTTCCCGGACTCCAAATTTGATCATTTTAAGTCTGAATTGCCTCATTCAAAAGCCATTAGCTCATGAATCACATACTCTATATGTTCATACAAGAATTTTACATTTTTGATTTCGTTAACTCGAAATTTACCTATTAGTCCATTTTTAATGAAAACGATAAACGTTCGTGAACGTTCAACGCTCATTTCTTCGTTCTAAATCGGAATTCGGTCATTTTTGAGTCCGCGACTCTATAATGCCAAATAAGACTTGTTCCCATTGAAAACAAATGTTTCCGAGCTCAAAGTCAAAATTCGACTTCCATTTCGAGAATTTTACGAATTTGACGATTATTGTCTAATCGTGTGAATTCTGGCATAACTTCATTACTTATGATTTTTAAACTGTTTCAAATGGATTCAATCCATCATACTAACATCTTAACATACATATTTTATTAACGTATATCTATGATATGTTCTTGCTTATTCTTCATTAATTTATAACTTATCAAAGTATAACCTACTTATGATTCCATTTCTCATTACTTATGATAGTTTATGACTTCTAACCATCATTCTTACATCCTTTTACATTCTAACTTCATTCATGTAAATATGTTACAAGTCTTACAAGTTCTTCTTTAGTTCATAGCTTATCTATGAACAAAGTGCTTATTCACGACTTATTAAGACTTAAGTCCTTTGATTAATCATTTCTACTTCTTTTTAGCATACAAATCCTACCACTACTCACTTCTCTAACAAACGAAGAGAAAGAGATTCATGGTTTAAGTTCTTACCCTTGAAGATTACTTGATTAAGCCTTAATCTTCTTCTTGCTTCTTAAATTAACAAAGGCTAATGTTTTCTAGCTTTTGTAGCTTTTTCTCTCTAACCAATAAGCTATAAGTTGTTGGTGTTTTTGAACAACTGACGAATGAAATCCAAGGCTCTCTATTTATAGGAATGCCAAGGTTAGGGCATAAGGGTCATTAATCAATCCACCTCCTTACTATTCCTAGCTTAAGCACTAAGTTAACTTGGCCTCCACATTATTTGCTTGCTCACCACTTAACTTATCCCTTACTTAGCCCTTAAGTCTACTTGCTCATCACTTATAATCACTATGCTTGATCACCACACATAAGTAATTTACTTGCTTATCACATAACTTATCTCTTGTTTAGCCATCAAGTACTTTACTTGCTCATCACTCTAGATCACCAATGGGTTGCCCCACGGGTTTTAATCATCCAATAACCCATATATTCTTTCTTTCGACCTTTAGCTTAATTAACTTAACTCATACATTGGGCTCGCAATTAAAGAAACATTAGGCTTTTTCTTTACCTCACTTTGGACCTTAACCTTTAAGTCCAATTGGACTTAACCCTTTCTACCATTGGGATTAACCATTCCTATACTTGGGCTTGTAAAATTCCTAACAATTCCAACAAGTCCAATCCATTTGGCTTTAAAGCCTTATAACGTATAATCTACGTATTAATCTCGTATTCCACTCGTATACTTATTTATATACGACATATCCTCATTCATACATACTCATATAATACCTCGTATTATATTCGTATTCATTACCACATACAATACCTACGTATTATACGATCTTCGCTTTAATTCATTATACGCATTTCATTTCCTTCTCAGAAATCACTTTCTCTAACCATTAGGTTTGTCCGCAGGAAAAAAACTGTGTTTTCCATAACCAAAATATTATTGGATAATCCATCTTACCTGAATATTCTATCGTTACACTTTTCCTGAAATTCAAAATAATTCCCGAGCATAAATCCATGAATAATGTTTTTTAGAAAATTTCTCGGAAAGCTTTTATTTTCGTCTTGGAAATTCAACTACTTTAATTCTACAACGTAGCCAAAATCCTAACCACATTCGAACATTCTAGGTCATAGAACGGCCTTCACATAGCTTACTCCCATAAATAATCAATTTAATTCATTTAATCCACATAATCAAATAAAAATTTAATTCTCATAAAAATCCGATTTTCTCGAGTGTTACAAATTGTATCAATGGCAAACCCTAATAATATATTAAGAACATCAACGTTCAGTTAAAAAATCCTAACGATTAATAAGAAACCCTAATACCGGCTCTGGAAACCCTAATTTCAGTTCTGGGAATTCGAAACCCTAACCGAGAATATTAAAACCCTAATTTGGGAATTCAAAAGTTAAGTATATATATTAAGTGTTATTGATTATAATTATAATTAGGGATAACCATAATTAATTAGTTAGAAAACCCTAATTGCTATAGTTGAAAACCCTAATCTATAATTAGGGAAAACCTAATTGCTAATTTAGCAATTTTAATTAGGAAACATTAATCCTAATTAGCAAGCCCTAATGAGATTAAGAAATCTTAAGATAATTAGGAAACCCTAATTATAATTTAGAAATCTTAATTTTCTAATTTTAAAACCTAATTAGAAATCCTAAAATTTTAATTTTTGTAAAATATTAGGGTTAAACCCTAAGGGTCAAACCCTAAAGGTTGGGACAAAAGATAATTGTGCCATTAAAATTCAAAGCCAAATGACCAATTTGCCCTTGTTGCATTATTTTGGCATAACTTGTAAATCTTGCCATATTTGTAGTAGGTAGCCAACTAAGCTTGCTCATGTGCTGAAAATACATACATATTAGCCATATATCATCAGCCAACTTCATTACATGTTCATATATATATATATAGATCAAAGAGAGAGAAAGTCTAAAGATAAGCCTTATTTGTTCACTAACTCTCAACCAACTCCTTCTCTCTCTAGACCCACGAAAATATTAAGTGATTTAGTCCTTAGTATAATCCATAGCAAGTCAAGATCAGATCATGATGATCAAATTCAAGATCAAAGCATCAAAGTGGTATAAACCCTAAATTTTCAAAATACTTAAAGATTTGTGTTAATGTTGTTATTTGTTGGTTAGATATGTGTTAAAGGATGTTATTGAGTGATCTGGCCTGTTATATCTTAGATCCATAACATCTAGATACACGAAAATTAGGATTTTAGAAACTGATCATGAACCCTAAATTTTGGCCTGATAACCGAATGTCAGGGCTCATAGATCTCTTTATGTTAATGGTTAGGTGTGTTTTATGTTATAGATTTGTTCTATGCCGTGTGTACTATGATCTGGAACTGGAAATAGGGTCAGATCATGTTTAGATTGCAAGATATAAGCGGTCAAAGTACGTTGACCGAGCACGAAAATTGGATTTCTAGGCAACCCAGAAATCTAGAATTTCTGACAACGTTTTTGCAGGCCTTTGATCTTACTGATCTTTGATATTTAGGTCATGTTGTCGGTTGGATCTTGTAGACTGACATGTAGACTATACATCTTAGCCTTTAGATTATCCAGATCCTTAACAGAATCAAATTTAATGATGATCAAATATAGGTTGACCAACTGCTCAAGAACATTTCTGGAAAACCCAGAAATGTTCAAGAACATGTATTCTTACATACTTTGACCAGCCTTAATCTTTCATGTGTGATGATGTTTAGACTAAAAGAATGACATGTTGTTGTACCCTGACATCAAGACTATATAATTGAACCTTTAGATTCTTCAAAATAAACATGGAACTTGAAGATTGATAGGCTCAAAGTATGACGTACGAACTGTTCTTCATTTCTGGGTAACCTAGAAATGAAGAATAGCTCTGACAAGTATTTCTGGGGCTTAGATCTTGCTGTTCTGATACGTGTTGGCCATGAAAGTTGTTTAGGGTTGTAGTGTGACATGAATACATTAATGGATAATCAAACCTAGAAATCAACTGGAACATAAAATTAATTGTTGTCAAACTTGGACCATGGTAACTGCTTATGATGTTCTGGGTTTAGCCAAGAACACTCAAAAACACCTATAGCGACAGTTTTGTTGCTATAAGCACCCTTTAGCGACAGATAAATTATAAATTAATAATTTTATTAAATAATTAGAGAAAAATATTTTTTAAATTATTAAAAATACATAATAAATTCCTAAAAATTATTTTAAAGCCTAAAAATGGGTTTTTAATAATGTTGAATATATTTCATTAATATTTAATATTTTGGATTAATAATGGTATTTAATTTATTTAATTATTATATTTAAAAATGATTTTAATACTTGAAAAATCATTTAAAATTATATTATGGTATAAAAAAATATTTTAAGTTATTTTTATGACTTTTAATATTTTGAGATGAATTTCATCAATAAATTAATATTAATGGTAATGAATTTACTTAATAAATGTATTAAATAAATTATGGAAAATTAGAATTAATGATTTAAAAATCATATAAAATGATTTAAAGGTTATAAAAATATTTGAAGTTATAAAATATAACTTTTGATATTTTGACATGGAAAACATTAATATTTTAATATTAATGGTAATTATTGGATAATGGATTTAAATATTTTAAAATCATATTGATGTGAATTTAAGGTATTAAAAAAAACTTTGAGGTATTATAAATATTTTATAAAAATATGTAATATTTTTCATTAATATTTAATATTAAATAGATACTAATGATAAGAGAATATTATGGTATTTATATTATATAAATATGATATTAATGATTGAAAAATCATAATAAATGGTAATAATTATTTAAAAATTATTATAAGACTTTGAAAATTATTTTGACTGATAAATAATTATTTAAGATAATTGTGAACCAGTTTAAGTTGAGTCTTAAGGAAAATAGCCTCGATATTTATCCGACTAAACCGTCGGGATGTCAGAATTGTGTCGGATTCAACTCAGATTGTAATAGTTTGACTTGATACTAGGTCTTATTTGCTGTATAGACAGATGAGATTATGCGATAATATGTTTAGGTTATTTTATAACTGTAATTAGCAATATATATTGTGATGATATTATTCTGATTTGATTGATCAATATTATTAATAATAGGTCTTCGGATAAAGATAAATAAATTGTGTAACAGTAGTCGGCGACAAAGGCAAGTTTTCTCTAACTTGACCTCAAGTTGTTTCATTCAAATATGCTTATGCTTAATCATTGTTGATTATCATGTCCATGAATTTTTGATTCTCACTTTGTGCATATTGCATGCGTTCATCAGGTATGAAAGGCTGATCACCTTCATTACCGTCTGGTTCAGTTGAATTGTTTATGTTCTTTATCGTTCAGTTATGAAATTTGTTAATGCTTGTTCACCATTATATTGTAGAACTTTAGCTAGCTTATTGTTCAATTCTTTCAATCATGATATATCCTTAATTGAACTTATACTAGCTGTGTAAACTTGTTGCTCACCCTTGCTATATCATGATAAACATTGCAGATTAGAACGAATACGTCAGATACAGGAAAAGTCAAAGACATTCCAGCTTTGGATTAAATGTGCAGATAATTTTGTAACTGTATTGTATAATAATGACATTGTATGTCGGATAGGATATTGAATTCAGGTATTAAGTTAAGGTTATCGACCTTGGGGATTATGTGTAAAGGTTAATGTATAAAACAATTTATGTTTATATCTTCCGCAATAGTTATAGAATTAGTGTACCAGATTCGTGGTGATTAGTATACCCGAATTTGGGGGCGCTACAATCCCGTTCAACCCTTACTAAAGGTTTAATTCACTTGATTAAGTGTTAAATTAATTGAACTATATGTTCTTTATCTTTCCTTATACTTCCCCCAAGACTTGAGCATTTAAACTCTCTTTTGTGGGTCTTGCCCTACCGTATGCATGTATTTGGGCTCCTTCTCTTTCTCTCATGTTGCATTACCACTAACCAAAAGATGTCGATGGCCCGGTTGGCATTGCTACATTACCGCCTCCCAAATTTATCTGGCGCTATGGCGCCAAACATGAAACCTTGAAATTTTTTCTAAGTCTTTGAACTAGTTTGAGACGCTTACTTTACTATCTCATAACTTATTCGTTATAACTCGGAACGAGGTCGTTCCAAATCCATTCTCTTCCTTATCTTATGAACTTCAACTCCCCTTGAACAGAACTTCATTCTGAATCCATTAACATGTCATTCAATTGGCTTAGATTTCATCCTTCGCTCATTTTATGTTATTAACGTTCTTCGTCCGTAATTCAGTCATTCGAACTTGGAACTCGTTCGTTCTTGAGTCCACGACTCCCATTTTCTACGTTCTTTTACGTTCTTATGAAACACTACTCATTCGGGTTCATTTACATACTTTCTATTTCTCGTTCATCTTTTACGAAATTTTTTCCATAACTTCGTTATAGCTAAGTTCAATCCGTTCTTCATGAACGTTTCTAGTGTTCCTAACTAAGCAATAAGTAACTAACTTATACGCGATGGTTTTAAACTTGTCCATCAACAACAAGTTATACTACGATGGTTTTAAATTTGTCCATCAAAAACTATGACAACCCGAGAATTTAGACAATTTTATAAAATCTTAAAAGATTGAATTAAGGTTAAATAATAAACCTAGACTAAAAATAAATGTATGGATTTGATATTTTTAGGAAGGAATTTTATGGATTTAAAAATTTTTGTGGTGAATTATTCAAAATTAAGTGTATAAGTGTATGTGTATCTGTGTATGTCAGTGACAAACCCTAATCATATATTATTCAAAATTTTTGTAATTTTTGTGGTTAAGGGTCAAGGGTTTACCATATAAATTATATCAGTGACAAACCCTAATCATATATTAAGAACATTGACGTTCAGTTAGAAAATTCTTATGATTGATAAAAAAAACCCTAAAACCAGCTCTAGAAAGCCTAATTTTAGTTCCGGAAATTCAAAACCCTATCCGAGAATATAAAAACCCTAATTTGGGGCTTAAAGGTTTAAGTGTATTAATTACAACCCTAATTAGGGTAAAACCTAACCAATTAGTTAGAAAACCTATTTGTTTAATTAGAAACCCTAATCTATAATTAAAGAAAACCTAATTGATAATTCAGTGATTTTAATGTTAATTAGGAAATATTAATCCTAATTACAAGCCCTAATGTGATTAGGAAACCTTAATATAATTAGGAAATCCTAATTATAATTTATAAATCTTAATTTTTTATTTTTAAAACCTAATTAGAAAATCCTAGAAAATTATTTTTTTAACCTTAAGGGTCAAACCCTAAGGGTTATAGCAAATGACATTTATGCCATTAAATTGGGTAGTAAAAAGACTAAAATGCCCTTTTTGTGGAGTGTAGATCTATCCATGATATTGAGTTGTTGGCTAACTTAAAATCTCCCATGTGTTATATATCTAATATATCAGCCAATTATTTGCCAACTAGATACATGCATCAAGGATTAAAAGAATAAAAGAAAGGAAAGTAAGTCACTTTACTTTTAAAAATAACCAAAACCATTCTCTCTCTAGATTTTTGGGATTTGGAGTGAAAGTGTGTGATAATATAAGCTAATATCATATCTTAGTTCTCAAGGATCAGAATCAAAAGTCAAATTCAAAGATCAAAGCTTTAGAGGAGGTATAAACCCTAAACTTAGAAATCCTTATGATTTGTGTTAATCTTTGTGTTTAGATGTTTAAAGTTGTGTATAAGGAGGTTATTGAGTGATCTGGGTTGTTACATCCTAGATCCATAACATCTAGGTGTACGAAAATTAAGTTTTCAAAACTGATCATGAACCCTAAAAAGTTGTCTGACAGCCTAATGTCAGGACTCATAGATCTCTCTTTGATAATGGTTAGGTGTGTTTTATGTTATAGATTTATTCTATGCCATGTGTACTATGATTTGGAACTGGAAACAGGGTCGGATTATGTATAGATTGAAAGATATAAGCTGTCAAAGTGCGTTGACCGAGCACGAAAACTGGATTTCTGGGCAAACCTGAAACCTAGATTTTGTCTGACAACGTTTTCCAAGCCTCTGATCTTGCTACTGGTAAGGAGTTTGACCATGATGATGTATTAGATTTGTAGATTGACATGAGGACTACACATTCAAGCCCTTAGAACAACCAGATTAGGATCGAACATAGTCGTGGTTAAAGCAGGTTGACCAAACTACTTGAAGAACGAATCTGGAAAACCTAGAATCTTCAAGTGCCGAATTTTCTAATGCCAAATCTTGCAAATGTGACGATGTTATGATGTTCTGATGATATGTTATTGTACCCTGTCATGTATTCTATAAGTGTGAACCTTTAGATCACACAAATCAGACCTAGAACTCAAGTTACAAGAATCTAAAAGTAGCACCATGAACTGTTCTCTGGAAAACCCATAAATGAAGAACAACTCTGACAACATATTTGAGAGTTGATATCTCTCTGATATGATGATGTATGACCATGAAATCAATTTTTGTGTGTAGTATGACATTAATACTACATGTATAACACATTAGTAAACTAGACACTTGATAACCAAAGATCTAGAACTGTTCAAACTATCTACCCTGCTCACTGCCTATAAAGATCTGGGTTTGGCTCAAGAACAACTATGTCGACGATTTTGTCGCCTAAAGCCACTTTTAGCGACACTTTAATTAGAAAATGAATTATTTTATTTAATAAATAGAGAAAAATAGTTTTTATTTATTAAAAATACATAATAAATTCCTAAAAATTATTTTAAAATAATAATTTTGAATATATTTCATTAATAATTAATATTTTTGGAATATTAATTATATTTAATTTATTTAATTATAATATTAAATAAATTACTTAAAAATAATTTTAATACTTGAAAAATCATTTAAAATTATATTATGGTATTAGAAAATATTTTAAGTTATTTTGACAAACTTTTAATATTTTGTGATGAATTTAATCGAGATTGATGATAATTGATTTATTTAATATTTATATTAAATAAATTATGGAAAAATAGAATTTATGATATAAAAATCATATAAAAATAATTTAAGTGTTATAAAAATATTTTAAGTTATATATCATAACTTTTGATATTTTGTCATGAAAAAACATTAATATATTAATATTAATGGCAATTATTTAATAATGGTTTTAATTATTTTAAATCATTTAAAGGTAATAATATGGTATTAAAAATACTTTAAGATATTATAAATTATTTATAATATTATGTTATGTATTTCATTAATATTTAATATTAAATAAATATTGATGATAATGGAATTAAGTGGTATTTAAATTATATAAATATGATATTTATGATTGAAAAATCTTAATAAATGATAATAATTATCTAAAAATTATTGCGAGTCTTTGAAAAATATTTTTGACTGATAATAATATTAGACTCGATAATTATCCAACTAGACTATCGGGATGTCAAAATTATGCCGGATTCAACTCAGACTGCAATAGTTTGTCTTATGTGTTGTATAGGCTGATGGGATTATGTGTTATTGTGTTTAGGTTATTTTATAACTGTGATGATATTATTCTAATATTTGGAGATCGGTATTATCTATATTTGGTATTCATACAAAGCTATATATACTGCGTAGTTGTAATCAGTGATTCAGGCAAGTTTCGTATACTCACTTATTGTGCAAGTTTTCTCTAACTCGACCTCGAGTTGTTATTTTTTAAATATGCTTGTGGTTAATCACTACTGATTATACCATGTCTATGAATTATCGATTAGCACTCTATGCACGTTGCATGTATTCATTAGGTATGAAAGGCTGATCACCTTCATTATCATTCGGTCTAGATATAATTATTCATATTCAATGTTCGTTCAGCTATGCAAATTTGTTCATGCTAGTTCACAATTATATTGTTGAATGTTAGCCAGCTTATTATTCAATTTTTTCAATCATGATATATCCTTAATTTATTGAACTTAAACTTGCTGGGCAAACTTGTTGCTCACCCTTGCAATATCATGATAAACATTGCAGATTAGAACTAATACGTTGATAAAGGAAAGGTCAAAGACAAGTCCAGCTTTGGATTATATGTGCAGCTAAAATTGTAACAGTAATGTATGATAACAACATTTTATGTTAGATAAGATATTGATTTAGGTATTATGTGAAGGTTCTCGACCTTGGGGATAGTGTGTAATGTTTAATGTATAAAGAATTTATGTTTTTATCTTCTGCAATAGTTATAGAATGATTGTACCAGATCCGTGGTGATTTGGGACCCGGATTTGGGGATGCTACAACAACGTTCTTCGTCTTCTTTGCATGTTCTTCGCGTTCTTCTTTCGTTCTTCATTTTTAATCCATACTTTGATTACGATTTCACTTTTCCTTGAAATTTGATGTTATAGAATACAATTCCTTACTAATATCACTGAATCGTTCATATGATTCATTCGGATCGTTCATATTCATTACAAATCTTATACTTCCTTAAGAAATTTATAAACTAAATTTCTAATTCTTATTTCTTCACGTTATCATAACTTATTTGTTAAAACTCGGAACGAGGTCGTTCCAAAGCCATTCTCTTTCTTATCTTACGTACTTCAACTCCCCTCGGACATAACTTTATTCTGAATCCGTTAACATGCCATTCAATTGGCTTAGATTTCATCCTTCACACATTTTATGTTATTAACGTTCTTCGTCCATTCGTCCATAATTCAGTCATCCGAACTCGGAACTCGTTCGTTCTTGAGTCCACGACTCATGTTTTATACGTTCTCTTACATTTTTATGAAACACTACTCATTCGGGTTCATTTACATACTTTCTATTTCTCGTTTGTCTTCTATGAAATATTTTTCCATAACTTCGTTATAACTAAGTTTAATTCGTTCTTCATCAACGTTTCTACCGTTCCTAACCAAGCAATAAATAACTAACTTATACACGATGGATTTAAACTTCACCATCAACAACAAGTTAAAGTACGATGTTTTTAAATTTGTCCATCAAAAACGTTCTTCACGTGTTCTTCGCGTTCTTCGTTCGTTCTTCATTTTTAATCCATACTTTGATTACGATTTCACTTTTCCTTAGAATTTGATGTTATAGAACACAACTCCTTACTAATATCACTGAATCATTCATATGATTCATTCGGATCGTTCAAATTCATTACGAATCTTATATTTTCTTAAGAAATTTATAAACTAAATTTCTAATTCTTATTTCTTCACTTTCTCATAACTTATTCGTTAAAACTCGGAACGAGGTCATTCCAAAGCCATTCTCTTTCTTATCTTACGTACTTCAACTCCCCTCGGACATAACTTTATTCTGAATCCGTTAACATGCCATTCAATTGGCTTAGATTTCATCCTTCAATCATTTTATGTTATTAATGTTCTTCATCCGTTCGTCCGTAATTCAGTTATCTGAACTCGAACTCGTTCGTTCTTGAGTCCACGACTCACATTTTCTACGTTCTCTTACATTCTTATGAAACACTACTCATTCGGGTTCATTTACATACTTTCTATTTCTCGTTTGTCTTTTAAGAAATTTTTTCCATAACTTCGTTATAGCTATGTTTAATCCGTTCTTCATGAACGTTTCTACCGTTCCTAACCAAGAAATAAGTTACTAACTTATACGCGATGGATTTAAACTTGTCCATCAACAACAAGTTATACTACGATGGTTTTAAATTTGTCCATCAACAACGTTCTTCGTGTTCTTCGTGTGTTCTTCGTTGGTTCTTCATTTATAATCCATACTTTGATTACGATTTCACTTTTCCTTGGAATTTGATGTTATAGAACACCATTCCTTACTAATATCACTGAATCGTTCATATGATTCATTCGGATCGTTCAAATTCATTACGAATCTTATACTTCCTTCAAAAATTTATAAACTAAATTTCTAATTCTTATTTCTTCACTTTATCATGATTTCAACCATGTGAAACCATTCTTAACATCTTTTACTTCTTATTCTCATTAAGCTACGTTTTAAATATAGAAAACTAAAAGAAAATTATTTAGAAGTTAGGTTTCAGATTACATTTCTTCTTTAATTCCCTTTCGTTGGACAAAATTTGCTCACGAGCTAGCTTTTCCACTTCCTCTTCCTCTACATCCAAACTCTGTCTCTCTCTCTCTCTCTCTCTCTCTCTCTCTCTCAAGTGTTGGTGATTTTCAAAATCACCAACAAATGAGCTTAAGCTCTCCTTTTATAGAAAATCCAAGCTAGGGGCAAAATAGTCATTTTGCCCCAAAGTTACTATTCCCTCATCCTTTCTCCACCTTCTTACTATTCACGAAGCTTCCCTTGGAAGCTTTGTGTTTCCGTCTTGCTGAATTCGTCCTACAATTTTAAAAACTGAGATTCTCAGAATCCAAATATTTTTGGATATTTCGTCTTTCCTCCACAGTTTAACTTTTACGCATTCTTCGGAACTCTAAAAAACTAAAAAACACTTTTTTGATGATACACATTTTCCTTCACATTTCCCCCTAACGTAGTTAAACAGATGAAAAGTACATAACAATACTTTTCGTCATTTTTATTTCGTCCGATTTTTGCATATTTTTTGAGAAAAACTTTTATCGGCTTACTTAACTTTTCACGACAAATTATCGTCAAATCTTTTGACGAAATGTCATTTCGACACACCAAACTCTCGGAAAGGCTTAGGTTATTCAAACCTTAACCCTTAGGTTTCGTCAGGTGAATAGTGCATATTTCGTCTTTTTACCCATAAATATTTTTGTTCTCGAAATTTTTTTATTTTTTTCTTGAAAATTCTTATTCGTTCAGTCTAGCTCGTAGACAGAATCCTATCGTATTATAATCATCCTAGGTTATAGAATAATTAATAAACACATAACACAAAATATTATTAATAAAAATTCATTTTATTAATAAGTAATTCTTTAAACTTAAATTCTGGACAATCTGATTTTTTGAGTTGTCACAGACCTCCTCGCGAGAGACAGGAGTAGGATTAGGCTGGTCACTTGTAGCCATGTCTGACTGTAGGCTTAGTGCCTTTTTGTTCTTTGAACGAGTAACAGGACCAATCGTTTCCCTACAAAAAGACTTATGTAGTTTAGTTTGGGGAAACGTGGAAATGTTACATGCTATGTAATGTGTCCATTTTTAGGAGTATTATCCTGTAAAAATGGATGTCAGCTTTTTTAATGACAGGATATCATGACAGGTTTTGATATGAAAAGGAATGCATGTTCACATAGTCCTTTATATTTTCCAGTACATTAAGATTGACATGGAAATTAAATTAAAAGTAATTAAAATTAAAGGTAATTAAAAAGGCAAAGACATTACGAGACTTCCCTCCGCGTTTGGTTTATCAGAGGCTTACCTATCTTAGGCTATTCTCACGACTTTGCAGCATGAAGGTCCCCAGATCATCGCAATTTACTCGATGGGAAGTTAATCCGATCTTTCAACTAGAACGAATCTTGGTGGTGCCTTTCCTTAGCCTCGTGAAATTATTCTTCCGACGAGTCTATTAATCAAAAACTGATGGGATAGCCTCCTGATGGAGGGACAATACAACATACATTCATATACATCGTGTCTCACCGTATTGAAATGATGACATGTGTGAAACACTAATATCACAGGTAGATATGGTGTGGAGCACTAACTGCGGTAAATAAAGCATTAGTATACATACATTCAATGTAAATGCAGTATTCACAAGTAAGCAGATAAAAGTTTTGTTTTGAAAAGCTTGAATAGCAACATAAGCTCTCTTATTGGAGTCCTCAGTAGAGTCGCCACCTGTCGACATCGGGATTTTTATTTGTCCCTATCTATTCTTGTCTTTTGGTGTTCTCATTTTAGGTGAGATTTGTTTGAAAAAATAAGTTTGAAAAAGGTCTGACATGTATATGTCGACGATTTGACTGTTAAAGTCGCTAGTTGGTTATTTTTAAATGGTTGCACCAACTCAACCGAGGACATGTTTGCACAAAGACCTAGTGGTATGACACTATTTAACAGGTCTACAAAACCAAAATTCATTAGGGTTCGGGGGCTTGATTAAGTGGAGGGAAGGTGTTAGGCACCCCCTCGACTTCCGTGATAACACGGTTACCGCCACTTTTCTTTTAAAACTTTTATCTATTTACGTATGTGTGTGAGTTAGGTATATGTGCAATTGTTTGGATGTAGTGTTATGCCTCACTTGTACATACATACAAAGGGTTTAACTTTTGTATAAAAGTTCAATTTTAACAAGATATAACACTGATGTTTTGTAAAACAGGTTTTTCAAACCCTTGTGCTCAATAGTAATTGAGGCCTTTGATACTTCCATTTTATTATGTGTTCGACTTTATTGCTTTTATTTTCGAAATGCTAAGCATCTTCGAGAAAATAAGATACATAGCAGTGCCAAACTCCTTGTGGGCATGAAAGTCATGTATGGATATTCAGGCACCGTAGATAATTTACAAGCTGGCTGCAGCTGAAAATGTCCATCACGGGAACCAAATCTAGATTCAGGGACTGAATCTGTGATCACATGATTCCTAGGCTCTCATGACAAAACAATATATACAAAAGCTAGAAAAAGAACTAGATTTGAGTAAATCTAAACTATTCCATCTTCAACGATTCTAGTTTAGCCACCACGAACCGGTCAAAGTAAGAAATAGCCAGATTTAGGCAAATCTAGTCCGCAGGATGATAAAAGCTAGAAAAAGAACTAGATTTAAGTAAACCTAAACCATTCAAGCTTCAACGGTTCCAGTTTAGTCACCATGAACTGGTCAAATTTAGAAATAGCCCGATTTAGGCAAATCATTATAGACGGGAAATGTAAGTCCCGATATAGGCGGGCTGAAAGATTAAATATCTACATTATGAAAGTAGATAAAAAATTATATATATAAGTTGTAAATATATATATATATATATATATATATATAAAGTGGGACTTTGAAATGTAAATATATATATATATATATATATATATTTGCCGAGATCTTAAGCTCTCCCTTATCCAACTCACCCAAGCTCACCTCAGATGAGCGACGGTTGTATGGCCAATCGAACTGTCGTCAGTCCGTCCGCTAAAGCTAAGGTGAGCTCGGGTGAGTTGGATAAGGTGAGCTTAAGATTCGAGACTATATATATATATATATATATATATATATATATATATATATATATATATATATATATATATATATATATATATATATATATATATATAAAAGTAATAAACGCTCTAATATTATATTTGGGCTCAATCAAAGCAAAGTTCGATTATATATATATATATATTAAGGTATTTATATATATATATATATGTGTGTGTGTGTGTGTGTGAGAGAGAACCCGAATTTTATGAAATAAAAGTATTCAAATTTTTTTTCTATTTTGGTAAATAGTTAAATTGATAAAAGTTTAAAGTTAAGGGTAATATGTGAATTTTTTTTTTTGCAAAGTAAGAAAGTTGATATAAAATATTCTTTTTGTCAGGGAATGTCCGTACGACGGTACAATCATTAGTGGACCCCGCAACAGAATTATTGTCGGATGGAGAAAATGACAAAAATATTTTTATGAGAATAACGGCGGAAGTTTTACCGTTAAAACTATTGAACTACTCGGTAGTAAAAGTACAGTAATACGCGTGGTTGCATAGTAGCACACGGTATTGATTATTGATGTTTACGTGATAAGTCACTCAGTTTTATTTTATTAGTATTATTAATGTAATAAAACAGAAAAACTTTTTATATAAAAAATGTAATACTTTTATAAAGTTATTCTATAAATAGAATATATAATATTCTATTTATGCATAGTGTTTTACATAGTAAAATCTTTTATATAAAATGTAATACTTTTATAAAGTTATTCTATAAATAGAATATATTATATTTTATTATGCATAGTGTTGCATAGTGCTCAGATAGTGTTTTGCATATAAAATCTTTTTATATAAAACATAATACTTTTATAAAGTTATTCGTTTTATTATATTATAAATAGAATATATTATATTTTATTTAAAAGATTTTGCTTTAAATATGGATCGTCCGATTAAAAGTAAATCAATGCTGACCGTTCATGAATTACTTAATATGCGCAGCTCATTCTTCTATAAATAGAAGCTCATTCCTTCATTATTTCTTACGAATTCAATTTGAAACTCTAGAGAGAGAAACTATAGAGAGAGTTCTTCTTCTATAATCTTGAGCGTATTTCTTTAGAGTTTAAGAAAGCTTTGAGCATAGTGCAAATTTTCTTTAAGTATATTCCCGCCCTACCAGTCGGAAAACTTTTCTTTTTAAGGTAGGGGATATTATTTGTTGTACTCGTAAGGGATATTATTTGTTGTACTCGTAAGGGGTATTCTTCATTTCTTATTCATGAAGAGAACTTATGTTATTCCATTCTTTATTATTCTGTTGGAATAACCTGTATACACGGGATACCCTATACTTGGTGAAATTCTTCTGTTATTCCATTTTTATTATTCTGTTGGAACATCATGTCTGTGATTTACGCATGACCTGGTTCCATTATTTATCATTCTGTTGGAACATCATGTCTGTGCTTTACGCATGACCTGGTTCCATTATTTATTATTCTGTTGGAATAACCTATCTGTGTGGTCTATCGAATGCCTGGTGAATTCTTCTATTATTCCATTATTTATTATTCTGTTAGAATATCCTGTCTGTGCGTTTACGCATGACCTGGTTCCATTCTTTATTATTCTGTTTGAATAACCTGTCTATGTGGATTACCGCATGCATGGTAAATGATCCTTCGTATTCATACGAATAGTATTTTCATTAAAAAGGGGTTTCTACCAGGGGCAATTTTGTAATTTTTCTGACCCTAAAAAATTCTGGAAACATTTGAAATGATAATTTGATGAGTTTTCTAGATTGAGTCCAAAAATGGCGATTTTTGGATGTATAGATTAAGAGTTATGGATTTTATGGGAAAATACTATTTTAAAAGTAAACCCTTATAACTCCTTGTGGTTAACTCTAAAATTGGTGAAATATTTATTGGGAGTACATATATAAAACAGGAGTATACCCTGTAAAATTCAGAATTTTTGGACAAAAGTACAATTTATGATAAATGTCTAAATATTCGGCCGTTTTAGCCATATAAAAAATAGTAAATGAAATTAAAAAATTCTGAGAAACATATATGTTCAAGATGGGACTATATTCTGCTAAATCCCAAAAATGAAATATTTTTGGGACTGGTTTGGTATTTTTCATGAAAATGAACTAGTTATGAATAAATAAATTAAATATGTTATGTGAAGTAATAAAATTGGAAAATAGGATATTATGGCTTGGGAATCCTATATAGGGTATATGCAGATTTTTGATGAGGGATTTGATCATTGATGATGAAATCTTATGAGTATGACATTTTTGAATGATTAAATGCATTATTTGATAAAGTGTAAACAATTGAAATAAATTGTTTATAAGTTTAAGAAATGATTAAAATATTGTTATAATATTAATGATATTAGATTATGAGATTATTAAGTGATTGATAACATTTGGTTATTATTGAACGCGGGATAATTTGTATTATAGATGTTTAATATTTATCCTTTATCTCATTTGATTTATTCTTATATCATTGTCATCATCCTCATGCTCATATTGTGTTGAAAGTTATCTTTGGCCGTAGTGCATAGATGGACTTGGTATGATTATGACCAGGAATTATTCGGTATAATCATGACCGTAATGTTATAAATGATGTGGAAAAAGTCCTCATTGGCCCGTAGTGCATTGATGGACAATTTTTGGTATGATTATGGCTATGGATTCTCTTCGGCCAAGGGTGCAAAGATGAATTGTTTTATGGCATGATCATAACCGTTGATGAAAACACGATTATCTTTAGCCCGTAGTGCATGGATAATTCATGGTCGTGATATTAACGAATATCCTTAGCCGTAGTGCATGGATAATTCAGTGATATGGATTGATTATCGAGCTGAGTCTCAGCTATGAAATATAAATTCATGGATGTGATATTAACGAATATCCTTGGCCGTAGTGCAGGGTTGATTCGATGATGTGGATTATTTATTAAGCTAAGTCTCAGCGATAAAATATTTATTATAAACATTTAATTCGTAGAATATAGTAGATATCATGTTCTACTTGACTCTTCTAAAATACAGTTGTATGTCTTTGGCATGTAGTGCAAAGATGAATTATTAATGAATATCTTTGGCCGTAGTGCTAAGATGAATTTATTAGTATGATTATGAGCAGGAATTCTGATTCGGTATAACCATTATTTTTGATGTTTCAGGTGAAGATAGGTGATGAAAATTATCTTCGTCCTGGTTGCGAAGAGGAATTTAGAACCACAATTATGATTATGAGTTATTCATATGATTGTGGACATGAACTGTTGATTTATTTTACAGGGATAAAATATTATTGGTGGACTTTTAACATAGAAAAGATAATAGACCTTATGGTCTATTTGACTCTTCTAATGGATTGCTTGTTCCGCTGGAACTATGGTTGAAAAGTTTTATCATCTACCATATTTTCTAAATCTCTGATTTATTATCGATGAAAGCTATTGATAATTTAATTATCTTTAGTCATGATATTCTTTATTGGGTTAGTTGTGCTCACCATTTCTGCTTCACAATTCCTTTCAGGTAATAAAAATGTTACCGTAAGAGTGTTGCCAGGTCGAGCGGGGATATCAGGGGAATAGAACAGTGGTCTCTAGCTGTGGAGTTTCTCCCTAAACAGTATAGAAAAGTGTGTTGTATTCTATACATCATTTAGTAGTTATATTTGGTAAATCAAATAGGGTGTGGCGAACCCAACTTTGAAAGGGTGTTTTGCCACTATCATACAAGATGTCTAATGACACACAACCTCGTGTTATTATAAGACAGGGTTGTGCACATCCACTTGCTGAGTATATCTACGGGCACTACCTATATGATATTGGAGTTTATTTGAAATATAATATTCACTTGGAGACAGTGGAGATAGTTATATGTCAAGAGAAGACTCACCATTGGAAAGAAGATGATAGTAATCTTCTCGTTTTTCTTTGGGGTCTATTGGGTCAACCAAGGATAATTATGTGGACATATGATATCTATTATAACCTAGACACATGGCCTCCCATGTTCGAAGGTTTCATTGAACACTTCCCAAAGATTTTAATTCCTAAAACAGTGTTTGACTATACTTTTATGTAAAGTATCATTGTAAGGTTTTGGTCGAGGTAACATGAGAGTTACATACATTTGTATTAAAACTCATAGTTAATCGTGGTCGTATATCTATCTGACGTACTCAACATTAATATAAATGAAGTTGTATTTGAATTTTGTACCATGTATCTGGCGACTCAATATGGGTGATGTATACATAATTTTGGGGGCATCACAATATATATATATATATAAGTAGTATAAATCCACGGATCGAAGATCTGGGCATACCCACACAACCGCGACTCTCAACGTTAGTAGATATATATATATATATATATATATAAGTGATAAAAAGCTTAAAAATCTAAAAATATCTTATAGTGGGCTACCAAGAAGATTTCAGATGGCTTTTGACGCCTGAAAACTCGGTTTCCACCGGATAAATTTTAGTATGTAGCAAAACATGAGCTTACAAATGTTTAGAAAGAAGAATCACTCAGTTTAGAGCACTCTAGAAGTGTTTACAAGCTGAAATGGACAGACGTTTCTCTCTTTTTCTCTTTTTTCAAATAAGTTGCCAAGAGCTCATATTTAAAAACCAGATGGTCGCGGGTCCACCTGCGGCTACCCGAGTTGCCCCGGGCCATGCGAGTACCCTCGTCTTGAATTACGTGCACTTGTGCAACGCGCTTTCCACTTGAACCTTAATAATTTTAAATTCGAGCATCCGATAAAGGTGTGATGTACCTTTCTGGAATGATGTTGTCGAGAGCTAAACAATGCTATGAGATTAGAGATTGTACGAAGCCGGGAAGATGGGTCCATGACCAGATCTCTAAGTCTTTAAATTCTATCCGGTGTGATGTCTTGTGTAGTAGTCACTCGGGATTTGAGCTATGGTTCTTGTAGGACACTTCTCTATGAAATGTGTTGAGATGACGTTAATGTAGTATCGAGGTGGCAAAATTGTTGAGAGATTGCATATTTAAATTTGATGTTGAAAGTAAATATTCATGATTATATGTAAAGTCCTTCAAGGAATACATGTACAAGGACTTAGTGGTAGATCAAACTTGTTAGGTTGATCTGAGATTTAATGTTTATCATTCTATAAAAGAATGTATAGAAGAAAAGATCAAAGTTGTTAGGTTGATCTATGTCTTGAAATGTAATAGATAGGCTTCAACAGAAACGTAGTCTATCGAGCTGATCAAAAGATTGCAGAAGCCAAGGCAGAATCGTAGAGCATCGAGAATCGTAGTTTGTCTGCTTTGGAGGGCCTCTCTTGAAATCATGGAGTGGTCCAAACGTCTGCCGAGTCAAACTCAAGAATCGTAGAGTGCTCTCGGAATCATAGAGTCTACAAGTCAAGTAAGTTAAGATCGTAGTGTGTCAGTGCTTAAGAAAAATCGTAGTGTTCTCTTCTATCAGTGCCGGATCAAGCACCAAGGTGGAAAGACACCACGATCATGATCGTAGAGAATCATCTGTCTGTATCAGAGGCATCGAACCTTGCCTATTTGTTTAAGAATAAACCATAACAAATGTGGAATGGATTATAAACGTTGAAGTCCTCGGGAGTCCCAATGACACAACAGTCATCCTTAGTATATAACAAAAAGACGTATTGAAGAAGCTAAGGAAAGTACTATGGGTCAGCAGAAAACACCTTTTCAAGTATTAGGTGAGATAACAGTCTACTGTGTCAGTGGGCCAGTTTGCTAATCAGAAGTTGTGCAGAAAGTCTCCATTAGAGCTCAGAAGTGTCAAATGCATTTAATACTTCAACGGATGTCTTCAAATGGATACATTTCAAAGGCATCATATATGCAAAACAAAAGCAAATGAAAAGATTAAGTAAGCACTGAACAAAAATGCTGAAGAAAACTCAACGCTCAACTCTACGATATGAAAAAGAAAGCTTGCTTAGCTACTCAGTTCTTTCGAACACAAGCTTTGAGTGCTCTAAACCACTTAAAATCATTACGTCTCTTATATTCTTGCCATAACTGTCATAACTGCTTAACTCTTATAAATTGTTATATCTTAAAGGGAAAACAAACAAATCTCAATTCCGTTGTGATTAAATCATTATCAACTAACAAGTATTTTGTAAAAGAATTTTTAAAATATCTATTCAACCCCCCCCCCCCCCTTCTAAATAACTATTGTTCCTCTGGGAACTAACAATTGGTATCAGAGCAGCTATTTCAAATAGCCTACAAAGCTTAAGTAGATCCAATGGCACATCTGATAAGTGAATCAAAGACTGGAGGAGGCAGCAAGCCACCTATGTGCAACAAAGATAAATTTGCCAACTGGAAAGTTCGTATGCATGCCTACATGGATTCAATAGATGAAGATCTATTTGAAACTGTTCAGAATGGGCCCTATATTCCCATAAAGCTTGCACCAACTTCAGACGACCCAAACAGAATTCAGATCAAGGTCAAAGCAGAATGGACTGATAAGGAAAAGAAAGTTGTCCAACTCAACAAAAAGGCCAAGAACATTTTATTCCAATCTTTAGAAGATGACCTGTTTGAAAACGTGGTCAACAAAAAAAATAGCAAAGGAAGTATGGGAAGCATTGCTCATCACGCATGAAGGGACAGAAGAAGTCAGAGAAAATAAGCAATCTCTTCTGACTCAACATTATTAAATGTTTTCCCACGTTCCAAAAGAAAATATCGCTTCCCACCTATGAAAGATTCAATGTTCTGCTCAACTCTCTTCGAGCCTTTGGAAAGATCTATCCAAATAAAGATCTAATCATAAAGTTTATGAGAGCTTTAACTAGCAAGTGGGATGCCAAAACCACTACCATCAGAGAATCAAAGAATCTCCATGAAATAACTATTCAACATTTATATGGCAACCTTCTCACGTATGAACTGGAACTGACTCAGCGAGCAGAAACTCTATCTGAAGGAAGAAAGAAGGACAAAGGGGTTGCTCTTAAAGCAACAGATAACATCTCCAAAGCTAACACTGAAAATGACTCTGACTATGATGAAGATGATGATGAGGACTTTGCAATGCTTGTAAGAAAACTCAAATGGTTCATGCGTCAAGGCAGAAGCAGCAAACCTAAGAAATTCAACAACTACAACAGCCAGGAGAAGGTAAATGGCTTATGTTACAACTGTAAGAAGCCTGGCCATTTCATTGAAAATTGCAACAAATCTCTTAGAGAAGAAATAAAGAGGAAATCAAGTTCAAAGAAAGAATTACAGGGCAACAAGAGGCCTCAGAAGAAAGACAAAGGTCTTGTGGCCAGAGGATCATGGAGTGACTCAGACAAAGACTCAACTCCCGAATCTGGTGATGATGAAGATCATTAAATAGCAAATCTATGCCTAATGGCCAAACATGCAAAGGAGAAAAAGAGACCTGACATTCATGAAGTAAGTATAGATGAGGTATTTGAATTTAACTCTCCTGATGTAGATTTTAATGATTAAAGAACTGCACTACATGGCGTAACATCTGATCTTCATTAATACATGAATGTCTTCAAACGGATACATTTCAAAGGCATCGTATATGAACAACAAAAGCAGATGAAAAGATTAAGCAAGCACTGGACAAAAACGCAGAAGAACACTTAACGCTCAACTCTACGATCTGAAAATGAAAGCTTGCTCAACTACTTAGTTCTTTCGAACACAATATAAGACCCCAACTTTTATGAATAAAGATTAATTTTTCTCGAAATATATTTTTGAATATTATGGTGTGGATTTGATATAATGTTATAGTTGTTGGCATTATTTACAAATTTTGCAAAGTAAACAAGTGGTTATATAATATTCGATTGGTCGGGGAATATTCGTTTTAATAGGGAATATTCGTACGACGGCACAATTATTGGTGGACCCCACAACGGAAGTATTGTCATAGTTAGAATTGTCTTTTTATAAAATAACGGCGAAATTTTACCGTTAAACTGTTGAACTAGCCGATGGTAAAAGTACAGTAATACGTGTGGTTGCATAGTAGCACACGGTATTGATTATTGATGCTTACGTGAGAAGTCACTCAGTTATACTCAATTATTGCTACAGTAATTGTTGAATCATATCTCTCATATTATTGATTCAATTATTGTCACAGTATCATCTGCATAATATTTATTATTATTAAATCAATAATTGAGACGACAAAGTTATTCATATTATTATTTGCAATATTGACAACGTCTAGAAGTTCTGTCAATGAGAGGTTTGGTCACCTAATTGCGGCGCTACTAATAAGGAGAAATCCTTATCGGAAAGCCCCCTCTTTCTTGGGAACGACCTGGTTATTAAATATTGCCAGTTATAATATTAATGATGAATAAGTTTGTGTTAATTAAAGATGAAATTGATAGTTCCATTGTGTTGGGATTATTAGTGTTAGTGGAAATCGACATTTATTTCAATAATAATTGATGTCTGGAGGTTATATTGACCAATCGGGCAATTAATCGGATAAATGGGCAATTAATTACTATTATTTCACATGCTTATAACTATTTGTTCACATGTGTGTACTATTGATTCACATTCATGTACTATTAGGGGAGGTGGTGCAAGATTGATAATACTTGCATGACTAAATTAAAAATGGAGGTATAGATGAATGTACTATATTGTAATTAGTTTTTTCACATGATTATACTATTAAGTCACATGAATGAACTATTAATTCATATTATTTACTATTAAGGGAGGTGGTGCAAGTTTGATAATACTTGCAGGACTAAATTAAAAATGAAGAAAAAGAGGAAGGTATTATATTGTAATATTTTGAGCCCCAAAACGTGCAATTATCGAAACTATATTATCCTATAAATAGAAGCTCATTCTTCTTTCATTCTCACCAATTCATTAAGTCTCACAAGAGCAATTATTATAGAGAGAAATTATAAAGAGAAAGAAGAAGAGAAGTCTGCTACCTCACTATTTCAGTATCCAGTTTCTTCTAAGGTAAGGGTATTATTTCTTTCATATTCATGAAGAGAGTTATTTTCTTTCAATACTCGTAAGGGTTGTTATTCCATTCTTTATTATTCTGTTGGAATATCATGTCTGTGTGGTCTATCGCATGCCTGGTGAATTCTTTTGTTATTCCGTTCTTAATTATTCTGTTGGAATAACCTATCTCATGCAAGGTGTAGACACTCAAATTTTCTCAGACATCATTATTAACATTGCAGGAGGATGATTCGCCTTTTAAGAGAGAACCTCGAAAGACAATCCAAATCCATACCGGATACTACCGGAGTTCAACATCAACCCCGGATCGCAATCGAGTAATGGTTTCAACCTCGGATCTAACCCCTAGACTTGCGAATCAATACCGTAACACACACTTTAAAAAGACCGATTAATCTCGAGATAACCCCGAGGTATCCAGTCCTCGGTCCCCAACCATGGAATAGCCACCAACCTTGGTGATAACCCCCCAGGAATGCAGTTTCGAAGATAACCCCGAAAATGCTTGTTTCAAATGCCATCAGCTTCAATCTCGGCACTCACAATAAAATACATTGTGCCAACCCAGTAATAACATTGGGAAGACAGGCACACCTCAAAGATGACAATGAAGACCTTCAACAAATGCAGCAGTCCAATCTCAGCGAAGTCTGAGCAACGTTTGCTTATCGGCCCAATCCGGTAGTAACACCGGTGAGAGGCAACATCGCCATCTCGTCCAACACGATGCCACGTCTCGTCTCTACGCAACAATGTCCCATAAGGCTAACTAATCCCGGTGACTATCAGTGCGGGTAACGGATGAAAGTTGAAGCTTGAAGATCGAGGGGGCATCGTCCCATCTTCAAAGACTTCGTACAAACTCTAATCCCATGCCATCGTACAACTCTCGAAAACGGGGTTCCGAAATAGGTCCTAAATACCTCAAAACGGATTCCCGGATTGCACTTCTCAAAATTCGAGTGGACATTACAAAGTCTCGAGTGCACGTGATTTGAGACGAATTCGAACCGAGCGTAACCCGGGCGACCCACCCGCCTCTGTACACTCGCGGTGAACCAGTATACACTGCAGCACCTTTTGCCTATAAATAAGAGGCTTAAGGTGCTGATTTCTAAGAGAAAAAAGATGGGGAAACCCTGCACAATTTGCTTTGCACTCGCCATATACAATGTATTTTCCCACTTTCAAACACACCAGAGCTCATATATAGCCTCTTTTGTACCCACAAAAGCCAAGTGTTTACCCACTCTAAAGATATAGAAGCCCTTTTATCGGTCACCTGTAAGCCTTCTCACACACTTTAGAGTATTTCTTCATCTTTGCACACGCCTTTCTACACATCGAGAGTCGTGTTGCTTGCTTTTTCCCAGGACTTCATCTGTGGTTTCATTCCATGTATATATATATTATATATATATATATATATATATATATATATATATACTTATATATATCAACTGTGTGTTGGACTTTGTTCATGAGCCTAAACTTGATGCATTCTGTTCATTTATATATATATATATATATATATATATATATATATATATATATATATATATATATATATATATATATATATATACTATATATATCAACTATGTGTTTGGACTTTGTTCGATGAGCCTGTAACTTCTATGCAAGTGCGTTTACTCACTTTTATATATATATACTTATATATATGAACTGTGGTCGAACTATGTTCGATGAGCCTGGATTTTACATCCGGTGCGTTTATTGCTTATATATATATATATATACACACATATATATATTTATTTTGTCCTACCTGGAGTTCCCTTCGTGGCAGTTGATCGCTTTTACAGCTTTCTTTACATTTCGTCCTGCCTGGAGTTTACTTCGTGGCAGTTGACCGCATTTAAGGCTTTAGTTACATTTTGTCCCGCCTGGAGTTTCCTTCGTGGCGGTTGACCGTATCTACAGCTTTATTTACATTTCTGATCCCCCATGTAGGTGCTTCGTGGTTGGTGATCCTGTTTGTATATATATATTTACCGCTTTTATATATATACCTGCTTATTGCTTTTATACAAATTGCAATATTTTGTGCGCCTAGGAATCATGTGATCACAGATTCATCTCATTGGATCTACATTCGGTTCCCGTGATTGACATTTTCAGCTGTAAGCAGCTTGTAAATTATTCTGCGATGTCTGTATTTCTTCAGATGGTTTCCATACCCATGAGGAAGTCGGCATTATTTTTGGATGTATTATTTTTTAAACGGATGCCTCGCATCCGTTAAATAAAATCAATTCAAATTACCACTTAATAAAAATAGGAGTGTAAAAGGTCTCAATTCCTATTGAGCATCGTGGTTTGAAAACCTCTTTATAAATCATCATTGCCATATCTTACTAAAAACTAAATTTTACATAAATTCAAACCTCGTATATAGGTTCGAACGAGGCCTCGCGCACAACTTTCATATAAACAACACATCACCCCACACACACACACACACACACACACTCGGATAATAGTTTCTTGAAAAGAGGCGGGTCACTGTGGTATCACAGATGCCTGGGGTGCCTAACACCTTCCCCTAAGATAACCAAGTCCCCTGACACTAAATGAATCTCGGCCACGAATTCCAGATATCGTGTCACATCACTGGGTCAATGTGTAAACCTTTTCTCGGTTGTGTTGGTACAACCATTTAAAAATGAATCAAGGACTCTTAATAGTTCCATCGTCGACATTATACATGTTTGACCTTTTCACTTGTTTTTCAAACAAATCTCACCTAAAATGAGAACACCAAAGAACAAGTAACTGAAAGGACACCCAAAATCACGACGTCGACAAAGGCGACTCATTGGGGACTCCAAAGAAGAGGACTTAAGCTGCTACTACAATCTTTTCAAAAATTGATTATATGTTTGTGCGTGGATGTTGCATTTAGATTGGCTGAATGTGTACGAATGCATGTCTTGTTTGAGCTTAGTGCTTCGCATCATATATGCGTGTGATGTTAGTGCTTCGCACTATAAACTGTTTATGATATTAGTGCTTCGCACATGTCATCATTTCATATGGTGAGACGCGATGTATGTGAATGTATGTTGTGTGGTCCCTCCACCAGGAGGCTATCCTGTCGGTGTTTGATTACTGGACTCGTGAGAAGACTCATTCTCCGAGGCTCAGGAAAGGCACCACCCAAATTCGCTCCAGTTGAAAGACCGGATTAACTTCCCGTCTAGTAGATTGCGATGATTTGGGAACCTTCATGCCAAAAAGCCGCGAGAGTAACCTAAGATAGGTCAGCCTCTGATAAACCCAAAACGAAGGAAAGTCTCTTCATGCTCTCATTTCAATTACTTGTAAACACAGTTACTTGTAATTTCATTCCATATCTATCTCCATGTAATGAGAAATTTAAAGCAATATGTCCACATACATGCTACAAACAGCTGACACCCATTTTGCATGATAAAATTCCTAAAATGGACACATCACATAGCATGTCATTATACACCTTCCCTAAGGACTAAACTATGCCAGTCTTTCGCAGGGAATCAATCGGACCTACTACCTGGTCAAAGTCCAAAAAGGCAACAGCCTACAGTCAATCATGTCGTTATTCGACCAGACTGAACTTAATCCTGTTTCTCGCAAAGAATTCGATGGGTTAAGCAAACAGATTACAGATTTCGCTGTTCTATTAAAAGAATTACACCAGTCTACACAGGGTCAAAAAATACCCGTACATACTGAGCCCTCCACACAAGGAGGAATTCCGGTCATTACCATACCAGAGCCACAGTTGGATACGACTAACAAAATGCATGATGCTGCCTATCCCACTAGAGATCCAGACACTGGTAACATCAAAAAGAAAGTCCTCCAAATGGAAGAGACCCTTTGCGCTATCAAAGGAATTGGAACACACGGGAGTGTTTCATATGTTGATCTATGTATTTTTCCTGGTGTTCACTATCCAGAAAAATTTAAAACTCCTGACTTTGAAAAATATGACGGGTTAGGGGATCCTTATACACATTTAAAAGTCTTTATTGGAGAACTGGGAATCCTATGCAGAGATTAAAAACTCATAATGCAATTGTTCTAAAAGAGTCTAACCGAGAAGTTAGATGCTCGTAAGTACACAAGATTAGACAACTCCAAAATCCACAGCTGGGAAGAGCTAGCACATGCCTTCCTTACTCAATACAGTTTTCAAACTCAGATGGTACCCGATCGGTATCAAATTACCAGGATCAAAAAATAGTCTAACGAGTCTTTCAGAGAGTATGCCCAGAGGTGGAGACGCTTGGCTGCCCAAGTTAGTCCTGCCATGACAAAATCAGAAATGGTCATGACATTCATAGACATACAAGAAGCTCCCTTCTATGAAAGAGTTTTAGCCAAGATCGGAAAACCATTTTCCTAAATGGTTAAACATGGGAGATGGTGAAAATGGGATTGAAGTCGAGAAGATTCAAGACCTAGCAGCACTCAAAGTTGTTGCCGATCACATCCAATCCGGAAATTATGGGAACAACTCCCAGAGGGTCCATAAAAGAAAGAGGAAGATGTTTTCCCGATACTACAGGACAAAAAAAAGGCAATCAAAGTATGCCCATTCAAAGGAGAAACTACACTCCCTTTCCAAAGACAAATTCAAAACCCTCCAAGCCAAAAGGTGGAGAAGTCAAACGCCATCGAGTGTTTACACCCTTGGGGATACCCTCGAGAACATTCTTAATCTTCCGACAACACGTAAGAAAATTACGCATCTTCTTCCACCACCAAGCCCTAATGGACGGGTTTCAATGTCGCTTGAAATGTGCTTATCATGCTCGGGCACACTGGACATGATACTCAGTGGTTGTTGGGCTCAAAAACACAAGATCCGTGACCTAATAAATAATAGAGAGATCGTAGTCACCAAACCCGATCAAATTTCACGTGATAAGACAACCCTCTTCCTCAACACAAAGAAGAAGAGGTCAACATGATTAATTAGAAGCGGTGGGACGAGTTCCAACTTTAGTCCGTGATTCCCCAGACCATCAAAGACGGTGATGACAGATGGGATTATGCAAGTTCCAGTTCACAATGGAATGAAAGATGAAAGCTCTCTGCAAACAAATTGAGCAATTGGCAAAACTGGTGACTTATCAGCATCAAGCGACTCGGCAATTAATCAGCCAGGAGCATGCCAGTCTCCTACCAATCGTCATGAATATTCCCTCGTCACTTTCGGAAAATGAAATGCTGGAAGACAAAGTGACGAAGAGAGCAAATGCCAAAGCCCATCGGGATTTCACTAACAAACGGGAATTCACCTATTTGGGCCAACCCATGGAGGAAATCCTTCACATGTTAATCAATGAAGAAAGGATCAGTTCCCTTCTACCTCCAATCGACCCCCGTTCGGGATGGTACAACTCTGATGGAGTATGTCAATACCACTCCCAGTCTCGCGGTCACAGCACAGAAGAATGCTGGGCACTCCACCACCTTATTCAAAATCTAATCGACAAGGTGGTATCAAGGCTGGCGGATAACGACAACGTGTTACGTCAAGAGAGAGAATGCAGCCCTACTAAGTGGAAAAGTGTGGTAGCAGTTATATCTACTGAAGTTGAAGGGATTAATACTGTTCTCACAACACCGATAATCTGTTAGGTTTGTAATATTCAAGAACGCAATCAAATTGCATAAAAATGCGAAAACGTGTAAAATCAGAGTTTAAAATTTTTACAAACCATATAACCCGGATCACTCTTTATGCACAATTATTAATTAAACGAAAAGAAAGAACAAGAATAATACCCTTGAAGATCCAAGCTTCCTCAGGTACAAGTTCACCTCCAATCCTTTTCGCGTTCAACTTGAATCCACCGGGTTTGGTTTCTTCCTTTGATCAGCGTTAGCCACCAAAGTGTTTGGCCTCTAGAGGTGATCCACCAAGGAATAATAAAGATTCAAGAAAATGGGTGGTTGGCTAAACCCTAGTTTTTCTATCTCTATAGAAAAAGAGCGTACTCTCCCAACTATTGGAATTGCGTATATCTTGATATCTGATATAAGACTTCTCTTATAAAGATATTAGGTAACCTTATTTAATAAAATAAGGTATTATTTAATTAAACTCTTTTAATTAAATGGGCTCCCTAATCTTATTAGGGATAATTAATTAAACTCCTTTAACTAATTTTCCCTCCTAATCCTATTAGGAATAAATGAGAGTACTTATATTAAATTAATTCCTAAACTCTTTTAGAAATTAAAATAATAATAATTGTAATAATATTAATAAGACTCCTCTTATTAATTTATATTTAATATTTCTAAAATATTAAATAATAAATATTAAGCTATTTAATTTATTCTATCACCATAGATTAAATTAAATATACTTAACATATTATTACGATTATGCCATTAACTTCTTAAATAATTATTCTTCCTTTTATGGTGTGACCCTTTAGGTTCTCCATATTAAACCTAAGTTGTGAATAAATCAATTAGAACAATTCTAATCTTATTTAAATAAATAAATTAAACAATTAATTTATTTAAATAAATAATATTTATTCTACAATAGGGATAAGCCTCCCTAAGAATCAACGACTTTCCGGATAATATAGATTTCAACATTAATCATAAAAGAACCTTTGAGTAAATAGTTATCGTGATAATTCAATCCTTCCACCATACAATGTCCCAATTAAATATAAGACATGGAATTACTTGTCAAGTCTTATTTTATTTAATTATATGTATTTCGATCCTTAAACGCACAACACTAAATAATACAAATTAGAAACTCCTTTCTAATTTCATTACGCTTTGCCAAGGACTACTGGGTTGTCATTTATCGAATCACATAGACATTTCTCTTCTTTTATTAGAAGTGGTAGATTCTTTATCGATCATACATTATCTCCATGTATAACTTATTATACCCAAGCATACCCTTTGATATACCCTAAGGGTCTTAAGGAATAAGTCAAAGTATAACTCATCATACACAAGATACTATGATGATCTCTAGTCCAAGGATCACTTGTACTACTATCACTACAGAATTCCTATTGACAGCAAGTAAAACTCCATTAGGTATTCCTTAGCGAGCCAATGCTCAAAGAACTTATTCTCTAATAAGCACCTACATACTTGCCTTTAGTGTCTCCACACAAATGATCATGAGATCAATCCTCCTCATCCAATGAGCAAAGAACGATGTACCAATCTATCTGGATTCACTAATCCCCAATTTAGTAATCCAATGATTGGCAACTATTTTAGTTTTAAGCTTTCTAAGAATTTAGATCTCATTAGAATGATCATCATCATTATTCTAAAAGCATTGCTTAAAACTATGGGTTTATCACATATTATAAAACAAAGATCATGTAGATAATTAAAAGCCTTTAATAAATTAATACTTTTATTAATAAATGAATAAGATTGTTACAAAGTATATGCTTTATCATCAAACATGATCGGCTTGTGTGCATACTACTTTCAATCTCCCACTTGCACTAAAGCCAATCATCATGGTATTTCATACTCTTCTTCTCTAAGTGACGATTATCCCGTCATTGAGATAAGCTTTAGTTAATGGATATGTAATGTTGTTCATGAGAATCCACTATCTCTATAGTGATTTCCCATCTTTCAATGATTCTAATAATCAAATGAAAGTGCCACAACACATGTTTAGATCCAAGATGAGACTTAGAACTATTCCTAGTTCTCAGAATGAACTTTTAATCCAAACAATCAACTTGCAGCTTTCATTTATAGCTATATACTTTGTCTTTATCACTAAACCAAAGAACTCTTTTGTTGTTTGGAACCTTTCAATTCACGCATCACCACCGCTCAAGGTAACCTTTTTTACCTTAAAGTGGATTTTTTTTATCGTCTTGGTCTCGTCTGAAAAACTTGAGTCTGTTAAGCCCTCTAGTTTTAATTAAGACCCACCATGAATATGATCACATCCTTAGTGCCGGTTAAGCACTTTAAGATGTTTTTCACTGACTCACAGTGAACTTCTCCAGAATATGACTGATCAACATCAGGTCTCGTATATTTCATTGCATACATGATAGCTACTCATGTGATCTCTCTTTTGGAGTCTTTGGGGACTATTAAGAGAGATTCACTCCATAGCTCATCGACATGAGACATCTCTTGGAGTTTGCCATGCTAAACGACTTTAGCATCAAATGAATATACGTTCTTTGGGTTAAGTCGAGCATCCTCTTGTATCTATCTATATAGTTTTCATCCCCAATTAAGATACTCTTCCCAAACCATTCATGGAGGAATGTTTAGACAACTTTATCATTACTAATTGTAGCATTAGTATGTCATTCCTTATCCGTAGTATATCAACATATAATATTAGGAATGTCACGCCCCCACCAATCCCCTTTTGTACACACTAGAACTCTTACCTCATCGTATGTAATCGGATCATCATCTTCTATAATGTGTACTCATCATCATCATCTATGATGAATCCATACCTCCTAGGTATCTTTGGTACTATTCCGCATTTACGATTCTGGCCAGTGTACAATAGGTCTATCTATGTGTTCCTCTTATTTGACTTATAGTGTTTTGTGGATCATGAACTCTTCAAGATGTCTATAATCCTCCCACTAGCCCATCAATGATAAACACCTTTATCTTAGAAGGTAGTGTGTTTCAGAACAAACACCTTTTGCTAAGTAGGATTATAGAACATATACCCTAAACTTACTTTAGGATGTCCCATAAATCTACACTTGTCAAATCTTGTCCCAAGCTTATCCTTTGAAACCTTTTCACATAAGTTGGACAACCCTTATCTTAACATACTTAAGATTAGGAATCCTCCCATCCCATAACTTTTATGGAGTCTTGGGGCTGATTTTGAGGTTACCTTTTGTAGATATGCACCCATTTCTAGGACATGACCCTGTGAGGGATAATTGAATGCTCAGAAAATCATTATGGACCGCACCATGTCCAACAAGGTACGATTTTTCCATTCAGATACATCAATCAATTATTGCGTATCAGGATGTGTCCATTATGAGAAAACCATTTGAGATGATCTAGAAACTTATTGCACAAGTATTTATTCTTTGATCTAATCAAAGAATCTTAATACTTTGCCAATTTGTTTCACTTCTGAATTCTTTGAACCTTTCAAATAATTCACACTTGTATTTCAACAAACACATACATTCAACTCTTTTAATGATCATCTCCTTTTCTTATACTAATTTGTTCAATATGCAAAATTATTTTCATGTAAGTCAAGTATACAAAATTTATTAAGTAATATTCCAGTTCTATACAAAACATTATTATTATAAATAGAACAACAATTGTTCTTAATTATAATACCAAAGATTTCATTGTCCAACAATAAAATGGAAATAATATTTTAACAAGAATCTACAATAACAATTTATTGACTTAATAGATTTTCCCGTAGAGGTATTGCTAAACTATAAGTTTCTATGGCTAATATGGCAACCTTTGCTACATTTCCCATACATAAGATTACTTATATTTGTTTAGCTTTCTACTTCGCTTGGTCCCTTCATAAATCTATATTTATGATAACCAAAGTCGGTATCCAATACCCAAGTAGAACCTCGACTTAAAGAAAAATTTATTTCAATCATGAACAAAATCGTATTGTAACCAAAACTTCACTAAGCTTCTTTTTGGTTAGCCTCGCAAGATGTTTCTCAGCTTTCTTTCCCAAAGTCTGGCTTATAGCGGTGGAAGCAATCTTCTTTGCTATCCGTGATCGCTTTTGTTCTTATTATCCTTTGTTTATGCCTTTCTATTTACCTTCTTTGAATCGCTTCTTCTTTTCGGAAGATCCTTTGGCTCCTACCAAGAAGACTTAATCTTTCTTGGTTGAAAGTGACTCTCAACATTTTTCAATATGTTAAGCAAATCAAATGAAGGCGATATCTAGCTTGTTCATATGAAAAATTCACAACAATTAATGAAAGGAGTCCGGAGTGAGTGCAAGATCAAATCTTGGCTCAACTCTCCATCCATGACAAAACCAGTTGTCCTAATTGATCAATCAAATTGATTATGTTAAGAACTTTTTGTCTGTACTATAGTGCCATTAGCCATTCTAGATCTAAGAGCTCCTTAGATATCTCGATATCTATCGGTCCCATTTCCTCACCATCAACTACTTGATGTGCGGGAATATAGTAGGAGCATCCATAGTTATATCTCGATGTGACTGCTCGTTACTCATAGATGCGAGCATGATGCATTGAGCCAACTCACATCATCATCTCGCCACTTTCTAAAAGTAGCAATGTCTTCCTCAGAGGCATTATCTGCAACCATTGCAGGGATAGGCGTATTAAGGACATAAGATAGCTTTTCAACCATGAGAACTATTCTCTTATTCCTTAACCAATCCATTTAATACGGTCCAGTTAAATAACATCTAATATGTTTCGCAGTGATAGTAATTTAGACATTGTAAAATTCTGTAAATGAATTTGTAATTAACAACATTTTAACATACATTCTTTTATTAATTACCAAAATAAATTAGGTCTTGTTTTAAATTGGTATCTCCCACTATTTTCTTCAAACTATATTACCTCACTTATATAGTTCTAAAAATCTAATTAAAGATTTGCTAGTGAGAATAAGGATCCCATTTCAAATGTATATAGTCTTGTGGTGACACAACAAAACTATATATAAATAAATAGGTAGACAACTTTTGTCAATTACATCAACTATGCAACTCCTTTTCTTTTGCCTCTTAGATTATTTTGATCAAGTGGTGGCACATCCGAATCAAAATTATCCAAGTTAAGTCCGACCTAGCACTCCTTATATTCAAAAAAGAAAAATATCATCCTTGTGGTGACACAACAAAACAATATTGTTCAATTTTCTTTATAAGCATCAAATGTGATAAATTAACATCTTAAATACTTAATACTTGCCTTGTGGTGACACAACAAACTCATATTAAATATTTAATACTCTATTAATTTTATCATGCTAGAAGGCTGACGCTCGATATTCCAAATATCTTTGAACGCTTAGGACTTAATATAAAAATTGAGGGGTTTGTTATTAATTTGTCTCATCTTGTTTAGCGCATGCATATATATATATAAAATACGCGTCATATTAATTAACATGCACAAGCATGTTTGCATAATATATAATATATATATATAGTATAAGCATGCACATATAGAATACTATATTCTACCCGGATTGATTATGGACTTTTATTCTAGTTTGGTTCACTAGAGCCACCAAGTGAATCAAAAGGTCAAACCCTAGAAACAAGAAATAATATTTAAATATAACTATTACATTTAAACCCTTGGGACTCCATTACAAAACGGGTCTTCAAGCGCTCCTTGCTCCTTGATCTCCAATTTTCAAAATTAATTCTAAATATTCCTATTACAAAACTAATTAAAATAAATAGAAACCTTGATCAGCAGTCAAGGGGAAGTACATAGGAGGGAGATAGAATTTACATTAAGAAAAATTAGAGAAGACGAGGTACGCAGACCCCATTTAATAAAACCCATACATTCATGCATCCAACTAAAATAAAATCCAATCGCATTGGTGAATAGTCCATAATCAATCCCATTTATTATCATACACATTATCATATGCATCAATAAATAACATTCATCTTATGAATAATAAACATTTAATATATATATTGATATCATTTAATGGGCAAATTTAGTTAGCATAAAATCTAATTTTGAATCAAAATAAACTCCTTTATTTTAATCCAAATTTAAATTAAATTAAAATATTTTATTTTAATTTATCCAATTTTGAATAAAATAAACTATTTTATTTTAATCAAAATAAACTCCTTTATTTTAATTAATTATGGAATCCAATTCCATGTAAAAAAAAATTTATTAAAGGAAACACGGATTATCTTTTCATATTCACAAATAAACTCCTTTATTTTGAATAATATGAAATCTTATTTCATATCTAAATAAACTCCTTTATTTAAGGAAAGACTCGATTCTTTTTCCTATTCACAAATAAACCTTTTATTTTGAATAATATGAAATCTAATTTCATATCAAAATAAACTCCTTTATTTATGGAAAAAATAGAATCCAATTTCAACTCCAATTAGTTATTATGGAATCTAATTCCAACTCTAATTAGTTAGCATGAAATTTAATTTTAAAATTAAAATAAACCTTTTATTTTAATATTAAAATAAACTTTTATTTTAAAATTAAAATAAACATTTATTTTAATTATAAAATAATTAATATATATATATATATATATTAATAGTATAATATATATGTATAGTATCCGTATCTTCCTAAAAAAAAATCACGTGGCCCATTAATGTAATCCGTGATGCTAGGATTTATATATAACTAATATATATATATATATATATATATATATATATATATAATAATATTAATCTTATTAAAGAATCATAGAATCATGCATTCTTATTAAAGAATCCTAGAATCCTGCATGATAACAATCTGCTAATCCGTGAATGAGAGTAACCTGCTAATTCGTGAATGAGAGAAAAAAAAGGGCAGGAATCCTATTCACATCATTATACCAGCGAAATAAAAAAAAGATTGCCGTTTTTTTTTTAAATAAATTTTATACAACAAAATTATGCCCAATTAAACTGTTCTAAACACATCAATATACATATCAAATTTAAAACAATTAATAATTCGCATAAAGGTTTGGCTCTGATGCCACTGTTAGGTTTGTAATATTCAAGAACGCAATCAAATTGCATAAAAATGCGGAAACGTGTAAAATCAGAGTTTAAAATTTTTACAAACCATATAACCCGGATCACCCTTTATGCACAATTATTAATTAAACGAAAAGAAAGAACAAGAATCATACCCTTGAAGATCCAAGCTTCCTCAGTACAAGTTCACCTCCAACCTTTTAGCTTCAACTTGAATCCACCGGGTTTGGTTTCTTCCTTTGATCAACGTTAGCCACCCAAGTGTTTGGCCTCTAGAGGTGATCCACCAAGGAATAATAAAGATTCAAGAAAATGGGTGGTTGGCTAAACCCTAGTTTTTCCATCTCTATAGAAAAAGAGCGTACTCTCTTAACTATTGGAATTGTGTATATCCTGATATCTGATATAAGACTTCTCTTATAAAGATATCAGGTAACCTTATTTAATAAAATAAGGTATTATTTAATTAAACTCTTTTAATTAAATGGGCTCCCTAATCTTATTAGGGATAATTAATTAAACTCATTTAACTAATTTTCCTCCTAATCCTATTAGGAATAAATGAGAGTACTTATATTAAATTAATTCCTAAACTCTTTTAGAAATTAAAATAATAATAATTGTAATAATATTAATAAGACTCCTCTTATTAATTTATATTTAATATTTCTAAAATATTAAATAATAAATATTAAGCTATTTAATTTATTCTATCACCATAGATTAAATTAAATATACTTAACATATTATTACGATTATGTCATTAACTTCTTAAATAATTATTCTTCCTTTTTGGTGTGACCCTTTAGGTTCTCCATATTAAACCTATTGTGAATAAATCAATTAGAACAATTCTAATCTTATTTAAATAAATAAATTAAACAATTAATTTATTTAAATAAATAATATTTATTCTACAATAGGATAAGCCTCTAGCGCGATCAACGACTTTCCGGATAATATAGATTTCAACATTAATCATAAAAGAACCTTTGAGTAAATAGTTCTCGTATAATTCAATCCTTCCACCATACAATGTCCCAATTAAATATAAGACATGGAATTCTTGTCACAAGTCTTATTTTATTTAATTATATGTATTTCGATCCTTAAATGCACAACACTAAATAATGCAAATTAGAAACTCCTTTCTAATTTCATTCTCGCTTTGCCAAGGACTACCTGGGTTGTCATTTATCGAATCACATAGGACATTTCTCTTCTTTTATTAGAAGTGGTAGATTCTTTATTGATCATACATTATCTCCATGTATAACTTATTATACCCAAGCATACCCTTTGATATACCCTACGTGTAAGACCCCGAAAAATTTTTAAATAAAAAGGAATTTCCTTTATTTATTATTTTGAAATAGTAAGGGTTGATTTGATTAATGTGGATAGTTAAGGGTTAAATCATAAATATTTCAAAATAAGCAAGTGGTTATAAAATATTCATTGTTGTCGGAATATTCGTTTGGTGGAATGGAATATTAAATCTTGTCGGGAATATTAAATGCACTGACGGCGCTAGCGACCCATGTGTGGGCCCCCATGTGAAAGCGATTGGATGAGGAAAAGCGACAAATATAAGTTGGTTAAAAATAACGGCGTAGTTATTCTGAGATTAAGGCCGTTGGAATACCCGGTGGTTAAAATCACGATGTCTGGCGTGGTTGCACACGATAGTACGGTATTGCACGATATTGTTGAATTATTGATCCTTACGTGAGAAGGCACTTACTCGATAATTTTTACACGGTGAATTCTTGTTCAATATTTTATTTTATTGATTCAATAATTCCTGCGTTGATATTTTATATTATTGTTGTTCAATAATTGTCACTTTGCATGCATTATCTCCATTATCGGATCAATAATTCATATTATTTGAATAATATTATTAGATAGCATTATTGGCAATGTCTAGAAAGTTACATCGAGGAGAGGTTTGGTCACCTAATTACGCCGCCCAATGAGGAGAAATCCTTATCTGAAAGCCCCTCTTTCCTGAAGCGGCTGGTTTGTCATAATTGTGATTACATAATATTATTTGTGAATAATTAATTATTGATTCATATGATAAAGAAATATTTATTTTATGTGGATATAAATGATGGATTTATTTATGTGGTTATAAATGAAGAAATTATTGTTGAGGTGTTTTATCGATTATTTTACCGGATTGGAGGTATTAAAAATTAAATCGGGGTTTTGAGATATATTGCGGGGTTATAATTTTTAATCCGACCGTTGGATTGTGGTAATTTTTGGGTATGTTATACATACATAAGTTGAGTATATGTCCACAAATTTTGAGCCGTTAAAAATGCACGAATGATTTGTTATGAATTTTAAGAGGTGTCGATTCTAAATTAGGGTTATAATTGATTTTGGTGGAAAATTCTAGAATTGAGTGGGCCCCACTTGTGGTTGGTGAAGAAATGTGCTGAATTTTATTTCAAATGTGGTGGGTGGCAATAGTAGCGGTAAAAAGCCATCAGTTAGCGGTCAAATCTGCCTTGGCGGGCTAACATTTTCCTATAAATAGAGGGCTAAGTTAGAATTGAAAATCACACACGAAACAAAGTTTTCTCTCTTTCTCTCTATATTATTGGCGTATTTTGTGAGTATTTAGATACTTTGAGAGTTCTTTGTTGAGTACAAGTTTCATTCAAATCACTTGAGCCTTTCCTTCCGAAGTATTGATTCTTTGAGGTAAGGGATATTATTTTTTTTTACGTAATGATATTATTTCTTCAATATCATTATCTTTGAAATGTTGATCTGAAGTTTTATCAAATTTGGAACTTTTTCATGTCGGGGTTACTATTCATGAGTTACTATTCATGAGTTACTATTCACGAGTTACTATTCATTCATGAGTTACTATTCATGAGTTACTATTCACGAGTACTATTCATGAAGCGTGAAAATGTTTTTTTGTGAATTTCTATCTTTTGGTGTCAGTTACTATTCACGTGTATCTGACACTATTCACGTATATCTGACACTATTCACGATATCTGTACTATTATTCATGAAAAATGAAATTTCTTCTTTTCGTCCAAAATATCTATTCGGATACTAGCTTTGATTGTATCCATGTTTTGATCATTCTTGAATTTTACACCACTATGATTATTTTGAGGTATTTTTGGACATGGATAAAACCAAAGTATGAATCCTTAATCCTTAATCCTTGTCATTTTGTTTCACTTTGGATTCGTTCTTTAAAAATATTTTTCATCATCCTCGGTCTTAAATGATGATATTATTGAATATCTTTGGCTGTGAGTGCAAAGATGAATGATTCTGAAGAATATCTTTGGCTGTAGTGGTGCAAAGATGAGGGTGTTTAAATGAACATGACCGATGATGAATATCTTTGGCCTTTAGTGCAAAGATGAGCAGTGTTGAGATGAACATAATGGATTGATGAATATCTTTGGCCTTTAGTGCAAAGATGAGCAGTGTTGAGATGAACATGTGGAGATTGATGAATATCTTTGGCACAGAGTGCAAAGATGAATATTTGATTTGAGATGAATATTGATTGATGTTACGAGGATAAAATATTGATGATGGATTTGTTAAATTCATAGATTATAGTAGATTTCATTCTCACGTAACTCTTACATGAATTATTATTTCATTGCGAATATTGATCCGAAACTTGTTGTCTATTGTATTCTATCGATTTTTCCTGTTGAAGACTAACGATAATTTGTTGTATATTATCTTAGTTATAATATTCTTTCTTGGGCTAGTTGAGCTCACCCTTTTCCTTGTTGTTCCATTTTTCTTCTCGGGAGGCGAGAATGTAGCGAGTACTTAGTCGGGGTATGGAATGAAGGTTCTAGAGAGAGTTGTTTAGTAGTCCTCACCATTTTGTAAAATAATGTATCAATAATTATGATGGGGATTTATTTGCGTGTGGATATTGTCTAGAAGACAATATTATATTTAAACTCACAGTTATATATTGTCGTATTTCACACGACATTTGTATTATTGAAGTTGTAGTTTGCTTCTTGTACCATGTATTTGGCGACTTCGGAAATGGGTGTTGTGTATACCTATTTTGGGGGCGTCACGGTTGGTATCGAGCTTAGGGATATGATCTCTGGCGGAGATCGGGAATAAAACTAGGAGGAGAGACGAGTAAATCCTTCGCTAGTGTGTCCTACCTAAGCTTATTTGTTGGTTGGTCATATTATAGGGGTATTATGTGATTTGTTAATTTATTTAATTAACCCTTGTTTTATGATAGTTTTTTAGAATGGTCATTTGCTGAAGCGTTAACAATGGAGTGAATGAGATCGTGGAACACCTCTAATCGCCAACCGAGGATAATGTGATGTCGAAGTGAAGAAGGAATTAGAGATATCCATGTGGTGAGTGAAGAATTGATAGTTGCACTTTTAGATAATCGCAGAGTAAAACGGTGAGAGTGAGGAAGAAGAGGAAGGAGAGGTACTGAAGAGAGTTTATTAGAGGTATTTTATGATCGAAATATAGAATTGCAAAATCGTATTCATGAGTTAGAAGAAGCGGGCTAAAGAATTGCGAGCGATCGTGAGCAAAAAAAGGATGCAACGATTCAAGCTTGTGTTACCCGATCGTGATGCTTGAGCGAAGCACTCTTTGGCGGAGTATAAGATGATAAAGTGGAATCGAAATGAAAGAAGAAATAAGCGAGCGAGTGAGAATGAGTGATGCATGGGTAAAAAGCTGCACGACGCGTTGATATTATGGAAAGAGATGTCCAATCTAAAAAGAAAGATTTAACGATGACGGGAAGGCGTCGGCGACAACATCAACCTATCAACAAATTCTAGGGAAGAGCGATCGCCAGTTTAGATGCTACGAGATGTGGAGAGGAGGGACATATAAGGTCAAACTGTTCAAAGCCTTCCAAGGTATGCTATAATTGTGGAAAAGAAGGACATATCGCTCGAGAGTTATGCGATATCGAAACCCATCCAGCGTGAATGGTGACTCAAAAGGATGTCCAAGAAAAGTCAAAGTCAGCGGTTCTTGGAAGAAGCGTTTGTCGTGGCCGGTCAAAATCACGAGAACCCGACGAAGTTAGCAGGGTTAGTTAATTATAAATTCTTCTGAAGTTTATACCTTACTGAATCTGGGTTCTACCCATTCTTTTATCTCTCTTGCTTGCGCTCAACGTTTGAACTTGACTACGGAGAAATTAGACTTTGACCTATTTATGGAGAATCCGTTAGGAGAAACTTTCATTACATCTGTTGTTTAGAAATCTTGTTTGATTCAGGTTGGCACTATCACATTACACATTAACCTTATTTCTATAGAGATATTTGCTTTTGATGTGATTTTAAGGTTAACTACTCATCATGCCAAATTGATTGCTTTTGTAAGGTTGTTAGTTTTCATATTCCTAAGCAACTTTGTTATTCAATTCAAGCAATCAAACCATTGTAATCAAACATTTTCATATCAAGCCATGAAGTCATTCGTTTATTACGGATGTCAAGTTTTCTTAGTCCATGTTATGGATTTGAATAAAGACACGTCAGATTTGAATAATATTCCTGTTGTTATTGATTTTTCTGATGTATTTCTGAAGAATTTCTTGGCTTACTCCCAAAGCTCGATATTAAATTTTGTATCGACTTTAAACGGTACAAAACTCATTTCTAAAATCTCATATCGAATGGCTCTATTGAACTTGAGGAGTTAAAAATTCAACTATAAATTTGGTACACGAGCCTTTATCTTGTGACTTCCTTTGTGGAATTCACCTAAGCGGACTCTCTGTGGGGGCGTCATATTAGATGCGATAGTAAAGCGATAGGTGTCATTGTGACGTCTTATCCAAGATTGGGATATGAGTCACGATTGAGAAGCAACCTAAGTCGATGTCGAAATCGTAGCTTTCTAGCTTAGTTGGTTATTATCGGAGATTAGTTGGATATTCTCGAATCGCTATTCCATTATCGCGGTGACTCGTAGAGATACAAAATTCGAATGGAGCGAGGAATGTGGAAGAGCTTCAAGAACTCAAGAGGAGACTCATTTCAAACGTGTTACGACCATGCCATCCTGGAAAAGCGAGCGTGGTAGGCGACGTGTTGAGTAGAAGATCGTTACTAAGTCTGAGTATGATATTGTCAAAGACTAATTTCAGTATAATTTACAAATAATAGAGATGGAGATGAAAACTCTAGGTACCCACGTGATGATATCTGAGTATAATCGACTTTAATCGATAAAGTTAAAAGTTGCTCGAGCCACCGAGGCCGGAGATGATGCGTATGAAGAAGAAAGTACAAGAAGGAGCTATTCCTAAGCGAGAATTGATGAAGAAGGAATACTTGAGTCCACTCTAGACTTTGTGTTCCTAACGACTCGATTTGAAGTACAAGATTATGATGGAGGCACACAATACACCATTTGCAATCCATCCTGGAAGTACTAAAATGTATCGTGATCTTGACATACATTTTGGTGGAACAATATGAAGAGAGAGATTGCAAAGTTTATCTCGATGTGTTTAACTTGCCCAACGTGTAAAGGCGAAGCATCTAGTACCTAAGGGTCCGTTGCAACCACTTGAGATTCCGAATGGAAGTGGGAACACATTACCATAGATTTCGTTCTGGGTCTTCCTACGGTTTCTCAAGGCATCAATGCTATTTGGGTTATTGTTGATAGATTAACCAAGTCTGCTCATTTCTTGCCGATATGGGAGACTTATTCCTTGAGCGACTTGCTAGTATATGCGTGAATGAGATTGTGAGGTTGCATGGCATGCACGTATCCATAGTTTTGGATAGTGACCCAAGATTCACTTCATGATTTTGGGTTAACTTGCAGAAAGCTATGGACGCAATTTACGATTCAGTTTGGCATACCATCCTCAAACGGATGGGCAATCAGAGAGGACTACTCAAACTCTTGAAGATATATTAAAACTCTGTGTCCTAGATTTCAAAGGAAGTTGGGATAAGTACTTGCCATTGGTGGAATTCTCATACAACAATAGTTATTAAACAAATATAGGCATGGTTCCATTTGAAGCATTATATGGACGAAAATGTCGTTCTCCAATATGTTGGGATGAGGTGGGTGAAGCAACATTGTTGGGACCCGAGTTAGAAATGTGTGATGACTACCGAAAAGATCCAATTGATTCGACAAACGTATACAAAGCGGCACAAGATCGACAAAAGAGTTATGCGGATCTTCATCGAAAGGGCGTGGAATTTAGTGTAGGGGATCATGTATTATTGCGAGTTGCTCCATGGAAGGGAGTTACAAGATTTGGGAAGAGAGGAAAGCTCAAATCCACGATTTATTGGTCCATTTCAAATTCTTGACCGAGTAGGAAATGTAGCTATATAGACTTGCGTTACCTCCAAGTATGTCTCGTGTTCATAATGTGTTTCACATATCGTACTTAAATAAATATGTGAAAGACCCGAACCACGTTATTGAGTTAGAACCGGACGAGATAGCCAGAAGACTTAACGTATGAGGAGGTACTGTCAAGATCTTGGATAGGAAGGAGCATGTCCTATCTACTTGCAAAAAGGTCATACCACAAGTTAAAGTTTTGTGGAGGAATCATGCTATAGAGGAAATGACACAGGAATTGGAAAGCGGAAATGAAAGCGAGGTATCCTCACCTTTTGAAACACCAGTCGTCGTCGTCAATTTCGAGGACGAAATTTCATAAGGAGGGAGGTTGTAAGACCAAAAAAATTTTTAAATAAAAGGAATTTCCTTTATTTATTATTTTGAAATAGTAAGGGTTGATTTGATTAATGTGGATAGTTAAGGGTTAAATACGCAAATAAGCAAAATAAGCAAGTGGTTATAAAATATTCATTGTTGTCGGGAATATTCGTTTGGTCGTGGAATATTAAATCTTTGTCGGGGAATATTAAATGCGACCAGCGCTTGACCATGTGTGGGCCCCATAACTGAAAGCGATTGGATGAGGAAAGCGACAAATATAAGTTGGTTAAAAATAACGGCGTAGTTATTCTGAGTTAAAGGCATTGGAATACCCGGTGGTTAAAATACGATGTCTGGCGTGGTTGCCGCGATGAGTACGGTATTGCATGCAGATTGTTGAATTATTGATCCTTACGTGAGAAGGCACTTACTCAATAATTTTTACGATGAATTCTTGTTCAATATTTTATTTTATTGATTCAATAATTCTTTGCGTTGATATTTTATATTATTGTTGTTCAATAATTGTCACTTTGCACATTATCTCCATTATCGGATCAATAATTCATATTATTTGAATAATATTATTAGATAACATTATTGGCAATGTCTAGAAAGTTACATCAAGGAGAGGTTTGGTCACCTAATTGCGGCGCCAAGATGAGAGAAATCCTTATCGGAAAGCCCCTCTTTCACAGGAGCGGCTTTGGTTGTCATAATTGTGATTACATAATATTATTTGTGAATAATTAATTATTGATTCATATGATAAAGAAATATTTATTTTATGTGGATATAAATGATGGATTTATTTATGTGGTTATAAATGAAGAAATTATTGTTGAGGTGTTTTATCGATATTTTACCGGATTGGAGGTATTAAAAATTAAATCGGGGGTTTTGAGATATATTATGGGGTTATAATTTTTAATCCGAAATAGTTGGATTGTGGTAATTTTTGGGTATGTTATACATACATAAGTTGAGTATATGTCCACAAATTTTGAGCCGATTTAAAATGCACGAATGATTTGTTATGAATTTTAAGAGGTGTCGGATTAGGAAATTAGGGTTATAATTGATTTTGGTGGAAAATTCTAGAATTGAGTGGGCCCCACTTGTGGTTGGTGAAGAAATGTGCTGAATTTTATTTCAAATGTGGTGGGTGGCAATAGTAGCGAGTAAAGCCATCGGTGCAGGTCAAGTGCTGCTTGGTGGGCTAACATTTTCCTATAAATAGAAATTTAAGTTAGAATTGAAAATCACACGAAAACAAAGTTTTCTCTCTTTCTCTCTATATTATTGGCGTATTTTGTGAGTATTTAGATACTTTGAGAGTTCTTTGTTCAATTACAAGTTTCATTCAACATCACTTGAGCCTTTCCTTCCTAAGTATTGATTCTTTGAGGTAAGGGATATTATTTTTTTTCGTAATGATATTATTTCTTGATATCATTATCTTTGAAATGTTGATCTGAAGTTTTTATCAAATTTGGAACTTTTTCATGTCGGGTTACTATTCATGAGTTACTATTCATGAGTTACTATTCATGAGTTACTATTCACGAGTTCTTATTCATGAGTTACTATTCACGAGTTACTATTCACGAGTCTTATTAATGAAGCGTGAAAATGTTTTTTGTGGAATTTCTATCTTTTGGTGTCGGAGTTACTATTCACGTATCTGGCACTATTCACGTATCTGACACTATTCACGTATCTGGTACTATTCATCGAAAAATGAAATTTCTTCTTTTAAGTCCAAAATATCTATTACGGATACTAGCTTTGATTGTATCCATGTTTTTTGATCATTCTTGAATTTTACACCACTATGATTATTTTTGAGGTATTTTTGGACGTGGATAAAACCAAGTATGAATCCTTAATCCTTAATCCTTGTCATTTTGTTTCCTTTGGATTCGTTCTTTAAAAATATTTTCATCATCCTCGGTCTTAAATGATGATATTATTGAATATCTTTGGCTTTAGTGTCAAAAGATGAATGATTTCTGAAGAATATCTTTGGCTTTGTAGTGCAAAAGATGAGCGGTGTTTAAATGAACATGACCGATGATGAATATCTTTGGCCTTTAGTGCAAAGATGAGCAGTGTTGAGATGAACATGACCGATTGATGAATATCTTTGGCCTTTAGTGCAAAGATGAGCAGTGTTGAGATGAACATGGCCGATTGATGAATATCTTTGGCTTTGTAGTGCAAAGATGAATATTTGATTTGAGATGAATATTGATTGATGTTACTGAGGATAAAATATTGATGATGGATTTGTTAAATTCATAGATTATAGTAGATTTCATTCTCTACGTAACTCTTATGAATTATTATTTCAATTGCGAATATTGATCTGAAACTTGTTGTACATTGTATTCTATCGATTTTTCCTGTTGAAGACTAACGATAATTTGTTGTATATTATCTTAGTTATAATATTCTTTCTTGGGCTAGTTGAGCTCACCCTTTTCCTTGTTGTTCCATTTTTCTTCTCGGGAGGCGAGAATGTAGCGAGTACTAGTGGGGTATGGAATGAAGGTTCTAGAGAGTTGTTTAGTAGTCCTCACCATTTTTGTAAAATAATGTATCAATAATTATGATGAGGATTTATTTGCGTGTGGATATTGTCTAGAAGACAATATTATATTTAAACTCACGATATATATTGTCGTATTTCACACGACATTTGTATTATTGAAGTTGTAGTTTGCTTCTTGTACCATGTATTTGGCGACTCGAATGGGTGTTGTGTATACCTATTTTGGGGCGTCACACTACGAGTCTTAAGGAATAAGTCAAAGTATAACTCATCATACACAAATACTATGATGATCTCAAGTCCAAGGATCACTTGTACTACTATCACTACAGAATTCCTATTGACAGCAAGTAAAACTCCATTAGGTATTCCTTAGCGAGCCACGCTTCGATGAACTTATTCTCTAATAAGCACCTACATACTTGCTTTAGTGTCTCCACACAAATGATCATGAGATCAATCATCCTCATCCAATGAGCAAGCAACGTATGTACCAATCTATCCGGATTCACTAATCCCCAATTTAGTAATTCAATGATTGGGAACTATTTTAGTTTTAAGCTTTCTAAGAATTTAGATCTCATTAGAATGATCATCATCATTATTCTAAAATCATTGCTTAAAACTATGGGTTTATCACATATTATAAAACAAGATCATGTAGATAATTAAAAGCCTTTAATAAATTAATACTTTTTATTAATAAATGAATAAGATTGTTACAAAGTATATGTTTTATCATCAAACATGATTGGCTTGTGTGCATACTACTTTCATAATCCAGCTCAAAGGAGGAAGCAATCCTTTGAAAGTGGCCGCTCCCAAGCCAATCAACTTGCCATGCAGAGCACAATATCCTATTGTTAGCTTGCGCAAGGTTCCGTGGAATTATGGAGAAGGTAATGGATCCACCTCACATACCACCGCTTTGCGATTAATCAAGGAAAATCCACTATATCTTCCCCATCGGGTGATGAACCCCACCACCAAATCAAAGGGGAAAATACCCATGGAGAAGATTGAAAAATTCCTCCGCGCTGTGGGTCATAACGAAGCCTTGGTGGTTTTAAGCTTGAAGGAAGCGCCACCACAAATATCAATTTTGGACTTGGTCCTAACCTCTAAGAACCACCGGGAGGTCTTGTTAAAGGTTCTAGAAGAAGCCTATCTCCCAACATCAGTGGATACGGAAAAGTTTCAACACATGGTTGATCACATTTTCAACAACAATGTGATATCCTTCACTGATGATGACATACCATCCGAAGGGACTGGTCATTGCAAGCTGTTACACATTATGGTCTTGTCTTCCGGATATATGGTAGCAAGGGTCTTAATAGATGGAGGTTCCTCTCTGAATATCTGCCCATATGCCACCTTGGTGAAGATGAATATAAATCTCAACCGAATTCGGAGTAGCCATACTATCATCAAAACTTTTGATGGAGCCCGCCGTAACTCGGTTGGAGTAATTGAGCTGCCAATCAAAATTGGCCCTCACACATTCTGCGTATCCTTCCATGTGCTCAAGATAGATTCGGGATACAACCTGCTCTTGGGACGACCATGGATCCATATGGCTGGGGCAGTCCCCTCCACTCTTCACCAACAATTGAAGTACATTATCAACAATAGCTTTGGTCACGGTCGATCTTTGAACCAGAGATTCCTCAAAGACGGGACATTCCGTTCATCAATGCCAATGCACGACGTAGAACGATCAGGTTTTCATGCTTTGAAATAAGCAACACCCAATACCACGCTATTGGAGCACCACTGCCCGAACCCCACATTTCTGCTGATGTGATGTCAGCCACTTAAGAAATGATGTCGTTGGGTCATAAGCCGGGATAAGGGTTGGGTAAAGATGGCCAGGGTATCCAGTACCCCATTCGATTAACCAAGCAAGTTGGAACAGCAGAACTAGGCTATTCTTCCAACTCTAGTCACAGGAATCCTCATAAGCATCAACAGATTCCTTCAGCTTCAACCATGTGGCGTTCGGCTGCGCCTTCAAATTCTGAGTCCGCACAACCTCCAGTAAAGGTGCCAGCCAATGTCATGGCCATGTTATTTCCTAAGTCGAAACCGGTAGAGGAAAAGAAAATCGTTATTCCAGATCCCGCAATCAAAGAAGAGGAGCAGAGAATCAAGGAAAACGTTGTCTGAATAATGTCGGGCATGCGCATCATCGTCCATGATGAACATACCAACAGATACACCCCAGATGATGATTGCCCTGACGTAATGGCCATCATTCGGGACAAGGAGGATGATGACAATCCCTCCATCACTGCGGTCCACCCGGACTTTACCCTTACCAATTGGAACATCATTCCTTGCTTTGGTCGACAAGGGTAAAGCGGGCAGAAATTCTTTTCTGCCCTGCAGATACAATAACTGCTTACTTTTCTGTACAATATTAGCAGTTTATGTTGCCAGTATATGATAACACTGTGTATGATCAACGCATTTCATATATACTAAGTGAAAGCATATTTTGTTTCAGGACTCTGAATTTAGATGTGCCTGTATTTGCGGATACGATGCCTCTCTTACACAAGGAATGTACCCTTGATGTAGAGATGAATTAAGCCTTGATGGATCTCCAGGATGACATTGAGGTGTCTCCAGAAATTCAAGAATGGGTCAAAGACAAACCCAAACCTAACCTTGATCAAACCACTTCTTTCAATCTCGGAACCTTAGAAAGCCCTAAGTTAATCCAGATTGGTTCAGACCTTACCCCAAACCAACAGAATGACATGGTTACGCTATTAACCCAATTCCAGGATGTGTTTGCATGGTCTCATGAAGACATGGTGGGTTTATCCACTTACATTGTCCTTCATCGCTTTCCCATTAAAGAGGGATTTAAGCCAGACAAACAAAAGCTCAGGCGATTGAAACCTGAGTGGAGTTTAAAGGTGAAAGAAGAAATTGTGAAACAATTTCAAGCTGGCATCATCATGGTGTCTACATATCCTGAGTGGATATCCAACATTGTACCCGTGCCTAAACCTGGAGGGAAGGTGCGAGTTTGCATGGATTACCGGGACTTGAACAAAGCTTGCTTAAAAGATAGCTTTCCCGTGCCATTTATCCACATTCTCATTGATAATCTTTGCCTTGATCGACATGTACTCCTTTCTTTGATTGCTGCGGGGTACCATCGGATCATGGTTGCCGAGGAAGATCGTGAAAAGACTGCTTTCATCACCCCTTGGGGAACTTTGTGCTATAGACGGTTGTCATTCGGCCTCATCAATGCCGGAGCTACCTATCAACGAGCTATGATGGCTCTTTTCCACGACTTAATGCATAAAGAGATTAAGATCTACGTGGATGACATCATTGTCAAGTCCTGGAAGGAGGATGACCATCTAGACCATCTCAGAAAGTTGTTCAACAGGTTGCGTAAGTAAAACTAGAAGTTGAATCCAGCTAAGTGCGCCTTTGGCGTCAAGTCAGACAAGTTGCTAGGATTTCTAGTCAGCCACAAAGGGATTGCGCTGGATCCTACCAAAATCCAAGCCATCACGGAAATGCCCATTCCTCAAACAGAAAAGGAAATACGGGGATTTTTGGGAAGGATCAACTTCATCAGCAGGTTTATCTCCCAAATCACAGAAACCTGTGAGCCAATCTTCAAGTTATTAAGGAAGAACTCCTCCATGAAATGGAATGATGAGTGCCAGAATGCCTTCCTTACAATCAAGAAGCAGCTAGTCAAAGCTCCTATCTTGGTACCACCTAGGGATGATGTTCCCCTGTTCATGTACTTGTCTATAAGTGAGAATGCCATGGGCTATATGCTGGGATAGAAAGACGATAGAGGCCAAGAACGAGCTATCTATTACCTCAGCAAAAGGTTCAGCAGTAGTGAACACAAGTACACTCTGATCAAGAAGACGTGTTGTGCTTTAGCATGGGCTTCCATGAGGTTACATCATTACCTACATGGTCACACAACCCATCTCATATCCCGTGTGGATCCTCTCAAGTACGTGTTCAACAAACCCATGTTGAATTGATGGCTGTCTAGATGGAAGTTGATTCTACAATAATTTGACATCGTATATGTGACTCAAAAGTACATCGAAGGTCAAGTAATAGCGGATCAACTGGCCGCCGCACCTTCAAGGGATTTCAAACCCTTGGAAACATATTTCCCCGATGAAGGAGTAATGACAGTACAGCAACACCATTAGTACGATATGCGCCAATCATGGAGGATGTATTTTGATGGAGCTGTTAACATGGAAGGTTCTGGAGCTGGAGAAATTCTAATATCTCGTCTGGGGAGAAGTATCCGTTGCTTGGTCAAATTACAGCTTTGTTAGCACCAACAATACTACCGAGTATGAAGGTCATCTCATGGGGCTAAAACTTGCAGTTCAATGGGCATCAAGCGGTTAACTGTCCTTGGAGATTTGGAGTTGGTAATCAGACAATCTACCGGAGTCTATCAAACCAAGGAACTACATTTACTGCCTTACCATCGGCAGGTTTTGAAGATGGCTTTGGAGTTTGAAGGAATCTCCTTTCTACACATCCCTCGTAACAAGAATGATTTCGCGGACGCATTAGCAACTTTGGCCTCCTTGATTTGCATATCAGACAAGGAACACTTGCCAAGCATCACAATTGCCCTGAACAAGGCCCCAGCCTATGGGAATTACGTTGGAGAAGTATCGGATGAGCTACCTCCCATCCAACCTCCTTGGTATCAGCATATCAAGGAATATCTGCGAGATGGATCTACACCCGCTGAGCCGAACCTGATTCAGAAAAGGCGGATTCATCGACTTGCTATGAAGTTCTACCTGAGTGGAGATGCGTTCTACAAAAGAGATGCAGAACTGGGTTTCCTCAGGTGTTTAGACAAAGATCAAGCCCAGAGACTTATGGATGAAATCCATGGTGGAGTCTGTGGCCTCCACATGAGTGGCCCCCTCCTTGTCAAGAAAGTCCTCAAGACGGGACATTACTGGTTGTCTCTCAAAGCTGATTGCAATGACCACGTCAGAAGATGCTATCAGTGCCAGATTCATGGGAATGCTATATATGCCCTCCACGGAAGCTCCACAATATGAGTTCGCCTTGGCCCTTCTTAATGTGGGGAATGGACGTTATTGGGCCCATTGAGCCTAAAGCCAGTAATGGTCACCGATTCATCTTCACCATGATCGACTACTTCACCAAGTGGGTAGAAGCAGCCTTCTTCCCCAGGGTCACTGAAGAAGTCATCATTTCTTTCATCAGAAACAATGCCGTTTGTCGATATGGACAACCAGAGGTGATTGTGTCACACAATGCCAAAAACCTCAACAACAAAATGATAGAGGAGTTACGCAGTAAATTCCACATCAAACATCTTAACTCTGTCATCTATGGTCCGAAGATGAACGGTGCTGTTGAAGCGGCTAACAAAAATATCAAGAAGATTATGCAAAAGATGTCAGCCAACCACAAAGATTGTCCTGACCTATTGCCTCTTACTCTGTTAGCCTACAGGACCACAATGCGTACTTCAACTGGGGCAACCCCCTACGCTTTAACCTATGGGATGGAAGCAGTGCTCCCCATAGAAGTTGAGATGGAATCTCTCAGAATGTTGATCGACGCTCAACTGGATGAAAACCAATGGGTATAAGACAGGTATCACCAATTATCTCTGATAGACGAAAGGCGAACCGCGACTATCTTCCATGGTCAGCTATATCAGCAAAGGATCGCCAGATCCTACAACAAAAAAGTTCTACTACTTAACAATTTAAACAACATGACTTGGTTACGAAGAAGATTCTTAACAATCAAGATCGAAGCCAAAGGAAAATTTGCTCCTAATCGGGAAGCCCGTTTATTGTCAAAGAAGTATTGACGGGAGGGGCTCTCGGATTATAAGAAATGGACGGCGATGAATTTCCACAACTCATCAACTCGAGACAAGTGAAATCCAGTATTATGTCTGGTAACCAAAGAAACACCACAGTGCATCATCATCGTCACCAGTCATTCCGGTTCTTTAACCCTTTACCACCTATAACTTTTCTTCACTTTGCCCCTCAGGGAAACATACTTTTCAAGCCAGCAGCCTGGCTTTCTCCTTTGCGCTCATACAATTTAGGTCATCCCACCGCGGATTAAACCTCTTGCGTTCACAGTTTGGCTACCCATATATGGGATCAAACCTCTCCTTCCTGCAGTTTATCCTCAACCTAGGATTAAACTTTCTCCTCCCTGCACTCTCACCTGCACATGGGATTACGCTTTTCTTCTAGCCCTGAGGGGCGAACTACGTCGACCTGATCTCCTCTTCAATAGGAGTACGTAGGCAACCATTTCATATGGCCTGGTCGCAATAAAACAAAAACAACAAAAACATTTCTACCCTCTTTTCCTTACAAAAACAAAAACAACCAAAAACATTCCTACATTATATCAGTCATATACAGCGTTGAACCTCTTACACCAGGTTTGAACTACGCAGACCTGATCTCCTCTTCAATAGGAGTACGTAGGCAGCCATTCATGGTGCGGTCTCACCCCCTACCAAAACACAAACCATTGTCAACGGGTGTTGGGATTCCTTTTCAATCCATTATATGTCATTCGGCTTCAGACCAAAGGGATGGAATTACCTGAACTCCTCCCAAATAGGAGATTCGGCGACCATCTAAGCTGCGATCATACCTCGAAGAGAAATACTAAACCATAAGAGGTGGAATTAACTAAGCTTCTCCTAAATAGAAATACTGGCGACAATCTGTGGTGCGGTCAATCTTAGAGAGGAAAGCCACACTCCTCTCCACATTTCCATTCAGAAACAAGTCCCAAGGCACCAAAGATGGTAGGGATACACATAGATCATTGATCCATTCTGAACTATCCAGAGACAGCTCAATGTCCATCCACCAGGAAGAATTCGAGAATACATCAAGATAATAAGCCTCAAGCGAAGCGGGCAAAATATCAAGCAAATAGCAAGGCATATCTAAAAGGGAAGTGATCCAAAAATATATTTCCCTATCATATATAATGCTGTTTGATATATATACAATGTGAGCTGTACATGACAAAATGGCTAACTAGTCTGCGCAAGTAAATACAAGCTCATCTACGAATCAGGGTATAAGCGCTCATCTCTGTGATCATACCAGTGGTAAGGGACCTCACTGCAATACTATCTGTGATATCCATATCCCGGGCAGATATAGCACTATCCCGCTCAAATATCACTGTGTCTCTATCTGACCTGGCCTCATCCCGCTCAACAATAGCGGCATCTCTACGAGCTAATGCCTCGTCTCTCTCTAATAGGGCGGCGTCCCTCACATCAATAACAGTCGACATCATAGATCGAATTTGGTCTCTCTCAAAGGTCATCAGATGAAGACTCTGCTCTAAATACTGTGCCAAGTGTTGGATCACAAAAGTACTGATACAAGGAGAATCCGGAAGAAATGCTGGCAACCCAAAAGCGGTATCCTCCTTGATGTAGGTATCAATGTCCTCTATAGGCTCTACATTGTCTAACTCAATCTCCCAGATCGCAAATCTTTGTTGCGGTAGATAAAACCTCCGTCTCTATCCATGCGGAGTACTTTGCGGAATAACCGGGACGACTGGTAGGAAAAGCAGCTAGCTCACGCTGATCCCAGTAAGCGTATACACGAGATCGGTCCTCGGCTGAGAGGTATCGAGAAGTGAGCAATCGACCTTGCCCCCGAAAGGATGAAAATCTCGAACCGTCAAACTACGACATCACGGCGATGGATGATAAGTCGTCACGCCCTCGAAGCCCGACCTAAAGGGAGGAAATCCATGCGAAGCATGAGTAATAAAGGCGTATGGTGAGCAAAGCCACGAGCACGAAGAATATGCTAAATGGATCTCTGGATATCTACCAAAAATGCGGACCATGACCGAGCATCTACACTCCGATGGATGAAAGGAATACGACATAGCCACCTCATGGGAGAAAACAATACGATGCGGTCTAAAGGTACCAACCGGTCATGAAGTGTGACATAAACCACATACAAGACATGACCAACTCCCAAAAACACACCTAACGGTAAGTAATGCGGCGATGGGATCTTCGATCGCAAGGTCTCTCGCCACGATCATAGGTACAATGGTACGACACCCTCCCCGAGAGCTCTCACCACCATGATAACGCTTATATCTATCTCATCCATGTACCGCATGTATGTACCGTGTATGATACCATAGTATCAATACATCAACTCGCCAAACGCCAATGATCCTCCGAAACACGGTGAAATCCCACAATGTCGTGAGTAGCTATCCTCAAAGACCAAATCATAATACAAAAAACGCCGAGATCATCACGTGGCGGATGTCGACTCATCTGTACCACTCTATGCCTCAATCTTGTGAGAGTCATGAATTTCCTACTCATGTCTCCCAAAACCATGTGCACGTAAGGTCTGTCTAAGGGCAGCATCGTCAAACGTGCATACTCCTCCAGAGTAAGAGTCAACTCATGGTTACCAAAGCGGAATACCTGCTTATCAGCTAGCCAATGCTCTAGCATCCCATCTACAAATCCTGCAGGAACCTGAAATGCCAAAAGGGTCATGGTATCTTTGCGATAACAGATCTATAGTCACCCTATCCGGTGGTGACATGCTATCGCATACCGGCGCATACCCAATGCCACCACCAGCGGTGGGGTATGATCTATCTGACTAACTATCGAAGAAGACATCTATGTGGGCCCCACCCTCCAAATTTCATCCGATTCGAGTTGAAACGAGTTCTTCGCCTAGAAAGGTCAACTCGGGAATAAAAATGCCACGCGATTGAGCAAAACAGCATACAATCCTGGTATTCTCAGATGAGACTTTGAATCTATACATCACTCATTGGTAGTCGCCTGAACACAAGGTATACTCTGCCGATGACCTCAATTGTCACAAATCACATATGGCAATACCTTATATAAGTCCGATGCCGCAGACTCCAAGTCGTTACCCTACGTGAGTCCCCGACGGGGGTTACAACGTGAGTCCCCGACGGGGGTTACAACGTGAGTCCCCGACGGGGGTTACAATGTGAGTCCCCGACGGGGGTTACAACGTATATCTTCGGCGGGAGTAGCAATGCATGCTCAGCCGTTGGCACACATATCAACGAAGGTCAAGCAACCTTGACATCATTTTAGCCGATAGCGTTTAAACCTATCAGAGCTATAGAGTTATTCGAGGTTCTCATACCCACCGCTTTCGTATTCCCAAATGGATCCCCTATGGGGTCACAACGCAATGCTCCGTTGATCTACACGTCAGCGAAGGTCAAGCAACCTTGACGATCTCCTCACGAGTTTCAAATTGTTGATTCACACGTCGGTGAAGTCAAGCAACCTTGACAATATATCCCACAGATGCTTCAAATAGTTGATTCACACGTCAACAAAGGTCAGGCGTCCTTGAAAGTATTTGTTGTTGGCAGTAAATCCAACAGAATTGTGACATATTCTGGCGATACTAACCAGGAGAGGTTAACATTATCAACGAGGATAGATGATGGAATATGTTATACACATCCTCAAACAGATCAAGCTTTATCCCCACAGATCTCTTACACATAAGAGATACCCTTTCGATGATCAAGTCGTTATCAAGAACACGAGAATTTGGTGATAACTCCAACACCAATATCCTAACAGATTAAACGCACATCAATCTGTCAAGATTGCCAATCCCGGTTGAAGCAACAGGAACCAAAGAATCATCCCTAGCATGTTAGGCCACAACCCTGTACACATGCATCATACATTTGCATCATGTTACTATCCATAGTACCATGTTTATCTCATTACGTTTCAAGTGTCTAGGATTCTTTATCCTACCCATGCATCGCCATGCATGAGTATGATAAAGAGGGGCATCTGTAAACACTCGAAATTTTCTGTATTGCTGTTACTAACATTGCAAGAGGAAAGATTCATTTTTTAAGAGAGAACCCTGAAAGACAATCCAAATCCACACTGGATACTACCGGGAGTTCAGCATCAACCCCGGATCGCAATCTGGGAGTAACGGTTTCAACCTCGGATCTAACCCCGAGACCTGCAGATACAATACCGGAACACACATCGGAGAAGACCGATTAATCTCGGAGATAACCCCGAGGTATCCAGTCTCAGTCCCAACTATGGGAATAGCCACCAACCTTGGTGATAACCCCAAGGAATGCAGTTTTGGAGATAACCCCAGAAATTCTTATTTCAAATGCCATCAGCTTCAATCTCGGCACTCACAATAAAATACACTATGCCAACCCGGCAATAACATCGGGAAGACAGGCACACCTCAATGATGATAATGAGGACCTTCAACAAATGTAGCAGTCCAATCTCAGCGAAGTTTGAGCAACGTCTGCTTATCGGCCCAATCCGGCAGTAACACCGGTGAGGGGCAACATCGCCATCTCGTCCAACACGATGCCACATCTCGTCTCTATACAACAATGTCCCACAAGGCTAACCTATCCCGAGTGACTATTGTGCGAGGTAACAGATGAAAGTTGAAGCTTGAAGACCGGAGGGCATCGTCCCATCTTCAAAGACTTCGTACAAACTCTAATCCCAAGCCATCGTACAACTCTCGACAACCAGGGTGATGCAAATAGGTCCCGAATACCTCAAAATGGATGCCCAGATTGCACTTCTCAAAATCCGAGTGGACATTACGATTGCGAGTGCTCATACTTGAGACGACCCGGCCATGTAAGCCAAGGCCGACTGACCACTTCTCTAGTACACTGCGGTGAGCAGCAGTACACCTATGGCACCTTTTGCCTATAAATAAGATGCTTGGGGTGCTAATTTCTAAGAGAAAAAAGACGGGGAAACCCTGCACAATTTGCTCTGCACTCGCCATACAGTGTATTTTCCCACTTTCAAACACCTGTGAGCTCATATATAGCCTCTTTTGTACCCACAAAAGCCCAGTGTTTACCCACTCTAAAGATATAGAAGCCCTTTTTATCAGTCAGTTGTAAGCCTTCTCACACACTTTAGAGTCTTTCTCTTCATCTTTGCACACACTCTTCTACACGTTGAGAGTCGTGTTGCTTGCTTTTGCCGAGACTTCGGTCCGTGGTTTCATTCCAGTCTGTATATATCTATATTATATATATATATATATATATTTATATATATATATTGACTAACATTATCGAGTTATGCCTTGATTGAGCCTAGACTTGATTACAGAAGCGTTTCTTCGCTTTAATATATATATATATATATATATATATATATATATATATATATATATATATCAACTATGTGTCGGACTTTGTTCGATGAGCCTAGACTTCGGTCTGGTGCGTTTACTCACTTTTATATATATACTTATATATATGAACTATGGTCGAACTATGTTCGATGAGCCTAGATTTTATATTCGGTGCGTTTATTGCTTTTATATATATATATATATATATATATATATATATTTTATCCTACCTGGAGTTCCCTTCGTGGCAGTTGATCGCTTTTACAGCTTTCTTTAAATTTCGTCCTGCCTGGAGTTTACTTCGTGGCAGTTGATCGCATTTACAGCTTTATTAACATTTTGTCCCGCCTGGAGTTTCCTTCGTGGCGGTTGACCGTATCTACAGTTTTATTTACATTTCTGATCCCCCATGGAGGTGCTTCGTGGTTGGTGATCCTGTCTGTATATATATATATTTACCGCTTTTATATATATACCTGCTTATTGCTTTTATACAAATTGCAATATTACATATACTAAGAATCATGTGATCACAGATTCATCTCATTGGATCTACATTCGGTTCCGTGATGGACATTTTCAAGTTTAAGCCACTTGTAAATTATTCTCGCGATGTCTGTATTTCCTCAGATGGTTTCCATACCCACGAGGAAGTCGGCATTATTTTTGGATGTATTATTTTTCATACGGATGCCTCGCATCCGTCAAATAAAATCAATTCAGCCGCTCACTTAATAAAAATGGGAGTGTAAAAGGTCTCAATTCCTATTGAGCATTAGGGTTTGAAAAAACCTCTTTTATAAATCATCATTGCCATATCTTGCTAAAAACTGAATTTTTACATAAATTAAAACCTTATGTATATAGGTTCGAACGAGGCCTCGCACAACTTTCATATAACAGCACATTGACCCATACACACACACACACACTCAGATAATAGTTTCTTGAAATGTGGCGGTCACCATGGTAACACGGATGTCGGGGGGTGCCTAACACCTTCCCCCCGCATAACCAAGTCCCCGGACCCTAAATGAATATCGGTTTCGCCGACCCGTATATCAGTGTCACATCACTAGGTCAATGTGCAAACCTTTTCTCGGTTGTGTTGGTACAACCATTTAAAAAACAAATTGGCTACTCTTAACAGTCCCATCGTCGACATTATACATGTCGGACCTTTTTCACTTGTTTTTTCAAACAAATCTCACCTAAAATGAGAACACCAAAGAACAAGTAACGGAAAGGGACACCCAAAAATCCCGACGTCGATATGCGGTCTATCGTATGCATGGTGAATTCTTCTATTATTCCATTCTTTATTATTTTGTTGGAATAACATGTCTATGTGGACTACCGCATGCATGGTGAATGATCTTTTGTATTCATTCCTTATTAAATTGTGGAAATGATCTGTCTACATGGATTACCGCATGGCGGGCAAAAATCCATTTGCAGTTTCATATATTCTATTATACTAAGTTGGTTAAAGTTTAGGCTTCTATAATCCATGAAATTAGTAGAATATCCTGGATATTTGCGCTTCATCCAGTATCTTTTCATGGAAATATTCTTCTGAGCATTCTTGAATTTTACTCCACAAAACAGTATCATGTTGACAATTTGGACGTTATTGATTTCTGGATAAATTAAATTATAAATCTTTAAAAATTTATCCTTGAACTTGTTTTATTGAATTCTTATATCATTGTCATCATCCTCATGTTCATAATATGTTGAAAGTCACATGTGGCCTGTAATGCATAGATGGACTTGGTATGATTATGACCAGGGATAATTAGGTATAATCATGATCGTAATGTTACAAATGATGTGGTAAAAGTCCTCATTGGCCGTAGTGCATTGATGGACAGTTGTTAGCATGATTATGACCATTGATGAATACACGAATATCCTTGTCCCGTAGTGCATGGATAATTTGTGGCCGTGATACTAATGAATATCATTGGCCGTAGTGCAGGGATGATGTGGTTTATTTGTTAAGCTGAGTCTCAACGATAAAAGTGATGAAAAATCTTTTAAATCATAGAAGATAGTAGATTTTATTCTCTACTTGACTCTTCTAATGGATTTCTTGTTCCGCTGCAGTTAAACTTGATGTTTGTTATATTTTATCAATTTAACACTGTTGAAGGCTAACGATATATTATTCTACATTATCTTAGTCATAATATTTCTTACTGGGCTAGTTGAGCTCACCCTTTCTTTCACTGTTCTCTGCAGGAAATGAGAATATAGCTGGGACGAGTCGGGGAACGGATTGACGGTACATATGGTTCTTTTAGTAGTCCTCACTATTCTATAAAATAGTGTGACAATAAATGTAATGATGACTCCATTGAGTGGGGATATTGTCTAGATGACAATATTCTTATTAAAACTCTTAGATTATGTTTTATCGTATTTTACACGACTGTTGTATAATTAAGTTGTATTTGAATTTTGTACCATGTATTTGGCGACTCAAGATGGGTGATGTATACCTATTTTGGGGGCGCCACAGTTGGTATCAACGCTTAGGGGTATGATCCTTGGCTAAGATGTGAGACTAGAACTAGGAGGGGAGAGACGGGGAATTCATTCGTTAGTATGACCTACCTAATTTTATTTGGTATTTAATTGGTCAGTCGGAGTATAGGGATAATATGTTGCATGTCAATTAACCTTTGTTTTGTGGCATTATTTGAAAATGACATCCGAGAATGTTGAGAATAGCAATGGAGCACAGGAGACCGTTGAGTCTCTACAAATCATTAATCAGGATAATGTGCATCAGGAAGGCGACAATCCTCTTGCAAACATCAACACTGACCAAATGATGAACGATGGAATGTTCAGAGGCTTTATGCAATTCATGCAACATCAGGTGAGAGTGGCTCCTATCCAAAATGTAGGTGGAAACACTAAAAACTCTCGGACGGTCACCGCTAAATAGTTCAAGGAGCTGGGACTACCGGAGTTTATTGGAGAGCCAAAACCACTTAAGGCAGAAGCATGGATAAAGAAGATCACCAAGATATTTGATGTCTTGGGATGCTATGAGGAACAAAAGGTTCTCTTTGCCACCTTTATGTTGCGAGGAGAGGCAGATTACTGGTGGGAATCGGTAAAGCGTACTCAACCTGCCGCATTGAAGATATCTTGGGAGAAGTTCCAAGAACTATTCAACGACAAGTACTTTCCCGAAAGTATTCATCACATAAAAGAGGTAGAGTTCATCAAGTTGGAGCAGAACAATATGATCGTGTCGCAGTACGAAGCTAAGTTTACCGAGTTGTCCCGGTTTACGTCTCACTTAGTTGATAATGAGGAGAGAATGACGTGAATGTTTCTAAGAGGTTTGAAACCCGAGATACGTCAATACCTTATCTCTCATAAACTGTGTTTGTATTCAGATGTTGTGAATAGGGCTCAGTTATTGGAGTGCGATAACTAGTCAACCCAACCAAGAGAAAGCAGCCGGTAAAATGATAATACCAGTGGTAGCAGTCATCGAAGTGGTGACAATAAACATGGAGGGAATGATGGAAAGACGTCAGCACCATCACCCGTTGTTAAGGAAAGAGAACGACCACCTATCATATGCTTCAAATGCGGAGGGGAGGGACACATCAGTCCAAACTGTGCGCAGCAGTCCAAAATGTGTTAGAATTGTGGAAGAGAAGGTCACCTAGCTAGATTTTATCGTATTGGGAAGCCAAGTCCAGTTGGAACGGTGACACCAAATGCCATCCAAGACAAGTCAAAACCAGTAGTTCATGGGAGAGTGTTTGCCATGACCTCCCAGAAAGCAAGGAACCCAAACGAGGTCATCACGGGTAAGCTTATCATAAACTCTAGCGAAGTATATACCTTATTTGATACCGGTTCTACCTATTCTTTTATTTCTCCTACTTGCACTCAACGTTTAAATTTGATTACGGAGAAATTAGAATTTGACTTATCTGTTAAAACTCCGTTGGGAGAAACCTTCATTACATCCACTGTTTATAAGTCTTGTTTGATTCAAATTGGTAACCACATGTTACTTGTCGATCTTATCTCCTTAAAAATACTTGCATTTGACGTGATTCTAGGGATTGATTAGTTAACTACTCATCATGCTAAAATTGATTGTTTTCGTAAGGTTGTTAGCTTTCATATTCCTAATCAACCTATTATACGAATTCAAGCAACCAAACCATTAAAATCAATCACGATCATCTCAAGCCATAAAAAGCTATTCGTTTATTAAAAAAGCGGATGTCGAGCTTTCTTAGCTCATGTCATAGATTTAAACAAAAATACGTCAAATTTGAATGATATTTCTATTGTTAATAAATTTCCTGACGTATTCCCCGAAGAACTTCCTGGCCTACCCCCGAAGCGTGAAATCGAGTTTGGTATCGACCTTGAACCCGGTACAAAACCCATTTCCAAAGCCCCATATCAAATGTCTCCTATTGAACTTCAGGAGTTAAAAACCCTAACTACATGAATTGTTAGACATCGGTTTCATTCGTCCTAGTACGTCTCCTTGGGGTGCTCCTGTTCTATTTGTGAAGAAGAAAGATGGAAGTATGCGACTTTGTATTGATTATCGGGAGTTGAATCGTGTCACCATCAAAAATAGGTACTTGTTGCCTCGTATTGATGACCTATTTGACCAGTTGCAAGGAGCCAAATTCTTTTCAAAGATCGATCTTCATTCCAGATATCATCAGTTAAAGATTAGAATCGATGACATTCCAAAGACAACTTTCAGAACTCGGTATGGGCATTATGAATTCCTAGTCATGTCTTTTGGATTGACTAATGCTCCTGCTGCCTGAATGGATATGATGAACCGAGTATTCAAGGAATATTTAGATCACTTTGTGGTCATCTTTATTGATGACATCCTCATATATTCCAAAAGCCATGAAGATCATGAGCAACACTTGAGGCTGATACTCCAAAAGCTTCATAAAAACAAGCTTTATGCCAAGTTGAAGAAATGCGAGTTCTGGCTTGAGGAAGTAGCATTCCTTGGGCACGAAGTATCAAATCATGGAATATCTGTTGACTCGACAAAGATTGAAGCTATTCAAAGATGGGAGCAACCTAAATCGATGAAAAGTCGTGAGCTTTCTCAATTAAAATTTGGTTATTATCGGAGATTCGTAGAAGGGTTTTCTCGAATCGCTACTCCATTAACTCACCTGACTTGGAAAGATACAAAGTTCAGTTGGAGCAAGGAATGTGAAAAGAGTTTTCAAGAACTCAAGAGGAGGCTTATTTCAGCACCTATTCTGATAATACAATCTGGCTCAAAGGGATTTGTCATCTACAATGATGTTTCAGGCAAAGATTTAGGATGTGTTCTCATGCAACATGGGAAAGTCATATCCTATGCCTCATGACAACTCAAAGGATATGAGAGGAATTATCCTACTCATGATCTAGAGTTGGCAACTGTCGTTTTTTTGCTTAAGATTTGGAGGCATTACCTGTATGGAGAGAAGGTGGAGATCTATACTGATCATAAAAGCCTCAAATATTTCTTCACTCAAAAGGAACTCAATATGCGGCAACAACGATGGCTTGAGCTATTGAAGGATTACGATCATGCCATTCAATACCATCCTGAAAAAAAGCGTACGTAGTAGTCATCACATTGAGTAGAAAGATCATATCTTGAATGCGAGTGCGATATTGTCAACGCAGGCCTATTTTGTATGACTTACAAAGGATGGAGATAGAGTTAAAGACTCCAGGGACCCATGTGATGTAATAACCCATATTTTTTAAAATTAAATATTAATTAATTTTATTTTATACAATTGTATTCAAATTGAAAAAGGTATTTTTTTTTCTTCTTCTTTGTTTTGTTTGGAAAGTTAAATTGTTTTAGTAGATAATTAAATAATCGATTAAATTAAAAATGGGAAGTCCATTAGAGTTTTGGTAGCTCCTATATTGAGCTATATTTATATTTAAAGAGTGAAGTTGTAACTTTAATCATATTCTAATTTGATTAGTTGAATTTTCGAGTAGAATATATACTTATACGCACTGCAGTCCATTAGAAAAATTATAATTTATTCATCTGATGTCGGAATTGAGTGAATCCAAATCAGGTGTCTTCAGTCTTTCGTCCTCTACAATTTTGAGTAAGGGAGAAACTTGAGGTAATGTTAGATTTTCAAGAGTGGGGGTATGAGGAAGAAGATAATCCCATTTGTTAACATTTTGAAGAAAAAATAAAATAAAATATCCGGAGTGGGAAGCCACTTGGGAGATGGAGGAGTCTATTCGAGTGGAGTATGATCCACATCTCTTTGAAAATTAGGTGCGTTCCATTCTTTTGATTCCGGGGATGAAATCCTTTTTAAGGGGGGAGGTAATGTAATACCCATAAAAAAATAAATAAAAATAAAATAATAATAATAATAATAAAATATATTATTAAAGCTTTTAGTTGGACTTTTTATAAGACAGACTAAATTTATGTTAGTTTTCTTATGTTTGGGTTAAATTTATGTGGGCTAATTAAAAGTGATGGATAATATTATTTGATTATAAATTTGGGCCTTAATATTCATTGAACCCAATTAAAAGTTCATTAGGATAAGACCCTCTTAATTAATAAATAGCTAGCCCTAATCTTATTTTGTTACACAATATTTCGAGGGAAAATAGAGGAAGAGAGAGGCGACGGCTCAAGACGGAGGAGGAATTAACAATCAATAGTGAGAATCAATTCAGGTTAGTATATTATGGTTTGAAAATCACTTTTGTAGTATATTTTCCTTGAGTATTTGTATGATGATGGATGGATATAAAGTAATATAAATATGTAAGTACATGTAAGATAACTATGAAGAATTTTTCCGAATTAGTTATAAAAGAGTTCTGCAATTATATGTCTAATAATCTAATAAGTATCAATTGAGTGAATAGTCAGCATATATATTCAATCAAGGAGGGAATTGTCCGATTAAAATAATGAAAATATTGAAAGTGACTTTATATTTGCAAAAGTTGTTTAATTGCTATATATAATAAGCTATGTGTTGTTTGTTAGCTAATATATAACATATACATATAATGTTTAATGTATAATCATGATCAATGGGAATGGAGGCTTAATTATATTACTAAATGGAATCACGGAAGACTAATGGAAATGGTTTAATTAGTATATATGTATTTGTATAATATTTAGATAAGTAATTAAATTTAATGTTAAGATTATAAAAGCTATTACGGAAATTTTGCATAATGAACTAATTCATTACATTGATGATAGTAATAAAATTTATGCGCTTGATAAATTTAATTGTATTAATAATTAAATGATTAATGATAAAAAAAAATATATTTTTTTATAAGTGTACTTATATTTATTATTATTTTGTTCAAGCCATTCGAACGGAAGGAACTTAACGAACTATATTGGGATAATAATTTTGGGTATTGCGTTGTTATTCCGTAGTGCGGATTAAAATACTCTTTAAATGATACTCTTGTTAAATTTAATTTGTTCGTTGTTTCCTTATTTCGAATTCTATTATTATTTCACATAATTGTTTCCTGTGAAATAAATATATTAGTTTCATTTTAGAGTTGATACATATGACTCGTATTTGTACTCTTTGAATTAGGTTATCATGTTTAGTACTATTTATTTTTATAATTGTAGAGCGGTACATGTTGCTACCTTCTTTTTGAGACCTTGTGACTATAATTTGATTTGGTTCAACATGTACATATAGAACCCTTTTGTTGGTATTTTGTCGCATGTGTTGTGACATGATATTTTTGTTAGAATATACTTAGTAGGGTATACGAGCTATAACCACCGTGGGGGTACCACAGAGCATGTCGTCTTAACACGAGAGGCATGACCCTTTCCGTGGCAGTGTGATTAGTCCACGGCGTCTCCATTTTGGGCTCCGGAGTAAATGGGTCCTTTGGTGTTTTGTTGTGGGAGGCGTATGGGTTAACCCTAGTTTTCTGTTCTGCGGATTTGTGATATTGTGCCAAACACACCTATCCGATTTGCATACATTTGGATTCGCGGTCCAATGTGTGATTTGTCTGTGTGACATTATTTTGGTTGCCTGTGTGGTATCATTTGACTTGCCTGTGTGGCATTCTTTTGACTTGCCTGTGTGGCAACGTATATTTCTGAGCTCACTCGGTATGAATAACACCCAACCATTTGATTCAGCCTATTATTTCATTGTATTAGTTTTGTTTGTTTATGTTCAGTTCAATTCATTGAGTTAGTTATTTTAGGTCGTTATTTCTTTATTCTTCAATTGGTTTCGTCAATTTTGTTTATTAAGATATATTCCATTCAGATCTTTGGAGATTATATTTTCGTTTGTATTTACACTTGAAGCTTTGTTCAGTATTTTGTCTCAATTGTTTTCGTATATCAGTTGTATATTTGTATCTGTACTGGGCAATTGGCCATGCTGTGTTTTTCTTCCGACAGGTTTGCAGGGGTGATTCAGGGCTAGTGTGATGAGAGAGTTGTCTTTGACCATCTAGGTTGATTTGAATTTTAAGTTTTGATTATTTTGGCTCTGTTTGGAGAATTGTATTTAGTACTTTATTAATGGATCACCACTATTAATATTTGAAGTCATTAGTGCTCTATTTACTTATTTTGAGGTTTGTTGTGCTTTGCACGTGACCTCCCTTTCCTTTTCGGGAGGGCGGCTGTTACAGAGATATTTTTTTTTATCATTAATCATTTAATATTAATACAATTAAATTTATTGGCAGAAAAATTTTATTACTATCATCAACAGAATGAATTAGTTCATTATGCAAAATTTCCAGCATAGCTTTTATAATCTTAACATTAAATTTAATTACTTATCTAAATATTATACAAATACATATATACTAATTAAACCATTTCCATTAGTCTTCCAGTGATTCCATTTAGTAATATAATTAAGCCTCCATTCCAATTGATCATGATTATACATTAAACATTATATGTATATGTTATATATTAGCTAACAAACAACACATAACTTATTATATATAGCAATTAAACAACTTTTGCAAATATAAAGTCACTTTCAATATTTTCATTATTTTAATCGAACAATTCCTCCTTGATTGAATATATATGCTGACTATTCACTCAATTGATACTTATTAGATTATTAGACATATAATTGCAGAACTCTTTTATAACTGATTCGGAAAAATTCTTCATAGTTATCTTATATGTACTTACATATTTATATTACTGAATATCCATCCATCATCATACAAATTCTCAAGGAAAATATACTACAAAAGTGATTTTCAAACCATAATATACTAACCTGAATTGATTCTCACTATTGATTGTTAAGTCCTCCTCCGTCTTGAGCCGTCGCCTCTCTCTTCCTCTATTTTCCCTCGAAATATTGTATAACAAAATAAGATTAGGGCTAGCTATTTATTAATTAAGAGGGTCTTACCCTAATGAACTTTTAATTGGGTTCAATGAATATTAAGGCCCAAATTTGTAATTAAATAATATTATCCATCACTTTTAATTAGCCCACATAAATTTAACCCAAACATAAGAAAACTAACATAAATTTAGTTTGTCTTATAAAAAGTCCAATTAAAAGCTTTAATAATATATTTTATTATTATTATTATTATTATTATTTTATTTTTATTTTTTTTTTACGGGTATTACATTACCTCCCCCTTAAAAAGGATTCCGTCCCCGTAATCAAAAGAATGGCACGCACCTAATTTTCAAAGAGATGCGGATCATACTCCACTCAAATAGACTCCTCCATCTCCCAAGTGGCTTCCCGCTCCGGATATTTTATTTTATTTTTTCTTCAAAATGTTAACAAATGGGATTATCTTCCGCCTCATACCCCCACTCTTGAAAATCTAACATTACCTCAAGTTTCTCCCTTACTCAAAATTGTAGAGATTTAAAGATCAAGACACTGATTTGGATTCACTCAATTCCGACATCAGATGAATAAATTATAATTTTTCTAATGGACTGCAGTGCATATAAGTATATATTCTACTTGAAAATTCAACTAATCAAATTAGAATATGATTAAAGTTACAACTTCACTCTTTAAATATAATTATAGCTCAATATAGGAGCTACCAAAACTCTAATGGACTTCCCATTTTTAATTTAATCGATTATTTAATTATCTACTAAAACAATTTAACTTTCCAAACAAAACAAAGAAGAAGAAAAAAAATACCTTTTTCCATTTGAATACAATTGTATAAAATAAAATTAATTAATATTTAATTTTAAAAAATATGGGTTATTACATTTTTCACCCCTTAAAATAATTCCGTCCTCGGAATTCAAATAAGTTACATAACATTTAATTTAGTTTTTATTTAAATTACATAATTATTCATAAACTTTAATTAAGATGTAGCGCCGCCATTTGTAACGATCAAGCCTAGTAAGTCCATCGGTCCACACAATTATCCATGTACTCATAAAAGATTAAATAATGCCACTCGTGTCAAGCCTTGGTAAGGTTCTTCACACAGATCAAATTAGATCACATGATCCACCGTCATTGCGTGCGAGAATATCGCTAATATCTTTGAGTTTCATTCTTGCAAACGTCGTATTCTTGAACATAACTTCGAAAACACAAAATTTTATTCATCTAAATACGATTCGAATACCCAAAATATTTAAAATTATTTTTAACTCAGTAAAATGTTTATGTTCTACACATGACAAAAAAGATTTAACAAATTATTTTTATTTAATTTATTTATTTTACATAAATACATGCAAAACTTCAATGACATCGGACAAACAAAATAATTGTACAAATTATATCTCCAACTCACCCTAAGAACTCAAGAGTTTCAAAATATCATAACTTAGAATCAAATTAGTTCTCAAATAATATTATACCAAAAATATATTACTACTAAGATCTCTTCATCACCATACCAAACTCCAAATCATATATCCTACTATCTGAATAAGTAAACTATAGCTTTCAAAACCTCTTAAAGATTCATCACTTATTGTATATATCTAATCATTCAATGAATCAATCATTCTCTTAATGCAATTCTTAACCCAACAAATTCCAAGATCTCCACACACTATCACTCAAAATTTCATATAAGATAACTCCAATATTCTACTAGGAAATAATCGCAAAATTTATTTACTTAAAAAAAAAATTAATCTAATTACCTCGAATTTCTACAACAGCTCAAAATTACAAGAGATCCTTTGTACTTAATAATTTTCACTTTATCATTTCATCCCACCGATTCACATACCTCAAATTATTCACAACTTAACAAAAATCATAATCTAACCCAAATCAAATCCTCAATTTCAAAATCATAATAATTTGTAATTTACCTAAAATAACTCTAACAAAAAAAATTCTCCAATATCAAAACTCGCTGATACAAATGCTCATATCATAATCGTATAATCATTTCTTAACTGAACAAAATATGACATTCTACTTCTTAATGATCAAATCACAATCCTTAACTAATATTATTGCTCCAACGCATAACAATAATAATCTTAACAAATTATCTCACCTTTCTCAAATCAACTACAACTCAAAAAGTGGAGGACAATTCGTCAAAATCAAGACCAACCAAACAGAGAACAAAATCGAGTCGAACTCCTACGTCTACCCAGTGATTTATCCACAACTCACAGGTCAAACATAAATAGATTTTCTACAAAAAAGAACCTGGCTTTGATACCATCTCTATAGCACCCCTCCCCCCCCCCCCCTCCCGAAAAGGAAAGGGAGGTCACGTGCAAAGCACAACAAACCTCAAAATAAGTAAATAGAGCACTAATGACTTCACATATTAATAGTGGTAATCCATTAATAAAGTACTAAATACAATTCTCCAAACAGAGTCAAAATAATCAAAACTTAAAATTCGAATCAACCTAGATGGTCAAAGACAACTCTCTCATCACACTAGCCCTGAATCACCCCTGCAAACCTATCGGAAGAAAAACACAGCATGAGCCAATTGCCCAGTATGGATACAAATATACAACTGATATACGAAAATAATTGAGACAAAATACTGAATAAAGCTTCAAGTGTAAATACGAACAAAAATATAATCTCCAAAGATCTAAATGAAATATATCGGAATAAACAAAATTGACGAAACCAATTGAAGAATAAAGAAATAACGAACTGAAATAACTAACTCAATGAATTAAACTGAACAGAAACAAACAAAACTAATACAATGAAATAATAGGCTGAATTAAATGGTTGGGTGTTATTCATACCGAGTGAGCTTAGAAATATACGTTGCCACATTGGCAAGTCAAAAGAATGCCACACAGGCAAGTTAAATGGTACCACACAGGCAACCAAAATAATGTCACAAAGACAAATCACACATTAGACCGCGAATCCAAATGTATGCAAATCGAATAGGTGTGTTTGGCACAACATCACAAATCCGCAGAACAGAAAACTAGGGTTAACCCATACGCCTCCCACAAAAAAACACCAGATGACCCATTTACTCCGGAGCCCAAATGGAGACGCCGTGGACTAATCACACTGCCACGAAAAGTGTCATGCCTCTCGTGCCAAGACGACATGCCTGTGGTACCCCCACAGGTGGTTATAGCTCAGGTATACCCTATGGTATATTCTAACAAAAATATCATGTCACAACACATGCGACAAAATACCAACAAAAGGGTTCTATATGTACATGTTGAACCAAATCAAATTATAGTCACAAGGTCTCAAAAAGGAGGTAGCAACATGTACCGCTCTACAATTATCAAAATAAATAGTACTAAACATGATAACCTAATTCAAAGAGTACGAATACGAGTCATATGTATCAACTCTAAAATGAAACTAATATATTTATTTCACAGGAAACAATTATGTGAAATAATAATAGAATTCAAAATAAGGAAACAACGAACAAATTAAATTTAACAAGAGTATCACTGAAAGAGTACGGAATCCGTACCTGGAATAACAACGCAATACCCAAAATTATTATCCCAATATAGTTTGTTAAGTTCCTTCCGTTCGAATGACTTGAACAAAATAATAATAAATATAAGTACACTTATAAAAAAAATATATTTTTTTTATCATTAATCATTTAATTATTAATACAATTAAATTTATTGGCAGAAAAATTTTATTACTATCATCAACATAATGAATTAGTTCATTATGCAAAATTTCCAGCATAGCTTTTATAATCTTAACATTAAATTTAATTACTTATCTAAATATTATACAAATACATATATACTAATTAAACCATTTCCATTAGTCTTCTGTGATTCCATTTAGTAATATAATTAAGCCTCCATTCCCAGTGATCATGATTATACATTAAACATTATATGTATATGTTATATATTAGCTAACAAACAACACATAACTTATTATATATAGCAATTAAACAACTTTTGCAAATATAAAGTCACTTTCAATATTTTCATTATTTTAATCGGACAATTCCCTCCTTGATTGAATATATATGTTGACTATTCACTCAATTGATACTTATTAGATTATTAGACATATAATTGCAGAACTCTTTTATAACTGATTCGGAAAAATTCTTCATAGTTATCTTACATGTACTTACATATTTATATTACTTAATATCCATCCATCATCATACAAATACTCAGGGAAAATATACTACAAAAGTGATTTTCAAACCATAATATACTAACTCGAATTGATTCTCACTATTGATTGTTAATTCCTCCTCCGCTTTGGTAGTAATCCTCTCTCTTCCTCTCTATTTTCCCTCGAAATATTGTATAACAAAATAAGATTAGGGCTAGCTATTTATTAATTAAGATGGTCTTACCCTAATGAACTTTTAATTGGGTTCAATGAATATTAAGGCCCAAATTTGTAATCAAATAATATTATCTATCACTTTTAATTAGCCCACATAAATTTAACCCAAACATAAGAAAACTAACATAAATTTAGTCTATCTTATAAAAAGTCCAATTAAAAGCTTTAATAATATATTTTATTATTATTATTATTTTATTTTTATTTATTTTTTTACGGGTATTACATGTGATGATGGCGAATATACAAGTAGAACCGACTTTAATCGATAAAGTTAAAGCTACTCGAGCTTATAGACACGGAGTGATGCGCATGATGAGGAAGAAAGTGCGAAGAAGGTTCTATCTTAGGAGCAAGAATCGATGAAGAAGGAATACTTCGAGTCAACTCCAGACTTTGTGTTTCTAATGACCCTGATTTAAAGTATAAAATCATGATGGAGGCGCATAACACACCGTTTGCAATCCATCCTGGGATACCAAAATGTATCGTGATCTTCGACATACATTTTGGTGGAGCAATATGAAGAGAGAGATCACAAATTTTATCTCAAGGTGTCTAACTTGTCAACGACTCAAAGAGGAGCATCAAGTGCCAAAAGGTCCATTGCACCCACTTGAAATTCCAGAATGAAAGTGGGATCACATTACCATGGATTTCGTTATCGGTATTCCTAAGGTTTTTCAAGGCATAGATGCAATTTGGGTCATTGTTGATAGATTGACCAAGTCTGCTCATTTCTTACCAATACAAGAAACTTATACACTTGAACGTCTTGCTAGTATGTACATAAACGAGATTGTAAGATTGCATGGTATGCCAGTATCCATAGTTTCTGATCGAGACCCAAGATTCACTTCAAGATTTTGGGTTAGTTTACAAAAAGCTATGGGCACGGATTTACGATTTAGTTCGGCATATCATCCTCAAACGAACGGGCAGTCGGAGAGGACTATTCAAACTCTTAAAGATCTATTAAGACTTTGTGTCCTTGACTTCAAGGGAAGTTGGGACAAGTTCTTACCATTGGTGGAGTTTTCCTACAACAACAGTTATCAAACAAGTATTGGCATGGTTCCATTTAAGGCGTTGTATGGAAAAAAGTGTCGTTCTCCAGAATGCTTGGATGAGGTGGGTGAAGCAACATTGTTGGGACCGGATTGATGCGTATGACTACAGAAAAGATTCAAATGATCCGACAACGTATAAAAACCTCCCAAGATCGACAAAAGAGTTATGCTGATCTTCATCGATAGGACATGTAATTCAATATTGGAGATCATGTGTTGTTACGTGTTGCTCCATGGAAAGGAGTTACGATATTTGGAAAGAGAGGAAAGCTCAATCCTCGATTCATTGGCCCATTTTTAATCCTCGATCGAGTAGGAACTGTGGTCTATAGACTCGCCTTACCGCCAAGTATGTCTCGTGCTCATAACATTTTTTCACATATCTATGTTATGTAAATATGTGAAAGACCCGAACCACATTATTGAATTAGAACCAGATGAGATAGCTGAAGATTTAACATATGAAGAGGTACCTGTTAAAATCTTGGATAAAAAGGATCATATTCTACGCTCCAAGGTTATACCTCAAGTCAAAGTTTTGTGGAGAAACCACGATGTTGAATAAATGACCTGGGAGTTAGAATCTGAAATGAAGTCAAGGTATCCTTACCTCTTCGACATACCAGGTACGCACCCTAATTTCGAGGACAAAATTTTATAAGAAGGGGAGGTTGTACGACCCCAACTTTTATGAATAAAGATTAATTTTTCTCGAAATATATTTTTGAATATTATAGTGTGGATTTGATATAATGTTATAGTTGTGGGTATTATTTACAATTTTTGCAAAGTAAGCAAGTGGTTATATAACATTTGATTGGTCGGGGAATATTTATTTTAACAGGAAATATTCGTGATGGCACAATCATTAGTGGACCCCGCAACGGAAGTATTGTCGTAGTTAGAAAACGACATAATTATCTTTTTATAAAAATAACGGCGAAAGTTTTACCGTTAAACTGTTGAACTACCCGGTGGTAAAAGTATAGTAATACGTTTGGTTGCATAGTAGCACACGGTATTGATTATTGATGCTTACGTGAGAAGTCACTCAGTTATACTCAATTATTGCTACAGTAATTGTTGTATCATATCTCTCATATTATTGATTCAATTATTGTCACAATATCATCTGCATAATATTTATTATTATTAAATCAATAATTGAGACGACAAATTTATTCATATTATTATTTGCAATATTGACAATGTCTAGAAGTTTTGTCAAGGAGAGGTTTGGTCACCTAATTGAGCGCCAATAAGGAGAAATCCTTATCGAAAAGCCCCCTCTTTCTTGAGAACTACCTGATTGTTAAATATTGTGAGTTATTGAACTTTGCAAATGGGCGTCTTAGGAATGGTAAAAGCGAAGTAGGCGAGCCAGGGACGCCAAAGGCCCGGGTTTTGGTGAAATTTGGAATTATGATGCCGTGGCTGGTCCTTAAAATGGCAACCCCCATGAAGTTTCTCCCTTTAAATTTTTTTTTTTGCAAACTCATTGCTACACCAGAAATAGTAATAATAATAAATATTAAAAATAATAAAATAATTAATAATAAATAATAATACAAATAAACATGATTAATTAATTACCTACATTAACTACATATCTTAATCAATTAAAATATTAATAGTATTATAAATTAGTATTATTAATTAATTACCTACATTAACTACATATCTTAATTATAGTTTTCAATTATAGTTAAAATATATTGAAGATTGCATTAAAAACAAATAGTTGTTGTAGCTCAGTTGGTTTGAACTCTTATTTATTTACTTACAAGTCTTGCGTTCAAGCCTCACAACCCACAAGTAGTAACATTTTATTATTATTATTTTTTTTAAAAGTTCATGGGCCACGTGGGCGGGCCGGGCCGCGGGCCCGCTTGCCAGGTCTATGAGTTATAATGTTAATAATGAATAAGTTCGTGTTGATTAAAGATGAAATTGATAGTTCCATTGTGTTGGAATTATTAGTGTTAGTGGAAATTGACATTTATTTCGATAATAATTGATGTCTGGAGGTTATATTGACCAATCGGGTAATTAATCGGATAAATGAGCAATGAATTGCTATTATTTCACATGCATATAACTATTTGTTCACATGTGTGTACTATTGATTCACATTCATGTACTATTAGGGGAGCTGGTGCAAGATTGATAATACTTGCATGACTAAATTAAAAATGGAGGTATAGATGAAGGTACTATACTGTAATTAGTTTTTTCACATGATTATACTATTAAGTCACATGAATGAACTATTAATTTATATTATTTACTATTAGGGGAGGTGGTGCAAGTTTGATAATACTTACAAGACTAAATTAAAAATGAAGAAAAGGAGGAAGGTATTATCTTTGTAATATTTTGAGCCCCAAGCGTGCGATTATCGAAACTATATTTTCCTATAAATAGAAGCTCATTCTTCTTTCATTCACACCAATTCACTAAGTCTCACAAGAGCAATTATTATAGAGAGAAATTATAGAGAAAGAAGAAGAGAAGTCTCTTTACTACACTATTCCAATATCCAGTTTCTTCTAAGGTAAGGGGTATTATTTCTTTCGTATTCATTAAGAGAGTTATTTTCTTTCAATACTTGTAAGGGTTGTTATTCTATCATTATTATTCTGTTGAAATAACCTGTCTGTGTGGTCTATCGCATGCCTCGTTAATTCTTTTGTTATTCCATTCTTTATTATTACATTGGAATAACTTTTATGCATCTTGATCTATCGTATGCATGGTGAATTCTTCTGTTATTCCATTCTTTATTATTCTGTTGGAATAACCTGTCTATGTGGACTATCGCATGCATGGTGAATGATCCGTTGTATTCATTCCTTATTAAATTGTGGAAATGATTTGTCTACGTGGATTACCGCATGGCGGGCAAAAATCCATTTGTAGTTTCATATATTCTATTATACTCATTTGGTTAAAGGTTTGGCTTCTATACTCCATGAAATTAGTAGAATATCTTGGATATTTGCGCTTCATCCAATGATCTATTCATGGAAATATTCTTACGAGCATTCTTGAATTTTACTCCACAAAAGCAAAGATGTCGTGTTGACAATTTGGACGTTATTGATTTCTGGATAAATTAAATTATAAATCTTTAAAAAATTATCTTTGAACTTGTTTTATTGAATTCTTATATCATTTTCATCATCCTCATGTTTATAATATGTTGAAAGTCATATGTGGCCAGTAGTAAATAGATGGACTTGGTATGATTATAACTAGGGATTATTCGGTATAATCATGACCGTAATGTTACAAATGATGTGGTAAAAGTCCTCATTGGTCGTAGTGCATTAATGGACAGTTGTTGGCATGATCATGACCACTGATGAATACACGAATATCATTGGCCCGTAGTGCATGGATAATTTGTGGTCGTGATACTAATGAATATCCTTGGCCATAGTGCAGGGATGATGTGGTTTATTTATTAAGCTGAGTCTTAGTGATAAAAGTGATGAAAACCCTTTTAAATCATAGAAGATAGTAGATTTTATTCTCTATTTACTCTTCTAATGGATTGCTTGTTCCGCTGCAGTTAAACTTGATGTTTGTTATATTTTATCAGTTTAACACTGTTGAAGGCTAACAATAAATTATTCTGCATTATCTTAGTCATAATATTTCTTACTGGGCTAGTTGAGTTCACCCTTTCTTTCACTCTTCTGTTCAGGAAATGAGAATATAGCTGGGACGAGTTGGGGAACGGATTGATGGTCCAGATGGTTTTTTAGTAGTCCTCACTATTCTATAAAATAGCGTGACAATAAATATAATGAGGACTCCATTGAGTGGGGATATTGTCTAGATGACAATATTCTTATTAAAACTCTTAGATTATGTTTTGTCATATTTTACACGAATGTTGTATAATTAAGTTGTATTTGAATTTTGTACCATGTATTTGGCGACTCAAGATGGGTGATGTATACCTATTTTGGGGGCGCCACACATAAGTTTAACGGCAACTGAGTAGCATCATTCAAGAACTCAACTATTATCAAGTGAAGTAAGAAGTTCCAAGTTAGAAGGACTTGAAGAGTTCAAAGTGAACTGAGAAGTACCAAGTCTGTTGGACTTGAAGAGTTCTAAAGTGAACTAAGAAGTTCCAAGACTGCTGGTCTTGAAGAAATCGGTGAGATTCAAAGATTTTAAAGATATTGTGACGCCCCCAAATCCGGGTTCTCAAACCTCGGGTTTGGTGCTCACGATCCATCATCATCATAAGCATTCTATAAACTATTAGGGAATAATAAACATACATTGTTCATTATAATAAAGTCTTCCAACATTATCCCAAGGTCTATTAACCTTAACTTGTAACACAAAAGGTTTACATTACCAATGTACATAATATAATATAATACATAAATATTCTCATTATCTATTCCTGCACTTTTCATTTGCCTTTGTCCTTCTCGGACGTCTCTGGCATAGCTGAAATAATTTTCATGATATAGCAAGGTTAAGCAACGAATTTTCTTAGCAAGTTTAAGTACAAGGAAGATATATCATGATTATCAAGAAATTTTAACGTTTAACAATAGAAATCAATTATGAAAGAACATGAATTAAGTATTGAGAACTGTATATTCAAATAATTGAATAACAGATGCTGAGTGGTCATAATGACCATGAACATAAGCTAAGGTTGTTAGTATTTAAACTTGTCCTTTTAATAAGTTTTGGTAAACAAGGGGATCAACCTTTCATACCTGGTGTATTATACATAAACACTTACTGTACAAGCAATAATTGTTTTTCAATAATGCTTTAATAAAATTGTTCTTTTTTCTCAGTCTTGAGTCATTACCAAATCAATTGGTGAAGAACAGCGTTAAACAACATAATTGATTTAACAAATTTAAACATACTTGATCTAGCTGATACAATTAGCATAGATCCATATCTTAAATAGTTCATGAATGAAAGAACTTTAACTAATTCACAGTTCAATAATAATAGAACAGGAATTTAATTGCACCAAGTGCGAGTATTAATAACCAATATAGATGTGAATAATAAACAATAATTATTCACTAACATGCTTTGAAAATAATAACTCAAGTTTGAGTTAGAGAACTTGCCTTGACTGCGATCTACTACTACGCAATTTAATTTAATCTCTTTATTTTAAAGACCTATCATTGTTAAGATTGATCTTACAATCAGCATATCATATTTTATATCATAATACAATTACTCTATCAGCAATTTAGTTAACACTTAACCACATAATAAAGTACCTGAAAACATCTTTATTATTACCATTATCATTCTTTGATAATATTTTAATTACTTTATTATATACATTAGGATTTAACCCTTAAGCTTTCCATTTATTAGTTATTCCTTATAATCTAGTAAGACGAATACTAACATCATAGTCTAGATTATTCAAACATGCAATTCAGCCACCTGGATTGGCTAATCCAGCAAACTAGATTCAACAAACTTCCAATCCAGCAAGCCTGGATTCCAAATCCTTCAATCCAGCAAGCCTGGATTCTAAATCCTTCAATCCAGCAAACTGGATTCAACTATTTTTCAATCAAGCTAGTTGGATTCCACATCTCATTTAACGAAAATAACAAATCAACTTATTATTTTTCTATCTTTTGACCATTATTATATACATGTATTTCACACACAAAAAGTATTTTTTCGTAATTTTTCAATTTCTTTTAGTATTTTTCAAAAATCATTTTTTAGTGCGTGGCTTAAGAAATTAGCCCCATCATGCTCAACTCCAGAAATTCCCATCTCTTGGCATAATCTTATACATGTTAAGGTGACCCTCCAGTTTTAATTCCGTGACTATCGGAGTTATAGAACTCCGGTTATAGCAATTTCCGTCCGAAAAACCCAAATATTGAAATGGTCATAACTTGGTCATTTTAAGTCGGATTGAGCTCATTTTTGGCCAGGAGCTACTATATACTATATATTTTCATTTCTCTAAGGGCCGGAAGTTATTACATAAATTAAGTGGCCGAAACAGCCCCTACAATTTCTTGGGCAGTTTGTTTTCAATATTTTTGGCTTTTACCTACTTTGCTAAAATCAGTCCATATGAAAATCAATAACTCCTTTTTCGGTGATTCCACTTGGGTTTGAAAGATAACTCATCATATTATCATCCCAAATATTTTTAGAATTTTTAAATGTCAGAAAAATGACGAAAATGCCCCTAGCATTGACTGTCCAAAAATAGTTTGTTTTTCTTTCTAAAGACAAAACTAGTTTTGCTAAAACAGTCGCTAAAACCTATGTACTCAACATTTTTAAGTGCTAACACTTGGGTTTAGTAGTTAACTTACATATCTAGCACTTCTCTTTTACGGATCACAAAAAGAAGGTGTAGATCAAAAATGGTAGTCAATTAAAGGAAGTGAAAAAAACTAGAGTTTTCTAACAAAACAAAACTAGTTTCTCTTATATCCTTTTGATTCACTTTCTAACACTAAAATCTGTTAGAACCATATATGAAACCATATAAAACATGTTGATAGAGGGTTTTAGACCTCAAGATCATAAACTTTAAATAACTAAAATCAAACAAAATAAAAATGTTTAAGCTAGATTAAGTTTTCACCTTGATTTGATTGCTACTCTCTGTTGGGTAAAATCTATATACGCAAAACACGCAAGTATACGTGGTCGACAAGTAATATAGTAATGAATAAAGTATCGTTCCCACAAAGACAAATTAGCAAGAAATTTAACTTCACAGTTATCAATTTCCTATTAAACCTAATTCTATTAAACTATTCAATTCAATGGTTTAAAATTATAGAAACTAAATTAATAAATAAATAAACTATCACAAAACACCCACAAATATCAAAATTAGGAATTTCAAACAAATGTTAGAGAATTAGACTTATGATTTCACCCTAAGCTTCACTCTGATTTCTACACCTTTATTCCAATTCAATTCACTATCCTAGTTTATTAATCAAGAACACGAATGTAGTACTGGCCACCACTCGATGCACTAATACCGTATTAACTTAAATCCACAATTTAGATAGAAACAAGTTAAACACCTTAATCAACCAACTCACTATATCTCTATGTGAACTGAAATTAAAAAAGGTTTAAGATTAAGTTCTCTATCCGATTACAAGCGATGTCAAGCATATCTCTATCTTAACATAAATCAAGAATCTGCTATTCACAAAATTCATGAACACATGTTATATTAACTAAGTCTAGATTCAAATATACTATCTCGATTCCATACAAATCCACAAAGAACTGTTGATCAAGCAATTCATAAATTCATGCTCAAATTAATATAGATAAACTGAAAAATACTTTATTGAACTGGAAATCAAAGCTACAAAATCATTGTTTCACCTAAAGATCCATCATAAGCCTAAAAAGCGAATTAGTTCATAATGAAAGAAATAAAAACTAAATAATTCCAAGGAAACATCCTTCTGATTACAATTATAAAACAAAGATGAAGAATAATGTGAAACCACCCTTCGCGTAGCCTTAATCTGCAATCGTCAGGAAATTCTCTTCAAAACACTCCTCCAAAGCTTGCTATCAATTTCTGGAAATAATCTTCGTGATATGCCTTCTGTGTTCCTTGATTCGCTGTTTCTAGTGCAATATATATATCCCCACATGTTACGGTAAAGTCCTCGCTTATTAGAGTCCATGCATGAAACCAAGTCTCAAATCCATGTGGCGTGAGAGTTCGACAACAGCAGAGAGACTCGAATTGGCACCCGCACTTCAAATGGGGTATAAGAAACAAAACATTCCCTGGCGGGCTAGTACACTGCTAAAGAACTTTTTCCATTTCATGTATTTTGCTAAACTTGGTCCAAAAGACATCCTTTCTTCATCACTTGCCATAATAACCACCTTGCACATAAAAGAACATGAAACGAGTGAAAACAAACACGAAAACAAGGAAGTAACAACGAATTAAGCTTGAAATGAACATCGATTCGTGGATATAAAATCCACTTATCAAAATCCCCAAAACTTAAACCGTGCTAGTCCTCTAGCACAAAACAACTACATGGTATGCAATGATATGAGATGGAATGAATACGATCTAACCTATATGCTTTCGAATCCAACAGTATCGCAGAATCAAAATTATCTTATCAGCCTCAGAGAAAACAAGCAACTCTATAATATGAATTACCAAAACCAGTCCACAATTCCGTATTAATTCTCAAATCTTAAACCATCATCACTGGTATAATGTGCGTGTGTGTTCAACCTCTATGATAACTGATACGGACTCAAATGCAATACATACTCAATTTCTTAGAAGGAATCATATAGTGCAAACTTAAAAATTCCAAACATAGGCCCATTCCAACTAAAACTAAGCAATACCAAATTTAAGGGTTCATGTAGGGTACTTATACTTCTTTTATCTCATTTTTTTTCACGGGGGCTATTTGCTCTTTTTCCATTTTTTTTAGATAGATGGTTGGTGAGTGCGTTTTACGCTCCATCTCACACTTGTGTTTATGGGGAGTATTTCTCCTCAACCCACCACAAGACTCAACTTGTTTCATTTTTTTTATAACAAGCTTATATACCCCACATATAATCCCCCAAACTTAGGATCTTGCCTAATCTTCGCCTTAACTACTTATCCTTGTTGTTCTCTCATTTACCCTAGCATTATCCTTTAGAAACTATTTATGTATCAATTTGAACTGACCAGTCAACAAAGATGTTATTAGGTGCTAACCCTTTTATAACAGTTTCAAACAAGCGCAAGATTCGATTCATAACAGAAATTATATTACAGTTATAATAATCAATACTGTATTGGTTAACTTATTCACAATCTCATCATTGGCCCACAAATAACATGAAATGCAACACTGTTGGACATATGCAAACACAAAATCTAACTAATTTTGTTTATTTTTAATTTTTTTAATTTTTTTTAATTTTTTTTAATAGATAAAATGTGATAATAACAGAAATAAAAACAATGCAATAAAAAAAATAACCTAAACTTCGATGCAAACTAGAATGCAAACAAAAATAACCCTAACTACTACATTTGCATGCAAACAAGAATTTAAATCCCCCAAGCTTAAGTAACACAATGCCCTCATTGGATAAATAATAAAAATTAAGTGCATGAAGACTTCCTTGTAATCGCCTAAGTCGTGGGAGGTGGTGGTTGATCTTCTTCGTCTAAGTCGCTAAGAAGAAACCTCGGCAGTGGAATCGGCTGCTGATATGGAAATTGGGCTGATGGATTGAAACTCTAAAATGTCGTGTTGAGTGAAGCAAACGACGCATTCATAGCATCAAACATGTGATATTGCCTAAATGCGAGTCGCCTCATCTCCCGACGTGTTGCCTTGTTGTGGGCATCCATTTGACGTTGAAAGTCAAGGAACTAAGGACTGGATAGTGCCTCGGTCTGTGGTACCTTCTCGATTCCTTGATCTCCCATAGCCTCATCCTCATCCTCCGAGGTATCTTCAACGTCAGCTTCGTCCTCTGAAGCTGATGGAAAAATAAATCCTAAACCTCTAGGATGCGATTCGTTAGTCCCACACCTTTGAATCTTTGCGTTATCATTACATTATCTAGTAGGCTGCGGTGACCTAAAGGTGGGTTCATCATCGAACCATCGAACTCCAGCTTGACGACATAACCCACATATGAGAGATGGGTGTGGCAAGCCGCCCGAAAAGTTGCCCCGTAGACATCGGTGAATTGAAAAACTGATTATAGCCCCGATGTCTATGATGAAGTCTTACACAATGGCATACAAGAGTAGTGCCTTCTCTTTAGTCACGTCGGAGGTATGCGTGGATGGCAACAGTTTTGCGCATAAGAATGCATATCTAATTTTCCCGTACCGACTGAGGTCTTTGCTGTGAAACACCGTGCCTCCCTTCCGACCCTTTATCCATGTTTTACCTGGCTTGGTCATGTTCTTGATAACCTCCTCAAAGTCGAGGTTGAAATACCTCAAATGGGCGTACTGACACTGTCAAGGCACCCTCAACTGATAATATATATTGATTGCATCAACAATAAATGGGACCATGCGACCCTATACAAAGGCATTGAAAAGTACCTTGTCCTCGGCGTTTGCATAGAATTCTTTGACCCACCCTTGCTGATAAATTTATTGCATCATCTCACCGTCTTGGGCATCGGGAGCCAACCCCCGCTCCGGTGTAAGAGCCTTGGTGACCTTATAATCGTACCAGTCGGTGGCAGCGGCACTTTTGAATTTTCAGCGGTCGAATATGTGGGATGGTGCAGTTGGCCTTGAACTCTCTCCCCTTTGGCATTTTGATGTAGGTTGCGAAGACATTGATTATTGTAGACATAATAATTCCACCCAAATTGGTTCACACAAATTGTCGAATACGTGGCGTGCACAGTATTTTCTTCCCCCTAAACTAGGTGTTTTCTATGGCAATTCTGGTGAGAGAAGATGAAGATGAAGATGAAGTGAAATTGTGCTCTAAAATCACCCCAATATCTTGCGGAATTCGTAGCCTTGTGTAGAAGGAGTGGAGTGTATCTGGTGATTATGGGGATTGAGTGATAGGGTTTATATAGAGGTGGTGTGGGGGAGAGGAAAGGAGTAATTGATGGAGGTAGTGGGTTTATGTGTAGTAATGGGGAAAGAGGATGGAGTAATCGTGGGTAGTAGGAATGGGGTAGGAGTGGTCGTGGGTATTGTATAGGAGAATGGATAGTTTAGGTGAGGAAGAAGGAAGGAGAAGTGGGCTTGTAGTAGGGAACTAGAGGGGCATCGTGTGTATGGCTTAATAATGGTGTCATCCGAATCAAGGACCCCACCTGACAGCAGAGGGTGCAAAACCAAAATAGCCCCTCTCCCCCCCCCCCCCACCCCGGTGGGCTAGTCCCCTGACTCCGAATTTTTGGCTTCAAATGTGGCAATGCAAAATAAGCTCTAATTTCTTCTTTTCTTGCCTGTTGTTACTATTATGCACTTTTGACACCTCCTGCAACTATAACACATGAAAGTAATTAGATTGGTGATCAATATGAGCATTATTGAGAGATTACTAAATATAGACTTATTACTAATTATAATAAACTATAATCTAACAGTTAAAATTGAAATTAAGAACACTGAAAATATGATTGGGTTGCCTCCCAACATTACGAGGGTAATGTTGACGACATCCCAGTTTGAATCGCCACCCCAATAATGCTTTATCCGTTGAACATTGACCTTGAATGTTTCTAATGGATTACGACTGTAGAGTTCGATGGCGCCATGTGGGATACGGTTTTGATAGTGAATGGTCCCGACCACCTCGACTTAAGCTTGCTTGGGAACAACCTCAATCGTGAGTTGAACAGCAGTACTGATTGCCCCAGCTTGAACGTTCGGTGCATGATCTTCTTGTCGTACCATTTCTTGACTTTTTCCTTGTATAATTTAGCGTTCTCGTATGCATGAAGTCGAAATTCATCGAGCTCATTTAGTTGGAGTAGCCTCTTTTCTCCCACAACAGCTTGATCAAAGTTCAATTTCTGAATTGCCCAGTAGGCCTTTTGTTGTAGCTCCACAGGTAGGTGACACGCTTTCCCGTATAGTAATTGGTATGGTGACATACCAATAAGAGTTTTATACACCGTCCGGTAAGCCTATAATGCATCATCCAACCGGATTCACTACTTTTTCCAGAATTCACTACAAGAAATCACACATTTTATGACAAAATTTTTGCCACGCACAAAAAATTTGTCACAATTTGTTAATTAATAATTACAAAATTCATAATCGTCACTAAAACTTTTGCTTTTGTGACGACTTTTACTTTTGTTACTATTAATCATTTTTATGGTCACTAATTTACACATTTGATGACGATTAACAAAATTTCATCAGAAGTTATTTTGGAGGTAGAATTTCGTACCAAAATTTTTGAGGGAAACCTTTTAGTGACATTTTTTAATAATTGATGACAGTATTTATTGTCACAAAATATTTCTTTCAGTGACAACATAATAGTTTGTCATTAATTATTTGTAAAATTTAGTGACAATGTGTTTTCGTCACTAATGTTCACATTTAGTGACGCCAAATACAAATTCATCACAATTTTATGTGGAGGCAAAATTTTGAAGGGAAATTTTTTAATGACGAAAAAAATAATAATTTATGACAATTTGTATTGTCATAAATACCAATTTTGCATCACTAATTAGATGCGTGGATAAGTGACAAAAATCGTTCATCATAAATTCTTATATTTAGTGACAAAGTACGTAATATCGTCACAATTTTATTTGGAGGCAAAAAATTTCTGAAAAATTTTGGAGGGAAATTTTTTAAAAACAAAAAAATAATAATTTATGACAAATTGTATTGCCATAAATATCAATTTTATATGACGAGATACTAGTGCGTCACTAATTAGATGAGTGGATAAGTGACAAAAATGCTTCGTCATAAATTCTTATATTCAGTGACAAAGTATATAATATCGTCACAATTTTATTTGGAGAAAAATTTAGGAGGAAAATTTTTTAAAGATGAAAAAATAATAATTTATGACAATTTGTATTGTCATAAATACCAATTTTATATGACGAGATACTAGTTCGTCACTAATTAGATGAATGGATAAGTGACAACACTGGTTCGTTATATATTCTTATATTTAGTGACAAAGTATGCAATAGCATCACATTTTTATATGGAGGCAAAATTTTCTTGTATCCAAGCGACGTCACCAGTCTTCCTTTCATCATTGGCAGTTTAACTCTCCCATATCCTCCCACCTGCCAAAAACCTCTCTCTCCCTTCATATTTAACCTCAATCCGACCCATTTTGACCAGACCCGACCCAGTTTAACTCAACCAAAAATTTTAATATTTTAAAATATAAAATTATTTTTAAAGCAAGTTTAAAACAATAATTATATTTAATTTTCTTATGTAATTTTTTTGAATCTGTATTTTATGAAACTTTACTTTTTTTAAAAAAATTAATATTTTTTCCTTATAATAATAATAATAATTAATGCCCGTGTTTTTTAGTTTCCACATGTAACATGTAATTTCCCTTCAGGTCTGAGGACCGAAACTAGCACATTCTTTATCTGTTTTCCCTTTCGTTTGTATGTTTGAATTCTGGTGCAAATAAGCGTATTTGAGACATGAACTCTTTAAAATACATCAAGTACCTGTGTCAGATATTTGAGGCATGGTGAGTTTTATGTAATGTGTAAAAGACTTCAAATATACCACTAACAATCATATCAATATAACAACTCGATGACATTGTGCATTACACTTTCTAAATATTTGTTAGTGCTTTAGAATGAAAGAGGTACCCATTTTTAACCCTATTAGTTACATTATAAATATTTTTATCAAGAAATTAATATATATATATATATATATATATATATATATACACACACACACACACACACAATTGTTATATAAGAGCATTCACAACAGTTTCTTTATTTTTATCCCCACTCTGCAGTGTCATTGGGTCATGCAAAATAGGAATTCAATTTTTTTAATATGTACCCTCAACATTTTCCTTATATTGATTACTTAAATAATAAAATTTAAAAATTCCAACTAAAAACATCAAATTAATAATAATCTTATAATTTATAAAAGAGAGAATATAATTTATCAATTATATTCCATTGTAAAAATAATTTTATTTTATTTTAAAATTTAAGTAATTCCTAGGAATGAGTAAAAAAATGGATAAAATCGAATAACCAAACCGAATCAAAACTTTTATTGATTTTTTTCATTTATTCCGTTATTTTCTGAAATTCGGTTATATTCAATTTAATATCCGATTTTTGGATTCGAATTTTTTTTTTTAATTTTTTTTTATCTAATAAGAAATAAAAAAATTAAAGTTAAAACACAAAAACAAACACAGTAATCTCTAAAAAATAATTAAGGCCTTAAAACATAAAAACAAACACAGTAATCTCTCATCTCTCATCTCTCATCTCTCATCTCACACTAGTCGATACCCTCAGGCCTCACATCTCCCATCTCTCGACTTTTATCTCAGATCTCTCAGTATCTGTCTATCTGATCTCTCATTTCTCACTCTCTGCGCTAGTGCCCTAACCCAAAATCCTAGTCCCCAAATCGTGAGTGGTGACTCCGCTCCGCCTCCGGCGTCTCAGAACACAGAATTCAATCAGTCTCTATCTTCAAAAACCCTAAACCCCGTCGATACACTTGTTGGTTTTTGTCAATATGTAAGTTAAACCATTCATCACTCATAATCATATCTATAATTGTTTCTATAATGTTAGGCTATTTGTGTGTTGTTGTATGTTATTTAAATTTTCATGTCTATTAATTCGAAAGTTATGATATTTCTTTGTAGACGAGATTGTGTGAAATATCCAGTTAATAAAATCCGCCCTATATCATCTGAAGATGAATATGAAATTAATTTGTGTGGATGGTCCTTTTCCTTATATAAATATAACTACACACACTCTTTTTTGATAAGTAATTGTCCTTTATATCTTTGAGCAGGTTCTTAGGGCATTTTCAGCCACATCATGGTAAACCGAAACTATGGGAACTGGATTCAGACCAGCATCACAATGTTGGAAGCCGGGGTTCTAATTTTTCAAAAGAAAATATGAGGTATAATTTTATTCTTTTTGCTTTACTAGTGATAGTTTGTTTATTCCATGTTTTGAAGTGGAGTAATAAAGTGACAAATTGACTGCAGTGTCTCTGTGACCAGGATTACAGAAATTTCAACGTTTATACCAAAGCTGTTTTGCTCGCCTGTTTTTCCCTCAATTTCCATTTTAGTTGCAAATAATGCTCATGTAAAAAAATTTTAGTTGGAAATCCTTTTTTTGTGTCCTGGAGAATAGCTCTCTGAAAGGTGCAATATTTATTTCTATAAATTTTAGGTCGACGAACACCAATAAATGCTTACCTGTGTTGCCCACTCAACAATTTCATTTAGTTTCTTTTAGGATGAATTGATTATGTTGATTGATCAGTTGACAAGAACTGTATTTGTTTTTTATATTTTCTGGAATTCAAAGTTTTTCTTTTTGTTTATAGTCTCTTTCTTCATTACAGGTTTTACAAGAAGTTTTGAGTTGCTACTCCATACCAAAAGCTTTATTTGGAAAAGTTTGCATTATTATAGACAAGGTCAGATGTATAATGTGTTAACTTTTAAATTGCAATTACACCGATGTTATTGTCTACTTCTACCTAGATACATACAGCTTGCCTTAAGACATAGTACTTGCAAAAAAGAGAGAAAGAAATCACTAGTGAGGTAGCTTTCAGTGAAACAGAAGGTTTACCTTAGTTCACATGCTTTTATCCTCGTGCATGTCATTGTAAACTTATATATCTGTCTGATTGTGAGCATTTCATGTTGACTTTAAGGTATACAATTGTACCTCTTTCTGATTAGCGAGTATATAAGTAATATTATTACCATTGGAAAATCATTTTTTGCACTTGACAACCATTATCTTTTCAGAATTTGTAGATTTTTTTTGTTACCTTTTTTGATTGCAACCTTTTCCTTTTAAAAAGAGAAGAAGGATTCATCTTGCATTTCCCCCCTTCATCATATTTTTAATAGATGAAGTTAATTTGAGATGGGTCATGTAAATTCAAGTTAACATTTGTGCATAAAATGTAGGACTCTCTCTGTGTCTCATGCTAATTTACTACTATTTATCTTTAATATAATGATATGGTAGTTCCTGAAATATATCATAAGTGAATGTTGACATTTTTACTTAATGTAGTGTTGTGTCTGATTGGAAATATTTTTTGCTCCTATATCTTATTTTATTCATTTATTGTTCATTACCCTTTCACATATATCTATAGATTTTTTATACATATTTTGACTTTAACTTGTTTGTTGAAATAGATAGGAAAAATCCCAATTGATGAGTTAAAGAAAGAGTTGGAGCATGCTCAGTTATCAGATGTGGCTATTGAGGAGCTACTGCAAGTTCACTCCGAGAAGTGCTAGTTAAAGCTGGAAGGTTTATTGTCGCAGAGTTTGGTGGGAGAATTTCCTATTCTTCTTGTTCTCATTTTTCATTGTAATATAGTTAAAGTCAGACCTGTGAAACTATGTGTCTGCAGAGAAACTTGGACCTGCAGGGGAAGCAATAACTGATCTTAAACGGTTATTCTCACTTACTGATAAGTTTGGATTTTCAGATTGGATTCAGTTTGATGCATCTGTTGTCCGTGGCCTTGCCTACTATACTGGAATTGTATTCGAGGTAGGTGTTAAATTTTCCTTAAGAGGAAAATACGAATTTTCGTTCTAAGAAATTAGATCTCATCAGAACCTTGGATTTTGTATCCCCCATTCAGTGTTGTTGGTTGTGATACTAAAAACATTCTTTTCGGAAGTACTCCCTCCTTTCCTTTTTTTTATATCTTTGTTGACTTTTTAAAGTCAACTTGAGAGATTTAAAACTCAAAATTGACGTAGATTCTTTTAATTTTAATCAATAAAATGAAGAATATTGTAAAATATCTAAAAAGTATTCCTCTGTCCCAACAGTCTCTGCATCCTACCATTCAATGTCCCTAATTTTGTATCGTGACTTAGTGGGTATGGCATATAAGGAAGAGGAAACAAAGGCCGTGGCTGCTGAGATTGAGGTGGTTGATGAACCTAATGATGAGGGTGAGATGTTTACTTGTCCTGGAAAATTGAGCGATCGATTTTCAGAAGTTCTAGAGTGCATTTACATGACTGTACATGTATTGTTGGAACCATTACAATACCTACCTCTAAATCCTTTGTTGTCATATATGAAGATTGCTTCGACATTTAAAAGCCTGCATTAAATGACTAATTGATAAACTGTTGGGGGATGATTTCACCATATATCGAGTATTTTTAAAACTTAGAGACCTTCGAACATGGTTTTAAATCCGAATTTGGATATCCAGTGATTAAATCAAAAAAAACAGAATGTAATATAAGTCGTATTGTTTTATTGAAAATAAGAAACTTCCAAAGTATCTCACTCTTTAGTGGTTAAATCAAAAAAAGAGAAGGTAATTATATGATGCATTGTTTTATTGGAAATAACCAACATCCAAAGGAATCTCACACATTTGTTACCCTCTTTAGTGTTGTGTTTGCAGCTTCACTAAACTCTGTAAAGATTGTAGCTAATACATGTTTACTGCTGTTCTAGAGGATGGAGGTGTCATTTGGGAGTTTGGCAAATAGATGCTGAATGGCATTGAATAAAGAGACTATTTTATTTATGGTGCATATGCATTGGCAAGGTAGTACTGTTTAGTTCTTAGAATTTTGTTTTTTGGGAAATAGAGCATCTGTGTCAAACTTTCATCTCCTTTTAAACTTTTATTTATTAAGGATCATAATTGAAAACTTAATCAAAAGCAGGTTATGTTTCGCATGATTATTGAACTACTTGTATATTAAACAAAACGGTGAGTGGTAGTTAGATTATCCTTTTCTATTTTTTCGGTTCATGTGTGTATAATCATTTAATTCTTTCATCTATTTCATATGGAAAATTAAGGATCCACTCAAAATAAAAAAAAAATTATTTATGCTTGTAGACTGACAACATTTATGAACTTTTGTGGGCTACCAGACCATAGACTTGCCTTGGTTGCTTGTGTACATTATAGAATCAGTCTGAGCCTAGCAAGGAAAAAACAAAAATAAGGAAGCTAATGTGATATTAGCCTGCAATAAGGTGATTGTAGTCTCAAGCAGTGTTTTTTTTTAATTTTTATATGGACATGACTTTGATGAATTTGGTTTTATTGGTTTATTTATTTTATTTTATTGTTAGAAGTTAACTGTTTGCTGAATTTGAGATCAGTAGTTGCTAGATTGCATTTGACTAATAATATTATTGTTCCATATTTATGGGCCTAAAAAGATAGCATTAGTTTTTTAGTAATGTTATAGCTATAGTTCTGAAAAATTCACAATTTATTATTTAAATATTTCTTTCTTTATATACATTTTTTTTAATTTCATAACTATTTGACTGATTTATGTCTATGTTTTTTTGATTTGCAGATAGAGTTTTTTCTGGAAAGTCAATAACCACAAGGTTGAAGGTTTTAATTAAGCATTTTTTTAGGATATGGATTTCAGAATTTTAGCTTTTTGGATTATATAATTTGGTTTTGTGGTACTTAAATTATTTAAGCAACTGTTTATTGCCTAGCTAGTTGGGTATTTTGTTGAATCGTTGAATCTTCTATTTTTTTATAAGATAATTACTTTTTATTGTAAATGTTTATTACCTTTCATCTCTTATATTATATACAGGTGTAAAGTTGATTTAAAAAGTTAAGCTAAATGTATTATATTTTTTTATTGAAAATTGTTAATGTAACAATACATTTTGAATGTCAAACAATTTAATATGACCATCACATCATCACAATTTATAATCATTTATTGACAAATAATATTTTGTCAATGAAAATTAAAATTTAATGACGAATAATATTAACTCTTTAGAATTAATAGTATTGTCATTATATATAATCATATAGTTATGACAATTGATATTGTTACTAATATTAACTATATCATCACTATTATATATTTATTTAGTCACAACAACTAATTTTGTCACTATTAGTAACTCTTTCTGTGAAGAGATGTATCGTCACTATAAGTATTCAATTAGTGACATTAAAAAATGTGTCCCAAAAAGTAACTCTTTTGTTACAACTTATTATGTAATATTATTTAAAATATGAAATGACGACATAATTGTCATGTTAAATATATTATTAGGTGATGAATTGTTTTGTCGTCATTTATTTTCTTATTTTTGGGGATGATAAACACAATAACATGACGAAAGAATAATCATAAATATGACAATATTGTCGTCATTAAAATTACATGATTTAAATAGAGTAACATATTTTCGTCACTAAAACAATATCATTTAATGACGAAAAATAATTTTTGTCATTTAATGCACCAAGTTTTGATGACGAAACATAATATAGAGTGACAAAAGTTTCATTCAAATAGTGACGCTATTAAAGTCACTAAAAGTAATTAATTATAGTGACAATGATGTAGATTGTCACCATAAGTTAAAACATTTAGTGACGATATCAAATATTGTCAAATAAACCTAATACCACGCTCATACGGTGACGGTCTTTGTGACGATTAAAAATCATCACTAAATGTATAAGTGACGAAAAATGAATTTTATGTGACAAATTTTAGTGACATTTTTTGTGTGATTTCTTATAGTGATTCTCTTCACCTCCCTGTTCAAAACCTCTGCTTGCCCACTTGTTTGGGGATGATATGCAGTAACGACCTTGTGGTTGACCCCATACTTTGCCAAGACAGCTGTAAACGATTTTTTGCAGAAGTGGCTACCTTCATCACTTATAATGACTCTCGGCATGCCGAACCTCGTAAAAATATTTTTCTGCAAGAATTTGAGAACCACCTTGGCATCGTTAGTCGGTAGTGCTACTACTTCAACCCACTTCGACATATAGTCCACCGCAAGCAGAATGTACTGATTGAAAAATGGGTAGGGAAATGGCCCCATGAAATCAATGTCCCATACATCGAAAATTTCAACTTCTAAAATTGTTTGTAGGGGCATCTCATTCCTTTGCGATATGTTACCCACCCTTTGACATCTATCAAATGTTTTCATAAATTGGTGGGCGTCTTTGAACAATGTCGACCAATAAAACCCGACTCGAAGCACTTTTGCTGTCGTACGCTCACTCCCATAATGTCCCCCATATGCCGATGAGTGGCATTTCTGCAATATATTGTGCACTTTACTGTAGGGGATACACCTTCTAATCATCTTGTCGGCACACTGTTTGAATAAATAAGGTTCATCCCACACATACCACTCGACGTCATGAAGAAACTTCTTTTTCTGTTGTCGTGTAAGATCAGGGGGAAGCATGTTGCTCACTAGATAATTCACGAAATCAGCATACCATGGAAATTCTGCATTTAACCCAAACATCTGCTCATCCGGGAATGACTCGTTGATTACACATCTATCTTATTCCTTTTAATCCGGATTTTCCAGCCTCGATAAATGGTCGGCAACTTAATTCTCCGTACCCTTCCTATCTTTTATTTCCAAATCTAATTCTTGAAGAAAGAGAATCCATCGGATAAGGCGTGGTTTAGCATCTTTTTTTCGCAATTAGATACTGAATAGCCGAATGATCCGTGTAGACTATCAACTTAGTCCCGATCAAGTATGTTCGGAACTTGTCAAACGCATACACCACTGCAAGCAATTCTTTTTCCATAGTTGTGTAGTTCATTTGAGTCTCCATGAGCGTTTTACTTGCATAATATATGGCTTGAAATACCTTCTCTCAAAGATTGTCCCAAAAAATTTAACCGCGTAGTCGTTGGCATCACACATCATTTCGAATCTTAATATTCCAATCCGGTCATGACGATCACGAAATTTGTAGTTAACTTCTTCTTCAACAACTCAAAAGCCGACTTACATTCCTCATCAAAAAGAAACACAGAGTCTTTCTCTAAAAGATTGCACAATGGTTTTGCCACTTTAGAGAAATCTTTTATGAATCTTTTGTAGAACCCATCATGTCCCAGAAAACTTCTAATTCCCTTCACTGAGTTTGGTGGAGGTAGTTTCTCGATTGATTCCAGCTTTTAGCCTTGTCGACATCCAGTCCCTGAGCCGATACCTTGTGTCCCAAAATTATGCCATCCTCAACCATGAAGTGGCATTTTTCCCAGTTAAGTACAAGGTTCATATCTTCTCAGCGTTGTAACACCATTACCAAATTCCCTAGGCAAGTATCAAAATTGTCTCCATAGACAGAAAAGTCATCCATGAAGACTTCCACGTTTTTCTCCACCATATCTGAGAAAATGGCCATCATACACCATTGGAAGGTAGCTGGTGCATTACACAAACCAAATGACATTCTCCTGAATGCGAATGTGTCGTAAGGGCACGCAAATGTAGTCTTCTCTTGATCCTCAGAAGCGATGGCGATCTGGTTGTAGCCCGAGTATCCATACAATAAACAGTAGTAGTCATGTCCCGCCAATCTGTCCAATATTTGATCGATAAAGGGTAGCAAAAAATGATCTTTTTGGGTTGCCTTATTCAACTTCCTATAATCGATGCACACCCTCCAACCTGTCACTGTTCTTGTCTGAATAACTCGTTATCATCATTCTGTACTACGGTCATTCCCCCCCTTTTCGGCACACAATGAACCGGACTAACCCACTTACTGTCAGAAATCGGGTAGATGATACCGACATCCAACAATTTCAGAATTTCCTTCTTTCCCACCTCCTTCATAATTGGGTTAAGTCGTCGTTGTTGCTCACCATCGGTTTTGCATCATCTTCCATCAGAATCTTGTGCATACAAAACGAATGGTTGATTCCCTTGATATCCGCGATCGACCACCCCATCGCTGCTTTATGTTCCCTAAACACCCTCAACAACTTTTCTTCCTGTAAATTGTTAAGTGCAGCAGAAATAATCACAAGTAAAAAATTTGAATTGCCTAAATACGCATACCTAAGATGTTTAGGGAGTGGCTTGAGTTCCAGAGATTGTGGCTCCTCCAATGATGGTTTCAATTTTTTGTGGCTATCTTCTCCGTGTGTAGTAGTTCAAATGGTGCTCTGAATCGGCTAACTCGTGGCAATGAATCTAACATCTGTAAGTAGTCCACAAATTTTGGGTCATCGAACTCTTCATCCCCCAATAATGTTGTCTCTAAAAGATCGTTGACCAGACTCTTTCCCATGTCTTTGTTGACTATTTGATCAATGATTTCCATCCGAAAACACTCTTCTTCATCCGTGGGAAATTTCATGGCTTTGAAAACGTTAAACTTAACTTCTTGATCTTGGACCCTCATCGTTAGTTCACCTTTCTGTACATCGATGAGTGTCCTACCCGTCGCCAAGAAAGGTCTCCCTAGGATAATCGGGATGTTCTTATCCTCCTCAAAATCCAGAATAATAAAGTCCATGGGGAATATGAACTTATCAACTTTGACCATATATGTCTTCCACATGCCTCTCGGTGCGTGATTGATCTATCTCGCCAACTGTAATGAGTTGTCCGTGAAGCTTTGGGTAGCAAAACCCAATTCGTAAAACCGATAACGGCGTATAAGGTTCACACTCGCTCCCCCAAATCACATAAGCATTTATTGAAAGCCATATTCCCGATCGTGTATGGAATGGTGAAACTCCCCGGATCTTTCAACTTGGGTGGAAACTTTCGCTGTAAAATCGCGCTACACTCCTTTGTTAGTGCCACTGTCTCGAATTCTTCTAACTTTTTTTTCCTGGACAGAATCCATTTCATGAATTTTGCATAACTCGACATTTGCTCTAGGGCTTCCGCGAACGGGATGTTAATCTGCAGTTTCTTAAATACTTCCAAGAATTTTGCAAATTGCTTGTCTAATTTCTGCTTTTGAACTCTTTGCTGAAATGGCGGTGGAGGATACACAAATGGCTTGTCATCTAACTTTATTTTCTCAAATTGCGTATTCTCACCCTATTTTTTTCTGCAACCACCTTGTTGTCATTACTCTTATCATCTGAGACAGCTGAATTTTCTGTATCTTTCCCATCCAAATGTTTTCCACTCCTCAAGGTGACTGCCAGACACTGTTCATGATTTCCCCTAGGATTTCTTTCGGTGTCACTGGGTAGGGTCCTTGTGGTCTATTGTTCAATGCTAAATCAATTTGTCCCATCTGGTTTTCTAAATTCTTGATGGCTATTTCTTGTGATTTCATTGCCATTTCTTGTGATTTCATTGTCATTGCTTGATTCTTCATAGCTACCTCATTAGTCGTTATATACTTTGATATCAATTCCTCTAAATCTGATTTCCTCTCTTGAAGTTGAACTGTTTCTTGTTGATTCTGAAACCCTGGGGGATACGATGGTCGTGGAGCTTTTTGATTCTGATTATTATTCCACGACTGATTCAGATTATTCCTATTCCCCTGATTATATACATTCTGATATGTATTCTGAGGAATTCTGTTGTAGCTACTCATGAACTGAACCGACTCTGGGTTTATTGCGCATTGATCCATCGAATGTTCCCCCGCGTACAACTCATAAATAACTGCAACTTGTTGTGTCTGTCCCCCTGACCAAACATCGAACTTCTTGGAGAGTGCTGAAATCTGTGCCGTTATTGTCGTCACTCCATCTACCTCTAACACTCCAGCGATCGTAGGTTGTGTCATTCTTGTAGTGGGCCACTGGTAGTTGTTAGAAGACATCGTCTCTATCAACTGGTATGCCTCCTCATAAGTCTTTGCCATAAACGCTCCCCCTGATGCTGCATCAATACTCGTTCTGAGATTCCAATGTAGTCTGTTGTAAAATGTATGCATCTACTACCACTTGGGAAATCCGTGATGTGGGTATTTTCTGACCAATTCTTTGTATCTCTCCCACGCCTCATACAGTGACTCCCCATGTTGCTGATCAAACATGGTAATCTCATTCCCCATCTTTGCAGTTTTCACTGGTGGGAAGAATTTTGCTAGGAATTTCTGAGCCAGGTCCTCCCATATCGCTATCGAACCCGCTGGTAGAGAGTGTAACCAACTCTTCGCCTTGTCCCGCAGAGTGAATGGGAACAAGCAAAGTCTAACTGCCTCATCCGACACCCCATTATACTTGAAAGTGTCGCAGATTTCAAGAAAACTGATTAAATGCTCATTAGGATCATCATTTGCCATTCCCCCAAACTGCACTGAATTCTGCATCATTTGAATTATACCAAGCTTGATTTTGAAAGTATTCGCAGCGATTGTAGGCCTGGTGATACTTGACTGCAGCTCAGTCACCTTAGGTGTTGCAAAATCCCTCAACACTTTCTGGTCTTCGGCAGCCATTGCTTCTTCCTTATCAGAGTTTTTGAATTCGTCCGTTGTTTCCTTGATCCACTTACTTAACTTCTGAAACCTTCTCTCAATATCGTCCTCAAAAGGAAGCAAGTCTGGATTTTTGGATCGAGTTTGCATAAACCAATGTCAAAAACCTGAAATAAGAAGAACAAAATAAAACAAAAAGTGTTTAACTAAAACTGGACTAATTAAACTGATATTGTAAAAATATTAAAATCTAAACTAAATTATCCCGGAAACGGCGACAAAAACTTGTTGGGTAAAATCTATATACGCAAAACATGCAAGTATACGTGGTCAACAAGTAATATAGTAATGAATAAAGTATCGTTCCCACGGAGACAAATTAGCAAGAAATTTAACTTCACAATTATCAATTTCCTATTAATCCTAATTCTATTAAACTATTCAATTCAATGGTTTAAAATTATAGAAACTAAATTAATAAATAAATAAACTATCATAAAACACCCACAAATATCAAAATTCGGAATTTCAAACAAATGATGGAGAATTAGACTTATGATTTCACCCTAAACTTCACTCTGATTTCTACACCTTTATTCCAATTCAATTCACTATCCCAGTTTATTAATCAAGAACATGAATGTAGTACTGGCTACCTCACGATGCACTAATACCGTATTAACTTAAATCAACAATTTAGATAGAAACAAGTTAAACACCTTAATTAACCAACTCACTATATCTCTATGTGAACTGAAATTAAAGAAGGTTTAAGATTAAGTTCTCTATCCTATTACATGCGATGTCAAGTATATCTCTACCTTAACATAAATCAAGAATCTGCTATTCACAAAATTCATGAACACATGCTATATTAACTAAGTCTAGATTCGAATATCCTCTCTCGATTCCATACAAATCCACAAAGAACTGTTGATCAAACAATTCATAAATTCACGCTCAAATTAATATAGATAAACTAAAAATACTTATTGAACTGGAAATCAAAGCTACAAAATCATTGTTTCACCTAAGGATCCATCATAAGCCTAAAAAGCGAATTAGTTCATAATGAATGAAATAAAAACTGAATAATTCCAAGGAAACATCCTTCCAATTACAAATATAAAACTAAGATGAAGAATAATGTGAAACCACCCTTCACGTAGCCTTAATCTGCAATCGTCAGGAAATTCTCTTTAAAACACTCCTCCGAAGCTTGCTATCAATTTCTGGAAATAATCTTCGTGATATGCCTTTTGTGTTCCTTGATTCGATGTTTCTAGTGCAATATATTTATCCCCACATGTTCTGGCCGAAGTCCCTCGCTTATTAGAGTCCATGCGCCAAACCAAGTCTCAAATCCATGTGGCAGCAAAGTTCAACAAGCAATATGAGACTCTAGAATTTGGCACCCTCGCCCCGGCGGGGGGTACAAGGTAAAACATGCACGCCCCGGCGGGCTAGTACACTGCTAAAGAACTTTTTCCATTTCATGTATTTTGCCAAACTTGGTCCAAAAGACCTCATTTCTTCACCACTTGCCATGATAACCACCTTACACATAAAAGAACATGAAACGAGTGAAAACGAACACGAAAATAAGGAAGTAACAACGAATTAAGCTTGAAATGAACATCGATTCGTGGATATAAAATCCACTTATCACTTTCCTTACTTTACCAAAGTATGAAATGAATTTAGGATGCATAAGCTCCACACTCCTCTCCTTCTCTTTCCACCGAATCCTCTCTCTCTCTCTCCCTCTCTCTCTCTTTTTCTATTTCTTTTTTAGTTTTGCTAACTAGTAATGAGATGAAAGAGAATATAGTTTAAGTGTTGGAAAAAAATCTATAGATATAGTTGGTATATCTATACATTATCTCCTAGCCATATCTTCTCTCTCTCTCTCTCTTAATTATAACTATATTACCTACAAGACTAGCCAAATATTGTGGCTCCATAATACAATTGACACCTAACCCATCTTGTACTTATATTTGGAAAATTGGGAGCATGAAATAATTATATTAATCCCCCCCTTCCTCTCCTTATCTTGGCTGGCCATTTGGCCTTATTATCCATAAAAAATGATTTCTTTTTAATTCTTATTTAGCATCCCAAATGTCCAATATGCCCCTCCTTAATTGGGCTTAAAGTTGGGCCACCAATTTCATCTTTGGGCTTGCAACTAAATGTTTAATTGGCTTGCACTTTTATTATCTTGCTTACTTACAAAATTGAACTTGGGCTTCCCCATTCATTCAATTGGACCATTATTATATTTATCTTATACATGATCTCTTGGGCTAATTTAATAAACTAAGTTCCCTTGAATTAATTTTATCTATAAGTTCCACACTAAAAATATATTTGGGCTTGTTTAATTCCTTATTTTTCTTTCATTATTATATCTTGAGCTTATGCTCATTATTATTAATATTCTCATATTATTATTCATTAATAATATTAATTCACACACATAACCCAATTAGACTTGTCCTATTCAAGTTTATTGAGTATTTAATTAGGGTTTAACACCTTAAATCTATTTTCTAGATTATTAAAATACTTAGGTTAGTTCACTAACTTATTTAACTTATTAGTGAGAATTCCTTTAAATATTCTAGCATATTATTCACATAATCACTTAATCATCCATAATATACTACAGATTATTTAATATATTTATTTACAATGTACTACATAATTCTTGGTTATTACAGATATCCTTAGTGGATTTCTTACTCGAGGAGTATAAGAGTGGACTATGAGCTTTGAGTGCTCTGAACCACTTAAAATTATTGTGTCTCTTATATTTTTGCCATAACTGCTATAACTACCATAACTGCTTAACTCCTATTAACTCGTTATATCTTAAAGGGAAAACAAACAAATCTCAATTCTGTTGTGATTAAATCATTATTAACTAACAAGTATTTTGTAAAAGAATTTCTAAATTATCTATTCAACCCACCCCCCTCCTTCTAGATAACTATTGTGCCTCTGGAAACTAACAAAAATGACGATTTTGCCCCTCACCGGGGTTATCTTTGACTTTGTGCAGATGTAGCAGTCATTGCTTAGGGTTATATCTGAGATTGAGCTATTGTTGATGCTGAATGTCCTCAGGGTTGTCTCTAAGGTGTGCTTGACCTCCCGGGGTTGTCTCCGGGGTTGGAACTGAGTGCCTCGGGGTTGTCTCCGAGGTTGGAACTGACTTTTCCAGGGTTGTCTTCGAGGTTTGAACTAGGTATCCCGGGGTTGTCTCCGGAATTGGAACAGAATCTCTCGGGTTTGTCTTCGAGATTGAAAATTGGATCTCCTGGGGTTGTCTCTGGGGATGAGCTTATTTGACTTCCAGGTTATCTCTAGAAGACGATTTTGCCCCCCCTGCAAGGTTAGTAACAGGAATACAAAATTTCGAGTGTCTACAAAGTTGATATTAACTTTAATTTAATTGAATTTGAATATTAGAATTTAATTAAATAATTGTGACAATAAACTATATAATTAATGAGTTATTAAAATAAATTAAAAGAATTTTAATTCAGTTTTTCCAAACAAGGCTTAAGGATTTGAAGTCTTTAATTTTAAATTGGTTTTTACCAAACAAGCCTTATGGCTTTTGATTTTAAAAAGAAAATTTATAACTGACATAAGTTATTATATGTAATATATATATATATATATATATATATATATATGTCAGTTATATTACATATATTATATATCAGTTATATTATATTATATCAGTTTTATACTATGTAAAGTTAAAAGAAAAGAGAAAGAACAGAGAAGAGAAGGAAGAGAAAACACAGAGAAAGAAAAGAGAGAGAGAGAGCTCTAGAGAAATTTGAGAGAAAATTGGAAGAAGAGGGGGATTATCAAAGAAATTTGCTATCTTCTAACAAAGTTAAACAAGCAATTGAAGGTATAATTTTAATTTTTAAAGTTTTGTTTTGTTTTATTTTAAAAGTGCTCTGTGTATGAGTTTCATGAACAAATTAGTTGAAGATATGGGTTAAACATGTTAATTTGTTCATATAAACTGTTTCTATATGTTTAGTATGTGATTTAAAGTTGTTAAATTCATGACAACATGATATATATGAAGAAACAATGTTTCCGATAAGTTATAGTGATATATATGTATGATATGGCTTATTTTAGAATCAAAATTGATACTTAATTCATGATATAAAATGTAAATTGATTTTTGATTATGTAAATACATGAAGAAACGAAAAATAATGTATTTTAAACTAACTATTTTGGTTGAAAAATGGATGTTGATTAATTTAAACTAAAATGTTAAAAAGTAACGAAATAGCAAGAAAGTGAATTTAGATGTTTTAAATTTGATATTTATACTGTTTATATGTTTAGAAATATGTTAGAAACATTAAGTTATGTTTCTATAAAGTTTATTTATTTTATGTGTGCTAAATTTGTTGTTATAAAGGAGCTTTTAGGCCAATTTCGCTTTGTTTTGTGTTCTTTGTGAACATTATCTGTGTGCAACTATGCCGCGACGCCGCAACGCCAGTTCTGTGAAGAAAATGGGCGTTGCATGTAGCTACTCGATGTCTCTTAGTGATCGAGCACAAGCGGCATTTCTAGTTTTGTGAGTAAATGTATGAAGCTATTGCAGCTGACCAGACTAACATCGCAAATATTGCTCTTCCAAGATAAACTGGGCGCTGCATCGCCAGTTATTAGTTTAGCCCGGAAATTTAATTTTTTAATATACAATTTTATAATTGTTAATACAGTGTAATGTTGTGACTATTAAAATGTGATTTATCATATTGTGGTGTTATAGTACCAAATATGAAATTATTATTAGTAATTAATAAGTTATGTGATAATTGAATATTTGTGTTATTGCATTAAAAGTGTTGTTAAACCTAATACCAAAGGGTTGTAAATGAAATATATATTCAGTTACGTACCATGAACATGTGGTAACTAATTATGTCATAATGACATGTGTATAGGATATTTGGGAACAAGAATTATAACAGTTTTGCTTGCGCGCAAGGAAAGTTTCCTTACCCTATCTTGATTACAATTATGAAAGTTCCTAAACTTTACTTCTTTACATAGAACAAGTTTCTGAGCTTTACTTTTATATTAAGTAAATTCTTGAAATCTGTTAAGCAAAGTTTTTGATCTCGTTTTCTTGTTGGAAATCGTAACCTTAGCTTACCATGTCATTCAAGCAAGGTTTATTATATCTTCTTAATGCTTTGAAATTTAATCTTAAAACATGAACTTGTTGTGTTACAGTATTCATTTATGTTTCATAACTACTTTATATTACATTATTGTTGAACCTTTACAATGTCATTGAACTTTTGATTCAACTAATCTTTAGTTGATGTACGTTTAACTCTAAATTTCCCATGAATTTTATCCAAACCAAACTTCCTTTAGTGCAGACTCGTATATTAAAATTGAGATGAACAACCCTATTACAGGGGATTATTTATGCGAAAGCGTTAAGATGTTTGTGCACAATACATGGTACGAAGGGTTGATCCCCCTAAGTACGAGAAGAAGGTCTATATAGTCTAATGACTATTAAAGATTTAAGTAGATACACTTATAATCTAGGACATAGTTCATGGTCTTGTGACCCTCAAATGATATTTCATATTAGTTTTTGATTATCAATACTATAAAATGTTATTCATATCAATAAAGCTTATTCATTGCCGGTTATTATGTTTTCTGTAAGTGAGCATTTGTTTTGCTCACTCTTGCATATATATATAACCATTGCAGCTAAAATTGAGAAGGTTGATGAGCCAACCACTAGCAAATGGAAAGGAATGATGAACAAGTGTTGAAGACTTATTAGTTTAATTGAGATTTATGTTTTTAGACTTGATTAAATTATGTGTTGTAATTATTTAATTTTCTGCATTTGATGAATGTTTTAAGGTTAGATGACCTGGGATTTTATTGGATTTAATTATGTAACCCTTTAATGGGAAGATTTATTGTTTAAATTTTAATATATTTGGGTAGTTAGAAATGAATTATTGGACAGTGAACACGAAATCATGTGGGAATGAAAGCTTTGGGGGTGTCACAAGTTGGTACCAAAGCTTTAGGTTATGAACCTTAGGTGGGGGAAAAACCTTAGGAAGTAACCTTATAAGAGATTGAAAAGATAATGGTGATAAACCTTTATCGCGTTTTAAGAAAAATATACTAAAACATTATATGTGCTTATGTGGTTGCAACCTATGTGCTCGTGAGTGTCGAGTAATGATGGTTAGTATTTAAAAACTTAAAATGTTTGTTGCCAGGATGGCTAATATGGGAGAATCCAGTCAGGCTAGGGAGGAGGGACCTCAGATGCCTAGAGAGGAGGAGCCTCGAGATATTCAGGTAGTCTGGGACAAGCTGGTGCCAAGGGAGTCATCTCTGTTGGTCACAGTGGTTGGTTATCCCCCAAAGTTGGAGTAGGAGAGGTTACCTGGTGATGAGGATGTGGTAGAGACGGATGAGAAGGACCCCGTGGAGCTACCATAGATAGATAAGGAGGAAGGGGAAGAGTTTCCACCAAACTCTATTACAACTTATATGTATGATGAGGTGTATGACCGTAATATTGAGCTTCAGGATAGAGTCAGTGAATTGGAGGAGCTGGTAGATGAACATCAGACTTTGATGGCACAGAAGGACGATGAGATCTGGGATCTTGACGAAAGTCTCGTTAATGTGGAATGGAAACTGGTTCACACAAAGGGGGAGAATGAGCAGCTGATGGAGGAGGTTGTGAAACTGAAGAATAACCTGAAAGAAGAACCCGCCAAGAGAGCAAGAATTGAAGATGCGTACGGGAAAGATTCCCAGCGTGTAGAGGGAGAGGTACAAGCAAATAAGATCAAGATGGAAGAAATGGACTGTGTTTTCAACACTGTGATAAACCGAGTCATGTACTATCTGACTCAGTTCAAAGAATTGCCATGGTATACGTTAGATCGTAGAATGTCATTTCGTATCATGGAAGAGGAGCATCGTAAGGCTGTGCAACAACTTAGTATGCCTTAATAGAAAGTGTATTTATTGAATGAATAATTATATAATAAATAAGATGTAAATGCCAAGTGTTATGTGACCGATGGGATATGATGATGTTATCTTGAAACTTTATTAGTTCAAGAAATTGATGTAAATAGCAGCGATGCTATTATTTCTATGTCTTTAAAAAATTATAAATGAATGAAATGTTAATATTTATTCAAGATATTATATGTTATGTGATGATCATCTGTGATGTGCAAGTTAAGTCGAAAGTACTTAAGAAATTGAGTAATGATCTAATAAGTGTATTTTAAATAGAAAATCCCTCTAAGAAGACGTCAACATCGATAATGAACCCCTGAGGGGTCTACCAATAACAACAACGTCGATGCTAACCCAGTTCAGCAGTTGGTGACATTACTAATGGGAGCAGTGCAGAATCAAGCTGTGACCTTTATAAATTTTAAGGCTGTTGGAGCACCAGAATTTCGTGGGTCCGTGAATCCAGTTGAGGTACAGACCTGGATCATGGAAATAGAAATGGTTTTTGACGTTTCTAAGGTCGGTGAAGACCAAAAGACTGCTTTTGCAATGTTTATGTTGAAAGCAGAAGCCAACTATTGGTGGCAGGCAAACAAAACCCGAGGAGGTCAGGGGGTGATGACTTGGAATTGGTTCAAGTAAATATTTTTCAAAACCTATTTTTTGGAAAGCTCACAGAATCATATCAAGGTCCAATTTTTAGAATTGAAGCAGGGTATGATGACGATGTCAGCATATACAGAAAAATTCAATGAGTTGGCGAGGTTTACGCCATATCAGGCTAACACAGATGAGCACAAGGAAAGAAGGTTTGAGCAGGGATTGAAGCCCTGGTTGTACTGTAGAGTCTCTATGTTTCAGCTGAAGACGTTTGCAACAGTGCTTGAGAAGGTGATTATCGCGGAGGGTGGAAGTGATGCCTTAACAAAATATAATCAGGAACAAAGAAAGAAGAAGAATGAGAATGAAGGTAAAACTGGTGGTAGCAGTGGTGGGAATAATAACCCAAAAAGGAAATGGAATGAGAGTGTAGGTGCTAGAAGTCAGCTGACTAGCCAGCAAAAGAGGAAAATTCAAGCGTGTGCTACTTGTGGAAGGAATCACCATTGAGTGTGCTTGAGAGGTAAGAGGGTGTGCTATAATTGTGGCCAAGAGGGTCACATTGCTCTGAATTGCTCTCAACCGAAGAAGGGTGCTTGTTTCATATGCAGGGCAAAGGATCATCTAGCTCGTGAGTGCCTTAAGAAGACAGTTTGAAGTGCAACTGGAAGCAAGGGAGGTGACAGTGGAGGTACATTGGTTATTGCTGACCAACGTCGACAAACAGACCCACAGAACCTTCAACATGATTGTACAGGATGTTGTGCAATCAAAAGATGTGGTGTCAGGTATCATTCCAATCAATGATATAGATGTTTATGTATTATTTGATTCGGGTGCTACTTGCTCATTTATATTTGATGAATTTGCTAAGAGTTTGGGGTTGCCTAGTGAATAGTTAAATTTCTCTTTGAATATAGAAATTGCGAATAGGGAGGTGATTCCTGTTAGATTCATACATAGGAATTGTAGGGTGAATATTAAGGGAAATGTTATGACAATAGATTTAATCTCAATTAAACTTAGTGAATATGATGTTATATTGGGAATGGATTGGGTATTCAATTATGTACTGATAAATTATTGCCAAAAGAAAAGTGTAAACCTCATGACTCCATCAAAGGTAGTTTTCTATGGTAGAAAATTGCTAAGACGAGCGAGTTGTATGACGATTATGCAAGCCAAGAAGTTTTTGAGTCAAGGCTGTGTAGGATATTTAGCTTACATAGTCGATACTCAGAAAAAGGGGGTGAAACTGGAGGAGATACCAGTTGTTAGAGATTTTGTGGATGTATTTATGGAAGATTCTCCAAGACTTCCGTCTGACAGAGAGATTGAGTTTGTTATCGATTTAGCACCAGAAATTGCTGCGATATCGAAGGCCCCGTACAGGATGGCTCCGGTAGAGATGAAAGAACTGATGGTACAACTGCAAGAGCTGCTAGACAAGAAATATATTCAGCCGAGTGTATCATCGTGGGGAGTGCCATTGTGTTCATGAAGAAGAAGGATGGGTCGATGCGTCTTTGCATTGATTATGGGGAGTTAAACAAAGTCACTATGAATAATAAATATTTGTTGCCAAGAATAGATGACCTGTTTGATTAGTTGAAAGAGGATAAGCACTTCTCGAAGATAGATTTGAGTAGTGGGTATCATCAACTAAGGTAAGGAAGGAGGATGTACCGAAGAAGGCATTCAGAACTCGGTATAGACATTACGAGTTTCTGGTAATGTCTTTTGGTTTGACCAATGCCCTTGCAGCATTTCATGGATTTGATGAACAAGTTGTTTAAACCATTCTTAGATAAGTTTATGGTGGTTTTCATCGATGATATCCTGGTGTACTCCAAAACTCAAGATGAACACGTAAAGCATTTACGTTTGAAGTTGGAGACATTGAGAAGAGAAATGTTGTGACAACCCGAGAATTTAAAAAAAAATTAATTAATTGATTTAAGGTTCAATATTAGAATCTAGACAGAAAATAAGTGTATACGTTTGATATTGTTGAGAAGGAATTTTGAGGATTTCAAAATACTGTTAAGGATTTAAGTGAATTATTCAGGATTAAGGGAATAAGTGAATATGTTCTGTGTATATGGTTGTATATATGTACAGTATGTGGTTAAGGGTCAAGGGTTGACCAGATAAATGATATCTATAACAAACCCTAGGTATATATTAAGAACGTCAACGTTCGGTTAGAAAATTCTTACGAATTATAAGAAATCCTAAAACCGGTTCTAGAAACCCTAATTTCAGTTCTGCGAATTTGAAACCCTAACTCAGTGTATGAAACACTAATTTGGGAATGCAAATGATAGTATAAGGTTTAAACGTTATTAATGATAACCTAATTAGGGATCGGATAATCCTAATTAATTTAGAAAATCCTAATTTTTGGATTAGAAACCCTAATTTATATAATTAGGGAAAACCTAAGTGTTAATTTATTAATTTTAATGTTAATTAGGAAACATTAATCCTAATTTTCAAGTTATAATTAATTAGAAAACCCTAATCTAATTACGAAATCTAATTTCTAAATTAGAAAATTATTTTTCTATTAGAAACCCTAATTTTTTGTTTATAAACCCTAATGACCAAATTTGACCCTAACTGCTAAATTACCAATTTTAATTAGGAAATACTAATCCTAATTAGCAAGATTTAAATTATGATTAAGAAATTTTAATATAATTAGAAAATTCTAATTATAATTTAGAAATATTAATTTTTGATTTTGAAAACCTAATTCGGAAATTCTAGAATTTATTTTTTTAAAATCTAAGTGTTCAAACCCTAAACTCTAAGGGTTCAAACCCTAAACCCTAAGGGTTAGGGCAATTGACAAAAATATCATTAAAATTAAATGTCAAATGTCCATTTTGCCCTTATTACATTATTGTGAGATAACTTGCAATCTTGCCATATATTGGTTGGTGAGAAACCTTAACCAGCCCCATGTGACTGAAATCAGCCAACACATATAGATTAAAGAGAGAGAAATCCTACTTTACTTCTCATTATTGCCAAGCCACTCGCTCTCATCCATTTCGAAAATCTAGAGTGAGAGAGAGAGAAAAAAGTTAAGCTATGTTAGCCTCTTATCAAGCCAAGAACAACAATCACAAGTCAGAAATCAAAGATCAAGATTGAAAGGTATAAAAACCCTAAACCTAGAAATTTTATGATTTGATGTTAGATGTTAGGATCTGTTGTTTAAAGTTGTGTTAGAGGGTGTCTTTGAATGATCTGGGTTAGTGGATCATGGATCCATATCATGTAGATGCACGAAATCATGTTTTTTGAAACTGACTTAGAACCCTAAAAGGTTATCTGACAGCCGAATGTCAAGGTCCCTAGATCCTTCTCTATTTTTGATTTTTGTTAGTTTATGTTATAAATATGTTATATGACATGTAGGCTGTGATCTAAAATTGGAAACACGACCAGATCATGCATATATTGGTGATCTGATGATTCGAACCTCGTTGACCGTTCACAAAAAATGAATTATGGGCGTTTTAAAGTTCCGTAAGCGTCAACGCGTTTGTGTAAGCCTTAGATCTTGAAGTATGTTGGTTTTTTGGCTATGTTGTCGTTTGATCCTTGTAGTCTGACATGAGGAGTATATATTATAACCTTTAGATCACTTAGATCCATAAAAGAATAGATGTTGTAGCCGGTCAAACTATAGTTGACCGATATGTCTGAAGAACAATCTGGGCAACCCAGAATCTTCATGAACCATTTTTTTGTCAGAACTTTTACTATCCTTAATCTCTTTGTGTTATGTTATTAGACTGGTTTGATGCATTATATTTGTACCTTGTCATATGGAATACATGGTGGAACTTTTAAATCACACAAAGAAGATCTAGAGACCAAGATATAAGGATCCAAAAGTAGCACCATGAATTGTTTTTCATTTTCTGAAAAACCCAGAAATGAAGAACAACTCTGACAAGACGTTCTGGACCTTAGATCTCTCGATTGAGTTATGTTATGGCCATAAATGTTGCATTAGGTGGTAGTGTTACACTTATACTACAACATAAAAACCTTATCTTCCCAGAAAACACAAACATCACGATTCTAGGACCGATCAAACTACCTATACCTCATTGACTGACATGAAGGTCTGAAGAACACTCAAGAACAGACCAAGAACACCTATAGCGACGGGTCTATCGCTATAGGGCCCTTTAGAGACACTTAATTTCAAAAAATAATTATTTTAAATAAATAAATCGAATTAAATGGTTTTTAATTATTAAAAATACAAAATAAATTCCTAATTTTTTTTTAAAGTTTGAAAATTAGTTTTTAATTATTTTGAGTATATTTCATAAATATTTAATATTTTTAAAATATAAAAAGGTATTTAATTTATTTAATTATAATATTAAATAAATTATTTAAAAATGATTTCAATACATGAAAAATCATAAAAATAATATTATGGTATAAGAAAATATTTAAAGATATTTTCAAAGACTTTTAATATTTTGTGATGAATTTCATTAATTAATCAATATTAATGATAATTAGTTTATTTAATAAATATATTAAATAAATTATGGAAAAATAGAATTAATGTTTTAAAAATCATATAAAAATGATTTAAGTGTTAGAAAAATATTTTAAGTTATAAAATATAACTTTTGATATTTTGTCATGAAAATATTAATATTTTAATATTAATAGCAATTATCGGATAATGAACTAAGTTAAATATTTAAAAATCATATAAATATGATTTTAGGGTATTAAAAATACTTTGATATATTATAATTATATTATAATATTATGCTATGATTTTAATTAATATTAAATATTAAATAAATATTAATGATAAAGAAAATAATGTGGTATTTATATTAATAATGATTTATTGAATAATGTTTTTAATTATTTAAAAATATTTAAAGGAAATAATAAAGTATTAAAAATACTTTGAAATATTACAAATATATTATAATATTATGACATGTATTTCATTAATATTTGATAATAAATAAACATTAATGATAAAGGAATTATGTGGTATTTAAATTTGATAAATACGTTATAAATGATTGAAAAATCATGAAAAATGATAATAATTATTTAAAAATTATTACGAGCTTATGAAAAATATTTCGACTGTTAATAAATTATCTTAGATAATGGTTAAGTGTTTAGGCAGAGTTTAATTGAACCTAGACTCGATAAAAGTCCGACTAGATCGTTGGGATGTTAGATTTGTGTCAGGTTCAACTTAGACTGCAATAGTTTGACTTGATACCCAATCATATGTGTGTTATAGACTGATAGGATTATGTGTTATGTGTTTAGGTTATTCTATGTGTATATATATATATATATAATAGTATTATATTGTGATGATAGTATTCTAATATTGGAGATCTATATTACTAATATTAGGTCTTCAGATAAAGCGTTACAAATTGCGTAGCAGTAATCAACGGTTCAGGCAAGTTTTGCTTAACTCTACTAAGAGTTGTTTCATTCAGATATGCTTATGGATAATCATTGCTGATTGCCATTGTAGAATTGTACTCTGTACATATTGCATGTATAAGTCAGGTATGAAATACTGATCACCTTCATTACCCTTCGGTCCAGATATATTTGTTCATGTTATATACTTGCTCAGTCAAAAGTTTATTCGTGCTAATTCGCAATTATATTGTTGAATTATAGCCAGCTTATTATTCAAATCCTTTCAATCATGATATATCGTTAAATTATTGAACTTAAACTTGATGGGCAACTTTTATGTTCACCCTTGCTATATCATGATAAACAATGCAGATTAAGAAGAATACATCGGATACAAAGAAAGGTCAAAGACAGTTCCAGCTTTAGTATACGTGTGTAATTAGATTTGTATCAGTATTATATATTAATGTTATTATAAGTCAAATAAGTTATGTATTGTGTACAAGTTAAGGTTACTCGACCTTGGGGAATAGTGTGTAAAATGTATTGTATAAACAATTTATGTTTATATCTTCCTCAAATAAGTAATAGTTGTATATAGTGATCGAACTGGATCCGCGGTGATTCGGGACCCGGATCTGGGGCCCTCACAGTTGGTATCAAAGTTGTAGGTTATGAACCTTAGGTAGGAATACTTGAGACTAATAACCGCAATGATTAGGATAAGTAAATAGATTTAGTTGGTCGGTATGATTCAAAGATGAATCTCGGCGAGTTATAAGATAAAGTGTTCCCTAACTCTGATAATAAAGTTGAACAGTAGTGATGAATAGATATAGTCTACAAGACTAAAAGAAAAATGATAGGAGATTGTAAAACAAAATGATCAAGATAGAAAAATGAATCGTAATATATACAATGAGATCACCCCATGATCTGATAAGGTGATAGCAGGGAGAAGAATCAATCTAATGATTGAACAGTTTACAGCAAGATTGCTGAGTATCAGTTGTACTATGAATTTGTACAGATTCAAGAAAGGATTATGAATACGGATTAAATGAAATTCGTATGGAGAAGGGAGTTAGAATTAAGTGGGGATTTCAATTGAGGACTCATGTCAGTGGCTAAGTTGTATGATTCTTCGTATGGGAGCTGAATTGTACTTGGTGTCAAAACCACTTAGTTTTGGCAATGATAATAAATGAAAAGTTTGTGTCGCGCTATTTGCTATATGCATGTTAAGAGGGTTATTCATTTCTAATGTGTATAACAGATAGATAGGTTATATGTAGAGAATAAAAGGTTAAGTACGAGTTCTTAAAACTCATACTTATGTGACATTCTTGATTCATAGTTATATGAAATATTTATGAACCCCTCACCGAATGGACGCCAAAGGTCTGAATAGGAAAATTTCTTAAACTGATATGATTGTGGCAAGTAAATGAACTCATAAGTGTGGTTTGACGAACTGGGTATAGTTGTGTGTAAATAGAGTATTAGAGGATAATAGGAACATATAGATTGTAAAGCAAATGGTTATTAGTGGAGACATAAGTTTTCCAAAACTCCTAGCTAGGCTAGACTTCGAAATTTTGACATCAAGCTAAATACGCACTATGTGCTTTTGAAAAAAAAAAGTAGACTCGTAATCATTTCTGAAACGGTTTAAAGTATAGTCTATGCTAGTTATTTCAGCTAGATGCAAATGATTTGAAATATCAAAATATATTTTATTTATCACTAACGTACCATGTAACCTGGTGCAGAGATGATAAAAAGTTGATAGAGTTATAAATGTAGGAATACTTAGTGTGAATTCGATTTAAAAATTATTGTTCCACTATTGTATGATGTGTTATGACAAAGTCATGCAATGACGACATCCTCAAACGGACTGTTAATACAGTACGACATCATGATGTCATTTTCAAAAATATTTCAAAATTTTAATTTGCCAACGGGGTTTGGCTACACCTAAATAATTCGATTGAATTGAATTATTGATATGAGTCTATGCTATTTGATTCAGCTAGACCAATGGTTATGAAAACTCTAAGTGTTCATTGAAAGAAATTACCCGAACCAAAAGTTTTGGTGCAAAATCTAATAAGACTGAGGTAAAAGTTTATGCGCCCAAGGCGGATACGAGAAACAGATCAGACCAGCAGTACTTTATAAGTGTAGACACTCAAAATTTTCTGTACTACTGTTACTAACATTATAGGAGGACAGATTCACCTTTTAAGAGAGAACCCTGAAAGACAATCCAAATCCACACCGGATACTACCGGAAGTTCAGCATTAACCCCGGATCGAAATTTGGGAGTAACGGTTTCAACCTCGGATTTAACCCCGAGACCTCTGATATACTAATCTTACACACACCTGAGAAGACCGATTAATCTCGGAGATAACCCCAAGGTATCCGGTCCTCGGTCTCAACCATGGAATAGCCACCAACCTTGGTGATAACCCAAAGGAATGCGCTTTGAGATAACCCCAAATGCTTGTTTCAAATGCCATCGCCTTCAATCTCGGCACTCACAATGAAATACACTGTGCCAACACGGCAATCACATCGGGAAGACAGGCACACCTCAAAGATGACAATGAGGATCTTCAACAAATGCAAAGTCCAATCTCGTGAAAGTCTCGAAAGCAACGTCTGCTTATCGGCCCAATCCGGCAGTAACACCAGTGAGGGGCAGCATCGCCATCTCGTCCAACACGATGCCATGTCTCATCTCTATGCAACAATGTCCCATAAGGCTAACCAATCCCGAGTGACTATTGTGCGGGGTAACAGATGAAAGTTGAAGCTTGAAGACCGAAGGGCATCGTCCCATCTTCAAAGACTTGGTACTAACTCTAATCCCATGCCATCGTATAACTCTCGACAACGGCGGTACGAAATAGGTTTTGAATACATCAAAACGGATACCTGGATTGCACTTCTCAAAATCAGAGTGGACATTATAGTGCCTGAGTGCACGTACTTCGAGACGACCCGACCCGACAGAACCGGGCCGACCTGACCCGCCTCTGGTACACCTGCGGCACCTTTTGCCTATAAATAAGAGGCTTAGGGTGCTGATTTTTAAGAGAAAAAAGACGGGGAAACCCTGCAAAATTTGCTCTGCACTCGCCATACAGTGTATTTTCTCACTTTCAAACACCTGTGAGCTCATATATAGCCTCTTTTGTACCCACAAAAGCCCAGTGTTTACCCACTCTAAAGATATAGAAGCCCTTTTTATCAGTCAGCTGTAAGCCTTCTCACACACTTTAGAGTCTTTCTCTTCATCTTTGCACACACCCTTCTACACGTTGAGAGTTGTGTTGCTTGCTTTTTGCCCTTGACTTCTATTCCGTGGTTTTCCTTCCATCTGTATATATATATATATATATATATATTTATATATATTGACTAACATTATCGAGTTATGCCTCGATTGAGCCTGAGACTTGATGCGGGCGTTTCTTCGCTTTAATATATATATATATATATATATATATACTTATATATATTAATTATGCATTTGGACTTTGTTCGATGAGCCTGAACTTGATTCGATCGTTTATTAAGCTTTTATGTATATATATATACTTATATATATCAACCGTATGTCGAGACTTTGTTCGATGAGCCTAGACTTGATGCAGTGCGTTTACTCGCTTTTATATATATATACTTATATATATGAACTGTGGTCGAACTATGTTCGATGAGCCTGGATTTTACATCCGGTGCGTTTATTGCTTTCTTATATATATATATATATATATATTTGTTTTGTCCTGCTTGGAGTTCCCTTCGTGGCAGTTAATAGTTTTTATGACTTTTCTTTACATTTCGCCACGCTTGAGTTTACTTAAGTGGCGATTGATCGCATTTACAACTTTATTTACATTACATCCTCACTTTGAGTTTCCTTCGTGGCGGTTGACCATATCTACAGCTTTATTTATATTTCTGATCCCCCATGGAGGTGCTTCGTGGTTGGTGATCCTGTCTGTATATATATATTTACCGCTTTTATATATATTCCTGCTTATTGCTTTTATACAAATTGCAATATTTTGTGAACCTAGGAATCATGTGATCACAGATTCATCTCATTGGATCTAGATTCGGTTCCCGTGATGGACATTTTCAGCTGTAAGCGGCTTATAAATTATTCTGTGATGTCTATATTTCCTCAGATGGTTTCCATACCCACGAGGAAGTCAACATTATTTTTATATATATTATTTTCGTATAGATGCTTCACATTCGTCAAATAAAATCAATCAAGCCGATCACTTAATAAAAATGGGAGTGTAAAAGGTCTTAATTCCTATTGAGCAGCAAGGTTTGAAAAACCACTTTTATAAAACATCATTGCCATATCTTGCTAAAAACTGAATTTTTACATAAATTCAAATCCTGTGTATATAGGTTCGAAAGAGGCCTCGCACAACTTTCATATAACAACACATTGACCCACACACACACACACACACACTCAGATAATAGTTTCTTAAAAAGAGGCGGTCACCGTGGTAACACGGATGACGGGGGGTTCCTAACACCTTCCCCCCCGCATAACCAAGTCCCCGGACCCTAAATGAATCTTGGTTTCGCCGACCTGTATATCAGTGTCACATCACTGGGTCAATGTGCAAACCTTTTCTCGGTTGTGTTGGTACAACCATTTAAAAAACCAACTGGTGACTCTTAACAGTCCCATCGTCGACATTATACATGTCGGACCTTTTTCACTTGTTTTTTCAAACAAATCTCACCTAAAATGAGAACACCAAAGAACAAGTAACGGAAAGGGACATCCAAAAATCCCGACGTCGACAGGTGGCGACTCTGCTGGGGACCTCTAGTAAGAGGACTTAAGCCGTTACTATAATCTTTTCAAAACTGTTGCATTTACATTGGATGAATGTGTACGAATGCATGTCTTGTTTGAGCTTATTGCTTCGCATCATATCTATGTGTGATGTTAGTGCTTCGCACTATAAACTGCTTATGATATTAGTGCTTCGTACATGTCATCATTTCATACGGTGAGACGCGATGTATGTGAATGTATGTTGTGTGGTCCCTCCACCAGGAGGCTATCCTGCTGGTGTTTGATTCTTCGGACTCGTGAGAAGACTAATTCTCCGAGGCTCGGAAAGGCACCACCCAAATTCACTCCGGTTGAAAGACCGGATTAACTTCCGCCTAGTAATTTCATGATGATTTGGGAACCTTCATGCCAAAAAGCCGCGAGAGTAACCTAAGATAGGTCAGCCTCTGATAAACCCAAAATGAAGGAAAGTCTCTTCATGCCCTCATTTCAATTACTTGTAAACACAATTACTTGTAATTTCATTCCATATCTATCTCCATGTAATGAGAAATATGAAGCAATATGTCCACATACATGCTACGAACAGCTGACACCCGTTTTGCAGGATAAAATTCCTAAAATGGACACATCACATAGCATGTCATTATACACCTTCTCTAAGGACTAAACTTTGCCAGTCTTTCACAGGGAATCAATCGAACCTACTACCCGGTCAAAGTCCAAAAAGGCAACAGGCCTACAGTCAATCATGTCGTCATCCGACCAGACTGAACTTAATCCAGCCCGCAAAGATTTCACTACGATTAAGCAAATGATTATAGATTTGGTCGTTCTATTAAAAGAATTACACCGACTACACACAAATCGAAAAATACCCTTACATACTGAGCCCTCCACACAAGGAGGAATTCTGGTCATTACCATACCAGAGCCACAATTGGATACGACCAACAAAACGCAGGATGCTGCCCATTCCACTGGAGATCCAGACAACGGTGACATCAAAAAGAAAGTCTTCCAAATGGAAGAGACCCTTCGCGCTATCAAGGGAATTGGAACACACGGGAGTGTTTCATATGCTGATCTATGTATTTTTCCTGGTGTTCACAATCCAAAAAAATTTAAAACTCCTGACTTTGTAAAATATGACGGGTTAGAGGATCCTTATACACATTTAAAAGTCTTTATTGGAGAACTGGGATCCTATGCAGAGGATGAAAAACTCAGAATGCAATTGTTCCAAAAGAGTCTAACTGGAGAAGCCTGCTTAAGTGGTACACAAGATTAGACAACTCCAAAATTCACAGTTGGGAAGAGCTAGCACATGCCTTCCTCACTCAATACAGTTTTCAAACTCAGATGGCTCCCGATCGGTATCAAATTACCAAGATCAAAAAATAGTCTAATGAGTCTTTCAGAGAGTATGCCCAAAGGTGGAGACGCCTGGCTGCCCAAGTTAGTCCTGCCATGACAGAATCAGAAATGGTCATAACATTCATAGACATATAAAAAACTCCCTACTATGAGAGATTTTAGCCAGATCGCAAACCGCTTTTCTAAAATGGTTAAACACGGGAGATATATCTCGAAATGGGGTTGAAGTCAGAAAGATTCAAGACCTAGCACTATGACTCAAAGCTATTTCTTGATCACATCCAATCTGAAATTATGGGAACAACCCAAGGGGTCCATAAAAGAAAGAGGAAGATGTTTCCACGATACTACAGGGACAAAAAGGCAATCAAAGTATGCCCATTCAAAGGAGAAACTACACTCCTTTCCAAAGACAAATCTGCAAAACCCTCCAAAGACCAAAAGGTGGAGAAGTCAAATGCCATCGAGTGTTTACACCCTTAGGGGATACCCTCGAGAACATTCTTAATCTTCTGACAACACAGATGAAAATTACGCATCTTCTTCCACCAGCCAGCCCTAATGGACGGGGTTTCAATGCTGCTAGAAAATGTGCTTATCATGCCTGGGCACCTGGACATGATACTCAAGATTGTTGGGCCTTGAAACACAAGATCCAGGACCTAATAGATAATGGAGAGATCGTAGTCACAAATCCCGATCAGCCTCACATACAAGACAACCCTCTTCCTCAACACAAAGAAGAAGAGGTCAACATGATTAATTGGAGCAGTGGACAGAGTTCCAACTTCAGCTTTGACTCCCCCCAGACCATCAAAGACGGTGATGACAGATGGGATTATGCTAAGTTCCAGTTCACAATGGAACAAAAGATGAAAGCTCTCTGCAAACAAATTGAGCAATCACGAAAACCGGTAACTTATCAAAGATCAAGTGACTCAGCAATTAATCAGCCAGGAGCATTCCAGTCTCCTACCAATCGTCATGAATATTCCCTCGTCCCTTTCAAAAAATAAAATGCTGGAAGACAAAGTGACGAAGAGAGCAAATGCCAAAGCCCATCAGGATTTCACCAACAAACGGGAATTCACCTATTTGGGCCAACCCATGGGGGAAAACCTTCACATGTTAATCAATGAAGGAAGGATCAGTTCCCTTCTACCTCTAATCAATCCCTGTTTGGGACGGTACAACTCTGATGGAGTATGTCAATACCACTCCCAGTCTCGCGATCACAACACAGAAGAATGCTGGGCATTCCGCCACCTTATTCAAAATCTAATCGACAGTGGTCATCAAGCTTGGCGGATAAACGACAACGTGTTACGAGAAACCGAGAATGCGAGCTCTACTAAGTGGAAAAGTGTGGTAGCGATTATATCTCATCGAAGGTGAAGGGATTAATACTTTTTCACAACACCGATAATTCAAATTTCAAAGGAGGAAGAAATCCTTTGAAAGTGGCCGCTCCCGAGCCAATCAACTTGCCTTGCAGAGCATAATATCCTATTGTTAGCTTGCGCAAGGTTCCGTGGAATTAAGGAGAAGGTGAAGGATCCACCTCACATACCACCGCTGCAGCGTTGTCGAAGGAAAATCCACCGATCTTCCCCATCGGTGATGAACCCCACCACCAAATCAAAGGGAAAATACCCATGGAGAAGATTGAAAAATTCCTCCGCGCTGTGGGTCATAACGAAGCCTCGGTGGTTTTAAGCTTGAAAGAAGCTCCACCACAAATATCAATTTTGGACTTGGTCCTAACTTCTGAGAATCACCGGAAGGTTTTGGAAGAAGCCAATCTTCCGACATCAGTGGATACAGAAAAATTTCAACACATGGTTGATCACATTTTCAAGACTAATGTAATGTCCTTCACTGATGATGACATACCGCCCGAAGGGACTGGTCATTGCAAACCGTTTCACATTGCGGTCTTGTCCTCCGGATATATGGTGGCTAGAGTCTTAATAGATGGAGGTTCCTCTCCGAATATCAGCCCATATGCCACCTTGGTGAAGATGAATATCAACCTCAACCGAATTCGAGTAGCCATACTATCATCAAAGCTTTTGATGGAGCCCGTCAGAATTTCTATTGAGTATTTGAGCCGCCAATCAAATTGGCCCTCATACATTCTCGTATCCTTCCATGTGCTCAAGATAGATTTGGGATACAACCTCGCTTCTTGGGACGACCATGGATCCACACGGCGGTGGGTCCCCCTCCACCCTTCACCAACAACTGAAGTACATTATCAACAATAGCCTGGTCACGGTCAACGCTGAACCAGAGATTCCTCAGCATGGGTATATACCGTTCATCAATGCCAATGCGTACGTAGAACTAGTCGGGCCATGCTTTGAAATAAGCAACACCCAATACCACACTATTGGAGCACCATTGCTCGAACCCCACATTTCTGATGAGGTGATGTCAGCCACTCAAGAAATGATGTCGTTGGGTTATAAGCCAGGACAAGGGTTGGGTAAAGATGGCCAGGGTATCCAGTACCCCATTCGATTAACCAAGAAAGTTGGAATAGCTGGACTAGGTTATTATGCCAGCTCTAGTCATAGGAATCCTCATAAGCATCAGCAGATTCCTTTGGCTTCAACCATGTGGCGTTTGGCCGCTTTCAAACTCCGAAGTCCAAGACAACCTCTAGTAAAGGTGCCAAATGCAATGTCATGGCCATGTTATTTCCTAAGCCGAAACCGGTGGAGGAAAAGAAAATCGTTATTCCAGATCCCGCAATCGAAGAAAAGGAGCGGAGAATCAAGGAAAACGTTGTCCGAATAATGTCGGGCATGCGCATTATCGTCCATAATGAACATACCAACAGATACACCCCAGATGATGATTGCCCTGACGTAATGGCTATCATTCTGGACAAGGTGGATGATGACAATCCCTCCATCATTGCGGTCCACCCGGACTTTACCCTTACCAATTGGAACAACATTCCTTGCTTTGGTCGACAGGTAAAGCGCGTAAATTCTTTTCCGCCTCAGAGATACAATAACTGGCTTACTTTTGTGTACAGTATTAGCAATTTATTTTGCCAGTATATGCTATCACTGTGTATGATCAACACATTTCATATATACTAAGTGAAAGCATATTTTGTTTCAGGACTCTGAATTTAGATGTGCCTATATTTGCGGATACGATGCCTCTCCTACACAAGGATTGTACCTTTGATGTAGAGATGAATTCAGCCTTGATGGATCCCTAGGATGACATTGAGGTGCCTCCAGAAATTCAAGAATGGGTCAAAGACAAACCCAAACCCAACCTTGATCAAACCACTTCTTTCAATCTCGAAACCTTAGAAAGCCCTAAGTTAATCCAGATTGGTTCAGACCTTACCCCAAACCAACGGAATGACATGGTTACGCTATTAACACAATTCCAGGATGTGTTTGCATGGTCTCATGAAGACATGGTGGGTTTATCCACTGACATTGTCCTTCATCGCCTTCCCATTAAAGAGGGATTTAAGCCGATCAAACAAAAGCTCAGGCGATTGAAACCTGAGTAGAGTTTAAAGGTGAAATAAGAGATTGTGAAACAATTTCAAGCCTGCATCATCATGGTGTCTACATATCCTGAGTGGATATCTAACATCGTGCTCGTACCTAAACCTGGAGGGAAGGTGCGAGTTTGCGTGGATTACAGGGACTTGAACAAAGCTTGCTTAAAAGATAGTTTTCTCGTGCCATTTATCCACATTCTCATTGACAATACTGCTCAATACGACATGTACTCCTTTGCTGATTACTTTGCGGGGTACCATCAGATCATGGTTGCCGAGGAAGATCATGAGAAGACTACTTTCATCACTCCTTGGGGAACTTTTTGCTATAGACGGTTGTCATTCGGCCTCATCAATGCCGGAGCTACCTATCAATGAGCTATAATGGCTCTTTTCCACGACTTAATGCATAAAGAGATTGAGGTCTACGTGGATGACATTATTGACAAGTCCTGGAAGGAGGATGACCATCTAGACCATCTCAGAAAGTTGTTCAACAGGTTGCGTAAGTACAACTTGAAGTTGAATCCAATGGTCGCGCTTTTGGCGTCCAAGTCGAGCAAGTTGCTAGGATTTCTAGTCACCACAAAGGGATTGAGCTGGATCCTACCAAAATCCAAGCCATCACAAAATGCCCATTCCTCGATTGGAGAAGGAAATACGTGGATTTTTGGGAAGGATCAACTTCATCAGCAGGTTTATCTCCCAACTCACGGCAACCTGTGAGCCAATCTTCAAGTTATTAAGGAAGAACTCCTCCATGAAATGGAATGATGAGTGCCAGAATGCCTTCCTTACAATCAAGAAACAGCTAGTCAAAGCTCCTATCTTGGTACCACCCAGGGATGATGTTCCCCTGTTCATGTACCTGTCCATAAGTGACAATGCCATGGGCTGTATGCTGGGACAGAAAGACGATAGAGGCCAAGAACGAGCTATCTATTACCTCAGCAAAAGGTTCAGTAGCAGTGAACACAAGTACACTCTGATCGAGAAGACGTGTTGTGCTTTAGCATGGGCTTCCATGAGGTTACAACATTACCTCCATGGTCACACAACCCATCTCATATCCCGCATGGATCCTCTCAAGTACGTGTTCAACAAACCCATGTTGAATTGCCGGCTGTCCAGATGGCAGTTGATCCTACAACAATTTGACATTGTATATGTGACTCAAAAGTCCATCAAAGGTCAAGGAATCACAGATCAACTGGCCACCGCACCTTCAGGGGATTTCAAACCCTTGGAAACATATTTCCCCGATGAAGGAGTAATGATAAAGGCAACAACACACCATCTGTATAAATACACGCCAATCATGGAAGATGTATTTTGATGGAGCTGTTAACATGGAAGGTTCTGGAGCTGGAGCAATTCTAGTATCTAATACGGGGGAGCAGATCCGCTGTCAAATCAAATTACGCTTTATCAAACCAAAAATACTACCGAGTATGAAGGTCGCCTCATGGGGCTAAAACTTGCCCGCTCAATGGGCATCAAGCGTTAATCGTCCTTGAGATTCGAGTTGGTAATCGAACAATCCACCGGAGTCTATCAAACCAAGGAACTAAATTTGCTTTTACTTACCATCTCCAGAGTTTTGAAGATGGCTTTGAGTTCAAGAAATCTCCTTTCTACACATTCCTCGTAATAGGAATGATTTCTGATGCATTAGCAACTTTGGCCTCCTTGATTCAGCATATCGATATAAGGAACACTTGCCAAGCGCCACAATTTCTCACACAAGGCCCCACCTATGGGAATTACATTGAGAAGTATCGGATGAGCTACCTCCCATCAAACCTCCTTAGTATCGAAGATATCAAGGAATATCTCATGAGATGGATCTACACCGAGGCGAGGCGAGCCTGACTGAGAAAAGGCGGATCCATCGACTTGCTATGAAGTTCTACTTGAGTGGAGATGCACTCTATAAAAGAGATGTAGGACTAGGTCTCCTCAGGTGTCTAGACAAAGATCAAGCCCAAAGGCTTATGGATGAAATCCATGGCGGAGTCTGTGGCCCCCACATGAGTGGGTAGAAGCAGCCTTCTTCCCCAGGGTCACAAAAGAAGTCATCATTGCTTTCATCAGAAATAATGTCGTTTGTCGATATGGATAACCAGAGGTGATTGTGTCAGACAATGCCAAAAACCTCAACAACAAAATGATGGAGGAGTTATACAGTAAATTCCACATCAAACATCTTAACTCGCATCTAGTGTCCAAGATGAACGGTCTTTGTTGAAGCGGCTAACAAAAATATCAAGAAGATTATGCAAAGATGTCACCAACCACAAAGATTGGCCTAACTCATATTTCTTTCACTCATTAGCCTACTGTAACCACAATGTGTACTTCAACTGGGACAATCCCCTACGCTTTAACCTATGGGATGGAAGCAGTGCTCCCCATAGAAGTTGAGATGGAATCTCTCAGAGTGTTGATCGACGCTCAGTTGGATGAAAACCAATGGGTATAAGACATGTATCAGTAATTGTCTTTGATAGAGGAAAAGCGAACCGCGGCTATCTTCCATGGTCAGCTATACCAGCAAAGGATCGCCAGATCCTACAACAAAAAAGTCCGGCTACGACAATTTAAACAACATGACTTGGTTATGAAGAAGATTCTTGACAATCAAGATCAGGACAAAGGAAAATTCGCTCCTAACTGGAAAGGCCCGTTTATTGTCAAAGAAGTATTGATAGGAGACGCTCTCAGATTACAAGAAATGGACGGCGATGAATTTCCACAACTCATCAACTCAGACACCATGAAACGGTATTATGTCCTGCAAGTAACCAAAAACACCCCGGTGCATCATCATCGTCAGTCCACTGATCATTCCGGTTCTTTAACCTTTACCACCTATAACTTGCTACACTTTGCCCCTCGAAATATACTCTTCAAGCCAAGACACTGGCTTTCTCCTTTCATACTCATACAACTTACGTCATCCCACATGATTGAACCTCTTGCGTTCACAGGTTTGGCTACCCATACATGGGATCAAACTTCTCCGCCTCAGCAGCTTATCCTCAACCTAGATTAAACTTTCTCCTCCCCGCACTCTGACTTGCACATGGGATTACGCTTTTCTTCTCGCCCTGAGGGGCGAACTACGTCGACCTAATCTCCTCTTCAATAGGAGTACATAGGCAACCATGTTACATGGCCCGGTCACAATAAAACAAAAACAACAAAAACATTTCTACCCTCTTCTCCTTACAAAAGCAAAAACAACCAAAATCATTCCTACACCATATCAGCCATATACAGCATTGAACCTCTTACACCAGGTTCGAACTACGCAAACCTAATCTCCTCTTCAATAAGAGTACGTAGGCAGCCATTCATGATGCAGTCTCACCCCCTACCAAAATACAAACCATTGTCAGCGGGTATTGGGATTCTCTTTCGATCCACTACATTTCATTCGGCTTCAGACCAAAGGGATGGAATTACCTGAACTCCTCCCAAATAGGAGATTTGGCGACCATCTAAGTTGCAGTCATACCTCGAAGAGAAATACTAAACCATAAGAGGTGGAATTAACTAGGCTTCTCCTCAATAGAAGTACTAGCGACCATCTACGATGCGGTCAATCTCAGAGAGGAAAGACACATTCCTCTCCACATTTCCATTCAGAAACAAGTCCCAAGACACCAAAGATGGTAGGGATATACATAGATCGATGATCCATTCTGACTATCCAAAGACAGCTCAATGTCCATCCACCAAGGAAGAATTCAGAATTCATCAAGATCACAAGCCCTGAAGCAGCAGGCAAAATATCAAGCAAATAGCAAGGCATGTCTAAAAGGGAAGTGATCCAAAAATATATTTCCCTATCATATATAACGCTTTTTGATATATATACAATGTGAACTATACATGACAAAATGGCTAAGCTAGTCTGTGTAGGTAAATACAAGATCATCTACAAATCAGGGTACATGCTAGCTAGCAAGACCAACATGGCATCCCTCTCGGAAGAAGGAGGTAAAGTCATGGTCTCCTCGGATAAGAATATCCACACGACCCAACAGATCCAGAGTCTATCTACATGATGACCATATGCTCATCGATATAAGCACTCATCTCTCGCGATCATACCAGTGGTAAGGGACCTCTCATAAAGATTATATCTGTGATGTACCACATCCCGGCAAGATATAGCACTATCCCGCTCAACTATCATCTATCTCCGCGTCTCGACCGGCCTCATCCCACTCAACAACAACAATGACATCCCTACGAAGCTAATGCCTCGCTCTCTCTCTAATAGGGAGGCATCCCTCACATCAAGAGCAAATACATCATAGATCGAATCGTCTCTCTCTCAAAGGTCATCGATGAAGACTCGCTCTAAATATTGTGCCAAGTGTCGGATCACAAAAGTACCGGTACTAGGAGAATCCTAAGAAATGTCGGCAACCCAACAAAGAGATCCTCCTCGATGTAGGTATCAATGTCCTCTATAGGCTCTACATCGCCTAACTCAATCTCCTAAGATCGCAAATATCTGCCGCAAATTGATAAAACCTCCGCTCCATCCATGCGAGTACTCATGAATAACCGGACGATCGGCAGAAAAGCAATTAGCTCACGCCGATCCCAAAGAAGCGATACACTAGATCGGTCCTTGGTACCGAGAGGTATCGAGAAGTCGAAAATCCCACCTCGAAGGATGAAAATCTCGAACCGGTCAAATCGCGACATCACGACCAATGGATGATAAGTCGTCACGCCCCTCAAGCCAGCCAAAGGGAGGAAATCCATGCCCGGAGTATGAGTAATGAAGCTATATGGTGAGCAAAGCCCCGAGCACAACAATATGCTAAATAGATCTCGGATATCTACCAAAAATGCGGACCAGGACTGAGCATCTACACACTCCGATAGCTGAAAGGAATACGACATAGCCACCTCATGGGAGAAACAATACCCGTGCCGTCTAAAGGTACCAACTGGTCACAAACGTGACATAAACCACACATACAGCATGACCGAACTCCCTATAAACACACCTGACGGGTAAGTACGGCAGTAGGACGCTGATCGCAAGGTCTTTGCCACGATCATAGATACAATGGTACGACCCTCCCTGAGAGCTCTCACCGCCATGATAACGCCTATATCTATCTCATCCATGTACCACAAGCATGTACACGTATGACAAGACACATAGGATCAAGATCACATCAACTCGCCAAACGCCAATGATCCTCCGGCACGTTGAAATCCCTCAATGTCGTGAGTAGCTATCCTCCGCACAAAATCATCACACACACGTAAAACGCCGAGAGATCATACGGCCGATGTCACCATCCTTGCACCACTCTGCGCCTCAATCCGGTGAGAGTCATGAATCGCCTACTTATATCTCCCAAAGCCATGTGTACGCAAGGTCGGCCTAGGGCAAAGATCGTTAAACCAGCATACCCTCTCAGAGTAGGAGTCAACTCATGGGTGCCAAAGCGAAATACCGCCTATCGCCTAGCCAATGCTCTAAAGCATCCCATCTACAAATCCTCGCAGAACCTCGAAATGCCAAAAGGGTCATGGTATGTCTGCAATAATAGATCTACTGGTCACCCTATCCGGTGGTGACATGCTATCGCACTACCGAGCAAGATACCCCAATACCACCATCGACGGTGGGGTATGATCTATACTACTAATCGTCAAGAAGACATATCCGTAAGCCGTGTCATAAGACCATCCAAGGGTCAATACCGAGTATCTCTAGACATACATACATATGCATAATATGATATATGCATAACAAATAATGGATGGCAATATGATATAGGGAATGAAAAAAAATGGTTCATACATTCCTAAATATATCATCATCTAATACATCAGCTCTATATAGCTACCAGTACATAAAAATGGGGCACAAACGCCCTACTACTAACAGAGGCCTATCTAAAGATATAGCGAGAATGGGGAACAGCCACCCAATATCTAACAGAGGCCTATCAAAAGATATAGCAAGAATACACATCAGAAGAAGACAATGGTCTCGATGTTCACATCCTCAATCCTGTCCACCTGATGTAATTCCTCCTGAGTCACTGGATCTCTATCAACAGGGATGTTAGGCCTATAAAGGGGAGGATCTACGCCGGAAAAACCAAATGGGTCGTTCGAGGGGCCAAAGACCGAGCCGGAAGGAACAAATGTCTCTCGCCTCACCGGATCTCTCTCTTAAATGCCGAATAAATATCTGTGCCCGATCCAACCGCCGTCGTCAAGCTATCAATCTGGGTCAGATGAGTCGTTGCTCGGACACAAGCCACCCAATCCGTCATCATCAAAGATCCTGGAACCATGTCCCCCATAAACTATGTGGCACGGGACTGGGCACCAATAGTGCGAGGGAGCCACCAAATACCGGAATATCTCCCCGAGTACATGGACCTCGATAAATCAAAATCGCTCGACTCCCAACAATGGAATATCAATGGCGGGTGATCGTGATATATGCCAATGACACCTAACAGAGGCAAGATCGGTATACTGAATCTCCCCTGTGATGCTCCTAATAAAGACGCTTCTCCTAAATAGAGCTCCCACTTCCATCGGTGAAAAGAGGAAATCTCCGGTAGAAATCAAATACTCTACTCAAAGAGGGTGTCCATCCTCAAAACCGATGATCAAATGATCCTCCGAATATGGAAGCCATGTGATGGCGCTTACCGTCGCCAAGACTCCAACAGATACTGGCAAGAATGAGCGAAGCCCTCAGATACAGGGACCTCTGGAAAAATAGAATGATGTCATCGTCAGCCCTCGTGGATAGGTATCTAAGCCTAACACACTCACAGACGCAAAACATGGAAGCCTCTCATAGGCCCAAAACTTCCAACACAATGGCAAAACATCTCGCTATCAAGAAACACTCTTAACTCCGAAAGGGAAAGATAAGAGAAATACTCACCAAAGACAGAAACGGTAAAATCTTAGCCAAGCCTCTGGCCAAACCACATCGAGCGCAGATATATATGCCCCGGAGGAAATAGGCAAAGGTGTAAGAGCCCCAATCGTATTTCCTATACTTGGTCCACATCGCGTGTGGCGCCGACTCAGAGCGAAAGATACCGTGAAGAGTTATCTCGCTATGGCGACCTCGAATGATTATCGTGAACAATCGCCGCAGAACGCGATCCCTGATCCTGACATCATCAGGCATAGGCTCACTCAATAGCCCGCTCATAACATCTATCTTCAAAGGACCTGAACAGACAGTCCTACCTTTGAGCGCACCCGTCGGAACTCCTAACAAGGACCGAACGGCAGTAGGGGTGATATTCGCCATGCAAGGAACTGGCTCCCCTCCAAACTCCATACTTGTGATAAATCACCAATCCATAAAGGCCATCATCACCTCACAATCCAAAGCAGGTGGAGGAGGACCGAGTCCGATGAAACCATCGCCAGATAATGCTCGAGGTAACCCTGTGGACAACGACGGGAAGGATAGAGAAAATGCCCCAAATCCCCACTCACGCACTCATCGCTTTATAATCGGATGAAGCGCTGGTACATGGAGTGGATGCTAAACCGCCTCCGAGGTCGTAAAAAACCCGGAACCTACATGAAGCACAGATCAACATCGTGACCCTTTTAATCCTCATCAATAGGAAGAAGGAAGATAAAGTCTAACGTCATACCTCGTTAGCATGCAAGTACATCGATGGGTGTCTACCCAAATCACCTAGCAACTCCGGGTTCACCACCGGATGCTCGAAAGCTCCTCGCGAGGATATATACAAAGACGAGCGGATCCTCAATATCCACCTCCTCATCCTCAACATTTTGAACCCCTACCGATTTGGACGAATCACAACCTCCACCAACCGACGAGGTCATCTAATGTAATCTGGGATGAGGCACTTCGTGAAGCCTCCCCAGACGACGCCAGAGGCGGTCCTCAGTAAGAACCGCTTCTACCGATCCGAATCCATAATATCCGGACAACAAGTCTCCAAATCACCTCGTAAAGGGTGGTATCGCTTTACTCGAGCTTTCTAAAATGCATTATATGACTATATGCATGCATGCATTTACTTTAATATATAATAGAGTTATAATGCATGACTACCCAATGCCTACATTTGAAAAAATTTCGCCATAGTCCCCTTTGAAAATAGGACTATCCACATGCGCATGACAGCATGTCTAGGTGGCCATTCAAGAAGACACCCGCCTCCCAAAGTCATATACATAATATATGCATTAAAAATCAAACTCATCATGCATAAGGCCAACCTCAATGCTAGAGTATCTTGCCTTTTCTACCTTTTGCTCATTGGACCTCAAATAGGACATAAAATAGCGTAAAAAAGGTGCCAATTTGACTGTCTTAGAAGTTAAATTTTTTCACATCATTATGTTCAACATGGTTTAATATTAACATTTACTATGTTGAATATTTTTTATTAAGTCATTTGTGCATACATAATCACTACTATGTGTTTAGATGCATTTCGTGCAATATCTCACAATCTAACTGGATGAAACTGGAAAAAATACATGCACGCATTACTGTAATAGTGTAGAACACTTGTACGGTGATGAATTTTGCGTAAAGCGGCCTTAAACTCAAAGAACTGAAAGTGGCTCGCGGTTTTTCTAAAGTAAAACAAGTTGAAAGTGACTTGTGAAGTGAAGCCCGCCGATTTATCATCCACGCCGATCGCAGCTCCACCTACTACCAGTAGAGAAGGTGCACCTGGCTGGCTCCTCTATGTGGGTCCCACCCTCCCTCTGGTCCAGCTTCGAGTTGAAACGAGTTCTTACTGCTAGAAAGGTTAAATCGGGAATAAAAATGCCATGCGATTGAGCAAAACAGCATACAATTCTGGTCTTCTCAGATGAGACTTTGAATCTGCACATCACTCATTAGTAGTTGCCTGAACACAAGGTATACTCTGCCAATGACCTCAGTTGTCGCAAATCACATTCGACAATACCTTATATAGGTCCGATGCCGCCGACTTCGGGTCGTTACCCTATATGGATCCCCGATGGGGGTTACAACGTGAATCCCCGATGGGGGTTACAATGTGAGTTCCCGACGGGGGTTACAATGTAGATCCCTGGTGGGGGTTACAACACGTTCATCCGTTGACAATTCTATCAACGAAGTTCAAGCAAATTTGACATTATTTCAAATGGCGGCGTAAAAACCCATCGAAGCGCCGAGAACCGCTCTCAGTAGTTGCGTGACGTATTTACGCGTCGTCCCCTCAATAGTCCCCGACGGGGTTACAATGTATATATTCGGCGGGAGTAGCAACGCATGCTCAGCCGTTGACACACATATCAACGAAGGTCAAGCAACCTTGACATTATTTCATCCGATAGCATTTAAAACTGTCAGAGCTATAGAGCTGTTCGAGGTTCTCATACCCAGATGTTCATATTCCCCAGCGGATCCCCGGCGGGGGTCACAATGCAATGATACGTTGATCTACACGTCAGCAAACGTCAAGCAACCTTGACGATCTCCTCACAGAGTTTCAGCCGTTGATTCACACATCAGCAAAGGCCAAGTAACCTTGACAGCATATCCCACAGGATGTTTCAGCCGTTGGTTCACAAGTCAATGAAGATCAGGCATCCCTGACAACATTTGTTGTTGGCAGTAAATCCAACAGAATCATGACATATTCTGGCGATACTAACCAAGAGAGGTCAACATTATCCAAGAGGATAGATGATGGAGTATGTTATACACATCCTCAAATAGATCAAGCTTTATCCCCACAGATCTCTTACACATAAGAGATACCCCTTCAGCATCAAGACGTTATCAAGAACACAGGAATTTGGTGATAATTCCAACACCAATATCATAACAGATTCGGCTTGCACATCGATCTCGTCAAGATTGCAAATCCCCAAATAAGCAACAGGAACCAACAATCATCCCCAAAGCATGTTGGGCCACAACCCCGCATACACATGCATCATACATTTGCATCATGTTGCTACCCTTAGCACCATGTTTATCTTTTTGCATTTCAAGTGTCTAGATTCTTTATCCTACCCATGCATCGCCATGCATGAGTATGATAAAGAGGGCATCTCGTAGACACTCGAAATTTTCTCTCAGACTCATCACATTAACATTATTAGAGGAGAGATTCGCCTTTTAAGAGAGAACCCTAAAAGACAATCCAAATCCACACCGGATACTACCTAAGTTCAAAGATTAACCCCGATCGTAATCTGGAGTAATCTGCTTTCAACCTCGATTTAACCCCGAGACCTGCAGATACAATACCGAACACACACTAGAGAAAGATTGATTAATCTCGAGAGATAACCCCAAGGTATCCGGCCTCGGCCCCAACCATGGAATAGCCACCAACCTTGGTGATAACCCCAAGGAATGCGCTTTCGAGATAACCCCGAAATGCTTGTTTCAAATGCCATCGCCTTCAATCTCTAAGACTCACAACGAAATACACCGTGCCAAAACGGCAATCACATCGGAAGACAGTACACCTCAAAGATGACAATGAGGATCTTCAACAAATGCAAGCATTCAATCTCAAATAAGTCTCGAGCAACGTCTCATTTATCGGCCAATCCGGCAAATAATACCCCCGGTGAGGGGCAACATCACCATCTTGTCCAACACGATGCCACGTCTCGTCTCTACGAAAAAATGTCCAACAAGGCTAACCAATCCCGAGTGACTATTGTGCGGGGTAACGGATGAAAGTTGAAGCTTGAAGACCGGAGGGCATCGTCCCATCTTCAAAGACTTCGTACAAACTCTAATCCCATGCCATCGTACAACTCTCGACAACGACGGTCCGAAATAGGTCCTGAATACCTCAAAGCGGATGCCCGGATTGAACTTCTCAAAATCCGAGTGGACATTACAAAGGCTCGAGTGCACGTGCTTGAGACGACCTGACCCGACAGTAATCCCAAGCCGACCCGACCGGTACCTGGTACAGTCACACCACTACACCTGCGCACCTTTTGCCTATAAATAAGAGGCTTAGGGTGCTGATTTTTAAGAGAAAAAGACGGAAACCCCGCAAATTTGCTCGCACCTCGCCATACAAAGGTATTTTTCTCACTTTCAAACACCTGTGAGCTCATATATAGCCTCTTTTGTACCCACAAAAGCCCAAAGAGTTTACCCACTCTAAAGATATAGAAGCCCTTTTTATCACCACCGTAAGCCTTCTCACACACTTTAGAGTCTTTCTTCATCTTTGCACACACCCTTCTACACGCTGAGAGTCGTTGCTTGCTTTGCTTTGCTTGCTTTGCTCGTGACTTCGGTTCCGTGGTTTCCTTCCATATATATATATATATATTATATATATATATATACTAACATTATCGAGTTATGCCTCAATTGAGCCTAGACTTTGGTCCGAGCGCTTATCGCTTTATATATATATATATATATATATATATATATATATATATATATATATATTAATCGTCTCATTTGACTTTGTTCGATGAGCCTAGACTTTGGCCCTGATGCGCTTTATTCACTTTTATATATATATATATATATATATATATATTAACTGTATCGATTTTTTGTTCGATGAGCCTAGACTTTGGCCCCAATTCATGCTATTTACTTACTCGCTTTATATATATATACTTATATATATGAATCGGGTCGAACTATGTTCGATGAGCCCGGATTTTACATCCAATGCTTTATTGCTTTCTTATATATATATATATATATATATATATATATATATATTTGTTTTGTCCTCGCCTTGAGTTCCCTTCGTGGCGCTTGATAGTTTTTACAAATTTTCTTTACATTTCATTCCCGCCTCGAGTTTACTTCGTGGCAATTGATCGCATTTATGCCTTTATTTACATTCATTCTCGTCTACCGAGTTTCCTTCGTATGCGGTTGATCGTATTCACAACTTTATTTATATTTCTCGATCCCCATGGAGGTGCTTCGTGGTTGGTGATCCCGCTCTATATATATATATTTACCGCTTTTATATATATACCGCTATTGCTTTTATACAAATTGCAATATTCTCAGGCGCTTAGAATCATGTGATCACAGATTCATCTTATCGATCTAGATTCTGGTTCCGTGATGGACATTTTCAACTGTAAGCGTACATGTAAATTATTTTATGATGTCTCAGATTTCCTCGATGGTTTCCATACCCACGAGGAAGCTTTCAAGATTATTTTTATATATATTATTTTCGCATTTGATGCTGCTTCAGATTCACAAATAAAATCAATCAAGTCGATCACTTAATAAAAATGGGAGTGTAAAAGGTCTTAATTCCTATTGAGCAGCAGGGTTTGAAAAACCTCTTTTATAAAACATCATTGCCATATCTTGCTAAAAACTGAATTTTTACATAAATTCAAATCATGTGTATATAGGTTCGAAAGAGGCCTCACACAACTTTCATATAACAGCACATTGACCCACACACACACACACACACTCAGATAATAGTTTCTTGAAAAGAGGCGGTCATCGTGGTAACACGGATGACGGGGGGTGCCTAACACCTTCCCCCCACATAACCAAGTCCCCGGACCCTAAATGAATCTTGGTTTCGCCGACCCGTATATCAGTGTCACATCACTGGGTCAATGTGGAAACCTTTTCTCGGTTGTGTTGGTACAACCATTTAAAAAACCAACTGGCAACTCTTACCAGTCCCATCATCGACATTATACATGTCGGACCTTTTTCACTTGTTTTTTCAAACAAATCTCACCTAAAATGAGAACACCAAAGAACAAGTAACGGAAAGGGACATCCAAAAATCACGACGTCGACAATAAGTATAGGGCATACTGGGCTAATTACCCATTATGTCCGTAAGTTATGACGGTTTGCGGATGAATTTCCATAAAACCTTTGCGAAAATGACAGACAATAGTCTTTAAAACCCCTCAGCACAATTTCAAAATTTTTACTCTTATGAGAAATGTATTGGGTAGCATGTGATGATGAGAATGAATGGTGTATGGTGTATAGTGTAAGGTTTAAGGTAAATTTCGGGGACGAAATTTTTAGAAGAAGGGGTGAATGTGACAACCCGAGAATTTTAAAAAAATTTAAAATTTTAATAAATTGATTTAAGGTTCAATATTAGAAACTATACATAAAATAAGTGTATGCGTTTGATATTTTTGAGAAGAAATTTTGAGGATTTCAAAATTCTGTTAAGGATTTAAGTGAATTATTCAGGATTAAGGGAATAAGTGAATATGTTCTGTGTATATGGTTGTATATGTGTACAGTATGTGGTTAAGGGTTAAGGGTTGACCAGATAAATGATATATGTAACAAACCCTAGGTATATATTAAGAACGTCAACGTTCGGTTAGAAAATTCTTACGAATTATAAGAAATCCTAAAACCGGTTCTGGAAACCTTAATTTCAATTCCGGGAATGCATGTGAAACCCTAATTCGGTGTATGAAACACTGATTTGGGAATGCAAATGATAATATAAGGTTTAAACATTATTAATGATAACCTAATTAGGGATAATCCTAATTAATTTAGAAAATCCTAATTTTTGGATTAGAAACCCTAATTTATAATTAGGAAAAACCTAAGTGTTAATTCAATAATTTTAATGTTAATTAGGAAACATTAATCCTAATTTTCAAGTTATAATTAATTAGAAAACCCTAATCTAATTACGAAATCTAATTTCTAAATTAGAAAATTATTTTTCTATTAGAAACCCTAATTTTTGGTTATAAACCTTAATGACCAATTTTGACAATAATTGCTAAATTAACAATTTTAATTAGGAAATACTAATCCTAATTAGCAAGACTAAAATTATGATTAAGAAATTTTAATATAATTAGAAAATTCTAATTATAATTTAGAAATATTAATTTTCGATTTTGAAAACCTAATTTGGAAATTTTAGAATTTATTTTTTTAAACCTAAGGGTTCAAACCCTAAACCCTAAGGGTTAGGGCAATTGAAAAAAATGCAATTAAAATTAAGTGCCAAATGTCCATTTTGCCCTTATTACATTATTGTGAGATAACTTGCAATCTTTCCGTATATTGGTTGGTGTGCAACCCCAACCAGCCCCATGTGACTGAAATCAGCCAACACATCAGCCACATTATTGCAATCAATAATACATATAGATTAAAGAGAGAAATCCCACTTTACTTCTTATTATTGCCAAGCCACTCTCTCTCATCCATTTCGAAAATCTAGAGTGAGAGAGAGTGTAAGACCCCAACTTTTATAAATAAAGATGAATTTTCTATAAATATTATTTTTGAATATTATGGAATAAATTTGATATAATGTTATAGTTGTGGGTAATATTTATAAATTTTGCAAAGTAAGCAAGTTGTTATAAAATATTCGCTTGGTCGGGGAATATTCTTTTTGTTTGGGAATATTCAGATGCGGACGGCTCTCAATCGATGGTGGACCCCACAACGGAAGTATTGTCGTAGTTAGAAAATGACAAAATTATCTTTCTATAAAAATAACAAAGAGAGAGGTGTTACCGTTAAAATTGTTGAACTACCCTAGTAGTAAAAGTACAAGAATACGCTGGGTCGTGATAAGTAGCACACGGTATTGATTATTGATGCTTACGTGAGAAGTCACTTAGCTATACTCAATTATTGCTACGCTTATTCGTGATCATATCTCTTATATTATTGATTCAATTATCATGTATAGTATCATCTCATAATATGTTATATTATTAATTGAGACGACAAGTTATAAATGATTAATAATTGTTGAAAGATTAAATATGTGTTGATTAAAAATAAAATGATTTGTGGTAATATTTATTCAATCCTTGATGTATATAAAGAGTCTCATATGAGACGCTTGTGGTAAGTTTGATTATTTTATGGGGGGGGGCATATGTCATCATCTAAGAGTCTCTTCAATCATAGTATTTACCTTTGTGAATAGTAATTACCTTTGTGAATAGTAATTACCTTCGCTCAATAGTATTTACCTTTGTGAATAGTAATTACCTTTGTGAATAGTAATTACCTTCGTCAATAGTAATTACCCTTCACAAATAGTAGTTGTCCCTTCAATATTACCAAGAGTTAACTCGCCTCTTCTTGTTCCAAGGATAATTACCCTTCATGAATAGTAGTTGTCTCTTCAATATTACCAAGAGTCATTTTGACCCTTCGTTAAGACCAAGAGCCACCCTCAGTTTTTCTATAAATAGAAAGCTCATTCCTTCATTATTTCTTACGAATTCATTGAAATTCTAGAGAGAGAAACTATAGAGAGAAAGAAGAAAAGTATTCTGCTACTTCACTTTTCCAATATTCAGTTCTTCTATGTGGTTATAAATGAAGGAATTAATGTTGATGTGTTTTATCAGTATTTTGTCGGAATGGAGGTATTAAAAATCAAACCACTATTCTTGAGATATATTGCGTGAGTTATAAATTTTAATCGGACCGTTGGATCGTTGTAATTTTTGGATATGTTATACATATATAAGTTGAGTATATGTCCAAAAATTTTGAACCGTTAAAAATGAACGTATAATTTGTTATGAATTTTAAGAGGTGACTGATTCAGAAATTGTTGATGTTTTGGAATTTATCATTTTGGTGGAAAATTCTAGAATTGGTGGGCCCCACTTTTGGTTGGTGAGAAATGTGCTCAAATTGAATTTCAAATGTGGTGGGTGGCAATAGTAGCAGACAAAGCCATCAGGTAGCAGGTCAAGTCTGCTTCGACGTGCTAACATTTTCTTATAAATAGAGGGCTAAGTTAGAATTGAAAATCACACCAGAAACAAGTTTTCTTTCTGTCTATATTATCGAGCGTATTTTGTGGATATTTAGATACTTTTAGTGTTGCTTTTTAGTACAAGTTTCATTAAGCATTATATCTGATATTCTATTCCGAAGTACGATTTCTTTGAGGTAAGGGATGTTATTTTCTTCCTAATGATGTTATTCTTTCAATATCATTATACTGAAATATTGGTATAAATTTTATTGTCAAATTTCTACCTTTTTGTGTTGGGGTTACTATTTATGTATACGGCACTATTCACGTATATGGCACTATTCACGAATACAGCACTATTCACCAAAAAATGAAATTTTCTTCTTTTTGTCCAAGATGTCTATTATGGTTACTATCTTTGATTGTATCCATGTTTTGATCTTTATTTTTGAATTCTGCTTCAAATTTAGTTATTATGGAGTATTATTGAACTTGGATAAACTGTAATACGAATCCCTAATATTTGTCATTTTGTTTCACTGGATTCATTTTCTTTAAAATATTTTTCATCATCCTCAGTCCTAAATGATGATATTAATGAATATCTTTGGCTTGTAGTGCAAATATGAATGATTACCTAATGAATATTTTTGGCCCGTAGTGCAAAGATGAACAGGTGTTGAGATGAACATGACCAACTAGTGATACAAATGAATATCTTTGGCCTGTAGTGAAAAGATGAATATTTGATTCAAGATGTATATTGATTGATGTTACAGGGATAAAATATTGATGATGGACTTTTAAATCTTAGAAGATAGTAGAATTCTTTCTCTACTTGACTCTTCTAATGGATTGTTGTTTCCGCTGCAGTTGTTGATCTAAAACTTGTTGTCTATTATATTTTATCAGATTTTTCCCTGTTGAAGACTAATGATAATTTGTTGTATATTATCTTAGTCATAATATTCTTTACTGGGCTAGTTGAGCTCACCCTTTTCCTTTTTGTTCCATTGTTCTTCTCAAGAGGAGAGAATTTAGCAGGAACTAGTTGAGGTATGGAGCGATGATTCAAGATAGTTGTTTTAGTAGTCCTCACTATTTTGTAAAATAGTGTATCAATAATTATAATGAGGACTCCTTTTGAGTTTTTATACTCTCTATTAGACAATAGTTGTATTCAAACTCACAGTATATGTGTTATCGTATTTTGCACGACAATTGTATTACTAAAGTTGTATTTGTTTCTGTACTATGTATTTGGCGACTCAGAATGGGTGATGTGTACCTATTTTGGGGGCGTCACAGTTAGTATCAGAGCTTAGGGATATGATCCCTGGCTGAGATGTGAGACAAGAACTAGGAGGGGAGAGTCGGGGAATTCCTTTGCTAGTATGACCTTATTTGTTATTTGGTTGGTCAGTCAGAGCATATGGTTAATATGTGATATGTTAATTAACCCTTGTTTTATGGCAGTATTTAAGAATGGCAGCGGGAAATATTAACGATGGAGTGAATGAGACAATGGAGACACCTTTAATCACCACCCAGGGGAACGTGCAACAAGAAGGCAATATTCCTCCTGCAAACAATACTACCGAACAAATGATGAATGATGGGATGTTTAGAAGTTTTTTGCAATTCATGCAAAATTAGACGAGGGAGACTCGTGCACAAAATACGGGTGGAAATGATTGCAATGCGCGGCTTGTCACAGCCAAGCAGTTCAAGGAGTTGGGACCACCAGAATTTATTGGAAAGCTGGATCCGATCAAGGCGGAAACGTGGGTCAAGCAAATTACCAAGATATTCGATGTCTTGGGATTCACGGAGGAGCAGAAGGTTCCATTCGTCACCTTTATGTTCTGCGGTGAGGCAGACTACTGGTGGGAGTCTGTGAAGCGTACCCAGCCTGCCGCACTCAATATGTCTTGGGAAATATTTCAAAAACTATTTAATGACAAATACTTTCCTGAAAGTATTCGTCATATGAAGGAGGTGGAGTTTATCAGACTAGAACAAAAAAGCATGACAGTGTCCCAGTACGAGGCAAAGTTTGCAGAGTTATCCAGGTTTACGCCTCATTTGGTTGAGAATGCGGAACGAATGACGAGGATGTTTCTGACAGGTCTAAAATCCGAGAGTCGACAATATCTTATCTCTCATAAATTTTCTTTATATTCAGATGTTGTAAACAGGGCTCAATTATTAGAGCGAGATAATGAGTATATTCAACCAAGGGACCACAACCAGGGTTATACCGGTGGCAGCGGTCATAGGAGCAATGACAACCAGCGGGGATGAAAGCATTCAGAAAGAAGCAGTAACCACTCTGGTGGTAATCGTGGCCATGAAAATAGAAGAAGCGAATCGGGAGGAGATTTCAAGAGGAGAAGGTACAACAATGATAACGTGAAGACGTCAGCACAAACATCAACTGTTTCTAGGGGAGGAGAACGAGCACCGGTTGTTTGTTACAAATGCGGGAAAGAGGGACACATCAGCCCAAACTGCGCACAAAAATCCAAGGTGTGTTACAACTGTGGAAAAAAATGTCATATAGCTAGAGATTGTTTAGTTGCGAAACCAAGTTCAACAGGAATGGTGACTCTAAAGGCTATCCCAGACAAGTAAAAGTCAGTGGTTCCTGGAAGGGCGTTTGTCGTGACTGCCCAAAATACGAGGAACCCAAATGAGGTGATCACAGGTAAGCTAATCATAAACTCTTGTGAAGTTTATACCTTATTAGATACCGGTTCTACCCATTCTTTTATCTCTCCTGCTTGTGCTCAACGTTTAAACTTGACTCCGGAGAAGTTAGACCTTGACTTATCTGTTGAGACTCCGTTAGGAGAAACTTTCATTACATCTACTGTTTATTAATCTTGCTTGATTCAAGTTGGTACCATCACATTACCTGCTGATCTTATTTCGTTGAAAATTCTTGCATTTGATTTGATTTTAGGGATTGATTGGTTAACCACTCATCATGCTAAAATTGATTATTTTCGTAAGGTTGTCAGTTTTTATATTCCTAACCAACCTGTTATGCGAATTCAAACAACCAAACAACTAAAATCAATCACTATCATATCAAGCCATAAAGTTATTCGTTTATTGAAAAACGGATGTCAAGCTTTCTTAGCCCATGTCACGAACTTGAACAAAAACATGTCATATTTGAATAATATTTTTGTTGTTAGTGAATTTCCTGACGTATTTCCTGAGGAATTTCCCGGTCTACCCCCAGAACGTAAAGTTGAATTCTTTATTGACCTTGAACCTAGTACAAAGCCCATTTCTAAAACACCATATTGAATGGCTCCTATTGAACTTCAGGAGTTAAAGGTCCAACTACAGGAGTTGTTGGACATCGGCTTCATTCGTCCTAGTACATCTCCTTGGGGTGCTCCTGTTTTATTCGTAAAAAAGAAATATGGTAGTATGCGACTTTGTATCGACTACCGGGAATTGAATCTTGTCACTATCAAGAATAGGTATACACTACCTCGCATAGACGACTTGTTTGACCAGTTGCAAGGAGCACAATTCTTTTTAAAGATCGATCTTCGTTCTGGATATCATCAGCAAGATTAAAATCGAGGATACTCAAGACCGCCTTGAAACTCCTAAGACGGGCATTATGAATTCTTAGTCATATCTTTTGGATTGACTAATGCTCTTGCTACTTTTATGGATATGATGAACCGTGTGTTCAAAGAATATTTGGATCAGTTTGTTGTTGTCTTTATTGATGACATCCTCATCTATTCCAAAAGCCGTGAAGATCATGAGCACCATTTGAAGCTGGTACTGCAAAGGCTTCGTGATAACAAGTTGTATGCCAAGCTGAAGAAATGCGAGTTCTGGCTTGAGGAAGTAGCATTCCTTGGGCACGTGGTGTCAAAACATGGAGTATATGTCGATCCGGCGAAGATTGAAGCCATACAAAGTTGGGAGCAACAAAAATCAGTGACCGAAGTACGTAACTTTCTGGGCTTAGCTGGTTACTATTGGAGATTCGTGGAAGGATTTTCTTGAATCGCTACTCCGCAAACTCAGCTGACTCGTAAAGATATAAGATTCGGTTGGAGCGAGAATTATGAGAAGAGTTTTCAAGAACTCAAGAGAAGACTCATTTCGGCACCTGTTCTAACAATACCATCTGGTTCGGATGGATTTGTTATCTACAACGATGCTTCAGGCAAAGGGTTAAGATGTGTTCTCATGCAACATGGGAAAGTCATAGCCTATTCCTCGCGACAACTTAAAGAATATGAGAGGAATTATCCTACTCATGATTTGGAGTTGGCAGCAGTCGTTTTCGCGTTGAAGATCTGGAGACTTTACCTGTATGGGGAGAAAGTGGAGATCTATACAGATCATAAAAGCCTCAAATATTTCTTCACCCAAAAGGAACTCAATATGCGGAAACGACGTTGGCTCGAGCTGTTAAAAGATTACGATCATGCCATCCAATATCATCCTGGAAAAGCAAACGTGGTAGCTGACACATTGAGTTGAAGATCATATGCGGGTATGAGGGCAATGTTGTTAACACAAAGGTTCATTTTCTATGACTTGCAAAGGATGGAGATAGAGGTAAAGGCTCCAAGTACCCACATGATGATATCAAACATACGAGTAGAACCGAATTTAATCGATAAAGTTAAAGCTGCTCAAGCTACGGACATGGAGCTGATGCATATGAAGAAGAAAGTGAAAGAAGGTGCTATTCCAAAAGCAAGAATCGATGAAGAAGGAATACTTCGAGTCAACTCCAGACTTTCTGTTCCTAACGATTCTGAATTGAAGCATAGAATCATGATGGAGGCACACAACACACCATTTGCAATCCATCCTGGGAGTACCAAAATGTATCATGATCTTCGACATACATTTTGGTGGAACAATATGAAGAGAGAGATCGCGGAGTTTATCTCGAGGTGTTTAACTTGTTAACGTGTAAAGGCGGAGCATCAAGTGCCTAAGGGTCCATTGCAACCACTTGAGATTCCGAAATGGAAGTGGTAATACATTACCATGGATTTCATTACGGGTCTTCCCACGGTTTCTCAAGGCATAGATGCTATTTGGGTTATTGTTGATAGATTAACCAAGTCTGCTCATTTCTTGCCTATACGGGAGACTTATTCCCTTGAACGTCTTGCTAGTATGTACGTGAATGAGATTGTAAGATTGCATGGCATGTCAGTATCCATAGTTTCGGATCGTGACCCAAGATTCACTTCACGATTTTGGGTTAGCTTGTAGAAAGCTATGGGCATGGATTTACGATTCTGTTCGGCATACCATCCTCAAACGGATGGGCAATCAGAGAAGACTATTCAAACTCTTGAAGATCTATTAAGACTCGGTGTCCTAGATTTCAAAGGGAGTTGGGATAAGTACCTACCATTGGTGGAATTCTCCTACAACAACAGTTATCAGGCAAGTATAGGTGTGGCTCCATTTGAAGCATTGTATGGACAAAAGTGTCGCTCTCTAGTATGCTGGGATGAGGTGGGTGAAGCAACGTTGTTGGGACCAGAATTGGTACGCATAACTACAGAGAAGATCAAAATGATCCGACAACGTATACAAACGACACAGGATCGACAAAAGAGTTATGCGGATCTTCATCGAAAGGACGCGGAATTTAATATTAGGGATCATGTATTGTTACGTGTTGCACCATGGAAGGGAGTTACAAGATTTGGGAAGAGAGGAAAGCTCAATCCACGATTTGTTGGTCCATTTGAGATTCTTGACCGAATAGGAAATGTGGCCTATAGACTCGTATTACCTCCAAGCATGTCTCGTGTTCATAATGTTTTTCACATATCTATGCTTCGTAAATATGTGAAAGACCCGAACCACATTATTGAGTTAGAACCGGACGAGATAGCCAAAGATTAAACGTACGAGGAGGTACCTGTTAAGATCTTGGATAGGAAAGAGCATGTCCTACGCACGAAGGTTATACCATAAGTTAAGGTTTTATGGAGAAACCATGATATTGAGGAAATGACCTGGGAGTTGGAATCAGAAATGAAAGCGAGGTATCCTCACCTTTTCAAAACACCAGGTACGTACGTCAATTTCGAGGATGAAATTTCACAAGGAGGGGAGGTTGTAAGACCCCAACTTATTATAAATAAAATCGAAGTTCCTTTAATTATTATTGTGAATAATAAGGTGTTAATTTGATATAATGCTTTGGTTATGGGTGAAATGTGAAAATTTTGCAAAATAAGCATGTGGTTATAAAATATTCATTGTTGTCAGGGAATATTCGTTTGGTCGTGGAATATTCTTTCTGTCAGGGAATATTCGTATGATGGCGCAACAATTTATGGGCCCCATAACGGATAACGGTCGGATGAAGAAAATGACAAATTTGAGTTTTTACAAATAACGACGTAGTTGTTACCGTTAACACTGTTGAAATACCCAAAGGTTAAAAATACAAGAATACGCTCTGGCGTGCACAAAGAGCATTACCGGCTTTTGCACAAGATTTTTGAATTATTGATTCTTACGTAAGAAGGCACTACTCATTAATTATTACAGTAATTACTGTTCAATATTTTATTTTATTGGTTCAATAATTGCTGCATTAATATTTTATATTATTGTTGTTTCAATAATTGTCACTGCACAGTATTTCCCATTATCAGATCAATAAATCATATTATTTGAATAATATTATGAGATAACAATATTGGCAATGTCTAGAAAGTTCTCACATCGAAGGAGAGGTTTGGTCACCTAATTGCGGCCAAAAGAAGGAGAAATCCTTATCTGAAAGCCCCTTCTTTCTCGAACCGCCCTGCGTCATTATATACATGTGATTCTGTAATATTATTTGTGAATAATTAATTATTGATTTATATGATAAGGAAATATTTATTTGATGCGAATTTAAATGATGGATTTATTTATGTGGTTATAAATGAAGGAATTAATGTTGAGGTGTTTAATCAGTATTTTGTCGGAATGGAGGTATTAAAAGTCAAACTAGTTTTCTTGAGATATATTGCGTGAGTTATAAATTTTAATCCGACCATTGGATCGTTGTGATCTTTGGATATGTTATACATATATAAGTTGAGTATATGTCCACAAATTTTGAACCGTTAAAAATGAATGTATGATTTGTTATGAATTTTAAGAGGTGACTGGTTCAGAAATTGTTGAAGTTTCAGAATTTATCATTTTGGTAGAAAATTCTAGAATTGGTGGGCCCCACTTTTTGTTGGTGAGAAATGTGCTCAAATTGAATTTCAAATGTGGTGGGTGGCAATAGTAGCAGGTAAATCCATCAGGTAGCAGGTCAAGTCTGCTTCGGCGTGCTAACATTTTCCTATAAATAGAGGGCTAAGTTAGAATTGAAAATCACACCAGAAACAAGTTTTCTTTCTCTCTATATTATCGAGTGTATTTTGTGAGTATTTAGATACTTTGAGAGTTGCTATTCAGTACAAGTTTCATTTATCCGATATTCTATTCTGAAGTATGGTTTCTTTGAGGTAAGGGATGTTATTTTCTTCCTAATGATGTTATTATTTCAATATCATTATACCAAAATATTGGTATGGATTTTATTGTGGAATTTCTACCTTTTTGTGTTGGGGTTACTATTCATGTATACGACACTATTCACGTATACAGCACTATTCACGAATACGACACTATTCACCGAAAATTGAAATTTTCTTCTTTTTGTCCAAGATGTCTATTATGGTTACTATATTTGATTGTATCCATGTTTTGATCTTTATTTTTGAATTCTGCTTCAAATTTAGTTATTATGAAGTATTATTGAACTTTGATAAATTGTAATACGAATCCCTAATATTTGTCCTTTTGTTTTACTGGATTTGTTTTTTTTAAGATGTTTTTCATCATCCTCAGTCCTAAATGATGAAATTAATGAATATCTTTGTCCTGTAGTGCAAATATGAATGATTACCTAATGAATATCTTTGGCCCGTAGTGCAAAGATGAACAGGTGTTGAGATGAACATGACCAACTGGTAATACAAATGAATATCTTTGGCCTGTAGTGCAAAGATGAATATTTGATTCAAGATGTATATTGATTAATGTTACAGGGATAAAATATTGATGATGGACTTTTAAATCTTAGAAGATAGTAGAATTCTTTCTCTACTTGACTCTTCTAATAGATTGTTGTTTCCTCTACAGTTGTTGATCTAAAACTTGTTGTCTATTATATTTTATCAGATTTTTCCCTGTTGAAGACTAATGATAATTTGTTGTATACTATCTTAGTCATAATATTCTTTACTAGGCTAGTTGAGCTCACCCTTTTCCTTTTTGTTCCATTGTTCTTCTCAGGAGGAGAGAATTTAGCAGGAACTAACCGGGGTATGGAGTGATGATTCAAGATAGTTGTTTTAGTAATCCTCACTATTTTGTAAAATAGTGTATCAATAATTATAATGAGGACTCCTTTTGAGTTTGTATACTCTCTATTAGACAATAGTTGTGTAATATCCGAGTTTTATTTTTATTTTTTATATTTTTTTTTATGTAAATTAAGAATTATTAATAAACGAATTTATATGAAACTTTTGGGAGATTTCATTTATTAGATGTATATGTGTTGTACATATATGTGTTATTTCAAGATATGTGATGAGATGTATTTAAATGGTTGGTTTAATTTTATTTAACTATTTAAATTGATTAAGTAGGAAATTATTCTATTTATTACATGGGATGGTATTAAATTATGAGCTAGAGTTCAAAGCGGAATTTAGAGACGCAAACTGCGTATTCGAGTCCGGAATGTCGAAATTAGTCAGGATAGACTGTAATCACGAAAAAGTGTCACAATTGACTTTTTGGTCAAAGTCAACTAGTTGACTTTTTCGAGGAAAAAGTCAAATACGAATTTCAGAGATGAATTTGACTAAATGGATAGTCCCATGACGTCCGAAACATCGACTTTAGTAGGAATCGATATATGGTTCGCAAAGTTTGGTTCCGAAGGGTAAAATAGTCAAATAGCTTATTAATTGATTAATTGATTAAAATAATATATGTATTTTTTTTATAATATAAATCAAATTTGAATCGATGGACCCATGAGACTATTAAATTGGGACAAGGGAGGGAGTATACATATATTACGTAATAGCTAAGGTGGAAGTAATTTATTTTATTCCTTAAAATCAAAATTCTTTTTATTTTTCTAACTCCCACATTCATTTTCACCAACTCCCACATTCTTTATATTAATTAACTATATTATTGTAGTATTAAGTATTGCGAGTAACTAATCATTAGAGTTGGGGGTTATGGGAATCAAAAGACTCTAACAAAGCTATACATATATACAAACACACTTTTCGTTTAAGAAAATTCCACCAAGTGAGTAAACATGGAGAGAAATTGAGAGCCTAAGAGAGTTAGAACTAATTTTGGAGGATTACTGAGGATTTGACAACCAAGGAAAAGGAGAATCATATTAAACCAAGAAGAAATTCATCAAAAGGTAATTCATGAACCCATTTTATTTTTATAACAAAAATGAGAAGAAAATGCATATAAAATTGGTAAATGATTTGTTGTGGCTTTGTGTTGCCATGTTACTGTTGTTTAATGATTATATATCATTAACAAAAAAAGATATGGGTTAATCATGCATCAAATTCATTGAAAATCAAAGAATTAACCAATTCATGCTCTACCTTTGATAAATGTCTCTAAGGTGCTAAATTAATAAAAAAAGGTGGAAGTTTGTTGAAGTTTGATGTTGTGAAATATGAAAACATGTGAGAGTAGATGATCTGGACATTAGGAATAATTTAATTGCATGCTAGAAGCAAAATCCCAGATTTTTGTCAAATTGGGTTTAACTAGTAATCTGTGATTTTTGGTGTTTTTCGGAGCCTTGGAATCATGGTGTATATGACTCGATTAACGTATGTAATAATTTTATAAAATAGTATGTAACATGAGGTACAACCTGTCCAAATTTCATAGGAAAAGGAGTTAAATTGAGCAAGTTATGAACATCGTAAGCATGCATTTTGGTAATAAAATCTGCAGAATTCATGAAATTCCAGAATTTTTTCTAAGTATAAAACTAGTGCTTGCACGCTTTTCTATGCAGTTGGTTTGTGGTCTTAGCATGCTAGTTTTATGAATGTTATATTTTTGTAAAATACCTTGATGTATGAAGTTTATTGTGTCAAAGTATCATGGTCATATCATCTTTAGATTAGCGGGAATGAAAATCGTAGAGTCAGTGAAAATCGTAGAGTAAACTCTGAAAATCGTAGAGTCACTGAAAATGGTAGAGTAAACTCTGAAAATCGTAGAGTCAGTGAAAATTGTAGAGTAAACTCTGAAAATCGTAGAGTCAATGAAAGTCGTAGAGTAAACTCTGAAAATCGTAGAGTGCAGATAGTAGAGTGAAAATCATAGAGTGAACTCTGAAAATTATAGAGTAAATTTTATATTACAACTACTATGCGTTGCTAATAGTTGATGTGCATGATTATACAATTGTGTAGGGCACGTGAAGTGCAGATAGCTGTAAGCTGTTAATCTGTTATTGGTAAACAACGATCAAGGCAAGTTTCTTACCCTATTTTTCATTATGAATTTATTCAACTCTTATTCAGTTGATTGTAGCGAGGGTAAGTTTGGGCTTGTGATTAATTAATCATTCGTGCAAGCTCCTTTATTGCAAAGTTCTATAACTTCAATTGTGATGGGAAACGTTATTGATGATTATTCAGTTCCTATTGCAACTGCTATACTTTAAAGTTCGTATTCCCTTAATGAACTATATTGAAGCATGCTTTCTAGCTTTCGTCCCAGCTAGATGTTATTGATGCAAACATAGTATATTGTTTAAACAATTCAAATCCTTTAAAGCTATTTGATGTTTACCAATCCAAATTGCTTTGGTGAGGTCCTGTATGAATACTAAGATGAACAACCCGGATAATGGGGTAACTGATGACGGGCATATAGTCCCATTTACACTTATGCGTTTAAAATTTATACTTGTGCACAATGTAGGGTACGATAGGCTGATCACCTGGAGTACTTGCAGAGTCCGTTTATAATCTATTTGATTGTTAAACCGTCTGATTGTTTTTGATGAAACAAAGTAATGTTCAGGGTATCTAACACCCCTTAGTATGTTATTGAGAATTCTAGAACTCTTATCTTGATATTCCAGTTTATCTCTTGATATTTATTTCAACTATTGAGAAATATTCATACTAATGCTTCTACTTCTGATGTATGTTCTCAAACTACTTTATATACTTGCTAGGCAATTTGTGCTCATTCTTGCTTAAACTTTTTAGTTAAGGCTGATAACGCTGAGGGCTCGGGCAAGGACAAAGGAAAGTCTAAGATGAAATGATGAGAGTTATTTATGTAATAATTATATTTCCGCATATGATGTGATGTAGAGATAAACGCTAAGTTTAAGTTTCAATTTATTAAAGGTTGTAAAGACTTGGAACTTTATTTTGAAAAAGTATGTATGTATGTATGTATTATTATTATTATTATTAGAGTTACTTAGATAGATGATGATGTATGTTATATCGTGAGCACCATGTCCTGTAATCGATGTTACACGGATTTGGGGGCGCCACAGTGTTAGTATCGAGCAATAATAGGTTATAAACCTTAGGTGGGGAACCTTAGACTATAACCTTAGGGAAGTTAGTGGAGAAAATAAAGAGATGAACTCATGTAGAGTTCTAGGGGTTGTGTCAAAATTATTTTTTTCCTAAATACAAAAACAACTATTTTAAAATACTAACCGAGTTATTTTTTTTTCTTGTTTGAAGGATGTCGAGAAGAGGAGGTTAGAGATATCCACGCCAGTGAGTGAGCGCTTGATTGATGACAAATTGCACACGAGCCTATAGTTGAGGCGATGAGTGATTGCACCTGTAGGAGTATCCTGAAGAGGAAGAGGAGCCCGAGGAGGACTCGGAAGAAGCACCCGAGGATACTTTATTGGATGAGTTGATGGATAGGATTACGGAGTTGGACGACAAGGTCCATGAGTTGAAAGAGTCAGATCGGGGGAGCAAAGAAACCAGGCATTGCTTGAGGCATTGGTGCACCACCTGATAATTAGGAACGGGGATCTGGCTGACAAGTTGCGGGCATCAGACCAGAAGGCGGATAGGCTGGAGGATGAGAAAGAAGCTATTAGGACCCACTTGGGGCATACCATTAATGGGTTAGAGTCGAGGATTCAGAGTCTCCAAACTGAAAAGCAGATTATTATTACATTTTAGGGAGATGAGAGGAGAGACTATGTTCGGGCCGAGAAGCTAACTGGAGAGTTAGAAGGAGAGGTGAGAGATAAGAAGGTTAAGATAGACAAGATGAAGTATGCGTTTAAGTCAGCACATGGAAGGTTCCAGCATAGGGTGCATCACTTTCCAAGTGAGGAGCACCTGGCCTAAACGTGTTATAAGTCGAAATTCGGTATCGGAGATATCGGATGAGGAGTACATGAAGACGCCATTAAAGCGGGGCTTTAGTTTATTATAATGAACTTTTCTCATTAGCGTTTATAACGCTTATCTATGAATAAAAAGCTTGGTTTTGGTTTTTACCAAGTATGTTGGTTTCAAGTGATGTAAATGGCTTAACGTCGTGAGACGATGAAATACCTTTGGTGTTATGTTTGTAAATAAATATGTTTTTATTTAAGTATGTGATGTGATTATTAAGTTCTCTTCTTATGAATGATATATTCTGTAGAGTAAGTGATAAGATAATAATATTAAGTTCATTTTAAACAGATTGATGGCTAGAGGAAGACATCGTCAAACACCCGAGGGGTCAGGCGATAATGCTGGGGATCCACCGAATCCTATGCAGCAGTTTGTAGACATGTTAGTGGGGGCACTTCAGAATCGAACCCCGAATGCCAATAACCCTCCAGTGGCCCAGGTGGCACACTTCAAGGACTTCAAAAGTGCGGGACCCCCTGAGTTCAAAGGAACCACTGAACCCGTCGAAGCTCAAACTTGGGTCAAGGAAATCGAAAAGGCGTTCGCTATCGCCCGAGTAGGTGATGATCAGAAAACAATCTTCGCCACTTAAATGCTGAAGGGTGAGGCTAACTTCTGGTGGGAGGCAAACCAGACCAGGGCTGGAGAAGGCGTGATACCTTGGGAAGGGTTTAAGAAAATATTTTTCGAGAACTATTTTCCGGTTAGTATGCAGAGTCGCATGGAGATGCGATTCCTGTAGCTGAAGAAAGAAGACATGATGATACCTCAATATGTCACAAAATTTAACGAGTTGGCGAGGTTTGCGCCTCACCAGGTCGACACTAAGGAGAGAAAAACGAGGAGGTTTGAGCAGCGTCTCAAACCATGGCTATATAGCAGACTCTCGGTGTTACAGACAAAAAGCTTCGTGACTCTCCTGGAGAAAGCTATAATCGCTGAGGGCGGAAGTGCGGCCCTGATGAAATTTAATAAGGAAAAAAAGAAGAAGAATGAAGGAGGGAATCGCGGGGAAGGTAGCAGCAGCAGTAGTGCAAACAAGAGGAAGTGAAACAATAATAACAGTAGCAGCAACAATTTCAAATCGAGAAACTCTGGGGGGAAACCAGGGGAAACAAAGAAGAGAACAGAGCCATACAAGGAGTGTGGGAGGAATCACTCAGGGGCATGTCTAAAAGGAAATAATGTCTGCTTTTTATCATGCGCGGAAGGGCACATCTCTCCCAATTGCTCTGCACTAAAGAGAAATGGATGCTTCAACTATGGAGCATTGGATCATCAGGCAAGGAATTGCCCAAAGAAGAACACAGCAGGAGGAAATGGAGGAAGGGGACCAAGCGGTAGGAATCTCGCGATTAATGGACCACCAACTCAGAATCGACCAACAACAAGGACTTTCAACATGACGGTTCAGGATGCGGTACGCATCCGTGGACGTGGTTTCGTATCATTCCGATCAATGATATATCTGCTACATATTATTTGATTCGGTGCTACTTGTTCCTTCAGATCGCATGAATTCTCCCAACGATTAAATTTACCCTGTGAAGAATTAAAATATCCTATGAACATAGAAGTTGCTAATAAAGAAATGATTCCGTTAGCCATATACCTATAGAAATTGTGTTGTAAACATCGGGGATATAAGTTACCCACCTGGATTTAATTCTAATTCAATTAGGAGAATTTGATGTAATTCTAGGAATGGATTGGTTATTTAACCATGGAGCGATGATAGATTGCCAAAAGAAGTGTATAAACCTTAGGACTCGGATCGCCTAAGGTAGCATTCTATGGAAGTAGGTCGACGAGACACTCAAGTTGTCATTCGACGATGATGCAAGCAAGGAAGTTACTAAGAAAGGGATGTGTAGGATATTTGGCCCATATTGTTGATCTGCAGAAAGGTGGATAGAGATGGGACATATACCAAATGAGTGAACAATTTCGGATGTATTTCCTGAGGAATTGCGGGACTTCCACCGGATCGGAGGTCGAATTCATTATAGATTTAGTACCGGAGATGATGCACCCGATTTCAAAAGCCCCTTACGAAATGGCACCCCACAGAAATGAAGGAGCTGATGGTACAGTTGCAAGAGTTATTGGATAGGAAGTATATTCAACCGAGTGTTTCTCCTTGGGGAGCACCAGTTTTATTTGTGAAAAAGAAGGATGGATCGATGAGACTATGTATCGACTATCGAGAGTTGAACAAGGTGACGATTAAGAACAAGTATCCGTTACCTAGGATAGATGATCTGTTAAATCAACTGAAGGGAGCGAAATATTTTTCCAAGATCGACTTGAGGACGGGATATCACCAGTTAAAGGTAAGGAAGGAGGATGTACTTAAGACAGCTTTCAGGACACATTATGGTCACTACGAGTTCTTGGTGATGTCGTTCAAGTTAACAAATGTGCCAGTAGCATTTATGGACATGATGAATCGGGTATTCAAGCAATACTTAGATAAATTCGTAGTTGTGTTCATAGATGATATCTTGATCTATTCTAAGACTCAGGAAGATCATGCTGAACATTTAAGGTTAGTGTTGGAGGCGTTGAGGAAAGATAAGTTATACGTAAAATTCTTGAAGTGTGAATTCTGGTTGGAGAAAGTTCAATTTCTGGGTCACGTGATTGACAAGGACGGAATTTGTGTGGTTCCAAAAAAGGTGGAAGCGGTTCAGAATTGGGAACAACCAAAGTCACCGACTGAAGTAAGAAGTTTCTTAGGATTGGCAAAGCTATTACGCATTTATTTATCCAAGATTTTTCAAAGATAGCGGGAACGTTGACGAATTTAACGAAGAAGTCAGTAAAATTTGTCTGGACAGAGAAATGTGAAGAGAGTTTTAAGGAACTCATGAAAAGACTGAGTGAAGCACCAGTGTTGTCTTTACCTGACGATACAGGTGACTTCGTGATTTTTAGTGATGCGTCACACAAAGGACTTGGATGTGTGCATATGCAACATGGTAAAGTTATTGTGTATGCATCACGTCAATTGAAGGATTACGAGAAGGGATATCCTACCCATGATCTGGAATTGGCGGCAGTAGTATTTGCCTTAAAGATATGGAGGCACTATTTATATGGTGTAAGGTGTGAAATATACACGGACCATAAAAGTCTCAAGTATATTTTCACGCGAAGGAGTTGAATATGAGACAAAGAATATGGTTGGAACTTATAAAGGATTACGATTATGACATCTTGTATCATCCTGAGAAAGCGAACGTGGTAGCGATGCGCTAGCGAAAAAAGGCGGCAGGTAGTAGGTTGGCAATGCTAATACAACTCAAGAGGAGTTAATTAAGGAGATGGCTAGATTGGAACTCAAGATAAAAAGTCCAAGAGAGCCAGAGGGGAAATTGTTCGCAATGGAGGCTCATCCGACTCTATTGGACAAAATCAAGGAAGTACAAAGCATCGATGAGGAATGTGAGAAGGTGAGGACAAGAATTTCAGATGGAGAAGAGCTTAAATTTAGTATGGGGGGTGATGGACTATTAAGATTTGAGAAGAGAATTTGGGTGCCAGCGGTGTCTGAATTAAAGGAAGAAATCTTGCAGGAAGCTCATAGCTCAAGTTACTCAATTCACCCGGGAAGCACAAAGATGTATCAGGATCTCCGCTAACATTATTGGTGGCCCAATATGAAAAGAGAAGTCGCATAGTGCATCAGCAAGTGTTTAACATGCCAGCGAGTTAAGGCGGAACATCAGAAAACGAGCGGGCTACTTCAACCTTTAGAAATTTCAGAATGGAAGTGGAAGCATATCACGATGGACTTCGTGGTAGGACTTCCAACTACGCAGAAGGGTTACGATGCAGTTTGGGTGATCGTTGATCGATTGACCAAGTTAGCGCATTTCTTGCCAATCAAGATTAGATATACCTTGGATCAGTTGGTAAAGCTTTACATCAAAGAGATTGTTTCCAGGCACGGGGTACCTATATTAAATGTGTCAGATCGTGATCTGCGGTTCACAACAAATTTCTGGAGAAGTTTTCAAGAATGCATGGGAGCGCAACTGAGGTTGAGCACGGCGTATCATCATCAAATAGATGGGCAGAGCGAGAGAACTATTCAAACGTTAGAGGACATGCTGAGAGCATGCAATATGGATTTCAAAGGGAGCTGGGATGATCACCTACCATTGGTAGAATTTGCGTACAATAACAGTTATCATGCGAGCATCGGTATGCCACCTTATAAAGCTTTATATGGAAGGAAATGCAGAACACCATTGTGCTGGGATGCAGTGGGAGAAAGACAATTGCTAGGGCCAGAATTGGTGCAACAAACTGCAGATGTGATCAAAATAATATGAGCGAGGCTAGTGACGGCTCAAGATCGACAGAAGAAATATGCAGATCAACATCGGCAACAACGAGATTTCGACGTCGGCACTTATGTGTTTTTGAAAGTGTCACCTTGGAAAGGGAAAATGAGACTTGGAAAGAAGGGAAAACTTAGTCCCAGATTCATAGGACCCTTCGAAGTGTTGAGGCGAGTGGGTGAGGTAGCTTATAAAATAGCCTTACCTCCGGAGTTAGAACATATACACAACGTGTTCCATGTTTCTGTCATACGACCCTATAAGCAGGATTAAAAGCATATCATAGAGTATGAACCTATTCAGTTTGAAAAGGACTTAACCTACGAAGAGGTCTCATTGCAGATAATCGATAGAAAAGAACAAGTGTTAAGAAATAAGATAATACCTTACATTAAGGTATTGTGGAGGAACCACAACGCCGATGAGGCTACATGGGAACTCGAGGAGAAAATGATGAAAAATTACCCTAATCTTTTTGATTGATGTGTAATGATTCCGGGGATGGAATCCTTTTAAGGGAGGGTGAATGTAATATCCGAGTTTTATTTTAATTTTTTTTTAATTTTTTTTATGTAATTTAAGAATTATTAATAAACGAATTTATATGAAACTTTTGGGAGATTTCATTTATTAGATGTATATGTGTTGTACATATATGTGTTATTTCAAGATATGTGATGAGATGTATTTAAATGGTTGATTTAGTTTTATTTAACTATTTAAATTGATTAAGTAGGGAATTATTCTATTTATTACGTGGGATGGTATTAAATTATGAGCTGGAGTTCGAAGCGGAATTTAGAGACGCGGACAGCGTATTCGAGTCCGGAATGTCAAAATTAGTCAGGATAGACTGTAATCACGAAAAAGTGTCACAGTTGACTTTTTGGTCAAAGTCAACTAGTTAACTTTTTCGAGGAAAAAGTCAACTACGAATTTTAGAGATGAATTTGACTAAACGGATAGTCCCATGACGTCCGGAACGTCGACTTTAGTAGGAATCGATATATGGTTCGCAAAGTTTGGTTCTGAAGGGTAAAATAGTCAAATAGCTTATTAATTGATTAAAATAATATATGTATTTTTTGTATAATAGAAATCAGCTGAACTGATGGACCCATGAGACTATTAAATTGGGAGAAGGGAGGGAGTATACGTATATTACATAATAGCTAAGGTGGAAGTAATTTATATTATTCCTTAAAATCAAAATTCTTTTTATTTTTCTAACTCCCACATTCATTTTCACTAACTCCCACATTCTTCCTATTAATTAACTATATTATTGTAGTATTAAGTATTGTGAGTAACTAATCATTATAGTTGGGGGTAATGGGAATCAAAAGACTCTAACAAAGCTATACATAAATACAAACACACTTTTCTTTTAAGAAAATTCCACCAAGTGAGTAAACATGGAGAGAAATTGAGAGCCTAAGAGAGTTAGAACTAATTTTGGAGGATTACTGAGGATTTGACAAGCAAGGAGAATGAGCATCATATTAAACCAAGAAGAAATTCATCAAAAGGTAATTCATGAACCCATTTTATTTTTATAACAAAAATGAGAAGAAAATGCATATAAAATTGGTAAATGATTTGTTGTGGCTTTGTGTTGCCATGTTACTGTTGTTTGATGATTATAGATCATTAACAACAAAAGATATGGTTTAATCATGCATCAAATTTATAGAAAATCAAAGAATTAAGCAATGCATGCTCTACCTTTGATAAAATGTCTCTAAGGTGCTAAATTAATAAAAAAGGTGGAAGTTTGTTGAAGTTTGATGTTGTGAAATGTGAAAACATGTGAGAGTAGATGATCTGGACATTAGGAATAATTTAATTGCATGCTAGAAGAAAATTCCTTGATTTTTGTCAAATTGGGTTTAACTAGTAATATGTGATTTTTTGGGTTTTTCGGAGCCTCGGAATCATGGTGTATATGACTCGATTAACGTATGTAATAATTTTATAAAATAGTATGTAACATGAGGTACAACCTGTCCAAATTTCATAGGAAAAGGAGTTAAATTTAGCAAGTTATGAAAATCGTAAGCATGCATGTTGGTAATAAAATCTGTAGAATTCTGGAAATTCAAGAATTTTTTTTAAGTATAAAACTAGTGCTTGCACGCTTTTCTATGCAGTTGGTTTGTGGTCTTAGCATGCTAGTTTTACGAATGTTATATTTTTGTAAAATACCTTGATGTATGAAGTTTATTGTGTCCAAGTATCATGGTCATATCATCTGTAGATTAGCGGGAATGAAAATCGTAGAGTCAGTGAAAATAGTAGAGTAAACTCTGAAAATCATAGAGTCAGTGAAAATCGTCGAGTAAACTCTGAAAATCGTAGAGTCAATGAAAATCGTAGAGTAAACTCTGAAAATCATAGAGTCAGTAAAAATCGTAGAGTAAAAAGTCAATGAAAATTGTAGAGTAAACTCTAAAAATCGTAGAGTCAGTGAAAATCGTAGAGTAAACTCTGAAAATGGTAGACTCAATGAAAATCGTAGAGTAAACTCTGAAAATCGTAGAGTCAGTGAAAATCGTAGAGTCAATGAAAGTCGTAGAGTAAACTCTGAAAATCGTAGAGTGCAGATAGTAGAGTGAAAATCAAAGAGTGAACTCTGAAAATTATAGAGTAAAGTTTATATTACAACTACTATGCGTTGCTAATAGTTGATGTGCATGATTATACAATTGTGTAGGGCATGTGAAGTGCAGATAGCTGTAAGCTGTTAATCTGTTATTGGTAAACAACGATCAGGCAAGTTTCTTACCCTATTTTTCATTATGAATTTATTCAACTCTTATTCAGTTGATTGTAGCGAGGGTAAGTTTGGGCTTGTGATTAATTAATCATTCGTGCAAGCTCCTTTATTGTAAAGTTCTATAACTTCAATTGTGATGCAAAACGTTATTGATGATTATTCAGTTCCTATTGCAACTGCTATACTTTAAAGTTCGTATTCCCTTAATGAACTATATTGAAGCATGCTTTCTAGCTTTCATCCCAGCTAGATATTATTGATGCAAACATAGTATATTGTTTAAACAATTCAAATCCTTTGAAGCTATTTGATGTTTACCAATCCAAATTGCTTTGGTGAGGTCCCGTATAAATACTAAGATGAACAACCCGGATAACGGGGTAACTGATGATGGGCATATAGTCCCATTTATGCTTATGCATTTAAACATTATACTTGTGCACAATGTAGGGTACGATAGGCTGATCACCTGGAGTACTTGCAGAGACCGTTTATAATCTATTTGATTGTTAAACCGTCTGATGGTTTTTGATGAAACAAAGTAATGTTCAGGGTATCTAACACCCCTTAGTATGTTATTGAGAAATCTAGAACTCTTATCTTGATATTCCAGTTTATCTCTCTATATTTATTTCAACTATTGAGAAATATTCATACTAATGCTTCTACTTCTGATGTATGTTCTCAAACTACTTTATATACTTGCTGGGAAATTTGTGCTCATTCTTGCTTAAACTTTTAGTTAAATATTGATATGGCGAGGGCTCTCGAAAAAGGACAAAGGAAAGTCTAAGATGAAATGATGAGAGTTATTTATGTAATAATTATATTTCTGCATATGATGTGATGTAGCGATAAACGCTAAGTTTAAGTTTCAGTTTATTAAAGGTTGTAAAGACTTGGGACTTTATTTTGAATAAGTATGTAATAGTTAATATTATTATTATTATTATTATTATTATTATTAGAGTTACTTAGATAGATGATGATGTATGTTATATCGTGAGCACCATGTCTTGTAATCGTTGTTACACGGATATGGGGGCGTCACAAGTTGTATTCAAACTCACAGTGTATGTGTTGTCATATTTTGCACGACAATTGTATTACTGTAGTTGTATTTTTTTCTGTACCACGTATTTGGCGACTCAGAATGGGTGATGTTTACTTATTTTGGGGGCGTCAAACCTGTATTGTCTTTATCAGATGATACGGGGAATTTTGTAGTGTATCTCGATGTTTCGCATAGATGACGAGATTGCATGCTCATGTAGCATGGCAAAGTCATTGTGTATGCATCACGCCAATTAAAGGATTATGAGGAGGTTTATCCTACTTATGATCTATAATTGGCCGTTGTAGTTTTTGAATTAAAAATATGAAGATAGTATTTATACGGGGAGAAGTGTGAGATATACACGGACTCTAGGAGTCTGAAATATATCTTCACACATAAGGAGTTGAATATGAGGTAGAGAAGGTAATTCGAATGGATAAGAGATTAAGATAGTGATATGTTATATCATTCAGGGAAAGTTAACGTAGAAGACGACGCGTTAAGTAGGAAGGGTAGGGAAAAGCTATCGATGTTAACAACTCAGAATGAGTTAATAACGGAAATGGCGAAAACGGAGTTAGAGGTTAAATTGCGGAATGAAGCGGTAGAAATGTTATTCACAATGTAGACTCAATCCACGATACTTGAACGAGTTAAGTAACTACAACTAGGTAACGAGGAATGCAAGCGAATGAAGAAGTGGATGCAGGATGAAGAGAAGATCAAGTATAATCTTGTTTTGAAGGAGGAATTTGAGTTTCAAATAATTTTAAAGTTAAAAGAAGAATTAATCAGAGGAAGATAGCGTAATATGTTAATAAGTATTTAACTTCCAACTCAAATTATTGATAGGAAGTGACAAGTCATGAAAAATAAGATAATACCTTCGTTGAAGGTGAAATGAAAGAACCACAATGTCGAAGAAGCATTGTGGGAACTCGAGATTAAAATAAAAGAAAACTTTTCCTCAATGGTGTATGTATTATTAGCGAGATTCTGGGGATAGAATCCTTATAAGGGGGGAAGAGTGTAACGCCCCAGAAAAATCTGATTGTTGAGAATTAAATTTTTTATTTGATTATGTGGATTAAATGAATTTAATTGATTATTTATGGGAGTAAGCTATTTGAAGGTCGTTCTATGACCTAGACATATTAGAATGTCATAGTATTTTGGCTACGTGGTAGAATTAAAGTGTTTGAATTTTCAAGACAAAAATAAAAGTTTTCCGAGAAATTTTTTGAAAAACACTATTTACGCATTTTTGCTCGGAACTTATTTTTGAACTTCCGATAAATACGTAACGATAGAATATCGAGGTAAGATAGAATATCCAATAGTATTTCAGTTATGGTAAACGCAGTTTTTTACCTGCGGACTTAAAATCTAACGGTTAGGGAAAGTGATTTCCGAGAAGGAATTTAAATGCGTATAATGAATTAAGCGATGATCGTATAATACGTATGTACTGTACGAGGTAATATATACGAGTATGATACGAGGTATTATACGAGTATGTATGAATGATTGTAACATTCCAGAATTTTAAAGTGTAATATTAAATATTTATTGATTTATATCAGTATTTAATGGATATGTTTATTGTTGAATAAATAATTGTTCAATTTGAGTTGATGTGGTTTAGTTAATTATTTGTTGAATAAATAATTAAATATTAAATATTAAATATTTATTTATTGAATTATATAAGTATTTAATGGCAATTTGAGTTGATGTGGGTTAGTTAATTATTTGTTGAATAAATAATTAAGGAGCTAAGAAAATTAATTGCTATGAGATTATATACTAATTTAATTTAATAAGTAAGCTAGAGAGCTTATAATGATTAAATGAATTATAGTATTTTAATTGGAATTTGTGATTAAATAAAATGTTAGTTGGTTGAATAAAATTATAATTATAAAGAAATTATAGTTTTGTGATAATGATTTATGTGTTAAAGTAATTCATTAGATTAGTATTTGAATTGATTAAATTGATTATTTAATTAAATAGAAGTGTGACAAATAACCTTTTTATAAAGGAGTTACTAAAATAAATTAAGGGAGTTTAATTCAGTTTTGTCAAACAAGGCCTAATGTCTATTAAGTTTTTAATCTAATTGTGTTTTACCAAACAAGGTGTAAGGATTAATGGGTTATTTTTTTTAGTTAGTTAACTAAACAAGCCTTATGGCTTTTGATTTCAAAAATTATAACTGATGTCAGTGAAGTTAGTATTATATTATATATTTAATATATATTATATACTATATTGTTAGTACGTAGTTAGAGTTAGGAAGAAAGACTCAGAGGAAGAAGAAGAAGAAGAGAAGAAGAAAAAAAGAGAGGAAGAAAGGCTAGAGATTGGAGAAGAAGAAGCTTGAGAATAGAAAGGAATAGCCATCATCATCTTCTTTGAGGTATTTCTCCTATTTTTTAAAAAACAAATGTTTTAAAGTTTAGTTTTTCTCTTCCCAAATTCTCTGTAGAATTCTTGTATTAGGATGAATTGTTGTTGTTATGTGGCTTTATATGACATACTAATGATGTTAAAACTATTTTCAGAAGTTATAGTCAATATATTGTTGTTATGTATGTAGTTTGTGAAGAAAACATTTTTACAGAGATTTTTGTGAATGAGTATGGGTTAATTTAAAGTAGAAATTGAGGGTTAATTAGTTGTTTAGTTGATAAATTGATCATCTAATTTGATAGAGTATGTGTAATTATTGATAAAGATTCTTTGAATTAATTGTTTTGGTTGAAAAACAAAATTTAAAGTGTTGATTTTCATTAAAATATAAAAAATTGAGTTTTTAGCAAAAACAGTGAAATTGGATGTTTTAAATTTGTTGTTAATGTTGTTGTATGGTTAGAAACATGTTAGGAGTTCTTGAATTATGTTTACATGAAGTTTTTGTATGAATTGCATGTGAATTAGTCTGTTAGAAATGAGCTTGTAGGCCAAAATGGCTTTTTCTTGTACTTTTGTCGAAGATGTCGATCGAAATCTAGCGACTTCATGTGTGCGCACTTCACCAACAAAGTGGACGTTAGTGGCGCGCAATAAGCGGTTTCGTAGTTTATTCACCATTATGTGCATATATATCCTCATCCTCTGTGCATGCGACCCACGATGTAAATCGTAGGCGTCATGTAGCGAGTTAGCAGAATGGTTTGACAGTGTATATTTTGTACATGAAATTTTAAGAAACATTATGTGATGATAGTAGGACTGTAAAATATTGATTTTAGTATTTCTATACTATGAATAATTATGTTATTAAAGATTAAATTGTGTTATAACTTGATTATGTGATTAAATAATCAAACATACATGATGAATGTAGTTAGTTAAGTTTGAAAAATGGTAGTGACTAACTATGTAATGATGACGTATATATATATATATATATATATATATATATATATATATATATATATATATATATAGGTATTGTGATTCAAATTTATTCGGTTTAGGCTACGAGCAAGGCAAGTTTTCTAATCTATTATCTTGTTAATTCAATTACTATTTTCAATTCGATTACAATATAATGATGTAAGTTATTCTGGAGCAAGTTATTCTTGTATTTAACTTGTTGTTTAGCATGCACAACTATCTATACTAATGTCGAACATTTCTATCGTTCAAATTGCTATGCATGCTTAGTATTCAGTTCTAATTAACCTTGGCTTAGTATTGTTCAAGCAAGGTATGCTATAGTTATTCAAATTGTATGCTATTAGATTATTCCTAAAGCATGACTTTAGTTTACTATGATTGATTCAATCACGATTATTCTATAGTATAGTGTTATTGGTTTTATTCAACTACTCCTTTGTTGATGTTCGTTGAATTCTAAATTACCTTGAAAGCTTATCCAAACCAAACTTCCTTTGGTGCGGACTTATACTTTAAATACTAAGATGAACAACCCTATTGTTATGATTAGAGGTTAACTTACGCATAGCGTTAAAATGTTTGTGCACAATACATTGTACGAAGGGCTGATCCCCCTAAGTACGAGGTCCTTATAGTCTTATGACTGTTAAAGTTGGAGTTGAAAGATTACTTGCAACTGTGGACATAGTTCATGGTCTTACGACCCTTAGTGATGTATATTTTCCATATTTTGGGATTTCAGTTTCTGATTATTATTGATAGAGTACTATTCACTTTTGATGAGTCTATTTCGACAGTTATTATTGTTATACTCCTGTTGATTCCATATTATATCCAGTAAGCAATTGTTTTGCTCACTCTTACATATTTATAAACTCATTGCAGCTAAAGAAGAGAAGGTAGGTGAACCTTCGACTAGCAAAGGAAAGGGGAAAATGTACAAGTGATGAAGACTTGTAATTTTTACTTTGATTAAGATGTTAGACTTTTATTATGTTGATCTTAGACTTTATTTTAAAGAAGTTATGTAATGTTTTCCGCATTTGAATGATGATTAAAGGTTAGATAACCTGGGAGATTTTTATTTAAGTTTAATCCTGTATGGGCAGGTTTTTATTATTCAATTTTATTATAAATGGGTAGTTAGAAATGAATGTTTTGATTAAGTGAACACCAAATCTTGAGGAAATAAAGTACCAGGATTTGGGGGTGTTACAAGTTGGTATCAAAGCTTAGGTTATGAACCTTAGGTGGGGGGAAAGCCTTAGGAAGTAACCTTTGAAAAGATAGTGGAGATAACTCTTATCGAGTTTTAAGAAAGAAGTAAAAAACACGTATGTGCTAATGTGATTATAATTTATGTACTCGTGAGTGTCGAGTAATAATGATTAATAATTAAAACTTTATTGTCAGGATGACTAATGTCGGAGAATCCAGTCAGGCTAGGGAGGAGGGACCTCAAATGCCTATAGAGGAGGAGCCTCGCGACATTTAGGTAGTTTGGGAACAACTACTGCCACGACAGTCAGCCCCGTTGGTCACAGTAGTTGAAGATGAGCATGATGACGTGGAAACAGATGAGGAAGATCCCGTGGAGCTGCCATAGACGGATGAAGAGGACGACGAGGAAAGGATTCCACTTAACTCGATAGCTGGCCGTATATACGATGACGTACATGACCATAACGTGGAACTTCAGGATATAGTTGAGGAGTTGCGGAGATATAGTAGTGAACAATGTATCGCAATGACACAAAAAGATGGCGAGATCCAGGATCGTGAAGAACGACTGATAAATGTCGAGGAGAAACTAGTACAGACTGAAGGAGAGAAAGAACAACTGATCGAAGTGGTCACCGAATCAAGAAAAGTCGAGAGAAGAAGTCGCTAAGAGGGCAAGAGCTGAAGATGCTTACGAGGAAGCCTTTCAATGAACCAGATTAGCAGCAAGAGACACGCAAGCAAAGAGGATGAAGATGGAAGAGATGGATAAAGTATTTAACACCGCAATTAATCGAGCTCATGATCGGGTCATGGGATATCCGATTTAGTTCGAGACGCTGCCATCATTCGTGTTAGATCGCAGAACAATGTTTCGAGTCATGGAGGAAGAACGTGATAGGGCTAAGAATTATCTTAATAGAACATCGTAGCTGTTGTACGATGAGTGAAAGGTTAAATAAATTGTAAATCCCAAGTGTTATGTAACCTATGGGATATGACTATGATGTTGTCCTGAAACTTTTGTAGTTCAGGAAAGTAATGTAGATAGCAGAGATGCTATTGTTTTATATTTTCAAAAAGGTTATGAATAAATAAAAGTTGTTACTTTATTCGAAGTGTTATGTGTTAAGTGGTTATTTCTTTTGGAGGCAATTTAAGAAGAAATTACTTAAAAGAATTGAATAATAATCTAATGAATGTATTTTAATAGAAAATGCCTCCCAGACGTCAACCAACACGACAGAGAACCACTGAAGAAACCAATAACGACAATGTTGATGGTAACCCCATTCAACAACTAGTGACGCTACTAACAGGAGCATTGCAGAATCAACCACAAAACCATGGTACAACGTTTAAGGATTTCAAGGCGGTTGGACCACCTGAATTCCATGGGTCTATGAATCCAGTCGAAGCACAGACCTGGATTATGGAGATAGAAAAGGTGTTCGATGTTGCTAGGGTACGGGATGATTAGAAGATTGCTTTCGCAACATTCATGTTGAAAGCAGAAGCTAGTTATTGGTGGCAGGCCAATAAAACTTGTGAAGGGCCAGGAGTGATGACCTGGGATAGGTTCAAGGAGTTGTTCTTCGAGACCTATTTTTCGAAGAGTTCAAAGAGTCAGTTAGAAGTGCAGTTTCTGGAATTAAAGTAGGGAACAATGACGGTATTTGAGTATGCCACAAAATTCAATGAATTGGCGAGGTTTGTGTAAGTATCAAAATCAACCTGACGAGTGGCGTAAAGCGAGAGATTTGAATAGGGACCAAGCCCCGGTCATGCATGTGAGGTATCCTATTCCAGTTGAAGACATTTACAGTAGGGATGAAGAAGGCAGTACTCGCTGAAGGTGGAGGCGAGGCAGTGACAAAGTTCAATCAGGAACAAAAGAAGAAGAAGAATGAGAATGAGATTAAGAATGGAGGTGGTTACGGTGGAAACAACAACAACAGCAACAACAGCTTGAAGAGGAAGTGGAATGGGAACATGGGTGCTGGAAACCATCAGGGTAACTAGCAGAACAAAAAGTTTAAAGCATGTGCGACGTCTGGGAAATGTCATAAGGGTGCGTGCTTGATGGGAAGCGAGTATGCTTCAATTGTGGCCAGGAGGGTCGTATCGCCCCAAATTACACTCAACCAAAGAAGAATGTATGCTTCACGTGCGGATCCAAGGATCACTTTGCTCGTGAGTGCCCTAAGAAGAAGGATGGAGTGACAACCAGAAACAATGGAGGTAACAATGGAGGTACATGGGCCATTCAGGGACTCTGAAAGATCAAACAAACCCACAGCCAGAACCTTCAACATAACTGTGCAAGATGTTGTGCAATCAAAAGATGTGGTGTCAGGTATTATCCCAATCAATGATATTAATGCATATGTATTATTTGATTCGGGTGCTACTTGCTCGTTTATATCTGATGAATTTGCTAAGAGGTTAGATTGCCTTAGAGAAGAACTGAATTTTCCTTTGAACATAGAAATTACGAATAAGGAAGTAATCCCTGTTAGATTCGTATACAAGAACTGTAGGGTGAACATTAAGGAGAATATCTTGTTGGTAGATTTGATTCCGATTTAGACTTGGGGAGTTTGATGTGATTTTAGGAATGGATTGGCTGTTCAAATACGGAGCGGTAATTGACCGCCAAAAGAAGTGTGTAAACCTTATGACTCCGTCAAAGGTAGTATTTTATGGTAGCAAGTCGCCTAGACAAAAGAAATATCTGACGACTATGCAGGCCAAGAAATTGTTGAGTCAAGGTTGTGTGGGCTATTTAGCTTAAATAGTCGATACTCAGAAGAAGGGTGTGAAACTAGAAGAAATACCAGTAGTGAGGGAATTCGAAGACGTGTTTCCAAAGGAATTGCCAGGACTTTGGCCTAACAGAGAAATTGTGTTCGTGATCGACTTAGCGCCCATCACCGATATCGAAGGCCCCGTACAGAATGGCTCTGGTAGAAATGAAGGAACTGATGGTACAGTTGCAAGAGTTGCTGGACAAGAAATATATTCAACCAAGTGTATCGCCGTGGGGAGCACCAGTTTTATTCGTGAAGAAGAAGGACGGATCAATGCGTCTTTGCATTGATTATAGGGAGTTAAACAAAGTCACTATTAAAAACAAATACTCGTTGCCAAGAATAGATGACTTGTTTGACCAGTTGAAGGGTGCTAAATATTTTTCGAAAATAGATTTGAGAAGTGGGTATCACCAGTTGAAAGTGAGGAAGGAGGATATACCACGAACGACATTTAGAACTCGGTATGGACATTATGAGTTTCTAGTGATGTCTTTTGGTTTAACCAATGCACCTGTTGCATTCATGGATTTGATGAACAGGGTGTTTAAACAATTTTTAGACAAGTTTGTAGTGGTATTTATTGATGACATTCTGGTGTATTCCAAAACTCAAGAGGAACACGTGGAACATTTACGTTTGACATTGGAAACACTAAGAAAGGAAAAGTTGTATGCAAAATTCTCTAAGTGCGAATTTTGGCTCGACCGTGTACAATTTTTGGATCATGTTATTGACAAGGATGGGATTTCAGTAGTTCCATCAAAAGTGGAAGTTGTAATCAATTGGGAACAACCAAGAACACCTTCGGAGGTGAGGAGTTTCTTGGGACTGGCCGGTTATTATAGAAGATTTATTCAAGATTTTTTCTAAAATAGCCACTCCGCTAACAAATTTGACAAGGAAAGCTGTAAAATTCGTTTGGACGAAGAAGTGTGAAGAGAGTTTCCAAAATTTGAAGAAGAAGCTAAGTATGGCACCTGTGTTGACATTATCAGATAATACAGGAAATTTTGTGGTGTATAGTGATGCCTCACACAAATGGGTTGGGTTGTTTCTATATATAATCAAGAAAGTTATTGCCTATGCATCAAGACAACTGAAGGATTATGAGAAAGGGTATCCACTCATGATTTGGAATTGGTTGCAGTTGTATTTGCTCTAAAGATATGGAGACACTATCTTTATGGAGAGAAATGTGAGATCTACACAGACTACAAAAGTCTGAAGTATATTTTCACTCAGAAGGATTTGAATATGCGTTAAAGAAGGTGGATGGAATTGATAAAAGATTATGATTGTGAAATCTTTTATCATTCGAGCAAAGCGAATGTGGTGGTAGATGCTTTAAGCAGGAAAGGTTGGGAGAAGTTGATGCTGATAACAACTCAGGAGGAGCTCATTTCAGCAATGACAAAACTGGAGTTGGAAATCAAATTTCCAAAAGAATCTGACGAACAACTATTCTAGATAGAAGCTGGTCCAACTTTAGTGGACAAAGTGAAGAAAGCTCAACTACAAGATGAAGAGTGTGGGAAAATCAAAGAGAATCTGATTGAGAGTAGTGATGTAAAATACAAGATCGATACCGAAGGACTACTATGGTTTGAGGGAAGAATCTGGGTTCCAGCAACACCAGAGCTAAAAGAAGAAATTTTGACCGAAGCTCATAACTCAAAATATTCAATTCATCCAGGAAGCAAGAAAATGTATCAAGATTTGCGCCGACATTTTTGGTGGTGAATATGAAAAGAGACGTTCTGCAACGCGCATAGCGAAATGCTTGACATGTCAAAGAGTAAAAGCCGAACATCAAAGACCCAACGGATTACTTCAACCGTTGGAAATACCGGAATGGAAGTGGGAACACATCACGATGGATTTTGTGGTGGGTCTTCTAACTACTCAGAGGGGATGCGATGCGATTTGGGTGATAGTGGATAGACTGACGAAATCAGTGCACTTTTTACCAATAAAGATTAGATTCAATCTTGATCAGTTGACAAGATTGTACATTAAAGAGATCGTATCGAGGCATGGAGTGCCAGTATCAATTGTGTCTGATAGGGATCCGCGATTCACATCTAATTTCTGGAAGAGACTACAAGAATGCATGGGGACACAGTTGCGAATGAGTATAGCTTATCATCCACAAACAGATGGCCAAAACAAATGAACAATTCAAACAATAGAAAATATGCTAAGAGCATATGTCATGGACTTTAAAGGAAGCTGGGAAGAACAATTATCGTTGGTGGAATTTGCTTACAACAATAGTTATCACGCGAGCATCGGCATGCCACCTTACGAGGCATCAGACGGCGGAAAGTGCGAAACTCCACTATCTTTGGGATGAAGTCGGTGAACGCCAACTACTAGGACCGAGAGCTAGTGCAATAAATTAACGATGTTGTCAAACTCATCAGGCAAGATTAGTAGCAGCCTCAAGATGCATGTAAAAAAAATATCGATCAACACAGACAAGATCGTGCATTCGACATAGGAACTTTTGTATTCCTAAAAGTTTCTCCCTGGAAGGGGAAAATTCATTTCAATAAAAAGGGAAAGCTAAGCCCGAGGTTTATTGGACCCTTTGAAGTGCTACGAAGAGTGGGAGAAGTGGCTTACGAGGTAGCTCTACCTCTAGAGTTAGAAAACATTCATACTATTTTTCACATTTCGGTGTTACGACCATATAAACCTGACTACAAATATGTGATCGAGTACGAACCGTTGCAGTTCGAGAAAGATTTCTCTTATGAAGATTTTCCTATCTAGATAGTCGACAGGAAAGAACAAGTGCTCAGGAATAAAGTGATACCTTTTATGAAGGTGATATGGAGGAACCACAACGCTGAAGAAGCTACGTGGGAACTCGAAGAGAAAATGTTGAAAGAGTACCCTGAGTTATTTGTTTAATCCGGGTCTTCGATTCTGGGGACAGAATCTTTATAAGTAGGGAAGAATGTAACGAATGATTTGTTTGAGTTGTGATTCTGAGGACAGAATCCTTGTAAAGAGGGAATGATGTAACATTCCAGAATTTTAAAGTGTAATATTAAATATTTATTGATTTATATCAGTATTTAATGGATATGTTTATTGTTGAATAAATAATTGTTCAATTTGAGTTGATGTGGTTTAGTTAATTATTTGTTGAATAAATAATTAAATATTAAATATTAAATATTTATTGAATTATATATTTATTTTATATAAGCATTTATTTTGAGTTGATGTGCTTTAGTTAATTATTTGTTGAATAAATAATTAAGGAGCTAAGAAAATTAATTGCTATGAGATTATATACTAATTTAATTTAATAAGTAAGCTAGAGAGCTTATAATGATTAAATGAATTATAGTATTTTAATTGGAATTTGTGATTAAAATAAAGTGTTAGTTGGTTGAATAAAATTATAATTATAAAGAAATTATAGTTTTGTGATAATGATTTATGTGTTAAAGTAATTCATTAGATTAGTATTTGAATTGATTAAATTGATTATTTAATTAAATAGAAGTGTGACAAATAACCTTGCTATAAAGGAGTTACTAAAATAAATTAAGGGAGTTTAATTCAGTTTTGCCAAACAAGGCCTAATGCCTATTAAGTCTTTAATCTAATTGTGTTTTACCAAACAAGATGTAAGGATTAATGGGTTATTTTTTTTAGTTAGTTAACCAAACAAGTCTTATGGCTTTTGATTTCAAAAATTGTAACTGATGTCAGTTAAGTTAGTATTATATTATATATTTAATATATATTATATGCTATATACGTTATATTGTTAGTACGTAGTTAGAGTTAGTAAGAAAGACTCAGAGGAAGAAGAAGAAGAGAAGAAGAAAAGAAGAGAGGAAGAAAGGCTACAGATTGGAGAAGAAGAAGCTTGAGAATAGAAAGGAATAGCCATCATCATCTTCTTCAAGGTATTTCTCCTATTTTTTTTAAAAAAAGTTTTAAATTTTAGTTTTTCTCTTCCCAAATTCTCTATAGAATTCTTGTGTTAGGATGAATTGTTGTTGCTATATGGCTTTATATGACATACTAATGTTGTTAAAACTATTTTCATAAGTTATAGTCAATGTATTATTGTTATGTATGTAGTTTGTGAAGAAAACCTTTTTACAGAGATTTTTGTGAATGAGTATGGGTTAATTGAAAGTACAAATTGAGGGTTAATTAGTTGTTTAGTTGATAAATTGATCATCTAATTTGATAGAGTATGTATAAATATTGATAAAGATGCTTTGAATTAATTATTTTGGTTGAAAAACAAAATTTACAGTGTTGATTTTCATTGAAATATCAAAAAGTGAGTTTTTAGCAAAAACAGTGAAATTGGATGTTTTAAATGTGACGCCCCCAAATCCGGGTCTCTTTCAACCTGACATATGGTGCTCCACGGTGCTACAGTTCACACAATCATTCAATTGACATGCCTCAAAAGAACGAATATGTCTTATATATATTCCAAAATAATACTACTACTCCCCACGTTCTTTATAACCGTTACATTTGTTCATGTCATAATATCGAATATTATCATTACAAACTTATACTATTACATAGGTAATCTACACGTTCACTTTAGCCTTCTCTTTATCCTTGTAGAATCCTTTTGTCATATCGTCTAGGCTGCATTCATATGGTTCAAGCAAGAATGAGCAATACAAGCTCAACAAGTATAACAATTTCATTTTAAAAGCATGCTTGAAACATAAGAATCGTATATCTTCAATAACTAGATGATAGTTACGAAGTACTATCAATAATCCAAAATAGCTTTCCTTTTTCCTTCAAAACGTTTTTCAATAACAATATTCCATGAATCATCAATTCTAGTTCAAGACGTAAATGTCTTATAGTTTCTTTGAAAAGGACAACCCGACACGAAGTCCGTAAGTCCATCATAGCTTACGAGTACATCTAGGTGATCAGCCTATAGTACCCTATGTTGATCAACATTATATCCATTAAATCTGTGTACGTTTAAGTTGTGGCAACCTCACGTGCCCATCGAATACTCGAAGAAAATATATTTGTTTATACATATTCAGGCTTACCTTAAATCCGTACCAAAGAGTTGGCATAGGATAGCGTTAACAATTCTATATTGAAAGACTTATAAAGAAATTAGTCAATCTATGAAGATTAGTCTAGCCGAGTTAAAACTGGCTTCGACCCTTTCTTTGAAAGCAGACATGCATCTCATAACGTGAATCATTTTGAAAACCTAGCTAACACGAAGGTTAGCCAAGCGTTTAAGAAAAACTTGCCTTCAGCGTCTGCTACAGTACAATTACGTTTCCTTTGAGCCTTTATAGTTTCTACATCACATAAGCACATAACATACCACATTAGGTCATGAATGAACATATTTAGTTCCTAAATAATCTTACCCTTCTTCTCAATCTAATCCCGTATTAGATTTGTTATTTATTGTTTCCGCTTTTCACGTTTTTTTTATCATTTTTACTAACTTCGTTCTCTTATACTTAAGTGAAATTATTTCATTAATACAACTCGGTTCGAGTTAATTATCCTTGCTCACGGTTTACTAATGTCCGTACGTTATTAATCGAAACTCGATCGTCATTGGTGAAGTATTAACATTGAATATCATTTGCGTTCATCTTCAATTGACTTTCTTTTAACTCTAAGTGATCATACTTGGGGTTCAATTATGACTTGATAATGTTTAATTAAGTTCATTAGTTCATTGTTAACAATTCCCATTCATTTCCACTTGTAACCATTCTTTATTGTATAGATTTTAAGACCCAGTATGGCAGCTAGTGATCTCTTTGTCTTGTCGTTGCAAGCTCATCCGCCTATTGTTGGAGACCGGACTTGGCGCTGTGGCGCGAGTCCCTTTGTTAACTATCACGTTGCGACACGAGTTTGCAGTGTCTAAAGCTCACTTTAGCAGCAGCCTTGATATTTAAGCTTGAGTCGCGCATGCGCCACGGACTCGAGCCACGAATAGTTTTGACAGATTTTCAACTTTGCGAGATTCCCGGACTCGTAACTTCTTCGTTATAAGTCCGAATTGGCTCATTCAAGAGCCTACGGTTCACAAATCACATACTCTATGCGTTCATGCAAGAATTTTATCTATTCGACTTCGTTTGCTAAATTTCAACTATTAGTCCCTTTTTAACGAAAACAATAAACGTTCGTGAACATTCAATGCTCGTTTCTTCGTTCTAAGTCGTAATCCGGCCATTTTTGAGTCCGCAACTCTATAATGACAAATACGAATTGTCTCCACTGAAAACCAATGTTTCCAAGCTCAATATCAAAATTCGACTTCCATTCTGAGAATTTCACGAATTCAACGATCGTCGTCTAATCGTGTGAATTCCGGCAAAACTTCGTTACTTGAGATTTTTAGACCATTTCACTTGGATTCAATCCATTATACCAACATCTTGACATTAATTCTTTGTTAACTTATAACCATGATAAGTTATTACTAGTTCATTGTGAATTTGTAACTTATGAAAATATAAACTACTTATATTTCAATTTAACTTATGTCTTCTTTTCATAAGACTTATTAATGAGTTAAGTCCTTAAATACTTATTCTTACATCTTATTAATCATGCTAACTTTATTAATGTAAACATGTTACAAGTTCTAACAAGTTCTTATACTTCCATTATAAGTTCATAACTTATTTATGAATGAATTACTTATTCATGACTTATCCGGCTTATTAAGACTTAAGCCCTTTGGTTTATCATTCCAACTTCTTCATAGTATGCTATTCTACTAATACCCCCTTCTCTACTAAAGGAAGAGAAAGAAATCATGGTTTAAGTTCTTACCCTTTGATGATCACTTGACTAATCCTTAATCTTCTTCTTGCCTCTTGAAATAAGAACTCTAGCTTTCTAGCTTTTTCCCTCAAGCCACTAAGCTCTCAACTTATAAGTGGTTGGTGGAAAATCTAACAAAGAAAGTCTAACTTATATGTGCTTATTCTCTCAACCAAATAAGTTGCTTAGCTTGAGAGGAAATGAACAACCAACAAAATGAATTGAAGCTCTCTATTTATAGGCATTCCAAAGTGAGGGTAAAAGGGTCATAAGGCCACTCCACCTCCTTAATCACCTCCTTACTATTCACTACTTGCTCATTAAGTTACTTGGCCTCCACACATTTTGCTTGGCCATCACAACTCTTGCTCACCACTCCTCTTAGCCATTAAGTCACCTTACTTGCTCTCCACCACACTTGGTCATCACACTTACTTAATTATTAAGTATACCTGATCATTACTACACTTAGTCCTTAAGTTTCTTTGTTAATCACATTAATCACTTTGTGTGCTCACCAAACTTACTTAGCCTCTAAGTTTTCTTGCTCCCTAATTTGGATCATCCATGGTTTGCCTCATAGGTTTAAACTAACTCCTAACCCATTGGATATTTACTTTGTGCCTTAGCTTAATTAACTTACTTAACTCATTTGGGCTTGCATTATCAAACACTTGGGCTTTGATTCTTAACTTAGTTTGGGCTTCACATTAATTTACATTGGGCTTCACATTACAAACACTTAGGCTTGCACATTAATTCTATTGGACTTAACCATTTCCTACACAATCCTACTAATTCATTACAATTGGCTTAAAGCCTTACAACATATACTCCACGCATAATTCTCGTATTCTAACTCGTATACTTATTACTCATATACGATATACCATCATTCATACATTCTCGTATACTACCTCATGTAGTATTCGTATTCATTACCTCATACAATACATACATATAATACGATCATCGCTTTACTTTATCAATCGTATTATATTTCCTTCTCGTAAATCATTTTTCCTAAACGTTAGGTTTTAAGTCCACATGCGAAATATTACGTTTTTCATAACTGAAATATTATTGGATATTCCATCTCACCTCAATATTCTATCGTTACATATTTCTCGGAAGTTCAAAAATAATTTCCGAGCAGAAATGCGTGAATAGTGTTTTTCGAAAAATTTCTCGGAAAGCTTTTATTTTCGTCTTGAAAATTCAAACACTTTAATTCTACCATGTAGCCAAAATCCTACGACATTCTGACATTTATAGGTCAGAGAACGACGTTCGATTAGCTTGCTCCATAAATAATTAATTAAATTCATTTAATAAAAATAAAAATTTAATTCTCAAAATCCAATTTTTTTGTATGCTACACTTTTCCTCTCTTATAAGGATTCTCGTCCCCGAATCTCGCTAATAATACCTACACCACGAGGATAATTTTCCTTTTATTTTAATCTCAAGTTCCCACAATGCTTCTTTGACATTGGGGTTCTTTTATTTCACCTTCATCGAAGGTATTATCTTAATTCACATGACTTATCACTTCCTATCAATAATCTGAGTTGGAAGTTAAACACTTATTAACACATTACGCGATCTCTATATAATCTTAGTTTATTCTTTTAACTTGTATTTATATGGAACTCAAATTCCTCCCTCAAAATAAGACTATACTTAGTCTTCTACTTATCCTGCATCATCTTCTTCAATCGCTTGCATCCCTCATTACTTAGTTGTACTTACTTAACTCATTCCATTATCGTGGATTGAGTCTACGTTTTGAATAACAATTCTACCCCTTCATTCCGTAATTTAACTTCTAACTCTGATCTTACCATTTCTGTTATTAACTCATTCTGAGTCGTTAGCATCGATAGCTTTCCCTACCCCTCCTACTTAACGTGTCAGCTACAACGTTTACCTTCCCTGAATGATATAAGATATCACAGTCCTCTCTCTACTACATATTCAATGTGACGAATGAATTATTTGAGTTGTGATTCTGGGGACAGAATCCTTGTAAGAAGGGAATGATGTAACAATCCAAAATTTTATTTGTAATTTAAAATATTTATTAAATTAAATAAATATTTTATTTATGTGATTGTTGTTAGTATATATTTGTGAATTAAATAATACTCTAATTTAATTTAACAGTTAGAGAGTTGTTAAAGATTTCATGAGTTGCTATATTTATGTCGTAATTTAATAATTAAAGTGATATATTAATTGTTAAATAAAATTATAATGAGATTATAATTTTATGATATTTGGTTAAGTGGGAAATTTATTTAGTATATGGTAATTAGTTTATTTAATTAAGATTGGATATGAAAATCCAAGTAAACAATGTGGGACAATAAACTATATTTATTAAAAGAGTTTTAATTTGATTTTACCAAACAAAACCTTAGAGCTTTTGAAATTCTTATTTTAATCTTGTTTTGCCAAAAAGGCTTAAGGAATGATTAAGTCATTATTTTAATATGGTTTTTCCAAACAAGCCTTAGGGCATTAAAAATTCTAATTTTTGTAACTTATATATTAAATTGATAATAAGTATATGTAATTATATTGGGAGTTACATATTCTATAATTATATGTGTTATATGTATATTGTATATACACTAAGTTATGTTAATTTTTAAACCTAAGTCTAAACTAAGAACAATAGAGAGAGAAAGGAGGCTGCATATTTTGGTAGTTATAGGGAGTCTAGGAGGGGTCTTGGATCTTTATATAACTTAAAATCATAAGCTACTTTGAAGGATCAAGAAGGCTTGAAAGAAGAAAAAGGTAAGAAAATGAAAGTTTTCACTTTTTGTGCTCTTTTTGTTAGATCTTTATGAACCAAGCAACTTTTGTTTTGGATCATTAAAAACTCATGATTTAAATGAGTATTGGTATTTTATATGTGTATCAAAGTATTTTTGAAATCAAAAGTTAGATCCAAAGTGAGGAAATCAAGTTTTGTACCAAAAGGTTTAAGAAAAAGCTTTCCTTTGTAGGCTATATATATATTTTTTATGTTAGATTCTTTGGGTTCATGTGATTAATGGTTTAAAACATGTTAGCATGCTAGATACATGAGTTAAGGGCAAAACTCCTATGGAATCACTCAAATATGTTAAGAAATGAGCAAGTTATGAATTAAATCCCAAACTACCTTAACTGTTGAACACAAGCTACTGATCAGTCACCTCTGTCCATTTTTTCGAGACCAAAATAGAACCAAAATAGATGCTTGATACATGGAAACTGTATTTCGGGGAATTAAGAATCCAACGATACCTATTGGACCTAAATCCGATTTGTAGATTTCGTTTTATAAGTGTTTCCGTTAAGGACCCCAAATCTTGAAAATGAACCAACTGTTGAAGAAAACCTTGCGGACCAGTCACTTTGGACCTGATTTCAGGGACATAGACAGATTGGAATTTGGTATTTGATAACAAAAAACTATAGTTCAAGAAGATACGGATCCAACGAGTTTGATTGGGCCTCAATCGGAGTTGTGGATCTCGTAATACAAGCGTTTCTGTAAAAGACTCCAAAACTGAAAATGTTTACAAGGCATGTAATGGTCAGTCGGTAGTGGCCTGTTTTCAGAGTACTATACTATGCCAAATGGACCGTTTCTTGAGCCTAAAACGTAGCTCGGGAAGTCATGGTTCTAACAATACCAAGTGGGCCCAAATCGGACTTGTAGATCACCGTCTACAAGTGTTTCTGTGGAGGACCCCAACTTTAAACGAAAATTATAGAATAAATAGAAAATAAATATTAGAAATTCATAATAAATTTGTAAAAATTATTTTAAAGCCTAAAAATGGATTTTTAATAATTTGGAATATATTTCACTGATATTTTAATATTTTTAAATATTAATGATAGTTAATTTATTTAATTATTATATTAAATAAATTACATAAATATGATTTTAATACTTTAAAAATCATTTGATATTATATTAAAGTGTAAGGAAATATTTTAAGTTATTTTTTATGACTTTTAATATTTTGTAATAAATTTCATTAATAAATTAATATTAATGATAATGGAATTAAGTAGTATTTAATTCATATTAATATGATATTAATGATTGAAAAATCATGATAAATGATAATAATTATCTGAAAATTATTATAAGTCATTGAAAAATATTGACTGAAAATGAAATTATCTAAGGTAAATGTAAAGCATTTAGGCAAAGTCTTATGGAAATTAGACTCATGAATTATCTGACTAGACTTTTTGGGATGTCAGAAATTATACCGAATTCAACTCAGACTGAAATAGTTTGACTTGATACCGAATTTTAGGTATTTTATAGACTAATAGGATTATGTTGTAATTTGTTAGGTTATATTATAACTGTATTTAATAGTACTATACTGTGATGATATTCTAATATTTGGAGATCTTATCTATATTAGGTCTTCGTAAAAAGCGATATAGGTCATGTGAATTGGAATCAATGGTACAGCAAGTTCTCTAACTCGATCTCGAATTGATATTTTGAAATATGCTTGGGGTTAATCATTACCGATTATACCATGTCTTTGAATTATTGATTCTCACTCATGTGCACATTTCATGTATTCATCGTAATGAAAGGTCGATCACCTTCATTACCATTTGGTCCAAATGATTTATTCATGTTCATTATTCGTTCAACTATGAAAATTTATTCATGCTCTTTCGCAATGTATATATTGTAGAAAGTTAGCCAAATTATTGTTCAATTCTTTCGATCATGATATATCCTTAATTGAACTTATACTTGCTGGGCAAAATTGTTGCTCACCCTTGCTATATCATGATAAACATTGCAGATTATGACGAATACATCGGTTATAAGAAAAGTCCAAGACAAGTCAGCTTTGGATTATATGTGTAGCTAAAGTTGTAACAGTAATGTATGATAATAGCTTTGTATGTCTGATAGGATATTGATTTAGGTATTATGTGAAGGTTCTCGACCTTGGGGATAGTGTGTAATGTTTAATGTATAAACAATTTATGTTTATATCTTCCGCAATAGTTATAGAAATAGTACACCAGATTCGTGGTGATTTGGGACCCGAATCTGGGGATGTTACATTCAACTCTTCTGTGTGGAGATATATTTCAGACTCTAAGAGTCCTTGTATATCTCACGCTTCTCTCCGTATAAATACTATCTTCATATTTTTAATTCAAAAACTACTGCTGCCAATTATAGATAATAAGTAGGATAAACCTCCTCATAACCCTTTAACTGGCGTGATGCATACACAATGACATTGCCATGCTATAAGAGCACGCAATCATAACATCTATGCAAACATCAAGATACACTACAAAACGTCCTCGTATCATCTGATAAAGATAATACAGGTGCCTTAATCAACCTTTCTTTTAAATCTTGTGATGCTAATGGTACCTTCAACCATTGCATCCCACAAGGGTAACTATCAAATTGGCAACCGACTTGATTGGCGCCCCTTACGGAAAAACCTACTTCCGCACATTAGTCAACCTAAATGACATAACCAGAAACTTGTCATAACCATAACGAATTCTGAATGTCATCTTAGGTACCTCCTGCTTCTTCCTTACTTCCAACCGACTATACCCTATACATACATCTATCTTTATAAAAATTCTTTGCCCCTCTCAACTGACCAAATAGATCATCAATCTTGGGCCATGGGTATTTATCCTTAACTGCTATCTTACTCCTATTGCGATAGTCGATATGCAACCATAACAACTCATCCTCTTCCTTAACATCAACCTAACTTGAGTCATAGTTCGACAATAATAATGTCGTGGTATTTTATTACCGTAAATTACTACCATAGATTTTCTGAGAAAACTAAAGGTTCACACTTTACTTATAACTATTTGTTATAGCTCTATGGTTAATCAACCCATTCATACCGAGAATTTCCTCAAATTCTCTCAACATGAACATTACTTTTCTACTGATACCTACTTACTTCTATTATCCATGAAATAATTTTCACGAATATAATTTAACGAAAGTTAATTCCTCCTTCTCTACCTTAATGTTTTAAAGGTATTTATAATCCCTTCTAGACAGACTCCTAGATGAGTCTTTCCACCTGTCTTACACTCTTCGATCTTACGCTTAGGGTCCCCTTGTCCCACTCCAGTATTCTCGGAGTTAACTTTTTTTTTTTTCGTTTTGCCATACTGCCGCTGGCATTCTCTGCCTTGATCCCTCCCTCTCTCTTACTGTCATTCTTTTCCTTCTTTGTGGTATTGAGTCTACAACTCACTATCACCTTATGCTATAATCACCTTTTCCAGAATGATCCCATAGGAAACACTCTAGATCACCAATATCCCACTATAGAGCTAGGGTTTCAGGCCTTGCTCCAACCTACGAGCCTTCACCTCCTTCGTGTCCACTTGATGTGAAACAAACCTTGCCCGTTCGTTGAATTTGGTCGCATACTGGGGAAATGTCATGTCCCCTTGCTTAAGTTCTAAGAACTTAGTGTCTATCCTCCCTCACATGTCTTATAGGGAAAATAATTCTCGAAGAAAACCTTCTTGAATTGTTCCCACGTTATTACCTCTGCTCCAAATTTCACCTCGGTGAGCCTCCCACCAAAAGTTGGCTTTACTCTTCCTTAGGTAAGTCACAAAAGAAAACTTCTGCATCTCACCTACGCTTGTAATAACAAACGCCTTCTCTATTTCTTTTACCCTAGTATGGGCCTCGATTGGGTCCGTCGTTCCTTGAACTCCGGCGGACCTATACTTTTAAACTCTTTAAAGGTAATCGTTTTAGCTACCTTAGGTTTCGCGGGTACTCTACCCCCGGTTTGGGTAAATACAGCCGTTAATAACTTAACGAATTCTTGCATAGGGTTGTTTTGACCCCATTAATTATCATTATGTGATTCCGCTTCCTTATTACGTTATCTTCTCCCATGCGACATTTTTAGATTAAATAAAATTTCATTATTATCTATTTACTTACTTCGTTATTAATCGCCACATACCAAATCGCATCATAACAAATCATTTCCATGAAAACTTCATTATATACACATGCTTCTTTATAGTTTGAGACTATTTACAATTTACGTTTATAGCCAAAAGCTATTACATTTTTATCCCACAATTGAACTTCACAAAAGTTGGGATTTACAAAAAGACTACCCTTTTATACAAAAGAAGGCTTTACATCACTACACACATATTTATAACTCTAACGTTCTAATAATGCATAACAGCATCCTCGTGTTTCTCATTTGCAATCATTGCTACAGTATCCCGACTAATCATATGACGGGTTTGACCTGACTCAATGGAATAACAAGCAACCTTCAGCTTGAAATCCTTATGTGCACTCTCATGGATGTAAAACATCCGTGCTATCTTCTGGTCCTTCTCTCCCAGTTCTCTACGAAGCTCATCGGCCTCTGCCTTAAAATTCCTAGCCTACTCTGCCATAAGCATCTGCTTATCGTGCTCTAACTCAAAATCTACTTCTGCAGACATCTTAGCTTCATGGAGATGACTAATCTCTTCACTCTGATTCTGCACAACTGTACCCAGTTGCACATTCCTGTCAAAGGCTGCCAGAAACAATGCTTCCATTGCATCTGGAGGCGATGACTCCAATGTAGGTACCACCATAGTAACTGATGTTACCTCTCTTTCTGCCTCCATCTCATTCATCATACTAAGGTATGACATTATATCCATCTTTCCCTCGGAGTAGTCTTCCTCAGAAAAGTACTCCTCCGCCTTCGACTCCTCTAGAATCACTATTGGTACCTCCGCCACCGGCATATGTACAGGCTCTACTTGGTTCACAAGCTCTTCGCTCACTGCGTGTATATCTCTATACATCAAGCTATCGATCGACATCCTACAATAACACATATGTTGATTAGTATATAACACATAATCGTATAAACACAAATCACATTTAATTTATTTAGGGTTACTTTCCATCTTTTAAATCTTTTGATATTGAGTTTCCTCAATAGCGTATTAACTCATTCGACTCAAGTAAAGCTCGAGTTTACTTCCTTCAGACTTCTCTTCCTTAACGAAGTTATGAGCCTAAGGTTCTTCCCCTCTTAAGTTTTATAACCTAATGCTTTGATACCAACCTGTGACGCCCCCAAATCTGGGTCTCTTTCAACCCGACATATGGTGCTCCACTTCTTCTGATTCACACAATCATTCAATTGACATGCCTCAAAAGAACGAATATGTCTTATATATATTCCAAAAAAATACTACTATTCCCGAGGTTCTTTATAACCGTTACATTTGTTCATGTCATAATATCAAATATTATCATTACAAACATATACTATTAGATAGGTAATCTACATGTTCACTTTATCCTTCTCTTTATCCTTATAGAATCCTTCGGTCATATCGTCTAGGCTGCATTCATATGGTTCAAGCAAGAATGAGTATAACAAGCTCAGCAAGTATAACAATTTCATTTTAAAAGCATGCTTGAAACATAGGAATCGTATATCTTCAATAACTGGATGATAGCTACGAAGTACTATCAATAATCCAAAATAGCTTTCCTTTTTCCTTCAAAATGTTTTTCAATAACAATATTCCATGACTCATCAATTCTAGTTCAAGACGTGAACGTCTTATAGTTTCTTTGAAAAGGACAACCCGGCACGAAGTTCCTAAGTCCGTCATAGCTTACGAGTACATCTAGGTGATCAGCCTATAGTACCCTATGTTGATCAACACTACATCCATTAAACGTGTGTACGTTTAAGTTGTGGCAACCTCACGTGCCCATCGAATACTCGATGAAAATATATTTGTTTATACATATTCAGGCTTACCTTGAATCCGTACCAAAGAGTTGGCATAAGATAGCGTTAGCAATTCTATATTGAAAGACTTATAAAGAAATTAGTCAATCAATCAAGATTAGTCTAGCCAAGTTAAAACTAACTTTGACCCTTTCTTGGAAAGCATACATGCATCTCATAACGTGAATCATTTTGAAAACCTGGCTAACACGAAGGTTAGACAAACGTTTAAGAAAAACTTGCCTTCAGCGTCTGCTACAATACAATTACGTTTCCTTTGAGCTTTTACCGTTTCTACAACACATAAGCACATAACATACCACATTAGGTCATGAATGAACATACTTAGTTCCTAAATAATCTTTTCCTTCTTCTCAATCTAATCCCGTATTAGATTTGTTATTTATTGGTTACGGCTTTCCATCGTTCTTTTACATTATTCTTACTAAATTTGTTCTCTTATACTTAAGTGAAATTATTTCATTAATACAACTTGGTTCGAGTTAATTATCCTTCCTCACGGCTTACTAACGTCCGTACGTTATTAATCAAAACTCGATCGTCATTGGTGAAGTATTAACATTGAATATCATTTGCGTTCATCTTCAATTGACTTTCTTTTAACCCCAAGTGATCATACTTGGGGTTCAATTATAACTTGATAATGTTTAATTAAGTTCATTAGTTCGTTGTTAACAATTCCCATTCATTTCCACTTGTAACCATTCTCTATTGTCTAGCTTTTAAGACCAAGGCGCATGCAAGACCGGTGATCTTTTGTTGTGCTTGCATACAAGCCACCCATTAGGGCTTGAGACCGGACTCGGACGATCATGGCGTGAGTTTGCAAGATGTCTAAAGCTCACTTTGGCATCATGGTAGCATGGTCATTTAAGCTTGGAGTCGTGCCACGGCGCGGACTCTGAGCCACAGATAGTTTTGACAGATTTTCAACTTTGCGAGATTCCCAGACTCGTAACTTCTACGTTATAAGTCCGAATTGGCTCATTCAAGAGCCTACGGTTCACAAATCACATACTCTATGCGTTCATGCAAGAATTTTATCTATTCGACTTCGTTCACTAAAATTTCACCTATTAGTCCCTTTTTAATGAAAACGATAAACGTTCGTGAACGTTCAACGCTCGTTTCTTTGTTCTACGTCGGAATCCGGCCATTTTCAAGTCAACAACTCTATAATGACAAATACGACTTGTCTCCATTGAAAACCAATGTTTCCAAGCTCAATATCAAAATTTGACTTCCATTTCGAGAATTTTACGAATTTGATGATCGTCGTCTAATCGTGTGAATTCCGGCGAAACTTCGTTACTTGAGATTTTTAGACCATTTCACTTGGATTCAATCCATTATACCAACATCTTAACATACATGCTTTGTTAACTTATAACCATGATAAGTTATTACTAGTTCAATGTGAATTTGTAACTTATGAAAATATAAACTACATATATTTCCATTTAACTTATGTCTTCTTTTCATATGACTTATTAATGAGTTAAGTCCTTAAATACTTATTCTTACAACTTATTAATCATGTTAACTTTATTAATGTAAACATGTTACAAGTTCTAACAAGTTCTTATACTTCCATTATAAGTTCATAACTTATTTATGAATGAATTACTTATTCATGACTTATCCAAATTTTATTAAGACTTAAGCCCTTTGGTTTATCATTCTAACTTCTTCTTAGCATGCTATTCTACCAATACCCCTTCTCTACTAAAGGAAGAGAAAGAAATCATGGTTTAAGTTCTTTCCTTTGATGATCACTTGACTAATCCTTAATCTTCTTCTTGCCTCTTGAAATAAGAACTCTAGCTTTCTAGCTTTTTCCCTCAAGCCACTAAGCTCTCAACTTATAAGTGGTTGGTGGAAAATCTAACAAGGAAAGTCTAACTTATATGTGCTTATTCTCTCAACCAAATAAGTTGCTTAGCTTGAGAGGAAATGAACAACCAACAAAATGAATTGAAGCTCTCTATTTATAGGCATTCCAAAGTGAGGGTAAAAGGGTCATAAGGCCACTCCACCTCCTTAATCACCTCCTTACTATTCACTACTTGCTCATTAAGTTACTTGGCCTCCACACATTTTGCTTGGCCATCATAACTCTTGCTCACCACTCCTCTTAGCCATTAAGTCACCTTACTTGCTCACCACTACACTTGGTCATCACACTTACTTAATTATTAAGTATACTTAATCATTAGTACACTTAGCCCTTAAGTTTCTTTGTTAATCACATTAATCACTTTGTGTGCTCACCACACTTACTTAGCCTCTAAGTTTTCTTGCTCCCTAATTTGGATCATTAATGGTCTGCCTCATAGGCTTAAACTAACTCTTAACCCAATTGATATTTACTTTGTGCCTTAGCTTAATTAACTTACTTAACTCATTTGGGCTTGCATTATCAAACCGTTGGGCTTTGATTCTTAACTTATTTTGGGCTTCACATAAATTACATTGGTCTTCACATTACAAACACTTAGGCTTGCACATTAATTCCATTGGACTTAACCATTTCCTACACAATCCTGCTAATTCATTACAATTGGATTAAAGCCTTACAACATATATTCCACGTATAATTCTCGTATTCTAACTCGTATACTTATTACTCATATAAGATATACCATCATTCATACATTCTCGTATACTACCTCATGTAGTATTCGTATTCATTACCTCGTACAATACATACATATAATACGATCATCACTTTACTTTATCAATCGTATTATATTTCCTTCTCGTAAATCATTTTCCCTAAACGTTAGGTTTTAAGTCCACAGGCGAAATATTACGTTTTCCATAACTGAAATATTATTGGATATTCCATCTTACCTCGATATTCTATCGTTACGTATTTCTCGGAAGTTCAAAAATTATTCCCGAGCAGAAATGCGTGTATAGTGTTTTTCAAAAAAATTCTCGGAAAGTTTTTATTTTCGTCTTGAAAATTCAAACACTTTAATTCTACCATGTAGACAAAATCCTACGAAATTCTGACATTTATAGGTCAGAGAACGACGTTCGATTAGCTTGCTCCATAAATAATTAATTAAATTCATTTAATAAAAATAATAATTTAATTCTCAAAAATCCGATTTTCTCGGGACGTTACATTAAATTTGTTGTTTATGTTGTTGTATGGGTAGAAACATGTTAGGAGTTCTCGAATTATGTTTACATGAAGTTTTTGTATGAATTGCATGTAAATTAGTCTGTTAGAAACGAGCTTGTAGGCCAGAATGGCTTTTTCTTGTACTTTTGTCGGTATCGAATTAAATCGCACTTTATATCCTGCCATGACCAAAGAAGACGTTAGTGGCGCCAAGAAGACCATCATCACCACAAGTAAATACGGTCAGAGTTTATTCATCAGCATGCAATACTCATCCTCATGCACGCAAATGCGACCCACAATGTAAATCGTGGCGCCATGGCCATGAAGTTAAGGTAATGGTGTGACAAAGGTACTTTTTGAACACGAAATTTTAAGAAACATTATGTGATGATAGTAGGACTGCAAAATATTTATTTTAGTATTTCTATACTATGAATAATTATGTTATTAAAGATTAACTTGTGTTATATCTTGATTATGTGATTAAATAATCAAACATACATGATGAATGTAGTTAGTTAAGTTTGTAAAGTGGTAGTGACTAACTATGTCATGATGACGTATATATATATATTTATAGGGTATTGTGATTCGAATTGATTCGGTTTAGCCTACGAGCAAGGCAAGTTTTCTAATCTATTATCTTGTTAATTCAATTACTATTTTCAATTCGATTACAATATAATGATGTAAGTTATTCTGGAGCAAGTTATTCTTGTATTTAACTTGTTGTTTAGCATGTACAACTATCTATACTAATGTCGAACATTTCTATCATTCAAATTGCTATGCATGCTTAGTATTCAGTTCTAATTAACCATGGCTTAGTATTGTTCAAGCAAGGTATGCTATAGTTATTCAAATTGTATGCTATTAGATTATTCCTAAAGCATGACTTTAGTTTACTATGATTGATTCAATCACGATTATTCTATAGTATGGTGTTATTGGTTTTATTCAACTACTCCTTAGTTGATGTTCGTTGAATTCCAAATTACCTTGAAAGCTTATCCAAACCAAACTTTCTTTGGTGCGGCCTTGTACTCTAAATATACTGAGATGAACAACCCTATTGTTATGATTAGGGGTTAACTTATGCATAGCGTTAAAATGTTTGTGCACAATACATTGTACGAAGGGCTGATCCCCCTAAGTACGAGGTCCTTATAGTCTTGTATTCATTAAAGTTGGAGTTGAAAGATTACTTGCAATCTGTGGACGTAGTTCATGGTCTTACGACCCTCAGTGATGTATATTTTCCATATTTTGGGATTTCAGTTTCTGATTATTATTGGTAGAGTACTATTCACTTTTGATGAGTCTATTTCGACAGTTATTATTGTTATACTCATGCTGATTCAATATTATATCCAGTGAGCAATTGTTTTGCTCACTCTTGCATATTTATAAACTCATTGCAGCTAAAGAAGAGAAGGTAGGTGAACCTTCGACTAGCAAAGAAAAGGGAAAAATGTACAAGTGATGAAGACTTGTAATTTTTACTTTGATTAAGATGTTAGACTTTTATTATGTTGATTTTGGACTTTATTTTAAAGAAGTTATGTAATGTTTTCCGCATTTGAATGATGATTAAAGGTTAGATAACCTGGGAGATTTTTATTTAAGTTTAATCCTGTATGGACAGATTTTTATTATTTAATTTTATTATAAATGGGTAGTTAGAAATGAATGTTTTGATTAAGTGAACACCAAATCTTGAGGAAATAAAGTACCAGGATTTGGGGGTGTCACAATGATGGTATGTCATATATAATGAATAAGTATATGAGTTAGAATACGAGATTAATACATAGACAATACTTTATAAGGTTTTAAGCCATATGTAATGGATTTGTTGAATTGTGTAGGAAATTGTATTGTCCAATGGGAATTATGATCAGGCCCAAATGTAGGAATGGTTAAGTTCAATGTAAATTAATAAACAAGCCCAAGTGTTTGTTTAATTACAAGCCCAATGTATAAGTTAAATTAATTAAGTTAAAGGCCCAAAGTAAAAACCAATGGGTTGTATGATGGTTCAAACCCATGGGGCAAACCATGGATGATCCAAAGTAGTAACTTAATGGCTAAGTGTTGTGGTGAGCAAGCAAAGTGCTTTTATGTGATGAACAAGTAAAGGATAAGCTATGTGTTAGGCAAGTTAACTTAATGGCTGAGCAAATAATGTGGTGATCAAGTAAACTTGATGGCTAAGATAGGAATAGTAAGGAGGTGGATGGCTTTTTGACCATTACACCCTAACCTAGAAACTCCTATAAATAGCAAGCTTGTACTTCATTTGGTGGTTGTTTATTTCATCCAACATTTTACAACTTATAAGAGCTTATTTGCTTGAGAGAAAAAGCTAGAAAGTTAGCCTTTGAAATTCAAGAAGCAAGAAAGAAGAACAAGGATTAAACAAGTAATCTTCAAGGGTAAGAACCTAAATCATGAATTTCTTTCTCTTCATTTGTTAAAGAAGTGGGTAGTGGTGGAACTTGTATGATAAGGAGAAGTAGGAATGGCTAATCAAAAGACTTAAGCCATAATTAAGTCATGCTGTAAGATAAGCAATAAATGAAGTTATGAATCAAGGAAGAATTGTAGGAACTTGTAACATGTCTACATTAATGAAGTTAGTATGATAACAAGAAGCAATAATAATGATTAGAAGTCATGAACTATCATAAGTCATGAGAAAAGAATTCATAAGTAATTTATATTTTTATAAGTTACACACTCACAAAGAACAAGTAATAACGTATCATGATTATAAGTTAATTAAGTAAGTATGTTAAGATGTTAGTATGACGGAATGAATCCATTTGAAACGAAGAACAAATCTTAAGTAACAAAGTTATGCCGGAATCCATACGAATAGACGATAGTCGTCGAATTCGAGAAATTCTCAGAATGAAAGTCGAATTTTGATATTGAGCTTGGGAACATTGGTTTTTGATGGAGACAAGTCTTATTTGGCATTATAGAGTTGCGAACCCAAAAATGATCGGATTCCTACTTAGAAATAAGAAACGAGCATTAAACGTTCACGAACGTCTATCGTTTTCGTTAAAAATGGACTAATAGGTGAATTTTTAGTTAACGAAGTCAAATAGATAAAATTCTTGCATGAACACGTAGAGTATGTAATTTGTGAACCGTAGGCTCTTGAACAAGCCAATTCGAACTTATAACGAAGATGTTACGAGTCCGAGAATCTCACAAATTTTAAAAAATATGTCAAAATTGTCTGAAGCACAGAGTCCGCGTCGCAGCACGACTCAAGGCAGAATGGCCCACGTCGCAGCGCCAAGTGTGGCCGGGTGAAGTCATTACCCTCTCGGAGAGTTAGCCAGTCATGACCCATAATGAAGGGACTCGCCGCAGCGTTTAGTCCGGTCTTTTGGTTTAGGGGCATGGCATGGCAGCACAAGACCGAGAAGAAAATCTGGCAGCTGGCCAAATTTTAAAAATCTAGACAATGAAGAAAGTTTATAAGTGAAACAAGAACATTAATTAATTAATAATGAACTAAACCTAAAATGACATGGTTTAAAATGTGTAAACCTTAAGTAATACACTAAAGGTAGAAAGAAGATTAATTGAACATAAGTTATTAATACTGAAGCGATGAATGATAATAAGCCGTAAAGGCAGATAAGTACTTGAAACGAGTTTCGTTAAGTAAGTAAGTACGATTAAGAATACGAAAGGACAGATAGTTAATTGATAATGAATTAATTAACTTAACATAGCATTTTTCGATGATGGCAATAACATTGTGAGTTACAAACTAAATGTTGATGAATATATTACGTAAACGCAAACGGTATGCAATAAGTGTATTTCACCATTGACGATCGAGTTTCAATTAATAATGTAAGGACATTGGTAAGCCGTGAGGAGGAATGATTAACTCAAAATGAGTTGTATTAATGAAATAATTTCAGTTAAGTTATAGAAGAGAAAGAAGTTGGTAAGAACGATGTAAACTTTAAACGGCAAGCCGGAACCAATAATAACAAATCTAATATATACTTAGATTAAGAAGAAGGGTAAGATTCATTAGGAACCATGTATGTTCATTCATGACCTAATGTGGTATGTTATGTGGTTATGTGTTGTAGAGACCGTAAAGACTCAAAGGAAAAGTATTTTACTGTAGCAGACGCTGAAGGAAAGTTTTTCTTAAACGCTTGTCTAACCTTCGTGTTAGCCAAGTTTTCTGTGATTCATGTTATGAGATGCATGAATTGTTTTACTAAAGGGTCGATTCCAGTTTTACCTCGGCTAGACTAATCATGAAGAGTTGATTGATTTATTTACAAGTCTTTCAATATAGAATTGTTAACACTATCCTACGCCAATTGTTTGGTATGGATTCAAGGTAAGCCTGAGTATGAATAAACAAATGTATTTTTCATCGAGTATTCGATGGGCACGTGAGGTTGCCACAACTTAAACGTACATACGTTTAATGAATGTAGTGTTGATCAACATAGAGTACTATAGGCTGATCACCTAGAAGTGCTCGTAAACTATGTCGGACTTACGAACTTAGTGCTGGGACGTTCTTTTCAAAGAAATTATGAGATGCTCGTGGTCTTGGACCAGAATTGATGTTTTACTGAATATTGTCATTGTAAAACTTTTTGAAGGAAAAGAAATGCTATTTTGAATTATTGATAGTACTTCGTAACTATTATCTAGTTATTGAAGATATACGATTCCTATGTTTCAAGCATGTTGTTTAAATGAAATTGTTGTACTCGTTGAGCTTATTATGCTCACTCTTGCTTGAACCATATGAATGCATCTTAGACCGAACGGACCGAAGGATCCGACAAGGATAAAAGGAAGGCTAAGGCAAACCTGTAGATTACCTATGTAATAGTATAGGTTTGTAATGATAATATTTGATATTATGACAAGAACAAATGTAACGGTTATAAAGAACCTGGGGTATGGTAATATTGTTTTGGAATATATATATAAGACATTCGTTCTTTTGAGGCATTTCAATTAAATGTTTGTGTGAACTGTACCACCGTGGAGTACCATATGTCGGGTTGGAAGATACACGAATTTGGGGGCGTCACATCTTACATATGAACAACAGCTGACTCAACGAGAAGAAACTCTATCTGAAGGAAGAAAGAAGGATAAAGGAGTTTCTCTCAAAGCAACTGACAACATCTCCAAACTCAACACTGAAAATGACTCTGACTATGATGAAGATGATGATGAAGACTTTGCAATGCTGGTGAAAATACTCAGAAGGTTCATGCGTCAAGGCAAAATCAGCAAACCAAAGAAAGTCAACAACTACAGCAGCCAGGAGCAGATAAATGATCTATGCTACAATTGCAAGAAGCCTGGCCATTTCATTGCAAACAACAACAAACCTCTTAGAGAAGAACTAAAGAAGAAATCACATTCAAAGAAGGAATTCAAAGGCAACAAAAGGCCTCAGAAGAAAGATAAAGGTCTTGTAGCTGGAGGATCGTGCAGTGATTTAGACATTGACTCAACTCTCGAATCTGGAAATGATGAAGATCCTCAAGTGGCAAATCTTTGCCTGATGGCCAAGCATGTAAAGGATAAAAAGAACTCCACCATTCATGAAGTAAGTATAGATGAGGTATTTGACTTTAACTCTCCTGATGTAGACATTGATGATTTAAGAACTGCACTACATGGCATAACATATGATCTGCATCAATACATGAAATGGTTCAGAATTCTGTCCAAAGATTATTCACTTCTTCAAAAGGAGAAAGAGAAAGTTCAGGAAGAACTGGAAACATCCGTTCTAATTACTGACTCTCTCTCCAAGTTTAAAGCTAAGAATAAGCTCTTAAAACAGATAAATGAGCTCAATTCACAAAGTGAGTCAAGTCTAACCTCTAAAATTGAGGAACTAGAAAGGACAATCTCTACATAGAATAAATCCTCTTCATCCATGGACTTTCTACTCTCTAGTCAGAGAAGTGCATCTGACAGAACAGGTTTAGGCTTTGCGGAATCCACCTCAGAGCCATGTGTGGAAAATATAAAGGAAACTAGCCCTAATAATGCTTCAAGTTTTAGTAGAAGCATTATATTTGTGAAATCCTCAGGGAAGGAAGAACCAGTCCAACCCTACCCTTCTGATTCAATTCATATTCCAAGGAATAAAGGATCCCATATTGGCTTGGGTTTCAGAAAAGAGAAGAGTAACCTAGCCACTACTTTCCAACCTTGAAGGATCGTAGAGTTGAGTAAAATCAAGCCAACGGGTCAACTGGGAAGGAATAGTAGAGGAAAGGTACATTCCTCATAATTCATGAAACATAAGGATACATGGAAGAAGGAGAACCATTTTAAAAGAAGGATGGCTTACTCACATAAGTCCAAATGGAGGAACAATCCACATACACACACAAGCATGCATCATATTAGATGTTTTGTGTGCAATAAGGTTGGTCACAAGGCTGCAATATGCTATCATAATCCTATGAATGTGAGACCCAAATTCAAGCAATTTTGGGTTCCCAAGGGTACTAACAAAGTAGGACCCATGCAAGTATGGGTACCAAAATGAAAGTTTAATGTTACCACAGGAACAGAGCTCTACGATCACAACCTGGTATCTGGACAGTGGATGCTCAAAGCACATGACTGGGAATAAAGCCCTTCTGTCTAACTACATAGAGAAGGAGGGTCCTTCAGTCATCTGTGGAGACAATGGCTCTAGCAAGACAAGTGGATATGGCTCAGCTAGGAATGGTGCAATGTCCTTTAGTAAAGTAGTCTATGTGGAAGGACTACAACATAATCTTCTAAGCATAAGACAACTCTGCGACAAGGGTCATCAAGTCACATTCCTCAACAATCAATGTCAAGTTAGAGATCTGAAGACATCCGCCATAAAACTGACCGGAACAAGAGAAGGAAATGTATACACAGTAAATCTTGATCAACTAAGCTTAGACGAGACAATATGCTGTCTGGCTAAAGCATCTCAAGAAATAAGCTAGCTATGGTATAGAAGACTGTTTCATCTCAACTTCAAAAGCATGTCTAAACTGGCCTCCAAAGATCTAATTGCAGGTTTACCTAAGTTCAGCTTCGTCAAAGAAAGGTCGTGCAATGCCTGCTAGCTTGGAAAGCAGACTAGAAGCTCATTTAAGAGAAAAACTGCCAACTCAATTGACAAGCTCCTGCAGCTGCTTCACATGGATCTATTTGGGCCAATTCCAACAACGAGCCTTGAAGGGAAGAGATATTCACTAGTTGTAGTGGATGATTACACCAGATTCACATGGGTGTTCTTTCTAAACTCGAAAGTTGAAACAAACTCCCAACTGATCAAGATATTCAGACTAGTGATGAATGAGAAAGGGGAGAAAATCAAGGTTATAAGGGTGATCATGGCAGATAATTCGACTTCTTTGAGATGGACCAGTTCTGCACAGATAATGGCATCAGTCACAACTTCTCAGCTCCACGAACTCCTCAACAAAATGAGGTAGCTAAGAGAAAGAACAGAACGTTGATAGAGGCTAGAAGAATTCTACTAGCAGCAACCCATCTGCCTGGATATTTTTGGGCAGAAGCTGTCAACACTGCATGCTACACTTAGAACCGATCACTGATACACTCTACAATTAAGAAGACTCCCTACGAACTATGGAAAGGAAGAAAGACAAATGTTAGCTACTTCCATGTATTCGGCTGTGCATGCTACATTCTCAACAATGGGAAGCAATATTTGACAAAGTTCCAACCCAAGTCAGATGAAGGAATCTTTATCGGATATGCCACAGACAGTAAGGCTTATAGAGTGTTCAACAAAAAGACACTGAGTGTTGAAGTCTCGATCCATGACATCTTTGATAAAACAGACTTGGACAAAACAGTGTCTCAAGACACTACGAACGATAATTCAGACACTATGAACGAGGTCGTCGAGCTCAACACCACGATCGTAGTTCCAGACAATGAAATCGTTGAGCAAGGAAATGAGATCGTAAAGAGGTCTGCTCAAGACAACGAACCTCCACATCAAGAAGCAGAAATTGATCTTGAAGGTCTCAGACAAGAAGGCATCAGGATAGATGTTCCAACAGGAAATAGATGGGCAAGAGATCACACTCAAGACTTAATCATTGGAGACCCAAATGTAAGAGTTAAAATAAGAGTTACCACCATAAATGAGTGTTTCTATCTGAGCTTCATGTCATAAATGGAACCAAAGAAGATAGAAGATACTATGGAAGACTCCAGCTGGATAGAAGCCATGCAGGAAGAACTAAATCAGTTTAAAAGAAGCAAAGTATGGAGATTAGTTCCAAGACCAAAAAGTCATCCTGTCATTGGAACCAAGTGGGTCTTCAGAAACAAGATGGATGAAGATGGAGTAATAACCAGGAATAAGGTAAGATTGGTAGCCAAGGGTTATTCTCAGGAAGAAAGCATTAACTACGATTCTTGGAGATCCAAATGCAAGGGTCAAAACAAGAGCTGCCACTCAGAATGAGTGTTTCTATCTTAGCTTTCTGTCACAAATGGAACCCAAGAAGATTGAAGATGCTTTAGAAGACTCCAGTTGGATAGAAGTCATGCAAGAAGAACTAAATCAGTTTAAAAGAAGCAAAGTATGGAGATTAGTTCCTAGACCAAGAAGCCATCCAGTCATTGGCACCAAGTGGGCCTTCAGAAACAAGATGGATGAAGATGGAGTAATAACAAGGCAAGACTAGTGGCCAAAGGTTACTCTCAAGAAGAAGGCATTGACTACAACGAGACTTTTGCACCTGTTGCCAGATTAGAAGCTATTAGAATATTCCTTGCTTTTGTTGCTCACATGAAATTCAAAGTCTTTCAGATGGATGTCAAAAGTGTATTCCTGAATGGTGAACTTCAAGAAGAATTCTATGTAGAGCAACCTCCAGGTTTCATCAATCCATCTCTTTCTAATTATGTCTATAGATTAGACAAAGCCTTATATGGTCTTAAACAAGCACCTAGAGCATATTATGAAACACTTACTAACTTTCTTATTTAAAATGGGGTCACTAGAGGTAGATTAGATACCACATTATTTCTTAGAAAGCAAAAAGACAAAGTCTTATTAGTTCAAATATATGTTGATGACATTATTTTTGGCTCTACTGATGAAAAATTATGTAAGAGATTTGCCAAGCTTATGCAGAGCAAGTTTGAAATGAGCATGATTGGTGAGCTAAACTTCTTCCTTGGACTGCAAGTAAAGCAGACTGATGAAGGAATCTTCATAAACCAAGCCACGTATATTAAAGACTTATTTCAAAAGTATGGCATGGAATCAGCCTCTCCCATGAAAACCCCAATTGCTCCAGTAACCAAGCTTGACAAAGATGAAAAAGGTAAAAGTATTTATATAAGTCAATACAGAGGTATGATAGGATCTCTTCTATATCTAACATGCATATGTGCTAGATTTCAAGCTAATCCTAAGGAATCACATTTAACTGTTGTAAAAAGGATTTTTAGGTATCTCAAAGGCACACCTCACTTGGGGATTTGGTATCCCAAGGAGTCCTCATTTGAACTGACAGGATATACATATGTTGACTTTGCAGGTTGCAAAATAAACAAAAAAAGTACTAGTGGCACTTGTCAGCTGCTAGGAAACAAACTTGTGTCCTGGTTTAGCAAAAAGCAAAACTTAGTATCTACTTCAACTGCAGAAGTTGAATACATTGCTGCTGGCAGCTGTTGTGCTCAGATCTTATGGATGAAAAATCAGCTAGCAGACTATGGGTTTAAATTCAAATCTGTACCTGTTCACTGTGATAACACAAGTGCCATAGCAATAACATATAATCCTGTCATGCATTCTAGGACTAAGCATATCGAAATAAGGTATCATTTCATTAGGGATCATGTACAAAATGGAAAAATATCTTTACAATATATCCCTACTAAAAATCAACTTGCTGATGTCTTTACAAAACCTCTAGATGAATCCAGGTTTAACAAATTAATAAGTGAGCTACGCATGCTAAATTTACAACCATGAAATATATGCTCTAGTTTGTGCTAACCATGCAGATATAAAGGCTATGTTCGAAATCGTAGACATGACCAAAGGAAGTCCACGATCGTAGAGCTGCAGTAATATGAAACTCAACGATCGCAGTGTAGACTCAACGGAGGAGCTCCATCAACAGAACAACGGAGCATCCTGTGATGACAAAGTTCAACAAATCAAAGTAATCTCTTTGACAAGCGCCTCAGGAACAAACCTAACCCTTGATTCACTCTATGAGGTTGGCCCTTCCTGAGCTACCTTAAACCGAGAAGAATGCTAAGTCAAAAGTACATCACAAGGACCCGGGCAGACTCGACGATCGCAGTATCGACTCGACGAATGCAGAGCAGACTCAACGATCGAAGAACAATCTCGACGATCGCAGTGCAGACTCAACAATCATAAAGACTACCTCAATGATCGTAGTCCTCCTAAAGGATACATTAGCTCAGAAGGAGCTGAGGGAAAATCAATATATTCCACATCAGTTAAATTTGTGGAGCCAAGCAAAATTTAACACATGTCCCACTAAGCAAATGGAGAGAGGGAAGTTACAAGTATAGTTTGAAAATACCTTTTTGAAATCAGAAGTTCAAAAAACTCATCTCTATCTCTCTCTCTACAAGCAGAAACCCTAACTTTTCGAAAAGCTCAATCAACTATACTCAATGCAAAGAAATCAACGGCAGCTTCAAATGTCATCTCTGGTTATCGACTCTGTTTCGATGAGTTCAAGACAGATGACCCCAAATTTCACAAAACTTTATCTCTGATAAAGAAAGCTGGTCTTGAAAAAGCTCTGGGTACGAGCACATGGATCTACCCTAAGCTGATAAAGGAGTTCTATAAAAATGGAACGTTTGAGAACGACGTCATCACCACGAGGGTCAGGGATGTGGAAATCAAGCTCAAAGCTGAGGACATAAACCTTGCCCTAGGTTTCAAATCGAAAGGACTTTCATTTATAGAGGGCATCGATTTTCATGAAGGACTAAAGAGAATGCATTACAAGAAGTTTTTGAATGTTAGAGGGTACAAAATGAAAGAGTTCCCCCCAAAGGTATGACTTTTTGGCTGACATTATTGGGAAATGCATATGCTGCAAGAGCTCTGGCCATGACCCTATAAATGAAGTGCAGCTTAAGCTCATGACAGCCATCAGTTATAGGATTCAACTCAACTATGGAGCCCTACTACTTGACTGGATAGGGAAATGGATACTCATCTTGAAGAAGTCAAAGAGCTCTGGAAAGATGCTCTACTGGCGATTCATAAGCATCATCCTACAGTCAGCCTTGGGTGATAAGATTTGGGATGATGAAGGAAAATCCATTAATCCGAACAGAAGAATGACCCAGTAGCTATTTAAGAACTGGAAAAGGAATCTAGCAGAGAATGTAAGAATGATGTCTGAGTCCAGTGGTGGAACTGGTGATGCAAAAGAGTCCGGGATTCCGAGGAACATGTCAGTTGTCAAGGAGACTGAAGAAGAAGAAGAAGAAGACATCAACAAGGAAGAACCCATTGCCTTAGTCAGAAAGAGCAAGGGAAAAAGAAAATTAAAGGCTCAAATGGTAGAGGAACCTCAAGGATCAACCACTGATGTACCTCAAGAGTGTTCTGACACTGAAACTTTGAGGACCTTGAGAAAGAAAGAACAGCAGGCTGAGGTAGATGAAGACAGATCTACCATCTCTCAGCTGCTTAAGAAGAGTAAACATAGTCACAAATCAAAGAAGCCATCTGCCTCTTCGATCGTAGAAACTAGACTGGACACCACTCTTGAAGAAGAAGAAAGTGCTAAGGTTGTGGCTCAGCCAAGAAAGCCAAGAAGAAAATTGGTCAAAAAGTACATCCTTGTCAATGAAGGAGTGCTTAAAGAAGAAGACAAATTGAGGGGGAGCTATCCAAAGAAGAAGTCAAAAAGTACATCCTTGTCAAGATAGCTACAGAGAAGGAGCTATCCAAAGCAAGTCAGCAGAACATAGCTCAAATTGAGGGGGAGCTGCCTGAAGTTCTTACTCTAGAGAGTGCTCCAGCTGAGGAGGAGCTGTTTGAAATGCAATTGGATGATCAAGTTGAGGGGGAGCCTCATGATGTCCCTATGTTAGAAGAAGTTCACCTGAGGAGGAACTGCTAAGACATCACTAGAAATCTCCCTCACTTCCTCAAGAAATTCTAGCTTCAGAAACTGCATAAATGAAAAGAAATGAAGCTTTGGAGGTTGAGAGAGCAGAAGAGCAAGGAAGTCAAGTGGAGGCAATTGATGTAATGGTATCTTCACAAGAAGACAGAGAAGAAGAAGAGGATGATGAAGTCGAGATTATAGTTATGGGCTGTGAGTGTTATAGGAAAGCCAACTACAATCAGTTGTTCTCCTATTACATATGATGCCCTTTCACAGAGCTCAATTCTCAACTCCTGGGATCGCATGTTCTGGAGCTTCAAAGCCTATCCAGCAATCTAAGTTCTAGCTCATGGATTTCTAGGCAACCTCAACTTTGCCCGAAAGTTGATCACAAATAGCCCATCTTCAGAAAATGGGCATGAGGTACAATTGATCCCAATCTCTTTCAGGGTTAATCACTGTCCACCATCATTCTTCAACCAATTCTATGAATTGCCAAGATGGTTGGAAGTGATTCTTCATCCACTCAATCAATTCCCAGTTACAGAATCCCAACATTTTGTAATTGATGAACCAAATGTGCCCAACTTTATTTTGATACAATCTCCTATCATCTCTATGATTACTAATTCGAGCCCAATCGTAGAGTCACATGCTCAAGTCGTAGAGTCACCTCCTCCTGAAGCTCAACCTCACACACTAACCCCTCCATCAGATATCTCATCCTCTTCCTCAAATGAATATTTCAACCTTGATCTTGCTCTCTACACTCTACAAGATCAATACACGAGAGCCATAGTCCACAAATCCTTGAGCTCATATCAGATCTTCCCACCAAAACTGAGTTGTCATAAGCATCCAAGAAAGTGACCAAGGACATAGAAGACAGTCTTGAAGCCCACTCTGAACTCGTTTAAATGAGGCTGACTAAAATGATCAATGCTGCTAAGGCTCTCCCAAGCACCCTAAGTTTTGAGCTCACAAAAAGCTTAGGGAGTTCATAAAAGACATGATTAAGAGCATAAATGACCGGGATCAAATCAACTTTCAAGCTGCTAAGAGACACGGGGATGTTGTTCTTATATTACAGAAGACTAAGGAATCCTAGAACAACCTTATGATGGACAGCATCACGAATCTACAAATTGCATTGAAAGAATTCCAAGGATTCTTCATGGGCCAAATGAAACAGACAGAAACTGTCCTGGACATTCTCCAAAGAAGGGAAGCTCGATCTGATTCTGTAATCAAAGAGAATCGTGAAGACATTGCTCAATCTCAGATTCAGCTCAACGAACTTGTCTAAGGCATGACTCGCCTATCTGAAGATATTCGAGCCCTTGATGCTGACATAAAGGGGGAGAATAAAAGGGAAAGGAGAAAAAGGCAAGGGCAGAGGCACATTCATCGCTAGATCGTCAATGAGCCCTCCTACAAGACAGACACACCATCAGACTCCACGATCTGGCCATCAGACTCAACGATCTGATCAGCAACATATAATAATGGCACAACCGCCAAGGAGTCAAGGGCCTTCTCCCAGCTCATAAGAAGTGACCACCACAGGCCTAAGAATGCCAATTGGAGATCCTGCATTTATGAATAGGCATGATCATCTTGAAAGACTAAGTTACAGTGAACTGGAAGATATAGCACGAAGAGACGAAGCGAGCAGGAGAAGAAGAGCTGGGGAGTATGCAAATCCTCCGAGGAACAAGAGGAAAAAGAAATAGAGATAAGTTTACTCAATTCTTATTGATGTAACTAGACTTAATTGTAATATTTATCTTTACAAACATCAATAAATTCATGCTTATTCTCTAGGAATTTCAGTTGCTCACTGAAAAACTAAGTCATATTTATTTTCCAGCAACTGCGTCTAGAGTTTGATAATCATGGCACAAATCTCCTTGTTTATGTCAACATCAAATAGGGAGAGATTATTGGGAGAGTGCATATTTTGATTTGATGTTTAAAGTAAATGTTCATGATTATATGTAAAGTCCTTCAAGGAATATATGTACAGGGACTTAGTGATAGATCAAATCTGTTAGGTTGATCTAAGCTTTTAATGGTTATCATTCTATAAGTGAATGTATAGATGAAGAGATCAAAGATGTTAGGTTGATCTATGTCTTGAGATGTAATAGATAGGCTTCAACAAAATCGTAGACTATCGAGCTGATCAAGAGTTTGCAAAACCAAGGCAGAATCGTAGACCATCGAGGATCGTAGTATGTCTGCCTTGAAGGACCTCTCTGAAAATCGTAGAGTGGTCCAAACGTTTGCCGAGCCAACTCAGAGATCGTTGTGTGCTCTCAGAGATCGTAGAGTCTGCAACACAAGCAAGTGAAGATCGTAGTGTGCCAGTCCTTAAGAGAAATCATAGTGTTTTCGTTTGCTAATATCGGATCAAGCACCAAGGTGGCAAGACACCATGATCAGAATCATAGAGCATCATCTGCCTGTGTCAGAAGCATCAAACCGTGCCCATTTGTTTAAGGATAAATCCCAACAAATGTGGAATGGATTATAAACGTTGAAGTCCTCACCAGTCCCAATAACACAAAAGATATCCTTAGTATACAACAAAGAAACGTATTGAAGAAGCTAAGGAAAGTACCATGGGTAAGAGGAAAACACCTTTTCAGGTGTTAGGTGAGATAGCAGTCTGCTGTGTCAGTGGGCCAGGATGATAATCAGAAGATGTGCATAAAATTCTCCATCAAAGTTCAGAAATGTCAAATGCATTTAATGCTTCAATAGTTGTCTTCAACGGATACATTTCAAGGATCGCATATATGCAAAACATCTCAGATGATTCAAGCAAGCACGCATTGAACAAAACACTGAAGAACACTCAACGCTCAACTCTACGATCTGAAAAGAGAAAGTGTGACACCCCCAAATCTGGGTACTTCATTCCCTAAAGATTTGGTGTTCACTTAATAAAAACATTTATGTCTAACTACCTAATTATAATAAAATTAAATAATAAACCTTCCCATTAAAAGATTACATTAATACAAATCTCCCATGTTATCTAACCTTTAAATACAAACATTCATATGCAGAAAATTAAATAACTTCATTACATTAATAAAAATAAAGTCTGACAACAAAATGTCAACATGATTACAAGTCTTCAATACTTGTTCATCTTTCCTTTCCCATTACTGGTGCTAGGTACGTCGACCTTCTCAACTTTAGCTGTAATGTTTATATAAGCAAGAGTGAGCAAACAATGCCCACTTGAAATAATAATGAATAAAACTTTACAACAATTACCATATAATGGACTCAATAGAACTGAACAATAGGTTCTATCAATGATAATCAAAATTTGAATCATATATCTGAGGGTCATAAGACCACGAACTATGTCCATAGTTATAAGTAATATTTTAACTTCAACTTTAACAGTCATAAGACTATAGGGACTCCTCATACTTAGGGGGATTAACCCTTCGTAAAATGTATTGTGCACAAACATTTCAACGCTATGTGTAAATTATCCCCTAATAATAGGGTTGTTCATCTCAACATTTAGAATATAAGTCTGCCCCAAAGTAAGTTTGGTTTGGATACGTTTCAAGGTATTTTGGAATTCAACAGACATCAACTAAGGATTAGTTGAATAAAAGTGTATAACGTTATGCTATGGAATAAATCATAACTAAATCAACATTGTATACTAAGGTCATGCTTTAGGAATAATCTAAGAGCATAAACATTGAATAATTATAACATACCTTGCTTGAACAATATTAAGCCAAGGTTATTTAGAATTGAGTACTAAGCATGCATAATAAATAGTAAATTGAAAGATAAAACTTGTTCAACATTAGTATATCAGAATATATAAACTTGCATGATAAATAACAAGTTAAAGACAAGAATAACTTGCTCAATATCAGAATAAGGTTTAGAAAACTTGCATCATCATAAACAAACTAGATACAAGAAACTTACTCAACATAAGAATAAAATCTAGGAAACTTGCGTAATTGTAATTGAGATAGGGTAAGTAAACTTGTACAATAATAACAAGGTAGAGCAAGAAACTTGCTCAACGAAAATGTAGAGTTAGAAAACTTGCCTTGCGTGTAGGCTAAACAGTAATAATTTGATTCACAATATCCTAATCACATATCATTAGGATACAAATACTCACTGCAGATACTTGTATACAAATAAGTACCTATTTCATGTACGTCTTGATTTTTAATCACAAATAACCAAGTTACCTCAATAACATAATAATAACACTCGTTAAGTATTAATAACAAGCTCGTTCCTAGCACTATAATACCACAATAACACAATTACATTTTTAACAGCAATAATATTGCATTATATTAGCATTTACAGAATTCGTGTAAAAGAAAACTCATTCTTGGCCCTCATCACTAATCGCCATGTTGCTTTTCCACAACATCTTGTGGTAGTAGCGGTAGTGGCGCTGCTTGACGTGAAGCCAGCCATGGGTCGTATTTACAGTGCAAAAGTCGGGATGCGACGACTTTAGCGTTGCAGCATGAAGTTGGGGCTTCAACACTAATTTTGGCGATGAGGCGCCGAATTTACAATACTGAGCACGAGCACGTAGAACAGAACAGAACAAAGCTAACTTATGTCTCTTTAATAGCTTCTAGCAGCTAAATTAACACACATATAACTTATGTAAATTACAAATAACCTTTACCCATCATACAACCAATTTAAAACAACTAAACAACAATCTTAGAAAGATTAAATCCTTGAATGCCATATTTTTAAATAAAAACTCCATTTTTTTTACATTTGTTTAACACAGTGAACACGGTAACCATAGTTATACACCAAATTGATTCCTTTGAACTACGTTCTCTTTAATTCTTATCCAATTAATATATACAAGGTTTAATTTCACAATTGGCTCACAATAAAATACTAATTTTTGTACCCCTACAAACTACGTTCATACATATGTTCACTGTAAAAACATTCTCCTTCGTTTAAGCGTAATTAACATACAATTACATATATATATATATGCTAGTTATAACATTACAATTATATATGCACATCATTTTCATCACCAATTATAACATTTGGGATTACAAAAAAATTGTAAAAACTTTATCCTACCGTCAAGAACACAGAGACTTTAAACTATATGTCATAAAACATATTAACACATATATGTATATATAATATAATATTAAACTTATGTAACATACCTTCTGTTAACTCCTTGCTCACCGCAGCTAACTATTTGAAAGACTCAGGAACTCTCTCTCTTGATTCTCTCAAACCTCTGAAAACTCTTTTCCTTTCTTAGTTATCAGTATAGGCCAAATACACTATACGTAAAGATCAAAACCAACGCATGATTTACAAACGTCTAAAATCGACGTCTACTAATTGCCCTTATTAAATTATCAGTTACCATAATTAATATATTTAATTTATTTAATTTATATTATTAAAATTCAAAATTCAAAAATCCAAAAGCCAAAAGGCTCTGTTTGGCAAAACTCTTTAAAACTAAAGACTTAATATCTTTAAGCCTTGTTTGGCAAAACTAAATAAAACTCCTTTAATTTATTTTAATAACTCATTTATAGCATAGTTATTTGTCACACTTTTATTACCAAATTAAATAAAAATATTATAATAATCCATTTAATCCCTATCAACTCTCTAACTTAATTTATTAATTAAATTAGAATATTATCTCATAATAATTAATTTCCTTAACTCCTTAATTATTTATTTAACAAATATTTAACCAAATCAAATCAAATTAAACAAATATTTATTCAACACTAAACACATCCATTAAAATATTTATATAACTCAATAAATATTTTGAATTACAATTTAAAATTCTGGATTGTTACATCGTTCCTTCCTTATAAGGATTATGTCCCCAGAATCACAACTCAAACAAATAATTCGTCACAGAAAGCTTGCTCAGCTACTCAGTTCTTTCGAATAAGAGCTTAACTACAACTGAGTTGTGACACCCCCAAATCTGGGTACTTCAATTCCACGGGATTTGGTGTTCACTATACAAATATCATCTATCTATCTACCCATAATAAATGCAAACCATACAATAGATAGAAATAAAATCTTCCCCTTTATAGGGTTACAACATCCGAATAATAATTATAATCCCAAGTTGAACTAACCTTAAACATCTGTGCGGAAATATAAGCAATAAGTCTTAAACAACATCATTAACTTAAGTCTTAAACAAATACATCATTATATAAAACAACAAGTCTTCATCACTTGCTAACTTTGCCCTTGCCTTTACTAGTGGAAGGTTCATCAGTTCTTTCGTTCTTAACTGCAATGTTATTATTAAGCAAGAGTGAGCACTATTGCCCACAAGTATAACAATGAAATAACAGTATAATAACATGTGAGTGAATCAAAGACATCTGAATAAAAGCTCAACTTTTGAATCAAGAATGAATAACAAGAATCAAAAGATTTTTGAGGGTCATAAGACCTTGAACTATGTCCTAGGTTATCAAGGGTTATACTTAAAACCTTTAACAGTCATAAGACTATGGACCTTTCTTCTCGTACTTAGGGGGATCATCCCTTAGTACCATACTATTCACAATATCTTAACGCTAACGCATAAGTAAATCCCTTTGCAGGGTTGTTCATCTCAGTTTGACATTCGAGTCCGCACCAAAGGAAGTTTGGTTTGGATAATTCATCAAGGGTTCTGAAATTTAGAACATTCATCAACTATGGACTAGTTGAATCTGTAGCGCCCCCAAATCCGGGTATCTTCCAACCCGACAGATGGTGCTATACTGTACAACATTCATACATTCATTTAATTGAAAAGTTTCAAAGAACGAACATAACTTCTATATATTTAAATTAATATTTACATTTCCTAGGTTCTATACCCGTTACAAAGGTTCTTTGTCATAATATCGTTTAAATTACAACAATAGGCGTATACTATTACAAGACAGCTTAGTAATCTGCCTTAGTTTTTCCCTTATCCTTTTTCGATTCTTCGGGACGTTCAGTCTTAGCTGCATTCATATGGTTCAAGTAAGAGTGAGCATAACTAGCTCAGCAAGTATAACAATTTAATAACAACATGCCTGACACATACAAATCGTATATCTTCAATAACTGAACAATATTTATGAAGTACTATTGATAATTCAAAATAGCACTTCATTTTTTCTTTCAAAATGTTTTATAATAACAACCATATTTAGTAAAACATTCACTCTGGTCAAAGACCTCGAGTATTCATTCTTTGTTGGAAAAAGGACAACCCAGAAACAAGTCCGTAAGCCCGATATCACTTACGAGCACTTCTAGGTGATCAGTCTATTGTACTCTATGTTGATCAACACTACATCCATTAAACGTATGCACGTTTAAGCATTTGGCAACCTCACGTGCCTGTCGTTTTACCGACAAAATATTTGTTTAACATTTTAGTCTTCTTTTGAAAACCATATCAAGTAGTTGACAAAAGATAGCAACATTTGATAATACATGAATAGATTATCAATACATCAAGTCTAGCCAAAGGAATTGGTTTCAACTTCAACATACCTCAATTCAAGCGAAAGAATACATGAACCTCAAAAACTTGTTCAGATTGAACTGAGACAAGAGTTAGAATACTTGCATTTAGCATCTGCTACGGTAAATTAACTTTATTTTTAAGTCGTTCAAGTCTCTACAATACATGATCACATAATGCCTTACATTAGGTCACATATAATCAAGTATGTATATGACTATATCATACCCTTCATTTTAATCTAACTGTGTATTAGATTCAGTTACTATTTGTTCCGATTTATCATTACCCTTCCATTTATAATCGACTAGGTTATCTCAACCTTTACATTACATTCCTTAAGGTTTAACAAAGTTTAAACAATGTTACATTACCTTCCTTAAGTTATGTTTACTTTTAAATCAATTAGGTTTCTTTTCTTTGTACTTAGAAACCTTCATTACTATCTTTGTTCTGAGACTGGCGATGCGGTGCCAGCTTTATACCTACATCTCGCGCTGCGGCACGAGCTCCTAATGTCATTATCCTCGACTGGCCATTGCGGCATGAGTCCTTACTTATTAATGCATGTTGCCTTTCCTCTCTCCGAGGTTTTTGGTATTGTTTATGCGCGTTGCAAGTGCCACCATATATACTATAGTTCGCGCTGTGGTGAACTCTTGCAGTGTGCTCGATTCTTTGTTTCATCATGTCATGGTGTGGCTCATTTTGTTTAGGGTTGGCCATGGCCCAACTCTGTGGCACCGTAAAACAATTTCGGTTTTGAAATTTTGTGAACTTCCCGGACGCATAACTTCTTCGTTATAAGTCTGAATTGGCTCGTTCAAAAGCCTATGGTTCACAAATTACGTACTCTATGCGTTTATACGAGAATTTTAACTTTGTTTGCTAAAAATTCACCCTTTGGTTCATTTTTAATGAAAATGATAAACGTTCGTAAACGTTCAACGCTCGTTTCTTCGTTCTAAGTTAGAATTCGGTCATTTTCGAGTCCGCAACTCTTAAATGCCAAATATGACTTGTCTCCATTGGAAAACAATGGTTCTGAGTTCAAACACAAAATTTGACTTCCATTTCGAGAATTTTACGAATTCGACGATTATCGTCCAATCGTGCAAATTCCGGCAATTCTTCTTTCTTATGATTTATTCAACATTACAAATGAAATCCATTCATCATGTGAACACACTAACATACTTAATACAACAAATTATATTCATTGTTGGATTTTGACTTATTCTTCATGAGCTTATAACTTGTCAAATTATAAACTACTTAAGATTTCATTGTTAATGACTTATGACAATTAAAGTTTCTTAAACATCATTTCTTATATGTTCTTAACATATAACTTAACTTAGGTATACATGATACATATGATCATATAAATTCTTTTATATTCATATCATTTCTCTTAATAAACTCTTTACAAGTTCATATTATTTTCACATAAGTTTATAACTTATGCTAGCTTAAATGACTTATTACCAATTTAATTGGCTTAAGTACACTACTTACTCATTCATGTTTCTTAATCCAACTTTTCTTATCATCCTATCATGGTAGAGATAGAAGATAATTGAGAAGAAATCTTACTCTTTTGAAGTCTTGGTAAGGTAGCTTTCTTCTTCTTCTTACTTATGGAAGTAACTTATTTGTGACTTAAACTCTCTAACACTTAAGCACTTTGTGATGTCTTAGATTATTTGAACAACCAACAAATGGCTTGTAAGCTTCCTCTATTTATAGAAATTGCAAAGATAGGGTAGTTTAGTCATTAAACCTTCCCACCTCCTCAAGCCACCTCCTTACTATTCATTACTTGCAAGGCACAAAACCCATCATTTGCTTGGTCATTACTCATTTAACTTGGTCATTAATTCAAAGTCTTGGTCACCACATTACTTGGTCATTACTTATCTTGATCACCACTTATATTGGTCATCACACATTAACCATATTAATATGGTTTTTGCCCACGGGTATATTAATTCATCGGACTCTAGCTTGGGCTTGGATTAAATAAATCCTTGGGCTTTGCATTAATAAACACTAGTTTGTTCATTAATCAATTATTGGGCCTCTTCCTTTAATTCACTTGGACTTATATTAATTCTTATCAATCTTTCCAAGTCCATTAACATTCCTTAATATATATACATATAGTTTATATATTATTCTTGTATTCTAATTCATATAGAATTTATATACGATATTTCATCCTTCCTATAAACTCGTATAATACTTTCATTATTATACTTGTTTTCATTACTCTTGTACAATACAAAGTATCATACAATTATTACTTATTCCTTAACACTTCGCTTTACTTAACGCTTATAAATTAAGTCCATGTTTAATTATTACATTTTCCATAACTAGATTTTTATTACATAATCCATCTTACCTTGTTATTTCATCATTACGTATTTCTAAAACTCAAAATTATATCCCTAGCAAATACCGATGAATAGTTTTTTCGTAAAATTTCTCGGAAAACTTTTATTTTCATCTTGGAAATTCAAACACTTTAATTCATCCACGTAGCTCAAATACTACTTACATTCTAACATCAATAGGTTATATAATGACAACCGCCTTGATAACACAAGGAATACGATTTTATTATTATTTAATTTAATAAAATCATTTTACAATAAGATCCAATTTCTCGGTTGCGTTACATTCTTCCCCCTTATAAAGATTCTATCCCCGTAATCTCGCTTTACTTTTTAATCAAATAGATGAGGAAAATTTTTCTTCATCTTTTCTTCTAGTTCCCACGTTGCTTCTTCAGCATCGTGGTTCTTCCATAATACCTTCACTGATGGTATTACCTTGTTCCTTAGAACTTATTCCTTCCTATCAATGCTCTGCATCGGCGACTCTTCATATGATAAATCTTTCTTGATATGAATCGGCTCATACTCGATTACATGCTTATAGTCCAGCTTATATGGACGTAATACAGATACGTGAAACACGTTATGTATTCGTTCTAGGTCTGGAGGTAATGCTATCATATACGCTACCTCTCCCACCCATTTCAACATCTCAAAAGGTCCTATAAACCTTGGACTTAACTTTCCTTTCTTTCCAAAGTGTATCTTTCCTTTCCAGGAAGATACCTTTAGAAACACATATGAGCCCACCTCAAACTCTTGATTTAGTCTATGTGAGTCCGCATACTTCTTCTGTCTGTCCTGAGCTGTGACGAGACGCATCCGAATTAACTTTATCACATCCACCGCTGCCGCACCAATTCTCGGTCCTAGCATCCTGCTGCTTCTCCCACCTCATCCCAACACAATGGTGTTCGCACTTCCTTCCATACAAAGCTTCAGACGCATGGCGATGCCTATGCTTGCATGATAACTGTTGTTATATGCAAACTCTACTAGTGGTAGGTGATCATCCCAACTACCCTTGAAATCCATGACGCAAGACCTTAACATGTCTTCAAGTTTCTGAATTGTCCTTTCGCTCTACCCATCAGTTTGTGGATGATAAGTTATGCTTAACCTCAGCTGTGTTCCCAACTGCTCTTGCAAACTCCTCCAAAAGTTCGATGTGAATCGTGGATCACGATCGACACAATCGATACTTTCAGGTACTCCATGTCCGAAATGATTTCCTTAACATAAAGTTTAGCTAATCGGTCTAAGTTATACTTGACCCTAATTGGCAAAAAGTGAGCCGACTTCGTCAACCGGTCCACTATTACCCAAATCGAATCGTACCCTTTTTGCATCGTCGGAAGTCCCACCACGAAGTCCATCGTGATATGCTCCCACTTCCATTCTGGAATCTCCGGCGGTCAATAATAAACCACTGGTCGTTGATGTTCTACCTTAACTTTTGACAAGTTAAGCACCTACCACATACTCGCTATTTCTCTCTTCATGTTCGGCCACCAAAACTCGTCGTCGAAGGTCTTGATACATCTTAGTGCTACCGGGATGTATCGAGTACCTTGAACTATGAGCTTCTTGTAAAACTTGCTCCTTTAAATCCGTCTCATTCGAACCCAAATTCTTCCCTCAAATCTTAATAATCCTCATTATCAAGACTATACTTAACATCTTCCTTCTCTTGGATAACCGCTTCTTCATTTGGTTACACTCATCCGTCTTGAGTTGTACTTCCTCGACTCTTTCTCGATGGTAGATCGCATCTCCGTCATAAAGATTAACCGCCTCAATCACTCGGCATCTTCACTTCTATTTCCATCCTAGCCATCTCTCATTATTAACTCATTTTGAGTAGTTAACATAGACAACTTTTCCTAACCTTCCCGCTTAAGGCGCTCGTGAATTACATCGGCCTTTTCGGGTGATACAGATTTCACAATCATAATCCTTTATCAACTCCACCATCTTCTCTATCTCATATTCAACTCCTTCGGTGAAGATATACTTTAGACTTTTATGGTCCAGTATATATCTCACATTTTCCCCATAAAGATAATGTCTCCATATCTTTAGGGCAAACATCATCATGACCCAGCCTTCCAGATCATGAGTAGGATAAACTTTCTCATAATCCTTCAACTGTTGAGATGCATACGCAATGAATTTGCCATGCTGCATAAGCACACAACCAAGTCCTCTATGCGAAGCATCACTATACACTATAAAATTTCATGTGTCATCTGGCAATGACAAAACAGAAGCTTCACTTAATCTCTTCTTCAGTTCTTGAAAATTGTCTTCACATTTATCCGTCCATACGTATTTCACCGTCTTCCTTGTTAAATTAGTCAACGAGGTAGCTATCTTTGAAAAATCTTGGATAAATCTTCGATAGTACCCTGCTAACCCTACAAAACTCCGCACCTCCTCGCCTACGCTTTTTATTGTTCCCAATTCATTATCGCTTCCACCTTCACCGGATCCACTCGAATCCCTTCTTGGTCAATGACATGACCTAAAAATCGCACCTTTTCCAAATTAAAATTCACATTTGGTGAATTTCAGATATAACTTCTCCTTCCTTAGTGTCTCCAACACTAACCTTAAGTGTTCGGCATGATTTTCTGGCGTCTTAGAATACACTAGAATATCATAGATAAACACCACGATGAACTTGTCCAAATATAGTTTGAACACTCTGTTCATCATATTCATAAATGCAGCAGGTGCATTCGTCAACCCAAATGACATCACCAGAAACTCGTAATGACCATAACGAGTCCTCGAATGCGCCTTTTGGTACATCTTCCTTCCTAACCTTCAAATTGATGATACCTCGTCTCAGAAAATCTATTTTAGAAAAATACTTTGCCCCTTTCAACTGATCAAAGAGATCATCGATCCTGGGCAATGGGTATTTATTCTTTATCGTTAACTTGTTCAACTCTCGATAGTCGATACAAAGCCTTAAAGATCTGTCTTTCTTTTTGACAAACAACACCGGTGCTCCCCACGGCGAAATACTTGGTTGAATGTACTTCTTGTCCAATAGTTCCTGTAGCTGAAACATTAGTTCTTTCATTTCCACAGCGCCATATACGGCAAAGGTGCCCTTGAGATCGGTGACGTTCCTAAAGACAAAGGTCTCATCACAAATTTGATCTCCTATCCGTGATAAACCCCAGAACTCATTTGGAAATACATCCATGAATTCGTTTACTATAGGAATTTGTTTCATGGTTGCTCCCACTCTCTGGGTATCAACTGTGACACCTTCAAATCCTGGTACTTCATTTCCACAGGATTTAGTGTTCACTTAATAAAAACATTCATTTATAACTACCCAATTATAATAAAATTGAATAATAAAAACCTGCCCATACAGGATTAAACTCAAATAAAAATAATAATATTATCAAATCTATTACAAGTCTTCAGTACTTGTTCATCTTTCCTTTTCCTTTACTGGTGCTAGGTACGTCACCAGTTTCAACTTTAGTTGTAAGAAATTTTACAGGCAAGAGTGAGCAAACAACGCCCACTTGAAATAACAATAAATAAATCTTTAAACTTATACATCAATTGCCAATACTAGGCTCAATAGAACTGAACAATATATTCTATTAACTTTCTAAAAATTTTAACATTCACTGAGGGTCTAATGACCACGAATCATGTCCAAAGTTATAAGTAATCTTTCAACTTTAATTTTAACAGTCATAAGACTATAAGGACTCCACGTACTTAGGGGGATCAACCCTTCGTACAATGTATTGTGCACAACCATTTCAACGCTAAGCGTAAACCTCTATTAAAAGAGTTGTTCATCTCAGTATTTAGAATACAAGTCCGCACCAAAGTAAGTTTGGTATGGATAAGCTTTCAAGGAAATTTGGAATTTAACGAACATCAACTAACGAGTAGTTGAATAAGACCAATAACACTATACTACAGAATAATAGTGATTGAATCAATTATAGTAACTAAAGTCATGCATTAGGAATAATCTAATAGCATACAATTTGAATAAATATAGCATACCTTGCTTGAACAATACTAAGCCAAAGTTAATTAGGATTGAATACTAAACATGCATGGCAATTTAGTTATGCATGTTAATCAATAATTGAAATACAAGAATAACTTGTTCAACATCAAACCAAAGTTTAGACCACTTACATCATTATAAGATAATCAAATTGAAAACAATAATTAGCTCAATAAGACAAAGGATTAGAAAACTTGCATCGTCATGAGTAACTAGATACAATGACTTACTCAATCATAGGAAATCTATGTCTACAAAAGTGTAGAAGTAGCAACTTAGAACAATTGTAATTGAATTTGAAAACAATAATGTACCAAATGAAATTAAACTCGCACAATGAAGTTTTGAGTTAGAAAACTTGCCTTGCTCGTAGACTAAACCGAATCAATTTGAATCACAATATCCTATATACATATGTCATCATGATATAGTTAGTCATTATCACATAACTAATACATTCATCACATAGGTTTGATTATTTAATCACATAATCGACTTATAACACAAGTTAATCCTTAATAACATAATTATTCCTAGTATAGAAATAATAAAATCTATATTTTACAGTCCTACTATCATCACAAAAATATTTTCTTAAAATTTTGTGTACAAAAAGTACACTATCGCACCATTCTCGCTAACTTCATGGCATGCAGTACGATTTACTTTACTCATGGTGTGCACACTAACAGTGGGATAATGATATTTGCAATGCGGTGATTATACTACGAAGCCATCTTTGCGGTCTGGTCTTTGGCTATGGCATATTTAACGATCTTCTATTGGGCACTTCACAAGGCATGAAACAACGATTTCGGTTTGTTGACAACTTTGACAGCATGATACAAAAAAAGCCAAATTATCCGAAAAGCTCGAATCTAATAGACTATTTATCATGTAATTTATATATAGACTTCATATAAACATATTGTGAAGACTTCTAACATGTTTATACTCATAAAATAACACAAACATCAAATATACAACACCCAATTTCAATGTTCTTGGCAAAACTCCATTTTTTATATTTTCAATGAAAATCAACACTGTGATTTTGTTTTTCAACCAAAACAGTAAATTCAAAACATCATGATTATGATTTTACATACTCTATCTGTTAGTTCCCAGAGGGCACAATAGATCTAGAAGGGGGGTTGAATAGATCCTTTTTCTTTCAAATACTTTTCTGGTTTATGATGTATTGTTCATATTAGAGTATATGACAAACATAAGAATCTTTTCAAGCATAGTGGAATAAGTAAAAGATTCCCCTTCATTGATATATTCATAATCATACATACATTGTTCGTTGGATTAGTTTAGTTATAAGCAGTTAAAACATACATAGCAGTTATAGCAGTTATAGACATAATGTAAATGACATAATGTAAAAGACACAAGAGGTTTTAAGTGGTTAAGAGACTCAAGCTCCTAATCCACTCTTCTGCTTTCAACTAGCAGGATTTCCACTAAGGAAGGGCAGCACCCTGAATCTCTACGATTCCTTCAAGGCCAGCAGCCTTAGAAACTTCAGTTCACTAAGAACTCTTCAAGGCCGGCAACCTTTCTGACTCTTCTAGTTCCCTAGAACTCTTCAGCCCAACAGGCTTGAAATTGCTTAGTCCATCCTCGGACAAGGACCCTTTATTTACTTTTGTTTAGTCCCTCCGGACAAGGACCCCTCAGGCCCTGGCTTCGTTGAGTTGTTTGTTTGTTGTTGTTGGAGTCGGTGCTGAGCTGCTAAGATGTCTTCATGCTCTAAACATCTTCTCCTTAGCAGCTTGCCTTGATCATCCTTGAGGAGTAGTTAACTGTTGCATGATGCTCAGCTTTTTAGGTTGCTCAACTACTCCGGATGATCCCTTGATGAACTGCCTTGAAGATCACTCTCCTTGATACTTGATGGCTACACATGAGAGGCTTCTAGATGATTGTAAGCTCTTCTGTAAGGTACTTACAAGCTTTCTCATGCTTGACACCAAGATGAATTTTGTGATCTCCCTTCTTGCTACTCGATGCCTTCCCATGATGGACTTGCTAAGGTGACCGTAAGCTCTTCTCTATTGTACTTAGAGTCTTCCCATGATGGACATCCAGATGACATTATGCTTTTCTTTCTCTCGACAGTTCAGAACAGTCTTCATATAGTAGAACTCTCACTTCTATATAGTAGAACTCACACTTCTACTTCTTTCTTGATCTGACTTCTGAGTGTTCTTGGTGGATCGTAGAGTGAGCCTTCGGACTCACTATTACACGGTTGGATCAGTCCACCTTTTCTCCAGGAACACACAACTCCAGCAACCTTTGATCTTTGAAGTTCTTCTACATTTATACATCTTCCCAATCCTTCCGTTGGAAAGTAGGCTTTGGAAGTTATTCAAATATCTTCACAGATCTCAAGTTGCTTGATGTGACTAGTCATACTTTTTCTAACGCTGCAGTCTACTGTTTCACCTACCCTGTCAGATGTATCACTTTACTGTCTTGGGCAGGTTGAAGACTTTATTACCTCTTCTGATTTCTTGATCAGAGGTTGTCCTTTTGCATCGATGCTCTCAATAAGCACTTGTCCGAATGTTACCCTTCAGATTGAACCGTTGCTAATGCTTCAGTCTTCAGGTATTTGAACTCTATAATTCTGATGCATGTCTTCAAGGACCTGATCATAGTGTCTTGTTAATTATTGCTCGTTAACTAGTAGAGTTAACACTGCGATCCTGAAGAGTGTTGATTGGATCTTCAATGTAGAACACCTCTTCCTTGTATTATGCAGTGCTTCAATACTTCGCTTGCTTTGATTCTCGAATCATCGATGGCCTAATTCCTTGCTTCCGTCTCTTCTCGAATATCAAGACACTTCAGATTTGTGGCGCGTCCAGCTTGCTTTCTCCTGGTGATCTTCCGCTCACTTATCATCAATGAGCTGACCCTGCACTTAATCACTTTAGCCTTAGTCTTGAAGTCGACAAAGATCTCTGCTCACCTTCCATCGCCTTCCTTCTTTGTTTGGCAAACACTATGATCTCAGTTGCTTCCAATATCGTTGTCTTCTTTACACTTGATAGCTACTGCATAAGTTAACTTTCCTTAGTCAGCTTCTGAAATCTTCTTTGGTTCTCCTTGTGGAAGACTTCATCACGAATGGCCTTACACCTCAATCTTAATTCTGATTAGGTTTGTACTGAGATCTTCTGTTAGCCTACATGCCATTCGTTGAGTGCTCTCCGGTTCCCTTTCTGTGGATTACATCTTTGCAGTGCCAACTAGAGGTTTCATACCTTTGGATATTCTGGGAGTGCTCATTCTTTGAGAACCGTATTTACTCTACAATTCTGACTTAGCAATTGTGAGCACTTTTGTTGGAGTCGTAGTTCTGTACTCTATGATTCAGCTTTGGCTGTGCAGACACTACGATCCTGAGATCAAATCTTGACACTCTACGATTTTTGCCTTGTGCTTGTTGTCTTCATCTGATCTTGCCTGACTACGATCTCTGCCTTCACTTAATGAACTCTACGAACTCAGAGTGTAGTCTACGATCCTTGACTTGGCTTCGGCATCACTAGACTCTACAACTCCGAGTGTAGTCTATGTTTCGGACTTGGCTTCGGCAGATGATCGTTCGGCTCATAGGCAGGCTGTTTCTACGATTCTAAACATGACTTCCTCAGCATGCTACGATCCCGAGGAAGCTCTTCTCGATACTCTATGATCCTTCTTCGTTTCCCCTGGCAGTCTACGAACTCCGAGATCTACTATCTTGCATACTCCTTTTTTGCCTTGATAGCTCCCGAGTTAACCTTGACTCACTTGGCAGACTACGACTTCTGGTGCAGTGCTCGGCGATCAGACTAGCCTATCTATTACATCATAAGATCAACCTAACAAGCTTGATCTTTCTATATTTATAGTCCTTGTACATCATTTCTTTTTAAGGACTTTACAAAGCTATCTTTTTATGTGGATCAACGTAACATATTTGATCAATTCATTCTAAGTCCTTGTACACATATTTCTATTATCTATTAGAGGACTTTACAGCTTTTCTTAATGCAAGCATACTTGCATATTATTCATTCATATACATATATATCATAATCAAATCATATATAAATAGGAATAGCATTCACATGCTTATTCTTGACATTCTCCCCCTATTTGATTATGACACAAACAATAAGTGCATATGCATGTTATGAATGAATCTTATATACAGTGAGCAGCTGTATTTCTAAAATAGTTAATCATGAATGACTTTTATATTGATATGGCAATTTATACATTAAGACATTCTACATCCTGGATCCAGAACACATTCCTAACATATTAGAGATGTACCTCCTTGGCTCCTTGTGTTTCTAGGATGCTTGTTGTTGATCAGCTATTCATCTTTTTCTGCTTCTTGCTTTTGCTCCCCCTCTGATGATGACCTTCTATCTTTGTTTGATTCCCCTTCATCACCTTTCTGATCTGGCTCCCCTTCAGCTTATGTGAATTTGGTATCATCATCTTCAGGCTCCCCCTCAGATGATGATTCTTTATCTGCTGCTGCTTTCTTCTTCTTTGACTTCTTCTTCCTTATCCTTCTGCTCTTCTTTTGGTGCCTCTTGCTCCTCTTTTTCTCCCCCTTTTTGTCATCAATCATTTGAGAGAGCTGCTCCATGTTGGACATAAGCTGCTCCATTAGGTAGGAGGAGTTGGCAATTTCAAACTTTAATTCTTGCTAGCCGAGCTCAAGTTGTACTGAGAAGGTCTGTCTCATATCATCAATCTTATCAGAGAGGGCTTCGATCTGCTTTGCATTGGCCTCCTGAAGTTGTAGAGTTACTGCCTTCTGATCTTGGATGGCCTTCTGATAGATGCTATCTCTCTCTTGGAGTTTGAGAGATACATCAGCCAAGATAGCTTGAAGTCTTTGGAAGGAATCATCTCCTGTTCTTTGTTTGCTTACATGATTCTTCAGTGAGCATAGATATCTTCTTGCTTAGATCATCAGAGCTCTTCAGTAGTTCTGCTCCAAAGCAGTTTGATCCTCTTGATTGGTAGCTTTAGGTTGAGCAATGGATTGGACTCTACGATCATCATCTTTGGACAGTTTTTCAAATGTTTGGATAATCTGAACAATCGTGGAGTACCAATTGCTTGTGGAGGATGATGGAGTGACTGATACCAGTGCTTGATCATAAGGAGGCTTATGAGATTAGGCTTGAACACCATCAGCCGTAGAATGAACAGACTCTACGATCAGCTCCTTGGTCATAACCCTTCTTCCTTCAGAATCTACTCTACGATCGTAGGGGATGTAGAGATTTTCAGCTTGTCGATAGACCTTGAAGTTAGGCTGGTTTGTTATCATCTTGGTAGCATAAGTTTTTACCCTTGGAAAGTTTTAGGCTACCAGTTCCATGCTTGGAAAAGTCTTGTAACACCAGCTGAAGTAACTTCCATCTCCTTCAGTAAAGGCCTTCAGCCAAGGCATTGATTGGAAGAACCATCTCATCAGCAAATCATCAGGGGTTGCATAGAATGGTTGTGCAATCCATTTCCATGTTGTTCCAGTTCTTGACTAAGTCAAAGGAGGTCATTCTTACTATTCTGATCTGTTCACCTCCATGGTTTACCCATCTGTCAGGAGGAGTTTCTGATGGTTCATTAGGATCTTCTACCATAATTCTCTTGGTAAATCTTGCAAGTGAGAGAACAGGGTGAAGTTCTGAGTTTTCTGATTCCTGATCTTCAGAGTTGGAATCATTTCCTGCTTCTTTCTTCTCAGAACTAGAACCGTTTAGATCAGCTTCAGCAGAGAGGTCTTCTTGTTGCATTTCATGTTCAGACTCTTCTTGATCATCTTCAACAGAAAATCCTTCTTGCTGAATTTCATTATCTGAACTTTCTTCAGCAAGTCTTTCCTTAGATTCTTCTTCTTCACTGATGGCTTCTTCTTCAGCATCTTCTCCTGGGGATACATATTCATCATCACTTAATTCAATGATGGCATTTGATTGGCCACTGTTCCTTTTGGAGGCAAACTGAGCTTGCAGCCTGTAACTTCTCCTTCTTCATGGAGGTTCAATTATTCAAGACACTGACTCTTCTTCTTCTTCTTCTTCTTCTTCAGTCTCTGACTCCTCTTGCTCATCAGATAGACTTCTTCGGAGATCAGTATTGGCAGGAGCAGACTTTTCTTTCTTGGCCTCATCACTTTTTGAGCCATCATGAGAGCATTCTTAGTTTGAGGGGACATGTTATTCTTCTTCTTCTTGAATAGCATTTTCTGACCCATTCTCTGGACTAGTTGGGGCAATTGCAGTTGGGGATGCACTTTGATCATCATGAATTTCTTTTTCTTCATCAGAGTGACTGCTCTCAGGATTGGCCATGGGGCTTGAGCACTTTTCTTCTTCAGCATTTTCTGCATTTTCCTTCATCACATCTGCTTCATTCTCATTGTTGGATGCTAACTGTGGGGACTGGACTACATCTTCTGTTTCTTCCCCTTCTACTGACTCCACGTCCCTTTCTTTAATAGATGTATTGATTTGAGAAGCTAAGGCTGGTTTGTCATCCATCTTAACTTTCTTGCTGATTGGCCCTTGAAGCAACCTGCTGCTTCTTCTTTTTGTGGTTTCAGCAGTTTGGGCCTTTTCTTCTTCATTCTTGTTCAAGGAGGAGACTCTCCTTGGTAGGGCCTGGGCTTTCTTCACATCACCAGCTCTTTTTAGCAGTTTTGATTTCTTCCTGGCTGGTGTGATTTCAGCTGCTGTAGAGTCACTGGACTCAGAGCTCTCTGTCTTTACTATCTTTCTCTTCTTTGCAGAGGCTCTACTGCTGCTCCCAGCTGTCAGCCTTTTGTTATCCTTGGGATTCTTCTTCCAGTTCTGAAATAGCTGTGGAGACATCACCTTGTGCACATTCAAGGCTTCTTCCTCATCTTCCTTGATTTTTCCTCCTGATTTCTTCTTTAGAATGATACTCAGCAACCTTCCATGAAATACTTTGGTCAGTGGCTTCTTCTCAGTCTTCTCTACCCACTTAGAGATATGATCAAACAAAATAGCTCCAAAGTCAATTTGTTTCTTCAAAACTATAGCTGCCATTATCTTCAGTTGTTGATCAATCACCGTATCATGTGCAGTGTTTTTGCACAGTATGCACTTTCCTACAATTTCAGCTAGGAACTCATACTCTGAAGTCTTCTTTGGTTCTCCTTGTGGAAGACTTCATCACGAATGGCCTTACACCTCAATCTTAATTTTGATTAGGTTTGTACTGAGATCTTCTGTTAGCTTGCATGCCATTCGTTGAGTGCTCTCAAGTTCCCTTTCTTTGGATTGCATCTTTGCAGTGCCAACTAGAGGTTTTGTACCTTTGGATATTCTAGGAGTGCTCATTCTTTGAGAGCCGTATTTACTCTACGATTCTGACTTAGCAATTGTGAGCACTTTTGTTGGAGTCGTAGTTTTGCACTCTACGATTCAGCTTTTGCTGTGCAGACACTACGATCCTGAGATCAAATCTTGACACTCTATGATTTTTTCCTTGTGCTTGTTGTCTTCATCTGATCTTGCCCGACTACGATCTCTGCCTTCACTTAATGAACTCTACGAACTCAGAGTGTAGTCTACGATCCTTGACTTGGCTTCGGCATCACTAGACTCTACGACTCCGAGTGTAGTCTACGTTTCGGACTTGGCTTCGGCAGATGATCGTTCGACTTATAGGCAGGCTGTTTCTATGATTCTGAACATGACTTCCTTAGCACGCTACGATCCCGATGAAGCTCTTCTCGATACACTATGATCCTTCTTTGTTTCCCCTGGCAGTCTACGAACTCCGAGATCTACTATCTTGCATACTCCTTTTCTGCCTTGATAGCTCCCGAGTTAACCTTGACTCACCTGGCAGACTACGACTTTTGGTGCAGTGCTCGACGATCAGACTAGCCTATCTATTACATCATAAGATCAACCTAACAAGCTTGATCTTTCTATATTTATAGTCCTTGTACATCAATTCTTTTTAAGAACTTTACAAAGCTATCTTTCTTATGTTGGATCAACCTAACATATTTGATCAATTCATTCTAAGTCCTTGTACACATATTTCTATTATCTATCAGAGGACTTTACAGCTTTTCTTAATGCAAGCATACTTGCATATTATTCATTCATATGCATATATATCATAATCAAATCATATATAAATAGGAATAGCATTCACATGTTTATTCCTGACACTATTAATTCTAACAATCAATTTATCAATTTAACAACAAATAAAACCTTAATTTCTACTTTAAACTAAGCCATATTCATATATATATTTTAATATGAACTCACTGTGATATATTTCTTCACAATTTACATACATACATAAAGTAATTGATTATAATTATACATAATCTCAACAAAACAGTTTTACAACAACAATCATCATCTAAAGCTATATACACAAGAATTCATCATCCATAATTTTTTACAGAGAACTCTTTGGAGAAGAAAACTAAACATTAATATCCTACCTTTGATTAAGAAGATGATACTCTAGAGTTTAGAAGAAAATGGTTATGATTACAATCTTCTTTTCCCCAATCCTTTTCTCATTTTTCTCTAAGTTTCTCTCAACTTTTCTCTGTGTGTTTTTCTTCTTCTTCTTTTTCTTCAACTGAGCCTTCTTCTCTTCCTAACTCTAACTACGTAATAAAAATATAACGTATATGATATAATATCTATTAATGATATAATATAAATATAGATATAATTATATCAGTTATATTTTGTTTGAAAATCAAAAGCCATAAGGCTTGTTTGGCTAAGCTAATAAAATAACCCTTTAATCCTTACACCTTGTTTGGTAAACTGAATTAAAACAAATGGATTAATCCTTATACCTTGTTTGATAAAAAACTATTAGATTAAAGACTTATTATGCAATAAGACATGTTTGGCAAAACTAAATTAAACTCCTTAATTTATTTTAATAACTCATTTATAAAGCAAGATTATTTGTCACACTTCTATTTAATTAAATAATCAATTCAAATATTAATCTATTAAATTACTTTAATACATAAATCATTATCACAAAACTATAATTTCTTTATAATTATAATTTTATTTAACCAACTAATATTTTAAATTACAATTTTCCATTTAAAATATTATAATTTATTTAAATCACTATAAGCTCTCTAGCTTACTTATTAAATTACATTGGTATATAATCTCATAACAATTAATTTACTTAGCTCCTTAATTATTTATTCAACAAATAATTAACTAAACCACATCAACTCAAATTGCCATATAATTCAATAAATATTTAATATTGCAAATAAATATTTAATATTTAATTATTTATTCAACAAATAATTAACTAAATCACATCAACTCAAATTGAACAATTATTTATTCAATAATAAACATATCCATTAAATATTTATATAAATTAATAAATATTTAATATTACACTTTAAAATTCTGTAATGTTACATCATTCCCTCCTTACAAGGATTCTGTCCTCAGAATCACAACTCAAACAAATCATTCGTTACATTCTTCCCTACTTACAAAGATTCTGTCCCCAGAATCGAAGACACAGATTAAACAAATAACTCAGGGTACTCTTTCAACATTTTCTCTTCGAGTTCCCACGTAGCTTCTTCAGCGTTGTGATTCCTCCATATCACCTTCACAGAAGGTATCACTTTATTACTGAGCACTTGTTCTTTCCTGTCGACTATCTGGATAGGAACCTCTTCATAAGACAAATCTTTCTCGAACTGCAACGATTCGTACTCGATCACATGTTTGTAGTCGGGTTTATATGGTCGTAACACCGAAATGTGAAAAACATTATGAATGTTTTCTAACTCTGGAGGTAGAGCTACCTCGTAAGCCACTTCTCCCACTCTTCTCAGCACTTCAAAGGGTCCAATAAACCTCGGGCTTAGCTTTCCCTTTTTACCGAAACGAATTTTCCCCTTCCAAGGAGAAACTTTTAGGAATACAAAAGTTCCTACGTCGAATGCACGATCTTGTCTTTGTTGATCAGCATACTTTTTATGTCTATCTTGGGCTGCTACTAATCTTGTCCTGATGAGTTTAAAAATGTCAGCAGTTTGTTGTACCAGTTCTGGTCCTAACAGTTGGCGTTCATCGACTTCATCCCAAAGACAAAGTGAGTTCTCGCACTTTCGTCGTCTGACACCTCGTAAGGTGGCATGCCGATGCTCGCGTGATAACTGTTGTTGTAAGAAAATTCCACCACGGTAATTGTTCTTCACAGCTTCCTTTAAAGTCCATAACACATGCTCTCAACATATCTTCCAATGTCTGAATTGTTCGTTCGCTTTGGCCATCTGTTTGTGGATGATAAGCCGTACTCATTCGCAACTGTGTCCCCATGCATTCTTGTAGTCTCTTTCAGAAATTTGATGTGAATCGCGGATCTCTATCAGACACAATTGATACTGGCACTCCATGCCTCGAAACGATCTCTTTAATGTACAATCTTGTCAACTTATCAAGATTGAATCTAATCTTTATAGGTAGAAAGTGTGCTGATTTCGTCAGCCTGTCCACTATCACCCAAATCGCATCGCATCCTCTCTGAGTAGTTGGAAGACCCACCACAAAATCCATCGTGATGTGTTCCCACTTCCATTTCGGTATTTCCAACAGTTGGAGTAATCCGCTGGGTATTTGATGTTCAACTTTACTCTTTGACATGTCAAGCATTTCGCTACGCATTCAGCAACATCCCTTTTCATGTTTGGCCACCAAAAATGTCGGCGCAAATCTTGATACATTTTCGTGCTTCCTGGATGAATTGAATATTTTGAGCTGTGAGATTCGGTCAAAATTTCTTCTTTCAGTTCTAGCACTGCTGGAACCCAAATTCTTCCCTCGAACCGTAGTAATCCTTTGGTATCGACCTTGTATTTGACATCACCGCCTTCAACCAGATTCTCTTTGATTTTCCCACACTCTTCATCTTGTAGTTGAGCATTCTTCACTTTGTCCACTAAAGTTGGACCAGCTTCTATCTGGAATAGTTGTTCGTCAGATTCTTTTGGAAATTTGATTTCCAACTCCGGTTTGTCATTCTTTGAAATGAGCTCCTCCTGAGTTATTATCAGCATCAACTTCTCTCGACCTTTCCTGCTTAAAGCATCTGCAACCACATTCACTTTTCCCGGATGATAAAAGATCTCACAATCGTAATCTTTTATCAGTTCCATCCACCTTCTTTGATAAATGTTCAAATCCTTCTAAGTGAAAATATACTTCAGACTTTTGTGGTCTGTGTAGATCTCACATTTCACTCCATTAAGATAGTGTCTCCATATCTTCAGAGCAAATACAACTGCAGCCAATTCCAAATCATAAGTCGGATACCCTTTCTCATAATCCTTTAGTTGTCTTGATGCATACACAATAACTTTGCCGTTCTGTATAAGAACACAACCCAACCCTTTATGTGAGGCATCACTATACACCACAAAATTTCCTGTATTATCTGGTAATGTCAACATAGGTGCCATACTTAACTTCTTCTTTAAATCTTGGAAACTCTCTTCACATTTCTCCGTCCAAACGAATTTTACAGCTTTCCTTGTCAAATTTGTTAGCGAAGTGGCTATCTTAGAAAAATCTTGAATAAATCTTCTATAATAACCAACCAGTCCTAAGAAACTCCTCACTTCTGACGGTGTTCTTGGTTGTTCCCAATTGATTACAACTTCCACTTTTGATGGATCCACTGAAATTCCATCTTTGTCAATCACGTGACCCAAAAATTGTACACGATCGAGCCAAAATTTGCACTTAGAGAATTTCGCGTACAACTTTTCCTTCCTTAGTGTTTCCAATGTCAAACGTAAATGTTCCACGTGTTCTTCTTGAGTTTTGGAATACACCAGAATGTCATCAATAAATACCACCACAAACTTGTCTAAGAATGGTTTAAACACCATGTTCATCAAATCCATGAACGCAGCAGGGCATTTGTTAAACCAAAAGACATCACCAGAAACTCGTAATGTTCGTACCGAGTTCTGAATGCCGTTCTAGGTATATCCTCCTTTCTTACCTTCAATTGGTGATACCCACTTTTCAAATCTATTTTCGAGAAATATTTAGCACCCTTCAGCTGATTAAACAAGTCATCTATTCTAGGTAACGGATACCTATTCTTAATAGTGACCTTGTTTAACTCCCTATAATCAATGCAAAGACGCATTGATTCGTCCTTCTTCTTAACGAATTAAACTGGCGCTCCCCACGGTGATACACCTAGTTGAATATATTTCTTGTCCAGTAACTCTTGCAACTGTACCATCAGTTCCTTCATTTCTACCGGAGCCATTCTGTATGGGGCCTTCGATATCAGTGTTGTTCCCGGTGCTAAGTGGATCACGAACTCAATTTCTCTGTCAGGCGGAAGTCCTAGCAAATCTTCTGGAAACACGTCTTCGAATTCTCTCACTACTGGTATTTCTTCTAGTTTCACACCCTTCTTCTTAGTATTGACTATGTAAGCTAAATAGCCCACACAACCTTGACTCAACAATTTCTTGGCCTGCATAGTCGTCAGACATTTCATTTGTCTAGGCGACTTGCTACCATAAAATACAACCTTTGACGGAGTCATAAGGTTTACACATTTCTTGTGACAATCGATTCTTCGCTCCATATTTGAATGCACCAATCCATCCCCAAAATTACATCAAATTCCCCGAGTCTAATCGGAATCAAATCTACCAACAAAATATTTTCCTTAATGTTCACCCTACAGTTCTTGTATACGAATCTAACAGGGATTACTTCCTTATTCATAATTTCTATGTTCAAAGGAAAATTCAGTTCTTCTCTAGGCAATTCTAACCTCTTAGCAAATTCATCAGATATAAACGAACAAGTAGCACCCGAATCGAATAATACATAAGCATTTATATCATTGATTGGGATAATACCTGACACTACATCTTTTGATTGCCTGACATCTTGCATGTCGTGTTGAAAGGTTACATTTGTGGGTTTGTTTGATCTTTGCGAGTCCCGCAATGGCCCATGTACTTCCATTGTTACCTCCATTGTTTCTGGTTGTCACTCCTTCCCTCTTCTTAGGGCATTCACGAGCAAAGTAATCCTTGGATCCGCACGTGAAGCCTACATTCTTCTTCGGTTGAGTGCTATTTGGGGCGATGTGACCCTCCTCGCCAAAATTGTAGCATACTTGCTTCCCTATCAAGCACGCACCCTTATGGAATTTCCCGCATGTCGCACATGCTTCAAACTTTTTGTTTTGCTGGTTACCCTGCTGGTGTCCAGCACCCATGCTCCCATACAACTTCCTCTTCAAGCTGTTGTTGTTGTTATTGTTGTTTCCACTGCTACCACCTCCATTCTTAGTCTCATTCTCATTCCTCTTCTTCTTTTGTTCCTGGTTGAACTTTGTCACTTGCTCGCCTCCACCTTCATGATCTTGCTTTCTCCATCATCGCCGCCAAATGTCTTCAACTGAAACAGAAAACCCTCTTGTCATGACCGGGGCTTGGGTCCTGTTCAAATCTCTTCGCCTTACGCTCAAATGCATGTTGACTTGATATGGCGAAACCTCTTGATTCGTTGAACTTCAGCAGCATATTCAGAGATCTGGTCATGGTTCCTTGCTTTAGTTCTAGAAATGCTTCTAGTGACTCTTGAACTCTCTACGAAAAATAGGTCTCCAAGAATAACTCCTTGAACCTATCCCGGTCATCACTCCTGGCCTTCCCGAAGTTTTTATTGGCACGCCACCAATAACTAACTTCGCTTTCAACATGAATGTTGTGAAAGCAGTCTTCTGGTCATCCCCTACCCTAGCGACATCAAACACTTTTTCTATCTCCATAATCTAGGTTTATGCTTCAACTGGATTTATGGACCCACGGAATTCAGGTGGTCCAACCGCCTTAAAATCCTTAAACGTTGTACCATGGTTTTGTGGTTGATTACGCAACGCTCACAGTCGATGAGTGTCACTAGTTGTTGAGCAGGGTTCTGGTCCAACATTGTCATTATTGGTAGTTCTCTCATTGTTTCTCTGTCGGGGTGGTTCACGTCTGGGAGGCATTTTCTGTTAAAACAAAACATCTATTAGACTAATTCAGTTTCTTTAAGTATTTTCTAATTAACTTGCCTCCATAAAAGAAATAACCACATAACACATAACACTTTGAATAAAATAATAACTTTTATTTATTCATCATTACTTCGAAAAACATAAAAAAAACAATAGCATCACTGCTATTTACATTCCTTTCCTGAACTACAAAAGTTATAGGACAATATCATTATTATCATATCCCATGGTTACTTAACACTAGGGATTTACACATTATTTAATACTTATTACGTGCTTTACAGGCACATTTTCTACGATGATCTATTAAGATACTTCTTAGCCCTATCACGTTCTTCCTCCATGACTCGAAACATTGTTCTGCGATCTAACACAAATGATGGCAGCGTCTCGAACTGAATCGGAGCTCGATTATTTGCGGTGTCAAATACTTTATCCATCTCTTCCATCTTCATCCTTTTCGCCTGTGAGTTCTTTACTGCTCTTCCGGTTCGTTGATAAGCTTCCTCGTATGCATCTTCAGCTCTTGCCTTCTTAGCAGCTTCTTCTTTCAGCTTGCTCTTCAGTTCAGCAACCATCTCGATGAATTGTTCTTTCACTCCTTCAGTCTGTATTAGTTTCTCCTCAGAGTTTGTCAGCCGTTCCTCACGATCCTGGATCTCGCCGTCTTTTTCTGTCAATGCAGTCTGTTGTTCAGCTACTATCTCCTGCAACTCCTCAACTATATCCTGAAGTTCTATATTACGGTCATGCACCTCATCGTATATACGACCAGCTATCGAGTTAAGTGGAATCCTTTCCTCCTCATCCTCGTCATCCTCATCCTCCTGTGGTAACTCAACGGGATCCTCCTCGTCTGTCTCCACATCATCATCCTCATCTTCAACTATTGTGTCCAACGAGGCTGACTCCCGTGGCAGTAGTTGTTCCCAAACTACCTGAATGTCGCGAGGCTCCTCCTCCATAGGCATTTGAGGTCCCTCCTCCCTAGCCTGACTGGATTCTCCGACATTAGTCATCTTGACAACAAAGTTTTAAAGTTTTAATTATTAATCATTACTACTCGACACTCACGAGTACATAAACTATAAACACATAAGCACATAAGTGTTTTATTTCTTCTTTCTTAAAACTCGACAAGAGTTATCTCCACTATCTTTTCAAAGGTTACTTCCTAAGGCTTTTCCCCCACCTAAGGTTCATAACCTAAAGCTTTGATACCAACTTGTGACACCCCCAAATCCTGGTACTTCATTTCCACAGGATTCAGTGTTCACTTAATCAAAACATTCATTTATAACTACCCAATTATAATAAAATTGAATAATAAAAACCTGTCCATACAGGATTAAACTCAAATAAAAATCTCCCCAGGTTGTCTAACCTTTAACAACAATCATTCAAATGCGGAAATTAAATAAACTTTATTACAATTTTTAAACCAACGTCTAATAATAATACTATCAAATCTATTACAAGTCTTTAGTATTTGTTCATCTTTCCTTTTCCTTTACTGGTGCTAGGTACGTCATCAGTTTCAATTTTAGCTGTAAGAAATTTTACAGGAAAGAGTGAGCACACAAGGCCCACTTGAAATAATAATAAATAAATCTTTAAACTTTTACATCAATTGTCAATACTAGGCTCAATAGAACTGAACAATATATTCTATTAACTTTCTAAAAAATTTAACATTCACTGAGGGTCTAATGACCACGAATCATGTCCACAGTTATAAGTAATCTTTCAACTTTAACTTTAACAAATCATAAGACTATAAGGACTCCACGCATTTTAGGGGATCAACCCTTACGTACAATGTATTGTGCACAACCATTTCAACATTAAGCGTAAACCTCTATTAAAAGAGTTGTTCATCTCAGTATTTAGAATACAAGTCCGCACCAAAGTAAGTTTGGTTTGGATAAGCTTTCAAGGAAATTTGGAATTTAACGAACATCAACTAAGGAGTAGTTGAATAAGACCAATAACACTATACTACAGAATAATAGTGATTGAATCAATCATAGTAACTAAAGTCATGCATTAAGAATAATCTAATAGCATACAATTTGAATAAATATAGCATACCTTGCTTGAACAATACTAAGCCAAGGTTAATTATGATTGAATACTAAACATGCATGGCAATTCAGTTATGCATGTTAATCAATAATTGAAATACAAGAATAACTAGTTCAACATCAAACCAAAGTTTAGACCACTTACGTCATTATAAGATAATCGAATTGAAAATAATAATTAGCTCAATAAGACAAAGGATTAGAAAACTTGCATCGTCATGAGTAACTAGATACAATGACTTACTCAATCATAGGAAATCTAGCTCTACGAAAGTGTAGAAGTAGCAACTTACAACAATTGTAATTGAATTTGAAAACAATAATGTACCAAATGAAATTAAACCCGCACAATGAAGTTTTGAGTTAGAAAACTTGCCTTGCTCGTAGAATAAACCGAATCAATTTGAATCAAAATATCCTATATACATATGTCATCGTCACATAGTTAGTCATTATCACATAACTAATACATTCATCACATAGGTTTGATTATTTAATCACATAATCCACTTATAACACAAGTTAATCCTTAATAACATAATTATTCATAGTATAGAAATACTAAAATCTATATTTTATAGTCCTACTATCATCACAAAAATGTTTTCTTAAAATTTCGTGTACAAAAAGTACATTGTCGGAGACCATTACTCGCTAACTTCATGGCCATGGCTACGATTTACATCGTGTGGTGTGACTGCAAGATGGTGATGATGATGCTGTACAAGGCGGTGATTATACTCTCTGAAGTTGATGGTGCACGTGGTGATAATATATTTAACGACTTTCACGAAACGTCTTCTTTGGTATGCCACACACTGACAACTAAATTTCATTGACGACTTTTACAATGATGCGAAAAAAAGCCAAATTAGCCTAAAAGCTCGAATCTAATAGACTGATTATCATGTAATTTATATATAGACTTCATATAAACATATTGTGAAGACTTCTAACATGTTCATACTCATAAAATAACACAAACATCAAATATACAACACCCAATTTCAATGTTCTTGGCAAAACTCCATTTTTTATACTTTCAATGAAAATCAACATTGTGATTTTGTTTTTCAACCAAAACAGTAAATTCAAAACATCATGATTATGATTTTACATACTCTATCAATTCTAACAATCAATTTATCAATTTAACAACAAATAAAACCTTAATTTCTACTTTAAACTAAGCCATATTCATATATATATTTTCATATAAACTCACTGTGATATATTTCTTCACAATTTACATACATACATAAAGTAATTGATTATAATCATACATAATCTCAACAAAACAGTTTTACAACAACAATCATCATCTAAAGCTATATACACAAGAATTCATCATCCATAATTATTTACAAAGAACTCTTTGGAGAAGAAAACTAAACTTTAGAAATAAAATACAAGGATTAATATCCTACCTTTGATTAAGAAGATGATACTCTAGAGTTTAGAAGAAAATGGTTATGATTACAATCTTCTTTTCCCCAATTCTTTTCTCAATTTTCTCTAAGTTTCTCTCAACTCTTCTCTCTGTGTTTTTCTTCTTCTTCTTTTTCTTCAACTGAGCCTTCTTCTCTTCCTAACTCTAACCATGTAATAAAAATATAACGTATATGATATAATATCTATTAATGATATAATATAAATATAGATATAATTATATCAGTTATATTTTGTTTGAAAATCAAAAGCCATAAGGCTTGTTTGGCTAAGCTAATAAAATAACCCTTTAATCCTTACACCTTGTTTGGTAAAACTGAATTAAAACAACTGGATTAATCCTTATACCTTGTTTGATAAAACACTATTAGATTAAAAACTTATTATTCAATAAGACATGTTTGACAAAACTAAATTAAACTCCCTTAATTTATTTTAATAACTCCTTTATAGCAAGATTATTTGTCACACTTCTATTTAATTAAATAATCAATTTAATCAATTCAAATATTAATCTATTAAATTACTTTAATACATAAATCCTTATCACAAAACTATAATTTCTTTATAATTATAATTTTATTTAACCAACTAAAATTTTAAATTACAATTTCCCATTTAAAATATTATAATTTATTTAAATCACTATAAGCTCTCTAGCTTATTTATTAAATTACATTGGTATATAATCTCATAACAATTAATTTACTTAGCTTTGCTAATTATTTATTCAACAAATAATTAACTAAACCACATCAACTCAAATTGCCATATAATTCAATAAATATTTAATATTGCAAATAAATATTTAATATTTAATATTTAATTATTTATTCAACAAATAATTAACTAAATCATATCAACTCAAATTGAACAATTATTTATTCAATAATAAACATATCCATTAAATATTTATATAAATCAATAAATATTTAATATTACACTTTAAAATTCTGGAATGTTACATCAACAACATGGCATAGGTAACCTACACAACCCTTTCTTAAAAGTTTTCTAGTTTGTGTCATCGTAAGGCAACATGGACGTCCCAGCAATTTACTTCCGTAAAATACTATAGGAGGTTGCTTCAACGTCCTGATGCTCAGACATTTCTTTTGGCAATCTATAATTGCTCCATGGTTAATTAACCAATCCATTCCAAGAATTACGTCGAATTCTCCTAACTTTATCGGTATCAAATCTACCGATAGTTTACGACCACGTACATCTATGCAACAACTCCTATGAATATCTTCAACAGGAATTATCTCTTCGTTTGCTACCTTAATGCTTAAAGGTATAGGCAATTTTTCGGGAAATAATTCTAGTCGTCTAGCAAAATCACATGCTATTAACGAACAAGTAGCTCCCGAATCAAATAACACGTATGTATTTATATTGTTGATCGGAATAATACCTGCAACTACTTCCCCTGATGCCACCGCATCTTGGACCGTCATATTAAAAGTGCGGGCCATTGATTTCCCCGGCTGAGCTGGACCACTAATAGCTAACTTCCCGCTATTAGTTCCCTTATTTCCTTCTATCCCCTTCTTTGGGCAGTTCTTTGCTATGTGGTCAGTTGATCCACATACAAAGCATCCGTGATTTTTCTTCGGATTGGGACAGTTAGGCAAAATATGCCCTTCCTGTCCACAATTATAACAAACTGCCTTTCCTTTGAGATAGACTCCTAAGTGAGTCTTCCCGCAGGTTTTACAGGCATCCCTCCTCCTCGTAGAGTCCCCTTGTTTTACTCCGGTATTCCCAGAGTTAAAGCCCTTCCTTTTCTGACCGTTGCCACTTCCACTGGCTCCCTTGGTCTTGGTTCCTCCATCAACCTTACCCTTGTTTTTCTTCTCTTTATGGTAGTGGCTGAGAGCCTCATTCCCACCTTCTAATTATTGCCTTTCTAGTATGGTTCCAAAGGAAGTACTTTGGAACACGAGATTCAAATATAGAGCCAGGGTTTCAAGCCCCGCTCGAACCTTCTAGCCTTTCTCACTTCAATGTCCACTTGATGTGGAGCGAATCGTGCCAGGTTCATTAAGCTTGGCAAAGATATCTTTGAACCTGTCATATCCCTTGTCTCAATTCCAGAACTTCATCTCCATCCTCCTTGCATACTGTGGGAAAATAGTTCTCAAGAAAATCTCCTCCTTGAACCTCTCGCCACGTTAGATTTCCTATATCATTTCTAGCTTGGTTTGCCTCCCACCGAAGTTGGCCTCTCCTTTCATCAAATAGGTTGCAAAGGCAACCTTTTGACCCTCCTCAACATTTGCTATTACAAATGCTTTCTCAATTTCTTTTACCCATGTCTGGGCTTCTATAGGGTTCGTAGTTCCTTTCAACTCCGGCGGACCTATACTTTTGAAATACTTAAAAGTAGTAGCTCGTCTTACTCCGTGAATCACAGTACATTAGCCCCTTGTTCTATTAAATGCACTAGTTAAAAGATTAACGAACTCTTGCATTGATTAACTTGGACCACCCTCCTATTGGTTAACATTAGCCCCCTGATTTCATTGTCTCCTTCTTGGCGACATTTTGCTGTTAAGAAAACAACACATCATTATTACTTTATTCTTGTTGGTTTGTTATTATTTGTAATAAAACAACAACTCATACTCATTGCTCAACATATTCCTTAAAAAGACTTATATTTATTCATAACTTGTAGTATAAAACTACATTGTTTACATTACTCAGCTTTAGTTGATTACATTACCATCCCGCAATTACTTTCCAAAAATTGGGATTTACAAAAGACTACCCTTTGTTATACAAAAGAGGGTTTTACGTCACTACTAGATACATAATATTTACATATCTATTCTACTCTAGCTATTGCTAGACTACATCTGTCGTAGGTCATTCTCAAAATCCTTGCTGGCCAGACCGGCAATAACATCTCTACTGATAGTGTGTCGGGTATGCCCTGCTTCTATCTGATATCCAGCTACCTGTTGATGGAAATCTACGTGAGAACTCCTATGAATATAGGACATCCTCTCCAACTTCCGCTTTTTAGTCTGTAGCTCCTGCTTGAGCTCAAAGACTTCACATTTCAGCTCTTGGACCTTGTCCTTAGCTAAAACTCTATCATCATGCTCCTCTTCCCACATTCCATCCATACTAGCCTTGTCCTCACGGATAGCTTGGAGTTCCTCTTTCAACTCCTTAACTTCTTGGCAATAGTGGACATTCCTATCCAATACCGACATAAATTGTGCTTTCATTGATTCCCCCGTATATATTTCCTCTGTAGGTGGAACCTGGTCCTCTGTAGGTGGAACCTGGTCAAAGGACATCACGTCCACCTCCTCCTATAGCATGCCATCAAATATAGACATGTAGTCTAAATCGTCTACTGCTACGGGATTTGGTAGTATCTCTACCCGATTAACTGAATCCTCGCTCACTACATGTATATCTCTATACATATCATTTTCTCCTGACATCTACAATAAAACAATATAGTTTGATTAGTACACGTCAGTAAATAATAGAAATACATAACATAATATAATGCATTTTTATAGGGTTAATTTCCATCTTTTACTTCTTTATTCTTTCTTAAGGTTATGACTTAAGGTTTTACTTTCCCCTTAAGTTTGATAACCTAGGCTTTGATACTAACTTGTAGCGCCCCAAATCCGTATATCTTCCAACCCGATGTATGGTGCTATATTGTATAACATTCATACATTCATTTAATTGAAAAGTTTCAAAGAACGAACATAACTTTTATATATTTAAATTAATATTTACATTTCCTGTGTTCTATACCCGCTATAAAGGTTCTTTGTCATAATATCGTTTAAATTACAACAATAGACCTATACTATTACAAGACAAATAATGCGCATTTTAGCTTTTTTCCTTATCCTTTTTCGATTCTTGGACGTTCGGTCTTTAGTGCATTCATATGGTTCAAGCAAGAGTGAGCATAACTAGCTCAACAAGTATAACAATTTAATAACAACATGCCTGACACATACAAATCGTATATCTTCAATAACTGAACAATAGTTATGAAGTACTATTGATAATTCAAAATAGCACTTCATCTTTTCTTTTAAAATATTTTACAATAACAACCATATTTAGTAAAACATTCACTCCGGTCAAAGACCTCGAGTATTCATTCTTTGTTGGAAAAAGGACAACCCAGAAATAAGTCCATAAGCCTTATATCACTTACGAGCACTTCTAGGTGATCGACTTTATTACTCTCTATGTTGATCAACACTACATCCATTAAACGTATGCACGTTTAAGCATTTAGGCAACCTCACGTGCCGCGCTTTTCACCGAAAAACATTTGTTTAACATTTTCGATCTTCTTTTGAAAACCATATCAAGTAGTTGACAAAAGATAGCAATATTTGATAATACATGAATAGATTATCAATACATCAAGTCTAGCCAAAGGAATTGGCTTCAACTTCAACATACCTCAATTCATGCGAAAGAATACATGAACCTCAAAAACTTGTTCAGATTGAACTGAGACAAGAGTTAGAATACTTGCCTTTAGCGTCTGCTACGGTAAATTAACTTTATGTTCAAGTCATTAAAGTCTCTACAATACATGATCACATAATGCCTTACATTAGGTCACATATAATCAAGTATGTATATGACTATATCATACCCTTCATTTCAATCTAACTATGTATTAGATTCAGTTACTATTCATTCCGGTTTATCATTACCCTTCAATTTATATTCGACTAGGTTATCTCAACCTTTACATTACATTCCTTAAGGTTTAACAAAGTTTAAACAATGTTACATTACCTTCCTTAAGTTATGTTTACTTTTAAATCAATTAAGTTTTCTTTTCTTTGTACTTAGAAACCTTCATTACTATCTTTGTTCTAAGACTGGCGCTGCGGCGCCAGCTTTATACCTACATCTCGTGCTACGGCGTGAGCTCTTAATGTCATTCTCCCTGACTTGGCGGTGCGGCGCGAGTCCTTACTTATTGGCATACATGCCATTTCTCTCCGAGGGTTTTGGTATCGTTTCATGGCATTGCTGGCTTTCACCATATATACTATAGTTACGCTATGCATTTAACTCTTCTTGATGTGCTCGTGCCTTCTTCGTTCGTCTCTTAACGCGTGGCTCATTTTGCCTAGGGTTGGCGGTACTGGGCTATTAACTATGTGCACCGTAAAAACAATTTCGGTTTTGCAATTTTGTGAACTTCCCGGACGCATAACTTCTTCGTTATAAGTCCGAATTGGCTCGTTCAAAAGCCTACGGTTAACAAATTACGTACTCTATGCGTTTATGCAAGAATTTTATCTATTTGACTTTGTTTGCTAAAAATTCACCTTTTGGTTCATTTTGAATGAAAACGATAAATGTTCGTAAACGTTCAACGCTCGTTTCTTCGTTCTAAGTTGGAATCCGGTCATTTTCAAGTCTGCAACTCTTAAATGCCAAATATGACTTGTCTCCATTGGAAAACAATGGTTCTGAGTTCAAACATAAAATTTGACTTCCATTCCGAGAATTTTACGAATTCGACGATTATCGTCCAATCGTGCAAATTCCGGCAATTCTTCCTTCTTATGATTTATTCAACATTACAAATGAACTTCATTCATCATGTGAACACACTAACATACTTAATACAACAAATTATATTCATTGTTGGATTTTGACTTATTCTTCATGAGCTTATAACTTGTCAAATTATAAACTACTTAAGATTTCATTGTTAATGACTTATGATTAAAGTTTATTAAATAAAGATTTCTTATATGTTCTTAACATATAACTTAACTTAGGTATACATGATACATATGATCATATAAATTCTTTTATATTCATATCATTTCTCTTAATAAACTCTTTACAAGTTCATATTATTTTCACATAAGTTTATAACTTATGCTAGCTTAAATGACTTATTACCAACTTAATTGGCTTAAGTTCACTACTAACTCACTCATGTTTCTTAATCCAACTTTTCTTATCATCCTATCATGGTAGAGATAGAAGATAATTGAGAAGAAATCTTACTCTTTTGAAGTCTTGGTAAGGTAGCTTTCTTCTTCTTCTTACTTATGGAAGTAACTTATTTGTGACTTAAACTCTCTAACACTTAAGCACTTTGTGATGTCTTAGATTATTTGAACAACCAACAAATGGCTTGTAAGCTTCCTCTATTTATAGAAATTGCAAAGATAGGGTAGTTTAGTCATTAAACCATCCCACCTCCTCAAGCCACCTCCTTATTATTCATTACTTGCAAGGCACAAAACCCATCCTTTGCTTGGTCATTACTCATTTAACTTGGTCATTAATTCAAAGTATTGGTCACCACATTATTTGGTCATTACTTATCTTGATCACCACTTATATTGGTCATCACACATTAACCATATTAATATGGTTTTGCTCCATGGGTATATTAATTCATTGGACTCTAGCTTGAGCTTGGATTAAATAAATCCTTGGGCTTTGCATTAATAAACACTAGTTTGTTCATTAATCAATTATTGGGCCTCTTCCTTTAATTCACTTGGACTTATATTAATTCTTATCAATCTTTCCAAGTCCATTAACATTCCTTAATATATATACATATAGTTTATATATTATTCTTGTATTCTAATTCATATAGAATTTATATACGATATTTCATCCTTCCTACAAACTCGTATAATACTTCGTATTATACTTGTTTTCATTACTCTTGTACAATACAAAGTATCATACAATTATTACTTATTCCTTAACACTTCGCTTTACTTAACGTTTATAAATTAAGTCCACAAGCGAATTATTACATTTTCCATAACTAGATTTTTACTACAGAATCCATCTTACCTTGTTATTCCATCATTACGTATTTCTCGGAAACTCAAAATTATATCCCGAGCAAATACCGATGAATAGTGTTTTTTGGAAAATTTCTCGAAAAACTTTTATTTTCGTCTTGGAAATTCAAAAACTTTAATTCATCCACGTAGCTCAAATACTACGACATTCTATTATCAATAGGTTATATAATGACAACCGTCTTGATAACACAAGGAATACGATTTTATTATTATTTAATTTAATTAAATCATTTTACAATAAGATCTGAATTTCTCGGTCGTTACAGAATCAATAAGGTTAACTAGTCTAACAAGGTTCAATAATAATAATCTCAAGAAGTATACAATAGAACTATTATTGTATAACAAAATCATACTTTGAAAAGATAATCAATCTTTAATATAATAATTCGAACTTGAATAATAGCAATGATAATTTACTCGAGGTAAATAATAAACTTGAACAATAATGACAAGTAGGATTAGGAAACTTGTCTCACGCATAGATTACACTTTAACTAAGCACGTTCTTTGAATTTAATCCTACATACCATTCACATTCACAATACCAGTTAATTATAACTTAACTAATCATCATAATTCATTCACTTTGTCTAACTTTGGTTATGACTATACTTAGTCAAATTACTACATTCGTTGACCCAAAATAACATTTCATGAATAACAAGTTAATTATGTATTCAATAATTCAATTCACGTGCAATTATGTTATTTACATGTTAAACAACTATTTTACATCTCATTATACTTCTAACATATGTCCATGTTCATTACATTAAGTTGCTTTCACATTGCTAGACTTAATCAATTTAAAAATCACTTTTCTGAACTTTCTGGAGAGTGGCGTCATTCTTTACCATCGTTATTACACTTTCGTCTTCGTATTGCACAAGATGGCACTTGGCACCGAACTCTTGGCACTCGGCTCTAGACATGGCTATTACAAGGCCATGCAAGACGTAAAATAGGCAGTAATTAGCCGTGGCTAATATGCGGCGTGCAGTACAGACACGTAAATGGCGATTCAAGAAAAATCGCAGAACATGCCAATTTCTTCCAATTTCTTATTTTCTACTCGAAATTAGACATACTCATATGATGTAATTCATGCATAAACATAACCCAACATTTATATAATGACTTTAACCAATGTAAACACTTAATTACAGAATTTAAGCATGCAATTTCACTAACTTTGATGTTCTTGAAGGTTTTGAAAATAAAATATGAAAATTGTCACTACGGATTCGTTATAACACCGAATCTGTTTATTTAAACTTTGGTATCTTCGTATCAACATGCATAACAACATACGAGTGTAAAATTTTAGGGATAATATACGATCAACACATGAAATATCACGTATAAGGCCATATGGCCAAAACCCAAACTCTATAATTTATGAAAAACATATACGACATGTGTTTTCATGAAACTGATGATATGGTTTACATAATATATATAATTAAATATGATGTGATATGTCATAACACATACACAACCCATAATCATTACTCCTATCCCAATTACAGAGGTTAAACCAAAAACTTTGAAAGCCATGTTCATGGAATTTAAATGACGTAAAATAGAAATTGGGAAGGAGGAGATTACCCAAAGCGTAGTGTAGATTTTAATAAGAGATGAATATCAATTTCTCTCTGACTTCTCAACTAATACTCTGTATCTCTCCTTGTGAAATCTCTCTAGACTTAGCAATAATATAATGAATGAAGAAAACGTCGATATAAGAACTGGCGCATTATGGTCAGTTAACCCAGTCATGGGTAACTGTCCATAACTCCCACTAAGGCCATGTTTAGTTAGTATAAAAGACTTATACCCAATTAATTTAATAAAACCTCTTATACTATAGTTTAAATCATGTCACACCCATTTGCACAATAATTCATATATCTTATTTAATATAAATAAAATATAATAACTTCTCATAATTTTACATAGTCGTATAATTAATTTCTCATTAACTCTCTAATTAATAATTAAATTAATTAAAATAACATCATACTTAATAAATTATTTCATTTAATTTAATAAGCTCACATGATTACATATTTGAATTATAATTATTCTCTACATTAATTTAATAAATGTAACACATATAATTAAATTAATCTACCACAATCGCATCAAATAATTATTAAATCTAATAATTAAATCATCAAAAATATTTATTTAATTCAATAAATATTAAAATTAAACTACAAAAATCTCGTTAAATGCACATCTTTCCCCTTAAAATGATTTTGTCCCTAGAATCACGACTCAATAAATTCACCCGTTACATTCTCCCCCCTTTCAAAGATTCTGTCCCCAGAATCGCTTACAAATAATTAAGTAAATAAATGAGGGTAATTCGTCATCATATTCTCTTCGAGTTCCCACGTAGCTTCTTCAGCGTTGTGGTTCCTCCAAATTACCTTAATAGAAAGTATAACTTTATTTCTGAGAACTTGTTCTTTTCGGTCGACAATTTGGGCAGGAATTTCTTCGTAAGATAAGTCTTTTTCAAAATGTAGGGGTTCATATTCAATTACATGCTTGTAATCGGCCTTGTAGGGTCGTAACATAGAAACATGGAAGACGTTGTGGACATTCTCGAGTGATGGAGGTAAGGCTACCTCATACGCGACTTCTCCGATTCTACGCAATACTTCAAAGGGTCCAATAAATCTTGGGCTCAATTTTCCTTTCTTTCTGAACCTGATCTTCCCCTTCCAGGGAGAGACCTTCAAGAAAACATAACTACCTGATTCAAACTCGATATTTTTACGATGTGGATCAGCGTATTTATTCTGTTGATCTTGAGCCGCTACCAGTCGTGCTCGGATCACTTTGACTATTTATGTTGTCTGTTGTACCAATTCTGGCCCTAGTAATTATCTCTCACCAACTTCATCCCAGTAAAGCGGAGTTCCGCACTTTCTTCCGTATAACGCTTCGTAAGGCGGCATACCAATATTAGCGTGGTAACTGTTGTTGTAACCGAACTCTACGAGCGATAGATGATCATCCCAATTTCCTTTAAAGTCCATTATACAAGCTCTTAACATATCTTCCAATGTCTGAATTATTCTTTCACTCTGTCCATCTGTTTAAGGGTGATATGCTGTACTCATTCGCAACTGTGTACCCATACATTCTTGTAGATGTTTCCAGAAATTCGATGTGAAACGCGGATCCATATCGAAAACAGTTGACACCGGCACTCCGTGTCTCGAAACAACTTCTTTTACATATAACCTTGACAACTGATCTAAATTGAATATGATTTTGAACGGAAGGAAGTGTGCAGATTTTGTCAGTCGATCAACGATAACCCATACTGCGTTGTAGCCTTTCTGAGTCGTCGAAAGGCCAACCACGAAGTCCATTGTAATATGTTCCCATTTCCATTCTAGGATCTCTAACGGTTGTAGCAATCCACTCGGTCTTTGATGTTCTGCCTTCACTTTCTGACATGTCAGACACTTGGCAGCACATTCTGCAACGTCACGTTTTAAATTCAGCCACCAGAAATGTTGTCGAAGATCTTGGTACATTTTGGTACTACCAAGGTGAATCGAATATCGTGAACTATGAGCCTCGCTCAAAATGTATTCCTTAATCTCTGTGACTGGTGGTACCCAAATTCTACTCTCGAATCTCAGTATTCCTTCCTTATCCAACTTGAATCTTGGTTCAGTTCCTTCAGTTATCTTCTTTGTCACCTTTTTACATTCTTTGTCCTGAAGATGAGCCTCCTTTACTTTATCTAGTAGAGTTGTACCAGATTGCATCTGAAATAGCTTCTCATCAATCTCTATAGGATACTTCACTTCTAATTCCAGTTTCTCCATTTCTGAAATTAGCTCCTCCTGAGCAGTTAACATCATCAATTTCTCACGACCCTTTCTACATAAGGCATCGGGAACAACATTTGCTTTATCCGTATGGTATAAAATCTCACAGTCGTAATCCTTAATTAATTCCAACCATCTACTTTGACGCATATTCAAATCCTTCTGCGTGAAAATATATTTCAGACTCTTGTGGTCCATATATATTTCACACTTCTCCCCGTAGAGATAGTGCCTCCAAATTTTCAAAGCAAAAACAACTTCAGCTAACTCCAAGTCGTGGGTCAGGTATCCCTTCTTGTAATCCTTCAATTGTCGTGATGCATACGCAATGACTTTGCCGTTTTGCATCGACACACGCCAAGTCCTCATGTGACGACGATCACTATAAACAACAAAATTTCTCAGATCATCCTAAGGATAACACGGGTGTCGTACTCAATCTCTTCTTCAATTCTTGAAAGCTCTCCTCACACTTCTCCGTCCAAACAAATTTCACAGCTTTTCGAGTTAAATTCGTTAGCGGAGTTGCGATCTTGGAAAAATCTTGAATGAATCTTCTATAATACCTTGCCAATCCAAGAAAACTTCGTACTTTTGATGGCATCCTCGGCTGATCCCAGTTAATTACGGCTTCAACTTTTGATGGATCTACCAAAATTCCATTTTTATCGATCACGTGACCAAGAAATTGTACTCGCTCGATCCAGAATTCGCATTTCAAAAATTTAGCGTACAACTTCTCCCTTCTCAATACTTCCAACGTTAATCTCAAATGCTCTTCGTGTTCTTCTTTGGTTTTCGAATATACCAAAATATCGTCTATAAATACCACCACAAATTTGTCCAGAAACGGCTTGAACACACCGTTTATTAGTCCCATAAATGCTGCAGGAGCATTCGTTAGACCAAACGACATTACTAAAAATTCAGAGTGACCGTATCGCGTTACGAACGCCGCTTTGGTACATCCTCTGCCTCACCTTCAGTTGGTGATAACCACTCCTCAAGTCTATCTTGGAAAAATATCTTGCTCCCTTCAATTGATCAAACAGATCATCGATCCTTGGTAATGGATATCTATTTTTAATCGTGACCTTGTTCAGTTCTCTGTAGTCAATGCAGAGTCGCATCGATCCGTCCTTCTTTTTCACAAACAACATCGGCGCTCCCCACGGTGATACGCTTTCGATTGAATGTACTTCTTGTCCGTAAATTCTTGTAATTGTACCATTAATTCTTTCATCTCTCTTGGTGCTATTCTAGATATGGTGCCTTCGATATTGGAGCGCCTCACGCGCCAAATCGATCACAAAATCTACTTCTCTATCTGGTGGAAGTCCTGGCAAATCGTCTGGAAATACATCGATGAAGTCCCTCACAATCGGTATCTCTTCTACCTTCGGATTCTCTTTTCGACTGTCGACTATGTAAGCTAAATATCCTACACATCATTGTCTTAATAACTTCCTGGCCTGCATCATCCTCAGACAACTCGCTTGTCTAGATGACTTGTTATCATAAAATACAACCTTTGACGGAGTCATAAGGTTAATACACTTCTTTTGGCAATCAATTACAACTCCGTAATTGAATAACTAGTCCATTCCCAATATAATGTCGAATTCCCCAAGTCGAATAGGGATAAGATCTACATTCATGATATTACCCTTAATATCCACTCTACAGTTCTTATGTACATACTTAACAGGGATTATTTCTCTATTCACAATTTCTATGCTCATGGGATAATCCAATTCATTCTTAGGCAAATCTAAATTCTTGGAAAAATCATCGGATATAAAAGAATAAGTAGCACCCGAATCAAATAATACGTAAGCATTAACTTTATTGATCGGAATGATACCTGACACCACATCACGGGATTAAACTGAATCCTGCACCGAAATGTTGAAAGTCCTGGCAGTCGGTCGGTTTGTTGAGGTGGGTTCGGTGATAGTTAAGGCATTTCCACTATTTTTTCCCTAGTTTCCTCCTGATCCTGACCCTCCCGATCCCTCCGTAGGACAATCTCTTGCTAGATGGTCCTTTGAACCACAAGTAAAACAATCACCCTTCTTTGGGTTAGGACAGTTAGGTGTTATGTGGCCTTCCTGACCACAATTATAGCACACTCTTTTTCCTTTCATACAAACTCCCAGATGGGCTTTCCAGTAGGTCGGGCATGCTTCGATTCTTTTCTTCTGACTACCTTGCTGATTCCCCGATGATGAGTTGTCATTCCACCTTTTCTTCTGATTAAAATTTCCACCTCCTGTGCTACTTCCACTAGCCTTATTATTTACTTCACCTTCACTCTTCTTCTTCTGATCTTGATTGTACTTGGTCACCGCATCGCTTCCACCTTCAGCGAGGATGGCCTTCTCTAGTACTCCAGCAAACGTGTTTAGCTGAAACATTGATACCTTGCTGTACACCCAAGGCTTTAGTCCTTATTCGAATCTTCTGGCTTTTCTCTCGTTAGTGTGTACTTGGTACGGGGCAAACCTCGCTAACTCGTTGAATTTAGCCGCATAGTCAGGTACGCTCATATTTCCCTGCTTCAACTCTATAAATTGAACCTCCATCTGGTTCTATGAACTGGTCGGGAAATACATTTCGAAGAACATCTCTTTAAATCTCTCCCACGTAATTACACCTTCACCTCCTCGCACTTTGTTTGCTTGCCACCAGTAGCTAGCCTCAGACTTCAGCATAAACGTTGCAAAAGCGGTCTTCTGGTCTTCTCTAACCCTAGGAACGTCAAAAACCTTCTCCATCTCCATAACCCACGTTTGAGCCTCGATTGGGTTCATGGAACCTTTGAACTCTGGCGGTCCCACTGCCTTGAAATCTTTAAACGTTGTGTTTGGTGGAGCTTGAGGTTTATTGTTCATTGCTCCAATCAGTAAGTTAACTAACTGTTGAACGGGATTAGCGTTGGCATTATTGTTATTATTGGTTAACTCTTCCTGAGCCGGTTTATGTTGTTGTCTTCTCCTTGGCGGCATTTTTCTATTAAATAAACGCTTATTAGAACTTTATTTATTTCTCTAAACAGTTAAGGCATTACTTAACAATTTAACATACTCATTTAACACATCATCTCAAACAACTTGATATATTTTCATTCAAATCAAAAGTTTTAACATCAAACTATAGCATCACTGCTATTTACATCATCTATCTTGGAATAAAGAATCCACAGGAATTAAAACATTTAAACTATTCCTTTGTTCATAAATACATTAGAATTTACATCTAAAAACTAATTAAGTTCTTCACATAATTAAGCAAATCATATCACCGCTTAGGTTAAGGTCTTTGAATAGCCTTCTATATGCTCCTCTTCTAAGATGCGATACATCGTCCTGCGATCCATCATGTACAATGGTAGTCCTTCGAACTGGATTGGGTACCTCAAAACTCGATCTTGGGTCTCATTCATTGCCTTGTTAAGTGTAGAATATGTCTCCCCAATCATTGCCTTCTTTGCACGACCATCATCTTCTGCACGATCAGCTCGACGTGATTCTCTTACCCATCCCTCCTCTGCTATGTTCAGCCTTTCGGAGGTTTCCTATAGTTCCTTCTTCAGCTTCTCTATCTCCTCGGTCTTATCTTTGGTTTGACCCTTCTCATGGACCAAATCCCATTCTACATTTCCCAATCGTGAGTGAAGAGTCAAAATCTCCTTCTCCTTCTGCTCGAGAGTAGACTGCTGAACAGTCACTTGCTCAGTCAAATCCTGAACCTCGTCTCGTAACTCTACGTTACGATCGTATAACGTGTCATACATCTCAGCATCAACAGTGTACCATGGTAACTCCTCTTCTTCCTCTTCCTCTTCCTCGTCAAATTCCTCCTCAGGATCAGTCTCAGGTTCTTGCTCCTGATCAACAACGGTGATCAATGGAGTTGACTCTCTCTGTACCAGTTGTTCCCTAACGACATGAATGTCTCTGGGTTCCTCCTCTGTAGGTAATATAGGTACTCGGGGTTCTTCCTCCCTAGCTTGACTAGCTTCTCCAACATTCGACATCCTGACAACAAAATTTTAAGTTTTAGTTACTAAGTCGCATCATCTAACGCATACTTTAACACATAATATATTTTATTATCTTCAATGAATTACAAAAATTCATTTCTTAGAACTTGATAAGAGTTTTCCATTACAATCTTCTTCTATAAGGCTATTACCTAAGGTTGTTCCCCCACCTAAGATTCATAACCTACAGCTTTGATACCAACTTGTGACACCCCCAAATCCGGGTACTTCAATTCCACGGGATTTGGTGTTCACTGTACAAATATCATCTATCTATCTACCCATAATAAATGCAAACCATACAATAGATAGAAATAAAATCTTCCCCTTTATAGGGTTACAACATCCGAATAATAATTACAATCCCAGGTTGAACTAACCTTAAACATCTGTGCGGAAATATAAATAATAAGTCTTAAACAACATCATTAACTTAAGTCTTAAACAAATACATCATCATATAAAATAACAAGTCTTCATCACTTGCTAACTTTGCCCTTGCCTTTACTAGTGGAAGGTTCATCAGTTCTTTCGTTCTTAACTGCAATGTTATTATTAAGCAAGAGTGAGCACTATTGTCCACAAGTATAACAATGAAATAACAGTATAATAACATGCGAGTGAATCAAAGACATCTGAATAAAAGCTCAACTTTTGAATCAAGAATGAATAACAAGAATCAAAAGATTTCTGAGGGTCATAAGACCTTGAACTATGTCCTAGGTTATCAAGGGTTATACTTCAAACCTTTAACACTCATAAGACTATAGACCTTTCTTCTCGTACTTAGGGGGGTCATCCCTTAGTACCATACTGTGCTCAATATCTTAACGCTAACGCATAAGTAAATCCCTTTGCAGGGTTGTTCATCTCAGTTTGACATTCGAGTCCATACCAAAGGAAGTTTGGTTTGGATAATTCATCAAGGGTTCTGAAATTTAGAACGTTCATCAACTATGGACTAGTTGAATCAATAAGGTTCACTAGTCTAACAAGGTTCAACAATAATGATATTCAATCTGAATAATAATCTCAAGAAGTATACAATAGAACGATTATTGTATAATAAAATCATACTTTGAAAAGATAATCAATCTTTAATATAATAATTTGAACTTGAATAATAGCAATGATAATTTACTCGAGGTAAATAATAAACTTGAACAATAATGACAAGTAGGGTTAGGAAACTTGCCTTGTGCGTAGATTACACTTTAACTAAGCACGTTCTTTAAATTTAATCCTACATACCATTCACATTCACAATACCAGTTAATTATAACTTAACTAATCATCATAATTCATTCACTTTGTCTAACTTTGGTTATGACTATACTTAGTCAAATTACTACATTCGTTGACCCAAAATAACATTTCATGAATAACAAGTTAATTATGTATTCAATAATTCAATTCACATGCAATTATGTTATTTACATGTTAAACAACTATTTTACATCTCATTATACTTCTAACATATGTCCATGTTCATTACATTAAGTTGCTTTCACATTGCTAGACTTAATCAATTTAAAAATCTCATTTCTGAACTTTCTGGAGAGTGGCGTCTGGCGCCATACATTACACTAGTCTTGGTCTGTGTATTGGACTCTTAATATTGTGGCTATGTATAAATCTATTTAATGTTCGAGAGACATGGCGTCATGGCTGGCCATGCACAACTTACCATACATATGGCATATTAGACATGCCATGTGATGTATGCTATGGCCCTTGACATGATGGTGTACACATATGCAGAAGCATGCAATTTCAACGACTTTGATGTTCTTGAAGGTTTTGAAAATAAAACATGAAAATTGTCACTACTGGATTCGTTATAACACTTAATCATTTATTTAAACTTTGGTCTCTTCGTATCAACATGCATAACAACATACGAGTGTAAAATTTTAGGGATAATATACGATCAACACATGAAATATCACATATAAGGCCATATGGCCAAAACCCAAACTCTGTAATTTATGAAAAACATATACGACATGTGTTTTCATAAAACTGATGATATGGTTTACATAATATATATATATATAATTAAATACGATGTGATATGTCATAACATATACACAACCCATAATCATTACTCCTATCCCAATTACAGAGGTTAAACCAAAAACTTTGAAAGCCATGTTCATGGAATTTAAATGACATAAAATAGAAATTGGGAAGGAGGAGATTACCCAAAGCGTAGTGTAGATTTTAATAAGAGATGAATATCAATTTCTCTCTGACTTCTCAACTAATACTCTGTATCTCTCTCTGTGAAATCTCTCTAGACTTAGCAATAATAGAATGAATGAAGAAGACGTCGATATAAGAACTGGCGCATTATGGTCAGTTAACCCAGTCATGGGTAACTGTCCATAACTCCCACTAAGGCCATGTTTGGCTAGTATAAAAGACTTATACCCAATTAATTTAATAAAACCTCTTATACTATAGTTTAAATTATGTCACACCCACTTGCACAATAATTCATATATCTTATTTAATATAAATAAAACATAATAACTTCTCATAATTTCACATAGTCATATAATTAATTTCTCATTAATAAATAATGTCAAATTATTAACTCTCTAATTAATAATTAAATTAATTAAAATAACATCATACTTAATAAATTATTTCATTTAATTTAATAAGCTCAGATGATTACATATTTGAATAGTAATTATTCTCTACATTAATTTAATAAATGTAACACATATAATTAAATTAATCTACCACAATCGCATCAAATAATTATTAAATCTAATAATTAAATCATCAAAAAATATTTATTTAATTCAAATTATAATAAAATTAAACTACAAAAATCTCGTTCGTCACATGAGTATCACCATTCAATAACTAATCAACTACTATCAAGTGAAGTAAGAAGGTCCAAGTCAGAAGGACTTGAAGAGTTCTAAGTGAACTGTGAAGAACCAAGTCTGCTGGACTTGAAGAGTTCAAAAGTGAACTGAGAAGTGCCAAAACTGCTGGTCTTGAAGGAATCTGTGAGATTCAGAAAGTGTAAAAGATATCCTTAGTGGATTTCCTACTCGAGGAGTAGAAGAGTGGACTAGGAGCTTTAAGTGCTCTTAACAACTTAAAATTATCGTGTCTCTTACATTCTCGCTATAACTGCTATAACTGCCACACTCTCATTAACTCACTATATCTTAAAGGTAGAACAAACAAATCTTAATTCCGCTGTGTTTGAATCTTTATCAAAACTAACAAAGTATTTCGAAAAGAATTTAAAATATCTATTCAACCCCCAATTCTAGATAACTATTGTGCCTCCGGGAACTAACAATAAAGTATGAATGTTGTAATTATTTTATATTATGACAAGAACACATGTAATGGTTATAAAGAACCTGGGTATGGTAATATTGTTTTGGAATATATAGAAGACATTTTCAGTCTTTTGAGGTATTTCAATCGAATGAATGTGTGAACTGTAGCACCGTGTAGCACCATCTGTCAGGTTGGAAGATACTCAAATTTGGGGGTGTCACATGAGTAGTAGAAGGGAGAAGATGATTGCGAGTGTAGTGTGAGACGTTTATCAGCAAAGTTAGTTTCATGGTTCTTCTTCCTATCTAGGGTTTTTGCTTCTGGTTCTGGACCTTTTGTGTAAGACCCCAACTTTTATGAATAAAGGTTATTTTTTCTTGAAATATATTTTTGAATATTATGGTGTGAATTTGATATAATGTTATAGTTGTGGGTATTATTTAAAAATTTTGCAAAGTAAGCAAGTGATTATATAATATTCGATTGGTCGGGGAATATTTGTTTTAACAAGGAATATTCGTACGATGGCACAATCATTGGTGGACCCCACAACGAAAGTATTGTCATAGTTAGAAATTATCTTTTTATAAAAATAACGGCAAAAACGACATATCATCCTCAGACGGACGGGCAGTCGTAGTTAGAAAACGACAGAAGCTATGGGCACGGATTTACGATTTAGCTCGGCATATCATCCTTAGACGGACGGGCAGTCGGAGAGGACCATTCAAACTTTTGAAGATCTATTAAGACTTTGTGTCCTTGACTTCAAGGCAAGTTGGGACAAGTTCTTACCATTGGTGGAGTTTTCCTACAACAACAGTTATCAAACAAGTATTGGCATGGCTCCATTTGAGGCGTTATATAGAAGAAAGTGTCGTTCTCCAGTATGTTGGGATGAGGTGGGTGAAGCAACGTTGTTGGGACCAGAGTTGGTACGTATGACTACGAAAAAGATTCAAACGATCCGACAACGTATAAAAACCTCACAAGATCGACAAAAGAGTTATGTTGATCTTCATCGAAAGGACGTGGAATTCGATATTGGAGATCATGTGTTGTTACGTGTTGCTCCATGGAAGGGAGTTACGAGATTTGGAAAGAGAGGAAAGCTCAACCCTCAATTCATTGGCCCATTTTTAATCCTCGATCGAGTAGGAACTGTGGCCTATAGACTCGCTTTACCGCCAAGTATGTCTCGTGTTCATAACGTTTTTCACATATCTATGTTACGTAAATATGTGAAAGACCCGAACCACATTATTGAATTAGAACCAGACGAGATAGAGGAAGATTTAACGTATGAAGAGTTACCTGTTAAAATCTTGGACAAAAAGGATCATATTCTACGCTCCAAGGTTATACCTCAAGTCAAAGTTTTGTGTAAAAACCACGATGTTGAGGAAATAACTTGGGAATTAGAATCTGAAATGAAATCAAGGTATCCTCACCTCTTCGACATACCAGGTACGCACCCTAATTTCGAGGATGAAATTTCATAAGAAGGGGAGGTTGTAAGACCCCAACTTTTTAAATAAAGATTAAATTTTTTCGAAATATATTTTTGAATATTATGGTGTGGATTTGATATAATGTTATAGTTATGGGTATTATTTACAAGTTTTGCAAAGTACGCAAGTTGTTATATAATATTCGATTGGTCGGGGAATATTCGTTTTAGCAGGAAATATTCGTACAATGGCACATTCATTGGTGGATCACACAACGGAATTATTGTTGGATTGAGAAAACGACAAAAATACTTTATGAAAATAACGGCGGAAGTTTTACCGTTAACTGTTGAAACACCTAGTGTTAAAAGTACAGTTATACGCATGGTTGCATAGTAGCACACGGTATTGATTACTGATGCTTATGTGAGAAGTCGCTCAGTTATACTCAATTATTGCTACAGTAATTACTGCATCATATCTCTCATATTATTGATTCAATTATTGTTACAGTATCATTTGCATAATATTTTATATTATGAAATTAATAATTGAGATGGCAAAGTTATTCATATTATTATTTAAAATATTGACAATGTCTAGAAGTTCTGTCAAGGAGAGGTTTGGTCACCTAATTGCGCGCCAATAAGGAGAAATCCTTATCGAAAAGCCCCCTCTTTCCTAGGAACGACCTGGTTGTTAAATATTGTGAGGTATAATATTAATGATGAATAAGTTCGTGTTGATTAAAGATGATATTGATAATTCCATTGTGTTGGGATTATTAGTGTTAGTGGAAATTGACATCTATTTCGATGATAATTGATGTCTGGGGGTTATATTGATAAATCGGGTAATTTATCGGATAAATAAGCAATTAATTGCTACTAATTCACATGCTTATATAACTATTTGTTCACATGTGTGTACTATTGAATCACATTCTTGTACTATTAGGGGAGTTGGTGCAAAATTGATAATACTTGCATGACTAAGTTAAAAATGGAGGTATAGATGGAGGTACTATACTGTAATTCGTATTTTTCACATGATTATACTATTGATTCACATTATTTGCTATTAGGGGAGTTGGTGCAAGTTTGATAATACTTGCAGGACTAAATTAAAAATGAAAAAAAAAGTTGGAGGTATTGTATGTAATTTTTTGAGCCCCAAAACGTGCAATTATCGAAACTATATTTTTCTATAAATAGAAGTTCATTCTTCCTTCATTTCTCACCAATTCATAAAAGCTTTAGATCGATTATTATAGAGAGAAATTAAAGAAAGAAGAAGACAAGTTTGCTACCTCACTATTCCAGTATCCAGTTTTTCTAAGGTAGGGAGTATTATTTCTTTCTTATCCATGAAGAGAACATCTGTTATTTCATTCTTTATTATTCTGTTGGAATAACTTGTATACGCGGGCTACCTTATACTTGGTGAAATTCTTCTGTTATTCCATTCTTTATCATTCTGTTGGAACATCCTGTCTGTTCATTTACGCCTGACCTGGTTCCATTATTTATCATTCTGTTGGAACATCTTGTCTTTGTGTTCTACGCCGGACCTAGTTCCATCTTTATTATTTTGTTAGAATATCCTGCTTGTGCGTTTTACGCCAGACCTGATTCCGTCTTTATTATTTTATTGGAATATCCTGTCTGTGCGTTTTACGCCGGACCTGATTCTGTTATTTATTATTCTGTTGGAATAACCTGCCTGTGCGGTCTATCGCATGCCTGGTGATTTCTTTTGTTATTCCATTCCTTATTATACTCAGTTGGTTAAAGTTTTGACTTCTATACTCCATGAAATTAGTGGAATATCTTTGATATTTGCGCTTCATCCAGTATCTTTTCATGGAAATATTCTTCTGAGCATTCTTGAAATTTACTCTACAAAGCTGTATCATGTTGACAATTTGGACGTTATTAGTTCATGGATAAATTAATTCTTGAACTTGTTTTATTGAATTCTTATATCATTGTCATCATCCTCATGTTTATATTTTGTTGAAAGTCATCTGTGGCCTATAATGCATAGATGGACTTGGTATGATTATGACCAGGGATTATTCGGTGTAATCATGATCGTAATGTTACAAATGATGTGGAAAAAGTCCACATTGGCCCGTAGTGCATTGATGGACAGTTGTTGGCATGATCATGACCATTAATGAATACACAAATATTCTTGGCCCGTAGTGCATGGATAATTGTGGTCGTGATACTAAAGAACATCCTTGGCCGTAGTGCAGGGGTGATTCGATGATGTGGATTATTTATTAAGCTGAGTCCCAGCGATAAAAGTTATGAAAAGCCTTCTAAATCATAAAAGATAGTAGATTTAATTCTCTACTTGACTCCTTTAATGGATTGCTTGTTCCGCTGCAGTTAAACTTGATGGTTGTTATATTGTATCAGTTTAACACTGTTGAAGGCTAACGATAATATATTCTGCATTATCTTAGTCATAATATTTCTTACTGGGCTAGTTGAGTTCACCCTTTTACTTTTATTGTTCTCTTCAGGAAATAAGAACGTAGCAGGGACTAGTCGGGGAACGGAGTGACGAACCAGATGATAGCATTAGTAGTCCTCACTATTCAGTGAAATAGAGGAAAATAATTGTAATAATATTGAATTTGAGTTTGTATATTGTCTAAACGACAATATTTGTATTAAAACTCACAGCTTATGTTTTGTCGTACTTTACACGACAGTTGTATAATTAAGTTGTATTTGTATTATGTACCATGTATTTGACTTCTCGAATAGGTGATGTATACCTATTTCAAGGGCGTCCATAGTTGGTATCAAAGCTTAGGGATATGATCCCTGGCTAAGATGTGAGACTAGAACTAGGAGGGGAGAGACGGGGAATTCCTTCGCTAGTATGACCTACCTAAGTTTATTTGGTATTTAATTAGTTGGTCAGAGTATATGGATAATATGTTGCATGTCAATTAACCCTTATTTTGTGGCAGTATTTGAAAATGGCATCCGAGAATATTGAGAATAGAAATGGAGCACAAGGGACCGTTGAGTCTCCACATATCAACAATCAGAATAATGTGCATCAGGAAGGCGACAATCCTCATGCAAACAACAACACTGACAAAATGATGAACGATGGAATGTTCAGAGGCTTTATGCAATTCATGAAACATATGGTGAGAGCGGCTCTTGTCCAAAATATAGGTGGAAATACTTGAAACTCTCGGACTGTTACCGCTAAACAGTTCAAGGAGCTGGGACCACCGGAGTTTATTGGAGAGACAAAACCACTTAAGGCTGAAGCGTGGATAAAGCAAATCACCAAGATATTTGATGTCTTGGGATGCTCCGAGGAACAAAAGGTTCCCTTCGCCACCTTCATGTTGCGTGAAGAGGAAGATTACTGGTGGGAATCTGTAAAACGTACCCAGCCTGACGCACTCAAGATGTCTTGGGAGAAGTTCCAAGAGCTATTCAATGACAAGTACTTTTCCGAAAGTATTCGTCACATGAAAGAGGTGGAGTTTATTAAGTTGGAGCAAAACAATATGACCGTGTCGCAATACGAGGCTAAATTTGCGGAGTTATCCCGGTTTGCATCCCATTTGGTCGATAATGAGGAACGAATGACGCGAATGTTTTTAAGAGGTTTAAAACCGGAGATACGTCAATATCTTATTTCTCATAAACTGTGTTTGTATTCAGATGTTGTAAATAGGGCTCAGTTATTGGAGCGTGATAACGAGTCAACGCAACCAAGAGAAAGCAGTCGGCAGAATGAAAATACAAGTGGTAACAGTCATCGAAACGGTGACAACAAGCGTGGAGGGAATCAACATGCCAGAAATGGTAACCACTTCGGTGGTAATCATAGCCAAGACAATAAAAATGGACATTTCAAGAAAAGGAGATTCAAAAATGATGGAAAGACGCCAGCACCAGCACCCGTTGTTAAGGAAGAAGAACGAGCACCTATCATATGCTTCAAATGCGGAGGGGAGGGACACATCAGTCCAAACTGCGTGATGTCATTCAAAGCATGTTATAATTGTGGAAGGGAAGGTCACTTAGCTTGATTTTGTCATTCACCGAATACAAGTTTAGCTAGGATGGAGGCACCAAAGGCCGTCCCAGAAAAGTTAAAGCCGGTAGTGCAAGAGAGAGCGTTTGTTGTGACCTCCCAGAAAGCAAGGAACCAGAACGAGGTTATCACGGGTAAGCTTATCATAAACTCTAGTGAAGTCTATACCTTATTTGATACCAGTTCTACCCATTCTTTTATTTCTCCTACTTGAGCTCAACGTTTAAATTCGACTCCGGAGAAATTAAACTTTGACTTATCTGTTGAAACTCCATTAGGAGAAACCTTCATTACATCCACTGTTTATAATTCTTGTTTGATTCAAATCGGTAACCGCACGTTACCTGTCGATCTTATCTCCTTAAAAATACTTGCATTTGATGTGATTCTAGGGATTGATTGGTTAACTACGCATCATGCTAAAATTGATTATTTTCATAAGGTTGTTAGCTTTCATATTCCTAATAAACCTATTATGCTTAATTCAAGCGACCAAACCATTAAAATCAATCACTACCATCTCAAGCCATAAAGCTATTTGTTTATTGAAAACGGATGTCAAGCTTTCTTAGCTCATGTCACGGATTTAAACAAAAATACGCCGATTTGAAGTATATTTCTATTGTTAATAAATTTCTGACGTATTTCAAAGAACTTCCCGCCTACCCCGTGAGCGTGAAGTTGAATTTTGTATCAACCTTGAACCCTATTACAAAACCCATTTCCAAAGCCCCATATCGAATGGCTTCTATTGAACTTCGTGAGTTCAAGACCCAATTGCAGGAATTGTTAGACATTGGTTTCATTCGTCCCTAAGACGCGTCTCCTTGGGGTGATCCTGCTCGCTTAAGTGAAAAGAAAGATGGGAGTATGCGACTTTGTATTGATTACTGGGAGTTGAATCATGTCACCATCAAAAATAGATTGCCACATATTGATGACCTGTTTGATCAGTTACAAGAAGCACAAATTTTTTCAAAGATCAATCTTCGTTCTGGATATCATCAGCTGAAGGTTAAAACTGAGGATATTCCAAAGACTGCCTTCAGAACTCGGTATGGGCATTATGAATTCTTAGTCATGCCTTTTGGATTGACTAATGCTCCTGCTGCCTTCATGGATATGATGAACCGAGTATTCAAGGAATATTTGGATCATTTTGTGGTCGTCTTTATTAATGACATCCTCATATATTCCAAAAGCCGTGAAGATCATGAGCAACACTTGAGGCTGATACTCCAAAAGCTTCGTGAAAACAAGCTATATGCCAAGTTGAAGAAATACGAGTTCTGGCTTGAGGAAGTTGCATTCCTTGGGCACGTGATATCAAGTCATGGAATATCTGTTGACCCAGCAATGATTTAAGCTATTCAAAGCTGGGAGCAACCTAAATCGATGATCAAGTCGTAGCTTTTCGGATTAGTCGGTTATTATCTGAGATTCGTGGAAGGATTTTCTCGAATCGCTACTCCATTAACTCAATGACTCAAAAAGATACAAAGTTTGTTAGAGCGAGGAATGTGAGAAGAGTTTTCAAGAACTCAAGAGGAGACTCATTTCAAAGACTGCTCGACAATACCATCCTGCTCTTGGGATTTGTCATCTACAAAGGTGATGCTTCGAGCAAAGGGTTAGGATGTGTTCTCATGCAACATGGGAAAGTCATAGCCTTTGCGCCTCATGACAACTCAAAGAATATGAGAGGAATTACCCTACTCATGATCTAGAGTTGGCGGTTGCTTTTTTTGCTTAAGATTTGGAGGCATTACTCCGTATGGAGAGAAGGTGGAGATCTACACGGATCATAAAAGCCTCAAATATTTCTTCACCCAAAAGGAATTCAACATGCGACAACGACGTTGGCTGGAACTATTGAAAGATTATGATCATACCATCCTGGAAAAGCGAATGTGGTAGCTGACGTACTGAGTAGAAGATCATATGCGGGTACAAGTGTAATATTGTCAACGCAAAGGCCCATTTTGTATGACTTGCAAAGGATGGAGTTAGAGATAAAGACTCCAGGGACCCACATGATGATGGCAAATATACGAGTAGAACCAACTTTAATCGATAAAGTTAAAGTCGCTTTCAGCTACTGACACGGAGCTAATACGTATGAAGAAGAAAGTGCATGAAGGTGCTATCTTTGGGAAGCAAGAATCGATGAGGAAGGAATACTTGAGTCAACTCCGGACTTTGTGTTCCTAACAACCCCGATTTAAAGTATAAAATCATGATGGAGGCGCACAACACACCGCTTGCAATCCATCTCAGGGAGTACCAAAATGTATCGTGATCTTGACATACATTTTGGTGGAGCAATATGAAGAGAGAGATAGCAGAGTTTATCTCAAGGTGTTTAACTTGTCAACGAGTCAAGGCGGAGCATCAAGTACCAAAAGGTCCATTACTATGGATTTCGTTACTGGTCTTCCCAAGGTTTCTCAAGGCATAGATGCAATTTGGGTCATTGTTGATAGATTGACCAAGTCTGCTCATTTTCTATCTATACAAGAAACTTATACACTTGAACGTCTTGCTCATATATACATAAACGAGATTATAAGACTGCATGGTATGCCAGTATCCATAGTTTCTGATCGAGACCCAAGATTCACTTCATGATTTTGGGTTAGTTTATAAAAAGCTATGGGCACGAATTTACGATTTAGCTAGGCATATCATCCTCAGATGGACGGGCAATCGGAGAGGACCATTCAAACTTTTGAAGATCTATTAAGACTCTGTGTCCTTAACTTCAAGGGAAGTTGGGACAAGTTCTTACCATTAGTGGAGTTTTCCTATAACAACAGTTATCAAGCAAGTATTGGCATGGCTCCATTTGAGGCGTTATATAGAAGAAAGTGTCATTCTCCAGTATGTTGGGATGAGGTGGGTGAAGAAACGTTGTTGGGACTGGAGTTGATATGTATGACTACGAAAAAGATTCAAACGATCCGATAACGTATAAAAACTTCACAAGATCGACAAAAGAGTTATGCTGATCTTCATCAAAAGGACGTGGAATTCGATATTGGAGATCATGTGTTGTTACGTGTTGCTCCATGGAAGGGAGTTACGAGATTTGAAAAGAGAGGAAAGCTTAACCCTCGATTCATTGGCCCATTTTTAATCCTCGATCGAGTAGGAACTGTGGCGTATAGACTCGCTTTACCTCTAAGTATGTCTCGTGTTCATAATGTTTTTCACATATCTATGTTACGTAGATATAAGAAAGACCCGAACCACATTATTGAATTAGAACTAGACGAGATAGAGGAAGATTTAACGTATGAAGAGTTACCTGTTAAAATCTTGGACAAAAAAGATCATATTCTACGCTCCAAGGTTATACCTCAAGTCAAAGTTTTATGGAAAAATCAAGATGTTGAGGAAATGACTTGGGAATTAGAATCCGAAATGAAATCAAGGTATCCTCACCTCTTCGACATACCAGGTACGCACCCTAATTTCGAGGAACAAATTTCATAAGAATGGGAGGTTGTAAGACCCCAACTTTTAAAATAAAGATTAAATTTTCTAGAAATATAATTTTGAATATTATGGTGTGGATTTGATATAATGTTATAGTTGTGGGCATTATTTACAAGTTTTGCAAAGTACGCAATTTATTATATAATATTCGATTGGTCGGGGAATATTCATTTTAGCAGGGAATATTCGTACAACGGCACAATCATTGGTGGACCCCACAACGGAATTATTGTCGGATTGAGAAAACGACAAAATTCTTTATGAAAATAACGACAGAAGTTTTTACTGTTAATCTGTTGAAACACCCGGTGTTAAAAAAATGATTATCGTGTGGTTACATAGTAGCACACGGTATTGATTATTGATGCTTATGTGAGAAGTCACTCAGTTATACTCAATTATTCCTACAGTAATTGCTGCATCATATCTCTCATATTATTGATTCAATTATTGTTACAGTATCATTTGCATAATATTTTATATTATTAAATCAATAATTGAGATGGCAAAGTTATTCATATTATTATTTGCAATATTGACAATGTCTAGAAGTTCTGTCAAGGAGAGGTTTGGTCACCTAATTGCGCGCCAATAAGGAGAAATCCTTATCGGAAAGCCCCCATTTTCCTGGGAACGACCTGGTTGTTAAATATTGTGAGTTATAATATTAATGATGAATTCGTGTTGATCAAAGATGATATTGATAGTTCCATTGTGTTGGGATTATTAGTGTTAGTGGAAATCGACATCTATTCCGATGATAATTGGTGTCCGGGGGTTATATTGATAAATCGGGTAATTTATCGGATAAATGAGCAATTAATTTCTACTAATTCACATGCTTATATAACTATTTGTTCACATGTGTGTACTATTGAATCACATTCTTGTACTATTAGGGGAGTTGGTGCAAAATTGATAATACTTGCATGACTAAGTTAAAAATGGAGGTATAGATGGAGGCACTATACTGTAATTCGTATTTTTCACATGATTATATTATTGATTCACATGATTGAACTATTGATTCACATTATTTACTATTAAGAGAGGTGGTGCAAGTTTGATAATACTTGCAAGACTAAATTAAAAATGAAAAAAAGTTGGAGGTATTGTATGTAATTTTTCAAGCCCCAAAACGTACAATTATCAAAACTATATTTTCCTATAAATAGAAGCTCATTCTTCCTTCATTTCTCACCAATTCACAAAAGCTTTAGAGCGATTATTATAGAGGGAAATTATAGAAAGAAGAAGAGAAGTATGCTACCTCACTATTCCAGTATCCAGTTTTTTTAAGGTAGGGAGTATTATTTCTTTCTTATCCCTGAAGAGATCTTTTGTTATTCCATTCTTTATTATTCTGTTGGAATAACCTGTATACGCGGGCTATCTTATACTTGGTGAAATTCTTCTGTTATTCCATTCCTTATCATTCTGTTGGAACATCATCACATGCATGTGTTTTACGCCAAGACTCGGTTCCATTATTTATCATTCATTGGAACATACCGTCATAAGTTCTCACGCCTTAGGACCTAGTTCCGCCTTTTATTATTTTGTTGGAATATCCTGCCTGCGCATGCGTTTTACATCTGGACTGATTCCGCTCTTTATTATTTTGTTAGAATATCCGTCTGCATGCGTTTCTGTGGGACCGATTCCATTATTTATTATTCTGTCAAAATAACTTTTGCTTGCGCGGGCCTATCGCATGCCCGGTGATTTCTTTTGTTATTCCATTCCTTATTATACTCAGTTGGTTAAAGTTTTGACTTCTATACTCCATGAAATTAGTGGAATATCCTTGATATTTGCTCTTCATCCAGTATCTTTTCATGGAAATATTCTTCCGAGCATTCTTGAAATTTACTCTACAAAGCGAGATCATATTGACAATTTGGGCGTTATTAGTTCTGGATAAATTAATTCTTGAACTTGTTTTATTGAATTCTTATATCATTGTCATCATCCTCATGTTTATATTTTGTTGAAAGTCATCATGGCCTATAGTGCATAGATGAACTTGGTATGATTATGACAAGGATTATTCTTGTAATCATGATCTTAATGTTACAAATGATGTGGAAAAAGTCCTCATTGGCCGTGAAGGCATTGATGGACGTTGTTGGCATGATCATGACCATTAATGAATACACAAATATTTTTGGCCCGTGAGTGCATGGATAATTATGGTCGTGATACTAAAGAATATCTTTTGGCCGTAAAGCGGGGTGATTCGATGATGTGGATTATTTATTGTCGAGTCCCAAATGATAAAAGTGATGAAAAACCTTCTAAATCATAAAAGATAGTAGATTTAATTCTCTACTTGACTCTTTTAATGGATTGCTTGTTCCACCGCAGCTAAACTTGATGGTTGTTATATTGTATCGCTTTTAACATCGTGAAGGCTAACGATAATATATTCTCGCATTATCCTAGTAATAATATTTTCTCTCGGGCTAGTTGAGCTCACCCTTTTTACTTTTATTGTTCTCTTGAGAAATGAGAACGTAGCGAGGACTAGTCGGGAAGCGGAGTGACGAACGAGATGATAGCATTAGTAGTCCTCACTATTCAAAGGAAATAGTGGAAAATAAATGTAATAATATTGAATTTGAGTTTGTATATTGTCTAGACGCGACAATATTTGTATTAAAACTCACAACCTTATGTTTTGTCGTACTTTACACGACAATTGTATAATTAAGTTGTATTTGTATTCTGTACCATGTATTTGACTACTCAGAATAGGTGATGTATACCTATTTTGGTGCGTCATAGTAAAAGTACAGTAATACGCGTGGTTGCATAGTATTACACGGTATTGATTATTGATGCTTACGTGAGAAGTCACTCAGTTATTGTAAGACCCCAACTTTTATGAATAAAGAATAATTTTCTCAAAATATATTTTTGAATATTATGGTGTGGATTTGATATAATATTATAGTTGTGGGTAATATTTACAAATTCTACAACGTAAGCTAGTGGTTATATAATATTCGATTGGTCGGGGAATATTCATTTTAATAGGGAATATTCGTACGACGGCACATTCATTGGTGGACCCCACAACGGAAGTATTGTCGTAGTTAGAAAATGACAAAATTATCTTTCTATAAAAATAACGGCAGAGGTATTACCGTTAAAACTATTGAACTACCCCGTAGTAAAAGTACAGTAATACGCGTGGTTGCATAGTAGCACACGGTATTGATTATTGATGCTTACGTGAGAAGTCACTCAGTTATACTCAACTATTGCTACAGTAATTGCTGCATCATATCTCTCGTATTATTGATTTAATTATTGTTACAGTATCATCTACATAATATGTTATATTATTAAATTAATAATTGAGACGGCAAAGTTATTCATATTATTATTTGCTATATTGACAATGTCTAGAAGTTCAGTCAAGGAGAGGTTTGGTCACCTAATTGCGCGCCAATAAGGAGAAATCCTTTTCCGAAAGCCCCCTCTTTCCTGGGAACGACCTGGTTGTTAAATATTATGAATTATAATATTAATGATGAATAAGTTCGTGTTGATTAAAGATGAATTTTATAGTTCCATTGTGTTGGAATTATTTGTGTTAGTGGAAATTGACATTTGTTTCGATAATAATTGATGTCTGGAGGTTATATTGTTCAATCGGGTATTCGGGGCACTTTTCGTGTCAGAGTACTATTCACGAGTTACTATTCACGAGTTACTATTCATGAGTTACTATTCATGAGTTACTATTCACGAGTTACTATTCATGGGGTACTATTCACCCGTAAGATATATTTCTTTTCGGTCCATATCATTTTTTGGTACAATATTATTCCATGAGGAGATGTGCTAATTTTTCAGACCGTTGGTTGAAGATATAATAGTAAATCAATATGGACCACTGGTGGAAAGTTATAATAGTAAATCAATATGGTTCGCTGGTTTAAAGTTTTAATAGTAAATCAGTATGGACCGTTGCTTTAAGTTTTAATAGTAAACCAATATGGACCGTCCGTTTAAAAGTAAATCAATCTGGATTGTTCATGAATTAGTTACTATTCAGTCCATTCTCTTATAAATAGAAGCTCATTCCTTCATTATTTCTTACGAATTCACTGAAACTCTAGAGAGAGAAACCATAGAGAGAAAGAAGAAAAGTATTTTGCTACTTCACTACTCCAATATCCAGTTTCTTCTAAGGTAGGGGATATTATTTGTTGTACTCGTAAGGGGTATTCTTTCTTTCTTATTCGTGAAGAGAGCTTCTGTTATTCCATTCATATTATTCTGTTGGAATAACCTGTCTATGCAAAGTACTGCATACATGGTAAAATTCTTCTAATATTCCATTCTTTATTATTCTGTCAAAATATCATGTTTGTGCGTTTACGCCGGACCTTGTTCCATTATTTATTATTCTGTTGGGAATAACCTGTCTGTGCAGTCTATCCACGCATGGTGAATCCTTCAGTTATTCCATTCTTTATTATTCTCGTGGAATAACTCGCCTATGTGGATTACCACATGCATGGTGAATGATCCTTTGTATTCATTCCTTATTAAATTATGGAAATGATCTCAGATATCGTGTTACCGCATGGCGCGGTGAAAATCGATTTTCAGTTTCATATATTCTATTATACTCAGTTGGTTAAAGTTTTGGCTTCTATACTCCATGAAATTAGTGGAATATCCTTGATATTTGCGCTTCATCCAATATCTTTTCATGGAAATATTCTTCTGAGCATTCTTTAATTTTACTGCACAAAGCAGTATCATGTTAACAATTTGGACGTTATTGAGTTCAGGATAAATTAACTTATAAATCTTTAAAATTTATTCTTGAACTTGTTTTATTGAATTGTCATCTTCCTCATGTTTATATTATGTTGAAAGTCATCTTTGGCTTACGTGCATAGATGCACTTGGTATGATTGTGACCAGGGATTATTCGGTATAATCATGACCGTAATGTGACGAATGATGTGGTAAAAGTCCTCATTGGCCTGTAGTTCAATGGTGGACAGTTGTTGGTATGATTATGACCAGGGATTATTCGGTATAGTCATGACCATTGATGATTACATGAATATCCTTGGCCGTGGAGCAGGGATGATTCGATTTTATTTATTAAGCTGTGTCTCAGCGATAAGGTTGATGAAAAAAATTTTAAATCATAGAAGACAGTATATTTTATACCTTACTTGACTCTTCTAATGGATTGCTTGATCCGCTGCAGTTAAACTTGTTGTCTATTATATTCTATCAGTTTAACATTATTGAAGGCTAATGATAATTTATTCTGCATTATCTTAGTCATAATATTTCTTCTTTGGGCTAGTTGAGCTCACCCTTTCTTTCAATTGTTCTCTTCGTAAAATGAGAATTTAGTCGGGACTAGTCGGGGGAACAGGTGATGGTCCTAGATGGTGCATTAGTAGTCCTCACTATTCCGTGAAATAAAGGTCATAATAAATGTAATGAGGACTCCATTGAGTGTGGATATTATCTAGATGACAATATTTGTATTAAAACTCCAAATTATATTTTGTCGTATTTTACACGAATCGTCAGTATAATTAAGTTGTATTTGTATTCAAGATTACCTTGTCCGGGCGACTAAGATGGGTGATGTATACCTGTTTTGGGGGCGTCACAGTTATACTCAATTATTGCTATAGTAGTTGTTGCATAATATCTCTCATATTATTGATTCAATTATTGTCACAGTATCATCTGCATAATATCTTATATTATTAAATCAATAATTGTGACGACAAAGTTATTCGTATTATTATTTGAAATATTGACAATGTCTAGAAAGTTCTGTCAAGGAGAGATTTGGTCACCTAATTGCGCGCCAATAGAGAGAAATCCTTATCAGAAAGTCCCCTCTTTCCTGTGAATGATCTGATTATTAAATATTGTGAGTTATACTATTAATGATGAATAAGTTCGTGTTGATTAAAGATGAAATTGATATTTCCATTGTGTTGGGATTATTAGTGTTAGTGGAAATCGACATCTATTTCGATAATAATGGATGTCTGGAGGTTATATTGACCAATTGGGTAATTAATCGGATAAATGAGCAATTAATTGCTATTAATTCACATGCTTATAACTATTTGTTCGCATGTGTGTACTATTGATTCACATGCATGTACTATTAGGGGAGGTGGTGCAAGATTGATAATACTTGCATGACTAAATTAAAAATGGAGGTATAGATGAAGGTACTATACTGTAATTAATTATTTCACATGATTATACTATTTATTCACATGATTGTACTATTGATTCACATGATGTACTATTAGGGGAGGTGATGCAAGTTTGATAATACTTGCAGGACTAAATTAAAAATGAAAGAAAAGATGAAGGTATTATACTGTAATATTTCGATCCCCAAAACGTGCAATTATCGAAACTATGTTTTCCTATAAATAGAAGCTCATTCTTATTTCATTCTCACCAATTCACTAAGACTCACAAGAGCAATTATCGAAAGAGAAGCTATAGAGAGAGAAGCTTTAGAGAGAAAGTAGAAGAGAAGTCTGCTACCTCACTATTCCAGTATCCAGTCTTCTTTTGAGGTAAGGGATATTATTTTTTTCAGTATTCATAGGAATAATATTGTCTTCCATACTCTGTAGTATGTGATTATTATTATTTCATCTCGTATTCCTGATTATACACTCATTTTGCTAAAGTATTGCTTCTATACTCCGTGAAATTAGTAGAATATCCTTGAAATTTGCGCTTCATCTAGTATCGTTTTACAAGGATATTTTCTGCACATTCTTGTTAAATTTTAAGATTTTCATGTAGGAGTACTGTCCATGAGTAGTATTCATTTTTATGGTACTATTCACAAAGTACTATTCACGGGATACTATTCACAAAGTATTATTCACGGGTACTATTCACAAAGTACTATTCACGGGTACTATTCACAAAGTACTATTTACGAGTACTATTCACAAAGTACTAATCACGGGGTACTATTCTCGAAGTACTATTCACGGGGTACTATTCACTCGGGTACTATTCACCCGGAGAATTATTCATGACAAAAATTGATTTCTTTGTTGTCCAAATCATTTTTGATACAATATTATTCTTTAATTTTACTCCACAAAGCAGTATCATGTTGACAATTTGGACATTATTGAATTATGGATAAATTAAGTTATAATCTTTAAAAATTTATCATTTGCTTTCTTTAAATTGAATTCTTATATCATTGTCATTATCCTCATGCTTATATTGTGATAAAAGTCATCTGTGGCTTATGTGCATAGATGTACTATTGATTGGTATGATTATGACCAGGGATTTTTCGGTATAATCATGACCGTAATGTTATAAATGATGTGGTAAAAAAAATCCTCATTGGCCTAATGCATTGATGGACAGTTGTTGGCATGTAGTGGTATTTTGCACAAGCCTGCCAGAGCCATGGGTCATTATTGCTGGCAAAAAAAAGTCGATCATGAGATCGACTTTAGCGCTGGCGTGAGTTGGGGTCATGACATCGATTTTGGCGCCGAGGTAGCCGAATTTACAAAGATCTGAAACACGAGAGCACGAAGAATGAAATGTAACAAAGCTAACTTCTGTCTCTTTAATAGCTTCTAGCAGCTAAATTAACACACATATAACTTATGTAAATTACACATAACCTTTACCCATCATAGATATACCAATTTAAAACAACTAAACAACAATCTTAGAAAGATTAAATCCTTGAATGCCATATTTTTAAACAAAAACTCCATTTTTTTGACATTTGTTTAACACATTGAGCACGGTAACCATAGTTATACACCAAATTTATTCCTTTGAACTACGTTCTCTTTAAGTCTTATCCAATTAATATATACAAGGTTCAATTTCACAATTGGCTCACAATAAAATACTAATTTTTGTACCCCTACAAACTACGTTCATACATATGTTCACTGTAAAAACATTCTTTCTTTTAAACGTAATTAACATAACACTGTAAAAACATTCTTTCTTTTAAACGTAATTAACATACAATTACATATATATATATATATATATATATATATATATATATATACTAGTTATAACATTACAATTATATATGCACATCATTTTCATCACCAATTATAACATTTAGGATTACATAAAATTTGTAAAAACTTCATCCTACCGTCAAGAACACAAAAATTTTAAACTATATCGTAAAATATATTAACACATATATGTATATAATATAATATTAAACTTATGTAACATACCTTCTGTTAACTCTTTGCTCACCACAGCTAACTATTTGAAAGACTCAAGAACTCTCGCTTGATTCTCTTTCTCAGACTCTCTCAAACCTCTGAAAACTCTTTTCCTTTCTTAGTTATCAATATAGGCCAAATACACTATACATAAAGATCAAAACCAACACATGATTTACAAACGTCTAAAACCGACGTCTACTAATTGTCCTTATTAAATTATCAGTTACCATAATTAATATATTTTATTTATTTAATTTATATTATTAAAATTCAAAAATCAAAAATCCAAAAGCCATAAGGCTCTGTTTGGCAAAACTCTTTAAAACTAAAGACTTAATATATTTAAGCCTTGTTTGGCAAAACTAAATAAAACTCCTTTAATTTATTTTAATAACGCATTTATAGCATAGTTATTTGTCACACTTTTATTACCAAATTAAATAAAAATATTATAATAATCCATTTAATCCCTATCAACTCTCTAACTTAATTTATTAATTAAATTAGAATATTATCTCATAATAATTAATTTCCCTAACTCCTTAATTATTTATTTAACAAATAATTAACCAAATTAAATCAAATCAAATTAAACAAATATTTATTCAACAATAAACACATCCATTAAAATATTTATATAACTCAATAAATATTTTGAATTACAATTTAAAATTCTGGAGTGTTACATCCTTCCCTCCTTACAAGGATTATGTCCCCAGAATCACAACTCAAACAAATTATTCGTCACATTCTTCCCTACTTACAAAGATTTTGTCCCCAGAATCGAAGACATAGATTAAAAAATAACTCAGGGTAATTTTTCATCATTTTATCTTCGAGTTCCCACGTAACTTCTTCAGCATTGTGGTTCCTTCATATCACCTTCACAGAAGGTATTACTTTATTCTTGAGCACTTGTTCTTTCCTGTCAACTATCTGGATAGGAATCTCTTTATAGGACAAGTCCTTATAAAACTGCAATGGTTCGTACTCAATCACGTGCTTGTAATCGGGTTTATACGGTCGTAACACCGAAACATGAAAAACATTATGAACGTTTTCCAACTCTGGAGGTAGAGCTACCTCGTAAGCCACTTCTCCTACTCTTCGCAGCACTTCGAAGGGTCTAATAAACCTTGGGCTTAGCTTTCCCTTTTTACCGAAACGAATTTTCCCCTTCCAAGGAGAAACTTTTAAGAACACATAATTTCCTACGTCAAACTCACGATCTTGTCTGTGTTGATTAGCATACTTCTTCTGTTTGTCTTGAGCAACTACCAATCTTGTTCTGATGAGTTTGACAACCTTAGCAGTTTGTTGTACTAATTCTGGTCCTAATATTTGGCGTTCACCGACTTCATCCCAGCACAGTGGAGTTCTGCACTTCCTGCCGTATAATTCTTCGTAAGGCGGCATGCCGATGCTTGCGTGGTAACTATTGTTGTAGGAAAATTCCACCAATGATAAATGTTCATCCCAGCTCCCTTTGAAATCCATGATGCATGCCCTAATCATATCTTCCAATGTCTGGATTATTCGTTCTCTTTGGCCATCTGTTTGCGGATGATATGTCGTACTCATTTTCAACTGTGTTCCCAAGCATTCTTGTAGTCTCTTCCAGAAGTTTGACGTGAATCGCGGCTCTCTATCTGACACAATTGACACTGGCACTCCATGTCTCGAAACGATCTCTTTAACGTACAACCTTGCCAACTGATCAAGATTGAACCTAATCTTTATTGGCAAAAAGTGTGCTGATTTTGTCAGTCTGTCCACTATCACCTAAATCGCATCGCATCCTCTCTAAGTAGTTGGAAGACCCACCACAAAATCCATTGTGATGTGTTCCCACTTCCATTCCGGTATTTCCAATAGTTGAAGTAATCTGCTTGGTCTTTGATGCTCGGCCTTAACTCTTTGACATGTTAAGCACTTTACGACACATTCTGCAACATCTCTTTTTATGTTTGGCCACCAAAAATATCGTCGTAAATCTTGATACATCTTCGTACTTCCTAGATGAATCGAGTATCTTGAATTATGAGCTTCGGTCAAGATTTCGTCTTTAATCTCTGGTACAGCTGGAACCCAGATTCTTCCCTCGAATCTCAATAACCCTTCGGTATCGATCTTGTATGTCACTTCATCACTCTCAACCACTTTCTTTTTAATTTTCCCACATTCTTCATCTTGTAGTTGAGCATTATTAACTTTGTCCACCAAAGTTGGACTAGCTTCTATCTGGAATAGTCGTTCATCGGATTCTTTTGGAAATTTAATTTCCAACTCTAGTTTTTCCATTGCTGAAATAAGCTCCTCCTGAGTGGTTATCGGCATCAACTTTTCCCGACCTTTCCTACTTAAAGCATCTGCAACCACATTCTCTTTGCCTGGATGATAAAAGATCTCACAATCGTAATCTTTTATCAATTCCATCCATCTTTTTTGACACATGTTCAGGTCCTTCTGAGTTAAAATATACTTCAGACTCTTATGGTCCGTGTAGATCTCACATTTTTCTCCATAGAGATGTGTGTCCATATCTTTAGAGCAAATACCACTACAGCCAACTCTAAATCATGAGTCGGATACCCTTTCTCATAGTCCTTCAGTTGCCTTGATGCGTATGCAATAACTTTGTCATTCTGTATAAGAACACAACCCAATCCTTTATGTGAGGCATCACTATACACCACAAAGTTTCCTGTATTATGTGGTAATGATAACACATGTGCCACACTTAATTTCTTCTTCAAATCTTGAAAACTTTCTTCACACTTCTCCGTCCAAACAAATTTTATAGTTTTCCTTGTCAAATTTGTTAATGGAGTGGCTATCATGGATAAATCGTCTATAATAACCGGCCAGTCCTAAGAAACTTCTCACCTCCGAAGGTGTTCTTGGTTGTTCCCAATTGATTACGGCTTCAACTTTTGATGGATCCACTAAAATCCCATCTTTGTCAATTATATGCCCCAGAAATTATACACGATCTAGCCAAAATTCACACTTAGAGAATTTCGCGTATAACTTTTCTTTTCTTAGTGTCTCCAATGTCAAACATAAATGTTCCACGTGTTCTTCTTGAGATTTGGAGTATACCAAGATGTCATCGATAAATACCACCACAAAATTGTCTAAGAATTGTTTAAATACCCTTTTCATCAAATCCATGAATGCAGTAGGGGCATTGGTCAAACCAAAAGACATCACTAGAAACTCGTAATGTCCGTACCAAGTTATGAATGTCGTTCTAGGTACATCCTCCTTCCTTAACTTTAATTGATAATACCCACTTCTCAAATCTATTTTTTAGAAGTATTTAGCACTCTTCAATTGATCAAACAAGTCGTCTATTCTTGGCAACGGATATTTATTCTTAATAGTGGCTTTGTTTAACTCCCTATAATCAATGCAAAGACGCATTAACCCATCCTTCTTCTTCATGAATAATATCGGTGCTCCCCACGGTGACACACTCGGCTAAATGTATTTCTTATCTAACAGCTCCAGCAGTTGTATCATCAGTTCCTTCATCTCTACCGGAGCCATTCTGTACGGGGCCTTCGATATCGGGGCTGTTCCCGGTGCTAAGTCGATCACGAACTTAATCTCTCTGTCAGGCGAAAGTCCTGGCAAATCATTTAGAAACACATCTACAAATTCCCTAACCACTGGTATCTCTTCCAGTTTCACACCTTTCTTCTGAGTATCGACTATGTAAGCTAAATAACCCACACAGCCTTGACTCAAAAATTTCTTGGCCTGCATAATCGTCAGACATCTCGCATGTCTAGGCGATTTGCTACCATAGAAAACTACATTTGACGGAGTCATAAGGTTTACACATTTCTTTTGGCAATCAATTATCGCTCCATAATTGAACAGTCAATCCATTCCAAAAATAACATCAAACTCTCCAAGTTTTATCGGAATTAAATCTACCATCATGATATTTCCCTTAATATTCACCATACAATCCTTGTATACGAACCTAACATGAATTACTTGTTGGGTTTCAGCACATAAAAATGCAGCAGAAATTAAACAATTTAAAGTGCAATTTCGAAACCCTAAAATAGGATCCATGCGAAAACCAAATTAATTCAATGGTTAGAAATTTATATCGATTATTGAAGCTAGAATCGATGCGGTCGAATCTCCAATGCAATCCAAACGAACTGCGTCTCTACGGTATCCACACGAACTCTCCGCGAATCGTCGTACGATCTTCAGAAAAGGGAACCGCGGTACTATCCACCAAGGATGAGGATTTTTGAAACTATTTTTTTTCTCTAGTCTCTCTCTAAGAGCGGCTAGGGTTTTTAGGTTATGATTCGTTACCTAAAAATGGCTGCTATATATCATATATATATAGTAGTTAATAGGAATTAATCAAAAACCCTAATCTAATAAAATTCGAATTAATATATGTATATATCTTAATTAAGTCTTACTTAATTAATATACCTATATATAAATTATCCTATTAATTTAAATTCGTAATTTAAATTCTATCAATCATATTGACATATTTAAATCTTTACGATTTAAATTAATTCCCTTTTAATTACGTTCTTTGTGTGTGACCCTATAGGTTATTATTACATTGGCAATAATTTTAAAATCATATTACAAAATTATAAACAGTGAGAGGCATCTAGCAATGAATCACTGCTACCCAAGTAATAATAAGATCGATGATTCGATGCAACCTTTTCGTGACCAATGTTTCAATGCAATTTAATCCTTTTAACCTTAATATCCTAGATTAAACTCGAGTCATGGAATGTGTCATACTCTTCATAATTTAATCTAAGTTTTTCTTGATCAATGAGTAGACTATATGAAACAAATCACTATTTGAGCATGGCCATGCATTTCTTAGTCCTACTCAATCAAGAGGCCTATGGATATCACCCCTAATAAATAGGAGGTTAAATTCCATCTAGATCACTCATATTCCTCACACGATTCATGATGTACCCAATAATCACCTTTATAGTCCACCCTATTAAAGGTGACCTTTGATGATATCAAAGTACATAAATTCTTGTGTAGTAATATAGTGATTTCAGGTCGGAGGACCATTACATCATTGTCACTATGAGAATCGCTAATGACACTTCGCATAATGCTCCACACAGAATTCTCATGGTGGGTCCATCCGAAAGACATCGTTCTCTAACACGCATATATGCATTGACTTAATATCTCATATATTTATGACCAATGAGATTTGGTCATCAGTCAATCCACATACTAGTCTCAATGCATCATTATTTTCCCATCAATAATGATACTCGACTAGGGACATTTAAGAGCAATGATACTAATTGTAATTATATAATCTCATGTTCAAGTCACATACTTGAAACTATATAATTTGTATCACTATTCTAAGGAATTTTATTATGTTAACATTTATATAACTCAATAAATAGAACCATAATAAAATCATTCATTTATTCAATCAAATATAATATCAAAATGTTAAGCAATTATATCAAATAATTGGCCTCTAGGGCATATACTCTAACATTACTTCCTTATTCACAATTTCTATGTTTAAAGGGAAGTTCAATTCTTCACTAGGCAATCTTAACCTATTAGAAAATTCATCAGATATAAACTAGAAAGTAGCACCCGAATCAAATAATACATAAGCATCTATATCATTGATTGGGATAATACCTGACACAACATCTTTTGATTGCACAGCATCTTGCACAGTCATGTTGAAGGTTCTGGTTGTGGGTTTGTTTGATGTCGTTGGTCCAACAATGGTCCATGTACCTCCACTGCTACCTCCCTTGCTTCATGTTGTCTCCCCAACTTTCTTCTTAGGGCACTCACGAGCAAAGTGATCCTTGGACCCGCACGTAAAGCAAACGTTCTGTTTGGGTTTATTGCAATTTGGGGTGATCTGACCCTCCTGGCCACAGTTAAAGCAAACACGTTTTCCCATTAAGCATATACCCTTATGAAACTTCCCGCAGGTAGCACATGCTTCGAACTTCTTATTCTGCTGGTTACCTTGCTGATTTCCAGCACCCACATTTCCTCTTCAGGTTATTGGTACCATTTCCACCATCACCACCATTCTTAACCTCCACTTCATTCTTCTTCTTTTTCTGTTCTTGATTAAATTTTGTTACTGCCTCGCCTCCACCTTCAGTGAGAATGGCCTTCTCCATTACCACTGTAAATGTCTTCAGCTGGAACAGGGAGACCCTACTGTACAACCAGAGTTTCAGTCACTGCTCAAACCTCGTAGCTTTGTGTTCATCTGTGTTGACTTGATATGGCGTAAACCTCGCCAACTCATTGAATTTTGTGACATACTCCGATACTGTCATTGATCCCTGCTTCAGTTCTAAGAACTGCACCTCTATCTGACTCTTTGAACTCTCTGAGAAATAAGTCTCGAAGAATATCTCCTTAAACCTATCCCAAGTCATAACCCCTTTTCCTCCTAGAGTTTTATTGGCCTGCCACCAATAACTAGCCTTTGCTTTCAACATGAATGTTTCAAAAGCAGTCTTCTGATTCTCCCCTACTCTCGCAACATCGAACACTTTCTCAATCTCCATGATTCAGGTATGTGCCTCAACTGGATTCATGGACCCACGGAATTCTGGTGGTCCAACCTCCTTGAAATCCTTAAATGTTATAGCTTGATTCTGCGGTTGATTCTGCAATGCACCCGTTAGTAACGTCACTAGCTGCTGAACGGGGTTAGCTTCAGCGTTGTTATTGTTGGTAAATCGCTCAGGGGTCCTCTGTCGTGGTTGACGTCTTGGAGGCATTTTCTGTTAAAATACACCCATTAGATTATTTCTCAATTCTTTTAAGTATTTTCTACTTAATTTGCATCTCGTAAAAGAAATCATCACATAACACAACACTTTGAATAAAATAAAATAATAACTTTTATTCATTCATAATCTTTTTGAAAACATAAGAACAATAGCATCACTGTTATTTACATTACTTTCCTGAACTACTAAAGTCTCAGGACAACATCAACATCATATCCCATCGATTACATATCACTAGGGATTTACATATTATTTAACATTTTATTAATCGCATATCAGGTACATTCCCTACGATGTCCTACTAATATACTGCGTAGCCTTACGACGCTCTTCCTCCATAATTCGGAACATTGTTCTGCGATCTAATATGAACGATGGCAGCGTCTCGAACTGAATCGGATAACCCATGACCTGATCTTGAGCTCGATTAATCACGGTGTTAAATACGTTATTTATCTCCTCCATCTTCATCCTCTTTGCTTGTGTGTCTCTCTCTGCTATTCTGGCTTGTTGATAAGCTTCCTCGTACGTATCTTCGGCTCTTGCCCTCTTAGTAGATTCTTCCTTTAGCTTGTTCTTAAGTTCTGCAATCTCCTCGGTCAATTGTTCATTCTCTCCTTCAAAATGGACCAGCTTCTCTTCAACATTACTCAGACATTCCTCTCGATCCTGGATATCATCGTCCTTCTGTGCCATCGAGGTCTATTTTTCAGCTACTATCTCTTCCAACTCCTCGACGGTATCCTGAAGTTCCACATTGCGATTGTATACTTTGATAAGTGGATTTAATATACACGAATCGATGTTCATTTCAAGTTTAAATTCGTAGTTATCTTCTTGTTTTGTGTTCGTTTTCACTCGTTCCATGTTCTTTTACGTGTAGGGTGGTCTTGGTGGCAAGTGGTGAAGAAAGGCGGTCTTTTGGAGCAAAGTTGGAAAAATGCATGAGGTGGCAAAATTCCTTTAGCAGTGGACATGCCCTCCGGAGCGGGCTATAATTGCCTTGCACCCCCCGCCGGGGTGGGGGTGTCGAATTCTGGAGTCTCCTGATTAGCTTTGAACTCTGCTGGGACTTGGTTTGTGGGACTTTAGTGATGCGCATGGACTCTAAAAAGGGGGTCTTCGGCCAGAACAAAGGGAGAGATAGAGAATACGTTAAAAACAACAAATTAGAGGAGACAAAAAAGGGCATTATATAGAGATAAATTCCAGGATTTGAGTGCAAGCTTTGGGGGAGTAATTTGAAGAGATTTTTGTGACGATTGCAATTCTAGGCTACGTGAAGGGTGTTTATCATTCTTGAATTTTGTGAATAGCAGATTCTTGATTATTGTTAAGGTAGAGATATGCTTGACATCTCATGTAATCTTATAGAGAACTTAAGCTTAAACCTTCTTTAATTGCAGTTCACATAGAGATATAGTGAGTTGGTTGATTTAGGTGTTTAACTTGTTTCTATCTTAATTGTGGATTTAACTTAATATGGTATTAGTGCATCGAGTGGTGACTAGTATTACATTAGTGTTCTTGATTAATAAATTGGGATATTGAATTGAATTAGAATAAAGGTTTGAAAATCAGAGTGAAGCTTAGGGTGAAATCATAAGTCTAATTCTCCATTAATTGTTTGAAACTCCAGATTTTAATATTTGTGATTGTTTTGTGATAATTTAATTAATTGTTAATTTACTTTCTATAATTAAAAACCATTAAATTGAGTAGTTTAATAGAATTAGGATTAATAGAAAATTGATAATTGTGAAGTTAAATTTCTTGCTAATTTGTCTTCGTGGGAACGATACTTTATTCATTACTATATTACTTGTTGACCACGTACACTTGCGTGTTTTGTGTACATAGATTTTACCCAACAAGTTTTTGGCGCCGTTACCGGGTATAATTTAGCCTAGATTTTAATATTTTAACGATATCAGTTTAATTAGTCCAATTTTACTTAAACATTTTTGTTTTTGTTCTTCCTATTTCAGGTTTTTGACATTGGTTTATGCAAACACGATCCAAACATCCAGACTTGCTTCCTTTTGAGGATGACATTGAAAGATGATTTCAGAGGTTAAGTAAGTGGATCAAGGAAATGAGGAACAAATTCAAAAATTCTAATAAGGAAGAAACAATGGTTGCCGAAGACCGGAAAGCGTTGAGGGATTTTGCAACACCTAAGGTGACTGATCTGCAGTCGAGCATCATTAGGACTGCAATAGCTGCGAATACTTTTGAAATCAACCTGGGACCATTCAAATGATGCAGAATTCAGTTCAGTTTGGGGGAATGGCAAATGACTATCCGAATGAGCATTTAATCAGTTTTCTAGAAATGTGCGACACTTGCAAGTACAATGGGGTGTCGGATGAGGCAGTGAGACTTCGCTTGTTCCCGTTCACTTTACGGGACAAGGCGAAGAGTTGGTTACATTCTCTGCCACCGGGATCGATTACTACGTGGGAAGACTTGGCTCAAAAATTTCTTGCCAAATTTTTCCCACTGGCGAAAACTGCTAAAATGAGGAATGACATAACGATGTTTGAGCAGCAAAATGGGGAGTCGCTATATGAGGCATGGGAGAGGTACAAGGAATTACTTAGAAAGTGCCCACATCATGGGTTACCCAAGTGGCTGCAAATGAACACCTTTTATAACGGACTACATGGGGATGTCAGAACTAGTATTGACGCAACGTCGGGCGGAGAATTCATGGTTAAGCGTTACGAGGAAGCATACAATTTGATTGAAACCATGGCGACAAATAACTATCTGTGGCCCACAGCAAGAATGACACAGGCACAGGTGGCTGGGATTTTGGAAGTAGATGGGGTGACAGCTATACAAGCACAGATTTCTATGCTGTCCAAGAAGTTGGATGCAATGATAGGGGCTCATGTGACGCCCCCAAAATAGGTATACATCACCTATTCTGAGTTGTCAATACATGGTACAGAAACAACTACAACTTTATTATTACAACAGTAAAACTGTGAGTTTGAATACAAATATTATCTTCTAGACAATATCTATACTCAAATAAATCCTCATCACATTTATTGATACATTATTTTACAAAAATGGTGAGGACTACTAAACAATCCTTTCTAAAACCTTCATTCCATACCCCACTAAGTACTTCGCTATATTCTCGCCTCCCCGAGAAGAAAAATGGAACAAAAGGAAAAGGGTGAGCTCAACTAGCCCAAGAAAGAATATTATGACTAAGATAATATACAACAAATTACCGTTAGTCTTCAACAGGAAAAATCTAATAGAATACAATAGACAACAAATTTTAAATCAATATTCGCAGCTGAAATAATAATTCATTAGAAGAGTTAAGTAGAGAATGCAAACTACTATCTTCTATGTATGAATTTAAAAGTTCATCGCTCATCTTTTATCCCCGTGAACATCAATCAATATACATCCGAATCAAATATTCATCTTTGCACTACAGCCAAAGATATTCATCGATTAATCATGTTCATCTAAACACATGTTCATCTTTGCACTACGTACCCAAAGATATTCTTCAAATCATTCATCTTTGCACTACGCATCAAAGATATTCAATAATATCATCATTTAAGACCGAGGATGATGAAAATATTTTTTAAAGAAACGAATCCAAAGGAAACAAAATGACAAGGATTAAGGATTAAGGATTCGTACTTTGTTTTATCCATGTTCAAAAATACCTCAAAAATAATCATAGTGGTGTAAAATTCAAGAATGATCAAAACATGGATACGATCAAAGCTAGTATCCAGAATAGATATTTTGGACAAAAAGAAGAAATTTTATTTTTCAGTGAATAGTGTCGTATACGTGAATTGTGCCACATACGTGAATAGTAACTCCAACACCAAAAGATAGAAATTTCCCAAAAAACATCTTCACGCTTCATGAATAGTACTCGTGAATAGTAACTCATGAATAGTAACTCGTGAATAGTAACTCATAAATAGTAACCCCGACATGAAAAAGTTCCAAATTTGATAAAAAGTTCCAACTAATATTTCAAAGATAATGATATTGAAGAAATAATATCATTTGAGAAGAAAATAACATCCCTTACCTCGAAAGATTAAGTACTTCTAATTTGGAATACCGGTATAGTCTTTGAAGGAACTTGCAATCAGCCTAACAATACTCAAAGTATACTCACAAGAATATGCTCAATATATCGAGAGAAATAGAGAGAAACTTCAGCTTTACGGTGTGTTTTTCAATTCTAACCTAAGCACCCTATTTATAGGAAAATGCTTAGAATACCAAAGCGTAAAATTGAATATAATATTAATATATTTTCACATTTTCTTTAGCCCACCTTAGACAACTGATCTCAGCCCATTTGAATCACATGTGAGGCCAACTTAGTTGCAAAAACGTTTTTCTCAAAATAATTAACTAAAACTCCCAAAAATTAATTATTTCGAACTTCTAACTTCAACAATTCATAATAAATAGCCATTTCATCAGAAAATTCGAATCTCGCGAGTTTTTATAGGAAATTCAATTCTCTACAACTTTGCAGAAGAAAGTTTTTCCAAATTCCAAATAGAAATTGACCGAAATCCACAAACGGGCGATTTTACAGGCTATAATCAAATTTCGGTCAATAATTGTGTCCACCAACACACAAAACATGTGTTAAACATTTAATGCCACAAAAATACTATTCCTCCTCATATACTCATATATTCCTCATTCATTGTAAAAATATCACCATTAATATATTATTAAAATAATATATTTAAATGAATTATTTTATCATAAAAAGATAAAATATTAATTTTCAACAATTGTCACATTAAAAATTTTCTCCATCTATATCCTCATAAAATCAATATTTTCCTCATCATATAAATCAATAATTAATTATTCATAAATAATATTACAGAATCACATTATTGACAACCAGCAGCCTCAGGGATAGAGGGCTTTCAATAAGAATTTCTTCTTCTTGGGTAGCGCAATTAGGTGACTAAACCTCTCCTTAGATGTAACTTTCTAGACATTGCCAATAATGTTATCTAATAATATTATTCGGATAATATGAATTATTGCTTCGATAATGAAAATACTGTAATGACAATTATTGAACAACAAAGAATATAAAATATCAACGCAAAGAATTATTAACTCAATAAAATATCGAATAAAGAATTACTTGTAACCATTATCGAGTAGTGCCTTCTTACGTAAGAATCAATAATTGGTGCAATACTGCAAAGCTTCTTGTGTTTTAACCAATTTAGTATTTTAACAAAGATTAATCTGTGAATAACTACACCGTTATTTTTAAACAACTTATATTTGTCGTTTTCTTCATCCAATCGCTTTCCGTTATGGGCCCACATACACGGTCGCTACATGCATTTAATATTCCCAAACAAATCATTTAATATTCCACGACCAAACGAATATTCCCCAAATCAACAATGAATATATTATAACCACTTGCATGTATTTTACCCCCGACTATCCACATTAATCAAATCAACCCTTACTATTTCAAAATAATAAATAGAGAAAATTAAATTTCATTAATAATAAGTTGGGGTCTTACAACCTCCCTCCTTATGAAATTTCGTCCTCTCGAAATTGACGTCACGTGCACACGGTGTTTCAAAAGGTGAGGATACCTCGCTTTCATTTCCGCTTTCTAATTCCTAGGTCATTTCTATATAGCATGATTCCTCCACAAAACTTTAACTTGTGGTATGACCTTTCTTGGCGTAGGACATGCTCCTTCCTATCCAAGATCTTGACAGTACCTCCTCATACGTTAAGTCTTGGCTATCTCGTCCTGCTCTAACTCTATAACGTGGTTTGGGTCTTTCACATATTTACAAAATGCGATATATGAAACACATTATGAACACGAGACATACTTTGAGGTAACACGAGTCTATAGGCTACATTTCCTACTTTCGGTCAAGAATTTGAAATGGACCAATAAATCGTGGATTGAGCTTTCCTCTCTTCCCAAATCTTGTAACTCCTTCCATGGAGCAACTCGCAACAATACATGATCCCCTACACTAAATTCCACGCCCTTTCGATGAAGATCCGCGATAACTCTTTGTCGATCTTGTGCCGCTTTGTATATGTTGTCGAATCATTTGGATCTTTTCCGTAGTCATACGTATCAACTCGGGTCCCAACAAAGTTGCTTCACCCACCTCGTCCCCAACATACTTTGAGAGCGACACTTTCGTCCATATAATGCTTCAAATGGAGCTACACCTATATACTTGCTCGATAACTGCTTGTTGTAGGAGAATTCCACCAATGGTAAATACTTATCCCAACCGCCTTTGAAGTCTAGGACACAGAGTCTTAATAAATCTTTAAGAGTTTGAATAGTCCTTTCGATTGTCCGTCCGCTTGAGGATGGTATGCCGAATCAATCAGAAATCCGCGCCCATAGCTTTTTGCAAGCTAACCCAAAATCTTGAAGTGAATCTTGGGTCACGATCCGAAACTATGGATACAGGCATGCCATGCAACCTCATAATCTGATTCACGTACATACTAGCAAGACGTTCAAGTGAATAAGTCTCCTGTATAGGCAAGAAATGAGCAGACTTGGTTAATCTATCAACAATAACCCAAATAGCATTGATGCCCTGAGAAACCGTAGGAAGACCCGTAACGAAATTCATGGTAATGTGTTCCCACTTCCATTTCGGAATCTCAAGTGGTTGCAACGGACCCTTAGGTACTAGATGCTCCGCCTTTACACGTTGACAAGTTAAACACATTGAGATAAACTTTGCAATCTCTCTCTTCATATTGTTCCACCAAAATGTATGTCGAAGATCACGATACATTTTAGTACTTCCAGGATGGATTGCAAATGGTGTATTGTGTGCCTCCATCATAATCTTGTACTTCAAATCAGAGTCGTTAGGAACACAAAGTCTAGAGTGGACTCAAGTATTCCTTCTTCATCAATTCTCGCTTAGGAATAGCTCCTTCTTGTACTTTCTTCTTCATACGCATCGCCTCCGGCCTGGGCTTGAGCAACCTTAACTTTTTCTATTAAAGTTGGCTCTATGCGTATACTTGACATCATCGCACTCGTTCCCGCATATGATCTTCTACTCAACGCGTCAGCTACCACGTTCACTTTTCCAGGATGGTATTGAATAGTGTGGTCGTAGTCTTTCAATAGCTCGAGCCAACGTCACTGCCGCATGTTGAGTTCTTTTTGAGTGAAGAAATATTTAAGGCTTTTATGGTCTGAATATATCTCCACTTTCTCCCCATATAGATAGTGCCTCCATATCTTTAGCGCTGAAACGATCACGCTAACTCTAGATCATGAGTAGGATAATTCCTCTCATACTCTTTAAGTTGTCGCGAGGCATAGGCTATGACTTTCCCACGTTGCATGAGAACACATCCTAACCCTTTGCACGAAGCATCGTCAGAGATAACAAATCCATCCCAACCGGATGGTATTGTTAGAACAGTGCCAAATAAGTCTCCTCTTAAGCTCTTGGAAACTCTTCTCGCATTCTTCGCTCCAAACGAATTTTGTATCCTTCCGAGTTAGTTGGGTTAATGGAGTAGCGATTCGAGAAAACCCTTCCACGAATCTCCGATAATAACCAAATAAGCCCAAAAACTACGTGATTTCATCACCGACTTTTATTGGTTCTAACTTTATATTGCTTCAATCTTCACGGATCAACAGATACTCCATGTTTCGACACCACGCGCCCAAGGAATGCTACTTCCTCAAGCCAAAACTCGCATTTCTTCAATTTGGCATATAGTTTGTTTTCACGAATCCTTTGGAGTACCAACTTTTCAAATGGTGCTCATGATCTTCACGACTTTTGGAATATATGAGGATGTCATCAATAAAAACAACAATGAACCGATCCAAATATTCCTTGAATACCGGTTCATCATATCCATGAAAGTCATTAGGAGCATTAGTCAATCCAAAAGATATGACTAAGAATTCATAATGCCCGCATCGAAGTTCTAAAGGCGCCTTTAGAATATCCTCGCCTAATCTTCAAATGATGATATCCGTAATCGAAGATCGATTTTGAAAAGAATTGTGCCCTTGCAAATCGGTCAAACAAGTCATCAATACGAGGTAGAGGATACCTATTCTTGATGGTGACATGGTTCAATTCCGATAGTCAATACAAAAGTCGCATACTCCGCGCTCTTTCTTCTTTACGAATAAAACAGAGCACCACAAGGAGATGTACTAGGATGAATGAAATCGATGTCCAACAATTCTCAGAGGTTGGACCTTTAACTCCCGAAGTTCAATAGGAGCCATTCGATATGGGGTTTTAGAAATGGGCTTTGTACCAAAGTTCAAGATCAATAAAGAATTCAACTTCACGCTTTTGGGGGTAGACCGAGAGTTCTTCTTGAAATACGTCGGGAAAGTCAATAACAACAGAATATTATTCAAATTTGACGTGTCTTTATTCAAATCCATAACATGGGCTAAGAAAGCTTGACATCCGTTTTTCAATAAACGAATAGCTTTATGATTAGATATGATGCGGATTGATTTTAATGGTTTAGTTGCTTGAATTATAAACAAAGGTTGGTTAGGAATATGAAAACTAACAACCTTACGAAAACAATCAATTTTGGCATGATGAGTAGTTAACCAATCAATCCCTAAAATCACATCAAAAGCAAGTATCTTTAAAGAGATAAGGTCAACAGTAAGGTAATGGTGCCAACTTGAATCAAACAAGATTTATAAACAGTGGATGTGATGAAAGTTTCTCCTAACGGAGTTTCCACAGATAGGTCAAAGTCTAATTTCTCCTGAGTCAAGTTTAAACGTTGAGCACAAGCGGAGAGATAAATGAATGGGTAGCACCCAGATATCAAGTAAGGTATAAACTTCGCAAGAATTTATAAATAGCTTACCCGTGATCACCTCGTTTGGTTCCTCGATTTTGACCAAATCCTGACAAACGCCTTCCCGGAATCGTTGACTTTGACTTTTCTCGGCGATCTTTTGAGTCACCGTCCCCACGAACTAGGTTTCGCTATCACATACAATCTCGAGCGATATGTCCTTCCTTTCCACAATTATAGCATACCTTGAATCATGGAGCCAGTTTTGACCGATATGTCCCTCTTTCCGCATTTATAGCATATGATGGGTGGTCGTTCTCCTCCCTTAGAACCAGATTCTTTCATTTTGTCGACCGCTATCGTCTTCACATAATCGTTGTTAAATCTTCTCTTTTTAAAATCTCCTCCCCGACTCGCTTCTTCTATTTTCATGGCCATGATTACCACCAGAGTGGTTACCATTTTGTCCGTTTGTTTCTTTCTCCATTTGGTTATCATTATTCTATTGACTTTCTATCTCTGAGTACGATCCTGGTTGTGGTCCTCGGTTGGCCGTACTCGTTATCTCGCTCTAATAATTGAGCCTCATTTACAACATCCGAATAGAGAGAAAGTTTATGAGAAATGAGATAATTGACTTATCTGGGTTTCAAACCTCTAAGAAACATCCGCGTCATCGCTCCTCATTCTCCACCAAATGAGGTGCAAACCCGATAACTCTGCAAACTTTGCCTCGTCTTGAGACACCGCGTCATGTTGTTTTGCTCTAATCGATGAACTCCACTTCCTTCATATAGACGAACACTTTGAGGAAAGTATTTGTCATTAAATAGTTTCAAACGCTTCCCAAGACATCTTTGAGTGCGGTTTGGATGGGTACGCTTCACGCACTCTCACCATGGTCGCCCTCGCCACGGAACATAAAGGTGGCGAATGGAACCTTCGTTCTCCGTACATCCCAAGACATCGAATTTCTTGGTAATTTGTTTGACCTGTGTTTCCGCCATGATCGGATCCGCTTTCCCTTAAATTCTCGTGGTCCCAACTCTTTGAATCTGTTTGGGCGTGACAACCCGTGAATTGCTATCATTTCCTCCTCAGTATTTTGAACACGAGTCTCCTCGTCTGCGATTTTGCATGAATCTGCAAAAGCTTCTAAACATCCCTCATTCATCATCTCTCCAAGGGTGTTGTTCACAGGAGGAACATTGCCACTGCTGTTGCGCGTTCTCCTCGTTGGTGAGTACAAAGCGTCTCCACGGTCTCATTTCCATTGTTAATATTCTTAGTCGACATTCTCAAATCTTCGTCATAAAACAAGGGTTAATTAAGGAAATCAATATATCACATAATATCCTTATATACCGACCAACTAAAAAATAAGCTTAGGTAGGACACACTAGCGAAGGATTTACTCTCTCTCCCTCCTAGTTCTATTCTCCCGATCTCCGCCAGAGATCATATCCCTAAGCTCGATACCAACTGTGGCGCCCCAAAATAGGTATACATCACCTATTCGAGTTGTCAATACATGGTACAAAAACAACTACAACTTTATTATTACAACAAGAAATCTGTGAGTTTGAATACAAATATTATCTTCTGTAGACAATATATATACTCAAATAAATCCTCATCACATTTATTGATACATTATTTTACAAAATGGTGAGGACTACTAAACAATCCTTTCTAAAACCTTCATTCCATACCCCAGACTTCATTTTCGCTATATTCTCGCCTCTCGAGAAGAAAAATGGAACAAAAAGGAAAAGGTGAGCTCAACTAGCCCAAGAAAGAATATTATGACTAAGATAATATACAACAAATTACCGTTAGTCTTCAACGAGGAAAAATCTAATAGAATACAATAGACAACAAATTTTAAATCAATATTTGCAAATGAAATAATAATTCATTAGAAGAGTTAAGTAGAGAATGCAAACTACTATCTTCTATGTATGAATTTAAAAGTTCATCGCTCATCTTTTATCCTCGTAACATCAATCAATATACATCTCGAATCAAATATTCATCTTTGCTACTCTGAGCCAAAGATATTCATCGATTGGTCATGTTCATCTAAACACTGCTCATCTTTGCACTACGACCAAAGATATTCTTCAGAATCATTCATCTTTGCACTACGGGCCAAAGATATTCAATAATATCATCATTTAAGACCGAGGATGATGAAAATATTTTTTAAAGAAACGAATCCAATGAAACAAAATGACAAGGATTAAGGATTAAGGATTAAGGATTAAGGATTAGTACTTTGTTTTTATCCATGTTCAAAATACCTCAAAAATAATCATAGTGGTGTAAAATTCAAGAATGATCAAAACATGGATACGATCAAAGCTAGTATCCGAATAGATATTTTGGACAAAAACAAGAAATTTTATTTTTTGGTGAATAGTGTCAGATATCGTGAATAGTCTTCAGTATACGTGAATAGTAACTCAGACACCAAAAGATAGAAATTTCCCAAAAACATCTTCACGCTTCATGAATAGTACTGTGAATAAGAACTCGTGAATAGTAACTCATGAATAGTAACTCGTGAATAGTAACTCATAAATAGTAACCCCCGACATGAAAAAGTTCCAAATTTGATAAAAGTTCCAACCAATATTTCAAAGATAATGATATTGAAGAAATAATATCATTTGAGAAGAAAATAACATCCTTACCTCGAAAGATTAATACTTCTAGTCGGAATACCTAGGGTATAGTCTTTGAAGGAACTTGCAATCTAACAATACTCAAAGTATACTCACAAGAATATGCTCAATATATCGAGAGAGAAATAGAGAGAAACTTCGGTTTACGGTGTGTTTTTCAATTCTAACCTAAGCACCCTATTTATAGGAAAATGCTTAGAACACCAAAGCGTAAAATTGAATATAATATTAATATATTTTCACATTTTCTTTAGCCCACCTTAGACAACTGATCTCAGCCCATTTGAATCACATGTGAGGCCAACTTAGTTGCAAAAAACGTTTTTCTCAAAATAATTAACTAAAACTCCCAAAAATTAATTATTTCGGAACTTCGGAACTTCAACAATTCATAATAAATAACCATTTCATCAGAAAATTCAAATCTCGCGAGTTTTTATAGGAAATTCAATTCTCTACAACTTTGCAGAAGAAAGTTTTTCCAAATTCCAAATAGAAATTGACCGAAATCCACAAACGGGCGCGATTTTACAAAGCTATAATCAAATTTCTATTCAATAATTGTGTCCACCAACACACAAAACATGTGTTAAACATTTAATGCCACAAAATACTCTTCCTCCTCATATACTCATATTTTCCTCATTCATTGTAAAAATATCACCATTAATATATTATTAAAATAATATATTTAAATGAATTATTTTATCGAGAAAAGATAAAATATTAATTTTCAACAATTGTCACATTAAAAATTTCTCCATCTATATCCTCATAAAATCAATATTTTCCTCATCATATAAATCAATAATTAATTATTCATAAATAATATTACAGAATCACATTATTGACAACCGCATTTCCTGGATGAGGGGCTTTCCAATAAGAATTTCTTCTTCTTGCGCGCAATTATTAGGTGACCAAACCTCTCCTTAGACGAACTTTCTAGACATTGCCAATAATGTTATCTAATAATATTATTCGAGATAATATGAATTATTGCTTCGATAATGAAAAATACTATGTAATGACAATTATTGAAACAACAAAGAATATAAAATATCAACGCAACAGAATTATTAACTCAATAAAATCTTTGAGCGAAATTATCGTAACCATTATTGAGTAGTGCCTTCTTACGTAAGAATCAATAATTGGTGCAATACCGTGTGCTACTGTGTTTTAACCACCGAGTATTTTAACAATATTAACGGTAACAACTACACCGTTATTTTTAAACAACTTATATTTGTCGTTTTCTTCATCCAATCGCTTTCCGTTATGGGGCCCACACATGGGTCGCTACCAGTCAAATACGAATATTCTGAACGATCTAATATTCCACGACCAAACGAATATTCCCCGACAACAATGAATATATTATAACCACTTGCGTATTTTACCCCTAACTATCCACATTAATCAAATCAACCCTTACTATTTCAAAATAATAAATAGAGAAAATTAAATTTCATTAATAATAAGTTGGGGTCTTATAGCTCAAGTACAGCAGGTTGTGGTAGTATGTGAATTGTGTGCGGGTGATCATCCTACAGATCAGTGCACAATTAATCCGAAAGATCCGTCCGGTTCGTAAAGTAACTATAACGAAATTCATAAAATACATACCAAAACACCTACAACCAGGGGAATTAGAACCACCTAAATTTCTCGTGGAGCAATAACCAGCAAAATCAAGCTCCACGACCATCATATCCCCCAGGTTTTTAGAGTCACCAACAACCGGTTCAACATCAGGAAAGGAAATCAGATTTCGAGGAAATGGTGTCGAAGTACATAACTGGCAATGAGGCAACAATGAAAAATCAAGCAATGATAATGAAAAATCAAGAAATGGCAATGAAATCACAAGAGTTGGATATCAAGAATTTAGAAAATCAGATTGGAGAGATGGCGTTAGCATTGAATAATAGACCACAAGGAACGTTACCAAGCGACACTAAGAGAAATCTGAAGGGTAGTCATGAGCAATGTTAAGCAGTTATGTTGAGAGTGGAAAACATCTCGGGGGTAATAATGCAGAAAATTCAGCGACACCAGAGGAAGAAGTTGATGACAATAACGTGGTTGAGGGTAACAAGGGTGAGGATAAGCAATGTGAGGAAATAAAAGTAAACAATAAGCCAATGGTTTATCCTCCACCACCGTTTCAGCAGAGGGTTCAAAAACATAAATCAGATAAGCAATTCGTAAAGTTTTTAGATGTGTTCGAGAAACTCCAGATTAATATCCCATTCGCAGAAGCCCTAGAGCAAATGCCGAGTTATGCGAAGTTCATGTAAGGAATTCTGTCGAGGAAAAAGAAATGGGAAGAATTTGAAACAGTGGCACTAACAGAGGAGTGTAGTGCGGTGTTACAGCAGAAGCTACCACCAAAACTTAAAGAACCGGGGAGCTTTACTATCCCATGCACGGTCGGGAAAATGTCATTTAACAAATGTTTATGTGACTTGGGGGCGAGTGTGAACCTTATGCCATTGTCAGTATACTCAGAATTGGGTTTGCACTTTTGAAAGCCTACTTAATATTTCATTCATAATTGGCGGATAGGTCAGTTATATACCCGAGAGGCATAGTAGAGGACATTTTGGTTAAGGTGGATAAGTTTATATTCCCAGCGGACTTTATCATTCTGGATTTAGAGGAGGATAAGTGTGACGAACGAGAATTTTGTAATTAATTTTAATATTTATTGAATTAAATAAATATTTTTTGATGATTTAATTATTGGATTAAATAATTAATTGATGCAATTATGGTAGATTAATTTAATTATATGTGTTATATTTATTAAATTAATGTAGAAATTTTTATTATCAAAGTATGTGATTATGTGAGCTTATTGTATTAAAAGAAATATTTAATAAGCATATTGGTATTTTAATTAATTTAATTATTCATTAGAGATTTAATAAGTTAACATTATCTATTAATGAGAAATTAATTATAAGACTATGTGAATTTATGAGAAATTATTATATTTTAATTATATTAAATTAAATAAATTAATTGAGTTATTTTATAAAGGGTGTGACATTATTTAAACTATATGATAAAAGAGTTTATTAAATTAATTGAGTTTAAGCCTTTAAGGCTAGCCAAACATGGCACTAATAGAGGTTGAGGGCAGTTAACCCATGATGGGTAACTGACCTCCACAATGCGTCAGTTTATTGATGTGACGTCTTCTTTATTTCATTTTTCTTAAGTCTGATAAAAACTAGTCAGAGAGAATTAGAAAATTTTGAGAGAGAATTCAGAGGATATGTGAGAATCTCTGTGTTGAAGAAGCTTTTGAAAAAAGGTTTTATCTCTTCTAAATCTATTCTTTGGGTAATCTCTCCCTCCCAAATTCTATATTTCACGTATTCAAGTTTTGATAAAAAAAATGGCTTTCACAGTTTTCTGTAAAGCCTCTGTGATTGAGAAAGGAGTAATATTTATGAGTTATCTATGGATTAAGATGTATTAAATTGTATTTATATATATATATATATATATATATATATTGCATGATTCCGTATCATCAGTTTCATAATATTACATCGTATATGATTTCTACAAAATTACAGAGTATGGGTTTGGCCTTATGGCCTTATACGTGATATTTTATGTATTGATCGTATATTATCCCTAAATTTTACACTCGTATATTATTATACATGTTGATACAATGAAACCAAACTTTAAACGAACGGATTTCGTGTTATAACGAATCCGTACGTAGTATCAATTTTCATGTTTTATTTTCAAAACCTTCAAGAACATCAAAGTCAGAGAAATTATAGATTTTAACTCTGTGATTATGTGTTTTAATGGGTTAAAACCATTCTATAAATGTTGGGTTATGTTTATGCATGAATTATAACATGTGTATATGATTAATTTCGTGTAGTAGTAATTTAATTAGAAATTTTTGGGCTATGTTCTGCAATTTTCATGAATTGCGAGCAGTTCTAACTCACTTACGCCGCCATATTCGATCCGATGTTTTAAGTCCCATGTGCATGGCATAAGTGTCGATCGCGGCCTACACAGGTGTCAAAATACTTGAGACCTAAATATAAATGTGGTATGCATATTTCCTCTATGAAATGGTCCATGAATGTAATTTTTAAAGTGTTAAGTCTAACAATGTATTGTTAACTTAATGTAATGAACATAAAAATATGTTATAAGTATAATGAGATGTAAAATAGATGTTTAACATGTAAATAACATAATTACATATGAATGGAATTATTGATTTCATAAGTAGCTTATTATTCATGAAGTGTTATTATGTGACAATAAGTGTGATATTTGACTAAGTATAGTCATAACCAAAGTTTAGATAAAAGAATGGGTTTATGATGATTAGTTTAAGTTATAATTAACTGGTATTGTGAATGTGAATGATATGTAGGATTAAATTCAAAGAACGTGCTTAGTTAAAGTGTAATCTACGCATGAGGCAAGTTTCCTAACCCTACTTGTCATTATTGTTCAAGTTTATTATTTACCTCAAGTAAACTATCATTACTATTATTCATGTTCAAATGTTACATTAAAGATTGATTATCTTTTCAAAGCATGATTCAGTTATACAATAATTATCCTATTGTATACTTCCTGAGATTATTATTCAATTTGAATATCATTATTATTGAACCTTATTAGACTAGCGAACCCTTATTGATTCGACTAGTCCATAGTTGATGAGCGTTCTAAATTTCAGAACCCTTGATGAATTATCCAAACCAAACTTCCTTTGGTGCGGACTCGAATGTCAAACTGAGATGAACAACCCTGCAAAGGGATTTACTTATGCGTTAGCGTTAAGATATTGTGCACAGTATGGTACTAAGGGTTGATCCCCCTAAGTACGAGTAGAAAGGTCTATAGTCCTATGACTATTAAAGGTTTCAAGTATAATCCTTGATAACCTAGGATATAGTTCAAGGTCTTATGACCCTCAGAATTCTTTTGATTCTTGCTATTCATTCTTGATTCAAAAGTTGAGCTTTTATTCAGATGTCTTTGATTTATTTGCATGTTATTATACTGTTATTTCATTATTATACTTGTGGGCAATAGTGCTCACTCTTGGTTAATAATAACATTGCAGTTAAGAACGAAAGAACTGATGAACCTTCCACTAGTAAAGGCAAGGGCAAAGTTAGCAAGTGATGAAGACTTGTGGTTTATTTGATGATGTATTTTGTTTAAGACTTGGTTTAATGATGTTGTTAAGACTTATTTGTTTATGATTCCGCACAGATGTTTAAGGTTAGTTTAACCTGGGATTGTATTATTATTATTCGAATGTTGTAACCCTTAAGGGGAAGATTTTATTTCTATCTATTGCATGGCTTGCATTTATTATGGGTAGATAGATAGATGATATTTGTACAGTAAGCACCAAATCCTGTGGAATTGAAGTACCCGGATTTGGGGGTGTCGCAATAAGAACATCCTGATTATCTTAGGGAGACCTTTCTTGGCCACGGGAAGGACACTCATAGACGTGCAAAAAGGAGAACTTACTATGAGAGTCCAAGATCAAGAAATCAAATTTAATGTGTTCAAGGCCATGAAATTCCCTACGGATGAGGAATAATGTTTTCGGATGGATTTAATTGAGCAAATCATCAGTGAAGATATAAGCAAGAGTTTGGTCAACGATCCGTTGGAAACAACCTTATTGGGGGATGAAGAAAATGACGACCCGAAATTTGTGGATTACTTACATATGTTAGACTCATTGCCACGAGTTAGCCGTTTCAGAGCACCATTTGAACCTTTGCACACTGAGGAGATAGCTGCAGAAAAACTTAAACCGTCATTGGAGGAGCCACCAACATTGGAACTTAAATCACTCCCTAAACATCTCAGGTATGCGTACTTAGGCAATTCAAATTCTTTACCAGTAATTATTTCTGCTGCACTTAATGAATTGCAGGAAGAAAAGTTACTGAGGGTGCTTAGGGAACACAAATCAGCGATTGGTTGGACGATTGCGGATATAAAGGGAATTAGCCCGTCATTTTGCATGCACAAGATTCTGATGGAAGATGATGCAAGACCGTCGGTGGAGCATCAACGTCGACATAATCCTATTATGAAGGAAGTGGTAAAGAAGGAAATTCTAAAATTATTGGATGCCGGTATCATATACCCAATTTTCGACAATAAGTGGTTTAGTCCGGTTCATTGTGTGCCGAAAAAGGGGGGAATGACTGTGGTATAGAATGAGGATAACGAGTTAATTCCAACAAGAACAGTGACAGGTTGGAGGGTGTGCATCAATTATAGGAGGTTGAATAAGGCAACCCAAAAAGATCACTTCCCGCTACCCTTTATTGATCAAATGTTAGATAGATTGGCGAGATATGATTACTATTGTTTATTGGATGGATACTCTGGCTATAACCAGATCGCCATCGCTCCTGAGGATCAAGAAAAGACAACATTTACATGCCCTTACGGGACATTTGCATTCAGGAGGATGTCATTCAGGTTATGCAATGCACCTGCAACCTTCTAACAGTGTATGATGGCCATTTTTTCAGATATGGTGGAGAAAAATGTTGAAGTCTTCATGGACAATTTTTCGGTCTATGGAGACAACTTTGATACTTGCCTAGGGAATCTTGTTATGGTATTGCAGCGATGTAGGATACAAACCTCATACTCAATTGGGAAAAATGCCACTTCATGATTGAAGAAGGCATAATTTTGGGCCATAAGGTGTCGGCTCAAGGATTGGAGGTGGACAAAGCAAAGCTGGAAACAATCGAGAAATTGCCTCCACCGAGCTCAGTTAAGGGTATTAGAAGTTTTCTGGGGCATGCTGGGTTCTACAGGAGGTTCATAAAAGATTTCTCTAAGATTGCAAAACCTCTATGCAGTCTTTTAGAGAAGGATGCTACTTTCAGTTTTACTGTGGAATACAAGTCAGCGTTTGAATTATTGAAGAAGAAATTAACTACAGCCCCCGTGATAGTCGCACCGGACTGGAATATGTCATTCGAGCTAATGTGTGATGCGAGCAACTATTCAGTTGGGGCTGTTTTGGGCCAAAGACTAGACAAGGTGTTTCACGCTATATACTATGCAAGAAAAACACTCACAGAGACTCAAATGAATTATACAACCATGGAAAAGGAATTGCTTTCAGTGGTGTACGCGTTTGACAAATTCCAGGCATACTTGATCGGGACTAAGGTGATAGTCTACACGGACCATTCAGCGATTAAATTTCGGTACCTAATAGCGAAAAAAGATGATAAGCCACGCCTTATCCGATGGATTCTCCTACTTCAAGAGTTTGATTTGGAAATAAAAGATAGGAAGGGTACGGAGAATCAAGTTGCCAACCATTTATCAAGGCTGGAAAATCCGGAGAAAAAGGAAGAAGATAGATGTGCAATCAACGAGTCATTCCCGGATGAGCAACTATTTGGGTTAAATGAAGAATTTCCCTGGTATGCAGATTTCGCGAATTATCTGGTGAGCAACATGTTTCCCCCTGATCTTACACGACAACAGAAAAAGAAGTTTCTTCATGACGTCAAGTGGTACATGTGGGATGAGCCTTATTTATTCAAACAGTGCGCCGACAAGATGATTAGAAGGTGTATCCCCTACAGTGAAGTGCACAACATACTGCAGGAATGCCACTCATCGATATATGGGGGACATTATGGGAGTGAGCGCACCGCGGAAAAGGTGCTTCAAGCCGGGTTTTATTGGCCGACATTGTTCAAAGACGCCCACCAATTTGTGAAAACATGCGATTGATGTCAAAGGGTGGGGAACATCTATAACGGAATGAGATGCCCCTACAAACAATTCTTGAAGTGGAAATCTTTAATGTATGGGGCATAGATTTCATGGGGCCATTCCCTTCGTCTTTAAGCAATCATTATATTCTACTCGCGGTGGATTACTTCTCGAAGTGGGTTGAGGCTGCAGCACTACCATCCAACGATGCCAAGGTGGTCCTCAAATTCCTACAGAAAAACATTTTCACGAGGTTTGGCATGCCGAGAGCAATAATCAGTGACGAGGGTAGTCATTTCTACAATAAGGCATTCACAGCTCTTTTGAAATGGTATGGGGTTAACCACAAGGTAGCGACAACGTATCACCCTCAAACAAATGGGCAGGCTGGGGTCTCAAACCGGGAAGTAAAGAAAATATTGGAGAAAGTAGTAAATTCGAGTCGTAAGGATTGGTCACTTCGATTGGACGATGCATTATGGGCATACCGGACTGCGTACAAAACACCAATCATGATGTCACCATATCAACTACTGTACGAGAAGGCATGTCACTTACCGGTCGAACTACAGCACAAGGCTTATTGGGCAATTCAAAAACTAAATTTCGATCAAGCAGCTGTAGGGGAAAAAAGAATACTTCAACTGAATGAGCTCGACGAATTCCGCCTTCACGCCTATGAGAACTCCAAATTATACAAAGAAAAGGTGAAAAGATGGCACGACCAGAAAATTGTGCATCGAACATTCGAACCGGGTCAATCAGTCCTCTTTTTCAACTCACGGTTGTGATTGTTCCTAGGAAAGCTTAAGTTGAGATGGTCGAGACCATTCACTATAAAGCGAGTATTCCCTCATGGCGCCGTTGAACTCTACAGTCGTAATCCATTAAAGACGTTCAAGGTTAATGGTCAACGGATAAAGCATTACTGGGGTGGCAAGTCAAACTGGGATGTCGTCAACATTACACTCACCGATACACAGTGAAACAGGGAGTAGTCAGGCTGAACGACTTAAAATCAAGCGCTAATTGGGAGGCAACCCAATATTTCATTTTTTTTTCGTAATTTCATTTATAATTGTTAGAATGTAGTTTTTATTGAGTAGTAGGTAGGTATTATAGAGTAAAAGTTTTGTCGAATCTCTCACTCATACTCCATATCATCAATAATCTAACATCTGGCATGTTTATGGTTGCAGGAGGAGTCAAAAGTGAGTACTAGCAATAACAGGCCAGAAAAGAAGAAAAAAGGACAAATTTTGATCTGCAAAATTTGGAGCCACAAATCCGGAGTCAGGGGGCATGCCCGCCGGGGCGAGCTATTTTGGCTTTGTACCCCCCACCGGGGCGGGGGCCCTGGATCCTGGACGAGTACTTAATCGGCAGTTACCTCACATTTGGTCAAGTCCTTCTCCTACACTATAACACCTTCGGCGCCCACTACACCCTATTTCTCAGCCACGAGTTTGTGAAAATCAAAGCGTTACCCCACGACTAATACCCACGACCTCCATTACCCCTTCTCAATCAAATAATACTCCCACTCACACCACCTCTATATATTGCCCCGTCTCATCTTAAATTCTTCATAGAAATCTGCATCTATTGTCGAATTAGGGCTTTTATAGAGGCTTTTGGAGAGCAAGCTCGACTGATTACTTGGTGCTCCAAGTCATCCATTCAAAGTACACCAATTTGCAAGTTCAGGGTTTCAATTTGGGGAGCCTACACCAACTGCACACCAAGTGTTTGAGAAATTGAGTGAACCAAGTGTAAGGGGAAGGTAGTGTGTGATAGCAAGTTCCAACATCCAAAAATTAATGGCTTCTCAACTGACACCGAAACGCCAAAGGGGAGAGAGTTTTAGATCCGCGCAACCGACACGAACCTATGATCGCTAGAAATTTGTGAGTGCCTCCGCCACCGATCGGTATGAGTACATGCTAACCAAAGCCCTTACACCGGAGCGGGGATTGGCCCCTGAGGCAAATGATGGGGAGATGATGCCTTAAATCTATCAAAAGGGGTGGATCAAATTCACTGAAAATTCGGAACCTATTGTGGTTAACATTGTCAAGGAATTTTACGCCAACGCTCAGGAAAAAGCCACATTCAACACATATGTGTGGGGTCGCTCGGTTCCGTTCAGTGCCGATGCAATAAATAATTATTATCAGCTGCGAGTACCTCGCCAATGCCAATATGCTCAGCTACGTGATTTTGATCCGGACTTTGATGAAGTAATCACAGGGATGACAAAGGTCGGAAGGGAGGTACAGTGTTCTATAGCAAGGACCTTAGGTGGTATGGAAAAATATGGTACGCATTCTTATGCGCTAAATTGCTTCTGTCCCAACACACCTCGGACGTCACCAAAGAGAAGGCGTTGCTGTTGTACGCAATTGTGCAAGATTTCATTATTGACGTCGGGGCTATTATCCGTTTCTCCATCCACCGGTGTTTACATGGGAATTTTTTGGGGGACTTGCCACACCCATCACTCATATGTGGGTTGTGTCGCAATGCAGGGGTGAGATGGTCCGACGATGAACCCACACAAATGTCGCTCGCTTTGCTTGATTCTAGAATGATAGCGCGGTTGTGACGCCCCCAAAATTAGGTATACATCACCCATCTTGAGTCGCCAAATACATGGTACAGAATTCAAATACAACTCAATAATACAACTGTCGTGTACAATATGACAAAACATAAACTGTGAGTTTGAATACAAATATTGTCTACTAGAGAGTATACAAACTCAAAAGGAGTCCTCATTACAATTATTATCACACTATTTCACAGAATAGTGAGGACTACTAATGCAAATATCTTGGACCATCACTCTGTTCCCCGACTAGTCCCAGCTACGTTCTTATTTTCTTAAGAGAACAGTAAAAAAAAGGGTGAGCTCAACTAGCCCAGTAAGAAATATTATGACTAAGATAATGCAGAATAATTTATCATTAGCCTTCAACAGTGTTAAACTGATAAAATATAACAAACATCAAGTTTAACTGCAACGGAACAAGCAATCCATTAAAAGAGTCAAGTAGAGAATAAAATCTACTATCATTTATAATTTAAAAGGTTTTTCATCACTTTTATCGCTGGGACTCAGCTTTATAAATAATCCACATCATCGAATCACCCCTGCACTACAGGCCAAGGTTATTCTTAAGTATCACGACCACGAATTATCCATGCACTACGGCCAAAGATAATCGTGTTTTCATCAACGGTCTGATCATGCCATAAAATAATTCATCTTTGCACTACGGCCAAAGAGAATCCATAGCCATAATCATACCAAAAACCGTCCCATCAATGCACTATAGGCCAATGAGGACTTTTTCCACATCATTTGTAACATTACGATTATGATTATACCGAATAATCCCTAGTCATAATCATACCAAGTCCATCTATGCACTACAGGCCACAGATGACTTTCAACAAAATATAAACATGAGGATGATGACAATGATATAAGAATTCAATAAAACAAGTTCAAGAATTAATTTATCCAGGAACCAAGAACGTCCAAACTATCAACATGATACTGCTTTGTAGAGTAAAATTCAAGAATGCTGAGAAGAATATTTCCATGAAAAGATACTGGATGAAGCGCAAATATCAAGGATATTCCACTAATTTCATGGAGTATAGAAGTCAAAGTTTTAACCAACTGAGTATAATAAAGAATGGAATAACAAAAGAAATCACCATGCATGCGATAGACCGCTTGCAGCAAGGTTATTCCAACAGAATAATAAATAATGGAACCAGTCGGCGTAAAATGCACGCAGACGAGGATATTCCAATGAATAATAAAGAATGGAACCGGTCCCGGCATAAAAAGCCTGCAGTGATAGGATATTCAACAGAAATAATAAAAATGGAACCGGTCCCAAAGAAAAAGCATGCATGAGCGAGGATATTCTAACGAATAATAAAGACTGGAATAACAGAAGAATTTCACCAAGTATAGGGTAGCCCGCGTATACAGGTTATTCAAAAAGAATAATAAATAACGGAATAATAGCAGTTCTCTTCATGAATACAAAAGAAATAACACCCCTTACATTAGTAGGAGATTTAATCTTTACTTGATGAGTGTAATAACGTAATACTCTTCTTCTTTCTCTCTTATTCTCTCTATACTTTCTCTCTCTATAGCTTGAATGAATTAAATGAAAAATAATGAAGAACTAGGCCTCTATTTATAGAAGATTTCTAGCTTAGCACTTACAATGTGAAAAGGCAAGCGGCATGACGACCGTAATGTGAAAAGAAAAGTGGTTTGGCGCTTTTGTAATGTGAAACACCAAGTGGTTTGGCCTTTTATAATGTGAAACGCCAAGTGGTTTGGCCTTTGTCTTGTGAAACGACAATTGGTTCGGCGCTTTGTAATGTGAAACGACAATTGGTTCGACACACATAATATGAAACGGCAAGTGGTTTGGCGTATGGTAAAGGTAATTACTATTGCGAAAAGAGACTCTTAGATGATGACATATGGGCCCCATAGAATAACCAAATTTACCTGAAACGTCTCATAATAGACTCTTTATATACATCAAGGATTTAATAAATATTACCACAAATCATTTTATTTTAATCAATACATATTTAATCTTTCAACAATTATTAATCATTAATATTATAACTTATCGTCTCAATTATTGATTTAATAATATAACATATTATCTGATGATAATCTTGTGACAATAATTGAATCAATAATATAAGAGATATGATGCATCAATTCTTCATGCAATAATTGAGTATAAGCGAGTGACTTCTCACGTAAGCATCAATAATCAATCTGGTGTGCTACTATGCGACCACAGCGTATTCATAAAGTACTTTTACTACCGGGTAGTTCAACGGTTTTAACAGTAACACCTCCGTCGTTATTTTTATAAAAATATTTTTGTCGTTTTCTCAATCCGATAATAATTCTGTTGTGGGGTCCACCAATGATTGTACCATCGTACGGATATTCCCCGACAAAAAGAATATTCCCCGACCAATCGAATATTTTATAACAACTTCCGTACTTTGCAAAATTTATAAATATTACCCACAACTATAATATTATATCAAATCAACACCATAATATTCAAAAAAATATTTCGAGAAATTTAAATCTTTATTCATAAAATTTGGGGTCTCACAATCTCCCCTCCTTATGAAATTTCGCCCTCGAAATTTACGTACGTACCTGGTATGCCAAACAAGTGAGGATACCTTGACTTCACTTCAAATTCTAACTCTTGAGGTATAACATTTGAGCGTCGAATATGATCCTTCTTATCCAAGATGTTAACACGTATCTCCTCATACGTTAAATCTTCTGCTATCTTGTCCGGTTCTAAATTAATAATGTGGTTCGGATCGTCCACATATTTACGTAACATCGATACGAAAAAAAAAACGTTCTGAACACGCAACATACTTGGCGATAAAACGAGTCTATAGGCCACAGTTCCTACTTCATCGAGAATTTCAAATGGGCCAATTAAATCAAGGGTTGAGATTTCCTCTCTTCGTCAATTTTTCCTTTTAGAATAACGCCATCTTGAACCTTCTTCTTCACATTCATCAGCTCTGAGTATGTAGCTTGAGCGGCTTTAACTTTATCGATTAAAGTCGATTCTAATCGTATATTCGTTATCTTCACGTGGGTTCGTATATTCGCACTTGTAACCGCATACGATCTTCTACTCAACACGTCAGATACCACGTTCGCACTTTCACGATAATATTGCATGGTACGATCATAATCTTCAATAGCTCGAGCCAACGTCTTTGGCATATGTTACGTTCATTTTAAGTAAAGAAATATTTGAGGGTTTTAGAAATGGGTTTTGTACTGGGGTTAATACAAAATTCGATTTCACGCTCTAGGGTAGGCTAAGAAGTCTTTAAGAATACGTCAGGAAATTTATTAAAAATAGAAATATCATTCAAAACCGTGACTCTCATCCAAGACTTGGATAGTACGTCACCTTGATACCTATAAACTTGTCATCGTCATTCACAACGTCTCTTACGGAAAGTCTGGCTTCGGTGCCTTCCACACAAGGAAGTCAACAACGAAAGGATCAGGGCTCCTTACTTATAGCTTGATATGACAATGATTGACTTTAGTGGTTTGGTTACTTGAATTCGCATAACAGGTTGGTTAGGAATATGAAAGCTAACAACCTTACGAAAAGCATGATGAGTAATTAACCAATCGATTCCTAAAATCGCATCAAAGGCAAGTATTTTCAAAGAGATAAGATCGACAGGTAACGTGAAAGTGTTGATTTGAACAGGATTTATGAATAGTGGAGGTAACGAAGGTTTCTCCCAACTGAGTTTAAACAGATATATCAAAGTCTAACTTCTCCGGAGTTAACTTCAAACATTGAACACAACTTGGTGAAATAAAAGAGTAAGTAGAGCCGGTATCTAACATGGTATAGACTTCATAAGAGTTTATGACTAACATACCCGTGATAATTTTATTCAGGTTCCTTGTCACGAAAAAAATTCTTTCTCTTAAACTACCGGCTTTGACTTTTCTGGGATGGCCTTTGGTGCCTCCATCCTAGCTGAACTTGTCTTTGGTGAACGACAAAATCGGGCTAAGTTACCTTTTCTTCCACAATTATAACATGTTTTGGATGGCATCGCGCAGTTTGGACTGATGTGTCCCTCTCCTCCGCATTTGAAGCATATGATAGGTGGTCGTTCTCCTTCCTTAACAACGGGTGCTGGTGCTGACGTCTTTATATCATTGTTGAATCTCCCCTTCTTAAAATGTCCATTCTTATTGTTTTGACCATGATTACCACCGAAGTGGTTACCATTTCTGGCATGTTGATTCCCTCCATGCTTATTGTCACCGCTTTGATGACTATTATCACCGGTATTATCATTTTGCCGGCAACTCTCTTTTGGTTCCGTTGACTCGTTATCGCGCTCCACTAACTGAGCCCTATTTACAACATCTGAATACAAACACAATTTATGAGAAATAAGATATTGGCGTATCTCTATCTTCAAACCTCTTAAAACATCCGCATCATTCTCTCTTCATTATCAACCAAGTGGGACGCAAATCGGGACAACTCGGCAAACTTGGGTTTGTACTGCGACACGATCATGTTGTTTTGCTCCAACTTGATAAATTCCACCTCCTTCATGTGACGAATGCTTTCGAGAAAGTACTTGTCATTGAACAGATCTTGGAACTTCTCCCAAAACATCTTGAGTGCGTCAGGCTGGGTACGTTTTATAGATTCCCACCAGTGATCTGCCTCTTCATGCATCATAAAGGTGGCAAAGGGAATCTTTTGCTCCTCGGAGAATCCCAAGACATCAAATATCTTGGTGATCTTCTTTAACCACGTCTCCACCTTAAGTGGTTCTGGCTTTCCCAAAAACTCCGGTGGTCCCAGCTCCTTGAATTGCTTAGCGGTGACCAACAGTGGGTTGCCATTGTTTCCTCCTGCATTATGAACAGGAGCCGCCTTCACCTGATGTTGTATGAATTCTAAAAAGCTCCTAAACGTACCGTCGTTCGTCAATTGATCAGTGTTGTTGTTTACAGGAGGATTATCACCATCATGTTGCACATTGTCCTGATTATTGATCTGTGGAGAATCAACGGTTTCCTGTGCTCCATTGCTATTCTCAACATTCTCGGATGTCATTTTCAGATACTACCACAAAACAAAGGTTAATTGACATGTAACATATTATTCCTAAATTCTGACCGACCAATTAAATACCACATAAACTTAGGTAGGTCATACTAGTGAAGGAATTCCCCGTCTCTCCCCTCCTAGTACTATTCTCACATCTTAGCCAGGGATCATATCCCTAAGCTTTGATACCAACTGTGACGCCCCCAAAATTAGGTGTGCATCACCCATCTTGAGTCTCCAAATACATGGTACAGAATTTAAATACAACTTAATAATACAATTGTCGTGTACAATATGACAAAACATAAACTGAGTTTGAATACAAATATTGTCTACTAGAGAGTATACAAACACAAAAGGAGTCCTCATTACAATTATTATCACACTATTTCACAGAATAGTGAGGACTACTAATGCAAATATCTAGGACCATCACTCTGTTCCCCGACTAGTCTCAGCTACGTTCTCATTTCCTGAAGAGAACAATAAAAGAAAGGGTGAGCTCAACTAGCCCAGTAAGAAATATTATGACTAAGATAATGCAGAATAATTTATCATTAGCCTTCAACAGTGTTAAACTGATAAAATATAACAAACATCAAGTTTAACTGCGGCGGAACAAGCAATCCATTAAAAGAGTCAAGTAGAGAATAAAATCTACTATCTTTTATGATTTAAAAGGTTTTTCATCACTTTTATCGCTGGGACTCAGCATAATAAATAATCCACATCATCGAATCACCCATGCACTACAGGCCAAGGATATTCTTTAGTATCACGACCACGAATTATCCATGCACTATGGCCAAAGATAATCGTGTTTTCATCAATGTTCCTGATCATGCCATAAAACAATTAAACTTTGCACTACGACCAAAGAGAATCCATAGCCATAATCATACCAAAAACTGACCATCAATGCACTACAGGCCAATGAGGACTTTTTCCACATCATTTGTAACATTACGGTTATGATTATATCGAATAATCCCTGGTCATAATCATACCAAGTCCATCTATGCACTACAGGCCACAGATGACTTTCAACAAAATATAAACATGAGGATGATGACAATGATATAAGAATTCAATAAAACAAGTTCAAGAATTAATTTATCCACCGGAACCAATAACGTCCAAATTGTCGACATGATCTTTGCTTTGTAGAGTAAAATTCAAGAATGCTCGGAAGAATATTTCCATGAAAAGATCTTTGGATGAAGCGCAAATATCAAGGATATTCCACTAATTTCATGGAGTATAGAAGTCAAAGTTTTAACCAATTTGAGTATAATAAAGAATGGAATAACAAAAGAAATCACCATAATGCGATTGACCGCTTGCAGGCGAGTTATTCCAACGAATAATAAATAACGGAACCCAGGTCGGCGTAAAAAAGCGCATGAGACGAGGATATTCCAACGTAATAATAAAGAATGGAATAAGGTCCCGCGTAAAACGCATGCAGACGGGATATTTCAACGGAATAATAAAAGATCGGAACCGAGTCCGGTAAAACGTCTGAGACGGGATATTCCAACGTAATAATAAAGACTGGAATAACGAAGAATTTCACCAAGTATAGGGTAGCCCGCATATCTGAGTTACTCCAATGATTAATAAATAACGGAATAACGAAGTTCTCTTCATGAATACAAAAGAAATAACACCCCTTACATTAGTAGGAGATTTAATCTGCGATAGTGTAGTAATGTAAATACTCTTCTTCTTTCTCTCTTATTCTCTCTATACTTTCTCTCTCTATAGCTTGAATGAATTAAGTGAAAAATAATGAAGAACTAGGCCTCTATTTATAGAAGATTTCTAGTTTAGCACTTGCAATGTGAAAAGGCAAAGCGGCTTGACTTATTGAAAAGTGGTGTGATGTTAAAAGAAAAGTGGTTTGACACACAGAATGTGAAACACCAAGTGGTTTGGCGCTTGTAATGTGAAACACCAAGTGGTTTGGCGCTTTTATATGTGAAACAAACAATTGGTTAAATGCGCTTTGTAATATGAAACGATAAGTGGTTTGGCGTCTTCTAAAGGTAATTACTATTGGCGAAAGAGACTCTTAGATGATGACATATAGGCCCCATAGAATAACCAAATTTACCACAAACGTCTCATAATAGACTCTTTATATACATCAAGGATTTAATAAATATTACCACAAATCATTTTATTTTAATCAACACATATTTAATCTTTCAACAATTATTAATCATTAATATTATAACTTGTCGTCTCAATTATTGATTTAATAATATAACATATTATCTGAGATGATCTTGTGACAATAATTGAATCAATAATATAAGAGATATGATGCATCAATTCTTTAGCAATAATTGAGTATAACCGAGTGACTTCTCACGTAAGCATCAATAATCAATACTGAGTATTACTCTTATCCACGCCACAGCGTATTCTTTGTACTTTTACTACCGGGTAGTTCAACAGTTTTAACGGTAACACCTCCGTCGTTATTTTTATAAAAATATTTTTGTTGTTTTCTCAATTCGACAATAATTCCATTGTGGGGTCCACCAATGATTGTACCATCGTACGGATATTCTCCGACAAAAAGAATATTCCCCGACCAATCGAATATTTTATAACAACTTGCGTACTTTGCAAAATTTATAAATATTACCCACAACTATAACATTATATCAAATCAACACCATAATATTCAAAAAAATATTTCGACAAATTTAAATCTTTATTCATAAAATTTGGGGTCTCACAATCTCCCCTCCTTATTAAATTTCGCCCTCAAAATTTACGTACGTACCTGGTATGCCGAACAAGTGAGGATACCTTGACTTCACTTCAAATTCTAACTCTTGAGGTATAACATTTGAGCGTCGAATATGATCATTCTTATCCAAGATGTTAACACGTATCTCCTCATACATTAAATCTTCTGCTATCTTGTCCGGTTCTAAATTAATAATGTGGTTCGGATCGTCCATATATTTACGTAACATCGATACAAAAAAAACGTTTTGAACACGCAACATACTTGGCAATAAAACGAGTCTATAGGCCACAGTTCCTACTTCATCGAGAATTTCAAATGGGCAAATTAAATCGATGGTTCAGATTTCCTCTCTTTGTCGATTCTTGCTTTTAGAATAATGCTCTCTTGAACCTTCTTCTTCACATTCATCAGCTCTGAGTATGTAGCTTGAGCGGCTTTAACTTTATCGATTAAAGTCGATTCTAATCGTATATTCGTTATCTTCACGTGGGTTCGTATATTCGCACTTGTAACCGCATACGATCTTCTACTCAACACGTCAGATACCACGTTCGCACTTTCACGATAATATTGCATGGTACGATCATAATCTTCAACAGCTCGAGCCAACGTCTTTGGCGCATGTTACGTTTGTTTTAAGTAAAAAAATATTTGAGAGTTTTAGAAATGGGTTTTGTACTGGGGTTAATACAAAATTCGATTTAACGCTCTAGGGTAAGCTAAGAAGTCTTTAAGAATACCTCAGGAAATTTATTAAAAATAGAAATATCATTCAAAACTGTGACTCTCATCCAAGACTTGGATAGTACGTCACCTTGATACCTATAAACTTGTCATCGTCATTCACAACGTCTCCTATGGAAAGTCTGGATTCGGTGCATTCCACATAAGGAAGTCAACAACGAAAGGATCAGGGCACTTTACTTATGGCTTGATATGACAATGATTAACTTTAGTGGTTTGGTTACTTGAATTCGCATAACAGGTTGGTTAGGAATATGAAAGCTAACAACCTTACAGAAAGCATGATGAGTAGTTAACCAATCGATTCCTAAAATCGCATCAAAGGCAAGTATTTTCAAAGAGATAAGATCGACAGGCAACGTGAAAGTGTTGATTTGAACAGGATTTATAAATAGTGGAGGTAACGAAGGTTTCTCCCAACTGAGTTTAAAAAGATAAGTGGATTTAATATATACAAATCGATGTTCATTTCAAGTTTAAATTCGTAGTTATCTTCTTGTTTTATGTTCATTTTCACTCGTTCCATGTTCTTTTATGTGTAGGGTGGTCTTCGAGGCAAGTGGTGAAGAAAGGCGGTCTTTTGGAGCAAAGTTGGAAAAATGCATGAGGTGGCAAAATTCCTTTAGCAGTGGACATGCCACGCAAGGTAAACTATAATTACTTTACATCCCATGCAGGTGGGGGGTGTCAATCTGAGTCTCTGATTAGCTTTGAACTCTGCTGGGACTTGGTTTGTGGGACTTTAGTGATGCGCATGGACTCTAAAATGGGGGACTTCGGCCAGAACAAAGGGAGAGATAGAGAATATGTTAAAAACAACAAATCAGAGGAGACAAAAAAGGGCATTATACATAGATAAATTCTAGGATTTGAGTGCAAGATTTGGGGGAGTAATTTGAAGAGATTTTCGTGACGATTGCAATTCTAGGCTACGTGAAGGGTGTTTATCATTCTTCTTCTCTTTAGTCTTTTATTTGTAATTGCAAGGATGTTTTTGTTAGATTATTCAGTTTTTAATTCATTCGTTATAAACTAATTCACTTATTAGGCTTGTGATGGATCTTTGGGTGAAACGATGATTTTATAACTTTGATTTCCAATTCAATAAAATATTTTCAGTTTATCTATATTAATTCGAGCGTGAATTTATGAATTGCTTGATCAACAATTCTTTGTGGATTTGTATGGAATCGAGAGAGGATATTCAAATCTAGACTTAGTTAATATAGCATGTGTCATGAATTTTGTGAATAGCAGATTCTTGATTATTGTTAAGGTAGAGATATGCTTGACATCACATGTAATCTTATAGAGAACTTAAGCTTAAACATTCTTTAATTGCAGTTCACATAGAGATATAGTGAGTTGGTTGATTTAGGTGTTTAACTTGTTTCTATCTTAATTATGGATTTAAGTTAATATGGTATTAGTGCATTGAGAGGTGGCTAGTATTACATTAGTGTTCTTGATTAACAAACTGGGATATTGAATTGAATTGGAATAAAGGTTTGAAAATTAGAGTGAAGCTTAGGGTGAAATCATAAGTCTAATTCTCCATTAATTATTTGAAACTCCGGATTTTGATATTTGTGATTGTTTGGTGATAATTTAATTAATTGTTAATTTAGTTTCTATAATTAAAAACCATTGAATTGAGTAGTTTAATAGAATTAGGATTAATAGAAAATTGATAATTGTGAAGTTAAATTTCTTGCTAATTTGTCTTCGTGGGAACGATACTTTATTCATTACTATATTACTTGTTGACCACGTACACTTGCGTGTTTTGCATACATAGATTTTACCCAACATACTTCATCGTACATACGAGCAGCTATCGAGTTTGGTGGAATCTCTTCCTACTCATTCTCGTCATCCTCATTCGACTGTGGCAGCTCAACGGGATCCTCCTCATCCGTTTCCACATCATCATCCTCCTCAGGTAAACCCTCCTACTCAACCACTGTGACCAACGAAGCTGACTCCTATGGAAGTAGTTGTTCCCAAACCACCTGAATGTCACGAGGCTCCTTCTCTCTAGGAATCTGAGGTCCCTCCTCCTTAGCCTGACTGGATTCTCCTACATTAGCTATCCTGGCAACAAAATTTTTAAGTTTTAAATACTAATCATTACTACTCGACACTCACGAGCACATAAGTTGTAATCACATAAGCACATAAGTGTTTTATTACTTCTTCCTTAAAACTCGATAAGAGTTTATCACTACTATCTTTTAAAGGTTACTTCCTAAGGCTTTTCCCCCACCTAAGGTTCATAACCTAAAGCTTTGATAACAACTTGTGACACCACCAAATCCGGGTACTTTATTCCCTCAAGATTTGGTGTTCACTTAATAAAAACATTCATTTCTAATTACCCAATTATAATCAAATTGAATAATAAACCTTCACATTAAAGGATTACATTAATAAAAATCTCCCAGGTTATTTAACCTTCAAATACAAACATTCATATGCGAAAAATTAAATAACTTCATTACATTAATAAAAATAAAGTCTCACAACAAAATGTCAACAAGATTACAAGTCTTCAATACTTGTTCATCTTTCCTTTCCCTTTATTGGTGCTAGGTACATCGACCTTCTCAACTTTAGTTGTAATGTTTATATAAGCAAGAATGAGCAAACAATGCCCACTTGAAATAATAATGAATAAAACTTTATAACAATTGCTATGACGATTTGATTGTTTGAATTGTGATTCTGAGGACAGAATCCTTGTAAGGAGGGAATGATGTAACATTCCAGAATATTAATTGTAATATTAAATATTTATTGAATTATATAAGTATTTAATGGTTATGTTTATTGTTGAATAGATAATTGTTCAATTTGATTTGTTTTGATTTAGTTAATTATTTGTTAAGTAAATAATTAAGGAGTTAAGAAAATTAATTGTTATGAGGTAATATACTAATTTAATTTAATAATTAGGCTAGAGAGTTTATAATAATTAAATGAATTATTATATTTTAATTTGAATTTGTAATTAAAATAAAGTGTTAGTTAATTAAATAAAGTTATAATTATAAAGGAAATTATAATTGTGTGGTATTGATTTATGTGTTAAAGTAATTTGATAAATTAGTATTAGAATTTATTAAATTGATTATTAAAATTTAATTATATAAAGTGTGACAAATAACCTTACTATAAAGGAGTTATTAAAATAAATGAAAAGAGTTAATTTAGTTTTGCCAAACAAGACTTAATGCATATTAAGTCTTTAAAATAATGGTGTTTTACCAAACAAGGTGTAAGAGTTAATGGGTTATTTTTATTATGTTAGCCAAACAAGTCTTATGGCTTTTGATTTTCAAAACATAGATAACTGATATCAGTTATATCTATATTAATATTATATAATTAATACATATATTATTATTATACGTTATATGTTAGTACGTAAGATAGAGTAGGAGAAGAAAGACTCAGAAAAAAGAAAAAGAAGAAAAGAAGAAACTAAGAGAGAATTAGAGAGAATTCTTGAGAGGTTTTGAGAGAAGATTGGGGAAAAGAAAGTTCTTGATCAAAAGGGAAGGGTATCATCTTATTCCTTTTATTTTTAAAGTTTAGTTTTTCTCTTCTAAAATTCTCTGTAAAAATCTTCATTAAGGATAAATTGTATGTGGTATATGGTTTTATATGATAAATTGTTGGTTATAAGATGGTTTCATGAGTTTATATATGATTATAGATAAACTAATTCATGTGTGTATATGTATTTTGTGAAAGAAAATATATTACGTGAGTGAGTTCATAAGAATATATATATATATATATATATATATATATATATATATATATGAATATGGCTTAGTTTAAAGTAAAATTAAGGATTAATTAGTTGTTTAAATTATAATTTGACTATTGAATTTGTAAGAGGATGAATAAACATAAACATGATATGTTTAATTAACTGCTTTAATTGAAAAACAAAGTTACAGTGATGATTTTCATTAAAAATGTCAAAAAGAGAAATTTTATCAAAAATAGTGAAATTGGGTGTTATAAATTCAGTGTTTATGTGGTTATATGGGTAAAAACATGTTAAGAGCCTTTAGATTATGTTTACATGAAATCTCTGTATGTATTACATGTTAATTAGTTTGTTAGAAAGGAGCTTGTAGGCCAAATTGGCTTTTTGTTCATGTTGTTGCCGAGGCCGGTCAGAAATGCGAGTTCTATGTAAGCAATGTGACCTGCGATGTAAGTTTAAGCGTCATGATGCCGATCATTGGCTTTTGTGTTTTTCGCCCTTGGCCTTGACAAATACAGAATGATCTTGGACCCGCAATGTGTAAAGCGTAGGCGCCCATATAGTGAGTTAGCAGAATGGTCAGACAGTGTAATTTATTTACACAAAAGTCTAAAAAAGTTGTTATGTGTTAATAGTAGGACTGTTAAATTATGATTTCAGTAATTCTATGCTAAAAATGAACATGTTATTAACGATTAACTAGTTTTACTACTAATGTAATTTGATTATGTGATTAACAATCAAATATTACATGATGTATGTACTTAGTTATATATATAATGTGGTAGTGACTAATTATGTCATGATGACATACATATATAGGGTATTGTAATTCGAGTTGTTTCTCTTTAGATTACACTCAAGGAAAGTCTTCTAACTCCATAATTTCATTGAGTTAGTTTGTTATGTTTATGCAAGTTTTCTAAATCCATTGTTTCGTTGAACAAGTTATTGTTTCTAATTCAATTACAATTTCGCAAGCTCTTGTATCTAGCTTGTTCATGATAATGCAAGTTTTCTAAAACTTATTTTGATGTTAAGCAAGTTATTCTTATCTTTAACTTGTTAATTAGCATGCACGTTTATATAATCTGTTATATTAATGTTGAATAGCTTTTATTGTTCAACTTGTTATTCGTTATACATGCTTAATATTCAATTCTAATTAACCTTGGTTTAATATTGTTCAAAGCAAGGTATGTTATAGTTATTCAATATTTATGATCTTAGATTATTCCTAAAGCATAACTTTTATAGACAATGATTAATTCACTTATGATTTATTCCATAGCGTAATGTGATTACTCTTTTATTCAACTAATACTTAGTTGATGTTCATTGAATTCCAAATTACCTTGAAATGTATCAAAACCAAACCTACTTTCGTGCGGACTTGTAATCTAAATACTGAGATGAACAACTCTTTTATTAGAGGTTTACGCTTAGCGTTGAAATGGTTGTGCATAATACATTGTACGAAGAAATGATCCCCCCAAAATGCGTGGAGTCCTTATAGTCTTATGACTGTTAAAGTTAAAGTTGAAAGATTAATTATAACTGTGGACATGGTTCGTGTTCATTAGACCCTCAGTAGTATATTTTAGAATGTTAATAATACATATCATTCAGTTCTATTGAGCCTAGTATTTGGCAAATGTTGTAAAGTTTATTCATTCTTATTTCAAGTGAGCTTTGTTTGCTCACTCTTGCTTATATAACTATTACAGCTAAGGATGAGAAGGTAGATGTACCTAGCACCAGTAAGGGAAAGGGGAAGATGAACAAGTATTGAAGACTTGTAATATGTTGACAGTTATTTATCAGACTTTAAATTTGATTGATGTAATGAAGTATTTATTTAATTTCCGCATTTGAATGGTTGTATTTAAAGGTTAGATAACCTGGGAGATTTTATTAATTTAATCCCTTAAGGGAAGGTTTATTATTCAATTTTATTATGATTGGGTAGTTAGATATGAATGTTTTGATTAAGTGAACACCGAATCTTGAGGTAATGAAGTCTTAGGATTTGGGGTGTCACAAGAGTTATATCAAAGCCTTAGGTTATGAACCTTAGGTGGGGAAAAGCCTTAGGAAGTAACCTTTGAAAAGATAGTCGTGATTAACTCTTATCGAGTTTTAAGAAAGAAGTAATAAAACACTTATGTGTTTATGTGTTTATAACTTATGTGCTCGTGAGTGTCGAGTAGTAATGATTAATAATTAAAAATTAAAATTTTGTTGTCAGGATGACTAATGTCGGAGAATCCAGTCAGGCTAGGGAGGAGGGACCTCAGATGCCTATAGAGGAGGAGCCTCGCGACATTCAAGTTGTTTGGGAACAACTACTGCCACGGGAGTCAGCCCCGTTGGTCACATTGGTTGAAGATGAGGATGATGATGTGGAAACAGATGAGGAGGATCCCGTTGAGTTGCCACGGGAGGATGAGGATGATGAGGACAAGGAGGAAGAGACTCCACTAACCTCGATAGCCGCTCGTATGTACGATGAAGTTTATGACCGTAACGTGGAACTTCAGGATACAGTCGAGGAATTACAAGAGATAGTAACTGAACAACAGACTATAATGACACAAAAAGACGGCGAGATCCAGGATCGTGAGGAACGACTAACTAATGTCGAGGAGAAGCTAGTACACACAGAATGAGAGAAAGACAACTGATCAAGGTGATCGTTGAACTGAAGAACATACTGAAGGAAGAAGCTACTAAGAGAGCAAGAGCTAAAAACGCATACAAGGAAGCTTTTCAACGAACCGGAATAGCAGCAAGAGACACACAAGCAAAGAGGATGAAGATGGAGGAAATGGATAAAGTATTTAACGCCATGATTAATCGAGCTCAAGATCGGGTCATGGGATATCCTATTCAGTTCGAGACGCTGCCATCATACGTATTAGATCGCAGAACAATGTTCCGGATCATGGAGGAAGAACGTAGTAAGGCTAAGCAATATCTTAGTTGAACATCGTAGTTGTTATGCGATTAACAAAATGATAAATAATGTGTAAATCCAAAGTATTATGTAACCATGGGATATAATAATGATGATGTTATCCTGAAACTTTTGTAGTTCAGGAAGGTTATGTAAATAGCAGTGATGCTATTGTTTTATATTTTCAAAGAGATTATGAATAAATAAAAGTTGTTATTTTATTCAAAGTGTTATGTGATTATGTGGTTATTTCTTTTGTGGAAGCAAGTTAAGTAGAAATTACTTAAAAGAGTTGAATAATAATTTAATTAGTGTTTTTTTAAGAAAAGAAAATGCCTCCCAGACGTCAACCACCGCGACAGAGAACCACTGAAGGAACCAATAACGACAATGTTGATGCTAACCTCGTTCAACAAATAGTAACGCTACTGACAGGAGCGTTGTAGAATCAACCACAGAACCAACGTACAACGTTTAGGGATTTTAAGGCGGTTGGACCACCTGAATTCAATGGGTCCATGAATCCAGTCGAGGCATAGACTTTGATTATGGAGATAGAAAAGGTGTTCGATGTCGCTAGGGTAGGGGATGATCAGAAGACTGCTTTCGCGACATTCATGTTGAAAGCAGAAGCTAGCTATTGGTGGCAGGCCAATAAAACTCGTGAAGGGCCAAGGGTGATGACCTGGGATAGGTTTAAGGAGATATTCTTCGAGACCTATTTCTGAGAGAGTTCGAAGAGTCAGCTAGAAATGCAATTTCTAGAACTAAAGCAGGGAACGATGACGGTATCTGAGTATGCTGCTAAATTCAACGAGTTGGCGAGGTTTGTGCCTTATCAAGTCGATCAAGATGAGATGAACGAAAGGCAAAGAGGTTTGAATAGGATTGAAGCCCTGGTTTATGCAATGGGGTTTCCTATTCCATTGAAGACTTTCGTGGCGATGATGGAGAAAGCAATACTCATTGAGGTGGAGGCGAGGCGTTGACAAAGTTCAATCGAGAATGAAAAAGAAGAAGAATGAGGTGGAGATTAAGAATGGAGGTGGTAGTAGTGGAAAATACAACAATAACAACTTAAAGAGGAAGTGGAATGGAAATGTGTGGTATCTTTGGAAACCAAAGGGGTAACCAAAGAAAATAAGAAGTTTAAACCATGTGTTACATGCGGGAAGTTTCATAAGGTGCGTGCTTGATGGGGAAGCGAGTATGCTTTAATTGTGGCCGGAGAGGTCACATCACCCCAAATTGCACTCAACCTAAGAAGAACGTGTGCTTCATGTGAGGATCCAAGGATCACTTTGCTCGTGAATGCCCTAAGAAGAAAAATTTGGAGAGACAACCGAGAAAGCAATGGAGGTAACGGTTGGAGGTACATGGGCCATTCTTTGGACTCTGATCATCAAACAAACCCACGCTAGAACCTTGACATGGTATGCAAGATGTTGTGCAATCAAAAAATGTGGTGTCAGGTATTATCCCAATCAATGATATAAATACTTATGTATTATTTAATTCGGGTGCTACTTGCTCGTTTATATCTGATGAATTTGCTAAGAGGTTAGGATTGCCTAGTGAGGAATTGAATTTCCCTTTGAACATAGAAATTGCGAATAAGGAAGTAATCTTTGTTACATTCGTATACAAGAACTGTAGGGTGAACATTAAGGAGAATATCTTGACGGTAGATTTGATTCCGATTAGACTTGGAGAGTTTGATGTTATTTTGGGAATGGTTTGGTTGTTCAAATATGGAGCGATAATTGATTGTCAAAAGAAGTGTGTAAACCTTATGACCCCGTCAAAGGTAGTATTCTATGGTAGTAAGTCGCCTAGACAAATGAAATGTCTGACGATTATGCAGGCCAAGAAATTGTTGAGTCAAGGCTGTGTGGGCTATTTAGCTTACATAGTCGATACTCATAAGAAGAGTGTGAAACTGGAAGAGATGCCAGTGGTGAGGGAATTTGAGGATGTGTTTCCAGAGGATTTACCAGGACTTCCACCTGACAGAGAAATTGAGTTCGTGATCGACTTAGCACGGGGAACAGCACCGATATCGAAGGCCCCGTACAGAATAGCTCCGGTAAAAATGAAGGAACTGATGGTACATTTGCAAGAACTGCTAGATAAGAAGTATATTCAACCGAGCGAATCACAGTGGGGAGCGCTAGTTTTATTCATGAAGAAGAAGGATGGGTCAATGCGTCTTTGCATTGATTATAGAGAATTAAACAAAGTCATTATTAAAAACAAATACTCATTGCCAAGAATAGATGACTTGTTTGATCAGTTGAAGGGTGCTAAATACTTCTCGAAAACAGATCTGAGAAGTGGGTACCAGCAATTGAAAGTAAGGAAGAAGGATATACCTAGAACGGCATTCAGAACTCGGTATGGACATTACGAGTTTCTGGTGATGTCTTTTGGTTTGACCAATGCCCCTGCTGCATTTATGGATTTGATGAACAGGGTGTTTAAACCATTCTTAGACAAGTTTGTAGTGGTATTTATTGATGACATTCTGATGTATTCCAAAACTCAAGAAGAACACGTGGAACACTTACATTTGACATTGGAAACACTAAGAAAGGAAAAGTTGTACGCAAAAATCTCTAAGTGCGAATTTTAGCTAGATCTTGTACAATTCCTTGGGCACGTGATTGACAAAGATGGAATTTCAGTGGATCCATCAAAGGTGGAAGCTGTAATCAATTGGGAACAACCAAGAACACTGTCGGAGGTGAGGAGTTTCTTGGGACTGGCCGGTTATTATAGAAGATTTATTCATGATTTTTCCAAAATAGTCACTCCGCTAACAAATTTGACAAGGAAAGCTGTAAAATTTGTTTGGACGGAGAAGTGTAAAGAAAGTTTTCAAGATTTGAAGAAGAAGTTAAGTATGGCACTTGTGTTGGCATTACCAGATAATACAGGAAACTTTGTGGTGTATAGTGATGCCTCACATAAAGGGTTGGGTTGTGTTCTTAAGCAGAACGATAAAGTAATTGCATATATATCAAGACAACTGAAGGATTATGAGAATGGTTATCCGATTCATGATTTGGAATTAGTTGCAGTAGTATTCGCTCTGAAGATATGGAGACATTATCTCTATGGAGAGAAATGTGAAATCTACACAGATCATAAGAGTCTGAATTATATTTTCACTTAGAAGGACCTGAACATGCGTCAAAAAAGATGGATGGAATTAATAAAGGATTACGATTGTGAGATCTTTTATCATCCGGGCAAAGCGAATGTGGTTGTAGATGCTTTGAGCAGGAAAGGTCGGGAAAAATTGATGCTGATAACCACTCAGGAGGAGCTTATATCAGCAATGGCAAAGCTAGACTTGGAAATAAAATTTCCAGAAGAATCCGATGAACGACTATTCTAGATAAAAGCCGGTCCAACTTTAGTGGACAAGGTGAAGAATGCTCAACTACAGGATGAAGAGTGCAGAAGAATAAAGGAGGGTGTGAACGAAGGAAAAGAGGTGAAATACAAGATCGATACTGAAGGACTACTATGGTTCGAGGGAAGAACATGGGTTCCAATAGTACCAGATATTAGAGAAGAAATCTTGATCGAAGCACACAACACAAAATATTCGATTCATCCATGAAGTACGAAGATGTATCAAGATTTGCGACGACATTTTTGGTGGCCGAACATGAAAAGAGATGTTGCAGAATGTGTCGCGAAATGCTTGACATGTCAAAGAGTCAAGGTCGAGCATCAAAGACCAAGCGGATTACTTCAACCGTTAGAAATACCGAAATGGAAGTGAGAACACATCACAATGGATTTTGTGGTGGGTCTTCCAACTACTCAGAGAGGATGCGATGCGATTTGGGTGATAGTGGACAGACTGACAAAATTAGCGCACTTTTACCAATAAAGATTAGGTTCAATCTTGATCAGTTGGCAAGATTGTACGTTAAAGAGACCATTTCGAGGCATGGAGTGCCAGTATCAATTGTGTCAGATAGAGATCCATTATTTACGTCAAACTTCTGGAAGAGACTATATGAATGTATGGGATCACAATTGCGAATGAGTACAGCATACCATCCGCAAACCGACGGGCAAAGCGAACGAACAATCCAAATGTTGGAAGATATGCTGAGAGCATGCATCATGGATTTCAAAGGGAGCTGGGAAGAACATTTCCCATTGGTGGAATTCGCCTAGAACAACAGTTACCATGCGAGCATCGGCATGCCGCCTTACGAGGCATTATACGGCAGAAAGTGCATAACTCCATTGTGCTGGGATGAAGTCGGTTAACGTCAACTGTTAGGACCAGAACTGGTACAATAAACTGCTGAGATTGTCAAACTCATCAGGACAAGATTGGTAGCGACTCAAGATGCAGCGAAAAAAGTATCTTGATCAACAAGAAAGCGATCATGCATTCGACGTAGGGAATTAGTATTCCTAAAAGTTTCTCCTTGGAAGGGGAAAATTCATTTTGGTAAAAAGGGAAAGCTAAGCCCGAGGTTTATTGGACCCTTTGAAGTGCTACGAAAAGTTGGAGAAGTGGCTTACGAGGTAGCTCTACCTCCAGAATTGGAAAACGTCCATAATGTTTTTCATGTTTCAGTGTTACGACCATATAAACCCAATAACAAACACGTGATCGAGTACGAACCATTACATTTTGATAAAGACTTGTCCTATTAAGAGGTTCCTATCCAGATAGTAGACAGGAAAGAACAAGTGCTCAAGAATAAGGTGATACCTTCCGTGAAGGTGGTATGGAGGAACCTCAATGCTGAAGAAGCTACGTGGGAACTCGAGGATAAAATGATGAAAGATTATCCTAAGTTATTTGTTTAATCTATGTCTTCGATTCTGAGGACAGAATCTTTGTAAGAAGGGAAGAATGTGACGATTTGATTGTTTGAATTATGATTCTGAGGACAGAATCCTTGTAAGGATGGAATGATGTAACATTCCAGAATTTTAATTGTAATATTAAATATTTATTGAATTATATAAGTATTTAATGGTTATGTTTATTTTTGAATAGATAATTGTTCAATTTGATTTGATTTGATTTAGTTAATTATTTGTTAAGTAAATAATTAAGGAGTTAAGAAAATTAATTGTTATGAGGTAATATACTAATTTAATTTAATAATTAGGTTAGAGAGTTTATAATAATTAAATGAATTATTATATTTTAATTTGAATTTTTAATTAAAATAAAGTGTTAGTTGATTAAATAAAGTTATAATTGTAAAGGAAATTATAATTGTGAGGTATTGATTTATGTGTTAAAGTAATTTGATAAATTAGTATTAGAATTTATTAAATTGATTATTAAAATTTAATTATATAAAAGTGTGACAAATAACCTTACTATAAAGGAGTTATTAAAATAAATGAAAAGAGTTAATTTAGTTTTGCCAAACAAGACTTAATGCATATTAAGTCTTTAAAATAATGGTGTTTTACCAAACAAGGTGTAAGAGTTAATGGGTTATTTTTATTATGTTAGCCAAACAAGCCTTATGGCTTTTGATTTTCAAAACATAGAAAATTGATATCAGTTATATCTATATTAATATTATATAATTAATACATATATTATTATTATACGTTATATGTTAAGTACGTAAGATAGAGTAGGATAAAAAGACTAGGAAAAAAAAAAGAAGAAAAGAAAAACTAAGAGAAATTAGAGAGAATTCTTGAGAGGTTTTGAGAGAAGATTGGGGAAAAGAAAGTTCTTGATCAAAAGGGAAGGGTATCATCTTATTATCATCTTTTTATTTTTAAAGTTTAGTTTTTCTCTTCTAAAATTCTCTAAAAAATCTTCATTAAGGATAAATTGTATGTAGTATATGATTTTATATGATAAATTATTGGTTATAAGATGGTTTCATGAGTTTATATATGATTATAGATAAACTAATTCATGTGTGTATGTATTTTGTGAAAGAAAATATATTACGGTGAGTTCATATGAATATATATATATATATATATATATGAATATAAGCTTAGTTAAAGTAAAATTAAGGATTAATTAGTTGTTTAAATTATAATTTGACTATTGAATTTGTAAGAGGGTGAATAAACAAAAACATGATATGTTTAATTAACTGCTTTAATTGAAAAACAAAGTTATAGTGATGATTTTCGTTAAAAATGTCAAAAAGAGAAGTTTTATCAAAAATAGTGAAATTGGGTGTTATAAATTCAGTGTTTATGTGGTTATATGGGTAAAAACATGTTAAGAGCCTTTAGATTATGTTTACATGAAATCTCTGTATGTATTACATGTTAATTAGTTTGTTAGAAAGGAGCTTGTAGGCCAAATTGGCTTTTTGTTCATGTTGTTATTCTGCAAAAATTTGATCGTAGAAATCGGGAGTTATTATTTACTGTACCTTCCTTATGATGTAAGTTTAAGCGTCATTGGCATTGATCGTTAACTTTGTGTCTCATGTATGCAATATTGACCACAGAGAACATGATCTTGGGACCACGATGTAAACTATGGCTCCATGAATGCGAGTTAGCGAATAATCAAACAAATGTAATTTATTTACACAAAAGTCTGAAAAAGTTGTTATTTGTTAAAAGTAGGACTGTTAAATTATGATTTCAGTGATTCTATGCTAAAAATGAACATGTTATTAACGATTAACTAGTTTTACTACTAATGTAATTTGATTATGTGATTAACAATCAAATATTACATGATGTATGTACTTAGTTATATATATAATGTGGTAGTGACTAATTATGTCATGATGACATACATATATAGAATATTGTAATTGAGGTTGTTACGCTTTAGCTTACACTCAAGAGGAAGTCTTCTAACTCCATAATTTCATTGAGTTAGTTTGTTATTTTTATGCAAGTTTTCTAAATCCATTGTTTACGTTGAACAAGTTATTGTTTCTAATTCAATTACAATTTATGAAGCTCTTGTATCTAGCTTGTTCATGATAATGCAAGTTTTCTAAAACTTATTTTGATGTTAAGCAAGTTATTCTTATCTTTAACTTGTTAATTAGCATGCAAGTTTATATAATCTGTTATATTAATGTTGAATAGCTTTTATTGTTCAGCTTGTTATTCGTTATACATGTTTAATATTCAATTCTAATTAACCTTGGTTTAATATTGTTCAAAGCAAGGTATGTTATAGTTATTCAATATTTAGCGTTGAAATGGTTGTGCACAATACATTGTACGAAGGGCTGATCCCCCTAAGTACGTGGAGTCCTTATAGTCTTATAACTGTTAAAGTTAAAGTTGAAAGATTACTTATAACTATGGACATGGTTCGTGGTCATTAGACCCTCAGTAGTATATTTCACAATGTTAATAGAACATATCATTCAGTTCTATTGAGCCTATTATTTGGCAAATGTTATAAAGTTTATTCATTCTTATTTCAAGTGAGCTTTGTTTGCTCACTCTTGCTTATATAACTATTACAGGTAAGGATGGGAAGGTAGATGTACCTAGCACCAGTAAGGCAAGGGGAAGATGAACAAGTATTGAAGACTTATAATATGTTGACAGTTATTTATCAGACTTTAAATTTGATTGATGTAATGAAGTATTTATTTAATTTCTGCATTTGAATGATTGTATTTAAAGGTTAGATAACCTGGGAGATTTTATTAATGTAATCCCTTAAGGGAAGGTTTATTATTCAATTTTATTATGATTGGGTAGTTAGATATGAATGTTTTTATTAAGTGAACACCAAATCTTGAGTTAATGAAGTACCGAAATTTGGGGGTGTCACAATTACCATATAATGTGCTCAATAGAATTGAAGAATAGGTTCTATCAATAATAATCAAAATCTGAATCATATATCTGATGGTCATAAGTCTACGAACTATGTCCATAGTTATAAGTAATCTTTCAACTTAAACTTTAACAATCATAAGACTATAGGGACTCCTCGTACTTATGGGGTTCAGCCCTTCGTACAATGTATTGTGCATAAACATTTCAACGCTATGCGTAAATTATCCCCTAATAATAGGGTTATTCATCTCAGCATTTAGAATACAAGTCCACCACAAAGTAAGTTTGGTTTGGATACGTTTCAAGGTAATTTGGAATTCAACGGACATCAACTAAGGATTAGTTGAATAAAAGTGTATAACGTTATGCTATGGAATAAATCATAACTAAATCAACATTGTATACTAAGGCCATGCTTTAGGAATAATCTAAGAGCATAAACATTGAATAATTATAGCATACCTTGCTTGAACAATATTAAGCCAAGGTTATTTAGAATTGAGTACTAAGCATGCATAATAAATAGTAAATTGAACGATAAAACTTGTTCAACATTAGTATATCATAATATATAAACTTCCATGATAAATAACAAGTTAAAGACAAGAATAATTTGCTCAATATCAGAATAAGGTTTAGAAAACTTGCATCATCATAAACAAACTAGATACAAGAAACTTACTCTCAACATAAGAATAAAATCTAGGAAACTTGCCTAATTGTAATTGAGATAGGTTAAGTAAACTTGTACAATAATAACAAGGTAGAGTAAGAAACTTGCTCAACGAAAATGTAGAGTTAGAAAACTTGTCTTGCGTGTAGGCTAAACCGTAATAATTTGATTCACAATATCCTAATCACATATCATTAGGATACAAATAGTCACTGCAGATACTTGTATACAAATAAGTACCTATTTCATGTATGTCTTGATTTTTAATCACAAATAACCAAGTTACCTCAATAACATAATAATAACACTCGTTAGGTATTAATAACATGCTCGTTCCTAGCACTATAATACCACAATAACACAATTACATTTTTAACAGCTATAAAATTGTATTATATTAGCATTTACAAAATTCGTGTAAAAGAAAACTCATTCTTGGCCCTATTGCTAACAAGGCTGCTGCATTACAGCTTTATATCTGTGTGGTATTGACTGTGACACTAAGCCAGAACCATGGGTTCATTGACTTGGTGCAAAAAAATCGGGGATGTGTGTTGACTTTAATGACACGGCATGAAGTTGAGACTCGACATTGCATTTTTGGTATTTGGTAGGCGAATTTATAATCTTGAGACGCACACAAAGAATGAGAATAGAACAAAGCTAACTTATGTCTCTTTAATAGCTTCTAGCAGCTAAATTAACACACATATAACTTATGTAAATTACACATAACCTTTACCCATCATACATATACCAATTTAAAACAACTAAACAACAATCTTAGAAAGATTAAATCCTTGAATGCCATATTTTTAAATAAAAACTCCATTTTTTTGACATTTGTTTAACACAGTGAACACGGTAACCATAGTTATACACCAAATTGATTCCTTTGAACTACGTTCTCTTTAATTCTTATCCAATTAATATATACAAGGTTCAATTTCACAATTGGCTCACAATAAAATACTAATTTTGGTACCCCTACAAACTACGTTCATACATATGTTCACTGTAAAAACATTCTCTTTCTTTTAAACGTAATTAACATACAATTACATATATATATATATATATATATGCTAGTTATAACATTACAATTATATATGCACATCATTTTCATCACCAATTATAACATTTGGGATTACAGAAAATTTGTAAAAACTTTATCCTACCGTCAAAAACACAAAGACTTTAAACTATATCGTAAAACATATTAACACATATATGTATATATAATATAATATTAAACTTATGTAACATACCTTCTGTTAACTCCTTGTTCACCGCGACTAACTGTTTGAAAGACTCGGGAACTCTCTCTCTTGATTCTCTCAAACCTCTGAAAACTCTTTTCCTTTCTTAGTTATCAGTATAGGCCAAATACACTATACGTAAAGATCAAAACCAACGCATGATTTACAAACGTCTAAAACCGACGTCTACTAATTGCCCTTATTAAATTATCAGTTACTATAATTAATATATTTTATTTATATTATTAAAATTCAAAAATCAAAAATCCAAAAGCCAAAAGGCTTTGTTTGGCAAAATTCTTTAAAACTAAAGACTTTATATCTTTAAGCCTTGTTTGGGAAAACTAAATAAAACTCCTTTAATTTATTTTAATAACTCATTTATAGCATAGTTATTTGTCACACTTTTATTACCAAATTAAATAAAAATATTATAATAATCCATTTAAACCTATCAACTCTCTAACTTAATTTATTAATTAAATTAGAATACTATCACATAATAATTAATTTCCTTAACTCCTTAATTATTTGTTTAACAAATAATTAACCAAATCAAATCAAATTAAACAAATATTTATTCAACACTAAACACATCCATTAAAATATTTATATAACTCAATAAATATTTTGAATTACAATTTAAAATTCTGGATTGTTACATCATTCCTTCCTTACAAGGATTCTGTCCCCAGAATCACAACTCAATCAAATTATTTATCACAGAAAGCTTGCTCAGCTACTCAGTTCTTTCGAACAAGAGCTTAACTGCAACTGAGTAGCACCATTCAACAACTAATCAACTACTATCAAGTGAAGTAAGAAGGTCCAACTCATAAGGACTTGAAGAGTTCTAAGTGAATTGTGAAGAACCAAGTCTGCTAGACTTGAAGAGTTCAAAAGTGAACTGAGAAGTGCCAAGACTGCTGGTCTTGAAGGAATCTTAATTCCGCTGTGTTTGAATCTTTATCAAAACTAACAAAGTATTTCGAAAAGAATTTAAAATATCTATTCAACCCCCCATTCTAGATAACTATTGTGCCTCCGAGAACTAATAGTATAGTATGAATGTTGTAATTATTTGATATTATGACAAGAACACATGTAATGGTTATAAAGAACCTAGGTATGGTAATATTGTTTTGGGATATATAGAAGACATTTTCAGTCTTTTGAGGTATTTCAATTAAATGAATGTGTGAACTGTAACACCGTGTAGCACCATCTGTCGGGTTGGAAGATACCCGGATTTGGGGGCGTCACATGAGTAGTAGAATGGAGAAGATGATTGCGAGTGTAGTGTGAGAGGTTTATCAGCAAAGTTTGTTTTATGGTTCTTCTTCCTATCTAGGGATTTTGCTTCTGGTTCTGGACCTTTTGTGTAAGATCCCAACTTTTATGAATAAAGGTTATTTTTTCTTGAAATATATTTTTGAATATTATGGTGTGGATTTGATATAATGTTATAGTTGTGGGTATTATTTACAAATTTTGCAAAGTAAGTAAGTGGTTATATAATATTCGATTGGTCGGAGAATATTCGTTTTAACAGAGAATATTCGTACGACGGCACAATCATTGGTGGACCCCACAACGGAAGTATTGTCGTAGTTAGAAAACGACAAAATTATCATTTTATAAAAATAACAGTGAAAGTTTTACCGTTAAACTGTTGAACTACACAGTGGTAAAAAATACGATGTCGTGTGGTGGTTGCATAGTAGCACACGGTATTGATTATTGATGCTTACGTGAGAAGTCACTCAGTTATACTCAATTATTGCTATAGTAGTTACTGCATAATATCTCTCATATTATTGATTCAATTATTGTCACAGTATGATCTGCATAATATCTTATATTATTAAATCAATAATTGAGACGACAAAGTTATTCATATTATTATTTGCAATATTGACAATGTCTAGAAAGTTCTGTCAAGGAGAGGTTTGGTCACCTAATTGCGTGCCAATAGAGAGAAATTCTTATCGGAAAGCCCCCTCTTTCTTGGGAATGATCTGGTTGTTAAATATTGTGAGTTATAATATTAATGATGAATAAGTTCATGTTGATTAAAGATGAAATTGATATTTCCATTGTGTTGGGATTATTAGTGTTAGTGGAAATTGACATCTATTTCGATAATAATGGATGTCTAGAGGTTTAATTCACATACTTATAACTATTTGTTCACATGTGTATACTATTGATTCACATGCATGTACTATTAGGGGAGGTGGTGCAAGATTGATAATACTTGCATGACTAAATTAAAAATGGAGGTATAGATGAAGGTACTATACTGTAATTAATTTTTTCACAAGATTATACTATTTATTCACATGATTGTACTATTGATTCACATGATGTACTATTAGGGGAGGTGGTGCAAGTTTGATAATACTTACAAGACTAAATTAAAAATGAAAGAAAAGATGAAGGTATTATACTGTAATATTTCGAGCCCCAAAATGTGCAATTATCGAAATTATGTTTTCCTATAAATAGAAGCTCATTCTTATTTCATTCTTACCAATTCACTAAGACTCACAAGAGCAATTATAGAAAGAGAAGCTATAGAGAGAGAAGCTATAGAGAGAGAAGCTTTAGAGAGAAAGTAGAAGAGAAGTCTGATACCTCACTATTCCAGTATCCAGTCTTCTTTTGAGGTAAGGGATATTATTTTTTTCAGTATTCATAGGAATAATATTGTCTTCCATACTCTGTAGTATATGATTAATATTATTTCGTCTCGTATTCCTGATTATACCCTCATTTTATTAAAGTATTGCTTCTATACTCCATGAAATTAGTAGAATATCCTTGAAATTTGCGCTTCATCTAGTATCGTTTCACAAGGATATTTTCTGCACATTCTTGTTAAATTTTAAGATTTTCATGTCGGAGTACTGTCCATGAGTAGTATTCATTTTTATGGTACTATTCATGGGGTACTATTCATAAAGTACTATTCATGGGTACTATTCACAAAGTACTATTCATCGGTACTATTCACAATGTATTATTCATGAGTACTATTCACGAGTACTATTCACAAAGTACTAATCACGGGGTACTATTCTCAAAGTACTATTCACGGGGTACAATTCACTTGGGTACTATTCACCCGAGGAATTATTTATGATAAAAATTGATTTCTTTGCTGTCCAAATCATTTTTGATACAATATTATTCTTGCATTTTACTCCACAAAGCAGTATCATGTTTACAATTTGGACATTATTGAATTCTGGATAAATTAAGTTATAATCTTTAAAAATTTATTATTTGCTTTCTTTAAATTGAATTCTTATATCATTGTCGTCATCCTCATGCTTATATTGTGATAAAAGTCATTTGTGGCTTACGTGCATAGATGTACTATTGATTGGTATGATTATGACCAGGGATTTTTTGTTATAATCATGACCGTAATGTTACAAATGATGTGGTAAAAAAATCCTCATTGGCCTATAGTGCAGTGATGGACAGTTGTTGGTATGATTATGACCATGGATTATTCGGTATAATCATGACCATTGATGATTACATGAATATCCTTAGCCCGTAATGCAGGAATGATTCAATGATGTGGTTTATTTATTAAGCTGAGTCTCAGTGATAAAATTGATGATAAACTTTTTAAATCATAGAAGATAGTAGATTTCATGCTCTATTTGACTCTTCTAATGGATTACTTGTTCCGCTGCAGTTAAACTTGATGTTTATTATATTTTATCTGTGACACCCCAAATTTTATGAATAAAGATTTAAATTTCTCGAAATATTTTTTTAAATATTATGGTGTGGATTTGATATAATATTATAGTTGTGGGTAATATTTATAAATTTTGCAAAGTATACAAGTTGTTATAAAATATTTGTTTGGTGGGGAATATTCTTTTTGTTTGGGAAAAATCAAATACAACAGCACAATCAATCATGGACCCCACAACGGAAGTATTGTCGTAGTTAGAAAATGACGAAATTATCTTTTATAAAAATAACTTGAAAAAGTGTTACCGCTTAAAAGCTGTTGAACTATCCCAGGTAGTAAAAGTATAGTAATATGTGTGGTTGCATAGTAGCACAGCGGTATTGATTATTGATGCTTACGTGAAAGTCACTCGAGTTATACTCAATTATTACAACAATAATTGATGCATCATATCTCTCATATTATTGATTCAATTATTGTCACAAAGATCATCTCAGATAATATGTTATATTATTAAATCAATAATTAAGATGGCAAAGTTATTCATATTATTATTTACAATATTGACAATGTCTAGAAGTTCATCGAGGAGAGGTTTGGTCACCTAATTGCATGCCGCCAATAAGGAGAAATCCTTATCGGAAAGCCCCTCTTTCCTCGGGAACAGACCGGTTGTTAAATATTATGCGTTATAATATTAATGATGAATAAGTTCGTGTTGATTAAAGATGAAATTGATAGTTCCATTATGTTGGGATTATTAGTGTTAGTGGAAATCAACATTTATTTTGATAATAATTGATGTCTGGAGGTTATATTGACCAATCGGGTATTCGGGACACTTTTCGTGTCAGAGTACTATTCACGAGTTACTATTTACGGGTTACTATTCACCCAGTTACTATTCACTCTAGTATTGTTCACTCGGGTATTTGGGACACTTTTTATGTCAGAGTACTATTCACGGGTTACTATTCCCAAAGTACTATTCACCCGAAAAATATATTTATTTTCAGTCCAAATCATTTTTGGGTACAATATTATTCCATGAAGAGATGTGATAATTTTTCAGACCGTTGGTTGAAGTTATAATAGTAAATCAATATGGATCGTTGGTTGAAGATATAATAGTAAATCAATATGGACCGCTGGTGGAAAGTTATAATAGTAAATCAATATGGATCGCTGGTTTAAAGTTTTAATAGTAAATCAGTATGGACCGTTGCTTTAAGTTTTAATAGTAAATCAATATGGACCGTCCATTTAAAAGTAAATCAATCTGGACCGTTCATGAATTAGTTACTATTCAGTTCATTCTCCTATAAATAGAAGCTCATTCCTTCATTATTTCTTATGAATTCACTAAAACTCTAAAGAGAGAAATTATAGAGAGAAAGAAGAAGAGACGTCTGCTACCTCACTTTTCCAATATCCAGTTTCTTCTAAGGTAAGGGATATTATTTGTTGTACTCGTAAGGGATATTATTTGTTGTACTTGTATGGGATATTATTTGTTGTACTCGTAAGGGGTATTATTCTTTCGTATTCATGAAGAGAGTTATTTTCTTTCAATACTCGTAAGGGGTATTATTCTTTCGTATTCATGAAGAGAGTTATTTTCTTTCAATACTCGTAAGGGGTATTATTCTTTCGTATTCATGAAGAGAGTTATTTTCTTTCAATACTCGTAAGGGTTGTTATTCCATTCTTTATTATCATGTTGGAATAACCTATTTATGCGAAGTATTGCATACATGGTGAAATTCTTTTGTTATTCCATTCTTTATTATTATGTTGGAATAACCTGTCTATGCGAAGTACCGCATACATGGTGATATTCTTCTGTTATTCCATTCTTTATTATTCTGTTGGAATAACTTTGTTTTGTCTTGATCTATCGCATGCACGTGAATTTCATTGTTATTTTATTCTTTATTATTACATTTGAATATCCTATGCTGCGTGAAATTACGCATGACTTCGGTTCCATTCTTTATTATTCTGCTGGAATATCACATGCGTGTGGATTACGCATGAATCGGTTCCATTATTTATTATTACATTGAAATAACTTTTGTCTATCAGATTACATGCGCTGGTGAATTATTCTTCATTATTCCATTCTTTATTATTCTATTGGAATAATCTGTCTACGTGGATTACCGCATGGCGGCAAAAATCCATTTGCAGTTTCATATATTCTATTATACTAAGTTGGTTAAAGTTTTGACTTCTATACTCCATGAAATTAGTGGAATATCCTTGATATTTGCACTTCATCCAATATCTTTTCCTGGAAATATTCTTCTGAGCATTCTTGAATTTTACTCCACAAAGCGATGTCGTGTTGACAATTTGGGCGTTATTGAGTTCGTGATAAATTAACTTATAAATCTTTAAAATTGATTCTTGAACTTGTTTTATTGAATTGTCATCATCCTCATTGCTTATATTATGTTGAAAGTCATCTTTAGCTTACGTGCATAGATGGACTTGGTATGATTATGACCAAATGATTATCCCAGATAATCATGACCGTAATATAACGAATGATGTGGTAAAAGTCCTCATTGGCATATAATTCATTGGTGGACAATTGTTGGTATGATTATGACTGTGGATTATTCAAAGATAGTCATGACCATTGATGATTACATGAATATCCTTGGTAGTGGTGCGAGGATGATTTGATTTTATTTATTAATCTGAGTCTCAAATGATAAAGTTGATGAAAAACTTTTAAATCATAGAAGATAGTAGATTTTATACTTTACTTGACTCTTCTAATGGATTGCTTGTTCCGCTGCAGTTAAACTTGTTGTCTATTATATTCTATCAGTTTAACATTGTTGAAGGCTAATGATAATTTATTCTACATTATCTTACTCATAATATTTCTTACTGGGCTAGTTGATCTCACCCTTTCTTTCACTGTTCTCTTCAGGAAATGAGAATATAGTTGGGACTAGTCAGGGAATGGATTGACGGTCTAGATGGTTGCATTAGTAGTCCTCACTATTCTGTGAAATAGTGTGATAATAAATTTATTGAGGACTTATTTTGAGTTTGTATACTGTCTAGAAGATAATATTTGTATTAAAACTCACAGCTCATATTGTATATTTAAGTTTATATTTGTATTCAGTACCATGTATCTAGCGACTAAGAATGATTGATGTATACCTGTTTTGGGAGCGTCACAGTTGGTATCAAAGTTTAGGGATATGATCCCTGGCTAAGATGTGAGACAACAACTAGGAGGGGAGAGATGGGGAATTCCTTCGCTAGTATGACCTACCTAAGTTATTTGGTATTTAATTGGTTGGTCAGAGTATAGGGATAATATGTGATATGTTAATTAACCCTTGTTTTGTGGCAGTGTTTGAAATGGCAGCTGAAAATGTTAACAATGGAGTGAATGAGACCGTTGAGAAACAACCACGTTAATGTGATGTCAGACGAAGAAGAAATTAGAGATATCTACGTGGTGAGTGAAGAACTAATAGTTGCACCCGAATTAGTCGCAAAGGTAGCAGCTGAGAGTGAGGAAGAAGAGGAACCTGAGGAGAATTTATTAGAAGAATTTTATGATCAAAATTTAGAATTATAAAATCATATTCCTGAGTTAGAAGAGCATGCTGAAGAACGACAGGCGGTCGTGTAGCAAAGAGATGTAACAATTCAAAATTGTGTTAGCCGATGTGCGATACTTGAACAGAAGCACTCTTTGTCAGAGTATAAGATATTAGAGCTGGAATCTAATAATGTTATGATCAAAGTTCTGATGAAAGAATAAACAACTAAACAAATGAGAATGGAGGATGCATGGGTAAAAGCCGCACGACGCGTTGATATTGTAGAAAAAGACGTCTGATCCAATAAAGCCAAAATATATGAAATAGATTTCGCTTTTTGTACTGCAATTGGTAGAATCCAACATCGAGTTCAGAATTACCCTGTGCAGAGCGGTCAACCCCAATTCGATATGAATCGGAGAGTAATAATTCAAATCATGGATCAGGAATGCGATGAAGCAATTAATGGTGGAATGTCCTCTATAGCAAAGTCAAGTCTAGTTGGGATGGTGATGCCAAAGAATGTCCCAGACAAGTCAAAATCGATAGTTTAAAAGAGAGCATTTTTTTGTGATGAGGAACACGAATGAAGTTATCACGGGTTAGTTAATTATAAATTCTTACAAAGTCTATACCTTATTAGATACCGGTTCTACCCATTCTTTTATCTCTTTTTCTTGCGCTCAACGTTTAAATTTGACTTCAGAGAAATTAGACTTTGACTTATTGGTTGAAACTTCGATAGTAGAAACCTTCGTTACATCCACTATTTATAAATCTTGTTGATTCAAATCGACACTTTCACGTTACCTGTCGATCTTATCTCTTTGAAAATACTTGCCTTTGACGTGATTTTAGGAATCGATTGGTTAACTACTCATCAAGCTTTTTGTAAGGTTGTTAGCTTTCATATTCCTAACCAACCTGTTATGTGAATTCAAGCAACCAAACCACTAAAGTTAATCATTGTTATATCAAGTCATAAGTAAAGAGCCCTTAGCCTTTCGCTGGTGACTTCCTTGTGTGGAATGCGCCGAAGCCAGACTTTCTGTAGGCAACGTCGTGAATGACGATGACAAGTTGATAGGTATCAATGTGACGTGCTATCCAAGTCTTGGATGAGAGTCACAATTTTGAATGATATTTTTATTGTTAATAAATTTCCTGACGTATTCTTGAAGACTTCTTAGCCTACCCCTAGAGCGTGAAATCGAATTTTGTATTGACCCCAGTACAAAACCCATTTCTAAAACCCTCAAATATTTTCTTCACCCAAAACGAACGTGTAATGTGCCAAAGACGTTGGCTCGAGCTGTTGAAGATTACGATCGTACCATTCAATATCATCGTGGGAAAAGCGAACGTGGTAGCTGACGCGTTGACTAGAAGATCGTATGCGTTTATGAGTGTGATTGTTAACACAAGGACCCATTTCGTATAACTTACAAATGATGGAGATAGAGTTAAAGACTCTATGGACCCACGTGAAGATAACGAATATACGATTAGAATCGAATTTAATCGATAAAGTTAAAGCTGCTCAAGCTACATACTCAGAGCTGATGAATGTGAAGAAGAAGGTTCAAGAGAGCGTTATTCTAGAAGCAAGAATCGATGAAGAGATGAAATCTCAACCCTCGATTTTATTTGCCCATTTGAAATCCTTGATCGAGTAGGAACTATGGCCTATAGACTCGTTTTACCGCCAAGTATGTCGCGTGTTCATAACGTTTTTTTCACGTATCGATGTTACGTAAAAATGTGGATGACCCGAACCACGTTATTAAATTAGAACTAGACGAGATAACGGAAGATTTAACGTATGAAAATCTTGGATAAGAATGATCATATTCAACACTCAAAGGTTATACCTCAAGAGTTAGAATCTGAAATAAAGTCAAGGTATCCTCATCTTTTCGGCATACCAGGTACGTACATAAATTTCGAGGGCAAAATTTCATAAGGAGAGGAGATTGTGAGATCCCAAATTTTATGAATAAAGATTTAAATTTCTCGAAATATTTTTTTAAATATTATGGTGTGGATTTGATATAATGTTATAGTTGTGGGTAATATTTATAAATTTTGCAAATTATGCAAGTTGTTATAAAATATTCGTTTGGTTGGGGAATATTCTTTTTGTCAGGGAATATCCGTACAACGGCACAATCATTAGTGGACCCCACAACGGAAGTATTGTCGTAGTTAGAAAATGACAGAATTATCTTTTTATATAAATAACGGCGAAAGTGTTACCATTAAAATTGTTGAACTACCCGGTAGTAAAAGTACAGTAATATGTGTGGTTGCATAGTAGCACACGGTATTGATTATTGATGCTTACGTAAGAAGTCACTCAGTTATACTCAATTATTGCTACAGTAATTGATGCATCATATCTCTCATATTATTGATTCAATTATTGTCACAGTATCATCTGTATAATATGTTATATTATTAAATCAATAATTGAGACGGCAAAGTTATTCATATTATTATTTGCAATATTGACAATGTCTAGAAGTTCTATCAAAGAGAGGTTTGGTCACCTAATTGCGCGCCAATAAGGAGAAATCCTTATCGGAAAGCCCCCTCTTTCTTGGGAACGGCCTGGTTGTTAAATATTGTGCGTTATAAAATTAATGATGAATAAGTTCGTGTTGATTAAAGATGAAATTGATAGTTCCATTGTGTTGGGATTATTAGTGTTAGTGGAAATCGACATTTATTTCGATAATAATTGATGTTTGGAGGTTATATTGACCAATCGGGTATTCGAGACACTTTTTGTGTCGGAGTACTATTCACGGGTTACTATTCACGGGTTAGTATTCACCCGGTTACTATTCACTCTAGTATTGTTCACTCGGGTATTTGGGATACTTTTCGTGTAGGGGTACTATTCACGGGGTACTATTCACCCAAAAAATATATTTCTTTTCGGTCCAAATCATTTTTGGGTACAATATTATTCCATGAGGAGATGTGATAATTTTTCAGACCGTTGGTTGAAATTATCATAGTAAATCAATATGGAACGTTGGTTGAAGATATAATAGTAAATCAATATGAATCGCAGGTGGAAAGTTATAATAGTAAATCAATATGGATCGCTGGTTTAAAGTTTTAATAGTAAATCAGTATGGATCGTTGCTTTAAGTTTTAATAGTAAATCAATATGGACCGTCCGTTTAAAAGTAAATCAATCTGGACAGTTCATGAATTAGTTACTATTCAGTCCATTCTCTTATAAATAGAAGCTCATTCCTTCATTATTTCTTACGAATTCACTAAAACTCTAGAGAGAGAAATTATAGAGAGAAAGAAGAAGAGTATTCTCGCTACTTCACTTTTCCAATATCCAGCTTTCTTCTAAGGTAAGGGATATTATTTGTTGTACTTATAAGGGATATTATTTGTTGTACTTCGTAAGGATATTATTTGTTGTACTCGTAAGGGGTATTATTCTTTATTCATTCATAAGAGAGTTATTTTCTTTCAATACTGTAAGGGTTGTTATTCTATTCTTTATTATTATGTTGAATAACTTTGCTTATGCGAAGTACCGCATACATGGTGAAATTCTTCATTATTCTATTCTTTATTATTATGTTGAATAACATGTCTATGCTGAAGTACCGCATACATGATGAAATTCTTCATTATTCCATTCTTTATTATTCGCTGGAATAACTCGTCTGCATGCGATCTATCGCATGCTCGTGAATTTTGTTGTTATTCCATTCTTTATTATTCTATTGGAATATCCTCGTCATGCGAATTACGAATGAAATTTGGTTCATTCTTTATTATTCATTGGAATATCCCATATGCCTATCGGTCTTGATTCTGGCGTGACTGGTTACATTCTTTATTATTCTCTTGGAATAACTCATGCGTGTGGATTACTCACGCCTGGTGAATTCTTCTGTTATTCTATTCTTTATTATTCTATTGGAATAATCTATCTACGTGGATTACCGCATGGCGGAAAAAATCCATATGCGGTTTCATATATTCTATTATACTAAGTTGGTTAAAGTTTTGACTTCTATACTCCATGAAATTAGTGGAATATCCTTGATATTTGCGCTTCATCCAGTATCTTTTCCTGGAAATATTCTTCTGAGCATTCTTGAATTTTACTCCACAAAGCAGTATCATGTTGACAATTTGGACATTATTGAGTTCAGGATAAATTAACTTATAAATATTTAAAATTTATTCTTGAACTTGTTTTTATTGAATTTTCATCATCCTCATGCTTATATTATGTTGAAAGTCATCTTTGGCTTACATGCATAGATGGACTTGGTATGATTATGACCAGGGATTATTCGGTATAATCATGACCGTAATGTGACAAATGATGTGGTAAAAGTCCTCATTAGCCTGTAATTCATTGGTGGACAGTTGTTGGTATGATTATGACCAGGGATTATTAGGTATAGTCATGACCATTGATGATTACATGAATATCCTTGGTACAGTAGTGCGGATGATGATTCGATTTTATTTATTAAGTCGAGTCTCAAATGATAGAGTTGATGAAAAACTTTTTAAATCATAGAAGATAGTAGATTTTATACTTTACTTGACTCTTCTAATGGATTGCTTGTTCCGCTGCAGTTAAACTTGTTGTCTATTATATTCTATCAGTTTAACATTGTTGAAGGCTAATGATAATTTATTCGCATTATCTTACTCATAATATTTCTTATCGGGCTAGTTGAGCTCATCTTTTCTTTCACCGTTTTCTTTGAGAATTGAGAATATAAATTTGGGACTAGTCGTGGAATGGATTGATGGTCCGGATGGTTGCATTAGTAGTCCTCACTATTCTCGTGAAATAGTGTGATAATAAATTTATTGAGGACTTATTTTGAGTTTGTATAATTGCCTCAGAAGACAATATTTGTATTAAAACTCACAACTCATGTCAGATATTTAAGTTTGTATTTGTATTCAATGATCGTGTATCTGGCGACTCGGAATGGGTGATGTATACTGCTTTTGGGGCGTCCATTATCGCTTTAACATTTGTTGAAGGCTAATGATAATTTATTACGCATTATCTTAGTCATAATATTTCTTATTGGGCTAGTTGAGCTCACCCTTTTGCTTTCATTTTTCTCTTCAGTCAGGAAATGAGAACGTAGTTGGGACTAGTCGGGGAACGGGGTGACGGTCCAGATGTTTGCATTAGTAGTCCTCACTATTCAGTGAATAGTGTTATAATAATTATAATGAGGACTTTATTTGAGTTTGGATACTCTCTACGAGACATTATCCGTTTTGAAACTCTCAGCTACGTTTTGTCGTACTGTATAAAAGAAGTTTGTATTTAAATTTTGTACCATGTATTTGGCGACTCAAGATGGGTGATGTATACCTATTTTGGGGGCATCACATTTGGTATCAAAGCTTAGGGATATGATACCTGGCTGAGATGTGAGACAAGAACTAGGAGAGGAGAGACGGGGAATTCCTTCGCTAGTATGACCTACCTAAGCTTATTTGGTATTTAATTGGTCGGTCGGAGTATAGGGATAATATGTGACATGTCAATTAACCCTTGTTTTGTGGTAGTATTTGAAAATGGCATCCAAAAATGTTGATATAAGAAATGAAGCACATGAGACCGTTAAGTCACCAACGATCAATACTCAGGATAATGTGCATCAGGATGGCAATAATCCTCAAGAAAACAACAACGCTGACCAAATGATGAACGATGGGATGTTTAGAGGCTTTATGAAATTCATGCAACATCAGGCGAGAGCGGCTCCTATTCAAAATGCAGGTGGAAACACTGGCAACTCTCGGATGGTCACCGCTAAACAGAAGGAGCTGGGACCACCGGAGTTTATTGGAGAGCCAAAACCACTTAAGGCGGAGACATGGATAAAGCAGATCACCAAGATATTTGATGTCTTGGGATGCTCTGAGGAGCAAAAGGTTCCCTTTGCCACCTTTATGTTACGAGGAGAGGTAAATTACTGGTGGGAATCGGTAATGCGTACTCAACATGTCGCACTAAAGATGTCTTGGGAGAAATTCCAAGAACTGTTCAATGACAAGTACTTTCCCGAAAGAATTCGTCACATGAAAGAGGTAGAGTTCATCAAGCTAGAGCAGAACAATATGACCGTGTCGCAGTACGAAGCTAAGTTTGTCGAGTTGTCCCGATTTGCGTCCCACTTGGATGATAATTAGGAGAGAATGATGCGGATGTTTCTAAGAGGTTTGAAACTCGAGATACGTCAATACTTAATTTTTCACAAACTGTGTTTGTATTCAGATGTTGTAAATAGGGCTCAATTATTAGAGCGCGATAACGAGTCAACCCAACCAAGAGAGAGTAGCTGACAAAATGATAATACCAGTGGTAGCAGTCATCGAAGCGGTGACAACAAACGTGGAGGGAATCAACATGCCAGAAATGGTAACCACTTCGGTGGTAATCATGGCCAAGACAATAAAAGTGGGAGCTTCAAGAAGAGGAGATTCAATAATGATGGAAGGATGTCAGCACCAGCACCTGTTCTTAAGGAAGGAGATAGACCGTCGGTCGTATGTTACAAATGCGGAGGGGAGGGACACATCAGTCCAAACTGTACACAGCAGTCCAAAGCATGTTACAATTGTGGAAGAGAAGGTCACTTAGCCCGATTTTGTCATGCCCCGAAGTCAAGTCCAGCTGGGATGGAGGCATCAAAGGTCGTCCCAGACAAGACAAAACCGGTAGTTCAAGGGAGAGCGTTTGTCGTAACCTCCCAAAAAGTAAGGAATCCAAACGAGGTGATCACGGGTAAGCTAATCATAAACTCTAGCGAAGTCTATACCTTATTTGATACCGGTTCTACCCATTCTTTTATTTCTCTTACTTGAGCTCAACGTTTAAATTTAACTCTGGAGAAATTAGACTTTGACTTATCTGTTGAAACTCCGTTGGGAGAAACCTTCATTACATCCACTGTTTATAAGTCTTGTTTGATTCAAATCGGTAAATCACATGCGTTACTCCGTCGATCTTATCTCCTTAAAAATACTTGCATTTGACGTGATTCTAGGGATTGATTGGTTAACTACTCATCATGCAAAAATTAATTGTTTTCATAAGGTTGTTAGCTTTCATATTCCTAACCAACCTATTATGTGAATTCAAGCAACCAAACCATTAAAATCAATCATTGTCATCTCAAGCCATAAAGCTATTCGTTTATTAAAAAACGGATGTTAATCTTTCTTAGCTCATGTCACAGATTTAAACAAAAATACGTCAGATTTGAATGATATTTCTATTGTTAATAAATTTCCTAACGTATTCCCCGAAGAACTTCCTGGCCTACCCCCGGAGCGTAAAATCGAGTTTGGTATCGACCTTAAACCCGGTACAAAATCCATTTCCAAAGCCCCATATCGAATGGCTCCTATTGAACTTCAGGAGTTAAAAACCCAACCGCAGGAATTGTTAGACATCGGTTTCATTCGACCTAGTACGTCTCCTTGGGGTGCTCCTGTTCTATTCGTAAAGAAGAAAGATGGAAGTATGCGACTTTATATTGATTATCGGGAGTTGAATCATGTCACCATCAAAAATAGGTACCCGTTGCCTCGCATTGATGACCTGTTTGACCAGTTGCAAGGCGCCAAATTCTTTTCAAAGATCGATCTTCGTTCTGGATATCATCAGTTGAAGATTAAAACTGATGACATTCCAAAGACTGCTTTCAGAACTCGGTACGGGCATTACGATTTCCTAGTCTTGTCTTTTGGATTGACTAATGCTCATGCTGCCTTCATGGATATGATGAACCGAGTATTCAAGGAATATTTGGATCACTTTGTGGTCATCTTTATTGATGACATCCTCATTTACTCCAAAAGCCGTGAAGATCATGAGCAACACTTGAGGCTAATACTCCAAAAGCTTCGTGAAAACAAGTTATATGCCAAGTTAAAGAAATGCGAGTTCTGGCTTGAGGATGTAGCATTTCTTGGGCATGTGATATCAAATCATGGAATATCTGTTGACCCGGCAAAGATTGAAGCAATTCAAAGCTGGGAGCAACCTAAGTTAGTGACCGAAGTACGTAGCTGTCTCGGCTTAGCTGGTTATTATCGGATATTCGTATAAGGGTTTTCTCGAATCACTACTCCATTAACTCAGCTTACTTGGAAAGATACAAAATTTGGTTGGAACGAGGAATATGAGAAGAGTTTTCAAGAACTCAAGAGGAGACTCATTTCAGCACCTGTTCTGACAATACCATCTGGCTCGGAGGGATTTATCATCTACAATGATGCTTCAGGCAAAGGGTTAGGATGTGTTCTTATGCAACATGGGAAAGTCATAGCCTATGCCTCATGACAACTCAAGGAATATGAGAGGAATTATCCTACTCATGATCTAGAGTTGGCAGCTGTCGTTTTTGCCCTTAAGATTTGGAGGCATTACCTGTATGGAGAGAAGGTGGAGATCTATACGGATCATAAAAGCCTCAAATATTTCTTCACTCAAAAGGAACTCAACATGCGGCAACGACGATGGCTTGAGCTATTGAAAGATTACAATCATACCATTCACTACCATCTTGGAAAAGCGAACGTAGTAGCTAACGCATTGAGTAGAATATCATATGCGGGTACGAGTGCGATATTGTCAACGCAAAGGCCCATTTTGTATGACTTGCAAAGGATGTAGATAGAGTTAAAGACTCCAGGGACCCATGTGATGATGGTGAATATACGAGTAGAACCGACTTTAATCAATAAAGTTAAAGTTGCTCAAGCTACAGACCTGGAGCTGATGTGTATGAGGAAGAAAGTGCAAGAAGGTGTTATTCCGGAAGTAAGAATCGATGAAGAATGAATACTTCGAGTAAACTCCAAACTTTGTGTTCCTAATGATTCTGACTTGAAGTATAAAATCATGATGGAGGTGCACAACACACCGTTTGCAATCCATCTTGGGAGTATCAAAATGTATCGTGATCTTCGACATACATTTTGGTGGAGCAATATGAAGAGAGAGATAGCGGGGTTTATCTCAAGGTGTCTAACTTGTCAACGAGTTAAGGTGGAGCATCAAGTGCCAAAAGGTCCATTGCAACCACTTGAAATTCCAGAATGGAAGTGGGAGCACATTACCATGGATTTTGTTACTAGTCTTCCCAAGGTTTCTCAAGGCATAGATGCGATTTGGGTCATTGTTGATAGATTGACCAAGTCTGCTCATTTCTTACTGATGCGAGAAACTTATACACTTGAACGTCTTGCTCGTATATACATAAATGAGATTGTAAGATTGCATAGTATGCCAGTATCCATAGTTTCTGATCGAGACCCAAGATTCACTTCACGATTTTGGGTTAGTTTACAAAAAGCTATGGGCACGAATTTATGATTTAGTTTTGCATATCATCCTCAAACAGACGGGCAGTCGGAGAGGACTATTCAAAACTCTTGATGATTTATTAAGACTCTGTGTCCTTGACTTCAAAGGAAGTTGGGACAAGTTCTTACCATTGGTGGAGTTTTCCTACAACAACAGTTATCAAGCAAGTATTGGCATGGCTCCATTTGAGGCGTTGAAGGGGAGTTTGTAAGACCCCAACTTTTATGAATAAAGATTATTTTTTCTCAAAATATATTTTTGAATATTATGGTGTGGATTTAATATAATGTTATAGTTGTGGGTATTATTTATAATTTTTGCAAAGTAAGCAAGTGGTTATATAATATTCGATTGGTCGGGGAATATTCATTTTAACAAGGAATATTCGTGCGACCAAGACAATCATTAATGGACCCCACAACTAAGTATTATCGTAGTTAGAAAAGCATGCAATTATTTTTTATAAAAAATAACGGCGAAAGTTTTACCGTTAAACAATTGAACTACCCTATGGTAAAAGTACAATGTCGTGTGGTTGCGTAGTAGCACACGGTATTGATTATTGATGCTTACGTGAGAAGTCACTCGGTTATACTCAATTATTACTTGAAGTTGTTGTTGTTGCGTATCTCTCATATTATTGATTCAATTATTGTCACAGTATCATCTGCATAATATCTTATATTATTAAATCAATAGTTGAGACGACAAAGTTATTCATATTATTATTTGTAATATTGACAATGTCTAGAAAGTTCTGTCAAGGAGAGGTTTGGTCACCTAATTGCGCGCCAATAGAGAGAAATTCTTATCGAAAAGCCCCCTCTTTCTTGGGAATGATCTGGTTGTTAAATATTGTGAGTTATAATAATATTAATGATGAATAAGTTCGTGTTGATTAAAGATGAAATTGATATTTCCATTGTGTTGGGATTATTAGTGTTAGTGGAAATCGACATCTATTTCGATAATAATGGATGTCTAGAGGTTATATTGACCAATCGGGTAATTAATCGGATAAATGAATAATTAATTGCTATTAATTCACATGCTTATAACTATTTGTTCACATATATGTACTATTGATTCACATGCATATACTATTGGGGGAGGTGGTGCAAGATTGATAATACTTGCATGACTAAATTAAAAATGGAGGTATAGATGAAGGTACTATACTCTAATTAATTTTTTCACATAATTATACTATTTATTCACATGATTGTACTATTGATTCACATGATGTACTATTAGGGGAGGTGGTGAAAGTTTGATAATACTTGCAGGACTAAATTAAAACTGAAAGAAAAGATGAAGGTATTATACAGTAATATTTTGAGCCCCAAAACGTGCAATTATCAAAACTATGTTTTCCTATAAATAGAAGCTCATTCTTATTTCATTCTCACCAATTCACTAAGACTCACAAGAGCAATTATAGAAAGAGAAGCTATAGAGAGAGAAACTTTAGAGAAAAAGTAGAAGAGAAGTCCATACCTCCTCACTATTCCAAATCCAGGTCTTCTTCCGAGGTAAGGGATATTATTTTTTCAAGATTCATAGGAATAATATTGTCTTCCATACTACTGTAGTATGTGAGTAATATTATTTAATCTCGTATTCTGATTATACCCTCATTTTGTTAAAGTATTGCTTCTATACTCCGTGAAATTATTAGAATATCCTTGAAATTTAAGCTTCATCTAAAGATCGTTCACAAGGATATTTTCTCGCACATTCTTGTTAAATTTTAAGCTTTTCATGCCGGAGTACTGTCCATGAGTAGTATTTATTTTTATGGCACTATTAGCGGGGTACTATTCACAAAGTACTATTCATGGGTACTATTCATAAAGTACTATTCACGAAGTACTAATCACGAGGTACTATTCCTGAAGTACTATTCACGGGGTACAATTTACTCAGGTACTATTCACCCGGGGAATTATTCATGACAAAAATTAATTTATTTGTTGTCCAAATTATTTTTGATACAATATTATTCTTGAATTTTACTCCACAAAGTAGTATTATGTTGACAATTTGGAGATTATTAAATTCTGGATAAATTAAGTTATAATCTTTAAAAATTTATCTTTTCCTTTCTTTAAATTGAATTCTTATATCATTGTCATCATCCTCATGCTTATATTGTGATAAAAGTCATCATGGGCTTACGATGCGTAGATGTACTATATTGATTGGTATGATTATGACTAGGATTTTTTGATATAATCATGAATAGTAATGTTACAAATGATGTGGTAAAAAAATCCTCATTGGCATGTAGTGCATTGATGGACAGTTGTTGGTATGATTATGACCATGGATTATTCGGTATAATCATGACCATTGATGATTACATGAATATCCTTGGCCCGTAGAACATGGATGATTCGATGATGTGGTTTATTTATTAAGTTGAGTATCAGCGATAAAATTGATGATAAACTTTTTAAATCATAGAAGATAGTAGATTCCATGCTCTACTTGACTCTTCTAATGGATTGCTTGTTCCGATGCAGTTAAACTTGATGTTTATTATATTTTATCAGTTTAACACTGTTGAAGGCTAACGATAATTTATTCTGCATTATCTTAGTCATAATATTTCTTACTGGGCTAGTTGAGCTCACCCTTTTACTTTCATTGTTCTCTTCAGGAAATGAGAACGTAGCTGGGACTAGTCGGGAAACGGAGTGACGGTCCAGATGTTTGCATTAGTAGTCCTCAATATTCAGTGAAATAGTGTGATAATAATTATAATGAGGATTTTATTTGAGTTTGGATACTCTCTACGAGACATTATCCGTTTTAAAACTCTCAGCTACGTTTTGTCGTACTGTATAAAAGAAGTTTGTATTTAAATTTTGTACCATGTATTTGGCGACTCAAGATGAGTGATGTATACCTATTTTGGGGGCGTCACATTTTGTTACTAATTTTGTATGGGAATGATCAAGATAATAAATGGGTATAAATTAGTAATATACATGGGCATGATTTTTTTTTTGACTTGGGAGAATTTTTTGGTGTGAGATAAAATGTGAGCCTCTAGATTAAGTTAGAATCAATCTGAACCGTTCTCGTGCTTTAAAATGGGAAAAGATTCAAAAATGATGTTATAAAAGTGTTGATTTGCTAGAGTAAAAATGATGTTACCAAAATAATTATGTATTTAACATACTTTTGTAATTATTCTAGACATATTTAACACTTTAAAAAAAATTATTATGATGATAACAATATTTATGCTATGATAATTATATGGTATAATCTCATAAGATCTAAACAAGTAAATTCATAACTTAAAAATCCTAGTTAGAGAACTCTACTTTTCTTGTTTCATCTTTATTCTCTAATCCCTTGATTTTCTTATCTAAGACCTTCAAATCTTTTATACATCCAATGAGATGTTTTGTAAGGCCCCCAAATTCGGGTACTTGAAACCTGAACTCGGTGCTTTACGATACCATTTCTATGAGCCGAATAATACTAATAATAATAACAATAATATAAAGATCAACTTAATTTACATATCATCAGAGTCTGAATCCCAAGTACGTAACCTTTAAACATTCATTACAACCCATGATAGATAATATATATCATACTTGTCTTAATAAAGTTAATTATTGCATAAAATAACATTCTCTCATTCAACAACCTTTCCCTTTCCTTTGTTCTTAGCAGAACTCTCTGGTCGTTCACACTTAGCTGAAAACATTTAAATTAAGCAAGGATGAGCATTTGAGAGCCCAGCAAGTAATAGCAATTATATATATAAGCTGAAAGAATTTAAATGTTTTCTTTATACTACCCTTTTACAAAGATTCAATAGTTGTGAAGTAATCTGTACCAATGATAATAATATATCAATTCTATGCCAAATCTTTGAAACTACGTACTAACTATAAATAAGGTTTAGGTGACATGTTATAAACATTGTTTTCAATTTTTGAATAGGTTAAACAGAAATTCATCTGCAAACCGTCATAACTTACGGGCACGGGGGGGTGATCAGCCCATTATGCACTGCATTGATCAATACTGCATGCAAGAACGAGGGTATCGTTCACTATGTCCGCCTTGGGCGCATAAACGTTTTCCCGTATAGGGATGTTTATACTTGTCTGGGTTCCAAATCAAAGGTTTTATCTTGTTCAACAATAATCTATAATTCAACATATATATATATATATATATATACAGGTAATTGACAAAGGTATATCAACATGTGATTAAATACAATGATTATCCAAGTGAGGACACTTGTATAACCATTTATAGAAATTAATGAACAGAATATATATATATCTGAATTACCATATACTAACATGTTGATAATCAATTAGCGTATATAATATAAGGTTAATAATCTGCATGCGATAATAATATAATTTAGAAACATTCTTACTTCATGTCCATCGACAAAGAAAATGCAAAGGTAAGATATTTACTTTGATCGTTTGCTTACGATTTAGAACTTAGTTTTATCTTTTATCTCACGACCTATCATTAATAAGATCATCCGTTCGATTAGAATAACATACTATAACACATAACACTGCTTATTGCAGACAGCACATAACCTAATCACATTGTCACATATGTTTAACAACCATTGAATCACAAATAATCACATATCTAATTAAATTATCTAAGTCCGTATCAATTTAAAGAAAGGCGTTGATTATACCGGCAACTTTATCGGATAATTATCGAGTCTAAGACTACGTCTCCTTAACTTAGTATTAGTCATATTATTTTTAAATGACTTAATATAATTTTAAAACATTTATTATAATTTATCGCTTAATTTTAAACATCAAAATCATTATTAAATGATTTAAATATTGAATAATTCTATTATCATTAATATTTAATTAATATTAAACTATTAATGAAACCATTGCTAAAATATTAAAGTTATTTATAATAACTTAGAATATTTTAAAAGTATTAATATTACCCTTAAATGATTTTTAAAACATTTAAAATCATTTTAAATAATTATCATTAATATTAAAGTATTAATGTTTTATTTATCAAAATATTAAAAGTCATTAAGTATAACTTAATAATATTTTTAATTCATTTTATCCTTTTAAATGATTTTTAAATTAATAAAACCATTTTAAACTATTTATTTAATATAATTATTAAATAAATTCAATATCATTAATAATAAATTAATAATTATTAATATTAAATTATTATTGAAATTATCCTTTAAATATTAAAAGTTATATTTTATAACTTAAAATATCCTTAAACACTTTATTTTTATTTAAAATAATTTTTATAATAATAAAATCATTTTTAAACTAATTTATTTAATATAATTATTAAATAACTTTAATATCATTAATATTAAATAATTAATGAAATTTGTCTTTAAATATTAAAAGTTATATTTTATAACTTAAAATATTAATAAATACCTTTTTCTTATTTAAAATGATTTTTATTATATTAAAATCATTTTTTATTAATTTATTTAATGTATTTATTAAATAAATAACATATCAATAATATCCAAATAAATATTAATATTTATGAAAAATATGTCAAATTATTAAAAGTTAATTTTATAACTTAAAATAATTTTTAAAATTAATTTTGTAATTTTCAAAATTTATTTACTATTTTTAAATGATTTTTCAAATTAAAATAAATATAATTATTAAATCATAAGCTATAGCCTTTAGCGGCGACGAAAGTGTCGTTATAGTAGGTGTTCTTGAGCCCTCAAGAACATTCATAGCTTGATTAACGAAGAAGACGTTTGACCACGTGTAGATCTTACTCGTTAAGTTTACGAGGATTTACGTCATATACTACCTTGTAGTACTAGTAACATACTACAAGCTCCAACAATCAACATAATCACAAAACAACTAACAAAGGAGATCTAATCGTCCAAAGTGGTTGTCAGAGCTGTTCTTCATTTTCTGGGTTACCCAGAAATGAAAAACAGTTCAATTGCTCATATTTGGGCTTCCACAATTTGTGATCTAGGTGATGTTTTAGTGATTTAAGAGTTTCAGTGTCTAGCCAACATGTCAAAGAGTAGATCTATCACAAAACATAACTAAAACAACAACGGATCAAGATGCTATGGGCCAGTCAAAGCATGTCGAAAAAATGATGTTCTTCCGCTTTAAAATTCCGAAGCGGTAAATCGGGCCCAGTTGGATAGTTTGACCACCTAACTTTGATCAATATATTGATGTTTGAAGAGATATAATGACCCGGATCTATAGTCCACATAACCAGCTACATCATTTACGAAATAATAACATCAAACAACATTAAACCTGTCAGATCCGGGCCTTTAAAAACTTTGTCAGACGGAGTTTTTAACTTTCTGGTCGGTTGCCGAATTTGACCGACCGATGCTCGGCCAATGACTTTTGGATCGCTAATATCTATAAATCTAGAGATCAAATGACACAGATTCCACTTGGAGTTTAAATACCACATTACAGGCTACCAATAACAACTTGAAAACAATTAAAACACTTAACAACCAAAGATCTATAGTGTCTGACATTTGATTGTCAAGCACAAAAACAAAATTTTCCAGATTTTTAAAAATCATTAATTTGAGTACTTAGATGTTATGGATCCGTAAGATAACAACCCAGATCATCTATAAACACTACAACCAACATAATCTAACACTTAAACACAAGATCTAACAACAGATTATAGGAAAGAAATCAAGGCTAGGGTTTATACCTTCAATGCTTAATTTCTTATTTTTGGCTTATGAATCTGTTAGTGGATTTCATGGGGCTTGAAAATGGAACTGAAATGCTTGCTAAAATCGTTGGTTTTAGTGAGAGAGAAAAGGCTTCGGTGTTGTGTACAAAAATGGCTAACAAATGATTTTCTCTCTCCTTCAATCTATTTATAGAACATAGATGCAATGAATCTAACATGCAAGGTGTCAAAGTGGATAAGCTTGAATGATTTTTAGGCATGTGCTATAAATCTAGAGTGATGACTTGCAAGCTATTCCATTAAATAAATTCAAAATGGCTATTTTAGTAAACTAACAAAGTATTTTAAGGGTATTTTTGTCCATGATGCTTGAATCTAGGTTAAAATCAATAGATATTAAACCATAAGGTTTCCCAAATAATTTCTAGGGTTTAAAAATTTAAGTTTAAAGTTCAATAAAATTTTAATTAGAACTTACTAAATAAAATTTAGGGTTTTAAAATAATTAGGGTTTTCAAAACATAATTAGGGTTCTAATAATTATAATTTTAATTTACTAATTAGGTTTACCTTAATTAGCAATAAAATCTATCATACGCGTTATTATTCACAGTAACACAATTTCTGACTAATCAAAATCTCTGGTTTAGGTTTCCAATTAGGGTTTCTAATTATTAGAAATTCAAATATAAACTAGGGTTTTAAATTTATAATTAGGGTTTTCTAATTATCATAACATTATGTAACACACAACGTAAATCATATAACACAGTTATATAATAGTCTTAAACTCACAATTCACAGCTACTAAATAAATTGAACTCAGATTCGAGTTTTAAATTAGGGTTTCACAAGAAAACTAGGATTTGTCATATAACACCATAATTGACCAACCATTATCACCCATGATATAAAGATATATTTATAAAGATCGAAAAATCAAAATATAATATTATTATATTATTATTCTCATTCCTGATAAAAATTCAAAATTAGGGTTTGATTCCATATCCGATTATTCTTCCATATTTAACCTTATTAATTAAGGTAAAATAATTAACTTAATAATCGCACTAAAATTCATATAATAAAGCAATTATTATAATTATTCAAAAAATCACTTCATATATTATTTAAATAATATATGATTATATAATCATGGAAAATAATTGATAAAAAAACATTTCGCTATCAAAGTAATTATTATAAGAATATACTTTATAATAATCAATAATTCTAAAATAAAATTATTTGTAATCATGTATGTAATAAATATATTTTTATTTACCACATAATTACATATACACATTATCTTGTACAAATCCTCATCTTTGAAATAAATAAAAAAATTATACGCAAAATTTCTTATTTATTTATATAGAAAATATCGAAGTTATTACATGTTTCATATTCAAATGGGATGATTCTGACTAGAGTAACTCGTATTTAACTAAAAAACTCAAGTAACTCGAATAAGTACTCATATTTATTTATTAGAATAGAATCTACTTATTTACCCTTATATTCCAATTTTTTCAATACACATTCAACAACAAAAATATTATATTCAATGATATCATAAAATTCTACGCAAATAATTAGATACACAATAAAATTCGTCATGAAAAATGTCACTTTTATTTTTTTAAAAAATTAATATTCGTGTCATTAAATATATAATAAAATTTTTTAAAAATAAATATAATAAAAGGAATTTTAACCCATGTTTATATGACCAGAGAGTGAGGGGGCTATTTGTTTAGGACTGGATACATCTGAATGACTCAATATGTAAGACCCCGACTTATTATAAATAAAATTAAATTTTCTCTATTTATTATCTTGAAATAATATGGAGTTAATTTGATATAATACTTTAGTTATGGGTGAAATGTGCAAATTTTACAAAATAAGCAAGTGGTTATAAAATATTCATCGTTGTATTGGAAATATTCGTTTTGGTCGTGGAATATTCTTTACGTTTGGGAATATTCGTATGCACCCATAAACCATTTGGGGTCCCATAACGAATAACTATCGGATGAAGAAAACGATAAAGTTTGAGTTTTATAAATAATCGGCAGAATTATTCACAGAATAACATTGTTGGAATACACGGTGGTTAAAATACGATGTACGTGTGGGTTGCACGATGAAGACACCAGGTATTACAAAGATTGATGAATTATTGATCCTTACGTGAAGGCACTACTCAATAATTGTTACGGTGAGTTACTTGCTCAATATTTTATTTTATTGATTCAATATAATTGTTGCGTTGATATTTTATATTATTGTTGTTTCAATAATTGTCACTTTGACAAAGATGTCTCATTATCGATCAATAATTCATATTATTTGAATAATATTATTAGATAGCATTATTGGCAATATCTAGAAAGTTACATCAAGAAGAGGTTTGGTCACCTAATTGCGGCGTCGTCAAGAAGGAGAAATTCGTATTGAAAGCCCCTCTTTCCGGGAGCGACTTGGTTGTCATAAATGTGATTACGTAATATTATTTGTGAATAATTAATTATTGATTCATATGATAAGGAAATATTTATTTTATGTGGATATAAATGTTGGATATATTTATTGTGGTTAAAAATGAAGGAGTTAATGTTGAGGTGTTTTATCAAGATTTTTGTTTGAATGGAGGTATTAAAAATTAAACCAAAGTGTTTTTGAGATATATTGCGTGAGTTATAATTTTTAATCCGACCGTTGGATCGTTGTGATTTTTGGATATGTTATACATATATAAGTTGAGTATATGTCCACAAATTTTGAACCGTTAAAAATAAACGTATGATTTGTTATGAATTTTAAGAAGTGACTGGTTCAGAAATGGTTGAAGTTTCAGAATTTATCATTTTGGTGGAAAATTCTAGAATTGGTGGGCCCCACTTTTGGTTGGTGAGAAATGTGCTAGAATTTTTTTCAAATGTGATGGGTGGGAATAGTAGCAGGTAAAGCCATCAGGTTACAGGTCAAGTATGCTTCGACGTGATAACATTTTCCTATAAATAGAGGGCTAAGTTATAATTGAATATCACACCAGAAACAAGTTTTTTCTCTTTCTCTCTTTATATTATTGAGCTTATTTTGTGAGTATTTTGATACTTTGAGAGTTGCTATTCAGTACAAGTTTCATTCAACCTCATATCCGATATTCCGATCAGAAGTACTGTTCGTTTGAGGTAAGGGGTGTTATTTCTTCTTAAATGATATTATTTTCTTCAATATCATTATGCCGAAATATTGGTTTGAACTTTTTATCAAATTTAGAACTTTTTGTGTCGGGGTTACTATTCACGTATACGACATTATTCACATATACGGCACTATTCACGAATACGAAACTATTCACCGAAAAATGAAATTTTCTCCCTTTTGTCCAAGATGTCTATAATGGTTACTATCTTTGATTGTATCCATGTTTTGATCTTTATTCTTGAATTTTTCTTCAAAATCGATTATTATAGAATATTATTGATCTTGGATAAACTGTAATACGAATCTCTAATATTTGTTATTTTGTTTCACTAGATTCGTTCCTTTAAAATAAATTTTTCATCATCCTCAGTCCTAAATGATGATATTACTGAATATCTTTGGCCTGTAGTGCAAAGATGAATGATTACCTAATGAATATCTTTGGCCTGTAGTGCAAAGATGAACAGGTGTTGAGATGAACATGACCAACTGGTGATACAAATGAATATCTTTAGCCTGTAGTGCAAAGATGAATATTTTATTAAAGATGTATATTGATTGTTATTACATGGATAAAATATTGATGATGGACTTTTAAATCTTAGAAGATAGTGGAATTCTTTCTCTACTTGACTCTTCTAATGGATTGTTGTTTCCGCTGCAGTTGTTGATCTAAAACTTGTTGTCTATTATATTTTATCATATTTTTCCCTGTTGAAGACTAATGATAAATTTTTGTATATTATCTTAGTCATAATATTCTTTACTGGGCTAGTTGAGCTCACCCTTTTCCTTTTTGCTCCATTTTTCTTCTCAGGAGGTGAGAACATAGCAGGATCTAGTCGGGGTATGGAGTGATGGTTCTAGAAAGATGTTTTAGCAGTACTCACAATTTCTGTAAAATAGTGTTGAATAATTGTAATGATGACTTATTTGAGTGTGGATATTGTCTAGAAGATAATATTTGTATTTAAACTCACAGTATGTGTTGTCGTATTTTGCACAATAATTGTATTATTGAAGTTATAGTTTGCTTTTTGTACCATGTATTTGGCAACTCAGAATGGGTGTTGTATACCTATTTTGGGGGCGTCACAAATTGGTATCAAAGCTTAGGGATATGGTCTTTAAGCGAGATCGGGAATAGAACTAGGAGGGAGAGATGAGTAACTCTTTTCGCTAGTGTGTCCTAACTAAGCTTATTTGTTGGTCGGTCATAATATAGGGATATTATGTGATATGTTAATTTATTTAATTAACCCTTATTTTATGGCAGTATTTAAGAATGGCTGCTGAGAACGTTAACAATGGAGTGTATGAGACTGTGGAACAACCTTTAGTCACAAATTAGGAGAACGTACAACAGGAAGGCAATATTCCTCCTGTAAACAACATTACCGAGCAAATGATGAATGATGGAATGTTTAGGAACTTTTTGCAGTTCATGCAAAATCAGATGTGGGAGACTCGTATACAAAATACGTGTGGAATTGATAGCAACACGCGGTTTGTCACAGCCAAGCAGTTCAAGGAGGTGGGACCACCAGAATTTATTAGAAAGCCGGATCCGATCAAGGCGGAAACGTGGGTCAAGCAAATTACCAAGATATTCGATGTCTTGGGATGCACGGAGGAACAGAAGGTTCCATTCACCACCTTTATGTTCTGCGGTGAGGCAGACTACTGGTGGGAGTCTGTGAAGTGTACCCAGCCTGCCGTACTCAACATATCTTGGGAAACGTTTCAGAAACTTTTCAATGACAAGTACTTTCCTGAAAGTATTCGTCATATGAAAGAGGTAGAGTTTATCAAACTGGAACTAAACAACATGACGGTGTCCTAGTACGAGGCGAAGTTTACAGAGTTATCCAGGTTTGCACCTCATTTGGTCGAAAATGAGGAACGAATGACGAGGATGTTTCTGAGAGGTCTAAAGCCCAAGATTCGGTAATATCTTATATCTCATAAATTTTCTTTATATTCAGATGTTGTAAACATGGCTCAATTATTAGAGCGAGATAATGAGTATGTGCAACCGAGGGAACACAACCAGGGTCATACCGGTGGCAGGAGCCATCGGAGCAATGAAAACCAGCACGGAGTAAAGCATTCGGACAAAAGCGGTAACCACTCTGGTGGTAATCGTGGCCGTGATAATAGAAGGATCGAGTCGGGAGGAGATTTCAAAAAGAGAAGGTACAAAAATGATAACGTGAAGACGTCAGCACAAACATCAACTGTTTCTAGGGGAGGAGAATGAGCACCGATCGTTTGTTACAAATGCGGGAAAGAGGGACATATCAGCCCAAACTGCCCACAACAATCCAAGGTATGTTATAACTGTGGAAAGGAGGGCCATATAGCTCAAGACTTTTCTGTAGCAAAACCAAGTTCAGCAGGGATAGTAACTCCAAAGGCTGTCTTGGATAAGTCAAAATCAGCGGTTCCTGGAAGAGCGTTTGTCGTGACTGGCCAAAAAGCGAGAAACCCGAATGAGGTGATCATGGGTAAGCTAATCTTGAATTCTTGCGAAGTTTATACCTTACTAGATACTGGTTCTACCCATTCATTTATCTCTCCTGCTTGTGCTCAACGTTTAAACTTGACTCCAGAGAAATTAGACTTTGATTTATCAATGGAGACTCCATTGGGTGAAACTTTCGTTACATCCACTGTTTATAAATCTTGCTTATTCCAAGTTGGCACTATCACATTACCTGTTGATCTTATCTCTTTAAAGATACTTTCTTTTGATGTGATTCTAGGAATTGATTGGTTAACCACTCATCATGCCAAAATTGATTGTTTTCGTAAAGTTGTTAGTTTTCATATTCCTAACCAACCTGTCATACGAATTCAAACAACTAAACCACTAAAATCAGTCACTGTCATATCAAGCCATAAAGCTATTCATTTATTGAAAAACGGATGTCAAGCTTTCTTAGCCCATGTTATGGATTTGAACAAAGACAAGTCAGATTTGAATAATATTTCTGTTGTTAAAGTATTTCCTAATGTATTTCCTGAAGAACTTCCCGGTCTACCCCCAGAACGTGATGTTGAATTCTTTATTGACCTTGAACCGGGTACAAAACCCATTTCTAAAACTCCATATCGAATGGCTCCTATTGAACTTCAGGAGTTAAAAGTCCAACTACAGGAATTGTTAGACATCGGTTTCATTCTTCCTAGTACATCTCCTTGGGGTGCTCCTGTTTTATTCGTAAAGAAGAAAGACGGGAGTATGCGACTTTGTATTGACTATTGAGAATTGAACCATGTCACCATCAAGAATAGGTATCCGCTACCTCGCATTGATGACCTGTTTGACCAGTTGCAAGGAGCACAATTCTTTTCAAAGATCGATCTTAGCTTACGGATATCATCAGCTTAAGATTAAAACTGAGGATATTCCAAAGACTGCCTTCAGAAATCGGTACGGGCATTATGAATTCTTAATCATGTCTTTTGGATTGACTAATGCTCCTGCTGCTTTCATGGATATGATGAACTGGGTATTCAAGGAATATTTGGATCAGTTCGTTGCTATATTATTGATGACATCCTCATCTATTCCAAAAGCCGTGAAGATCATGAGCACCATTTAAAGCTGATACTTCAAAGGCTTCGTGAAAACAAGCTATATGCCAAGCTGAAGAAATGCGAGTTCTGGCTTGAGGAAGTAGCATTCCTTGGGCACGTGGTGTCAAAACATGGAGTATATGTCGACCCGGCGAAGATTGAAGCCATACAAAGTTGGGAGCAATCAAAGTCGGTGGTATCAAGACGTAGCTTTAAGGCTTAGCTGGTTACTATCGGAGATTCGTGGAAGGATTTTCTTGAATCGCTACTCCGTTAACTCAACTGACTCGTAAAGATACAAAATTCGGTTGGAGCGAGGATTGCGAGAAGAGTTTCCAAGAACTCAAGAGGAGACTCATTTCGGCACTGCTTCGCAATACCAAATGGTTCGGATGGATTTGTTATATACAACGATGCTTCAGGCAAAGGGTTAGGATGTGTTCTTATGCAACATGGGAAAGTCATAGCCTTATGCCTCGCGACAACTCAAAGAATATGAGAGAAATTATCCTACTCATGATTTGGAGTTAGCGGCAATCGTTTTTCAGCGTTGAAGATCCGGAGACACTACCGTATGGGAGAAAGTGGAGATCTATACGGATCATAAAAGTCTCAAATATTTTTCACCCAAAAGGAACTCAACACGCGGCAAAATGACGTTGGCTTGAAATTGTTGAAAGATTACGATCATACCATCCAATACCATCCTGGAAAAGAAAACGTAGTAGCTGACGCATTGAGCAGAAGATCTTATGTGAGTACGAGTGTAATGTTGTTAACACAAAGGTCCATTTTGTATGACTTGCAAAGGATGGAGATAGAGATGAAGGCTCCAAGTACCCACGTGATGATATCAAACATACGAGTAGAACTGACTTTAATCGATAAAGTTAAAGCCGCTTTCGAGCTACTTGATGGGGAGTCGATGCGTATGAAGAAGAAAGTCAAGAAGGTGCTATTCCTGAAGCAAGAATTGATGAAGAAGGAATACTTCGAGTCAACTCTAGACTTTGCGTTCCTAACGATTCTGACTTGAAGCATAGAATCATGATGGAGGCACACAACACCCCATTTGCAATCCATCCAGGGAGTACCAAAATGTATCATGATCTTCGACATACATTTTGGTGGAACAATATGAAGAGAGAGATCGCGGAGTTTATCTCGAGGTGTTTAACTTGTCAACGTGTAAAGGCGGAGCATCAAGTGCCAAAGGGTCCATTACAACCACTTGAGATTGTTGTATATTATTTTAGTCATAATATTCTTTACTGGGCTAGTTGAGCTCACCCTTTTCCTTTTTGTTCCATTTTTCTTCTCAGGAGGTGAGAAACATGGCAGGATCTAATGGAGTATGGAGTGATGGTTCTAGAAAGATGTTTTAGCAGTCCTCACTATTTCGTAAAATAGTGTTTGAATAATTATAATGAGAACTTATTTGAGTGTGGATATTATGCAGAAGACAATATTTGTATTTAAACTCATGATGACGTGTTGTCGTATTTTGCATTTACAATTGTATTATTGAAGTTATAGTTTGCTTTCACGTACCATGTATTTGGCGACTTTCGAAATGGGTGTTGTGTACCTATTTTTTTGGGCGTCACACTATAAATTTAATCGATCGGTAATTTAAGTCGCGTTTGTTTTGGAAAAAAATCGCTTGTATGGTCGAATCGATCGATCGTATTATCGAATTTGAATAAGCTAAGTCAATTTTTTTTGAATGAATGACTGAATGAGCAGTTGAATAAAGTAAAAAAAAATTTAAAATTTTAAAAAATACTAACTATTATATAAAGTAATATTAAATAAATTTACAATAATTTAAATTTTTTCAAAGGAATAAAATAATAAAATTCTGTCATTCAGATGTTTCAGATATGTTAATTATCAAATAATTTTTCTATTCAAATTCAAATTCAAATTTAACTTTAACTTATTCATATGCAAATTTAAATTTAGATTCAATTTTTATCAAACAAGTTCGAATAACCGGTCAAGGGAGCATGGACTTGATTTAGTTGATTATAAACACCTAACCGTAAGGGGCAGGATCCATAATTAAGAAATTCAGTAGGGGTAAAATCGTCCTTAAAAGGGTGGCGTGCTTTAACGGTATAAAGCTCATTCAAAAAGTTTTCGAGTCACCCCTGTAAATGCAGTCCCCTACTCCCTATACACACAGTCACACACAATATAGTGTACTACTACGCAGAATCCCCCCCTCTCTGTCTCCTATTTTTCTTTTTCTGCAAAATTCAGGTATAGAGCGACAGCTTCATCAGAATAGCCACTGATCATTATCATTTATCACAATACATATATATAGATATAGAGAGATAAAGAGAGAAAATGAGGGAGATATATAGAGAGAGAAATCAAGGAGATCTCGAGATTCGCGCCTTAGAGATCTTCGCGGGTCAGGAGGATTAAAGGCGAAGGCGGCGAGAATTAAGACCATTTTCTACTGATGAAACATGGATGAGCTGGGTCCTGTAGATTTTATTGGGTTGTTGGCGTATAATTATGTGATTGTATTTGTATCATCAATGTGAATCATAAAGGCTTTGAAAAATTAATTCAATTGGGGAAAATTGCATTCAGCTCCATTCTCGAGGCGTGGTTGTTTAAGAATATTTTTTGTGGGTTCTATAGAGAGCCAGACAATGAATTTTGTCTCTCTATGCTTTGATTTCTAGGGAGAGAAACATCCAAAACTCTCCAGTTTGTTGTTTGTCCTTCTGTACACTGTGAGTTGGTGCTTGAAGGTCTGTGAAGAGGGTTGCTGGGGTAATTTTAGAGGACTGCAGTGGGTAATTTGGGAAGAAAATGAAGTTTATGAAGTTGGGTTCCAAGCCTGATACATTTCATGCTGAAGGCAACTCAATCAGGTAATTGGGTTTTTTGTTTTTTACCTTTTTTTTCTTTTCCTTGCATTCAGTTTCTAAGATCTTATTTGATTCTCCATTACTATAATTTTTTTGTCTGTATATCATACAATTTTTTGCATATTTGCTTCCTGGCCTAACTATTTAATGGCAAGAGTTGTAGCATATATTTTTATTTATCTTAAATTTCATATTTTTCTTGCAATTTTTGGGTACAAGTTTCTAGCAATCTCTTATTATGACATGATGACTCTTTTTTATTTTGTTTGCCAAAATTAGAAAAATATATGTATATTACACATGAAGTTGTGATTGTTTAGTCAAAAGCTTTCAGGTGTGATTCTGAATCCTTTAAATAAGTTGAAAAAATGATACTTTAGTGCATGGGAGAATATAAATTTACTTTTTACGTCTTTTTCTAGAGGTTTTGGCTTGGGTTGCATGAGACCACTAAAGAGGTGGTCCAGGTGGTCCAAGTCTTGAACTGTCCTGATTTTGATGAGGTGCTGGACCAGTTATGGATAAAGGTCATATAGACCACATGAGCAAAATAAACCACTCTAATTTTTGAGGAAGGATGATGTTAAGGGTTTTAAATTTTTGGTCTCAAAAAATGACTTAAATTACGTGTCAACGTAATATTTGTCGGGTAGATCTCATGTGATTGACAATGTCCTAAATTATTAGTATTAAAATATTTAATGTCATGTCTTGAAAATCATTTAAGACCAAAAATTGAGGCTCATGACATTACTCTTGGAGGAATACAAGTACTCTCCCGGTTCCATATTATTTGATTATTATTGACTTTTTAAAGTTATCTTTAAGAGATTTTTAAACTTAAAATTGACATAGACTCTTTTTAATTTTAATCAAATACAATGATTAATATTGTAAATTAACTAAAAAGTATTATGCATTGTAAGTTTTTTTGTTTTATTAATTTTAATAAGTCATCTCAAATTTGAATTTAAAATATCTCAAATTGACTTTTAAAAGTCAATAATGGTCATATAATTTGAAACCGAGGGAATATAATATAAGGGAAGGGGGAGTACATATTTGCATACTTGTACACATAACATCCAGATCTACCACCTTCCATTGAATTTCCCTATAAAAGATAATGTCTTTTTGGATAATTACATATTTTGATTTTTTTCAATTGGCATGAATTTTGGAGGTATCAAAATGGAGTTCCTAGTTTGTTATTTCGATATCTTCCAGGTGGTGACCCAACTTTTGTGGGGCCATCTTTAAAGAAATTTTATATATTTACTTAGAGTATCCTTAGACGTATACATGTCAAATGATGGGATGGAACAAAGTTAAATTAGTTGTTTTGTTCATATTGATTGAGAATGCCTATCCCTGTTACTTACCTTGTTTGTTTGTATTAATAGAAGTTTTGAATGGCCTTGCACACCAATTGATCTCAGTTGGGCAATCAAGGCATAAAGAAACATAAAATTGTATAATTCATCACCCAAGTTTTATTTTAGTAAAGTAAATTTAGCAAATTTGTAGCTAATCCTAAATTATCATTCTATATTATTTATGTAGATTTTTTGGTTTTTGTGATTTTATCCGACAATGGTTATTGGATATTAGTTTTAGCTTGTATCTATATATGATTTTAAGCGTACCTAAAGTAAAGTATCATGTGAAGCCACCTTATTCAGAAGCATCTTACCTATTGGGCCATTAAACCTTTGATTATCTGGGGAGCTATAGTTAGCTCCAGTTGTGGGAGCTAAAGGTTGTTATGAAACATTTTTTCTTTACGGTGGCTGAGTGAACTCAGACTGGCTTTTAAAATTGTAAATTGGTTGCAAGCACAATTCTTTATTTGGAAAGTAAACTGATTAAAGACTCGAAGTCGAAGCAAACAGTCTTGACTTTTGTGTGAACATGTTGAATCAATGTTCTAAAAGGCGCTAGGCGGGCGGCAAGGTGGGTACCCTAAGTGCCTAGTGGAGCTGGTAGTAACTAGGTGAGATTTTTTTTTAAAAAAGCCCAATTTTAATATTTTATCTTACATTTATTCAAACAAAACAATAGTATAAAGTAAAACAATTTATAACAAAGATAATAAAGGCCTTTGCTTAAAGTTCATACACATTCATATTGCTAATGTCAAAGTTCAAACACAAATATACAATTGCTCAAAGTTCAAACATATTTTTAACGTATTAGTTTTATTCATAAACAAGATTGCTATTAAATAATAAAATTTCAACTTTCAAAATTTTAATTCAATATTAAACTCAAGAAACTAAACATAAATTTAAGAATTATATTGAATTAAACTAAATATTACAAGTTCAAAAAATTACAACTATAATAAAATTATCTATTTTGACTTGATATTGTTCACTTTTGTTGTGATTTGATATGCTACAACCCAGATTATGAATATGGTAAATCATTAGAAAAATAAATATATCAAGATCCTGGTTTGGGTAGTTATTAAAATAAAAAAACTCTCTGCTAGACCCTCGCTAATAATTCCTTGGAAGAATTTTTTTGTCGCCTTGTTTGCTGGGTGAGGCGCCAGGAGAGGCTCTCACGCCTAGGTGAGGCACCAAAGAGGGGCCTAGCGCCTAGGCGGGGCGCCGGGGGGCCTAGCGCCTAGGCGGGGCCTAGGCGGGGCCTAGGCGGGGATTTTTAGAATAGTGTGTTGAATCAATTCAATCCTCCCGATACACAAGCCATTTGTTAGTGGAAGTTGACATAAAAATCTAAGTAAGCCAACATTGTATGCCTTCGCTTTAAGAAGCCAGTAAATTGAAAATTCTAAGGAATATATAGTTGACCTCTTTAACATTATACACAAGCCATTTAATAGTGGAAGTTCACATAAAAATCTAAGTAAGCCAACATTGTCTGCCTTCACTTTAAGAAGATAGTAAATTGAAAATTCTAGGGAATATATAGTTGACCTCTAACATTATACCTTTCGACAAAATCATAGTAGAGTTTTTTTTTGTTTTTAAAAATTAGTAAAAGCCATATTAGAGTTTTGTCCTTGTATTCTCCCCTTTCATAGAAACTCTGTAATCATGGGTGGGTCATTTCAGGCCATTTTTTAGAGATGGTCTAAGACATATAAGGGTATTAAGGGATGCACTTTTTATTTTTGGTTGGTACTCCACTATATTGATTTGATGAGGCTTCATTGATGGTCAACTACCAACAGTTCGTAAAAGTGTAAGCTTCTAGAGTAGAAGGTTTGATTTTGATGATCATCGTTTTTTAAATTGGTCAAAGTTGCAATAATCTCTAGCTGCTAGTAGTATATGAAGTTTCATACTTCCATGAATGTTAAGGTGCAAGCAGTCCTTTATGTGTGATATAGCATAATTATGATCTATGGCAACTTTAGTTTGTCATTGCCGTGCTAACCTGTAAGCTGTGAATTTGTGATAGATAGTACAGGTGTATTTAATTCTTTATCACTCAATTTGTAGATAAGATTTTATATATTATGTAGTCCTGTTTTTACATCTATATAAAAATAAGGTAGTTAATAATGCAGGTATATGTCATCGGATTTGGCAACAGATGTTACAATCATAATTGGCGAAGAGAAGTTTTATTTACACAAGGTAATACTTGTTAAACTATTTTATTAAATGAAACCGCTAAATCTGTATGTTTGAAGTACCTCCTCTCTCTCTCTTTCTCTCCCTCTCCCACTATGCTTTAAATTTCCTGTACAAATTTAACCATGGTGATGTTTTCGGATTAACTTATACATTATATATCAGTTATGCTTGAATAAATGTAAAGTTTTCATTTTTATATGCTCTTTGGTGAAAATGTGGTGGAACCGCCCCGAACCATGTCACCTCAAAAATCCTTAAAAGATTTGGAAACATTATGTACTGCATGTATTCAACCGCCAAGCAGAGTTTTGGCTGTTTCCGGAATAACTGAAATTGGTAATTAGCGGATCCTGTTCATTCTTTATTGTAGCTTAGAGACAGAGGCGGAAGGAGGGGGGGCGGGAGGGGGCACATGGCCCCCCAAGGCTGGGGGGAGGGGGGCTATGTATTATCCCAAACATCAATCTGTACGTTCATTTGTAAAACAGGAGAACCAATTAGATACACATTTGTACTTCAGTTATTTCTTGTTAGCTGCATGTAATTATCAAGAGCAGTGTGTTAAAGAATGTCAAAGTTGAAATTTCAGAGATTGTGTGTTTTACTAGTATTTAGGGTTTTTTTAGAGTGAAATTCTTTCACAATAAGTAATTTAGTAATTATAATTCATGAGATACATAATATATTAATATCCCTTTTTAAAGTTTCATTTAGTAAGTTTCATATTAAATGAAACTTTCATATTATCCTATACACTTTCAAAATCTCATAATAAATGAAGCTTTCATATTATCATATACACTTTCATAATTCATCTAAGTTTAAAAAAAAACTGCAAACCCTTTTAAGCTTTAGTAAGTCCATTTATTTAATGATGTATTTTTTCCCCCCTCTGAAATTGTCCTGGTTCCGCCACTGCTTAGAGATGTGGCAGAAGGAAACTTCACTTGATATATTTTGATACTCTTTGTGCCTGTTTGTTCCATTTCCAGTTTAAATCAACCTGCAATGTCTTTCCCACTTGTTCATAGGTTTTTAAGGTAACACAATTTCCTTAGAAGAATATTGCACAAAATCTGTACATAACAAGAAGTAATTTTCAAGGGGAAAGAAATTAATTAGATCTTCCAAAAAAATGTACCATGACTAGGTAATGCAACTGGTCAATTATTAAAAGTTTCACCAGAAAAATAATTATACTGTTCTGCGCTTGAACTCTTATACCTAAAGATCATCTTCAATGCAGCACCAGTGATGAGAGGCACTCATTGAAAAAATAAAAAAGATTGTACGCATCTTTGTTTTATGCTGTCAATATCTCATGCACGAGAAGATCCATTGAGTTTCTTTTTCTTATTTTTTACCCCATCATTTAGTTTCAAAAAATTTGTGGCAAAAAGTTCTTCTTGAGACAAAAACGTCTTAACTCTGGTGCTCGTGGTGCTCAAAGAGCATGTTTCTTGACTCAAGATTGTTGATTTTCAAATTACCAAAGATAAGTATAAATCTTTGCTCCTTCTATTCTGTGCACAAACCACAGAAACGTATTGTGAGGATCGGTAGAACCATGTAGTCCCAATTGTTCAGTGTTTGATTAGCATTAGAAACAATTATTTATATATTCCTAAAATGAGATCTGCTGCTTATTTTATTTTTCTGGTTTTCATAGACTGATTATATTTATATATATGTTGTTAAATTTATTGCCTTTGCAGTTCCCTCTCTTGTCCAAGAGCAATCGCTTGCAGAAACTAGTATCAAAAGCAAATGAGGATGATTCCAGTGAAATTTACCTTTCTGCTTTTCCTGGTGGGGCGAAAGCCTTTGCAATTTGTGCCAAATTCTGCTACGGAATAACGGTCACTCTCAATCCATACAATGTTGTGGCTGTCCGTTGCAGTGCAGAATACCTTGAGATGACTGAGGATGTTGACAGGGGAAACCTAATTTTCAAAATTGAGGTATTTCTCAATTCCGGTGTTTTTCGCAGCTGGAAAGATTCTATTATTGTTCTACAAACAACCACTAAACTTCTACCATGGTCTGAAGATCTAAAGGTTGTTGGGAGATGCATTGATTCCATAGCGTCTAAAACTTCTGTTGACCCCTCAAGTATTAACTGGTCCTATACTTATAATAGGAAATTAGCATTACCAGATAAAATAGTAATTGAAAACACAATGAAGTTCCATGAGAAACTTGATTCTGTTCCGAAGGATTGGTGGATTGAAGATACATGTGAACTGGAGATTGATCTCTATAGGCCAGTTATGATTGCTGTTAAATCAAAGGGAAGAATGGATGCCAATGTGATTGGGGAGGCATTGAAGACTTACACAATAAGATGGTTGCCAGATTCATTGGATGCTTTGGTGTCTGAAGTTCATCAGAGGAGAAACAAATCTTTAGTAGAAACAATTATATGTTTATTGCCTTCTGACAAAGGCATTGGTTGTTCTTGTAGTTTCTTGCTCAAATTATTGAAAGTTGGTATTCTGGTTGGAGCAGAAGATTTGTCAAGGGAAGATTTGGTTAAAAGGATCAGTTTGAAGCTGGATGAGGCTTCTGTTAATGATATAATGATCCCGGCACGAACTCCACAAACTACTATTTATGATGTTGAACTTGTGCACTGCCTTGTTCATCGATTTTTGATGCATGATAAATTTGGCCAGGATTTCGGTATTGTTGAGAAGGACGAGAAGCATAATGATGATTTTGTCTTAGGACATGGATCATTGTTGAGTGTTGGCAAATTGATTGATAGGTATCTTGCAGAAATTGCTGGTGATCCAAATCTCACTCTCTCCAGTTTTGTTGACTTGTCGCAGTCGATTCCCCCGGCAGCAAGACCAATTCATGATGGACTGTATTGGGCCATTGACATCTATCTGAAGGTATGCTTTGTAGCACATATTCATTATGTTTATCTCCTTTTTTATTAGTAAGCTATAAAGGGCACCTTTTTGGGTTTCCTTTCTCTCAAAATTTTTACTTAAGACTGTCAAGAAAGTTTTTAGATCTTTCCACCTTGCAAGGCTAAATGAATATAATGCATTTGCAATTGGTGGAGAAATTTATATTTCCATAACTAATCATATGAACCAGAGTTACCAGATTCTCTTATTAACCTAGCGAACCACGTATTGGTATTTGTGTTACCCAAATATGGTATTCTTACGTACAAATACTCTAAATTTATTGTATTGAATTAGTTATATGAGTTTTACCTATAGTTGCACAAATATCAATATTCTAATTTAGTATTGGATGCTCAAACATCACATTTGTACTAAATTATTTATAAAACAATTCAACTAAAAATCTTCTATTAAACTTAGGTATATTACATTTAGTTTGAAGGAGAGTTGCCATCTATAAACACTCGTATAAAGCTTCCTAGTGTATATGTAGTGTACTGGCACCCGTATAGGTTCCATGAAAACAAACCGCGTTCCAGGTGACACTCATCTGAACTCAACTGATTAGTCTTCCAAAAATATGTTGTCAAAAGGGCTATTGACATAATCTACAACCTCAGTCCGTTAATTTCTCCATCCTTTTGAATATGAAAACGATTATTGAACAAAATACTGATTTATTATGTTCGCAGGAGCACCCAAGCTTGACAAAATCAGAAAGAAAGAAGTTATGCGGGCTGATGGATATCAAGAAATTGACTACGGGTGCATCCATGCATGCAGCACAGAATGAGAGGCTCCCAATCCGTGTTGTGGTACAAGTTCTCTTTTTTGAGCAGGTTAGAGCAGCTGCCGGGGTTCAAACCATTAACAGCAGCAGTCGGGATATTTCTCGTTCCACAACCAACACCGATGAAGATTTGGACAAATCCGAGCCAGAGCAGTGCATTTCCCTCCAGAAAAAGACGAGTCAGCTGAAAATAAAAGACGGGAATTTTCGAAAAAATGGTAAGTTACTTAAGAATGGCAGCAAAAACAAAAGTGCTATACAGTTGCTGCCATCTCGATCACGGAGAATTTTCAATAAGTTGTGGGTTGTAGGTAAAGGGCATGGAGTAGGGGAGAATAAGAGCTCTGAGACATCTTGTAGTTCCCAGAGTCCAACTTCAATGATTCAAGGGGAGACCAAGTCTTTTACTAGAGACAGGAGGCATTCCATATCCTAGAGAAATATTTAGTGGTTTGTATGAACTGAAAAAAAGTGAAGAAGATTCATCCAGTTAAGTGTAAAAAGTCGTAGGTTTTATTGTATTAGATGATGTTTAATCTGCCAAGTGATCCATAATGTGGTTATGCTGAATAAAAGTTGTTATCATTTGCATTTCTTGTGCTTTGTTTTTTCTGTTGCACCGATTTTTCCAAAATATAGATTGTTATTGTCAAACAAAAAATTAATGTGAATTTATTTAGTTTGAATCAGTACATAATGAATACTATCGATGATATTGTGTATTACTTGTAAGATTTTAATTTTTAATGAATAATTTCAGTTTTGACAAAATATTTTAAATTAATTTTTTAAAAATTAATAATAATATTATAATTTAAAATGGAGGTTAGTTCTTATTGAAGAGATATAATCTCTCTCTTCACATATATACAAAGGCGCTCCTATTTGGGTTTTTGATGATTGGATCTCGAATTAGTGTGCGAATCATAAACTTATATTAAGTGTAAGTTTGGGGGTTCAAGAGAAATTATTCATATTGAAATAAACTTGCCAGGATGTTTGGACTTCAAGCCATAAGGTAGCTTTTGGTTTACGTAATAGATTTATTATGATATAATGGAATAAACTATAGCTATCCGGTTAGCATGAAGTTTATTTTTTGATAAGTTAGTCAATTGACCAATAGAATGCTGACACACATAGAGTCTTGTCTGCATGTTAACACTTTATTGATCAATTAATCAACTTATCCAAAAATAAACTTCATGCTAACCACTTCCAATAGTATTTGCTCATTATATTTATTTTGTTTGGTTCATACTTGATATCCGTGAAAATTTATTATCCGTGAAAATTTATTATTACATTAAGTTGGGAATTTTATACGCATTCTATTTTATATTTACACATAATAGAGAATTAAAAGTGTAACGCTCTGAAATTCGGTCTATTCTCACACCCGGATTCCGTACGTCACGGTCCCACTTCTTACCAAACATACGTCATTATATAGTTAAATATAACAACATATATTCTCAAATCCCAGGTTCTGGAAACCTTATAACCCTTTTAATTACAAATAATGGTAATTACATTATTCTTTACTTCGTACAAGAGTGACTTTTATCTGCCACCAAGGATACATATCAGTTCATTAAACTAATCTATAGTTCAATTAAACTATTCTACATTACAAGTCTTGGCTTGCTCTTCACGCACATTCACATACTGAATGACACTTCGTCTGGATACCGATCAACTTGATCTTTACGGGATCCTTAAGTTCTTTCTAACATCGTTCGCTGAAAATGTTTTTCATTTAAAACAAGTGTGAGCATTCAATTGTCCAGCAAGTCATAACAGTTGACCAAACAACTTCAAGAGTTTAAACATTCTTCAGAACTTCGATAACTGAACAAAGGTTATGAAGCAGCTTGAATAATAGGAATAATCTCGATTCCTATCATCTTAAAACATCATTCACATGCACTTTGAAATTCATTCATTCTTCTACCTTTTGCATACACATTATGTCTGGCTAGAATCATTAGCACAGACTTAACAATAACGGTTCATATATAAACAGAACATACTTGTATTGAACAGTTCAATCACAGAACAATTCATCTCATAGAAACACTGAAGTGTTCAAATTGTGGCACAAGGCCTCATACATACTACCACCTTGTACAAATATCACACATTTGGACATAGACAAGACTTCTCAAGTTCGACATCTGAGAAGTTTAGGAAACTAGCATTCATGTACTATGAATGAAGTTAGGAAACTTGCCTTACGCACATCTACAACATATAGTTTACGCTGAACTGCTTAATCCAAATCCCTATATAACACATAAGGAAATAACACGTACACCAATTAGTCATATACTTGACTTACGCATTGGTTTACTTAACTTTATTTCTTAAGGTTCGCGTTTTTGTAATCTAAGCTTACGCGACTAACTTCATTTACTACCGGTTTACGGCTTCATGACATACAGAGATGTTTTAACTCATACTATCATCATCTTTGATGATTTACAGTCTTATCTTCTTCTTATAACTTCTCTAGGACTCAACACACATCGCGTCTCTGCTAGTAGTCCATATGGTACTCTGAGTGGTTTTCCACAAACAACCAACAAACAAGTTCCCGTCTCATCTACACTGCCCATAACAGTGAGTTAGATCGGTTGCCAGTTTCGTATATACCTTCGCTCTCTGAAGGAATTGTTTAGCCCAGCTCCCATATGTCAACCATTAAAGGTTACGATTTTACCACAACCTAAACTCATCTTAACTTATTTGAACTATTAAACTTTAACGTTCGTTAAGTAAACTTCTTATTCCTTATGGCTTTCTGGCAACTAAATGTCATACCTTAGGATTTATTCATCACCGTCTAAGTCATACAGTCTTTTGTATACTCGGAACGATCGTTCAATATCAATACTATGAGGTCATAGCGTTAAACATTTTATATTAACTTATTCATATCTTACAATGTCCGATTCATTCGACTCGAAACGTCTTCCAAGTTATAAACATTAACTCAGCTTCTTTACGTTATACGTACTTGTCTTTAATTCAGCTTCTTCACTGTTCACATGTTTAATCATTGGTCTTCATTACCTTACGGTCAAACCACACATGGGGTGTAGGTTCTGCCCGTTTAATATTCGCGTACACTCAATGTAACGCCCCAAAATCCGGTCTATCTTCATACCCGGATTCCGTACGTCACGAGTACATCATTCCTCCAACATACATCATTATATACTGAAATATAACGATATACACTCTCAAATCCCAGGTTCTGGAAACCTTATAACCTTTTTCATTACAAATAATAATAAATACATTATTCATTTCATCTTACAAGAGTGACTTTTATCCGCCGCCAAGGATACATAACAGTTTATTAAACTAGTCTATAATTCAATTTTATCTTTTTACATTACAAGTCTTCACTTGATCTTCTCGCTCCATCACCTTCTGAATGGTACTTCATCTGGATACCGTCAACTTGATCTTTACGGGATCTTTAAGTTCTTCTAACCTTGTTCGCTGAAAATTAATTTTCATTTAAAGCAAGCGTGAGCATTCAATTGCCCAGCAAGTCATAACAATTGAACAAACAACTTCAGAATTAAAACATTTCATTAGGACTTCTATAACCGAACAAAGGTTATGAAGTAGCTTGAATAATAGAAATAGTCTCGATTCCTATCATCTTAAAACATCAGTCATTTTCACTTTGAAATACTTTCATTCTTCTACCTTTTTCATGCACATTTTATCTGGCTAGAATCATTAGCATAGACTTAACAATAACGGTTCATGTATAAACAGAACATACTTGTATTGAACAGCTCAATCACAGAACAATGCATATCATAGAAACACCGAAGTGTTCAAATTGTGGCTCAAGGCCTCATACGTTCTACCACATTGTACAAATATCGCACATTCGCACATAGATAGAGCTTCTCAAGTATAACATCTGAGAAGTTTAAGAAACTAACATTCATGTAATATGAATGAAGTTAGGAAACTTGCCTTTACGCTTCGACTTCACTTACGACTTATTTGAAGCTCATTTCAATTCCTATATAACACATAAGGAGAAAACATAAACACAAATTAGTCATATATTGAACTTACGCTTGGGTTTACTTAACTTTACTTCTTAGGGTTCGCGTTCTTGCAATATAAGTTTACGCGACTAACTTCCTTTACCAGTTTACGGCTTCATGACATACGGCGATGTCTTACTCAACGTTCATCATCTTGGATGATTTATATTATTATCTTCTTCTTATAACTTCTCTGGGACTCGGTCACCTCGCTTCTCCGCTAGTAGTCCATATGGTACTGAGGTGGTTTCCCACAAACAACCAACAAACAAGTTCCGTCTCATCTACACCCTTGCCCACACAAATGAGTTAGATCGGTTGTCGAGTTTTGTATATACCTTCGCTCTCTCTCAAGGAATTGTTTGAACCAAATACCCCGTATATACAACCATCAAAGTTACGATTGTACCACAACCTAACTTCTCTTAACTTATACAAACTATTAAACTATAATGTTCGATTAAGTCAATTTCTTATTCCTTACGGCTTTCTTGATAATTCATCTCTTATTTACTTTCGTTATCCATTACATGAACCCCATGTTCATTACTTGTTCTTAGTGTCGAAGCCATACCAATCGTTGTATGCTAAGGCCGATCGTTCATCGCAACAACGTTGCGTTCACAGCGTCTATACGCTTCACACTTATCTCTCATTATCATGACATAACATCGAAATGTTATTCATTACCCTCATCATTCAACGTCTAAGGAATCACAACCATAGCAATCCTTCACGTTCGTTCATCCCGACTACGGTCCCTGGACATCGGTTACGTAATCCCGTGATTATATTCTTTGTCATTTAATCTTGTTTAATGTATATGTTCAACCTTTAATAAAGGTTTACATCACTTGATTAAGTGTTTCATTAGTTGAATATTATATTCTTTATCTTCCCTTAGATTTCCCCCAAGAGCTGAGCAGTTAAAAGCTCATCTCTGGCTTTTTCCCAACAACAATGGCCATGGCCTTCTCTTCTTCTCTCTCGCGCACGACGCGAGTTTCTGATACCCGGCCCGGTCTGCAGCGCTCTTCAAGCCACTTTCTACAAGCATGATCGGCGCCACGGCGCCAAGCCCTAACCCTAGAAAATTTCTCTAAGTGTTAAATCAATTTTGAGATGCTTACTTCGCGATCTCATAACTCCTTCGTTATAACTCGGAACGAGGTCTTCCAAAGCCATTCTCTTCCTTATCTTATGTACTTTAATACCCCTTGAGCAGAAATTCATTATAAATCCGTTAACGTGTCATTCGATTGGCTTGATGTTGGGTAAAATCTAGTTACGCACAACACGCAAGTATACGTGGTCAACAAGTAATAAAGTGAAAGTAGAGTATCATTCCCACGAGGAATTGTTAAATAAAAATCACCAAGTACTAACCCGTAACCAACTCAATCTTATTTAAACGAATGAATTTCAATTTATAAGTAAACTAATTCTAATTACCACTATTTAAATTAAGATTACGGAGATTTAAGATCACAACTTCACTTATTACTTCATTTAAGTTAACACACTTCTCATCAATTATTCTCTATCCTGAATTGTTAATCAAGAACACTAAAGCAGATAAAACCACCTCTCGATGCATAATACCCATATTAACGTCAATCCACAATTAGGATAGAAATCTGTTAAACACCTTAATCAACTAACCCACTATATCTTTATGTGAATTACAATTAAAGAAGGTTGAAGAATAAGTTCTCTATCCGATTACATACGATGTCAAGCGTATCTCTACCTTAACAATAATCAAAAATCTGCTATTGACAAAATTCATGACACATGCTATCATGATAAGATCTAAATCAATACTTCATCTCTCGAGTTCATATAGATTATTACGGTAATTGATGGCCTATCAATTAAACAATTAAGTCTAAATCAAAATAGACAATCCTCATAGTAGAACATAATAATTGATAGCGAAGCATATTAAAATAAACTACACAATAAGATCCATTGTAATCTCAAACAAAGAATTAGTTCATTAAATTAAAACTAAGAATCAACACTTGAATAATCATTAAAAGATAAAAATAAGAGTAGAGTAAAGAATAAATCTGTTTTCAGCAAATCTCCATCTTCCTCAAGCTCCTGCTCTTGATCTTCAATGGTCTCCAAGTTGCTTCAATCTCCAAATCCCACAAGAACTAGGGTTTTGATCTAATTTACTCTAATCTAATCTAATAGAATCCTCTACAACTAATCTAGATCTCCCCACTTTTATGTCTCTCATCATGTATTTATAGTTCTAATGGACACCCAAGCAAGTTAGGCAACTAAGAATCCTATTCTAGCTCAAATTGGACACCAAATAACTCAATTCAGCTGTCTTCCCACCACCTAGCGCACCCAGCGCTGTCCCCAAGCCATTTCGGACGCTGCCCGCGCTACTGTAGCAGAGGAACTGATGGACTAACGCGCCCCTAGCGCGGTCCGCGCTACCCTGTTTCCTGCTGCGACGTTCTTTGGTAAAACAGGTATAACTTTTGATCCGCTTGGAGTTACGAGGCCTTCCACCTATCAAATCGAAGATATCGACGAGATCTACAACTTTCATTCTTTAATAATTGACAGATTCGGAATGAAACAAGGCGGAAATCGAGATTGAAGTAGATGCTATGTAAATGGCAAGCATGACAACTCTTAGCTTTGATTTTCGTTGATAAAAAGCCAATAACTCTCGCATCCGAACTCCGGTTGGAACGATTCAAGATGTTACGAAAAGCTAAGAAGTAGATCTACAATAAAATCCTAGTTCCAAGCCAAGAACATGCATCCCACTTGGTGTTAAAAGCCCAGCAATCTTTCCTTCTTGCAATTGCTTGAATCTTTTTAGTCCGAATTGCTTTCCCTTGCTTCTTCATGCCAATGCCGTGTCATCGCCTACAAAATAACATAAAATGTATGAAAAGTAACTAAGAAACATTAGATTAAGCAAATAATTCAAGTAATAGATACCGGATAAGTAGGTATAAAACCTACTTATCAAATACCCCCAAACTTAAACATTTGCTTGTTCTCAAGAAAACACACAAAACAATAACGATATGCAATGCAACTAATCTACATGCCTATAAATCTAAAAATAATGATATAAACAAGTCTATTCAACCGGCCTTAGAGAAATCAAGTAAACATGATAATACATCATATCAAAACCAATCAATAACTTCTCAATCAATCATCAAATCTTAGACTGTTATCACTAATATAGTATGTGTGTGCTCCACAACAATGTTAACTGATATAAAATCAAATTTAACATATAACAAGTCTCTTTGAAGGCATCATACAGTGTAAACTCAAGAAATCCAAAAATAAGCTAGATCCAACTAAAATTAAACAATTACCAATATCGAGGGTCAACATGGGATACTTATGCTTCATTTTTCATCTATGGGGGCTTTTTGCTCATATTTCCCGTTTTATTCATATTTTTTTTTGGTTGATGGATAGTGAGTGCGTTTTACGCTCCATCTCACGCTTGTGTGTTATGGGGAGTGCATTTCGCGCTTCTTCTCGACCCACCACAAGACTCAATTTATTCAACTCAATATCTTTCTTTTTTTTTTCTTTAAGCTTATATACCCCAAATATTTCCCCAAACTTAGGTTCTTGTCTAACATTAGCCATCCCTAATTATTCTTGTCATTCTTTCATTCAAACTAGCATTATCCTTTAGAGTCCGATTATGTATCAATTTAAACTCAATCAATCAACAAGTTGTTCTTACTATGCTATCCTTATTATACCAGTTTCAAACAGAAAAAGACTCAATTTATAACAAGAAATCACATCAAAGTTCTAATAGTCAGTACTATACTTGTCTACCCAATTCCAATCTCATCATTGACCAAAATAAACTTAAACTATCAAACAATTTGGACTCATGTACAAATGCTATATGAACATAGTAACTAACTATTTTTTTTATAAAGAAAGTGAATGCAAAAACTAAATGTAACTATATGAACTACAATGTAACTAACTATATGCAATACGACACTAAAATGTCCCCAAACTTAAAACAGACATTGTCCTCAAAAGCTAAGATAGGAAAAATTAAAAGAGAGGACTTCCCTGACATATAGCAATTTATCTCCTTGTCTGCAAAGTTTGAAGAATAGGTTAAACACATTGGAATGAATTGGGCACAACACTTGAGTTGGACTTGACTAACCTATGAATATGATAGAAGCAAGCTTGTTAGATCCTAAGACATGCAAATTTATTAACTAATAATACAAAACCTAATAAAAACTATAAATAAAAATTAAACTTGGGTTGCCTCCCAATAAGCGCTTGATTTATAGTCCTTCAGCCAGACTTTTTTTGGTCAACGCTATCCAATTCCTCTTCGAAAGTTGAGGAATCCTCCATCCATCAGTAGCAAATAATCATTTGGGAGGTTCCCACAAGCGATGGCCATAGCCTCCAAGTCACCTAGCATGCTCTGACTCGGTATAATCTCCATGAAGAAGGGCAAATGACTAGGTGCTATCTCCATTGTGTTTGTGATCATATTTGGGCATGGAAGTGTATCAAACATAATGGGCTCTTCGTCTATCTTCTCTTTCTTTTCCCACCACGGCTTCATTGTTGCACTCGCTCTTATGTCATAAAGAGCTTCGCCGACGACATGACTACCAAGTGGGCATGATTTTGCAAATCTAACTGGAACCTTGAACTTTGGCGGAGAAGGCACTTGAGGCATTAATAACATCGACTCATCCACGTTAGTACTCATTGTTAGTTCATCCCCACTTGTCTCCTCTTTTTCAACATCTCGTGTCTCATCCAGTTGTAGATTTGGTTCGAACTCTTCATCAATCTCGGAATCCTCGTCATAACACCAATTGTTTTGAGGATAGTTGTTTAAGGCTTTGAGCATTTGATCTATCTGATTCTGAAGATTTTGAATTGACTTCGCTTGATTTTAAATTGTCATCTCTTGATTAATCCTCCTCTCCTCTTGGTCTGCTATGCCCTTCAATATTACATCCATCGGATTTGGCTTTTCTTCTTGTGGCAATGGAGGTGGACATGAAAATTCCGGTGTGTATGATGGATTTGGAGCATAGTATTGGTCTTCATAAGTATCGCTCCATGATGAATCCGGGTGATACCCCTAAACTTGATGATAATTAGCATATGTATAATCATTGAGGTATTCACCACCGTGTTGTCCCGTCCCAAAACTAACGTTACATTGATTACTCGGGTGATTGCCAGCACAATAATTGCAAGTAACTGCTATCCTTCGATTACATTGGGCTGCAATAACGTCCAACCTCCTCGAAAGTGTCTCAAGTTGTGCTGATAATGCAGAAAATACATTGAGTCCATCAATCCCCGCTCCCCTAGGTTGAGTCATACTCGAATATGGCCTCTGATAATTGAATCCAGCCATGGTACCTGAAAAGAGAGAAATATAGGAAGAGAATTAAAAATAAAAATAAAAATGTTTAAATTAAGACTAATTTGATTGAAATTAATATTGGCAAAGAGATATTAAACTAATTCCCCGGCAACGACGCCAAAAACTTGTTGGGTAAAATCTAGTTACGCACAACACACAAGTATACGTGGTCAACAATTAATAAAGTGAAGGTAGAGTATCGTTCCCACGAGGAATTGTTAAATAAAAATCACCAAGTACTAACCCGTAACCAACTCAATCTTATTTAAACGAATGAATTTCAATTTATAAGTAAACTAATTCTAATTACCACTAGTTAAATTAAGATTACGGAGATTTAAGATCACAACTTCACTTATTGCTTCATTTAAGTTAACACACTTCTCATCAATTATTCTCTATCCTGAATTGTTAATCAAGAATACTAAAGCAGATAAAACCACCTCTCGATGCATAATACCCATATTAACGTCGAATCCACAATTAAGATAGAAATCATTAAACACCTTAATCAACTAACCCACTATATCTCTATGTGAATTACAATTAAAGAAGGTTGAAGAATAAGTTCTCTATCCGATTACATGCGATGTCAAGCGTATCTCTACCTTAACAATAATCAAAAATCTGCTATTGACAAAATTCATGACACATGCTATCATGATAAGATCTAAATCAATATTTCATCTCTCGAGTTCATATAGATTATCACGGTAATTGATGGCCTATCAATTAAACAATTAAGTCCAAAATCAAAATAGACAATCCTCACAGTAGAACATAATAATTGATAGCGAAGCATATTAAAATAAACTACACAATAAGATCCATTGTAATCTCAAACAAAGAATTAGTTCATTAAATTAAAACTAAGAATCCACACTTGAATAATCATTAAAAGATAAAAATAAGAGTAGAGTAAAGAATAAATCTGTTGTCAGCAAATCTCCATCTTCCTCAAGCTCCTGCTCTTGATCTTCAATGGTCTCCAAGTTGCTTCAATCTCTAAATCCCATAAGAACTAGGACACCCAAGCAAGTTAGGCAACTAAGAATAGAATCCTCTACAACTAATCTAATCTAATAGAATCCTCTACAACTAATCTAGATCTCCCCACTTTTATGTCTTTCATCATGTATTTATAGTTCTAAAGGACACCCAAGCAAGTTAGGCAACTAAGAATCCTATTCTAGCTCAAATTGGACACCAAATAACTCAATTCAGTTGTCTTCCCACCGCCTAGCGCGCCCAGCGCTGTCCCCAAGCCATTTCGGGCGCTGCCCACGCTACTGTAGCAGAGGAACTGATGGACTAGCGCGCCCCTAGCGCGGTCCGCGCTACCCTGTTTCCTGCTGCGACGTCCTTTGATAAAATAGGCATAACTTTTGATTCGCTTGGAGTTATGAGGCCTGCCACCTATCAAATCGAAGATATCGACGAGATCTACAACTTTCATTCTTTAACATATGACAGATTCGGACTGAAACAAGGCGGAAATCGAGCTTGAAGTAGATGCTATGTAAATGGCAAGCATGACAACTCTTAGCTTTGATCTTCGTTGATAAAAAGGCCATAACTCTCGCATCCGAACTCCGATTGGGACGATTCAAGATGTTCCGGAAAGCTAAGAAGTAGATCTACAATAAAATCCTAGTTTCAAGCCAAGAACATGCATCTCAATTGGTGTTAAAAGCCCAGCAATCTTCCCTTCTTGCAATTGCTTGAATCTTTTTAGTCCGAATTGCTTTCCCTTGCTTCTTCATGCCAATGCCGTGTCATCGCCTACAAAATAACATAAAATGTATGAAAAGTAACTAAGAAACATGAGATTAAGCAAATAATTCAAGTAATAGATACCGGATAAGTAGGTATAAAATCTACTTATCACTTGATCTTCACCCTTTGTTCATTTTACGTTTTTAACGCTCTTCGTTCGTTCGTCCGTAATTCGGTCATCCAAACTCGGAACTCATTCGTTCTTGAGTCCACGACTCACATTTTCTATGTTCTCTTATTTTCTTATGAAACCCTACCTACTCGGGTTCATTTACTAACTTTCTAATTCTCGTTTGTCTTTTATGAAATTTTCGCCATAACTTCGTTATAGCTAAGTTTTAATTCGTTCTTCATGAACGTTTCTACCGTTCCTAACCAAGCAAGAAGCAACTAACTTATACACGATAGTTTTAAACTTGTCCATCAACAACAATTATCCTACGATGGTTTTAAATTTGTCCATCAACAACGTTCTTCGTGTTCTTCGAGTGATCTTCGTGTTCTTCGTTCGTTCTTCATTTTAATCGATATTTTGGATTATGATTTCACTTTTTATTGGAGTTTGATGTTATAAAACACCATTCCTTAATTATTTCACCTACTTATTCATATAATCCACTCGGATCGTTTTAATTCATTACGAATCTTATACTTCCTTAAGAAATTTATTTACTAAACTTTAAATTCTTATTTCTTCATTTTCTTATGATTTCAACCATATGAAATCATCTAAATCTTCTTTTACTTCTTAATCCTATTAAGTTATATTTTTAAACATATTAAACTTAAAGAAAATATTAGAAGAAACTAGGGTTCGGATTACTGTCTTCTTTAATCCTCTTCCGTTATACAAAGCCGGCGATTTGCAAGCTTTTCTATTTCACGATCACTTTTGATCCGAGCATTCATGCTCACACTCTTCCTTCTCCCTCTTCATCCGAGCTCTCTCTCTCTCTCAAGTGTAGGATTTTTCAAAATCTCAAAATAATGAAATCTAGCTTCCTATTTATAGAAAACCAAAGCTAGGGCAAAATAGTCATTTTGCCCCCCAAACCTCCTTACTATTCATTACTTAAGCACTAAGTTTACTTTGCCCTTAAGTTTACTTAACCTTTAAGTTTTCTTAACCCTTAAGTCTTCATAGCCCTTAAGTTTACTTAGCTCTTAAGTTAAGCACTTTACTTAGTTATTAAGCATAAGTACTTTACTTAGTTATTAAGCATAAGTACTTTATTTAGTTATTAAGTTTACTTAGTCATTACTTAACTTATCCTTTACTTATCCATTAAAACTAATCATATTCTACACATCTCATTCTCGTATTCTCTTCGTATATAGTTCGTACGATATTCGTATTATACGTTGTACTAATCTTCTTACTATACTCATATAATAACTAGTATTATCCTCTTATTTCTCACGCATAATAACCCTAATGATTATAGGTGATCATAAAATTCTCGGAACTCACTTTTCCTAACCCTTAGGTTTTGAGTCCGCAGGCGAAAACTTCGTTTTTGCCATTACTAAAATATTATTGAATATTCCATCACGTCTCAACATTTTATGTAATCAATAACTTCTCGGAATTTCAAAAATAATCTCCAAGCAGAAATAGATAAATAGTGCCTATTTCGTCTTTTTCCCCGAAAAATATTTTGTTCCTGGAAAATTTTTATTTTCGTCTTGAAAATTCTTATTCGATTAATAAGAATTCATTTTATTAATAACTAATTCTTTAAACCTAAATTCTGGACAACCCGAATTTCCAGGTTGTCACACTCTTCCCCACTTATAAAAATTCCGTCCTCAGAATTTCTTAAAACCACACCCTTACCCGGGTCATCACATTCACCCCTTCTTCACAGAATTTCGTCCTCGAAATTTTAGCCTACCTTTCTTCTCAACTTCACTTCAACGGAGTTCTTATCTTTCCCTCATTCCTAACCCCCATAACCTATTAAGAATCATGAAGTAGAAGGAATAACGAGGAATATAAAATTTCCTTTGAAAACGTTTCATACTTTTGCTGAGGGGTCAAATCGACCATGAACTCTTACTAGGTTAAACAGCATTTCGCCGCAAGTCCTTCTTTAACGGTCAGTTTACAATCACAAAGAAAGTAACTACCTCTTCCATGTTCTCCTCAGACTAAATCATTAGTTTACATATTATTTGTCTAGCCGAATCAAGTAGCTTAGACCATACCAATAAATTGGATATCAACGTGCAACATTCGTCTAGTCAACTCAATTGACATCGACTACTTCTTTAAATTCTTTTTGCAATACATCAAAACATTTTATGATGTCATGATAGCGTACTTTTCATAGTACGTTGAGGACTTCGTCATTTTGTGACTTCGTCATTATACATCATACCATAGCGGGTTGTTGATCCTAAGATCACATCCAACACCAGGTTCAATTGCTTTAATAACTCCATCGTTTTACCACCCTTGCATCGAATGCACAGATGATATAAAATTCATTTTGAATATTTTAAATCAATTTCTGTCTAGCCAAAGAAATTAGCATAGACATACCAAGAATAGATCATGACCATATGCTCATCGATATAAGCGCTCATCTCTGCGATCATACCAGTGGTAAGGGACCTCACTGCAGTACTATCTGTGACAGCCACATCCCGGGCAGATATATCACTATCCCGCTCAACTATCACTGCGTCTCTATCTGACCTGGCCTCATCCCGCTCAACAACAGCGGCATCTCTATGAGCTAATGCCTCGTCTCTCTCTAATAGGGCGGCGTCCCTTACATCAAGAGCAGTCGACATCATAGATCGAATCTGGTCTCTCTCAAAGGTCATCAGATGAAGACTCTGCTCTAAATCTCGTCTTGAGTCTTTGGATCACAAAAGTACTGGTACTAGGAGAATTCGGAAGAAATGCTGGAAACCCAACAGCGGTATCCTCCTCGATATAGGTATCAATGTCCTCTATAGGCTCTACATCGTCTAACTCGATCTTGATCTCGCAAATCTTCTACTGCAAATAGATAAAACCTCCGCTCCATCCATGCGAGTACTCGTGGAATAACCGAGATGATGGCGGAAAAAGGCTAGCTCACGCCGATCCCAAAGAAGCGTATACATCTAGATCGGGTCCTCGGTGAGAAGTATTGAGAAGTCGAAGCGACCGACTGTCGCCCCTCGAAAGGATGAAAATCCTCGAACCGGGTCAAATCTAGCGACATCACGACCAATAGATGATAAGTCGTCACACCCCTCAAGCCAGCCAAAGGGAGGAAATCTATGCCTGGAGCATGAGTAATGAAGCTGTATGGTGAGCAAAGCCCCGAGCACAGCAATATGCTAAATGGATCTTGGATATCTGCCAAAAATGCGGACCGAGACTAAGCATCTACACACTCCGATGGTCGAAAAGGAATACTGACATAGCCAGCCACCTCATGGGAGAAACAATACCCGTGCCGTCTAAAGGTACCAACTGGTCGCAAGTGTGACATAAACCACACATACAGCATGACCGAACTCCCAGTAAACACACCTGATGGGTAAGTACGGCAATAAGACGCTGATTGCAAGGTCTCTTCCACGATCATAGGTACAATGGTACAACCCTCCCTGAGACCTCTCACCGCCATGATAACGCTTATATCTATCTCATTCGTGTACCGCGACATGTACACGTATGACAGTACACATAGTATCAGTACATCAACTCTAGTCGAACGCCAATGATCCTCCGACACAGTGAAATCCCCTGAATGTCGTGAGTAGCTATTCTCCGCACCAAATCTGTCACACAGAAAACGCTGAGAGATCACATGGCCAGATGTTAGCTCATCCTGCACCACTCTGCGCCTCAATCCGGTGAGAGTCATGAATCGTCTACTCATGTCTCCCAAAGCCATGTGTATGCAAGGTCGGTCTAGGGGCAGCATCGTCAAACGGGCATACTTTTCCAGAGTAAGAGTCAACTCATGGGTGCCAAAGCGAAATACCTGCCTATCAGCTAGCCAATGCTCTAACATCCCATCTATAAATCCTGCAGGAACCTGAAATGCCAAAAGGGTCATGGTATGCTGCAATAACAGATCTACAGTCACTCTATCTGGTGGTGACATGCTATCGTACCACGAGCGCATACCCAATACCACCACTGACGGTGGGGTATGATCTATACGACTAACTGTCAAAGAAGACATCTATGCGGGCTGTGTCATAAGTGTTAGGTTTGTAATATTCATAACACAATCAAATTGCATAAATTTAGCGGAAGCGAGATAAAAATCAGAGTTTAAAAAATTTACAAACCATATTCCCGGATCATCCTTTATGCATAATTATTAATTAAACGAAAAAGATAACGAATGAGAATCATACCCTTGAAGATCGAGCTTCCTCAGGTACAAGTTCACCTCCAATCCTTTTCGCGTTCAACTTGAATCCACCGGGTTTGGTTCCTTCCTTTGATCAACGTTAGCCACCCAAATGTTTGGCCTCTAGAGGTGATCCACCAAGGAAGAAGAAAATTCAAGAAGAAGGGTGGTTGGCTAAACCCTAGTTTTTCTATCTCTATAGAAAAGACATACTCCCAACAACTTGGAATTATTACGTACTTTTTTAAAGTCAACAACCATTACACCCATAATAAGACTCCTCTTATTTATTGATGTGGGCAACCCTCCTTAACAATTAAGAAATTGGGTTTTATTTAATTAATTAAATTCTTTTAATTAATTAGGCTCCCTAATCTTATTAGGGATAATTAATTAAACTCCTTTAATTAATTTTCCTTCCTAATCCAATTAGGAATAAATGAGAGTACTTATATTAAATTAATTCTAAACTCTTTTAGAAATTAAAATAATAATAATTGTAATAATATTAATAAGACTCCTCTTATTAATTTATATTTAATATTTCTAAAATATTAAATAATAAATATTAAGCTATTTAATTTATTCTATCACCATAGATTAAATTAAATATACTTAACATATTATTACGATTATGCCATTAACTTCTTAAATAATTATTTTTCCTTTTATGGTGTGACCCTTTAGGTTCTCCATATTAAACCTATTGTGAATAAATCAATTAGAATAATTCTAATCTTATTTAAATAAATAAATTAAACAATTAATTTATTTAAATAATATTTATTCTACTACATAGGATAAGCCTCCCTAATGATCAACGACTTTCCGGATAATATAGATTTCAATATTAATCATAAAAGAACCTTTGAGTAAATAGTTACCGTCTAATTCAATCCTTCCACCATACAATGTCCCAATTAAATATAAGACATGGAATTACATCAAGTCTTATTTTATTTAATTATATGTATTTCGACTCTTAAATGCACAACTCAAATAATGCAAATTAGAAACTCCTTTCTAATTTCATTCGCCTTGCCAAGGACTCTTTGGGTTGTCATTTATCGAATCACATAGGACATTTCTCTTCCTTTATTAGAAGTGGTAGATTCTTTATCGATCATACATTATCTCCATGTACAACTTATTATACCCAAGCATACCCTTTGATATACCCTAAGGGTCTTAAGGAATAAGTCAAAGTATAACTCATCATACACAAAGATACTATGATGATCTCAAGTCCAAGGATCACTTGTACTACTATCACTACAGAAATTCCTATTGACAGCAAATAAAACTCCATTAGGTATTCCTTAACGAGCCACGCTCGTGAACTAATTCTCTAATAAGCACCTACATACTTGCTTTAGTGTCTCCACACAAATGATCATGAGATCAATCATCCTCATCCAATGAAAGCAAGAACGATATGTACCAATCTATCCGGATTCACTAATCCCCAATTTAGTAATCCAATGATTGGGAACTATTTTAGTTTTAAGCTTTCTAAGAATTTAGATCTCATTAGAATGATCATCATCATTATTCTAAAAGCATTGCTTAAAACTATGGGTTTATCACATATTATAAAACAAAGATCATGTAGATAATTAAAAGCCTTTAATAAATTAATACTTTTTATTAATAAATGAATAAGATTGTTACAAAGTATATGCTTTATCATCAAACATGATTGGCTTGTATGCATACTACTTTCAATCTCCCACTTGCACTAAAGCCAATCGTCATGGTAACTCATACTCTTCTTCTCTAAGTGACGATTATCCTGCTGTTGGATAAGCTTTAGTTAATGGATATGTAATGTTGTTTATGAGAGTCCACTATCTCTATAGTGATTTCCCATCTTTCAATGATTCTTATAATCAAATGAAAGTGCCACAACACATGTTTAGATCCAATATGAGACTTAGGAACTATTCCTAGTTCTCAGAATGAACTTTTAATCCAAACAATCAACTTGCGCCTTCATTTATAGCTATATACTTTGTCTTTATCACTAAACCAAAGAACTCTTTGTCGTTTGGAACCTTTCCAATTCATCGCACCACTATTCAAGGTAACACTTTACCTTAAAGTGGATTTTCTGGTCGTTCTTGTCTCATGTCGAAAAACTTGAGTCCGTAAAGCCCTCTAGTTTTAATTCGCACCCACCATGTATGCTCACATCCTTAGTGCTTAGTTAAGAACTTTAAGATATTTTTCACCGACTCACAAAGGAACTTCTCGATAATATGACCGATCAACATCGTGTCTCGTACATTTCATTGCATACATGATAGTTACTCATGTGATCTCTTTTTGAGTCTTTGGGGACTATTAAGAGATATACACCATAGCTCATCAACATGAGACATCTCTTGAGTTTGCCATGCTAAACGACTTTAGCATCAAATGAATATACATTCCTTGGGTTAAGTCGAGCATCCTCTTGAATCTATCTATATAGATTTTATCCCCAATTAAGATACTCTTCCCAAATCATTCGTGGAGGAATTTTTAGACAACTTTATCTTTACTGATTGTAGCATTGGTATGTAATTCCTTATCCGTAGTATATCAACATATAATATTAGGAATGTCACGGCGCTCCCACTGTCCCTTTTGTACACACTAGAACTCTTACCTCATCGTATGTAACTCTGGATCATCATCTTCTATGATCGTACCTCATCATCATCATCCATGATGAATCCATACCTCCTGTATCTCTTGGTAATATTCCAGATTTACGATTCAGTTGTGGTACAATAGGTCCATCTACAGGTTCCTCTTATTTGACTTATAGTATTTTGTGGTTCTTGAACTCTTCAAGATCTATTATCCTCCCACTAGACCTTTCAATGATAAACACCTTTATCTTAGAAGGCAGCGTGTTTCGCAACAAACACCTTTTGCTAAGTAGGATTATAGAACATATACCCTAAACTTACTTTAGGATGTCCCACAAATCTGTACTTGTCAAATCTTGTCCCAAGCTTATCCTTTGAAACCTTTTCACATAAGTTGGACAACCCCTTATCTTAACATACTTAAGATTATGAATCCTCCCTGTCCATAACTTTTATGGAGTCTTGGGGCCGGATTTTGAGGTTACCATTTTCGTAGATATGCAGCCATTTCTAGGACATGACCCTGAAGGATACCGGAATGTCAGAAAATAATTATGGATCGCACTATGTTCAACAAGGTATGATTTTTCCTTTCGATACATCAATCAATTATTACAGATCGTGATGTTTCCATTATGAGAAAACCATTTGAGATAATCTAGAAACTTATCAGATAAGTATTTATTCCTTGATCTAATCAAAGAATCTTAATACATTGCCAATTTGTTTCACTTTCAATTCTTTGAACCTTTCAAATAATTCACACTTGTATTTCAAAGAAATACACACATTCAACTCTTTGAATGATCATCTCCTTTTCTTATACTAGTTTGTTCAATTTGCAAAATTATTTTCATGTAAGTCAAGTATACAAAATTTATTAAGTAATATTCCAGCTTACATACAAAAATTATTATTATAAATAGAACAACAATTGTTCTTAATTATAATACCAAAGTTTTCATTGTCCAACAATAAAATGGAAATAATATTTTTAACAAGAATTGGAATACAATAACAACTTATCGACTTAATAGATTTGCCTCGTAGGCATTGCTAAACTATAAGTTTCTATAGCTAATGCAGCAACCTTTTGCTTCATTTTCCACATATGATTACTTATATTTGTTTAGCTTTCTACTTCTGCTTGGTCCTTCATAAATCTATATTTATGATAACCAAAGTCGGTATCCAATACCCAAGTAGACCTCGACTTAAAGAAAAATTTATTTCAATCATGAACAAAAAAACAGATTATGAACCAAAACTTCACTAAGCTTCTTTGGTTAGCCTCTCGCAAGATGCTTCTCGCAGCTTCTTTCCAAAGGTCCGTGCTTATTGCGGTGGAAGCAAACTCCTTTGCTATCCGTGACGCTTTTGTTCTTATTATCCTTTGTTTATGCCTTTCTATATACCTTCTTTGAATCGCTTCTTCTTTTCGTAAGATCCTTTGGCCCCTACCAAGTAAGACTTGGTCTTTCTTGGTTGAAAAGTGACTCTCAACATTTTTCAATATGTTAAGCAAATCAAATGAAGTCGATATCTAGCTTGTTTATATGAAAATTCACAACAATTGTGAAAGGAGTCCGGAGTGAGTGCAAGATCAAATCTTGGCTCAACTCTCCATCCATGACAAAACTCGTTGTCCTAATTGATCAATCAAATTGATAATGTTAAGGACTTTTATCTCGTATTATAGTGCCATTGGCCATTCTAGATCTAAGGAAGAGCTCCTTAGATATCTCGATATCTATCGGTCCTACTTTCTCACCATCAACTACTTGATGTGCGAAATATAGTAGGAGTATCCATAGTTTCATGTCGACGTCAAGCTTGTTACTCATGGATACGAGCATGATGCATTGAGCTAATCAGGCATCATCTTGCCACTTTCTAAAAGTAGCAATCTCTTCCTCGTAGGCATTATGCTGCAACCATTGCGGTGGATAGGCGATTATGGACATAAGATAGCTTTTCAAACTATGAGAACTATTCTCAAATTCCTTAACCAATCCGCTTAATTTGGCCCCATTAATTTAGCATCTAATATGCTTCGCAGTGATAGTAATTTTGGACATTGTAAAATTCTGTAAATAAATTTGTAATTAACAACATTTTAACATACATTCTTTTATTAATTACCAAAATAAATTAGGTCTTGTTTTAAATTAGTATCTCCCACTATTTTCTTCAAACTATATTACCTCACTTATATAGTTCGGCAAAAATCTAATTAAAGATTTGCTAGTGAGAATAAGGATCCCATTTCAAATGTATATAGCCTTGTGGTGACACAACAAACTATATATAAATAAATAGGTAGACAACTTTTGTCAATTACATCAACTATGCAACTCCTTGTATTTTTGCCTCTTAGATTATTTTGATCAAGTGGTGGCACATCCGAATCAAAATTATCCAAGTTAAGTCCGACCTAGCACTCCATATATTCAAAAAGAAAAATATCATCCTTGTGGTGACACAACAAAACAATATTGTTCAATTTTCTTTATAAGCATCAAATGTGATAAATTAACATCTTAAATACTTAATACTTGCCTTGTGGTGACACAACAAACTCATATTAAATATTTAATACTCTATTAATTTTATCATGCTAGAAGGCTTACGCTCGATATTCCAAATATCTTTGAACGCTTAGGACTTAATATATAAAAAATTGAGGGGTTTGTTATTAATTTGTCTCATCTTGTTTAGCGCGCATGCATATATATATATATATATATATATATAAAATACGCGTCATATTAATGAACATGCGAAGCATGTTTGCATAATATATAATATATATATAGTATAAGCATGCACATATAGAATACTATATTCTACCCGGATTGATTATGGACTTTTATTCTAGTTTGGTTCACTAGAACCACCAAGTGAACCAAAAGGTCAAACCCTAGGGGTGCAAGAAATAATATTTAAATATAACTATTACATTTAAACCCGGGCTCCATTACAAACGGGTCTTCAAACGCTCCTTGTTCCTTGATCTCCAATTCTTCAAAATTAATTCTAACTATTCCTATTACAAAACTATTTAAAATAAATAGAAACCTTGATCAGCAGTCAAGGGGAAGTACATAGGAGGGAGATAGAATTTACATTAAGAAAAATTAGAGAAGACGAGGTACGCAGACCCCATTTAATAAAACCCATACATTCATGCATCCAACTAAAATAAAATCCAATCATATTGGTCAATAGTCCATAATCAATCCCATTTATTATCATACACATCACCATATGCATCAATAAATAACATTCATCTCATGAATAATAAACATTTAATATATATATTGATATCATTTAATGGGCAAATTTATTTAGTATAAAATCTATTTTTGAATCAAAATAAACTCCTTTATTTTAATCCAAATTTAAATCAAAATAAAACTATTTTATTTTAATTTATCCAATTTTGAATAAAATAAACTATTTTATTTTAATCAAAATCTTTAATCAAAATAAACTCCTTTATTTTAATTAATTATGGAATCCAATTCCATGTAAAAAAAATTATTAAAGGAAACACGGATTATCTTTCCTATTCACAAATAAACTCTTTTATTTTGAATAATATGAAATCTTATTTCATATTTAAATAAACTCCTTTATTTAAGGAAACATGATTTTTTTTCCTATTCACAAATAAACTCTTTTATTTTGAATAATATGAAATCTTATTTCATATCTAAATAAACTCCTTTATTTAAGGAAATACTTGGATTTTCTTTCCTATTCACAAATAAACTCTTTTATTTTGAATAATATGAAATCTAATTTCATATCTAAATAAACTCCTTTATTTTGAATAATATGAAATCATATTTCATATCTAAATAAACTCCTTTATTTAAGGAAATTAGGATTCTTCTTTCCTATTCACAAATAAACTCTTTTATTTTGAATAATATGAAATCTTATTTCATATCTAAATAAACTCCTTTATTTAAGGAAAATAGAATCCAATTTCAACTCCAATTAGTTATCATGGAATCCAATTCCAACTCTAATTAGTTAAATGAAATTCTAATTTAATTTTAAAATTAAAATAACATCTTTATTTTAAAATTAAAATAAACTTTTATTTTAAAATTAAAATAAACTTTTATTTTAATTATAAAATAATTAAGAATATATATATATATATATATATATATATATATAACTATATATATATATAATATAATAACCATTATATATAACTATTATATATATATATATATATATATATATATATATATATAATATTTACTCCTTTATTTTTTTTTTTCTAAAAAACGTGCATATCTGGAGGTTAACCAGAGGTTAATCGATTTATAATGACCAGAGAGGTTGGATTTGTATAATACATATATATAGTATATATTGATATATTATATATTATATATATATATTACAAATGGAGACCTGTTAACCTGCTTCCTTAATAAATGGTTCCTGCCGATTTTTTTAAAACAGTTTGGACGTTTTTTTTTTTATTTTATTTTATTTTATTTTATTTGGGCTGCTGATTTCCTTTTTAAAATGACTCATGCATCCCTTAATATTAAAATAAAAAAAACGGCAGCACAATTTTTTTTTTTTTTTTTTTTATTATTATAAATTTTATACCATAAAATTATGCCCAATTAAATTGTTCTAAACACATATCAATATACATATCAAATCTGAACAATTAATAATTTGCATAAAGGTTTGGCTCTGATGCCACTGTTAGGTTTGTAATATTCATAACGCAATCAAATTGCATAAATTTAGCGGAAGCGAGATAAAAATCAGAGTTTAAAAAATTTACAAACCATATTCCCGGATCATCCTTTATGCATAATTATTAATTAAACGAAAAAGATAAAGAATGAAATCATACCCTTGAAGATCGAGCTTCCTCGTACACAGTTCACCTCCAATCCTTTTCGCTCAACTTGAATCCACCGGGTTTGGTTCCTTCCTTTGATCAACGTTAGCCACCCAAATGTTTGGCCTCTAGAGGTGATCCACCAAGGAAGAAGAAAATTCAAGAAGAAGGGTGGTTGGCTAAACCCTAATTTTTCTATCTCTATCGAAAAGGTATACTCCCAACAACTTGGAATTATTACGTTACTTTTTAAAGTCAACAACCCCACCACCCATAATAAGACTCTCTTATTTATTGATGTGGGCAAACCCTCCTTAACAATTAAGAATTGGGTTTTATTTAATTAATTAAATTCTTTTAATTAATTAGGCTCCCTAATCTTATTAGGGATAATTAATTAAACTCCTTTAATTAATTTTCCTTCCTAATCCAATTAGGAATAAATGAGAGTACTTATATTAAATTAATTCTAAACTCTTTTAGAAATTAAAATAATAATAATTGTAATAATATTAATAAGACTCCTCTTATTAATTTATATTTAATATTTTAAAATATTAAATAATAATATTAAGCTATTTAATTTATTCTATCACCATAGATTAAATTAAATATACTTAACATATTATTACGATTATGCCATTAACTTCTTAAATAATTATTCTTCCTTTTATGGTGTGACCCTTTAGGTTCTCCATATTAAACCTATTGTGAATAAATCAATTAGAACAATTCTAATCTTATTTAAATAAATAAATTAAACAATTAATTTATTTAAATAATATTATTTTTCTACAATAGGGATAAGCCTCCTAAATGATCAACGACTTTCCGTATAATATAGATTTCAACATTAATCATAAAAGAACCTTTGAGTAAATAGTTACTGTATAATTCAATCCTTCCACCATACAATGTCCCAATTAAATATAAGACATGGAATTACATCAAGTCTTATTTATTTAATTATATGTATTTCGACTCTTAAATGCACAACTCCAAATAATGCAAATTAGAAACTCCTTTCTAATTTCATTCTCGCTTTCGCCAAGGACTCACCGGGTTGTCATTTATCGAATCACATAGACATTTCTCTTCCTTTATTAGAAGTGGTAGATTCTTTATCGATCATACATTATCTCCATGTATAACTTATTATACCCAAGCATACCCTTTGATATACCCTAAGGGTCTTAAGGAATAAGTCAAAGTATAACTCATCATACACAAGATACTATGATGATCTCAAGTCCAAGGATCACTTGATACTACTATCACTACAGAATTCCTATCGACAGCAAATAAAACTCCATTAGGTATTCCTTAACGAGCCATGCTTCAAGGAACTTATTCTCTAATAAGCACCTACATACTTGCTTTAGTGTCTCCACACAAATGATCATGAGATCAATCATCCTCATCCAATGAGCAAGCAACGTATGTACCAATCTATCCGGATTCACTAATCCCCAATTTAGTAATCCAATGATTGGGAACTATTTTAGTTTTAAGCTTTCTAAGAATTTAGATCTCATTAGAATGATCATCATCATTATTCTAAAAGCATTGCTTAAAACTATGGGTTTATCACATATTATAAAATAGCATCATGTAGATAATTAAAAGCCTTTAATAAATTAATACTTTTTATTAATAAATGAATAAGATTGTTACAAAGTATATGCTTTATCATCAAACATGATTGGCTTGTATGCATACTACTTTCAATAAGACCATCCAGGGGTCAATACCGAGTATCTCTGGACATATATACATATGCATAACATGATACATGCATAACATATAATGGATGGCAATATGATATAGGGAATGAAAAAACTGTGCATACATTCCTAAATATATCATCATCTAATACATCAGCTCTATACAACTACCAATACATGAAAATGGGGTACAAACGCCCTACTACTAATAGAGGCCTATCTAAAGATATAGCGAGAATGGGGAACAGCCACCCAATATCTAACAGAGGCCTATCAAAAGATATAGCGAGAATACACATCAGAAGAAGACAATGGTCTCGATGTCCACATCCTCAATCCTGTCCACTTGATGTAACTCCTCCTGAGTCACTGGATCTCTATCAACAGGGATGTCAGGCCTATAAAGGGGAGGATCTACGCCGGCAAAACCAAATGGGTCATTTGAGGGGTCAGCACCTGAGCTGGAAGGAACAAATGTCTCCGCCTCTGCTGGATCTCTGCCCAAATGCCGAATAAATATCTGTGCCCGATCCAACTGCCGGGTCAAGCTATCAATCTGGGTCATATGGGTTGGAGCTCGAACACAAGCTACCCAATCAGTCATCATCAATGATCCAGGAACCATGTCCCCCATAAACTGTGTGGCACGGATCGGGACCCAATAGTCGAGAGGAGCCACCAATACTGAATATCTCCCCGAGTACATGGACCCTCGGATAAATCAAAACCGTCAACTCCCAACAATGGAATATCAATGGCGGATGATCGTGATATGTGCCAAACGACGCCTAACAGGAGGCAAGATCGGTATACAAATCTCCCTCAGGTGCTCTGATAGCACGCTTCTCTCCTAAATAGAGCTCCCAAATTCCATCGGTGAAAATAGGAAATCTCCGGTGGAAATCAAATACTTACTCCAAAGAGGGTGTCCATCCTCAAAACCGATGATCAAATGATCCCCTGAATATGGAAGCCATGTGATGGCATTGGTAAGTCAAGAACTCCAAATGCATGCGTGATGAGCGAAAGCCCTCGATATGGGACCTCTAGTAAAATAGAATGATGCCATCGTCGTCCTCGTGGATAGGTATCTAAGCCTAACACACTCACAGGACGCAAACATGGAAGCCTCTCATAGGCCCAAAACTGCCAACACAATGGCAAAACATTTGCTATCAGTAAAAACTCTTAACTTGTGAAAGGAAAAGACAAGAGAAATACTCACCATCAGAAACGGGTAAAATCCTAGCCAAGCCTCACTCAAACCCTGTGAGGGCAGACGCATGCCCCGGAGGAAATAGGCAAAGGTTTAATAGCCCCAATCATACTCTCCTATACGGTACACATCGTGTGTGGCGCTGACCAGAGCGAAAGATACCGTGGAAGAGTTATCTGCTATGAAGCAGCCTCAAATGATTACCAGGAACAATCGCCGCAGAACGCGATCCCTGATCCTAACATCATCAGGCATGGGCTCATTCAATAGCCCGCTCATAACATCTACGCTCAAAGGACCTGAACGGGCAGTCCTACCTTTGAGCGCACCCGCTAGAACTCCTAACAAGGACCGGATGGCAGTAGGGGTGATATTCGCCATGCAAGGAACTGGCTCCCCTCCAAACTCCATACCTGTGATAAATTGCCAATCCATAGGCGTTATCATCACCTCGTAATCCAGTAGGTGGAGTGACTGAGTCTGATGAAACCATCGCTCAGACAATGCCCTGAGGTAACCCCAGGGACAACGACGGGGAAGGATGGAGAAAAATGCCCCAAATCCCCACTCATGCACTACTGCTCTATAATCAGGATGAAGCGCTTGGTACATGGAGTGGATGCTAAACCAGTTCCGCCGAGGCTGTGTAAAACCTAGAATCTGCATGAAGCACAGATCAACATCAGAACCCTTTTAATCCTCATCAATAGGAAAGAAGGAAGATAAAGTCTAACGTCATACCTCGTTAGCATGCAAGTATATCGATGGGTGTCTACCCAAATCACCTAGCAACTCTGGGTTCACCACTTGGATGCTTGGAAGCTCCCTGCGAGGGATATATACAGCAGGAGCGGGATCCTCAATATCCACCTCCTCGTCCTCAACGTCTGGAACCTCTACCTGGACGGGACGAATCACAGCCTCCACCAACAGATGAGGCTGTCTGACAGAACGAGGACGAGGCACTTCAAAAGCCCTCCATCGTACGCCAGAAGCGGTCCTGTAAGAACTGCTCGGCTGATCCGGATCCATAATATCTGGACAACAAGTCTCCAAATCACCTCAGAAAGGGTGTGGTATTGCCTTACCTGGAGCTTTCTAAAATGCATTATATGACTATATGCATGCATGCATTTACTTTAACATATAATAGAGTTAGAATGCATGACTACCCAATGCCTACATTTGGAATTTTTTTTTGCCATAGTCCCCTTTGAAAATAGGACTATCCACATGCGCACAGGCATGTCTAGGTGGCCATTCAGTAGCACACCTACCCCAAAGTCATATACAGAATATATGCATAAAAAATCAAGAACATCATGCATAAGGCCAACCTCAATTCTAGGAGTATTTTGCCTTTCTACCTTTTGCTCATTGGACCTCAAATAGGACAAAAAATAGCAGAAAAAGGTGCCAATTTGACTGTCTCAGAAGTCAAATTTTTTCACATCATTATGTTCAGCATGGTTTAATACTAACATTTACTATGATGAATATTTTTTATCAAGTCATTTGTGCATACATAATCACTACTATGTGTTTAGATGCATTTCGTGCAATATCTCACAATCTAACGGACAGAGACTGGAAAAAATACATGCATACGTTACCAGGATAGTGTAGAACACTTGTACGGTGATAGAATTTACAGAAAGTAGCCTAAACTCAGCAAATCTGGAAGTGGCTCACGGTTTTTTCTAGAGAGAAACAAGTTGAAAGTGACTTGTGAAGGCAAAAGTTTGGATTTATCATCCACGCTTTGGTCAGCAGCTCCACTCATGGCCGCGCAATAAACAAACCTAGCTCTCTCTATGTGGGCCCCACCCCTCCGGCTAGATCCAATTCGAGTTGAAACGGAGTTCTTACGGGCTAGAAAGGTCAAATTAGGAATAAAAATGCCACGCGATTGAGCAAAACAGCATACAATCCTGGTCTTCTCAGATGAGACTTTGAATCTATACATCACTCATTGGTAGTCGCCTGAACACAAGGTATACTCTGCCGATGACCTCAGTTGTCACAAATTACATACGGCAATACCTTATATAGGTTCGATGCCGCCGACTCCGGGTCGTTACCCTACATGGATCCCCGACGGGGGTTACAACGTGAGTCCTCGACGGGGGTTACAACGTAGATCCCCGGTGGGGGTTACAACACGTTCATCCATTGACAACTCTATCAACGAAGGTCAAGCAGCCTTGACATTATTTCAGCCGATGGCAGGTAAACCCATCGAAACGTTAAGAACCGCTTCGATGAGTTGTATGCGTGATTCATGCGTCCCCAGTGGATCCCAGACGGGGGTTACAACGTATATCTCCAGCGGGAGTAGCAACGCATGCTCAGCTGTTGACATACATATCAACGAAGGTCAAGCAACCTTGACATCATTTCAAATTATAAGCGTTTAAACTCGCTGAGCTATAGAGTTGCTTCGAGGTTCTCATACCCACCGCTTCATATTCCCCAAATGGATCCCCATGGGGTCACAATGCAATGCTCCGTTGATCTACACATCAGCGAATGTCAAGCAACCTTGACGATCTCCTCACAGAGTTTCAGCCGTTGATTCACACGTCAGCAAAGGCCAAACAACCTTGACAGTATATCCCACAGGATGTTTCAGCCGTTGATTCACACGTCAACGAAGGTCAGGCATCCCTCGACAACATTTGTCATTGGTAGTAAATCAATGTAATCATGACATATTCTGGCGATACTAACCAGGAGAGGTCAACATTATCCAAGAGGATAGATGATGGAATATGTTATACACATCCTCAAATAGATCAAGCTTTATCCCCATAGATCTCTTACACATAAGAGATATCCCTTCAGTATCAAGTCGTTATCAAGAACACAGGAATTTGGTGATAACTCCAACACCAATATCCTAACAGATTCGGCTTGCACATCAGATCTGGTCAGTATTGCCAATCCCGGTTGAAGCAACAGGAACCAACAATCATCCCCAAAGATGTTGGGCCACAACCCGCATACATGCATCATACATTTGCATCATGTTACTATCTATTGTACCATGTTTATCTTGTCATTGTTCGCTTTCAAGTGTCTAGGATTCTTTATCCTACCCATGCATCGCCATGCATGAGTATGATAAAGAGGGCATCTATGAGACACTCGAAATTTTCTCATACTATCATTACTAACATTACAGGAGGATGATTCGCCTTTTTAAGAGAGAACCACGAAAGATAATCCAAATCCATACCGGACACTATCGGAAGTTCAGCATTAACCCCGGATCGCAATTTGGGAGTAACGGTTTCAACCTCGGATTTAACCCCGAGACCTGCAGATACAATACCGGAACACACACTGGAGAAGACCGATTAATCTCGGAGATAACCCGGAGGTATCCAGTCTCAGTCCCAACCATGGGAATAGCCACCAACCTTGGTGATAACCCCAAGGAATGCAGTTTCAGAGATGACCCCGGAAATGCTTGTTTAAAATGCCATCAACTTCAATCTCGGCACTCACAACGAAATACACTATGCCAACACGGCAATAACATCTGGAAGACAGGCACACCTCAAAGATGACAATGAGGACCTTCAACAAATGCAAAGCAATCAATCTCAAATAAGTCTCGAGCAACGTCGCTTATCGGCCCAATCCGGCGAATAACGGTGAGAGGGGCAACATCGCCATCTCGTCCCAACACGATGCCACGTCTCATCTCTACGCAACAATGTCCCACAAAGGCTAACCAATCCGAGTGACTATCAGGGGTAACAGATGAAAGTTGAAGCTTGAAGACCGGAGGGCATCGTCCCATCTTCAAAGACTTCGTACAAACTCTAATCCCATGCCATCGAAAAACTCTCGACAACGGCGGTCTGAAATAGGTCATGAATACCTCAAAACGAATGCCCGGATTGCACTTCTCAAAATTTGAGTGGACATTACAGTGCCTGAGTGCACGTACTTTGAGACGACCCGAGGACCCGCCCGACCCGACCCGGCCCAGGCAGGCCCGAGACGAATCCCAGGCCGACCTGACCCACCTTCTGTACACTGCTGGTGGCCAGCAGTACACCTGAGGCACCTTTTACCTATAAATAAGAGGCTTGGGGTGCTGATTTTTAAGAGAAAAAGGATGGGAAACCTGCAGACAATTTGCTCTTGCACTCGCCATATAAAGATGTATTTTCCCACTTTCAAACACCTCAGAGCTCATATATAGCCTCTTTTGTACCCACAAAAGCCCAAAGTCTACCCACTCTAAAGATATAGAAGCCCTTTTTATCACCACCGTAAGCCTTCTCACACACTTTAGAGTCTTTCTCTTCATCTTTGCACACACCCTTCTACACGCTGAGAGTCGTGTTGCTTGCTTTTGCCTTGACTTCTATCCGTGGTTTCATTCCATCAGATATATATATATATATATATATATATATATATATGTATATATATATATTGACCAACATTATCGAGTTATGCCTCGATTGAGCCTAGACTTCGGTCTGGAGCGTTTACTGCTTTAATATATATATACTTATATATATTAACTGTCTGTCGGACTTTGTTTGATGAGCCAAGACTTTGGTCTGGTGCGTTTATTCGCTTTTATATATATATATATATATACTTATATATATCAACTATGTGTTTGGACTTTGTTCGATGAGCCTGAACTTTTGGCATTCGCGTTTATTCGCTTTTATATATATATATATACTTATATATATCAACCGTGTATCTGGACTTTGTTCGATGAGCCTGACTTCTTGATGCGAATGCGTTTACTCGCTTATATATATATATACTTATATATATGAATCGTGGTCGAACTATGTTCGATGAGCCCGATTTTACATCCGAATGCGTTTATTGCTTTATATATATATATATATATATATATATATATATATATATTTATTTTGTCCACTGAGTTCCTTTCGTGATAGCTTGATCGCTTTTATAGCTTTCTTTATATTTAGTCCTCGCTGGAGTTTACTTCGTGGCGATTTAATCGCATTTACAACTTTATTTACATTCATCCTCTTTGAGTTTCCTTCGTGGCGGTTGACCGTATTTACAACTTTATTTACATTTCTGATCCCCCATGGAGGTGCTTCGTGGTTGGTGATCCTGTCTGTATATATATATATATATATATATATATTTACCGCTTTTATATATATATACCTGCTTATTGCTTTTATATAAATTGCAATATTCTGTGCGCCTAGTAATCATGTGATCACAGATTCATCTAATTGGACCTAGATTCGGTTTTCGTGATGGACATTTTCAGCTGTAAGCAGCTTGTAAATTATTCTGCGATGTCTGTATTTCCTCAGATGGTTTCCATACCCACGAGGAAGTCGGCATTATTTTTGGATGTATTATTTTTCATACGGATGCCTCGCATCCGTCAAATAAAATAAATCCAGCCGCTCACTTAATAAAAATGGAGGTGTAAAAGGTCTCAATTCCTATTGAGCATCAGAGTTTAAAAAACCTCTTTTATAAAATATCATTGCCATATATTGCTAAAAACTGAATTTTTACATAAATTCAAACCTTTTGTATATAGGTTCGAACGAGGCCTCGCACAACTTTCATATAACAGTACATTGACCCCCCCCCCACACACTCATATAATAGTTTCTTGAAAAGAGGCGGTCACCATGGTAACACGGATGTCGGGGGGTGCCTAACACCTTCCCCCCCGCATAACCAAGTCCCCGGACCCTAAACGAATCTCGGTTTCACCGACCCGTATATCAGTGTCACATCACTGGGTCAATGTGCAAATATTTTCTCGATTGTGTTGGTACAACCATTTAAAAAACCAACTAGCGACTCTTAACAGTCCCATCGTCGACATTATACATGTCGGACCTTTTTCACTTGTTTTTTCAAACAAATCTCACCTAAAATGAGAACACCAAAGAACAAGTAACGGAAAGGGACACCCAAAAATCCCGATATCGACATTAGGTAGACAACCCTTTTTGTCAATTATATCATATATAACTCTTGGATAGTTTGGTAAACAACATTTGTTTCTAGTCCATCTAATGGTACCAACCAAACTCTATGCCTCTAAGTCCACAAACTTATTGAGATAACTTAGTTAAGTCGGGCCCAATGATTTTAACAGTTTGGATATCACAATGATCCTATCACATCTTACCTAGATAAATAGGGTACTTTGCTTTGGCAAACCTACATCTATTGATCATGGTCTTGATGAGTGTTATTCATTGGAAGGCATCTGATTTAGACTTAATATTTTATTGAGGGATTTTATAAATTAATTTAGATCTCACCAATTTAAATCTTATTAAGCATGCACATTATTCATCATATCATATCATATACAAGCATAAATAAAGTGCGAAATTAAATGTGTCACAGTTATGGCCCAATCCATTGTCAATCTTTTCAAGCTAATGAAAGATTGAAGGTCAATCTAAGGTGGTAAAAGATCTTAAAATAAATAGCTTCCTTGATCTTCATCATGCATGTGTGCTCCTCTCCATCATCATCTTTCCATCGTGTTCTCCATCTTGACATCTTCATCGATTACAGATTATTACATGACATAAAGAAACCTCGAGTTACATTCGAGGGGATTTAGATGAGAAGAGAATATTACATTAGAATTTATAGAAAGGCACGACATGCAAGCCGTATTTAAAAACCAAAAACCACTAACCTATGGGTCAAAAGGCCATAAATGTGCACCATGCATATCACAATAAGCACATAACAATTTATATATAATTAAAGAAAACTATATATAACATATTGGGGTCACGACCATAATAACAAATCATATATATCCAGTTTCGATTTAATCATATTAAAATGAATAACAGTACACCCAGAAATTTTCATATATTTCTAGTTTCGATTAATCATATTAAAACGATTCTTCATGCTTCTAATCCGATTAGAATGCTTTATATTGTTATTCCAATCGAATTAAAGATAATGATTAACGGTATCATCATATATATTACCAGAATACACATACAACGGAATATCATATATTCAATTTCATATCGGTAAACATGCATCATCATATATCATATATATCGAATACAATTAAAACACGTAATCTGAATTAATCTTTTTGCAAGTTGCTCTGATACCACTGTAGGGTTTTGACACAGAAACGCACAGCAGAAATAGAACAATTTAAACCAAATTCGAAACCCTAAACAGGATCCATGCGAAAAATAGTTAATTCAGTGGTTAGAAATTATACCGATTAAGAAAGCGATTAAATGATGCGGTCGAATCTCCAACGCAATTCGAATGAACTGTGTCTCTACGGTATCCACATGAACGCTCCATGAATCGTCCTATGATCTGCAGAAGAAGGAATCGTGGTACTAGCCACCAAGGATGAGGATTTACGAAATTGTTTTCTCTAGTCTCTCTCTAAGAGCGGCTAGGGTTTTTTGTTTTGATTAACTTTCCAAAGACGCTGATATATCATATATATAGCAATAAATCAGAATTAATCAAAAACCCTAATCTAATTAAAATAAAATCCAAATTTATATATATATATATATATATATATTATATCTTAATTAAGTCTTACTTAATTAATATATATACATATCTAAAGCATCCTTTTAATTTAAATTAAGTGATTTAAATACTATCAATCATATTTATATATTTAAATCCTTACAATTTAAATTAATTCCCTTTTAATAACGTTCTTTGTGTGTGACCCTATAGGTTATTATTACGTTGACAATAATTTTAAAATCATATTATAAAATTATAAACAGTGAGCGGCATCTAGTAATGCATCACTGCTACCCAAGTAATAATAAAATCGATGATTCGATGCAACCTTTTTGTGACCAATGTTTCAATGTAATTTAATCCTTTAAACCTTAATATCCTAGATTAAACTCGAGTCATGGAATGTGTCATACTCTTCATAATTTAATTTGAGTTTTCTTGATCAATGAGTAGACTATATGAAACAAATCAATATTTGAGCATGGCCATGCATTTCATAGTCCTACTCAATCAAGAGGCCTATGGATATCACCCTTAATATATAGGATGGTTAAATTCCATCTAGATCACTCATATTCCTCACACGATTCATGATATACCCAATAATCACCTTTATAGTCCACCTATTAAAGGTGACATTTGATGATATCAAAGTACATAAATTCTTGTGTAGAAATATAGTGATTTCGTGTCGGAGGACCATTACATCATTGTCACTATGAGAATCGCTAATGACACTTCGATGCTCCACATAGAATTCTCATGGTGGAGTCATCCGAGACATCGTTCTCTAACACATACCTATGCATTGACTTAATATCTCATATATTTATGACCCAATGAGATTTGGTCATCAACATCCACATACTAGTCTCAATGCATCATTGTTGTCCTATCAACAATGGTACTTTCATTAGGGACATTTAAGAGCAAATGATACTAATTGTAATTATATAATCTCATGTTCAAGTCACATACTTGAAACTATATAAATTGTATCACTATTCTAGGGAATTTTATTATGTTAACATTTATATAACGCAAAGAAATAAAACTATAATAAAATCATTCATTTATTTAATCAAATATAATATCAAAATGTTAAGCAATTATATCAAGTAATTGGCCTCTAGGGCATAAACTCTAACAACTTGATGCTAACAAACTAACTGCACTAAAATTACACGATCGGGTTAAGGAATCGAGAATTGTTCTCATCAATGAAAAGATTTCTTATGTCCTAAATTAAGTATGTACTGCAAAAAGTTGCGTAAATTGACCTCTGAAGAAGAGATTGCTACTTTTAAACAGTGGCAAGATGATGCATTAGTGGCTCAATGCATCATGCTCGCATCCATGTGTAACGAGCTTCAGCGTCAGCATGAAAACATGGATGCTCCTACTATGCTACTGCACCTTCAAAAGTTGTATGGTGAGCAAAGTAGGACTGCTAGATATGAAATATCTAAGGAGCTCTTCCGATCTCGGATGACCGAGGGCACTACCATTGAGACTCATGTCTTAAAGATGATCAATTTGATTGAACGTCTTGGACAGCTTGGGTTCGTCATGGATGGGGAATTAAGTCAAGATTTGATCTTGCAGTCACTCCTTGACACTTTCTCATAATTTGTTATGAATTTTCACATGAATAAGTTGGACGTCAGCTTGTCTGAGTTACTTAACATGTTGAAAACTGTTGAAGGTCACTTCCCATCCAAGAAGAACCATGTCTTACTGGTGGATGATTCTTCCAAGAAAAGGAAGAGGCCCAAGGTATCTTTTGAAAAGAAGAAATCCAAGAAGGCTAAGGGAAAGGCGAATTTGAAGGATCAAAAGAAACCTGATCTAGCTAGTAAAGGAATTTGCTTCCATTGCAACAAACCGGGTCACTGGAAGAGGAACTGCAAGGATTATCTTGCAGAACAAAAGCAGAAGAAGCTTGGAGAAGCTTCGAATCCTAATCAAGGTTTGTTTATGATTGAAATTAATTTTTCTGAAAGTCAATCTTCTACTTGGGTATTGGATACCGGCTGTGGTTCTCACATATGTAATAATATACAGGGATTGGTCAGAAGTAGAAAGCTGAGTAAGGATGAGGTCGTCCTACGAGTGGAAAATGGAGCAAAGGTTGCTGCATTAGCTGTAGGGACTTATTTTTTAGCACTGCCTACGGGCAAATCCAGTAGTTTAAATAATTGTTATTTTATTCCGTCACTTATTGGAAACATTATTTCAATATCTGTATTGGATATGGATGGTTTTGACGTTATAATAAAGAACAATAGTTGTTCTATTTATAAGAATAATGTTTTATGTGGTGTTGGTAATTTATGAAATGGACTTTACATTCTTGACTTGCATGAAAATATACTTCAAATTGAACAAACTAAGAAAAGGAAAAGAGATAATGTTAATTATACCTATATGTGGGACTGTAGACTTGGTCATATTAATGAAACAAGATTATCTAAGTTGTATAAAGATGGGCTCCTAGAGCTATCGGATTATGAATCATATCCAACTTGTGAATCTTGTCTCATGGGAAAAATGACTAAATCTCCTTTTAGTGGAAAAGGAGAAAGAGTTACAGAGTTGTTAGTGTTGGTACACACGGATGTATGTGGACCTATGACAACGAATGGACGAGGAGGGTATTTTTATTTTATTACATTCACTGACGATCACTCAAGATTTGGATATGTGTATTTAATGAAATACAAATCTGAATCATTTGAAAAGTTCAAAGAGTTCAGAAGTGAAGTAGAAAATGGGCAAAAGTATTAAGATCCTTCGATCAGATCGAGGTGGTGAATACTTAAGTAGTGAGTTTCTCAATTGTCTCAAAGAAAATGGTATAATCTCACAATGGACTCCACAAGGGACGCCGCAACTGAATGGTGTATCTGAAAGGAGAAATCGAACACTGTTGGACATGGTTCATTCCATGATGAGTTTTACCGATCTCCCGGTGTCATTCTAGGGATATGCCCTAGAAGCGGCTATGTAACATTCTAGAATTTTAAAGTGTAATATTAAATATTTATTGACTTATATAAGTATTTAATGGATATGTTTATTATTGAATAAATAATTGTTCAATTTGAGTTGATGAGATTTAGTTAATTATTTGTTGAATAAATAATTGAATATTAAATATTAAATATTTATTTGCAATATTAAATATTTATTTAATTATATAAGTATTTAATGGCAATTTGAGTTGACGTGGTTTAGTTAATTATTTGTTGAATAAATAATTAAGGAGCTAAGAAAATTAATTGCTATGAGATTATATACTAATTTAATTTAATAATTAAGTTAGAGAGCTAATAATGATTAAATGAATTATAGTATTTTAATTGGAATTTGTGATTAAAATAAGGTGTTGGATTAAATAAAATTATAATTATAAAGAAAATTATAATTTTGTGGTATTGATTTATGTGTTAAAGTGATGTAATAAATTGTTTTTAGAATTAATTTAATTAAATTAATGTGACAAATAACCTTGTTATAAAGGAGTTACTAAAATAAATTAAGGGAGTTTAATTTAGTTTTGCCAAACAAGGCCTAATGCCTATTAAGTCTTTTATCTAATTGGGTTTTACTAAACAAGGCATAAGGATTAATGGGTTATTTTTAGTTAGTTAACCAAACAAGCCTTATGGCTTTTGATTTCAAAAAAAAATTATAACTGATGTCAGTTAAGTTAGTATTATATTATATAATTAATATACATTATATCGTATATGCGTTATATTCTAAGACGTAAGAATAGAGGAGAGAGGTAAGAGAGAAAAAGAGAAAAACTCAGAGGAAGAAGAAGAAGAGAAGAAGAAAAGTGAGAGAATCCTAGAGAACTGCCACTTCAGTGGTTTATTTATCACAACAAGATCGCTTATCCCCACGCCATGGCGTGAGCCACAGCTTAAAACTGCAGCCCGTTGCCACAGCCTTGATGAAAGTTAAGCGAATGGTCCGACCTTTGTACTTTTGTACACGAAATTTTAAGAAACATTATGTGATGATAGTAGGACTGTAAAATATTGATTTTAGTATTTCTATACTATGAATAATTATTTTATTAAAGATTAACGTGTGTTATAACTAAAGCAAGAAGGTTTGAACAAGGACTGAAGCTCTGGGTATATAGCAAAGTATCAATGTTTCAGCTAAACACTTTTGCTGGAGTACTGGAAAAGGCCATCCTCGCTGAAGGTGGAAGTAATGCGGTGACCAAGTATAATCGGGATCAGAAGAAGAAGAAGAGTGAAAGTGAAGGAAATAACAAGGCTAGTGGAAGTAATACGGGATGTGGTAATAATAATCAGAAGAGAAGGTGGTCTGAAAACACATCAACTGGAAATTAATAAGGAGGTCAAAAGAAGAGGATCGAAGCGTGCTCGACCTGTGAAAAACTCATTTGGGAGTGTGTATGAAGGGTAAACGAGTGTGATACAATTGTGGTCAGGAAGGCCACATAGCACCTAACTGTCCTAACCCAAAGAAGGGTGCATGTCTCACTTGTGGCTCAAAGGATCATCTTGCATGGGATTGTCCTAAGAAGGGATCTGGAGGGGCAGGATCAAGAGGAAATAGAGGACACGGCGGTGGAAGCGCTCTGACTATCACAGGACCAACCGCAACCAACTGACCGACCGCCGGGACATTCAATATGACAGTGCAGGATGTTGTGCAGTCTCGTGATGTGGTGTCAGGTATCATTCCGATCAATAAAGTTAATGCTTATGTATTATTTGATTCGGGTGCTACTTGTTCATTTATATCCGATGACTTTGCTAAGAGTTTAGAATTGCCTAAGGATGAGTTAGAATACCCCATGAACATAGAAATTGCGAATAGAGAAATAATCCATGTTAAGTACGTACATAAGAATTGTAGAGTGGATATTAAGGGTAATATCATGAACGTAGATCTTATCCCTATTCGACTTGGGGAATTCGACGTTACCTTGGGAATGGTCTGGTTATTCAATTACGGGGTTATAATTGATTGTCAGAAGAAGCGTATTAACCTTTTGACTCCGTTAAATGTTGTATTTTATGGTAGTAAGTCGCCTAGACAAACGAGTTGTCTGACGATGATGCATGCCAGAAAGTTGTTAAGATAAGGCTGTGTAGGATATCTAGCTTTCATAGTCGACAGTCGTAAAGAGAATCCAAAAGTAGAGGAGATACCAGTAGTGAAGGACTTTGTAGACGTATTTCCATACGATTTGCCAGGACTTCTGTCAGATAGAGAGGTTGAATTTGTGATCGATTTGGCACAAGGAACGACTCCAATATCGAAGGCACCGTACCAAATGGAACCGATAGAAATTAAAGAATTGATGGTACAACTACAAGAATTACTGGACAAAAAGTACATTCAACCGAGCGTATCACCATGGGGAGCGCCAGTGTTAATTATGAAGAAGATGGACGGGACGATGTGACTCTGCATTGACTACAGAGAACTGAATAAGGTCACGATTAATTATAGATATCCATTACCGAGGATCGACAACCTGTTTGATCAATTGAAGGGAGCAAGATAGTTTTCTAAGATAGACTTGAGGAGTGGTTCTCATCAACTGAATGTGAGGCCAGAGGATGTACCGAAGACAGCGTTCAGAACACGATATGGTCACTACGAATTTTTGGTAATGTCATTTGGTCTAACGAATGCTCCTACAACATTTATGGTCCTAATGAATGGAGTGTTCAAGCCGTTTTTGGACAAATTCGTAGTGGTATTTATAGATGACATTTTGGTATATTTGAAAACCAAGGAAGAACATGAAGAGCATTTGAAGTTAACGTTGGAAGCTTTAAGAAGGGAGAAGTTGTATGCCAAGTTTTTGAAATGCGAATTTTGGATCGAGCGGTACAATTTCTTGGACATGTGATTGATAAAGACGGAATTTCGATAGATCCATCCAAAGTCGAAGTCGTGATAAACTGGGATCAGCCGAGAACGCCGTCAGAAGTACAAAGTTTTCTTGGATTGGCAGGATATTATAGAAGATTCATTCAAGACTTTTCCAAGATCGCAACTCCGTTAACGAATTTGACTCAAAAAGCTATGAAATTTGTTTGGACGGAGAAGTGTGAGGAAAGCTTTCAAGAATTGAAGAAGTGGTTGAGTACAACACATGTGTTGTCTCTTCCGGATGATACAGGAAATTTTGTTGCTTATAGTTATTCGTTGCATAAAGGACTTGGCTGTGTGCTTATGCAAAACGACAGAGTCATTACGTATGCGTCACGACAATTGAAGGATTATGAGAAGGGATATCCGTCCCACGACTTGGAGTTAGCTGTGGTGGTTTTTGCTTTAAAAATCTGGAGGCACTATCTCTATGGGGAGAAGTGTGAAATATATACAGACCACAAGAGTCTGAAATATATTTTAACACATAAGGACTTGAATATGCGCCAAAGAAGATGGGTGGAGTTAATTAAGGACTATGATTGTGAGATTTTATACCATCCGGGTAAGGTAAATGTGGTTGCCGACGCCTTAAGTAGAAAGGGTTGGGAGAAATTGATGGTGTTGACTGCTCAGGAGGAGCTAATTACAAAAATGGAGAAACTGGAATTGGAAGTGAAGTATCCTATGAAAATTGATGAGAAACTATTTTAGATGCAATATGGTACAACCCTACTAGATAAAGTTAAGGAGGCTCAACTTAAGGACGAAGAATGTAAAAAAGGTGAAAAAGAAGATATCCGAAGGAACCGATCCAAGATTTAAGATGGATAAGAAAGGAATACTGAGATTTGAAAGTAGAATTTAGGTACCGCCAGTAACAGAGATTAAGGAAAATATTTTAAGCGAGGCTCATAGTTCTCGATATTCGATTTACCCTGGTAGTACCAAGATGTACCAAGATCTTAGATAGCATTTCTGGTGGCCAAATTTGAAACGAGATGTTGCAGAGTGTGTTGCCAAATGTCTAACCTGTCAGAAAGTGAAAGCAGAACATCAAAGGCTGAGTAGGTTGCTACAACTGTTGGAGATCCCAGAATGGAAATGGGAACATATTACGATGGACTTCGTGGTTGGCCTTCCGACAACTCAGAAAGGCTATGACGCAGTATGGGTTATCGTTGACCGATTGACGAAATCCGCACACTTCTTTTCGATCAAAATCAGATTCAACTTAGATCAGTTGGCAAGGTTATATGTGAAAGAGATTGTTTCGAGGCACGAAGTGCCGGTGTCAATTATTTTCGATAGAGATCCACGCTTTACATCAAACTTCTGGAAACGTCTAAAAGAATGCATGGGTACGCAATTGCGAATGAGTACTGCATATCACCTTCAGACAGATGGACAGAGCGAAAGAACGATTCAGACATTAGAAGATATGCTAAGAGCCTGTGTAATGGACTTTAAAAGAAATTAGGATGATCACCTACCGCTCGTAGAGTTCGGCTCCAACAACAGTTACCACGCTAGTATTGGCATGCCGCCTTATGAAGCGTTATACGGCAGAAAGTGCAGAACTCCACTATGCTGGGATGAAGTTAGCGAGAGACAATTACTAGGCCCAGAATTAGTACAACAGACAGCAAAAATAGTTAAAGTGATCCGAACAAGACTGGTAGCAGCTCAAGATAGACAGAAGAAATACGCCGATCCACATCGTAAAAATGTTGAGTTTGAATCGGGTAGTTATGTGTTCTTGAAGGTCTCTCCCTGGAAGGGGAAGATCAGGTTCGGAAAGAAAGGAAAATTAAGCCCAAGATTTATTGGTCCTTTTGAAGTACTGCGAAGGATCGGAGAAGTTACATATGAGGTAGCCTTACCTTCAGCACTCGAGAATGTCCACAACGTCTTCCATGTTTCTGTATTTCGACCCTACAAACCCGATTACAAGGATGTAATTGAATACGAACCCATACATTTTGAAAAAGACTTATCTTACGAAGAAATTCCTATTCAAATTGTCGACTGAAAAGAACAAGTTCTCAAAAATAAAGTAATACCTTATGTTAAAGTAATTTGGAGGAACCACAACGCTGAACTACGTGGAAACTCGAAGAGAATATGATGAAGAATTACCCTTATTTATTTACTTAAATTATGTATGGCGATTACGGGGATGTAATCTTTGTAAGGGGGGAGAGAATGTAACGTGTCGCATTTATTGAGTCGTGATTCTGGGGACAGAATCCTTTTAAGGGGGGAAAGATGTTACAAACGAGATTTTGTAATTTAATTTTAATATTTATTGAATTAAATAAATATTTTCGATGATTTAATTATTAGATTTAATAATTAATTGATGCAAGTGTGGTAAATTAATTTAATTATATGTGTTATAGTTATTAAATTAATGTGGAGAATTTTATTACTCAAATTATGTATTTATGTGAGCTTATCGAATTAAATGAAATATTTAATAAGCATAATGTTATTTTAATTAATTTAATAATTAATTAGATATTAAATAATTTGACCTATTTAATAAATGAGAAATTTAATTTTATGACTATGGGAATTAATGAGAAATTATCATAGTTTATTTAAATTAAAGTAAATAAGATATTTGATTTTATTGTATAAATGAGTGTGACATTATTAAACTATGGTATAAAGGATTTATTAAATTAAATGGTTTTGAGCCATTTTAGACTTGCCAAACGAGGCCTTAGTGGAGGTTGAGAGCAGTTAACCATTACTGGGTAACTGACCACCACTTTGCACTCAGTTTCTTTTTATAAAAAAATCGTATACGTCTTCTTTATTTTCTAAGTCTGGAACAAAGCTATCACAGAGAGAAATTTTGAAGTTGAGATAATTTGTGAGTGTGTGATTGATCTAGTAACTGAGAAAGGATCATCAAGGCTCTCTGTGACGAACAAGATTTTTGTAATTTAATTCTTAATATTTATTGAATTAAATTAATATTTTTGATGATTTAATTATTAGATTAAATAATTAATTGATGCAATTGTGATAGATTAATTTAATGATATGTGTTATATTTATTAAATTAATGTAGAGAATTTTATTACTCAAAGTATGTATTTATGTGAGCTTATTGAATTAAAGGAAATATTTAATAAGCATAATGTTACTTTAATTAATGTAATAATTAATTTGAGATTTAATAATTTGACATTGTGAATAAATGAGAATTTAATTATTTGACTATGTGAATTAATGAGAAATTATTATATTTTTTTAAATTAAAGTAAATAAGATAATTGAGTTATTTTATAAAAGAAGTGTGACATTATTTAAACTATATTATAAAGGTTTAATTAAATTAATTGGATATAAGCCTTTAAGGCTAGCCAAACAAGGCCTTAAGAGGAGTTGGAGGCAGTTAAATCATGTATGGAGTAACTGACCTCAACTCTGCGCATAAAGGGTCAGTTGTTTTGTTTTATGTACTTTGCTATTAAGTGTTCAAACTGAGAGTCAGAGAATTTCGAGAGAGTTCAGAGAGAATTCAGGTGAATTGTGGGAGAAAACTCTGTGATTGAAGTAGTATCTGAAAAAGGGATTGTTATCTTTACTCACTCTACGCTCTGGGTAATTCTCTCCAACCCAATTCTCATTTTTCTTATGTCATTAAGTATTCATAAAAATGGCTTCACCTCTTGTTAAAAAACACTATGAATGGGAAAAAGGTATGATTATGGGTTGTGTATGGGTTAAGATGTATCATATCGTATTTGATTATATATATATTATACAAACCATATCATTAGTTTCATAATTACAACGTATGTTATGGCCCCAAAATTTACAGAGTATGGAATATGGTCACATGGCCCTTATACGTGATTTTAATATGCCAAACATAAATTGTTTTGTAAAATTCACTCATATATGATTATGCATGATAAAACGAATGAATCAAACTCAAAATAAACAGAATTGGTGTTATAATGAACCTTTAATGTTGATTTTCATGTTTTATATTGAAAACTCAAGAAAATCAAGAACAGTAAATTATATGTTTTGATTATGCAAAATTATGTGTTTTAACATGTTAAAATCATGCTAGAAGGGTTAAGTAGTGATCATATATGTATTACGATGTTTTTGGGCATATCCGATTTAGGTGTAAAAATAAACTAATTGGAAGTTATGGCCATATTCGTGTTCTTCACGAACGTATAATTTACTTGTGATTGATTTTTTGCCTAATTTGACCTTGTTATGTTTCATGAACTGCGAAACTACTGAATCGAGTGCAGGTAACTTGGCCCCAAGCCATGCTACTAAACTAAATTACCACTTGACCTGAAAAAAAAAAAATAAAATAAAATAAAAAAATAATAATAATAAAAAAATAATAAAAAAAATAAAAATAAAAAAATAAATATTCGATGAAAATTATTATTTAAATATTTTTAAAATAAATTAAATATTTTAATTGAGATATTTATGGAATAAAATAAATATTCGATGGAAATTATTATTAAAATATTTACAAAATAAATTAAATATTTTAATTGAGATATTTATGGAATAAAATAAATATTCGATGGAAATTATTATTAAAATAAATTAAATATTTTAATTGAGATATTTATGGAATAAAATAAATATTCGATGGAAATTTATATTAAAATATTTAACAAATAAAATAAATATTTTAGTTAAAATATTTATGGAAAAAATAAATATTCGATGGAAATTATTATGAAATAATTTATTAAAGTGTAATAATAATAAGAGAATAAAAATGGTGTAATTTAATTAAGTAATTAAATTAGAAGGATAATGATTTGTTAAATAAAGTGGAGTTTATATTAAATAATTAAGTGAAAATGTAACTAATGAATATCATGTGAATACATATGGCATGTGTGTAGGATTTGTGGTGAGCTAAGTAGTAATCGCTTTAGCCTACGATTTGAGGCAAGTTTCCTAACCTTACTTGTTATCATTATTCAAGTTTATAAATCAAGTTCAGTTTGTTATATTAAAGATTATCTATCATTTCAAAGTATGATTCTGTTATACAATACTTGTTCTATTGTATACCTCTTAAGATTTTTATTCAATTTAATTATTATTTATTGTTGAACCTTATTAGACTAGCGAACCCTTAATTAATTCGACTAGTCCATAGTTGATTAACGTTCTAAATTTCAGAACCCTTATTGAATTATCCAAACCAAACTTCATTTGGTACAGACTCTGATGTCAAACTGAGATTAACATCCCTGTATAAGGATTTCTTATGCGTTAGCGTTAAGATATTGTGCACAGTATGGTACTAAGGGCTGATCCCCCTAAGTACGAGTAGAAGAGTCCATAGTCTTATGACTGTTAAAGGTTTCAAGTATAACCCTTGATAACCTAGGACATAGTTCAAGGTCTTATGACCCTCAGAAATCTTTTGAATTCTTGTTATTTATTCTTGATTCAAAAGTTGAGCTTTTATTTCAGAAGTCTTGATTCACTCGCATGTTATTATATATTGTTATTTCATTTTTTATACTTGTGGGCAATCATGCTCAGTCTTGCATAATACTAACATTTCAGTTAAGAACGAAAGGTACGATGAGCCTTCTATTAGCAAAGGCAAGGGCAAAGCTAATAAGTGATGAAGACTTGTTATTTAATTTTTAAGAATGTTATTGTTAAGACTTGATGTTGTTTAAGACTTATTATTTGTTTATAATTCCGCACAGATGTTTAAGGTTAGTTTGACCTGGGATTGTATTTATTATTCAGATGTTGTAATCCCATAAGGGGAGGATGTATTTCTATCTATTGCATGGTTTGCATTTATTATGGGTAGATAGATATATGATATTTGTACAGTGAACACCAAATCATGTGGAAATTTAAGTACCCGGATTTGGGGGTGTCACAGGTTGGTATCAAAGCTGTAGGTTATGAACCTTAGGTGGGGGAACAACCTTAGGTAGTAGCCTTATAAGAAGAACATAGTGATGGAAAACTCTTATCGAGTTTTAGGAAATGAATTTCTATAATTCATTGAAGATAATAAAAGACTTTATGTGCTTATGTGTTAAATTATGTGCTCACTAGTACGACTTAGTAACTAAAACATGAAACTATGTTGTCAGGATGTCGGATGTTGGTGGAACTAGTCGAGCTGGGGCGGAGGAACCCTGAGTACCTACAGTACCTACTGAGGAGGAGCCCCGAGACATACATGTTGTCAGGGAGCAGTTGATACAGAGAGAGCCGTCTCCATTGATCACTGTTGTTGGTCAGGAGCATGAGCCTAAGACTGATCCTGAGGAGGATCCGGAGGAGGAAGATGAAGAGGAAGAAGAGGAGTTTCCACCGCACTCCATTGATGCTGAAATGTACGAAGCGTTATACGACAGTAACGTAGAGTTACGAGACAATGTCCGAGGATCCACCGAGAGGCGATTATTCATTGATTACTCTCGAGCAGAAGGAGAGGGAAATTGAGACTCTTCACTCACGACTAGGAAATGTAGAATGAGAGTTGGTCCACGAGAAGGGTCAAACCGAGGATAAGACCATGGAGATAGAGAAGTTGAAGAAGGAACTGAAGGAAAGCTCGGAAAGGCTGATTGTAGCAGAGGAGGGCTGGGTAAGAGAGTCACGTTGTGCTGATCTTGCGGAAGATGATGGTCATGCAAAGAAGGCTAAGCTTGGGGAGACGTATTCTACACTTAATAAGGCAATGGATGAGGCCCAGGATCGAGTTTTGAGGTAGCCAATCCAGTTCGAAGGGCTACCATCGTACATGCTAGACCGCAAGACAATGTCTCGCATCATGGAAGAGGAGCGTAGCAAGGCTATTCAGCGCCTTAACCAACAGGGATAAGATTTGTTTAATTATGTGAAAAACTATTTGGTATTTAGATGTAAATTCCGATGTAGTTATGAACAAAGGAATATTTTAATATTTAAATCCTGTGGATTCTTTATCTCAGGATAGTTGATGTAAATAGTAGTGATGCTATCGTTGGATGTTAAAACTTTCGATTTGAATGAATATATCAAGTTATTTGAGATAATGTGTTAAATAATTATGTTAAATTGTTGAGTAGTGCCTTAACTATTTAGAGAAATAAACAAAGACCTAATCAGCATATATTTTAACAGAAATATGCTGCCAAGAAGAAGACAACAACATCAACCAGCTCAAGAAGGATCTACGAATAACAACAATAACGCCAATGCTAATCATGTTCAGTAATTGGTTAACTTACTAGCTGGAGCAATGAATAATGAACCTCAAGCTCCACCAAATACAACGTTCAAAGATTTCAAGGCGGTGGGACCGCCAGAGTTTAAAGGTTCCATGAACCCGATTGAGGCTCAAACGTGGGTTATGGAAATGGAAACAGTTTTTGATGTTGCTAGAGTTAGAGAAGATAAGAAGACCGCTTTCGCAATGTTTATGCTGAAATCTGAAGCGAGTTATTGGTGACAAGCAAACAAGGTCCATGGAGGTGAAGGTGTGATTACTTAGGAGAGATTCAAAGAGATGTTTTTTGAGATGTATTTCCCAACTAGCTCGCAGAACCAAATGGAAGTCCAGTTTCTAGAGTTGAAATAGGGAAATATGTTTATAGAAGATTATGTGGCTAGATTCAACAAGTTAGCTAGGTTCGCCCCGTATCAAGTACACACGGATGAGAGAAAAGCAAGAAGGTTTGAACAAGGACTGAAGCCCTGGGTATATAACAAAGTATCAATGTTTCAGTTAAACACTTTTGCTGGAGTACTGGAAAAGGCCATCCTCGCTGAAGGTGGAAGCGATGCGGTGACCAAGTACAATCAAGATCAGAAGAAGAAGAAGAGTGAAAGTGAAAGAAATAACAAGATTGGTGGAAACAACTCAGGAGGTGGTAATAATAATCAGAAGAAAAGGTGGAATGACAACTCATCATCGGGAATTCAGCAAGGAGGTCAAAAGAAGAGGATCGAAGCGTGCCCGACCTGTGGAAAAGCTCATCTGGGGGTTTGTATGAAGGGAAAGTGGGTGTGCTACAATTGTGGTCAAGAGGGCCACATAGCACCTAACTGTCCTAACCTAAAGAAGGGTGCTTGCTTCACTTGTGGTTCAAAGGATCATCTGGCAAGAGACTGTCCTGGGAAAGGATCTGGAGGGGCAGGATCAGGAGGAAACCGTGGAAATAACTGTGGGAGCACCTTGACTATCACAAGACCAACCATAACCAACCGACCGACCGCCAATACTTTCAACATGACGGTGCAGGATGCAGTTCAGTCTCATGATGTGGTGTCAGGTACCATTCCGATCAATAAAGTTAATGCTTATATATTATTTAATTCGGGTGCTACTTGTTCCTTTATATCTGATGACTTTGCTAAGAACTTAGATTTGCCTAAGGATGAGTTGGAATACCCCATGAACATAGAAATTGTGAATAGAGAAATAATCCCTGTTAAGTACGTATATAAGAACTGTAGAGTGGATATTAAGGGTAATATCATGAACGTAGATCTTATCCCTATTCGACTTGGGGAATTTTACGTTATCTTGGGAATGGACTGGTTATTCAATTATGGGGCTGTAATTGATTGCCAAAAGAAGCGTATTAACCTTATGACTCTGTCAAAGGTTGTGTTTTATGGTAGCAAGTCGCCTAGACAAGCGAGTTGTCTGAAGATGATGCAGGCCAGGAAGTTGTTAAGATAAGGCTGTATAGGATATTTAGCTTACATAGTCGACAGTTGTAAAGAGAATCCGAAAGTAGAGGAAATACCGGTGGTGAGAGACTTCATCGATGTCTTTCCAAACGATTTGCCAGGACTTCCGCCAGATAGAGAGGTTGATTTTGTGACCAATTTGGCGCCAGGAATGGCTCCAATATCGAAAGCACCGTACCGAATGGCACCAGTAGAGATAAAAGAATTAATGGTACAACTATAAGAATTACTGGATAAGAAGTACATTCAACCGAGCGTATCGCCGTGGGGAGCGCCGGTGTTGTTTGTGAAGAAGAAGGATGGAACGATGCGGCTCTTCATTGATTACAGAGAACTGAATAAGGTCACAATTAAGAATAGATATCCATTACTGAAGATCGATGATCTGTTTGATCAATTGAAGGGAGCGAAATACTTTTCCAAGATTAATTTGAGAAGTGGTTATCATCAACTGAAGGTGACACCAGAGGATGTACCGAAGACATTTTTCAGAACACGATATGGTCGCTACAAATTTTTGGTTATGTCGTTTGGTCTAATGAATTCTCCCGCAACATTTATGGGATTAATGAATGGTGTTTTCAAACCATTTTTGGACAAGTTCGTAGTGGTATTTATAGATGATATTTTGGTATATTCGAAAACCAAGGAAGAACATGAAGAGCATTTGAGATTAACATTGGAAGTATTGAGAAAGGAGAAGTTGTATGCTAAGTTTTTGAAATGCAAATTTTGGATCGAGCGGGTGCAATTTCTAGGGTACGTGATCGATAAAAACATAATCTCGGTAGATCCATCCAAAGTTGAAGCCGTGATTAACTGGGATCAGCCGAGGACGCCGTCAAAAGTATGAAGTTTTCTTGGATTGACAGGATATTATAGAAGGTTCATAGAAGACATTTCCAAGATCGCAACTCCGTTAATGAATTTAACTCAAAAAGCTGTGAAATTTGTTTGGACAGAGAAGTGTGAGGAAAGCTTTCAAGAATTAAAGAAGAGGTTGAGTACAACACCTGTGTTGTCTCTTCCGGACGATACCGGAAATTTTGTTGTTTATAGTGATGCGTCGCATAAAGGACTTGGGCGTGTCTTTGATGCAAAAGCAAGAAAGTCATTCATGTATGCATCATGACAATTGAAGGATTACGAGAAGGGATATTCGACCCACGACTTGGAGTTAGCTGCAGTAGTTTTTGCTTTGAAAATCTGGAGGAATTATCTCTACGGGGAGAAGTGTGAAATATATACAGACCATAAGACCCACGACTTGGAGTTAGCTGCAGTAGTTTTGGTACATCAGACAGTAGAAATAGTCAAAGTGATCTGAACACAACTGGTAGCAGCTCAAGATAGACAGAAGAAATACGCTGATCCACATTATAAAAATATTGAGTTTGAATCAGGTAGTTATGTGTTCTTGAAGGTCTTTCCTTGGAAGGGAAAGATCAGGTTCGGAAAGAAATGGAAATTAAGCCCAAGATTTATTGGACCATTTGAAGTACTGCGAAGAATCGGAGAAGTCGCGTACGAGGTAGCCTTACCTCCAACACTCGAGAATGTCCACAACTTCTTCCATGTTTCTGTTTTACGACCCTAAAAAGCCGATTACAAGCATGTAATTGAATATGAACCCCTAAATTTTGAAAAAGACTTATCTTACGAAGAAATTCCTATTCAAATTGTCGATAGAAAAGAACAAGTTCTCAGAAATAAAGTAATACCTTCTGTTAAGGTAATTTGGAGGAACCACAACGCTGAAGAAGCTACGTGGGAACTAGAAGAGAATATGATGAAAAATTACCCTCATTTATTTACTTAAATTATGTGTAAGCGATTCTGGGGACAAAATCTTTATAAGGGGGAGAGAATGTAACGGGTCGAATTTATTGAGTCATGATTCTTGGGACAGAATCCTTTTAAGGGGGGAAAGATGTGACGAACGAGATTTTTGTAATTTAATTCTTAATATTTATTGAATTAAATTAATAATTTCGATGATTTAATTATTAGATTAAATAATTAATTGATGCAATTGTGATAGATTAATTTAATGATATATGTTATATTTATTAAATTAATGTAGAAATTTTATTACTCAAAGTATGTATTTATGTGAGCTTATTGAATTAAAGAAAATATTTAATAAGCATAATATTACTTTAATTAATGTAATAATTAATTTGAGATTTAATAATTTGACATTATTAATAAATGAGAATTTAATTATTTGACTATGTGAATTAATGAGAAATTATTATATTTTATTTAAATTAAAGTAAATAAAATAATTGAGTTATTTTATAAAAGGAGTGTGACATTATTTAAACTATATTATAAAGGTTTAATTAAATTAATTGGATATAAGCCTTTAAAGCTAGCCAAACAAGGCCTTAAGAGGAGTTGGAGGCAGTTAAACCATGTATGGAGTAACTGACCTCAACTCTGTGCATAAAGGGTCAGTTGCTTTGTTTTGCGTACTTTGCTATTAAGTGTTCAAACTGAGAGTCAGAGAATTTAGAGAGAATTCAGAGGAATTGTGGGAGAAAACTCTGTGATTGAAGTAGTATCTGAAAAAGGGATTGTTATCTTTACTCACTCTACGCTCTGGGTAATTCTCTCCAACCCAATTCTCATTTTTCTTATGTCATTAAGTTTTCATAAAAATGGCTTCACCTTTTCTTAAAAACACTATGAATGGGAAAAAGGTATGATTATGGGTTGTGTATGGGTTAAGATGTATCATATCGTATTTGATTATATATATATTATACAAACCATATCATCAGTTTCATAATTACAATGTATGTTATGGCCCCAAAATTCACAGAATATGGAATATGGTCACATGGCCCTTATACGTGATTTTAATATGCCAAACATAAATTGTTTTGTAAAATTCACACTCATATATGATTATGCATGATAAAATGAATGAATCAAACTCCAAATAAACAGAATTGGTGTTATAATGAACCTTTAATGATGATTTTCATGTTTTGTATTGAAAACTCAAGAAAATCAAGAACAGTAAATTATATGTTTTGATTATGCAAAATTATGTGTTTTAACATGTTAAAATCATGCTAGAAGGGTTAAGTAATGATCATATATGTATTACAGTGTTTGGGCATGTCTAATTTCGTGTAAAAATAAACTAATTGGAAGTTATGACCATATTCTGTGTTCTTCACAGAACATATAATTTTACTTGTGATTGATTTTTGGCCTAATTTGGCCTTGTTATATTCATGACTATGAAATCTATGAGAATCGAAGTCAGGTAACTTAGCCCCGCCATGTTACTAAACTAAATTACCATACCGTGAACAAAATAAAAATAAAAAATAATAATAATAATAAAATAATAAAAATAATAAATAAATAAATATTCGATGAAAATTATTATTAAACTATTTATAAAATAAATTAAATATTCGATGGAAATTATTATTAAAATATTTACAAAATAAATTAAATATTTTAATTGAGATATTTATGGAATAAAATAAATATTCGATGGAAATTATTATTAAAATATTTATAAAATAAATTAAATATTTTAATTGAGATATATATGGAATAAAATAAATATTCGATGGAAATTATTATTAAAATATTTAACAAATAAAATAAATATTTTAGTTAAAATATTTATGGAATAAAATAAATATTTGATGGAAATTATTATGAAATAATTATTCGAGTGTAATACTAATAAGAGAATGAAAATGGTCTAATTTAATTAAGTAATTAAATTAGAAGGGTAATGATTTGTTAAATAAAATGGAGTTTATATTAAATAATTAAGTGAAAATATAACTAATGAATGTCGTGAATACATATGGTATGTGTGTAGGATTTGTGGTGAACGGAAGTAGTAATCGTTTAGCCTACGCACAAGGCAAGTTTCCTAACCCTACTTGTTATCATTTTTCAAGTTTATAAATCAAGTTCAGTTTGTTATATTAAAGATTATCTATCATTTCAAAGTATGATTCTGTTATACAATACTTGTTCTAATGTATACCTCTTAAGATTTTTATTCAATTTAATTATCATTTATTGTTGAACCTTATTAGACTAGCGATCCCTTAATTGATTCGACTAGTCCATAGTTGATGAACGTTCTAAATTTAAAAACCCTTATTGAATTATCCAAACCAAACTTCCTTTGGTGCAGACTCTGATGTCAAACTGAGATGAACAACCCTGTATAGGGATTTCTTATGCGTTAGCGTTAAGATATTATACATGATGGTACTAAGGGTCGATCCCCTAAAGTGCAGTAGAAGAGTCCATAGTCTTATGACTGTTATTGGTTTCAAGTATAACCCTTGATAACCTAGGACATAGTTCAAGGTCTTATGACCCTCAGAAATCTTTTGAATTCTTGTTATTCATTCTTGATTCAAAAGTTGAGCTTTTATTTCAGAAGTCTTGATTCACTCGCATGTTATTATATATTGTTATTTCATTTTTTATACTTGTGGGCAATCATGCTCAGTCTTGCGTAATACTAACATTTCAGTTAAGAACGAAAGGTACGATGAGCCTTCTATTAGCAAAGGCAAGGGCAAAGCTAATAAGTGATGAAGACTTGTTATTTAATTTTTAAGAATGTTATTGTTAAGACTTGATGTTGTTTAAGACTTATTATTTGTTTATGATTCATACGGATGTTTAAGGTTAGTTTCACAGGGATTGTATTTATTATTCAGATGTTGTAATCCCATAAGGGGAGGATGTATTTCTATCTATTGCATGGTTTGCATTTATTATGGGTAGATAGATAGATGATATATGTACAGTGAACACCAAATCATGTGGAATTTTAAGTACCCGGATTTGGGGGTGTCACACTCTCCTAATCTACACTTTATACCTTGGGTAATTCCTATAACCCAATTTCTATTTTTACGTTGTTAAAGTTTTTAAGAAAAATGGCTTTTTTGTTCTGTAAAAGCTCTGTAGTGGAAAAAGGAGTAAAAATTATATGTTAATTACGTGATAAATGTTATCATATCGTGTTTTATTATATATATATTATATAAACCATATCATCAGTTTCATAAAAACATGTCGTATATACTTCCTACAAAATTACAGAGTACGAAAATATGGCCATATGGCCTTACATACCAAATTTAACAAGATAATCATAAGTTGTATTATAAATTTATACATATATGTGTTAATATGTTAACGTAGTACGTGCTCACTCTTGCGTAATAATAACATTGCAGTTAAGAATGAAAGATCCGACGAGCCTTCTTCTAGTAAAGGCAAGGGAAAGATTAAAAAGTGATGAAGACTTGTTGTTTTATGTGATGTTAAATTTATGTGTTAAGACTTATATTGATGTTGTGTAAGACTATAAATTGTTTTTGTTTCCGCAGTTAAGATTTAAGGTTAGTATGACATGGGAATGAGGTAATTTTGTTAATGATGTAACTCTTTAAAGAGAGGATTTATTTCTATCTATTTATACTTTCATTTATTATGGGTAGATAGATATATGATGTTTGAATAGTGAACACCAAATCATGTGGAAATTAAAGTACCCGGATTTTGGGGTGTCACAAGTTTTCTTTAAGTATATCCCCGCCCTACCCGTCAGAATACTCTTCTTTTAAGGTAAGGGGTATTATTCTTTCATATTCATAAAGAGAGTTATTTTCTTTTAATAGTCGTAAGGGTTGTTATTCCATTCTTTATTATTATGTTGGAATAACCTGTCTATGTGAAGTACCGCATACATGGTAAAATTCTTTTGTTATTCCATTCTTTATTATTCTGTTGAGATAACCTGTCTGTGCGGTCTATCGCATGCCTGGTGAATTTTCTACACACTTTTCACTAATATTGCAGGAGTCGTCTTTCAAGTGGGAACCCTGGAAGATAGTTGATATCCATTCTGGATACTACCGGAAGTTCAACATCAACCCCAGAACACACACCAGGAGTAACAATTCCAACCTCGGAGATAGCCCCGAGGCGTGCAGATCCAATACCGGAACACACATCGAAGAAGACCGATTAATCTCGGAGATAACCCCGAGGTATCCAGTCTCAGTCCCAATCATGGGAATAGCTACCAACCTTGGTGATCACCCCAAGGAATGCAGTTCTGGCGATAACCCCGGAAATGTTTGTTTCAAATGCAACCAGCTTCAATCTCGGCGCTCACAACGAGACACCCAGTACCAACCCGTAAATAACACCGGGAAGACAGGCACACCTCAGAGTTGATCTCGAGGACCTTGAACATTCTGCAGATCCAATCTCAAAGAATAACCCCGAAAGCGGCGTCTCTTTATCATTAAATCGGCGATAACTCCGGTGAGAGGCAAAGGCATCATCTTGCCACTCTAAAGCAACATCACACCGTCTCAACATTTCATATACATCTTTCTACACAATGATGTCCCACAAGAATCAAGGAAAACTAATCCCGAGTGACTATTGTGCAGGGTAACGGATAGAATTTGAAGCGTGAAGATCGGAGGGCACCGTCCCATCTTCATGACTTTGTACAACCTCTAATCCCATGCCATTGTACAACTCTCGACAACGGCGATCAGAAATAGGTCCTACATACCTCAATCAGATGACTGGATTGAAATTCTGAAAGTTCGAGTGGACATTGCAGTGCCTACGTGCACGTACTGCGAGAAGACGCGACCCGAGAAACCCGGGGCAACCCGAGCAGCCGCAGGTAAACCTGCGGCTCCCCCCTCTATAAATAGAGGGCTTGGGGTGGCCATTTTAAGGAGAGAAATAGCGAGGAAGCCCTGTCAAATTTGCTCCATACTTGCAATATACTGAGTGCTTTCCCATTTTAAACACTTGTGAGCTCACCTATAGCTACTCTTGTACCGGCAGGAGCCGAGTTTCATCCACTTTAAAGATATAGTAGTCTTCTTTGGCAGCCCACTGTAAGCCTTCTCACACACTTTAAAGCCTTTCTCTTCATCTTTGCACACACCCTTCTTCACGTTGAAAATCGTGTTGCGTGTGTTTACCCGGACTTCGGTCTTTGGTTTTATTTCAATTTGTATATACATATATATATATATATATTTATATATATGGACTAACATTATCGAGTTATGCCTCGATTGAGCCTAGGCTTCGGTCTGGAGCGTTTACTTGCTTTAATATATATATAGTTATATATATTAACTCTGTGTCGAACTTTGTTCGATGAGCCTAGACTTCGGTCTGGAGCGTTTACCGCTTTAATATATATATATATATATATATATATATATACACTTATATATATAAACTGTTGTCGAACTCTGTTCGATGAGCCTGGATTTTACATCTGGTACGTTTATCGCTTATATATATATACACACTTTTTTCGTCTTGCCTGGAGTTTACTTCGTGGCAGTTGATCACTTTTACAGCTTTCTTTATGTTTCGTCCTGCCTGGAGTTCACTTCGTGGCAGTTGATCGCTTTGTACAGCTTTATCCACGTTTCGTCCCGCCTGGGGTTTCCTTCGTGGCAAGTTGATAGCTTTTACAACTTTATTTATCTTTTTTGATCCCCCATGGAGGTGCTTCATGGTGGCTGATCATGTCTGTATATATATATTTATTACTATTATATATATACCTACTTACTGCTTTCATACAAATTGCGATATCATGTGCGCCTGGGAATCATGTGATCACAGATTCAGTTTACTAGATCTAGATTCGGTTCCCATGATGGACCTTTTTCAGCTGTAAGCAGCTTGTAAATTGATATGCGATGTCTGAATTTCCTCAGATGGTTCTCATACCCACGAGGAAGTCAGCATTATTTTGTACATTATTTTCTTATAGATGCTTCGAATCTCGGAAATAAAATCAATCAAGCTGGAGACTTAATAAAATGGAGGTGTAAAAGGTCTCAATTACTATTGAGTAGCAGGGTTTGAAAAACCTCTTTTAAAAAACATCACTGCCATATCTTCCTAAAAACTGAATTTTTACATAAATTCAAACCCTGTGTATATAGGTGAGAACGAGGCCTCGCACTACTTCCAAATAACAGCACATTGACCCCCATATAAACACATTTAGATAACAGTTTCTTGAAAAAAGGCGGTCACCGTGGTAACACGGATGGCGGGGGGTGCCTAACACCTTCCCTCCGCATAATCAAGTCCCCGGACCCTAATGAATCTCGGTTTCACCGACCCGTTTAGCAGTGTCACATCACTAGGTCATTGTGCAAACCTTTTCTCGGTTGTGTTGGTACAACCATTTAAAAAACCAACTGGCGACTCTTAATAGTCCATCGACGACATTATACATGTCAGACCTTTTTCACTTGTTTTTTCAAACAAATCTCACCTAAAATGAGAACACCAAAGAACAAGTAACGGAAAGGGACAACTAAAAATCCCGATGTCGACAACCATCCTACAGATCAGTGCGCAATCAATCCAGCGTCTATGCAGTTCGTAGGGAGCTACAACAGGGGTCCACAGAATATGTACCAAAATACTTACAACCAGGGGAATAGGAACCACCCAAATTTCTCGTGGAGCAATAACCAGCAAAATAAAGCTCCACGACCATCATATCCCCAAGGTTTTCAGAATCATCAACAACCGGCTCAACATCAGGAAAGAAAATCAGATTTAGAGGAGTTGTTGTCGAAGTACATAACTAGCAATGAGGTAGCAATGAAAAATCAAGCAGTGGCAATAAAGAACTTGGAAAATTAGATGGGGCAAATTGCCTTAGCATTAAATAACAGGCCACAAGGGACCCTACCGAGTGATACATAGGGAAATCTGAAGGGGAACCACGAACAGTGTCAGGCAATTACGTTGAGGAGTGGAACACATCTCTTTGGCAAAGAAGCAAAAAATTTAGTAATATTGGATGAAAAAGTTGACGACAGTAAAGTGGTTGAAGGAGACAAGGGTGAGGATAAGCAAGGTGAGAAAACAAAGTTAGAAAACAACCCTGTTGCATATCCTCCACCACCATTTTAGCAGAGGGTCCAAAAACAGAAATTAGATAAGCAGTTCGCGAAGTTTTTGGAAGTGTTTAAGAAACTCCAAATTAATATACCGTTTGTAGAAGCCTTAGATCAGATGCCGAGTTATGCGAAGTTCATGAAAGGGATTCTGTCAAGGAAAAAGAAATGGGAAGACTTTGAAACAGTGGCATTAACAGAGGAGTGTAGTGCGGTGTTACAACAGAAGTTGCCACCAAAGCTGAAAGACCCGGGGAGTTTCACTATTCCATGCACGATCGGGAACATGTCCTTTAATAAGTGCTTATGTGATTTGGGGGCGAGTGTGAACCTTATGCCATTGTCAGTATACACAGAATTGGGGTTGCCCGCGCCAAAGCCTATGAATATTTCATTGCAGTTGGCGGATAGGTCAGTCACATATCCGAGAGGCATAGTAGACGGCATACTTGTTAAAGGGGATAAGTTTATATTCCCCACGGACTTTATTATTCTGGATTTTGAGGAGGACAAGAACATCCCGATTATCCTAGGGAGGCCTTTCTTAGCTACGGGTAGGACACTCATCGACGTACAGATTGGAGAACTTACTATGAGGTTCCAAGATTAAGAAATCAAATTTAGCGTGTTCAAGGCCATGAAATTCCCCACGGATGAGGAAGAATGTTTTCGGATGGATATAATTGAGAAAATTATTAGTGAAGATATGGGCAAGAGTCTGGTCAACGATCCATTAGAAACAACATTATTGGGGGATGAAGAAGTCGATGACTCGGAATTTGTGGACTATTTACAGATGTTAGATTCATTGCCACGAGTTAGCCGATTCAGAGCATAATTTGAACTTTTACACACGGAGGAGATAGCCACAAAAAATTGAAACTGTCATTGGAGGAGCCACCAACTTTGGAACTCAAGCCACTCCCTAAACACCTCAGGTATGCGTATTTAGGCAATTCAAATTCTTTACATGTTATTTATTCTGCTGCACCTAACGATTTACAGGAAGAAAAGTTGATGAGGGTGCTTCGGGAACATAAAGCAGCGATAGGGTGGATGATCGTAGATATCAAGGGAATCAACCATTCATTTTGCATGCAAGATTCTGATGGAAGATGATGCAAAACCGATGGTGGAGCAACAACGATGACTTAACCCGATTATAAAGGAAGTGGTAAAGAAGGAAATTATGAAATTATTGGATGCCGGTATCATCTATCTGATTTCCGAAAGTAAGTGGGTTAGTCCGGTTTATTGTGTACCCAAAAAGGGGGGAATGACCGTGGTACAGAATGAGGATAACGAGTTAATTCCAACAAGAACAGTGACAGGTTGGAGGGTGTGCATCGATTATAGGAAGTTGAATAAGGTAACCCGAAAAGATCACTTTCCTCTACCCTTTATCGATCAAATGTTGGACAGATTAGCGGGACATGATTACTACTGTTTATTGGATGGATACTCGGGCTATAACCAGACCGCCATCGCTCTTGAGGATCAAGAGAAGACTACATTTACGTGCCCTTACGGCACATTCGCGTTTAGGAGAATGTCATTTGGTTTGTGTAATGCACCTGCTACCTTTCAACTGTGTATGATGGTCATTTTCTCAGACATGGTGGAGAAAAATGTGAAAGTCTTCATGGATGACTTTTCAGTCTATGGAGACAATTTTGATACTAGCCTAGGGAATTTGGTAATGGCGTTACAACGCTGTGAAGAGACGAACCTTGTACTTAACTAGGAAAAATGCCACTTCATGGTTGAGGAGGGCATAATTTTGGGCCATAAGGTATCGGCTCACGGACTGGCTGTCTACAAGGCTAAGCTGGAAACAATTGAGAAACTGCCTCCACCAAGCTCAGTAAAAGGAATAAGAAGTTTTCTGGGACATGCTGGGTTCTACAGAAGATTCATAAAGGACTTCTCTAAAATGGCAAAACCTCTGTGCAGTCTTTTAGAGAAGGACTTTGTGTTTAATTTTGATGAGGAATGTAAGTCGGCGTTCGAGTTGTTGAAAAAGAAGTTAACTACAGCCCCCGTGATAGTCGCACTGGATTGGAATATGCCCTTTGAGCTAATGTGTGATGCAAGCGACTACGCGATTGGGGCTATTTTGGGACAACGCCGAGAGAAGGTATTTCACGCCATATATTATGCGAGCAAAATGCTCACGGAGACTCAAATGAACTATACAACTACGGAAAAGGAATTGCTTGCAGTGGTGTATGCGTTTGACAAGTTCCGGGTATACTTGATCGGGACTAAGGTGATAGTCTATACGGACCATTCGGCTATTCAGTACCTCATTGCGAAAAAAGATGCTAAGCCACGACTTATTTGATGGATTCTCCTGCTTCAAGAGTCTGATCTAGAAATAAAGGATAGAAAGGGGACCGAGAATCAAGTCGCCGATCACTTGTTTAGGCTGGAAAATCAAGGAAAATTAATATAGGACAAGTGTGAAATCAATGAACCATTTCCGGACGAGCAATTGTTTGGGATAAATGCAGAATTTCCTTGGTACACAGATTATGCGAATTATTTAATGAGCAATGTTCTTCCAACTGATCTCACAAGACAACAGAAAAATAAGTTTCTTCATGACGTAAAATGGTACATGTGGGACGAACCCTACTTGTTCAAGCAGTGCACTGACAAAATAATTAGAAGGTGCGTGCCCTACAGTGAAGTGAAGAACATTCTGGATGAGTGTCACTCATCTACGTATGGCGGACATTATGGTAGTGAGAGGACATCACCAAAGGTACTGCAATCTGGGTTTTATTGGCCTACATTATTCAAGGATGCCCGCCAAATAGTCAAAACTTGTGATAGATGTCAAAGGGTGGGCAACATTTCGAAAAGGAATGAGATGACTCTACAAATGTTTCTCGAAGTTTAAATTTTTGATGTATGGGGCATCGATTTCATGGGGCCATTCCCTTCCACATTTTCTAATCAATACATTTTGCTTGCGGTGGACTATGTGTCAAGGTGGGTTGAAGCAGTAGCACTACCTTCTAACGACGCTAAGGTGGTCCTTAAATTTCTACAGAAAAACAATTTCACGAGGTTTGGCACGCCAAGAGCAATTATAAGTGACGAAGGTAGTCACTTTTGCAACAAATCATTCACAGCTCTATTGGAGAGGTATAGGGTCAACCACAAGGTAGCGACGACGTATTACCCTCAAACCAGTGGACAGGCTGAGGTGTTGAACAGGGAAGTCAAGAAAATATTGGAGAAAGTGGTGAATCCAAATCGTAAAGATTGTTCGCTCTGGTTGGATGATGCATTATGGGCATACCGAACTGCGTACAAGACTCTGATTGGGATGTCATCATATCAACTATTATACGGAAAGGCATGCCACTTACCAGTCGAGCTACAGCATAAGGCCTATTGGGCAATTCAGAAACTAAATTTTGATCAAGCAGCTGTAGGGGAAAATAGATTACTTCAAATAAATAAGCTCGACGAATTTCTCCTGCAAGCCTACGAGAACTCCAAGTTATACAAGGAAAAGGTCAAGAGATGGAACGACCAGAAAATTATGCGAAGAACATTCGAGCCGGGACAATCAGTCCTTTTTTTCAACTCACGGCTGAGATTGTTCCCGGGAAAACTCATGTCGAGATGGTCAGGACCATTCACTATAAAGCGGGTGTTCTCGCATGGAGCCGTTGATCTTTATAGTTAAAATCCGTTAGAAACTTTCAAAGTTAACGGTCAATGGTTAAAGCACTATTGGGGGCGAGTCCAACACTGATGTCATCGCCATCACATTGTCCGACGCACCGTGAACAAGAAGTAGTCAGGCTGAACGACTTAAACTCAAGCGCTAATTGGGAGGCAACCCAATCTTTCAGTTATTTTTCGTATTTTCATTCATAATTGTTAGAATATAGTTTTTATTAAATTATTAGGTAGTTACTATATAGTAAGAGTCTTGTTAATCTCTCAGTCATGCTCAAATTTATCAATAATCTAATAACTTTCATGTTTCATGGCTTGCAGGATGGGAAAATGCAAATTCAGTGGCATAACATGAAGAAAAGAAGAGCAAAGTGGCCAACTTACAGTGGGCATGCCAGCTGGGGCGGGCTCAATTAGCCTAGTACCCCCAATAGGAAGTGGGTCCCAACTGGTACTAATTTCAGCGATTACACATGTCGGTTCGCTTTTCTTCCCAATTACACGCACACTACTCCCTCTTCCTCACCTAAACTACCCATTCCCATACATAACCCCCACGATTTTGCCACTATCCACTACAACAACTACTCAATTACTCATCCCCAAAACTCCAACCCAATACTCTACTACCTCATGCCATCACCCCTCTATTACTAGGGCTCTACATCACATCACATCTATAAAAAGACACGAATAACTTAGTTTCAAGCTCAGGGAGTCACGAATTTGGGGTGTTATTGTGGGACTTCATCTTTTATGTGAGGGTGAATAACTTAGATTCAAGTTCTTCATCTTCATTCCCCATATTTGCCACAAACTCATCAAAGTGGTGGAGGAATACATTACGCACACCAAGTGCTCGTCAGTGGGTGTGAACCAAGTTTTGCGGGGGGGGGGGGGGAAGATAATGTGATACACGTAATAGAGAGAAAATGACTTCTCAACCGACATCCAAATGCCAAAGGGGAGAGAGTTCAAGATCCGCACAACCGACATGCACCTTTGATTGCCGAAAATTTGTTAGTGTCGTTGCCGCCACTCGGTATGATTATATGATGACAAAAGCCCTTACACCGGAGCAGGGGTTGGCACCGGATCCCATTGATGGGGAGATGATGCATCAAATTTACCATAAGGGGTGTAATAAATTCACCCAAGAGCCAGAACCCGCCGTGGTCAATGTAGTCAAGGAGTTTTATGCAAACGCCGAGGAAAAATCCCCATTCAACACTTTTGTGTGGGGTCTCTTGGTCCCGTTCAGTACTGATGCCATAAACACCTATTATCAGTTGCGGGTGCCTCGACAATGCCAGTATGCCCAACTACGTGATTTTGATCCGGACTATGAGGAAATACTTAAGGAAATGACTAAGCCAGGCACAACATGGATCAAAGGTCAGAAGGGAGGCACAGTGTTCCATAGCAAAGATCTAAGTCGGTATGGCAAAATTTGGTATGCATTCCTCTGTGCTAAATTGTATCCATCTCAACACACCTCAGACGTGACCAAAGAGTTGGCGTTACTGCTATACGCGATTATGCAAGACTTTCTCATTGACGTCGGGGCCATTATTTGTTTCTCCATCCGCTGGTGCTTAAGTGGAAACTTTTTGGGCGGCTTGCCACACCCATCACTCATACGTGGGTTGTGTCACCAAGCAATTGTGAGATGGTCTGACGATGAGCCCACATAGATGCCACTTGCATTGCTAGACTCTAGAATGATAACACGATATTCAGTATGGGCCGGGGGCGATTCCCATCCTCGAGGACCTGGTTTCATATTTCCACTAGCTTCGGAGGACGAAGCTGACGCTGAAGATACCTCGGATGATGAGGATGAGACTATGAGAGATCAAGGAACCGAGCATGTACCGCAGACCGAGGCACTATCCAGTCCTCAGTTCCTTGACTTTCAACGTCAAATGGATGCACACAACAAGGCAACACGTCGGGATATACGGTGACTCGCATTGAGGTAAGACCACATGTTTGATGCTATGAACGCGTCGTTCGCTTCACTCAACACGACGTTTGAGTTTGATCAAATGCATAATTTCCATATCGGCACCGATGCCATGCCACTGTCAGGTTTTTCCACCCAGTGACTCAGACGAAGAAGCTCAATCACCACCTCCCTAGACTTAGGCGATTGCAGGGAAGTCATCACGCACTTAATTTTGATTATTTATCAAATGAGGGCATTGTATTACTTAAGTTTGGGGGATTTCAATTCTTGTTTGCATATATATGTAGTAGTTAAGTTTAAATTTATCATTGCATTCTAGTTTTTCATAGTAGCTTAGGTTATTGTATAATAGTTTAGTTTTCATTTTGTTATTGCATTGTTTTCATTCCTGTTATTATCGCATTTTGTAAAAAAAATAAAAAAATAAAAAAAAAATAAAATTTTAGTTAAGTATTGTGTTTGCATATGTCCAACGGTTTTGCAGTTCATGTTATTTGTGGGCAAATAATGAGATTGAGAATAAGTTAATCAATATAGTGTTGATTATTAGAACTGTGATATAATTTCTGTTATGCATCGAATCTTGCGCTTGTTTGAAACTGTTATAAAAAAAGGTTAGCACGCTAATGACATCTTTGTTGACTGGTCAGTTCAAATTGATACATAAATAGTTTCTAAAGGATAATGCTAGAGTAAATGAAAAAATAACAAGGATATGCAGTAAAGGCAAAAATTAGTCAAGAACCTAAGTTTGGGGGAAAACATAGGATGTATAAGCTTCAAGAAAAGAAAAAAATGAAAAAAAATGAAACAAGTTGAGTCTTGTGTTGGGTTGAGGAGAAATACTCCCCATAAACACAAGCGTGAGATGGAGCATGAAACGCACTCACCAACCATCTATCTAAATAATAATAATAATAATAATAATAATAATAATAAAACGGGAAAAGATCAATAAGCCCCCGTGAAAAAAAAATGAGATAAATGAAGTATAAGTACCCGGCATGAACCCTTGAATTTGGTATTGCTTAGTTTTAGTTGGAATGTGCCTATTTTTGGAATTTTTAAGTTTGCACTGTATGATTCCTTCTAAGAAATTGAGTATGTATTAAATTTGAGTCTGTATCAGTTATCATAGATGCTGAACACACACACACACACATTATACTAGTGATGATGGTTTAAGATTTGAGAATTAATATAGAATTGTGGATTGGATTTGGTGATTCATATTGTAGAGTTGCTTGTTTTCTCTGAGGCCGATGGGATAATTTTGATTCTGCGATTCTGTTGGATTTGAAAGTATATAGATTATATGCGTTCCATCTCATTGCATTGTATTGCTTAAAATATAGTTATTTTGTGCTCAAGGACTAGCACGATTTAAGTTTAGGGGATTTTGATAAGTGGATTTTATATACACGAATCGGTGTCCATTTCATGCTTATTTGTTGCTAATTTCTCGTGTTCATGTTCATTTTTACTTGTTTTATGTTCTTCTATATGTAGGATGGTTATTGCGGCATTTAACGTATGTTTGGAGTCAATTGGGATGATTTGGAGTCAATTGGTGCAAATTTGGAAGAAGTCATGAAGCTCAGGAAAATCATTTAGCAGAATACACCCCGTGCTGAAGCCTATTTGCCTTGTTAACCCTACGCCAAGGCGGGGGTATCAATTATCTTGACTTATGTTGAGCTTGAAACTCTTATTTGGCATGGTTTCTAGCATATTGGATTGTACATGGACTCTACTGGATGAAGAATTTTGGCTGGGACTTCTGTGTTGGACATCTATTACTCAATGAAAAAAAACAAGCAACACACAAGGCATATTACGAGGAGAATTTCCAGATTTTGATAGCAAGCTTTAGAGGAGTATTTTTAAGAGATTTTCGGGACAATTGCAATTCTAGGCTACGTGAAGGGTGTTCATCACTATTCTTCTCCTTAGTCTTTTATTTGTAAATGCAAGGATGTTTTCTTTAAAGTATTCAGTTTTTATTTCATTCATTATGAACTAATTTACTTTTTAGGCTTATGATGGATCCTTAGGTGAAACAATGATTTTGTAGATTTGATTTCCAGTTCAATAAAGTATTTTCAGTTTATCTATATTAATTTGAGCGTAAATTTATGAATTGTTTGATCAACAGTTCATTGTGGATTTGTATGGAATCGAGAGAGGATATTCGAATCTAGACTTAGTTAATATATCAAGTGTTCATGAATTTTATGAATAGCAGATTCTTGATTAATATTAAGGTAGAGATATGATTGGCATCGCATGTAATCAGATAGAGAACTTAATCTTTAATCTTCTTTAATTTTAGTTCACATATAGATATAGTGAGTTAGTTGATTAATGTGTTTAACTTGTTTCTATCTAAATTATGGATTTAAGTTAATACGGTATTAGTGCATTGAGAGGTGGGTAGTACTACATTCGTGTTCTTGATTAATAAACCGGGTTAGTGAATTGAATTGGAATAAAGGTGTAGAAATCATAGTGAAGCTTAGGGTGAAATCATAAGTCTAATTCTCCATCAATTGTTTGAAATTCCGGATTTTGATATTTGTGATTGTTTTGTGATAGTTTATTTATTTATTAATTTAGTTTCTATAATTTTAAACCATTAAATTGAATAGTTTAATAGAATTAGGATTAATATGAAATTGATAATTGTGAAGTTAAATTTCTTGCTAATTTGTCTCCGTGGGAACGATACTTTATTCATTACTATATTACTTGTTGACCACGTATACTTGTGTGTTTCGCGTATATAGATTTTACCCAACATAGTCCACCCGGACTTTCCCCTTGCCAAGTGGAGTAGCACTCCTTGCATTGGTCGACAAGGATAAAACGGGCAGGAACTCTTTCTTCCATGTAGATATCATAATTGCTTACTTTTTTGTACAATATTAGCAGTCGTTTTGCCAGTATATGTTAACACTTGGTATGATTAAACTATTTCATGTATACTAATTGAAAGCATATTTTGTTTCAGGACCCTGAATTTAGATGTGCACGTACTTGCTGATATGGTGACTCTTCTCCACAAATATTGTAACTTTGATGTAGAGATGAATTCAGCCTTGATAGAAATACATGAGGACATTGAGGTGCCTCCAGAAATTCAAGAATGGGTCGAAGACAAACCTAAACCCAACCTTGATAAAACCACTTCCTTCAATCTTGGAACCTTAGAAAGCCCTAAGTTAATCCAGATTGGTTCCGACCTTACCCCAAACCAAAGGAATAACATGGTTACACTACTAACCCAATTCCAGGATGTGTTTGCATGGTATCATGAAGACATGGTGGGTTTGTCCACTGACATTGTCCTTCACCGCCTTCCCATTAAAGAGGGATTCAAGCCAGTCAAGTAGAAGCTCAGGCGATTGAAACTTGAGTGGAGTTTAAAGGTGAAAGAAGAAATTGTGAAACAGTTTCAAGTTGGCATCATCATGGTGTCCACATATCCTGAGTGGATATCCAACATCGTTCACGTGCCTAAACCTGGAGGAAAGGTGAGAGTTTGCGTGCCTTAAAGATAGCTTTCTCGTGCCATTTATCCACATTCTCATTGACAATACTGCTCAATACAGCATGTACTCCTTTGCTGATTGCTTTGCGGGGTACCATCAGATCATGGTTTCTGAGGAAGACCGTGAGAAAACTGCTTTCATAACACCTTGGGGAACCTTTTGCTATAGACGGTTGTCATTCGGCCTCATCAATGCTGAAGCCACCTATTAGCGAGCTATGATGGCTCTTTTCCATGATTTAATGCACAAAGAGATAGAGATCTACGTGGATGACATCATTATCAAGTCCCGGAAGGAGGAAGACCACTTAGACCATCTAAGGAAGCTCTTCAATAGGTTGTGTAAGTACAACTTGAAGTTGAATCTAGCCAAGTGTGCCTTTGGCATTAAATCAGGCAAGTTCTTAGGATTTTTAGTTAGCCACAAAGGGATTGAGCTGGATCCCACCAAAATCCAGGCCATCACGGAAATGCCCATTCCTCAGACAGAGAAGGAAATACGAGGATTTTTGGGAAGAATCAACTTCATTAGTAGGTTCATTTCTCAACTCACCGCAACTTGTGAGCCAATCTTCAAGCTGTTAAGGAAGAACTCCTCCATGAAATGGAATGATGATTGCCATAAGGCCTTCCTTACGATCAAAGAGCAGCTAGTCAAAGCTCCCATTTTGGTACCACCCAGGGATGATGTTCCCCTGTTCATGTACCTGTCCATAAGTGATAGTGCCATGGGCTCCATGCTAGGACAGAAAGACGATAGAGGCCAAGAACAAGCCATCTATTACCTCAGCAAAAGATTCAGCAGCAGTGAACACAAGTACACTCTGATTGAGAAGACTGGTTACACTTTAGCATGGGCATCCATGAGGTTACAACATTACCTCCATGGTCACACAATCTATCTCATATCCCATGTAGATCTTCTCAAGTATGTGTTCGACAAACCCATTTTAAATTGATGGTTGTCCAGATGGTAGTTGATCCTACAACAATTTGACATCGTTTATGTGTCTCAAAAGTCCATCAAAGGTCAAGGAATTGCGGATCAATTGGTTGCCGCACCTTCAGGGGCTTTCAAACCCTTGGAGACTTACTTCCCCGATGAAGGGGTAATAACAGTTCAGCCACAACATCAGTACGATACATGCCAGACATGGAAAATGTATTTCGATGAAGCTGTTAATATGGAAGGTTCTGGAGCTGGAGCAGTTATAGTATCCGATACGGGGGAGCAGTATCCCGTCGTCGTCAAATTGCAGCTTGTCATCACCAACAACATAGATGAGTATGAAGGCTGTCTCATGGGGCTAAAACTTGCCCGTTCAATGGGAATCAGGCGGTTAACTATCTTTGGAGATTCGGAGTTAGTGGTCAGACAATCCACGAGAATCTATCAAACCAAAGATCTATATTTGCTACCTTACCATCGACAGGTTTTATATATGGTTTTGGAGTTCGAAGAAATCTCCTTTCTACACATTCCTCATAATAGGAATGACTTTGCAGATGCATTAGTAACTTTGGCCTCCTTGATTCACATACCTGACAATGGACACTTTCCAAGCGTCACAATTGCCCTGCACAAGGCACCGACCTATGGAAACTACATTGGAGAAGTATCGGATGAGCTACCTCCCATCCATCATCCTTGGTATCAGCATATCAAGGAGTACCTATGAGTTGGATTTACACCCGCTGAGGTGATCCCGACTAAGAAAAGGCGGATCCATCGACTTGCTATGAAATTTTACCTGAGTGGAAATGCATTCTACAAAAGAGATGCAGGACTAGGTCTCCACAGATTTCTGGACCAGGACCAAACTCAAAGGCTCATGGATGAGATCCATGGTGGAGTTTGTGGCCCACACATGAGTGGCCCCCTCCTTGTTAAGAAGATCCTCAAGATAGGACATTATTGTCTCTCTCTCAAAGATGACTGCAATGACCACGTTAGAAGATGTTATCAGTGCAAAATTCATAGGAATGCTATCGACGCCCCTCCACAATATGAGTTCGCCTTGGCCTTTCTCAATGTGGGGAATGGACGTGATCGGGCCCATTGAGCCTAAAGCCGATAATGGACATCAATTTATCTTCACCATAATCGACTACTTCACCAAATGGGTAGAAACAACCTCCTTCCCCAGGGTTACCAAAGAAGTCATCATTGCTTTCATCAAAAACAATGTCATTTGTCGATATGGACAACCAGAGGTGATTATATCAGACAATGCTAAGAACCTCAACAACAAGATGATGGAGGAATTATGCAGTAAATTCCACATCAAACATCTTAACTCAGTCATCTATCCTCCGAAGATGAATGGTGCTATTGAAGCGGCTAACAAAAATATTAAGAAGATTATGCAAAAGATGTCCGCCAATCACAAAGGATGGCCTGACTTATTACCTCTTACTTTGTTAGCCTACAGGACCTCAATGCGCACCTCCACTGGGGCAACCCCCTACGCATTAACCTATGGGATGGAAGCAGTGCTCCCCATAGAAGTAGAAATCGAATCCCTCAACGTGTTGATAGACGCTCAGCTGGATGAAGACCAATGTGTACAAGACAGGTATCACCAATTGTCTCTAATAGATGAAAGGCAAACCACGGCTTTCTTCCATGGTCAGTTATATCAACAAAGGATCGCCTGAAAAGTCCGGCTACGGCAGTTTAAAAAACATGACTTGGTTTTGAAGAAGATCATTAACAACCAAGATCAATCTAAGGGAAAATTCGCTCTTAACTGGGAAGGCCCATTTGTTGTCAAGGAAGTATTAATAGGAGGCGCTCTCAGATTGCAAGAAATGGATGGCGATGAATTTCCACAACTCATCAACTCATACACCGTGAAATTGTACTATGTCTGAAGTTACCATCAAGCAAACATCATGGTGTTGGATCATCAGATCACCAGTCATTCCAATTCTTTAACCCTTTACCACATACAACTCTTCTCCACACTTTTCCCCTCAAGGAAACATACTTTTCAAGCCAGCAGCCTGGCTTCACTACGTTTCTACAATTTTGGTCATGCCACCAGGGATTGAACCTTTCGCGCTTAAAGTTTATCCCCCCACACATGGGATCAAACTTTTCATACCTGCCATTTATCCTCAACCTAGGATCAAACTTTCTCTTCCCCGCGGTCTAACCTGTACATGGGATCACGCTTTTCAACTCGTCCTGAGGGGCGAACTACACCGACCTAATCTCCTCTTCAATAGGAGTATGTAGGCGACCATTTCATATGGCCCGGTCGCAGTAATACAAAAACAACAAAAAACATTTCTACCCCCTTCTCTTTACAAAAACAAAAACAACAAAAAAATTCCTACACCATTCCTGCCACATACAGCGTTGAACCTCTTACACCAGGTTCGAACTACGCAGAGCTGATCTCCTCTTCAATAGGAGTACGTAGGCAACCATTTATGGTTCGGTCTTACCCCCTACCAAAACACAGATACTTGTCAACATAACTAGGATCATCCTTCAATCCACCACATTTCATTGGCTTCAGACCAAAGGGATGGAATTACCTAAACATTTCCAAAATAGGAGATTCGACGACCATCTAAGCTGTGGTTGTACCTTGAAGAGCAACACCAATCCATGAGAGATGGAATTAACTAGGCTCCTCATAAATAGGGGTACTGGCGACCATCTGTGGTGCGCTCAATCTCAGAGAGGAAAGCCAAACTCCTCTCAACATTTCCATACAGAAACCAGTCCCAAGACACCAAAGATGGTAGGGATACACATAGATCGATGATCCATTCTGAACTGTCCAGAGATAACTCAATGTCCATCCATCAAGGAGGAATTTAGAATACATCAAGAACACAAGCCCTGAAGCAGTAGGCAAAATATCAAGCAAGTATCAGAGGATATCTAAAAGGGAAGTGATCAAAAATATATTTCCCTGCTATATATAATGTTGTTTGATATACACAATTTAAACTGTACATGATAAAATGGCTATGCTAGTCTATGTAGGAAAATACAAGCCCATCTACAAGTTAGGGTATATGTGAGCTAACAAGCCCAACATGGCATCTCTCTCAGAAGAAGGAGGCGAAGCTGTGGTCTCCTGTACGAGGGTATCCACACGACCTAACAGATCTATAGCCATCTGCATGGTGACCATATGCTCATCATTGTAAGTGATCATGTCTACAATCATGCCAGCGGTAAGATACTTCACTACAGTACTATCTGTGACGGCTACATTTCGGGCAGATATGGCACTATCCCGCTCAACTATCACTGCATCTCTGGCTGATCTGGCCTCATCTCGCTCAACAACAGCGGCATCTCTGCGAGCTAATGCCTCGTCTCTCTCTAATAGAGATGCGTCTCTCCCATTAAAGGCAGTCAACATCAAGGCTCTAGCCTGATCTCTCTCGAAGGTCATTAGATGAAGACTCTGCTCAAAGAACTGTGCTGAATGCTGGAAAACAATAGTACTATTACTGGGAGAATCTAAAGGAGATGCTGGCAGCCCAGTAGACTGTTCATCCTCGATGTTAGAATCAATGTCTTCCATAAGCTCTACATCATCTAAAAAAGCCCGGGACAACCTGGTTAGTCGCAGGTACATCTGCGGCCTAGCCCCAGGTACACCTGTGGGCTAGCCGCAGGTACACCTGCGGTTCCCCCCTCTATAAATTGAGGGCTTGGGTTGGCCATTTTAAGAAGAGAAAAGGCGAGGAAGCCCTATCAAATTTGCTCCGTACTCACCCTATACTGAGTGCTTTCTCATTTTAAAAACTTGTGAGCTCACATATATCTACTTTTGTACCGGCGGGAGCCGAGTGTTCATCCACTTTAAAGATATAGAAGTCTTCTTTGGCAGCCCACTATAAGCCTTCTCACACACTTTAAAGCATTTCTCTTCATCTTTGCACACACCCTTCTTCACGTTGAGAGTCGTGTTACGTGTGTTTGCCTGGACTTCTGTCCGTGGTTTTAGTTTAGTTTGTATATACATATATATATATATATATATATTTATATATATGGACTAACATTATCGAGTTATGCCTCGATTGAGCCTAGACTTTGGTCTGGAGCGTTTATTTGCTTATATATAAATTGTGTGTCGAACTCTGTTCGATGAGCCTAGACTTACGTCTGGAGCGTTTACTGCTTTAATATATATATATATATATATATATATATATATATACTTATATATATTAACTATTGTAGAGCTTTGTTCGATGAGCCTGAATTTTACATCCGGAGCGTTTACTTGCTTTTATATATATATACTAATATATATGAACTGTTGTCGAACTCTGTTCAATGAGCCTGGATTTTGCATTTGGTGCGTTTATCACTTTTATATATATATATATATATATATATATATATATTTCATCCCGCCTGGAGTTTACTTTGTGGCGGTTGATCGCTTTTACAGCTTTCTTTACGTTTCCTCCCGCCTGGAGTTTCCTCCGTGGCGGTTGATGGCTTTTATAGCTTTATTTACATTTTTTAATCCCCCATGGAGGTGCTTTGTGGTGGCTGATCATGTATATATATATATATATATATATATAGCTTTTATATATATACATGCTTACAGCTTTCATACAAATTGCGACATCATGTGAGCCTATGAATCATGTGATCACAGATTCAGTCTTTTGGATCTAGATTCATTTCCCGTGATGGACATTTTCAGCTGTAAGCAACTTGTAAATTCATTTGCGGTGTCTGGATTTCTTCTAATGGTTTTCATACCCACGAGGAGTTCGGCATTATTTTGTACATTATTTTCTTATAGATGCTTTGCATCTCAAAAATAAAAGTAATCAAACCGAACACTTAATAAAATAGAAGTGTAAAAGGTCTCAATTACTATTGAGCACAAGGGTTTAAAAAACCTCTTTTACAAAACATCACTGACATATCTTGCTTAAAATTGAATTTTTACATAAATTCAAACCCTGTGTATATAGGTGCGAATGAGGCCTCACACTACTTCCAAATAACAGCACATTAACGCACACACACATACACACATTCATATGACAGTTTCTTGAAAAGTGGTGGTCACCGTGGTAACACGAATGTTGGGGGTTGCCTAACACCTTTCCTCCGCATATCAAGTCCTTGGACCCTAATGAATCTCGGTTTTACCGACCCGTTTAGAAGTGCCACATCACTGGGTCAATGTGCAAACCTTTTCTCGGTTGTGTTGGTACAACCATTTAAAAAACTAACTGGTGACTCTTAACAGTCCATCGTAGACATTATACACGTCGGACCTTTTTCACTTATTTTTTCAAACAAATCTCACCTCACCTATCTTCTGATAGGCCTCTATTTGTAGTAGGGCATTTGTGCCCCATTTCCCTATATTTTTAGATGTACAGAGATGATATATTAGATGATTATACACTTAGGAATGTATGCAAAGTTTTTCATACCCTATATCATATTGCCATCTATTATCTGCAATGCATGTATCATGTTATGTATATGTATGTATGTATGTCCAGAGATATTCAGCATTGACCCCTGGATGGTCTTATGACACTGCCCGTACAGATGTCTTCTTTGACAGTTAGCCGTATTCATCATACCCCACCATTATTGGTGGCATCCGTATCTTGATCGTGGTATGATAGCATGTCACCATCGAATTGTGGTATTAGTAGATCATTTGTTGCAGTATACTATGACCCTGTTGTTGTTTCAAGTTCCCACATGATTCATGGATGGTATGCTGGAGCACTAGGTATCAGAGAGACAGGTTTTCCGATTTGGGACCCAAGAGTTAACTCCCACTCTAGAGGAGTATGCACAATTGACGATGCTGCCACTGGACAGACCTTGCGTGCATATGGCTTTGGGGGACATGAGTCGACGGTTCATTACCCTTACTGGATTGAGGCGTAGGGTGGTGCAGGATGAGCTTACATCTGGCCACGTTATATCCCAGTGTTTTCTGTTTAACAGATTTGGCTCTGAGGATAGTTATACACGACATTCCGGGGATTTCACCACACCGGAGGATCATTGGCGTCTGGCCATGGTGGATGTACTGCTACTATGCATACTGTCATATGTCTATATGCCACGGTACATGGATGAGTTGGACATAGGAGTTATCATGGCAGTGAAAGTTCTTAGGGAGGGTTGTACCATCATACTAATGATTATAGTAGAGACTCTGAGGTCAGCTACATAATGATGCACTTATCCGACAAGAGTGTTTACGGGAAGCTCGGTCATGCTATACGTGTGGTTTATGTCACACTTGAAACCGATGGGCATTTTTAGACGGCATGTGTATTGTTTCTCCCAATATATAGCCATGTCATACTCCTTTCATCCTGCGAAGTGTTTGGACGCTATGTCTTTGTCGGTATTTTTGACGGAGATATGTGATCTGTTTAGTATACTACTGTGCTCAGGGCTCAGCTAACCTTACAACTTTATTACTCACGCTTCGGGCATGGATTACCTCCCTTTGGCTATTTGAGGGGCATGACTACTTACCACCCACTGGCCGTGATGTCGCAGTTTGACCAGTTTCAGGATTTTCATCCTCTTGAGGGGGCGATGGGTCAGCGTTTAGCTTCTCGCTATCTTTTAGCAGAGGACCAATCCCGTGTGTATGCCTGTTGGGATCAGCGTGAGATAGTTGCTTTTTCTATTAGCCATCCGGGATGTTCTCCAGAGTATTCAGCGTGGATGGAGATAGAGACCTCATCGGCTGCGGCAGTATCCCCATTGCCGAGAAGTGATTCAGATGATGTAGAACCCCTGGAGGACATTGATTCTCACATCGAGGAGGAGCAGTCTACTGAGCTGCCAACATCTCCTTTATATTCTCCCAGTACTAGTACTATTGTGGTTCAACATTCAGCACAGTTCTTTGAGCAGAGTCTTCATCTGATGACTTTTGAGAGAGATCGGGCTAGAGCCTTGATGTTGACTGCCTTTGATGGGAGAGACGCAACTCTATTAGAGAGAGACGAGGCATTAACTCGTAGAGATGCTGCTGTTGTTGAGCGGGATGAGGACAGATTAGCCAGAGATGTAGTGATAGTTGAGCGGGATAGTGCCATATATGCCCAGGATGTTGCCGTCACAGATAGTACTGTAGTGAGGTCCCTTAACACTGGTATGGTTGTAGAGATGAGCAGTTACATTGATGAGCATATGGTCACCATGCAGATGGTTGTAAATCTATTAGGTCGTGTGGATACCCTCGTATAGGAGACCATAGCTTCACCTCCTTCTTCTGAGAGGGATGCCATGTTGGGCTTGTTAGCTCGCATATACCCTGACTTGTAGATGGGCTTGTATTTTCCTGCACAGACTACCATAGTCATTTTTTCATGTACAGTTTACATTGTGTATATCAAACAGCATTATATATAGCAGGGAAATATATTTTTGATCACTTCCGTTTTAGATATGCTCTGATACTTGCTTGATATTCTTACTGCTGCTTCAGGGCTTGTGATTTTGATGTATTCTGAAATCCTCCTTGATGGATGGACATTGAGTTGTCTCTAGACAGTTCAGAATGGATCATCGATCTGTGTGTATCCCTACCATCTTTAGTGTCTTTGGACACGTTTCTATATAGAAATGTGGAGAGGAGTGTGGCTTTCCTCTCTGAGATTGACCGCACCACAGATGGTCGCCAGTACCCCTATTTATGAGGAGCCTAGTTAATTCCATCTCTCATGGATTGGTGTTGCTCTTCAAGGTACAACCACAGCTTAGATGGTTGCCGAATCTCCTATTTAGGAGGATTTCAAGTAATTCCATCCCTTTGGTCTGAAGCCAATGAAATGTGGTGGATTGAAGGATGGTCCCAGTACCGTTGACAAGTATCTATGTTTTGGTAGGGGGTGAGACCGAACCATAAATGGCTGCCTACGTACTCCTATAGAAGAGGAGATCAGGTCTGCGTGGTTTGAACCTGGTGTAAGAGGTTCAACGTTATATGTGGCAGGAATGGTGTAGGAATTTTTTTTTTGTTTTTGTTTTTGTAAGGAGAAGGGGTTAGAAATTTTTTGTTTTGTTTTTGTTTTATTGCTACCGGGACATATGAAATGGTTGCCTACGTACTCCTATTAAAGAGGAGATCAGGTCGGCATAGTTCGCCCCTCAGGACGGGTTGAAAAGTGTGATCCCATGTGTAGGTCAGACTGCGGGGAAGAGAAAGTTTGATCATAGGTTGAGGATAAACTGCAGGTTATGAAACACTAACTAACTTTCTCAATGAAAATGGTTTCACTAGAGGTAGAGTAGATACCACATTATTTCTTAGAAAGCACAAAGACAAAATCCTATTAGTTCAAATATATGTTGATGAAATTATCTTTGGCTCTACTGATGAAAAATTGTGCAAGAGATTTGCCAAGCTTATGTAGAGGAAATTTGAAATAAGTATGATGGGTGAGCTGAATTTCTTCCTTGGATTACAAGTAAAGCAAACTGATGAAGGTATCTTCATAAACCAAACCAAGTAAATAAAGACTTACTTAAAAAGTATGGCATAGAATCAGCCTCTCCCATGAAAACACCAATTGCTCCAGCAACCAAGCTTGATAAAGATGAGAAAGGTAAAAGCATTGACATAACTCAATACAAAGGTATGATAGGCTCTCTTATATATCTAACTGCCAGTAGACCAAGCATAATGTTTGCAACATGTATATGTGCTAGATTTCAAAAAAATCCTAAGGAATCTCACTTAAATGTTGTAAAAAGAATTTTCAGGTATCTCAAAGGCACACCTCACTTGGGACTTTGGTATCCCAATGAGTCCTCCTTAGAATTGATAGGATATACAAATGCTGATTTTACAGGCTGTAAGATCGATAGAAAAAGTACCAGTGGCATCCGTTAGTTGCTAGGAAACAGACTTGTGTCATGGTTCAGCAAGAAGCAAAACTCTCAGATCTACCTCAACAAAGCAGGTTTAATACATTGTTCTTTGGCAATTTCAACATGCTAAAATCATATGGATGAAAAATCAACTAGCAGACTATGGGTTTGATTTCAAATCTATACCTGTTCATTATGATAACACAAGTGCCATAGCAATAACACATAATACTGTCATGCATTCTAGAACTAAGCATATAGAAATAAGATATCATTTTATTAGGGACCATGTTCAAAATGGAACTATATCTTTACAATACATCCTTATTGAAAATTAACTTGCTAATGTCTTTACAAAGCCTCTAGATGAATCCAGATTTAATAAATTAATAAGTGAGTTAGGCATGATAAATCTGTAACCATAAACTCTATGCTCTAGTTTGTGCTAACCATGCAGATAAAAAGGCTATGTTTAAAATCGTAGAGATGACTAAAGAGGAACCACGATCGTAGAGCAGCCTCAAAATAATAAAGAAGCATCATGTGATGACATCACTTCTATAAAATCCAAGCAACCCCTCTGATAAGCGCCTCAGGGATAAACATGACCCCTAGTTCAGCCTTAGAGGTTGGCCCTTCCTGTGTAACCTTAATCTAGAAGGAATGCTTTGTCTAAGCTCTTCGCAAAGACCAGGACAGACAATGATTATAGAGAAGAGCCATCAATGAACTCTACTATCGTAATGCAACCTCGACGATCGTAGTCCTCCCAAAGGATACACTAGCTTAGGGTGAGCTAAGGGCAGATCAGTATTATCCACATAATTTAAAATTATAGAGCCCGGCAGAACTCGACACGTGCCCCACTATGCACATCGTAAAGAGGGAAGTTACAAATACATCTTAAAAAGGTTTTTGAAAACTCACCCCATAATTTCAAAAAGCTCATCTCTCTCTCTCTACCAGCAGAAACCCTAGCTTCCAGAAACGCTCAATCAACCTGAGTTTAAGAAAATCAATGGCTGCTTCAAATGTTATCTCTAGTTTCACAAGATTTTGTCTCTTCTGAAGAAAGCTGGCCTTGAAGAAGATCTGAGCACCACCACATGGATATACCCAAAGCTGGTGAAAGAGTTCTACAACAATGGAGTCTTTGAGAACGACATCATCACTACAAACGATCATGACAAGTACCCCGAGATGGAGCCTGATGAAGAGGAAGAAGTATATTCCAAAGAAGCTAAGGTGGAGCCAGAAATATAGATCAAAGAGGGGGAAGAAGGCAAAGTAGCAATCGAAGATGGTCAAGCATCTACAGAAGTTCAAGCTTTAAGGACTAAAGTACTTTTCTTAGAGGAATTATGGAAGACAGAAAGAGCATTACGCGAGTTGATAGAAGAACGAAATAATCTGAAGGCACAAGTCGATAGAATGAGGGTTAAGTGTAGTGTATCATCTAAAGATGTAAGTAAGAAAAAGAAGGGTAATAAAAAGGAAAAAGAACAACGACAATGACAACAACTCAGAGAATTTACATTCAAAGAAGAAACAAACATGTGGCAAGTGTGGAAAGAACCATTCGGGGGAATATATGTCGGGTAAGAATGTGTGTTACAAATGTGGTCAGGAAGGACATCTATCACCAAATTGTCCTAAACCAAAGAAAGGAGGATGTTTTGCATGTGGTGGAACGTGTCATAGGGTTAAAAATTATCTTAAAAAGAAGACAGGTGGAGGAAGTGGACGGAAGAAAGATTAAGTGTGAAGAGTATAATCTTTTGGAGTATAATATTCTCTTTGGTATGAATATCAAGATAACTTTAGTATGTCTCCACTTTTTGTGTAAAGTTGTAGTAATGAATCCCGACTTTTGTCACAAAGGGATAGTAACCATTTGTAGAAGTATGTGATATGTACTGAAAAGTACTATGTACTATTTGCATGAATATAAATGCAATGATATGATTATATGTTTGAATAAGTAATTAAATTATGAGAATTAAATTATTAAGATAATTATCTGATGAATTTGATAATTCAGTAAGCTGAATTAGATAATCAAGAAAGCTAAAATTGGTTTAAGTTTAAAATTTTGTATACTACTAATAAGATGTTGCATAAAAACAAAGTATTAATATAAGTCTTTATTTCATCAGATAATGCCGCCAAGACGACAAAATCGTAACCAAAGGGAGGAGCGGTCTGTGAATAATGAAGGAGATCAAGCTGATCCAATGTAGAACTTTGCAGACATGCTAGCTTAAGCTATGCAAACTAGAGCCCCATCAGCAAGAAATCGACCAACTAATCGATTGGCTAACTTTAAAGACTTTAAGGCCGTAGGACCTCCAGAATTCAAGGGAACCACTAACCCTATAGAAGCCTAGACATGGGTAAAGGAGATGGACAAAGCTTTTGTTATTGCTAGAATAGCGGAGGAGCAAAAGACAGATTTTGCTACCTATTTCATGAAAGGTGAGGTGAATTACTGGTGGGAGACAAACAAAGCTAGAGTTGGTACAGCAGTAGTAACTTGGACAAGGTTTAAGGAGTTATTTTTCAAAAATTATTTCTCAGAAAGTATGCAAGCAAGAATGGAAGTAATGTGACACCCCCAAATCTCGATACTTCATTACCTCAAGATTCGGTGTTCACTTAATTAAAACATTCATATCTAACTACCCAATCATAATAAAAATTGAATAATAAACCTTCCCTTAAGGGATTGCATTAATAAAATCTCTGAGGTTATCTAACCTTAAATTATAATCATTCAAATGCGGAAATTAAATAAATACTTCATTACATCAATCAAATTAAAGTCTGATAAATAACTGTCAACATATTACAAGTCTTCAATACTTGTTCATCTTTCCCTTTCCCTTACTGGTGCTAGGTACATCTACATTCTCATCCTTAGCTGTAATAGTTATATAAGCAGGAGTGAGCAAACAAAGCTCACTTGAAATACCAATGAATAAAATCTTACAACATTTGCCAACTAATAGGCTCAATAGAACTGAACAATATGTTCTATAAACATTCTGAAATATACAACTGAGGGTCTAATGACCACGAAACATGTCCAAAGTTGTAAGTAATCTTTCAACTTAAATTTTAACAGTCAGAAGACTATAAATACTCCACGTACTTAGGGGGATCAACCTTTCGTACAATGTATTGTGCACAAACATTTCAACGCTAAGTGTAAACCTCTAAAAAAAGAGTTGTTCATCTCGGTATTTAGATTACAAGTCCGCACCAAAGTAGGTTTGGTTTGGATACATTTCAAGGTAATTTGGAATTCAACGAACATCAACTAAGTATTAGTTGAATAAAAGGGTAATTGTGACAACCCGGAAATCCGGATTGTCCAGAAATTAAGATTTAAAGAATTAGTTATTAATAAAATGAATTTTTATTAATACTATTATGTGCTATGTGTTTATTAATCTTTCTATAACCTAGAATGATTAATTATCAGGAGGATTCTGGCTACGAGCTAGATTTAACGAGTAAGAATTTTCAAGACGAAAATAAAAATTTTCCGGGAACAAAAATATTTTCGGGGAAAAAGACGAAATAGGCACTATTCATCCGTTTCTGCTCGGAGATTTTTTTTGAAATTCCGAGAAGTTATTGATTACGTAAAATGTTGAGACGTGATGGAATATTCAATAATATTTCAGTTATGGCAAAAACGAAGTTTTCGCATGCGGACTCAAAACCTAAGGGTTAGGGAAAATGAGTTTCGAGAATTTTATGATCGCATATAATAATTAGGGTTATTATGCGTGACAAATACGAGTATGATACGAGTTATTATACGAGTATTGAAAGAAGAATAGTAAGACGTATAATACGAACATCGTACAAGTTAAATACGAAGAGATTACGAGAATACGAGAAAAGAATACGTAGAATACGATTAGTCTTAATGGACTTTAAGTTTAGGGACTTTGTAGAATCCAATTGGACTTGGATTATGTCCAACCCAATGATTCGTGAAATCAAGCCCAAGATAGGCCCAATAAGAATTAGGGTTAAGGCCCAAACCAAGAAAAGAAACCGCAGATCGAACCGATGGGTAAACGGATGGGTAAGAACCATTGGGGCAACCCATGGGGTGACCCATGGGCATGTGGGATGGCCACTTGGCCACCAAGTAAGGGTGGTGGCCAAGTTAACTTGGTGGCTAAGTTGAAGAGGAGGTGGGAATAGTAACTTTAGGGGCGAAATGACTATTTTTCCCCTAGCTTTGGTTTTCTATAAATAGAAACCTAGAATTTCATTTTCTCGGATTTTTGAAAATCCTACACTTGAGAGAGATAGAGAGAGCTTGGATGGGAGAGGAAGAGGAAGAGCGTGAGCATGAATGCTCGGATCAAAAGTGATCATGAAATAGAAAAGCTAGCGAATCGTCGGCTTTGTATAACGGAAGAGAAATAAAGAAGAACGGTAATCCGAATACTAGTTCTTCTAAATTTTCTTTAAGTTTTTATGCTCAAAAACATAACTTTATGAAGATAAGAAGTAGATTAAGTTAGAAATGATTTCATATGGTTGAAATCGTAAGAAAATGAAGAAATGAAAATAAGAAATTTAGTTTATAAATTTCTTAAGTAAGTATAAGATTCGTGAGGATTTTGAGCGATCCGAATGAATATTATGAACGAGTAGGTGAATTAAGTAAGGAATGATGTTCTATAATATCAAATTCCAAGAAAAAGTGAAATTGTAATCCAAAATATCGATTACAAATGAAGAACGAACGAAGAACGCGAAGAACACGAAGAACGTTGTTGATGGACAAATTTAAAACCATCGTAGTATAATTGTTGATGATGGACAAGTTTAAAAACATCGCGTTTAAGTTAGATGCTTATTGCTTGGTTAGGAATGGTAGAAACGTTCATGAAGAACGGATTAAAACTAAGCTGTAACGAAGTTATGGCGAAAATTTTGTAAAAGAAGAACGAAAATTTGAAAGTTAGTAAATGAACCCAAACGTGTAGGTTTCATTAAAATTTAAGCAAACATAGAAAACGTGAGTCGCGGACTCAAGAACGAATGAATTCCGAGTTCGGATGACCGAATTACGAACGAACGAATGAAGAACGTTAATAACATAAAAATGAACGAAGAGTGAAGATTAAGCCAATTGAATGGCATGTTAATGGATTCAAAATGAAGTTCTGTCTGTGGGTAATCAAAGTACGTAAGGTAAGGAAGAAAATGGCTTTGTAACGACCTCGTTTCGAGTTATAACGAAGAAGTTATGAGATTTCGAAATCGGCGTCTCAAGCTTGTAAAAGACATAGAAAATTTTCTAGGTTTCATACTCGATTACTTTCTGTTGAAGTTGTGCCTTGAGGCCGACGCCAGCCATGGTATAACGATGTCCGAAGTACATCGCAAGAGTTCGCCAGAAAAGCGAACCATAGTACAATTTGTGGCACCGCAATGACATATGTACAAAGATCTGAAAATCTTCGAAAGTGTAAGCAATACAATGCCCACTAAGTAAGGGGTCATCGCCACCCTTTGCCCCGAAGAAGAGAGAGAGAGAAGTAGGTCGCATCACAGCACGAGAGGAAGGGAAGGGCACGGCGCCGCAGCGCCGGTGCAGAGTAATGCCCAGAAATGAGATTTTTAGTTCTCAGTTACTGGAGGATGTGCAAGAAAGAAATATGAACATAATGTTCAACTAATGTAACACTTAATCAAGTGTTTTAAACCTTTAATAAAGGTTGAACGAAATGATTAAACGAGAATAAAAGACAAAGAATGTAGATGCGGGTTACGGAACCGATGTCCGGGGACCGTAGTCACGATAAACGAACGTGAGGGATTGCTATGGTTATGATTCCTTAGACATTGGTTGATGATGTTAATGTATAACATTTTGATGTTATGACATGGCATTGAGAGATGAATGTAAAGCGTTTAGATGTTGTGAACGCAACGTTGTTGCGATGAACAATCGGTCTTAGCATACAGCGAAGCGTATGGCTTTGACATTAAGAAAGAATAATAAACATGGGGTTCATGGGATTGATAACGATCGAAAGCAATTAGAACCTTGAGTAAAGGTTGAATGAGAGATTAAGAGACGAGCAATGTGAACGTTGAATACGTAAACGATCCTCGTGAATCGTATTCGCGTTTGACGAACGTGCTAAGTATGCCCTGGTTGTATGACTTAGACGTTGATGAATGTAGTAAGTAAGATACGAATGGTATCAAGAAAGCCGTATCGAACGGTAATGAGATTAATGAAAGCCGAATGTTATTCGGATAAGAATAAATCCTGAGGTATGGCAATTACTTGCCAGAAAGCCAAAAAGAATAAGAAATTAGCTTAACGAACATTATAATTTAATAATTTGTATAAGTTAAGAGAAAGTTAGGTTGTGGTACAATCGTAACCTTTGTTGGTTGACATATGGGAGCTGGGCTAAACAATTCCTCAGAGAGCGAAGGTATATACGAAACTGGCAACCGATCTAACTCACTTTGATAGTAGTGTAGATGAGACGGGAACTTGTTTGTTGGTTGTTTGTGGGAAACCACTCAGAGTACCATATGGACTACTAGCAGAGAAGAGATGAGTACTGAGTCCTAGAGAAGTATACAAAGAAGATAAGAATGTGAATCATCAAAGATGATGAACGTGTTTAGTTAGACATCTCTGTATGTCATGAAACCATAAACCGGTAATGAAAGTTAGTCGTGTAAAATTATATTGCAAGAACGCGAACCTTAAGAAGTAAAGTTAAGTAAACCAATGCGTAAGTCAAGTATATGACTAATTGGTGTATTTGTTATTTCCTTATGTGTTATAGGGATTGGAATGAGCGCGGATTCAACAGAAGTCGTAAATTTGTCTTGTAAAGCAAGTTTCCTAACTTCATTCATATTTTAAATGAATGCTAGTTTCTTAAACTTCTCGGATGTTGAACTTGAGAAGTTCTCGTCATCATCTTGAATGTGCGATATTTGTGCAAGGTGGTAGAACGTATGAGGCCTTGTGCCACAATGTGAACACTTTGGTGTTTCTATGAGATGAATTATTTTATGTTTGAACTGTTCAATAAAAGAATGTTCTGTTTATACATGAACCGTTATTGTTAAGTCTGTGTTATTGATTTTAGCCAGACAGGATGTGTATGAAAGAGAATAGAGAATGAAAGTATTTCAAAGTGAATGTGACTAATGTTTTAAGATGATAGGAATCAAGACTATTCCTATTATTCAAGCTGCTTCGTAACCTTGTTCGGTTATTGAAGTCTGAAAAAGAATGTTTAAATTCTTGAAGTTGTTTGTTCAACTGTTATGACTTGCTGGGCAATTGAATGCTCACACTTGCTTTAAATGAAAAACATGTTCAGCGAACGATGTTAGAAGAACTTAAGGATCCCGTATAGATCAAGCTGATGGTATCCAGATGAAGTGCCATTCAGAATGTGAATGAGCGAGAAGATAAAGTGAAGACTTGGGATGTAGAAAGATGAAAATTAAACTATAGACTAGTTTAATGAACTGTATGTATCCTTGGTGGTGGATAAAAGTCGCTCTTGTAAGATGAAAGGAATAATGTAATTATCATTATTTGTAATGAGAAAGGTTATAAGGTTTTAGAACCTGGGAATTCAGAATGTATGATATTATATTCAGTATATAATGATGTATGTTGGATGAATGATGTACTAGTGACGTACGAAATCCGGGTGTGAAGATAGCCCGGATTTCGGGGCGTTACAGTAATCACATTATGCTATGGAAAAAATCATAAGTGAATTAATCATTGTATATAAAAGTTATGCTTTAGGAATAATCTAAGAGCATAAATATTGAATAACTATAACATACCTTGCTTTGAACAATATTAAGCCAAGGTTAATTAGAATTGAATGTTAAGCATGCATAACGAATAAGAATTTGAACAATAAAAGCTATTCAACATTAATATAACAGATTATATAAACTTGCATGCTAATTAACAAGTTAAAGACAAGAATAACTTGCTCAACATCAAAATAAGTTTTAGAAAACTTGCATTATCATAACAAACTAGATATAAGAGCTTGCAAAATTGTAATTGAATTAGAAACAATAACTTACTCAACGAAACAATGGATTTAGAAAACTTGCATAAACATAACAAACTAACTCAACAAAAGTATGAAGTTAGAAGACTTGCCTTGCGTATAAGCTATACTGAATTAACTTAAATCACAATACCCTATATATATGTCATCATGACATAATTAGTCACTACCACATTATATATATAACTAAGTACATTCATCATGTAAGATTTGATTTTTTTTATCATATAATCGAATTACACTAGTAACAAAACTAGTTAATCGTTGATAACATATTCATTCTTAGTTTAATACTATTAAAATCATAACTTAACAGTCTTACAATCAACACATAACACTTTTCCAGACTTTATGTAAATAATTTCACTTTGTCGACCATTCGCTAACTTCATATTTCTGGCTGATTTACTACGTTACATCATCGCAGTTTAAGATCATGGCAATGTACAAGGCCATGGCGTGAGAGACACGAGCCATCGATTGGCGATGTGGCATATCAATTTGGCGTTAAATATTGAAACTTACTATCACTGGCGCTCTGCATGCGCATAAACACCGTGAACTTAATGACCAAATTTCTAACAACATGAATAAAAAGCCAATTTGGCCTACAAGCTCCTTTTCAAAAAACCTAATTAACATGTAATACATACAGAGACTTCATATAAACATAATTTAAAGATTCTTAACGTGTTTTTACTCATATAATAACATAAACATCGAATTTATAACACCCAATTTCACTATTTTTGATTAAACTTCTCTTTTTGACATTTTTAATGAAAATCATCACTATAACTTTGTTTTTAAATCAAATCAGTTAATTCAAAATATCATGTTTATGTTTATTCATCCTCTTTCAAATTCAATAGCTAATTTATAAATTAAACAACTAATTAAACCCCAATTTTACTTTAAACTAAGCCATATTCATATATGTTCATATAAACTCACTGTAATATGGTTTCTTTCACAAAATACATACATACATGAATTAGTTGACTAATCTATATAACTTATAAAACATAACTTATAGCGAACAATTTATCATACAAAACTATATACATAAGCAATTCATCTTGTACAATGATTTTACAGAGAATTTTGGAAGAAGAAGACAACTACAACTTTTAGAAAAATAGAAGCAAGATGATACCTTAATTTAGAAGAAGATGATGGATATCTTTGATTCTCAAGCTTCTTTTCCCAATTTCTTTCTCAAATCCTCTTTAGAATTCTCTCAAGTTCTCTCTCAATTTTCTTCTTTTCTTCTTTTTCTTTCTTCTGAGTCTTTCTTTTCTATTCTATCTTACGTAGTAGAATATAACGTATAATAGTAATAATATATATTAATTATGTAATATAACTATAGAGATAACTGATATCAGTTATCTAAGTTTTTGAAAATCAAAAGCCATAAGGCTTGTTTGGTTAGCTAATTAAAATTAATCAATTAATCCTTATACCTTGTTTGGTAAAATACATTAAAAATAAAGACATAATATGCATTAAGTCTTTTTTGGCAAAATGTAATTAAACTCCTTTAATTTATTTTAATAACTCCTTTAAAGCAAGGTTATTTGTCACACTTCTATCTAATTAAATTTTGATAATCAATTTAATTAATTCTAATACTAATTTATTTAATTACCTTAACACATATATTAATAACCGCATAATTATAATTTCCTTTATAATTATAACATTATTTAATCAACTAACACTTCATTTTAATTACAAATTCAATTTAAAATATAATAATTCATTTAATTATTATAAACTCTCTAACTTAATTATTAAATTAAATTAGAATATTATCTCATAAAACAATTAATTTTCTTATCTCCATAACTATTTACTTAACAAATAATTAACCAATCAATTCAAATCAAATTAAATATGTATTGAACAATAAACACATCCATTAAATATTTATATAATTCAATAAATATTTAAAATTATAATTTAAAATTCAGGAATGTTACATCATTCCCTCCTTACAAGGATTCTGTCCTCAGAATCACAACTCAAACAATTCATTCGTTACATTCTTCCCTACTTATAAAGATTCTGTCCCCAGAATCGAAGACACAGATTAAACAAATAACTCAGGGTAATCTTTCATCATTTTATCCTCGAGTTCCCACGTAGCTTCTTCAGCGTTGTGGTTCCTCCATATCACCTTCACGGAATGTATTACTTTATTCCCGAGCACATGTTCTATCCTATCAACTATATGGATAGAAACCTCCTCATAGGACAAGTCTTTATCGAACTGCAACGGTTCGTACTCGATCACGTGTTTGTAATCTGTTTTATATGGTCGTAACACCGAAATATGAAAAACATTGTGAATGTTTTCCATTTCTGGAGGTAGAGCTACCTCGTAAGCCACTTCTCCAACTCTTCGCAGCACTTCGAAGGGTCCGATAAACCTCGGGCTTAGCTTTCCCTTCTTACCAATACGAATTTTCCCTTCCAATGAAAAACTTTTAGGAATACGTAATTTCCTATGTCGAATGCACGATATTGTCTGTGTTTATCAGCATACTTCTTCTGTCTATCTTGGGCTGCTACCAATCTTGTCCTGATGAGTTTGACAACCTCAGCAGTTTGTTGTACCAGTTCTGGTTCTAACAGTTGGCGTTCACCGACTTCATCCCAACATAGTGGAGTTCTGCACTTTCTGCCGTATAATGCCTCGTAAGGCAGCATGCCGATGTTCGCGTGGTAACTGTCGTTGTAAGCGAATTCCACCAACGGTAAATGTTCTTCCCAGCTTCCTTTGAAATCCATGATGCATGCTCTCAGCATATATTCTAATGTCTGGATTGTTCATTCGCTTTGGCCATCTGTTTATGGATGATAAGTCGTACTCATTCGTAACTGTGTTCCCATATATTCTTGCAGTCTCTTCCAGAAGTTTGACGTAAATCATGGATCTCTATCTGACACAATTGACACTGGCACTCCATGTCTCGAAACAACCTCTTTAACGTACAATCTTGCCAAGTGATCAAGATTGAACCTAATCTTAATTGGCAAAAAGTGTGCTGATTTTGTCAGTCTGTCCACTATCACACAAATTGCATCGCATCCTCTCTGAGTAGTTGGAAGACCCGCCACAAAATCCAGTGTAATGTGTTCCCATTTCCATTCTAGTATTTCTAACGGTTGAAGTAATCCGCTCGGTCTTTGATGCTCGGCTTTGACTCTTTGACATATCAAGCATCTCGCGACACATTCTGCGACATCTCTTTTCATGTTCGGCCACCAAAAATGTCGTCGTAAATTTTGATACATCTTCGTACTTCCTGGATGAATCGAATATCTTGTGTTGTGTGCTTCGGTCAAGATTTCTTCTCTAATATCTGGTACTACTGGAACCCAGATTCTCCCCTCGAACCGTAGTAGTCCTTCAGTATCCATCTTGTATTTCACCTCTTTTCCTTCATTCACACCTTCCTTTATTTTTCTGCATTCTTCATCATGTAGTTGATTATTCTTCACCTTGTCCACTAAAGTTGAACCAGCTTCTATCTGGAATAGTCGTTCATCGGATTCTTCTGGAAATTTTATTTCCAACTCTAGCTTTGTCATTGCTGATATAAGCTCATCCTAAGTGCTTATCAGCATCAATTTTTCCCGACCTTTCCTGCTCAAAGCATCTGCAACCAAATTGGCTTTGCCCGGATGATAAAGGATCTCACAATCATAATCCTTTATCAATTCCATCCATCTTCTTTGACGCATGTTCAGGTCCTTCTGAGTGAAAATATACTTCAGACTCTTATGGTCTGTATATATCTCACATTTCTCTCCATAAAGATATTGTCTCCCTATCTTGAGAGCAAATACTGTAACAACCCGGAATTTTGGATTATCAAGAATTTAGGTTTAAAGAATTAGTTATTAATAAAATGAATTTTTATTAATACTATTATGTGCTATGTGTTTATTAATTGTTCTATAATCTAGAATGATTATTAATCGAGAGGATTCTGGCTGCGAGCTAGATTAAATGAGTAAGAATTTTCAAGACGAAAATGAAAGTTTTCCGGGAACAAAAATATTTTTGGGGAAAAAGACGAAATAGGCACTATTCATCCATTTCTGCTCGGAGATTTATTTTGAAATTCTGAGAAGTCATTGATTACGTTAAATGTTGAGACGTGATGGAATATTTAATAATATTTCAGTTATGGCAAAAACAAAGTTTTCGCCTGAGGACTCATAACCTAAGGGTTAGGAAAAGTGAGTTCCGCGAATGTAATGAGTACGTATAATAACTAGGGTTATTATGTGTGAGAAATACGAGTATGATACGAGTTATTTTACGAGTATAGAAAGAAGAATAGTACGACGATATATACGAATATCGTCATTTGTTAAATACGAAGAGATTACGAGAATACGAGAAAAGAATGCGTAGAATACGATTAGTCTTAATGGACTTTGTGTTCATGGACTTTGTAGAATCCAATTGGACTTGAATTATGTCAAGCCCGATGATTTGTGAAATCAAGCCCAAGTTAGGCCCAATAAGAATTAGGGTTAAGGCCCAAACCAAGAAAAGAAACCGCGGATCGAACCGATGGGTAAACGGATGGGTAAGAACCATTGGGGCAACCCATGGGGTGACCCATGAGCATGTGGTTTACCACTTGGCCACCAAGTAAGGGTGATGGCCAAGTTAACTTGGTGGCTAAGTTGAAGAGGAGGTGGGAATAGTAACTTTAGGGGCGAAATGACTATTTTGCCCCTAGCTTTGGTTTTCTATAAATAGAAACCTAGAATTTCATTTTCTAGGATTTTTGAAAATCCTACACTTGAGAGAGATTGAGAGAGCTCGGTTGGGAGAGGAAGAGGAAGAGCGTGAGAATGAATGCTCGGATCAAAAGTGAACGTGAAATAGAAAAGCTAGCGAATCGCCGGCTTTGTATAACGAAAGAGAAATAAAGAAGAACGGTAATCCGAACACTAGTTTCTTCTAAATTTTCTTTAAGTTTTTATGTTCAATAACATAACTTAATGAAGATAAGAAGTAGATTAAGTTATAAAAGATTTCTTATGGTTGAAATCGTAAGAAAATGAAGAAATAAGAATTAGAAATTTATTTTATAAATTTCTTAAGGAAGTATAAGATTCGTAAGGATTTTGAGCGATCCGAATGAATTATATGAACGAGTAGGTGAAATAAGTAAGGAATGATGTTCTATAACATCAAATTCCAAGAAAAAGTAGAATCGTAATCCAAAATATCGATTAAAATGAAGAACGAATGAAGAATGCGAAGAACACGAAGAACGTTGTTGATGGACAAGTTTAAAACTATCGCGTATAAGTTAGATACTTATTGCTTGGTTAGGAACGGTAGAAATGTTCATGAAGAACGGATTAAAACTTTGCTATAACGAAGTCATGGCGAAATTTTCGTAAAAGACGAACGAGAATTATAAAGTTAGAAAATGAACTTGAATGTGTAGGGTTTCATAAGGAAGTAAGAGAACGTAGAAAACGTGAGTCGTAGACTCAAGAACGCATGAGTTTCGAGTTCGGATGACCGAATTACGGACGAACGAATGAAGAACGTTAATAACGTAAAAATGAACGAAGAGTGAAGATTAAGCCAATTGAATGGCATGTTAACGGATTCAGAACGAATTTCTATCTATGGGTAATCGAAGTACGTAAGGTAAGGAAGAAAATTGCTTTAGAACGACCTCGTTCCAAGTTATAACGAAGAAGTTAAGAAATTTCGAAATCAGCGTCTCAAGCTTGTAAAAGACTTAGAAAAATTTTCTAGGTTTCATGCTCGGCGCCGCAGCGCGAGTTGTGCCTTGGAGGCCAACACCGCAGCGTGTAACAGTGTCTGAGCACACTGCAAGAGTTCGCCGCAGCGCGAACCGTAGTACAATTTGTGGCGCCGCAGCGCCATGTACAGTACGAAAATCTTCTGGAGTGTGGCGCCGCAGTGCGGCCCACTAAGTAAGGACTCATGCCCCAGCAACCGCCAGTTCGGAAGAGAGAGAGAAGTAGGTTCAGCCCAGTGCAGAGATGAGATGAAGGAAGGAGGCGCGGCGCCACAGCCACGGCAGCGAAATAATGCCTTAAAATGAGATTTTAGTTCTCGATTCTTTGGAGGATGTGCAAGAAAGAAATATGAACATAATGTTCAACTAATGTAACACTTAATCAAGTGTTTTAAACCTTTAATAAAGGTTGAACGAAAAGATTAAACGAGAATAAAAGACAAAGAATGTAGATGCGGGTTACGGAACCGATGTCCGGGGACCGTAGTCACGATAAACGAACGTGAGGGATTGCTATGGTTGTGATTCCTTAGACATTGGTTGATGATGTTAATGTATAACATTTTGATGTTATGACATGACATTGAGAGATGAATGTAAAGCGTTTAGATGTTGTGAACGCAACGTTGTTGCGATGAACAATCGGTCTTAGCATACAGCGAAGCGTATGGCTTTGACATTAAGAAAGAATAATAAACATGGGGTTCATGGGATTGATAACGATCGAAAGCAATTAGAACCTTTAGTAAAGGTTGAATGAGAGATTAAGAGACGAGCAATGTGAACGTTGAATACGTAAACGATCCTCGTGAATCATATTCGCGTTTGACGAACGTGCTAAGTATGCCCTGGTTGTATGACTTAGACGTTGATGAATGTAGTAAGTAAGATACGAATGGTATCAAGAAAGCCGTATCGAACGGTAATGAGATTAATGAAAGCCGAATGTTATTCGGATAAGAATAAATCCTGAGGTATGGCAATTACTTGCCAGAAAGCCAAAAAGAATAAGAAATTAGCTTAACGAACATTATAATTTAATAATTTGTATAAGTTAAGAGAAAGTTAGGTTGTGGTACAATCGTAACCTTTGATGGTTGACATATGGGAGCTGGGCTAAACAATTCCTCAGAGAGCGAAGGTATATACGAAACTGGCAACCGATCTAACTCACTTTGATGGTAGTGTAGATGAGACAGGAACTTGTTTGTTGGTTGTTTGTGGGAAACCACTCAGAGTACCATATGGACTACTAGCAGAGAAGAGATGTGTACTGAGTCCTAGAGAAGTATACAAAGAAGATAAGAATGTGAATCATCAAAGATGATGAACGTGTTTAGTAAGACATCTCCGTATGTCATGAAACCATAAACCGATAATGAAAGTTAGTCGCGTAAAATTATATTGCAAGAACGCGAACCTTAAGAAGTAAAGTTAAGTAAACCAATGCGTAAGTCAAGTATATGACTAATTGGTGTATTTGTTATTTCCTTATGTGTTATGGGGATTGGAATGAGCAGTTCAGCGTAAGCTGTAGCTGTGCGTAAGGCAAGTTTCCTAACTTCATTCATATTTTTAAAGAATGCTAGTTTCTAAAACTTCTCAGATGTTGAACTTGAGAAGTTCTGTCTATGTGCGAATGTGTGATATTTGTACAAGGTGGTAGAACGTATGAGGCCTTGTGCCATAATGTGAACACTTCGGTGTTTCTGTGAGATGAATTGTTCTATGTTTGAACTGTTCAATAAAAGAATGTTATGTCTATACATGAACCATTATTGTTAAGTCTGTGCTATTGATTCTAGCCAGACAGAATGTGCATGAAAGAGAGTAGAGAATGAAAGTATTTCAAAGTGAATGTGACTAATGTTTTAAGATGATAGGAATCAAGACTATTCCTATTATTCTAGCTGCTTCGTAACCTTTGTTCGGTTATTGAAGTCTGAAAAGAATGTTTAAATTCTTGAAGTTGTTTGTTCAAACTGTTATGACTTGCTGGGCAATTGAATGCTCACACTTGCTTTAAATGAAAAACATTTTCAGCGAACGATGTTAGAAGAACTTAAGGATCCCGTATAGATCAAGCTGATGGTATCCAGATGAAGTGCCATTCAGAATGTGAATGAGCGAGAAGATCAAGTGAAGACTTGTAATGTAGAAATATGAAAATTAAACTATAGATTAGTTTAATGAACAATTATGAATCCTTGGTGGCGGATAAAAGTCACTCGTGTAAGATGTAAAGAATAATGTAATTATCATTATTTGTAATGAAAGAGGTACTAAGGTTTTGAGAACCTGGGATTTGAGAATGTATGTTATTATATTTCAGTATATAATGATGTATGTTGGATGAATGATGTACTCGTGACGTACGGAATCCAGGTGTGAAGATAGACCAGATTTCGAGGCATTACAAATACTACTGCAACAAATTCTAAATCATGAGTCGGATACCCTTTCTCATAATCCTTCAGTTGTCTTGATGCATAAGCAATAACTTTGTCGTTCTGCATAAGAACACAACCCAACCCTTTATGTGAGGCATCACTATACACCACAAAGTTCCTTATATTATCTGGTAATGACAACACAGGTGCTATACTTAACTTCTTCTTCAAATCTTGAAAACTTTCTTCACACTTCTCCGTCCAAACAAATTTTACAGCTTTCTTTGTCGAATTTGTTAAGGGAGTGGCTATTTTGGAAAAATCTTGAATAAATCTTCTATAATAACCGGCCAGTCCCAAGAAACTCCTCACTCCCGACAGTGTTCCTGGTTATTCCCAATTGATTACAACTTCCACCTTTGATGGATCCACTAAAATCCCATCTTTGTCAATCACGTGCCCAAGAAATTGTACACGATCTAGCCAAAATTCACACTTGAGAGAATTTTGCATATAACTTTTCATTTCTTAGTGTTTCTAATGTCAAACGTAAATGTTCCACGTGTTCTTCTTGAGTTTTGGAATACACCAGAATGTCGTCGATAAATACCACTACAAACTTGTCTAAGAATGGTTTAAACACCATGTTCATCAACTCCATGAATGCGGGAGGGGCATTGGTCAAACCAAAAGACATTACCAAAAACTCGTAATGTCCATACTGAGTTCTGAATGCCGTTGTAGGTATATCCTCCTTCCTTACCTTCAATTGGTGATACCCACTTCTCAAATCAATTTTCGAGAAGTATTTAACACCCTTCAACTGATCAAACAAGTCATCTATTCTTGGCAACGGGTATTTATTCTTAATAGTGACTTTATTCAATTCCCTATAATCAATGCAAAGACGCATCAATCCATCCTTCTTCTTCACGAATAACACCGGTGCTGCCCACGGTGATGCGCTTGGTTGAATATACTTCTTGTCTAGCAGCTCTTGCCATTGCACCATAAGTTCCTTCATCTCTACCGGAGCAATTTTGTATGGGGCCTTCGATATTGGGGCAGTTCTTAGCGCTAAGTCGATCACGAACTCAATTTCTCTGTCAAGCGGGAGTCCTGGAAAATCCCCTGGAAACACATCCTTAAATTCCCTCACCACTGGTATCTCTTCCAGTTTCACACCCTTCTTCTGAGTATCGACTATGTAAGCTAAATAGCCCAGACAACCTTGACTCAATAATTTCTTGACCTGCATAATCGTTAGACATTTCATTTGTCTAGGCGATTTGCTACCATAGAATACTACCTTTGACAGAGTCATAAGATTTACACATTTCTTTTGGCAATCGATTACCACTCCATATTTGAACAGCCAATCCATTCCCAAAATAACATCAAATTCTCCAAGTCTAATTGGAATTAAATCTACCATCATGATATTCCCCTTAATGTTCACCCTACAGTTCTTGTATACGAATCTAATAAGGATTACTTCCTTATTCGTAATTTCTATGTTCAAAGGGAAGTTCAATTCTTCTCTAGGCAGTCCTAACTTCTTCACAAATTCATAAGATATAAACGATCAAGTCTCACCCAAATCAAATAATACATATGCATCAATATCATTGATTGGGATAATACTTGACACCACATCTTTTGATTGCACATCGTCTTACACAGTCATGTTGAAGGTTCTTGTTGTGGGTTTGTTTGATGATGTTTGTCCAGCAATAGCCCATGTACCTCTGCTGCTACCTCCATTTCTTCTGGTTGTCTCTCCAATCTTCTTCTTAGGGCATTCATGAGTAAAGTGATCCTTGGACCCGCACGTGAAACAAACGTTCTTCTTAGGTTGAGTGCAATTGGGAGCGATGTGACCCTCCTGGCCACAATTGAAGCATACTCGTTTCCCCATCAAGCACGCACCCTTGTGAAACTTCATACATGTAACACATGCTTCAAACTTCTTATTTTGCTGGTTACCCTGCTGGTTTCCCGTACCCACGTTTCCATTCCACTTCCTCTTCAAGTTGTTATTGTCGTTTCCACTACTACCACCTCCTTTCTTAATCTCCAACTCATTGTTCTTCTTCTTCTGTTCCTGATTGAACTTTGTCACTGCCTCGCCTCCACCTTCAGTGAGTATTGCTTTCTCCATCACTGCTGCTAAAGTTTTCAACTGGAACAAGGAGACCTCTTTGACAAACCAGGGCTTCAGGTCCTGTTGAACCTCTTCGCCTTGCGTTAAATGCATCTTGACTTGATATGGCATGAACCTCGCCAACTCATTGAAATTAAGTGGCATACTCGACATCTGAATATCGTTTGCTACTTGATTCAAAAATTGCACTTCTAGCTGACTCTTAGAACTCTCTAGGAAATAGGTCTCAAAGAATATCTCCTTAAACCTATCCTAGGTCATTACTCCTTGTCCTTCTCGGGTTTTATTGGCCTACCACCAATAACTAGCTTCTACTTTTAACAAGAATGTTGCAAAAGCAGTCTTCTGGTCATCCCCTACCCTAGCGACATCAAACACCTTTTCTATCTCCATAATCTAGGTATGTGATTCTACTGGATTCATGGACCCATGGAATTCAGGTGGTCCAACCGCCTTAAAATCCTTAAATGTTGTACCTTGATTTTGAGGTTGATTCTGCAACGCTCCTGTCAATAAAGTTAATAGCTGTTGAACGGGGTTAGCATCAACATTGTCATTATTAGTTCCTTTAGTGGTTCTCTGTCGTGGTGGTTGACGTCTTGGAGGCATTTTCTATTAAAATATACACTCATTAGATTATTACTCAACTTCTTTAAGTATTTTCTACTTAACTTGCCTCCATAAAAGAAATAACCACATATCACATATCACTTTGAATAAAATAACAACTTTTATTTATTCATAATCTCTTTGAAAATATAAAACAATAGCATCACTGCTATTTACATTACTTTCCTGAACCTCAAAAGTTTCAGGATAACATCATCATTAACATATCCCATGGTTACATAACACTAGGGATTTACACATTATTTAACATTTTAGTAATCGCATACATTCCCTATGAGGTCCTACTAAGATACTCTACAGCCTTTCGACGCTCTTCTTCCAAAACCAGAACATTGTTCGGCGATCTAACACATACAATGGCAGAGTCTCGAACTGAATTGGATAACCCATGACCCGATCTTGAGCTCGATTGATCACGGTATTGAATACTTTATCCATCTCCTCCATCTTCATCCTCTTTGATTGTGTGTCTCTTACTGCTATCCCGGTTCGTTGATAAGCTTCTTCATATGCGTCTTCAGCTCTTATCCTCTTAGTAGCTTCTTCCTTCAGCTTGTTCTTCAGTTCTGTGATCACCTCGATTAGTTGTTCTTTCTCTCCTTCAGTGTGTACTAGCTTCTCCTCGACATTAGTTAGTCGTTCATCATGATCCTGGATCTCGTTGTCCTTCTGTATCATTCCAGTCTATTGTTCCGCCACTATTTCTTGCAACTCCTCGACAGTATCCTGAAGTTCCACATTTCGGTCGTAGACTTCATCATACATACGAGCAGCTATAGAGGTTAGTGGAGTCTCTTCCTCCTCGTCCTCGTCATCCTCATTCTCCTCGTCTTCAACCACTGTGACCAACGGGGCTGACTCCCGTGGCAGTAGTTGTTCCCAAACAACTTGAATGTCGCGAGGCACCTCCTCTATAGGCATCTTAGGTCCTTCCTCCCTAGTCTGACTAGATTCTTCGACATTAGTCATATTGACAACAAAATTTTAAGTTTTAATTATTAATCATTACTACTCGACACTCACGAGCACATAAGTTATAAACACATAAGCACATAAGTGTTTTATTACTTCCTTCTTAAAACTCGATAATAGTTAATCACCACTATCTTTTCAAAGGTTACTTCCTAAGGCTTTTTCCCCACCTAAGGTTCATAACCTAAAGCTTTGATACCAACTTGTGACACACCCAAATCTCGGTACTTCATTACCTCAAGATTCGGTGTACACTTAATCAAAACATTCATATCTAACTACCCAATCATAATAAAAATTGAATAATAAACCTTCCCTTAAGGGATTACATTAATAAAATCTCTGAGGTTATCTAACCTTTAATTACAATCATTCAAATGAGGAAATTAAATAAATACTTCATTACATCAATCAAATTAAAGGCTGATAAATAATTGTCAACATATTACAAGTCTTCAATACTTGTTCATGTTTCCCTTACCCTTACTGGTGCTAGGTACATCTACATTCTTATCCTTAGCTGTAATAGTTATATAAGCAAGAGTGAGCAAACAAAGCTCACTTGAAATAACAATGAATAAAATCTTACAACATTTGCCAACTAATAGGCTCAATAGAACTGAACAATTTATTCTATTAACATTCTAAAATATACAACTGAGGGTCTAATGACCACGAAACATGTCCACAGTTATAAGTAATCTTTCAACTTCAACTGTAATAGTCATAAGACTATAAGGACTCCACGTACTTAGGGGGATCAGCCCTTCGTACAATGTATTGTGCACAAACATTTCAACGCTAAGCGTAAACCTCTAATAAAAGATTTGTTCATCTCAGTATTTAGATTACAAGTCCGCACCAAAGTAGGTTTGGTTTGGATACATTTTAAGTTAATTTGGAATTCAACGAACATCAACTAAGGATTAGTTGAATAAAAGGGTAATCACATATGCTATGGAATAAATCATAAGTGAATTAATCATTGTATATAAAAGTTATGCTTTAGGAATAATCTAAGAGCATAAATATTGAATAACTATAACATACCTTGCTTTGAACAATATTAAGCCAAGGTTAATTAGAATTGAATGTTAAGCATGCATAACAAATAAGAATTTGAACAATAAAAGTTATTCAACATTAATATAACAGATTATATAAACTTGCATGCTAATTAACAAGTTAAAGACAAGAATAACTTGCTTAACATTAAAATAAGTTTTAGAAAACTTGCATTATCATAACAAACTAGATATAAGAGCTTGCGAAATTGTAATTGAATTAGAAACAATAACTTACTCAACGAAACAATGGATTTAGAAAACTTGCATAAACATAACAAACTAACTCAACAAAAGTATGAAGTTAGAAGACTTGCCTTGCGTATAAGCTATACTGAATTAACTTAAATCACAATACCCTATATATATGTCATCATGACATAATTAGTCACTACCACATTATATATATAACTAAGTACATTCATCATGTAAGATTTGATTTTTTTTATCATATAATCGAATTACACTAGTAACAAAACTAGTTAATCGTTGATAACATATTCATTCTTAGTTTAATACTATTAAAATCATAACTTAACAGTCTTACAATCAACACTTAACACTTTTTCAGACTTTGTGTAAATAAATTACATTGTCTGACCATTCTGCTAACTCAAGATCATGCATTGCGATTTACATTTGTGGGTATTCGTATTATTCTTGGGCTAACACAAAGCCAACGACGATTGGCGTTGCGGCATGGCGTCAAGGCCAAGAACTGTATGAAACTTACATCATTGGTCAGCAATAAGTACAATAACACCGACTTCAAATGACCGCTTCGGCGGCAAATAAGAACAAAAAAGCTAATTTGGCCTACAAGCTCCTTTCTAACAACTTAATTAACATGTAATACATACAGAGACTTCGTATTAAACATAATTTAAAGACTCTTAACATGTTTTTACTCATATAATAACATAAACATCAAATTTACAACACCCAATTTCACTGTTTTTGACAAAACTTCTCTTTTTGACATTTTTAATGAAAATCATCACTGTAACTTTGTTTTTCAATCAAAACAGTTAATTCAAAATATCATGTTTATATTTATTCATCCTCTTTCAAATTAAATATCTAATTTTTAAATTAAACAACTAATTAAACCCCAATTTTACTTTAAACTAAGCCATATTAATATATGTTCATATAAACTCACTTTAATATGGCTTCTTTCACAAAATACATACATACATGAATTAGTTGACTAATCACATATATAACTTATGAAACATAACTTATAGAAAACAATTTATCATACAAAACTATATACATAAGCAATTCATCTTCTACAAAGATTTTATAGAGAACTTTTGGAAGAAGAAGATAACTACAAATTTTAGAAAAATAGAAGCAAGATGATACCATAATTTAGAAGAAGATGATGGCTATCTTTGATTCTCAAGCTTCTTTTCCCAATTTCTTTCTAAAATCCTCTCTAGAATCCTCTCAAGTTCTCTCTCGATTTTCTTCTTTTCTTCTTTTTCTTTTTTCTGAGTCTTTCTTCTCTATTCTATCTTATGTAGTAAAATATAACGTATAATAGTAATAATATATATTAATTATATAATATAACTATAGAGATAACTGATATCAGTTATCTAAGTTTTTGAAAATCAAAAGTCATAAGGCTTGTTTGGTTAGCTAATTAAAATTAATGAATTAATCCTTATACCTTGTTTGGTAAAACACATTAAAAATAAAAACATAATATGCATTAAGTCTTGTTTGGCAAAATAGAATTAAACTCCTTTAATTTATTTTAATAACTCCTTTAAAGTAAGTTTATTTGTCACACTTCTATTTAATTAAATTTTGATATTCAATTTAATTAATTCTAATACTAATTTATTAAATTAGCTTAACACATAAATCAATACCACATAATTATAATTTCCTTTATAATTATAACTTTATTTAATCAACTAACACTTCATTTTAATTACAAATTCAATTTAAAATATAATAATTCATTTAATTATTATAAACTCTTTAACTTAATTATTAAATTAAATTAGAATATTATCTCATAACAATTAATTTTCTTAACTCCATAACTATTTACTTAACAAATAATTAACCAATCAAGTTAAATCAAATTAAATATTTATTCAACAATAAACACATCCATTAAATATTTATATAATTTATAAATATTTAAAATTCTGGAATGTTACAAGTAAACTTTTTGGAGTTGAAGCAGGAGAATATGTCGGTTGCAGAATATGCCGCCAAATTCAACAAACTAGCGAGATTTGCTCCGTATCAGGTGGACACTGAGGTACGAAAAGGCGCGAAGGTTTGGGAATGGACTAAAGCTAGGGATATATAGCAAGGTAGCTATATTGCAGATTAAGACATTTTCGGTCCTGTTGGAAAAAGCAATCATCATCGAAAGAGGAAGTGAAGATGTGTCAAGGTATCATCAAGAGAAGAAGAAAAAGACGAATGAAGGAGGTAGCAGTGGAGGAAGTAACTCTAATAAGCGTAAGTGGAAGGACAATACTGAATCTGGAGACAAGTCAGGAGATAATAAGAAGAGAGGTGAGTCATGTGCAAATTGCGGTAGAAAGCATCAGGGAGTATGTTTGAAGGGAAAAGATGTGTGTTTTAACTGTGGACAAGAGGGACACATCTTTCCAAATTGTCCAAGTCCAAAGAAGATAACAAGTTGTTTTTCACGTGGATCGCTAGAACATCAAATTCGTAACTGTCCAAAGAAGAATGCAGAAAGAGGAAGCAACAATAGAGGAAACATCAGTGGAACACTGGCGATCAAAGGTGTAACAACTCGATATTTTCTATATAATTAAACCAGAAATTTTGCATATAATTTTTTTTATTTTAAAGATGAGAATTTGTAAAACATAAAGCATAAGTATTTATGTGATAAATAAAAATATATTTATTACATGAATAATTATGAATAATTTTATTTAAGAATTATTGATTATTATAAAGCATATTCTTATAATAATTAATTTTATAGTAGAAATGTTTTTATTAATTATTTTCCATGAAATTATAATTATATATTATTTAAATAATATATGAAATGATTTTTGGAATTATTATAATAATTATTTATTTTATTATATGAATTTATGCTAGATTAATTAAGTTAATTATTTTAACTTAATTAATAATGTAAAATATGAAAGATAAATCGGATATGGAATCCAAACCCTAATTTTGGATTTTTTATCAAGGAATGAGAATAATATAATAAAATTATATTTTGATTTTTCAATCTTATAATTATGTACTGTATGTGTGTATGGAAAATGGTTGGTAAATTATAGTGTAGCATATTAAAACCCTATTTTATTATTTTGTTAACCCTAATTCAAAAAGTTAATTTCGACTTTACGAATTGTGTAAGTTGTTTGGTAATCGTGTTAATGTAAATAATTATAGGTATTATACTTAATTAGGTAAAATCCTAATTAAAATCTAGAAACCCTAATTAATCTTTAGAAAAACCCTAATTATAAAACCCTTTTCCGAAATGAGAAACCCTAATTTAAAACCTAAACGGGAGTTTGTGATCAGTCAGAAATTGTGTTAATGTGATTAATATCATGTATTGTAGGTTTTATTGCTAATTATGGAAAACCTAATTAGTAATTTAAAACCCTAATATCTAGACACCCTAATTTGGTAATTAGAAACCCTAATTGTAATTTGGTAACCCTAATTATCAAAATAGTAAACTGTGACGCCTCCAAAATTAGGTATACATCACCCATTCTGAGTCACCAGATACATGGTACAAAATTCAAATATAACTTCATTTATACAACTGTTGAACTGTCGTATAGAATACGACCACAGTTAACTATGAGTTTTAATACAAATGTATGTAACTCTCATGGTGCCTCGACCACAACCTTACAATGGTACTTTATATAAAAGTATAGTCAACAACTATTTTAGAAATTAAAATCTTTGGGAAGTGCTCAAGGAAACCTTCGTACATGGGAGGCCATGCGTCTAGGTTATAATAGATATCATATGTCCACAGAATTATCCTTGGTTGACCCAATAGACCCCAAAGAAAAATGAGAAGATTACTATCATCTTCTTTCCAATGGTGAGTCTTCTCTTGACATATAACTATCTCCACTGTCTCCAAGAGAATATTATATTTCAAATAAACTCCAAGATCATATAGGTAGTGCCCGTAGATATACTCTGTAAGTGGATACGCACAATCCTGTCTTATAATAACACGAGGTTGTATGTCATTAGACATCTTGTATGATAGTGGCAAAACACCCTTCCAAAGTTGGGTTCGCCTCACCCTATTTGATTCACCAAATATAACTACTAAATGATGTATAGAATACAACACATTTTTCTATACTATTTAGGGAGAACCTCCACAGCTAGAGACCACTGTTCTATTTCCCTGTTATCCCCGCTCGACCCGGTAACACTCTTACGGAAACACTCTTATTACTTGAAAGGAATTGTGAAGCAGAAAGGGTGAGCACAACTAGCCCAGTAAAGAATATCATGACTAAAGATAATTAAATTATCAATAGCTTTCATCAATAGTAAATCAGAGATTTAGAACATATGGTAGATGATAAAACTTTTCAACCATAGTTGCAGCGGAACGAGCAATCCATTAGAAGAGTCAAATAGACCATAAGGTCTATTACCCTCTCTATGTTAAAAGTCTACCAATAATGTTTTATCCCTGTAAAATAAATCAACAGTTCATGTCCACAATCATATGAATAACTCATAATCATAATTGTGGTTCTAAATTCCTCTTCGCAATCAGGACGAAGATAATTTTCATCACCTATCTTCACCTGAAACATCAAAAATCATGGATATACCAAATCAGAATTCCTGCTCATAATCATACTAATAAATTCATCTTTGCACTACGGCCAAATATATTCATTAACAATTCATCTTTGCACTACAAGCCAAAGACATACAACTGTATTTTAGAAGAGTCAAGTAGAGCATGGTATCTACTATCTTCTACAAATTAAAAAGTGTATAACCAATATTTTATCACTGAGACTCAGCTTAATAAATAATCCACATCATCGAATTATCCATCCACTACGGCCAAGGATATTCATTAGTATTACATCCATGAATTATCCATGCACTACAGCCAAAGATATTCATTATTACCACAACCATGAATTAATATTTCATCGCTGAGACTCAGCTCAATAATTAATCCACATCATCGAATCATCCCTGCACTACAGGCCAAGGATATTCATTAGTATCACGACCACAAATTATCCATGCACTACGGGCCAAAGATAATCGTGTTTTCATCAACGGTCCTTATCATGCCATAAAATAATTCATCTTTGCACCCTTGGCAGAAGAGAATCCATAGCCATAATCATACCAAAAATCGTCCCATCAATGCACTACGGACGATGAGGACTTTTTCCACATCATTTGTAACATTACGGTCCGATTATACCGAATAATCCCAGAGTCATAATCATACCAAGTCCATCTATGCACTACAGGCCACAGATGACTTTCAACATAATATAAACATGAGGATGATGATAATGACATAATAATTCAATAAAACAAGTTCAAGAATTAATTTTTTTCAAGAACCAATAACGTCCAAATTGTCAACATCATACTTCTTTGTAGAGTAAAATTCAAGAATGCTCAGAAGAATATTTCCATGAAAAGATACTGGATGAAGCGCAAATATCAAGGATATTCCACTTATTTCATGGAGTATAAAAGCCAAAACTTTTACCAACTGAGTATAATAGAATATATGAAACTGCAAATGGATTTTTCGCCGCATGTCAGTAATCCACTTGCATGCATCATTTCCACAATTTAATAAGGAATAAATACAAAGGATCATTCACCATGCATATGGTAATCTACATAGACAGGTTATTCCAACAGAATAATAAAGAATGGAATAACAGGAGGATTCACCGTGCGTGCGATAGATCGCATGCATGAGGTTATTCCCACAGAATAATAAATAATGGAACCGTGTCAGGCGTGTACGCACCGACAAGATATTCCAATGTAATAATAAAGATTTAAACCAGTCCGACGTAAAACGCATGCAGACGTGATATTCAACAGAATAATAAAGAAGGAACCAGTGTCCCATGCGTAAACGCACGAGACGAGGATGTTCCAACAGAATGATAAATAATGGAACCAATTCATGCGTAAAAGCACATCAGGATGTTCCAACAGAATAATAAAATGGAATAACGTAAGAATTTCACCAAGTATAGGGTAGCTCAGCGTATATAGGTTATTCCAATGAATAATAAAGAATGGAATAACGTAAGTTCTCTTCATGAATAAGAAAGGAAGAATACCCTTTTACGAGTACAACAAATAATATCCCTTACCGTAAAAAGAAGAGTATTTCTCTTTGGTAGGGCGAGGATATACTCGAAAAAAAACTTGTACTATGCTCAAAGCTTTCTTAAACTCTAAAGAAATACGCCAAGATTATAGAAGAAGAACTCTCTATAGTTTCTCTCTCTAGAGTTTCGAATTGATTAAGTAAGAAATAATGAAGGAATGAGCTTCTATTTATAGAAGAATTGATCGCATAGTAGCTAATTCATGAACGGTCCCGAGATTGATTTACTTTTAATCGATGATGTCCATATTTAAAGCAAAATCTTTTAAATAAAATATAATATATTCTATTTATAATCTTATAAAACGAACAACTTTATAAAAGTATTATGTTTTATATAAAAGATTTTACTATGCAAAAATACTATCGCAGCACTATGCAACACTATACGCAAATAAAATATAATATATTCTAATTATTGTCTAATAAAATAAATAACTTTATAAAAGTATTACATTTTATATAAAAAGATATTACTATGCAAAACACTATGCATAATAGAATATTATATATTCTATTTATAGTCTAATAAAACGAATAACTTTATAAAAGTATTCTATTTTATATAAAAAGCTTTTCTGTTTTATTACATTAATAATACTAATAAAACAAAACTGAGTGACTTCTTACGTAAGCATCAATAATCAATACTGTATGCTACTATGCAACCACGTGTATTACTGTACTTTTAACACCGGGTGTTTCAACAGTTAACGGTAAAACTTCCGTCGTTATTTTCATAAAAATAATTTTGTCGTTTTCTCAATCTGACAATAATTCTGTTGTGGGGTCCACCAATGATTGTACCGTCGTACGGATATTCCCCGACAAAAAAAAATATTCCCCGACACAATGAATATTCCCCGACACAACGAATATTTTATATCAACTTGCTTACTTTGCAAAAAAAATTCACATATTACCCTTAACTTTAAACTTTTATCAATTTAACTATTTACCAAAATAGGAAAAAAAATTGAATACTTTTATTTCATAAAATTCGGGGTCTCACATAAATCCTAATTATTTAATTAGTAAGGTTAATTATAATTAGTGATATTAAACCCTAATGTTCCTGTATAAAGTAATTAGAAAACTAATCTAATGTAGAAAACCCTAATTATAAATTTTAGAAACTAAAATTTTATTTTTTTTATTTTTTTTTATTTTTGTACAACCCTAATTGCTAGATCTTACAAATGCTATGTGCTAAACCTTAGGGTTTATACCTAAGGGTCAAACCCTAAGGGTTTGTCAAGATTACAAGAATGCCATTAAAATTCCAAGCCAATTGACCAAAATATCCTGTTGCATAATTGAAGCTTTCTTTAATATCTAGCAATAATTGGAGTGGGTGACCTAACATGTTGACTTAGTACAACTTAAATCTCTAGCAATCAGCTCTAGATCTCAGCCAAGTCCATTGTATACCATTATATATAAAGATTGGAGAGAGAAAAAAATCATTTGCTCACTTATTTTTGCCTAACTCTCAACCTTGAGCTTCTATCTCTAAAACCTCCGAAAATACAAAGTATTTCAGTCCCAAAACAAAGCCCCACGAACACCCTTAACAGATCATAAGCATAGAATCAAAGACTTGTTCATAAAGGTATAAACCCTAAACCTAAAATTTGACCATTGATCTGTTGTTAGATGTTAGATTTTTTGTGTTAAACATGTTATATATCGTGTATAAAGATTCTCTGGGTTGCTAGATGTTAGATCCATAACATCTAGAGGCTCGGATTTGAGATTTTGCAAAATCTGGAAAATATTTATTTTGTGGTCTGACAATGAATGTCAGTGGCTGTAGATCTCTGTATGTTTTTGATTTTTGATGTTTTAAAGTTGTAATATGTAGCTTGTTATATGTTCTTTAATCTGGAAGTGGAACCACTGTGATTACATGTCTCGATCGTAAGTTATTCTTGGTCAAAACCCGTTGACCGGGCATGACCAGAGGGAATCTAGGTAACCCAGAAAGTAGTTTGCAGCGTCTGACAAGTTTTGCTAAGCATTAAATCTGACAGTAATTTGATGTTCTGTTATGGATCTTAAGTCTAAGTTGTAGTATGTTATGTTAACTTTATATTCATGCTTTTATAACCTCTATATATTAAATACATTGGATTTAGTGGTTGGTTAAAGTAGGTAGCATGATCACGGATCCGGTTTTCTGGGCAACCCAGAAAACCTATGGACATGTGTTCTGACATGGTTTGACCGGAGATTTGAGGTTTATTCTGTTGATGTTTTGTGTTAGATCTCTTCATTTACATACTGACTACACACTGCAGCTTATAGATCATAAAAACAATATACGGATTGCAAGTTGTGGAGGCCCAATATGAGCAGTTGAGGCTGTTTCTTCATTTCTGGGTAACCCAGAAATGAAGAACAGCACTGACAGCTTGTTCAAGGCTCCAGATCTCACTTATGTTATGCTTGTTGGCCATGTTTGTTGTTGGTTATTGTAGTGTTGCATTAGTAATACACGATCTAAGTCATAGATTGGCCAGAAACATTTTGTCTTAAGAATTAATCACGGTCAAAGTAGCCTACTCGGTAACTGACTTGGTGTTCTGGGTTTTGAGGAAGAACATGAAGAACAACTATAGCGACGGTTTTGTCGCTATAGGTGGTCTTTAGCGACAGTTTCATTATAAAAATTATATTTTTATTAAATAAATAGAAAAAAATAGTTTTAAATTATTAAAAATACAAAATAAATTATTAAAAATAATTTTAAAGTCCAAAAATTAGTTTTTAATTATTTTGAATATATTTCATAAATATTTAATATTTTTGGAATATTAAAGGTATTTAATTTATTTAATTATAATATTAAATAAATTATTTGAAAATGATTTTAATACATGAAAAATCATTTAAAATTATATTATGATACAATAAAACATTTTAAGTTATTTTTGTGAGTTTTAATATTTTGTGATAAATTTCATTAATAAATTAATATTAATGATAATTAATTAATTTAATAAATATATTAAATAAATTATGAAATATAGAATTAATGATTTAAATATCATATAAAAATGATTTAAATGTTATAAAAATATTTAAAGTTATACAATATAACTTTTGATATTTTGTTATGAAAAGTATTAATATTTTAATATTAATGATATTAGATAACTATATTAAATAAATTAGTTTAAAAATGATTTTAATATTAGAAAAATCATTTTAAATGAAAATAAATAGTTCAAAATATTTTAAGTTATAAAATATAACTTTCGATATTTAAAGGTAAATTTTATTAATTATTTACTATTAATGATATAAGAATCATTTAATAAATATATTAAATAAATTAGTTTAAAATGATTTTAATATTATAAAATCATTTAAACTGAAAATAAAGTGTTTAAAGATATTTTAAGTTATAAAATATAACTTTTAATATTTAAAGGATAATTTCATTAATAATTTAATATTAATGATTATTAATTTAATATTAGTGATATTAAATTTATTTAATAATTATACTAAATAAATAGTTTTAAAATGGTTTTATTAATTTAAAAATCATTTAAAAAGGATATAAATCAATTAAAAATATTTTAAATTATAATTAAAGACTTTTAATATTTTGATAAATAATACATTAATACTTTAATATAAATGGTAATTATTTAAAATAATTTTAAATATTTTAAAATCATTTAAGGATAATATTAATACTTTAAAATAGTTTAAGTTATTATAAATAACTTTAATATTTTGTAAATGGTTTCATTAATAGTTTAATATTAATTAAATATTATTGATAATAGAATTGTTTAATATTTTAATCATTTAATAATGATTTCGGTGTTTGAAAATTCATGATAAATTATAATAAATGTTTTAAAATTTTTGTAAGTCATTTAAAAATAATATGACTGTTAATTACAATTATTAAACTTTAGGATAGAGTCTTAGACTCGATAATTACCCGATAAAGTCGTCGGTACACCGACATGTTTTAGAAATTGATCAGAACTTAGATAATTTAATTAGATATATGTTTGTTTGTGATCCAGTGACAGCTAAACCTATGTGCCAATGTGATTAGGTTATGTGCTGACTTCAATAAGCAATGTTATGTGTTGAGATATGTTGTTCTAATCAGTAAAATGATCTTATTACTAATAGGTTGTTATACAAAAGCTAAAACTAAGTTGCGAATTGTAAGCAGCGTACCCGACAAGTATATTACCTTTGCATTTCCTTTATGCAATGGATATGAGTAAGAAAGTTTCAGATTTATATTATTATTGTACTAGATTATTAACCATATTGTCGTACATATTATATTTGATCATTGTTTATCAACATGATATTATATTATATAACTCATATATATATTCTGTTCGTTAATTTTGAAATATGGTTATACAAGTGTCCTAACTTGGATAATCATTGTAGTTAAACACATATTGATATATATATATATATATATATATATATATATATATATATATATATATATATATATATATATATATATGTCATCTAAGCTATTTGATCAGCTAGACACATATTTAGAAATATCGTTGAATATGATAAAACCTTTTTGTATCCAATCAAATTGTTTTGGTTCGGATTCCAGACTAAGTATGAACTTCCCGATCAAGGAAAAACTTTTATGCGCCCAAGGCGTACAGAGTGAACGATAATATCGTTCTTGCATACAATATTGATCAATACAGGGCACATTAGGATGATCACACTCGCGCCCGTAAGTTATGACGATTTACAAATGACGTTCTACTAAATCTTATCAAAAATTTAAAACAATGTTCATAGTATGTCACCTAAACCCCATTTATAGTCAATACGTAGTTTAAAAAATTTGAGATATAATTGTTATATTATTATTATCGGATCAGTTTACTTCACAACTATTGAATCGTTGTATAAGTGATATATAAAGAAAACATTTAATTCTTATAGCTAAATATATTTATAATTATTATTACTTGCTGGGCACTCAAATGCTCATCCTTGCTTAATTTAAATGTTTTCAGCCAATCGTGATCAACCTGAAGGGTCATGCAGAAACAAAGGAATAGGAAATCAAACAGAATTAGATTTTGGATATTCTATGTAATAGTATGACTTTATTAAGATAATGATAACTATTAAGTATCATGTAAATGAATGTTTAAAGGTTGCGTACCTGGGAGTAGACTCTGATGCATATGTAAATTAAGTTTGATATTCATATTATTGTTATTATTATTAGTATTATTCCGCTCATAGAAATGGTATCGTGAAGTACCAAGTTTGGGTTTCAAGTACCCGGATTTGGGAGCTTTATAAAAGGACCTGCTCAGTCGGAAAGACCGACATCACGCACGTTCAACATGACGTTGCAAGATGCAGTAGCTGCCTAGGAGGTGGTGACGGGTAATGATTTAGTTGAGTAAATGAATTACGCGAGAAATATTAGGTAGATATAGATGTGAATGGTTTTCTTTTATAGATCCCAAGTCACAAGTTAGTATGTGAAACATAAATTAATATTGTGTTGATATAAATGAATTGATGATATAACTTTAAAAGATATTAGAGAGTAAGAAAGCGGTGATTCCGAGGACGGAATCCTTATAAGGTGGGGAGAATGTGAGAACCCAGAATTTCACATAATTCAAATTTTTCGAATAAATTTTAAAAAATAAGAAAAGAAAAAAGAAAGTACTTGAATCATATAAGTGTATATAATAATTAAGCTAGATAGTTAATTTATTAACTAATAAGTATACTTAATCATTTTCAAGGAAGAGTAATGAAAGTTTTGTAAGAAACTAACATAGCTTGAATGCTAGCCTTGATTATTAAATTAAAAGGATTTACAATCCTTAAGTAATTGATTATTGATATGAGTATGTATGTAACGACCCCAAAATTTATACAATTTAATTCTCGACTTCGGTCGTTAGCAATACATTCAACCTCTAATTTTACATCATTAAATGATAATACAACCATGGAAATTTGTAGAATAATTAAAATTTTCTATTACAAACTATTCTCGTTCCCAAAACCTTCAACCTTTACATCTAACTATTTCAGAATCATTTTAATACTACAAAATTTTACATCGCAAAACGATATTACAATTCATCATTAATACAATATTCAGAACCATAAACATGGGTCAAATAATAATAACACAACCAAAGTGTAGAAATCTTCAAGTATCACATCTGATTCATGTCTTTCAAGTAACACATAACTTTACCTTGAATCTTGAACCTACAAAAATGGTTATTTGCAAGGTTGAGCTCGACGGCCAAGCAAAATCTAACAGTTTTCATTCATCACGTAGCACATAATAACATGCTCAACATATATCTCATAAAAATTGGACTAACATAGCATACATACTACAGTTCATATAACAAGTATAAAGATTGAGTTCCTTACTCAATCAACATGCTTTACTCAATCAACATAGTCATAAATTGACTTTAACATATCATACATTTAACATATATATAACACATCATGCACTTTGCAATAAAGATTTAAAACAACTAATCACCAAGTTCAAATAGCAAATAGGAACTGAAAGACTTGCCTGATTTGTAGTTTATGAACTACGACTTAACTGCTTATCGCTTATCTGCACTTCGTGTATTCCTACACAGTTATATCATTATTCACATTAACTATTAGTCACATAGTAACGTATAGTAGCTATAATATAAACTTTACTCTACATCTCATAACCCTTCTTATTAATCAATACACTATGTATTAACATCCTTTTTCCAACATAACACTCATTTCTAGTTAAACTTGTTATTTCGATACAAGTCTTACATTATCATTTACTTTTCAGAAATTCCAAGTGTTGACTTCACAACACTTATCTAACATTCATTGTGTATACTAAGTTATCACATAACGCGTTTGTAACTTACTAATCATTCTCATACCTTTGAATTTATTAATTAAATATCACGGTTCTATTTTAACCTTCTTACTACATGTGTGATACATTAACATAACCTTAGACCAAGTGGTAATACTACCCAAAATCTGCAGCAGCAACATAAGTCTCTGCCTCATATCAGTATATGGCGCAGAGGCGTAGTTTTTAGCCTTGGCACCAGCGTAGCTGCGCTGGTGCGTAGACAGAACTAGAAAGGTTGTGAACAGTAGCCGACTTTAGCCTAACTAACACGAATTTTACCCACAAAATAGTGAAATTAACATATACAATTGATATAGAACTATCACAAACATGTTTGCTAACATATTCCCCAACATAGAATAATTTATCAACAATTATACTAGTTTAATTTCCTAAAACTCTATATTTTCATATAAAACTTTACTTTTGAGTTCCTTAAATAAAAATTATCAATGTAATCTCAATTCTTCACCAAATAACTTCTTTCAAATTACGTTTTCCTCATTTCTTAATGAACTAGCATAAACAAGCCTCAATTTACAGTTTATTATACTAATTGACCATCATAATTGGTACTTTCATAAGCTAAAAGCAAAAATATACACTGTCAACACTTTTCTTTCTTTTTGAACGAAATTAACATAATAATCATTGTCTAAATACTAGTTCTAGCATCACAACACATATAACCGCCATAATTCAGTTACATAACAACAATTTGAAAGAAATAGAATTTACAGAACTTAAAACTTCATGCCGTAAAAACCCATATATATATACATATATATACATACATATATATATATATATATATATATATATATATAAAATAAGATTAGGGAAAATACCTTCAAACTTGCTAAGATAATCCTTGCCAATCAACTGAAATTGCTTTGGAAATTCTAAGGTTTTCTCTAAAAATTCTCTCAATGCTCTCTGTATTTTCTTCTCTTACTCAGTATCACGTAAAGCCAACTAATTCTCAAGTGCCAACATAAAAAAAACTGATAGGCGTATACTTATTATAACATCAGTTACAAATATAATGCTTAGGTTATACTTACATTTTATTTATTATTTAATTTATTTTATTTATAATTAAAAAATCCAAAATTCAAAAGTCATAAAGCTTTGTTTGGCAAAACCCTTTAAATATTAAAGACTTTATATTTTAAGCCTTGTTTGGCAAAAACTAAATTAAACTCCATTAATTTATTCTAAGAAACAATTTAGTTTATAATTTAGAATCACATATTATTTATTTGGATTTCCATATCCAATAATAATCAAATAAATTAATTACACACACTATATTTAAAATAAATATTCTACTTAAACAAATATCACAAAATTATAATCTCATTATAATTTTTATTTAATAACTTATCATACCATCTTAAATTATTAAATTAAAACAACCATATAACATCTCATGTTATATTCCAACTCTCTAAATTATTAATTAATTTATTTAATATTATCTAGTCATACCATCATAAATTATTAAATTAAAACAACCATATAACATCTCATGTTATATTACAACTCTCTAAAGTATAAATTAATTTAATTTAGAATATTATCTAGTCATAAATATTTACTAATAATAACCACATCAATAAAATATTTATTTCATTTAATAAATATTTTAAATTACAATTACTAAAATCTTGGATTGTCACATTCTTCCCTCCTTATAAAGATTTTGTCCCCAGAATCGAAAATACAGATTAAACAAATAACTCAGGGTATTATTAAACCTCACTTTCCCAATATATGAATATATATTTCTCTTCACACCAGATCACATATTTCAAAATATACAGCACATACATATACATACTCAAACTCAAAACACCTCGTAATAAGATTTTTAATTATTAAATTCCTATTTTATTAACTTATAAAAATTCGGGTTGTCACATCCTCCCCCCTAATAAGGATTCCGTCCTCGGAATCAAAGAAACCTTCCTTACTCAATTTTTACCAAATCTCTTTTCAAAATTTATCGTTGAATATATTCAACACATTACCTTAATACATGTTTTATATATTATCACTACCACCATTCTTCATAATAAATTATTATAATTTTTATTTCATAAACTTTACTTATACTCAATTATATTTTGAGTATTAGATATTCTTTAACCCATTAATTTTCTTTTCTAAGAATCGTTATCATAAACACTCGGGATATTCCATTCACCCATTCTTCTAAGAATTTCGTCCTCAAAATTTTATTAATCTTTGTTCATTCATTCGATCTATGAAAATAGATTTTACGTTAATACTTTATTCTTTCATTGGGTTCTATAACCACTTCATTCTCTAAGGATCTTTCTAAGAGCGTCATATCCCTCACCTCTTCCTCTTCTAAGAGTTTCACATTTCTCTTCTTTTTTGGAATTTCATTTTTTTTCTTGAAATTATTATGTTTTGCTTAATTTTCTCATCCTTTCCACTTTCACCTTTCAGAATAATAAGAATCTTCCACAATTGCTCAATAATTGGGAAGCAGTATGAATAACTAGAATTTAAAAGATTCCAAATCATGCCGAGGGGTCACAAGACCGTGAACTCTTCTCTAGGTTTACTAGTGCTTCAACTCAATCCTTCACACTGCAAACCAGAGTGTTTATCAATCACAAAGACTGAAAACACTCTCCACATGTACACAAGGTGGTCAGCCTATTATACCACAACGTTGGGCCGCAACGTAGTGTTTTGTAACGACTATATGCGTTACGCTCGGAACCATTGTCCCTGAAAACATGTCCCCTTATAGGGTTGTTCACCTCAGCTTTTTAACATCTGAATCCGTACCAAAACAATTTGGTTTGGCATAACTTTTCAATAAACGCTTGAATTTCATGAACATCTTTCAATAATCGTCTAGCTGAATCAAATAGCATAGACTTCTACAACAATTCAAACATCAATCGAAATATACATATACACACACACACATATGTATATATATTATCATATCTTAAAGAAACCTCAAAAATCCTTTTTATGACGTCATGATACCGCACTGTATTTACAGTCTATTTGAGGATTCCGTCATTTGGTGATTTTGTCATACTACATCATACCATAGTGGGCTGACGATCCTTAGATCACATCCAACACTAAGTAATATTGCATTGATGTCTCCATCATTTTTATCATCTCTGCATAAGGTTCCATGATGCATTGATGATATATAAAATACATTTTGATATATTTCAAATAATTTTTGTCTAGCCGAAGCAATTAGCATAGACATACGAATAACGGTATTGTTTTTAAACCTCATTGGTTCCATCATTTGATCCAATGTTTTTCAAGAAAATAGTGCAAACATCAGTACGAAGTCAATAAATTTCGAAAGTCTAGCATAGTTAGTAGATTTAAAATATCTAATTTTTTCTATCAATTTCAATCTTTTACTCAATTACCTCATTACTAACTAATTCTTTTTGTTTCTAGCACCACCAATACTCTTATAGTAAATATTCTTGTATTTCAACTTACAATCTTCCTATACCCCCAGTATAGTTCATCAAACTTACCGCACATTGGAAGTTCAGGAACTTGCCACAATAATATGAGTTTAAGAACTTATCCTAGTTAGACCATAGGCGTCCATTCGCTGAGGGGTTCAAAACATACCATATTATTATGAGTCACGAACTTACTATGTACATTAGTTTTAAGAACCGCACCTAATCCTAATATTATCTGACTAAACTTAATAGTTTCTAACTATCAAACATACACATGAGAAAAGAATCACCTTTTTGCCACATATACATTGATAGCGCGACACCAACATTCCAATGATTATCAATATGATAAACTGAGAGCAAGCACAAAACCCTCGCCCATACAAAGATTTGTACAACTCAGCCATCACATGAGTCCTCAATTGAAATCCCACCTAACTCTATCTTACTCTTAACTTACTCTTTGCTCGATACGAATTCCTCGTATCACATCATCTATAACTCCTCGTGAGTTATCTCGTACTATTTCATAGTACTCCATCTTCATAGCATTAAGCTATAATTATTCAAACATTACAGACCATCTTTCTTCTATAACTTAAACAGATCACGCCGTGATCTGTTTCTATAATCATATCCCTTAAAATTATTTTCTTAACTCGTGATCGTTTTATTTTACGATCCCCTTTCTTTTCTTTCATTTACGACATTATTCGTTATCTTGGCTATTGGAGTTACGTAACTCCCATTTCTTATATACATATCTCTTCAAGATTCTTCTTTGAATCTTTTTGTTTATATAACAATTCATGCTTTAAGAATTTCCAACTTCATTTATATTGCTCAACATTTCATTCGAGTTCCACATTTTCATCATACGTATCAATTCTACACTTGGTATACATCGAGTCTCTAATAGTTTTAATATGGTAAGCTGAGTGGTTTCCAACAAACAACCAATAAACTAGGTTCCGAGTTGCTAGTTCGTATATACCTCCGCTCTATGAAGGAATCGTTTAGCCCAGATACCATACATCAACTACTAAAGAGTACAACTGTACCATACTTAACTATAACTTTTATTCTTAACTTCTTTACCATTCTCTTCTTATAGACATTGTCTATTTATTATCAACTTACATTCTTATTATTGGAGTTGGGTAACCCCATAAATCTGTGAGATTCTTCTTTGAATCCTCTCACGCATGTTTTAATCCCTTCTCTATACGTTTCTTAAGTTACTTCTTATTGTTCAAACTCTATCTGAGCTTATTCTTTCATTATCTTCACATCTCTTCTCTAAGGTTATAGCCTACGGTAGTCCTACCTAAGGTTTATAACCTACAACTTTGATACCAACTGTAACGACCCCAAAATTTATACAATTTAATTCTCAACTTTGGTCGTTAGCAATACATTCAACCTCTAATTTTACATCATTAAATGATAATACAACCATTGAAATTTGCAGAATAATTAAAATTTTCTATTACAAACTATTCTCGTTCCCAAAACCTTCAACCTTTACATCTAACTATTTCAGAATCATTTTAATACTACAAAAGTTTACATCACAAAACGATGTTATAATTCATCATTAATACAGTATTCGGAACCTTAAACATGGTTCAAATAATAATAACACAACCAAAGTGTAGAAATCTACAAGTATCGCATCTGATTCATGTCTTTCAAGTAACACATAACTTTACCTTAAATCTTGAACCTGTAAAAATGGTTATTTGCAAGGTTGAGCTCGACAAGCCCAACAAAATCTAACAGTGTGCATGAATCACGTAGCACATAATAATATGCTCCACATATATCTCATAAACATTGGACTAACATAACATACATACTAAAGTTCATATAACAAGTATAAAGATTGAGTTCCTTAATCAATCAGCATGCTTTACTCAATCAACATAGTCATAAGTTGACTTTAACATATCATACATTTAACTTATATATAACACATCATGCTCTTTGCAATAAAGATTTAAAATAACTAATCACCAAGTTCACATAACAAATAAGAACTGAAAGACTTGACTGATTCGTAGTTTATGAACTACGACTTAACTGCTTATCGCTTATCTGCACTTCGTGTATTCCTACACAGTTATATCATTATTAACATTACCTATTAGTCATATAGTAACGCATAGTAGCTATAATGTAAACTTTACTCTACATCTCATAACCCTTCTTATTAATCAATACACAATGTACTAACATCCTTTTTCCAACATAAAACTTATTTCTAGTTAAACTTGTTATTTCGGTACAATTCTTACATTACCATTTACTTTTCAGAAATTCCAATTGTTGACTTCACAACACTTATTTAACATTCATTGTGTATACTAAGTTATCATATAACGCATTTGTAACTTACTAATCATTGTCATAACTTTGAATTTATCAATTAAATATCACGGTTCTGTTTTAACCTTCTTACTACATGTGTGACACATTAACATAACTTTAGACCAAGTGGTAATATTCTTCGAAAATCTGCAGCAATTTGCAGTAAGTCTCTCTTTATATCAAATAGTATGGCGCAATTGCTTATACACAAATAAGAAATTGCATAATTTTAGCCTTGGCATTCAAAGATATGCTACTGGTGCGCAGACAGAACCAGAAAGGTTGTGAACAGTAACCGACTTTAGCCCAACTAACACAAATTTCATCCACAAAATAGTGAAATTAACATATACAAGTGATATAGAACTATCACAAACATGTTTGCCAACATATTCCCCAACATAGAACAATTTATCAACAATTATACTAGTTTAATTTCCTCAAATTCCATATTTTCATATAAAACTTCATTTTTGAGTTCCTTAAATAAAAATTATCACTGTAATCTCAATTCTTCACCAAATCACTTTGTTCAAACTACGTTTTTCTCGTTTCTTAATGAACTATCATAAACAAGCCTCAATTTATAGTTTATTATACTAATTGACCATCATAATTGGTACTGTGACAACCCGAGAATTTAGAAAATTTTTAAAATTTTTATTAATTGATTTAAGGTTCAAAATTAGAACCTGGACAGAAAATTAGTGTATGCGTTTGATATTTTTGAGATAGAATTTTGAGGATTTCAAAATTCTGTGAAGGATTTAAGTGAATTATTCATGATTAAGGGAATAATCGTTTATGTTCTGTGAATATGGTTATGTATGTGTACAGTATGTGATTAAGGGTCAAGGGTTGACCAGATAAACGATATCTGTAATAAAACCTAATTATATATTAAGAACGTCAACGTTCGGTTAGAAAACCCTAACGATTAACAAGAAACCCTAGAAACTGATTCTGGAAACCCTAACTTCAGTTCCGGGAATTCAAAACCCTAATTCGATGTATGAAACCCTAATCTGGGAATTCAAATGATTATTATATTGCTTAAGTGCTATTAATTAATATATTAATTAGGGTAAAGCTTAATTAATTAGCAAACCCTAATTTTAAATTTAGAAAACCCTAACTTCGGGATTTGAAACCCTAATTTATAATTAGGAAAAACAAAAGTGTTAATTTAATAATTTTAATGTTAATTAGGAAATATTAATCCTAAATTTTCAAGTTATGAGTAATTAAAAACTTTAATCTAATTACGAAATCTAATTTTAAATTAGAAAATTATTTTCTATTAGAAACTCTAATTAGTGGTTTATAAACCCTAATGATTAATTTTGACCATAATTGCTTAATTAGCAATTTTAATTAGGAAATACTTATCCTAATTAGCAAGATTTAATTTATGATTAATAAATTTTAATATAATTAGTAAATCCTAATTATAATTTTAGAAATATTAATTTTCTATTTTTAAAACCTAAATTAGAAATTTTAGAAAATTAAATTGCAAACCCTAAGGGTTTCAAACCCTACACCCTAACCCAAACCCTAAACCCAAAGGGTTTGGCCATTTACTAGAATGCCATTAAAATTAAAATAAAAAAGACTAAAATGTCGTTTAGTACATTATTGAGGGTAACTTGCAATCTTGACAATATATGGAGTGGTTGAGCAACTACATCAATCCCATATGACCTAAATTAATATACTTCAGCAGCTAGCTCAGCCAATTGATTGCATTATATCACAATATATAGATTAAAAGAGAGAGAAATGGCCACTTACATTTTTATTTCTCTCCAAGACCTTCTCTCTCTAAAATCCGAAAATGTAGAGTGAGAAAGTGAGATAAGATAAGACATGATCAGTCCATAACTATCAAATATCAGATCATCAAGGATCAGAATCAAAATCAAAGTTACAAAAGGTATAAGAACCCTAATTTTTAAAATCTTTTGATTTGATGTTAAAAGTTGAAATTGGTTGGTTAGAAATGTGTTAGAGGGTGTTTTTGAGTGATCTGGGCTGTTGGATCATGGATCCATAACATCTAGAGGCACGAAAATCATGTTTTTAAAACTGGTCAAGTACCCTAATTTTGTTGTCTGACAAGCCAATGTCAGTGCCTATAGATCCGTGTGTGTTAGTCATTTTTTGTGTTTTATGTTTTGGATCTATTCTATGCCATTTGGACTACCATCTGGAACTGGAATCATGGACATACCATGTCTTGATCGTCAAATATGGGCAGTTAAAAGGCGTTGACCGTTCACGTAAATGGAGTTCTGGGCAGCCTAGAATCCCCAGAAACCTCTAACAACGTTTTATGAGACTTCGATCTTGCCGTATGTTAGAGTTTTGGTGATGTTGTTGTTTGATCTTTATAGTCTGGTATAATGAGTACACAATGAAGCCTTTAGTTCACCCATAATACAAATATAATCAAAGATATTGTTAGTCAAAGTACCGTTGACCTACTCGCCGGATGAAGAATCTGGGTAACCCAGATCTTCAAGAACCAGTTCTCTGACAACAGTTTGACCAGATCAGATCTTTCGTTTGTTTTGATGTTAGACTGATTTAAGCTTGTATACATGTACTTTGACATGTGTTCTACTCGATCGAATCATTAGATTACATAAACAAGACCTAGATGCCAAGTTATAAAGCTTCAAAGTACCAAGGTCGAGCTGTTCTTCATTTCTTGGAAAACCAAAAATGAAGAACAACCACTGACAAGAATGGGGAGGCTTAGATCTCTCTGTGATTTATAAGTTATGGCCGTGAATGTTGCATTATCTTGTAGTATTACATTTATACTACGTGATTAATATCATTAACCGCCCAAAAAACATTAGGATCATAGATTAAAATCTGGTCAAACCGAGCCCCTTAGTGACTGACAAGAAATCTGGGTTTGATGAAGAACATGCCCAATAACACCATTAGGGACGGTTTTGTCGCCTATGGTACCTTTAGCGACACTTAATTACGAAAATTAATATTTTTAATTAAATATATCGAATAAAATGGTTTTTAATTATTAAAAATACTAAATAAATTCTGAAAAATTATTTTAAAATCTGAAAAATAGTTTTTAATTATTTTGAGTATATTTCATAAATATTTAATATTTTTGGAATATAAATGGAATTTAATTTATTTAATTATAATAATAAATAAATTATTTAAAAATGATTTAAATACATGAAAAATCATGAAAAATAATATTATGTTATAATAAAATATTTTAAGTTATTTTCAAAGTGACTTTTAATATTTTAGGATGAATTTCATTAATTAATTAATATTAATGATAATTAATTTATTTAATAAATATATTAAATAAATTATAGAAAAATAGAATTAATGATTTATAAATCATATAAAAATGATTTAAGTGTTATTATAAAAATATTTTAAGTTATAAAATATAACTTTTGATATTTTGTCATGAAAATATTAATATTTTAATATTAATAGCAATTAATCTGATAATGAATTTAATTGTTTAAAAATCATATAAATATGATTTTAAAGTATTAAAATATTTTGAAATATTATAAATATATTATAATATTATGTGATGATTTTCATTAATATTTGGTATTAAATAAATATTAATGATAATGGAATTACGAGGTATTTAATTTATTTAAATACAATTTAATGATTGAAAATACATGATAAATGATAATAATTATTTAAAAATTATTACGAACATATGAAAAATATTTCGACTGTTAATAAAATTATCTAAGATAATTGTTAACTGTTAAGTTAGAATTTAATTGAACTTAGACTCGATAAAAGTCTGACTAAGGCTGTCTGGACGTTAGAATTTGTGTCGGTTTCAAGTCAGACTGAAATAGTTTGACCTGATACTAAGTCTTATGTGTATTGTAGACTAATAGGATTATGTGTTATGTGTTTAGGTTATTCTATGTATGTCTATATATATAATAATATTATATTGTGATGATATTATTCTAATATTGGAGATCTATATTACTAATATTAGTTCTTCGGATAAGGCGATATAAATTGCGTAGCGGTAATCAACGGTTCAGGCAAGTTTATTTTACTTAACTCTACTAAGAGTTGTTTCATTTGGATAAGCTTATGGTTAATCATTGTTGGTTTCCATGAATTGTACTCTGTACATATTGCATGTATAAGTCAGGTATGAAAGGCTGATCACCTTCATTACCAGTTGGTTCAGATATATTTGTTCATGTATAATACTTGTTCAGTCATAAATTTGTTCCTGCTAGTTCAAAATTATATTGTTGAATTATAGCCAGCTTATTATTCAGACTCTTTCATTAATAATATATCGTTATATTATTGAACTTAAACTTGCTGGGAAATCTTTATGCTCACCTTTGCTATATCATGATAAAACATTGCAGATTAAGACGAATGCGTCGGATACAAGGAAAGGTTAAAGAAAGTTCCAGCTTAAAGTTAATGTGCGCGATTAGTTTTGTAATAGTTGTATAATAATAATGTTATGTGTTAAATAAGTTATGATTGGTGTATTAAGTTAAGGTTACTCGATTCTGGGGAAATGTGTGTAAAGTTATTGTATAAACATTTTATGTTTATATCTTCCGCAAAATTAGTAATAGTGATAGAATGATCGAACCGGATCCATGGTGATTCGGGACCTCGGATTCGGGGCCCTCACAACAGTATCGAGTCATTGGTTATGAACCTTAGGTAGGAATACCGAGACTAATAACCACAGTGATTAGGATAAGTACTAACTCAAATAGAGTTAGTTGGTCGGTAAGATTCAAAGACGAATCTCGGCGAGTTATAAAAATACAGAGTTCCTTAACTCTGATAATAAAGTTGAACAGTAGTGGTGAATAGATAGAGTCTAAAAGACTAAAAGTACAGTGATAGTAAATCGTAAAATAAAATGATCAAGACATAGAAATGAATCGTAATATATACGATGAGATCACCCCGTGATCTGATAAGGTTATAGTATGGAGAAGTATCAAGCGAATGATTGAAAAGTTAATAGCAAGATTGTTGGGTGTCAGTTGTACTATGAATTGGTACAGATTCAGGAAAGGATTATGAATACGAGTTAAATAAAATTCGTATTGAGAAGGGTGTTAGTGTTAGGTGGGGATTCAATTGAGGATTCATGTCGGCAGCTGAGTTGTATGATTCCTTGTGTGGGCGGAGAATTGTACTTGGTGTAACAACTACTTAGCTCTGACAATGATAATCATTGAAATGTTTGTGTCGCGCTATTCGTTATATGCATGTTAAGAGGGTGATTTCTTTCTCATGTGTAGAAAATATAGATAGGTCCTAGGTAGAGGATATAAGGTTAAGAACGAGTTCTTAAAACTCATACTTATGTGACATTCTTGATTCATAGTTATATGAAATATTTATGAACCCCTCAGCGAATGGACGCCAAAGGTCTGTCTAGGAAAGTTCTTAAACTCATATGATTGTGGCAATTTATGGACTCATAAGTGTGGTTTTACGAACTGGGTATATTTGTGTGTAAATGGAGTATTAAGGATAATAAGAATAGATAGACTGTTTAATCAAATGATTATTAGTGAAGAAATAAGTTTTCCGAAACTCCTAGCTATGCTAGACTCCAAAATTTTGTCATCAAGCTAAATACGCACTATGTGCTTTTGAAAAGAAAAATTAAAATAAAATATAGACTCGTAATCATTTTTGAAACGGTTTAAAGTATAGTCTATGCTACTTATTTCAGCTAGACGCAAATGATTTGAAATATCAAAATATATTTTATTTATCACTCATGTACCATGTAACCTGCTGCAGAGATGATAAAAAAGTGATGGAGTTGTAAATACATGAATACTTAGTGTGAATTTGATCTAAAATCGTTGTTCCACTATGGTATGATGTGTTATGACAAAGTCATACAATGACGGCATCCTCAAATGGACTGTTAATATAGTACGACATCATGACGTCATTCTCGAAAATATTTTCAAAAATTTTAATTTGCCAACGGGGTTTGGATACACCTAAATAATTCGATTGAATTGAATTATTGATATGAGTCTATGCTATTCGATTCAGCTAGACTAACGTTTATGAAAACTCTAAGTGTTCATTGAAAGAAATTTCCCGACCCAAATTATTTTGGTGCGGAATCATATGATAAGACTGAGGTGGACTATGTTGTTTGGATAAATAATCCAATCAAGTAGCGTAAAAATTCGCTATACATGATTAATACGTTATGCATGACGTAAGAGTACGATAGGTTGATCACCTAAAGTACTAGCAACGGTAGTTTACCTTCTTTGTGATTATAAACATACCAAGTAATGTATTGTTTTGCGGTATGATCAATACCGTTAAAACTATGTGTTCATGGTCTATATCACCCCTCAACACAATTTGAAAAATTTTACTCTTGTGAGTGGTGTATTGGGTAGCAAACGAATGTATTTGAATGGTGTAAGCAATATGGTGTCAGTTGTAAGGTAAATTTCGGGGACGAAATTTTTAGAAGAAAGGGTGAATGTGACAACCCGAGAATTTAGAACATTTTTAAAATTTTTATTAATTGATTTAAGGTTCAAAATTAGAACCTAGACATAAAATTAGTGTATGCGTTTGATATTTTTGAGATAGAATTTTGAGGATTTCAAAATTCTGTGAAGGATTTAATTGAATTATTCAAGATTAAGGGAATAAGCGTTTATGTTCTATGAATATGGTTATGTATGTGTACAGTATGTGGTTAAGGGTTAAGGGTTGACCAGATAAACGATATTTGTAACAAACCCTAATTTTATATTAAGAACGTCAACGTTAGGTTAGAAAACCCTAACGATTAACAAGAAATCCTAGAAACCGGTTATTGAAATCCTAACATTAGTTCCGAAAATTCAAAACCCTAATTCGATGTATGAAACCTTAATCTGGGAATTTAAATGATTATTATATTGCTTAAGTGCTATTAATTAATATATTAATTAGGGTAAAACTTAATTAATTAGCAAATCCTAATTTCAAATTTAGAAAACCCTAACTTCGGGATTTGAAACCCTAATTTATAATTAGGGAAAACGAAAGTATTAATTTAATAATTTTAATGTTAATTAGAAAATATTAATCCTAAATTTTCAAGTTATGAGTAATTAGAAAATCTTAATCTAATTACTTAAATCTAATTTTTAAATTAGAAAATTATTTTTCTATTAAAAACCCTAATTAGTGGTTTATAAACCCTAATGATTAATTTTGACCATAATTGCTTAATTAGCAATTTTAATTAGGAAATACTTATCCTAATTAGCAAGATTTAATTTATGATTAAGAAATTTTAATATAATTAGTAAATCCTAATTATAAATTTAGAAATATTAATTTTCTATTTTTAAAACCTAAATTGGAAATTTTAAAAAATTAAATTGCAAACCCTAAGGGTTTCAAACCCTAAACCCTAAGGTTTTCCAAATCCTAAACCTTAACCCAAACCCTAAACCCTAAGGGTTTGGCCATTTACTAGAATGCCATTAAAATTAAAATGAAAAAGACTAAAATGCCCTTTAGTGCATTATTGAGGGTAACTTGCAATCTTGACAATATATGGAGTGGTTGAGCAACTACATCAACCCCATGTGACCTAAATTAATATATTTCAGCAGCTAGCTCAGCCAATTGATTACATTATATCAAAATATATAGATTAAAAGAGAGAGAAATGGCCACTTACATTTTTATTTCTCTCCAAGACCTTCTCTCTCTAAAATCCAAAAATGTAGAGTGAGAAAGTTAGATAAGATAAGACATGATCAGTCCATAACTATCAAATATCAGATCATCAAGGATCAGAATCAGAATAAAAGCTTCAAAAGGTATAAGAACCTTAATTTTTAAAATCTTTTGATTTGATGCTAAAAGTTGAAATTGGTTGGTTAGAAATGTGTTAGAGGGTGTTTTTGAGTGATCTGAGTTGTTGGATCATGGATTCATAACATCTAGAGGCACGAAAATCAAGTTTTTAAAATTGGTCAAGAACCCTAATTTTGTTGTCTGACAAGCCAATGTCAGTGCTTATAGATCCGTGTGTGTTAGTTGTTTTCTGTGTTTTATGTTTTTGATCTATTCTATGCCATGTGGACTACCATCTGGAATTGGAATCCTGGACATACCATGTCTAGATCGCCAAATATGGTAGGCATGCACAACAAAGCCACTTTAATTTGTTCCGGCTCGGGCCTCGCCAGTTCCTTGGGCTTTGACCAAAGCTAGGCCAGTAGTTGACTTTTTGCCTCCAGCCAAAGCCGCACCAGTGCCTCGTCACTGGTCATTTGCTCTGCTAGGCTCTGCAGTTGCGAGCGAAGCAGCACCGTGCCTCGACCCAAGACCGAGCCAGCCCAGCAGTGACGCCCCAAAATAGGTATATACATCACCCATCTTGGGTAGTCGATACATGGTATGTAATTTAAATACAACTTACTAATATAACTGCCGTGGTAATAATACTCGACATAAACCGTGAGTTTGAATACAAATATTGTCTACTAGATATTATACAAACTCAAAAGGAGTCCTCATTACAATTATTATCACACTATTTCACGTAATAGTGAGGACTACTAATGCTATCCTCTCGACCATTACTCCGCTCCCCGACTCGCTCCAAATATATTCTCATTTCCTCAAGAGAACAAAGAAAGAAAGGGTGAGCTCAACTAGCTCAAGAAGAAATATTATGACTAAGATAATGCGTAATAAATTATCATTAGCCTACAAATGTTGTTAAACCGATAAAATATAATGAACATCAAGTTGAACTACAAATGAACCAAAGAATCCATTAAAAGAGTCAAGTAGAAAATAAAATGTACTATCTTTAATGATTTAAAAGGTTTTTCATCATCATTATAAATTTAGAGACTCAAATTTTTAATAAATATTCCACATCATCGAATCACCCCGCACTACTACCAAGGATATTCTTTAGTATCACGACCACAATTATTCATGCACTACGGGCCAAGAATAGTTGTGTATTCATTAATGGTCATGAGCATGCCAACAACTGTCCATCAATGCACTACGGGCCTCTGAGGATTTTTACCACATCATTTGTAACATTACGGTCATGATTACACCGAATAGTCTCTGGTCGTAATCATACCAAGTCCATCTATGCACTACAGGCCACAAATGACTTTCAACATAATATAAACATGAGGATGATGACAATGATATAAGAATTCAATAAAACAAGTTCAAGAATTAATTTATCTAGGAACCAATAACATCCAAATCACAACATGATACTGCTTTGTAGAGTAAAAATTCAAGAATATCGAGAAGAATATTTCCATGAAAGGATACTGGATGAAGCGCAAATATCAAGAATATTCCACTAATTTCATGGAGTATAGAAGTCAAAGTTTTAACCAACTGGGTATAATAAAGAATGGAATAACAAAAGAAATCACCATGCATGCGATAGACCACACAGCAAAAGTTATTCCAATGTAATAATAAATAACGGAACCAGTCCAACAGTAAAACGCATGCATGTGATATTCCAATGTAATAATAAAGAATGGAACCAGTCCGACGTAAAACACATGCATGTGATGTTTCAATGTAATAATAATAAAGATTTTAACCAAGTCCTATAAAAAACACACAGATGTGATATTCCAATGTAATAATAATAAGATTTTAACCAGTGTCCTGTAAAACACATGCACAAGATGTTCCAATGAATAATAGAAGAATGTCACCAAGTATAGGGTAGACCAGTGTATACAAAGTTATTCCAATGTAATAATAAGCAATGGAATAACAATGCTTCTTTCATGAATAAGAAAGAATAACACCCCTTATCGGTACAACAAATAATATTCCCTACCTTAGAAGAACCAATATTGGCAAAGTGAAGTAGCGAAATACTTTTCTTCTTTCTCTATAATTTCTCTCTAGAGTTTCAAAGAATTAAGTAAGAAATAATGAAGGAATGAGCTTTCTATTTATAGAAAAAGCGAGGGTGGCTCTTGGTCTTAACGAAGGGTCAAAATGACTCTTGTAATATCAAGAGACAACTACTATTTCTATGAAGGGGTAATTAACCCTTAGAACAATCAAGAGGCGAGTTAACTCTTGGTAATATGAAGGGACAACTACTATTTGCGAAGGGGTAATTACTATTGATGAAGGTAATTACTATCGACGAAGGTAAATACTATTAGACGAAGGTAATTACTATTGACAAAGGTAATTACTATCGACAAAGGTAAATACTATTGAAGAAGGTAAATACTATCAAGAAGGTAAATACTATCGACGAAGAGACTCTTAGATGATGACATATGGCCCCCATAAAATAATCAAACTTACAATAAACGCCCTCATAATGCACTCTTTATATACATCAAGGATTGAATAAATATTACCACAAATCATTTTATTTTAATCAACACATATTTAATCTTTCAACAATTATTAATCATTTATAACTTGTCATCTCAATTAATAATATAACATATTATACGATGATGATCTCTTGTGACAATAATTGAATCAATAATATAAGAGATATGATGCAAAGAATTATCGTAGTTAATAATTGAGTATAGCTAAGTGACTTCTCACGTAAGCATCAATAATCAATACTGCGTGCTACTATGCGCAACTCACGCATATCGCATACTTTTGCCACTCGGGTAGTTCAATGCTTTTAACGGTAACACCTCCGCCGTTATTTTTATAAAAGATAATTTTGTCGCTTTTCTAACTACGACAATACTTCCATTAATGGGGTCCACTAATGATTGAGCCGTCGTCTGAATATTCCCCACAAAAAGAATATTCCCCACCAAACGAATATTTTATAACAACTTACTTACTTTGCAAAATTTATAAATATTACCCACAACTATAACATTATATCAAATTTATTCCATAATATTCAAAAATAATATTTATAGAAAATTCATCTTTATTTATAAAAGTCGGGTCTTACACCTGCACCTGCACCCAAGGCCAGGCCAGGCCTGCACCTAAGGCTGCCAAAGCCGGGCCCAGACCAGGCCAGCAGGTGGCGCCCCAAAATTAGGTATAATGACACACCCATCTCTGGGTCGCCACTTACATGGTACATAAATTCAAATACAACTTAATAACACAACTGTCGTGTACAATACAACAAAACATAAACTGTGAGTTTGAATACAAATATTGTCTACTAGAGATTATACAAACTCAAAAAGAGTCCTTATTACATTTATTATTACACTATTTCACAGAATAGTGAGGACTACTAATGCTATCATCTGGTCCATCACTCCATTCCCCGACTAGTCCCTGCTACGTTCTCATTTCCTGAAGAGAACAATAAAAGTAAAAGGGTGAGCTCAACCCAGTAGGAAATATTATGACTAAGATATTGCAGAATATATTATCGTTAGCCTTCAACAGTGTTAAACTGATACAATATAACAACCATCAAGTTTAACTGCAGTGGAACAAGCAATCCAATAAAAGAGTCAAGTAGAGAATAAAATCTACTATCTTTTATGATTTAGAAGGTTTTTCATCACCTTTATCACTGGGACTCAGCTTAATAAATAATCCACATCATCGAATCACCCCTACACTACGACCAAGGATATTCTTTAGTATCAGGACCACAATTATCCATGCACTACGGGCCAAGAATATTTGTGTATTCAATAATGGTCATGATCATGACAACAACTGTCCATCAATACACTATGGGCCAATGAGGACTTTTATCACATCATTTGTAACATTACGATCATGATTACACCGAATAATCCCTGGTCATAATCATACCAAGTCCATCTATGCACTATAGGCCACAAATGACTTTCAACAAAATATAAACATGAGGATGATGACAATGATATAAGAATTCAATAAAACAAGTTCAAGAATTATTTTATCCAGGAACTAATAATGTCCAAATTGTCAACATGATACTGCTTTGTAGAGTAAAATTCAAGAATGCTCATAAGAATATTTCCATGAAAAGATACTGGATGAAGCGCAAATATCAAGGATATTCCACTAATTTCATGGAGTATAGAAGTCAAAACTTTAACCAACTGAGTATAATAAGGAATGAAATAACAAAAGAAATCACCAGGCATGCGATAGATCAAGCAAAGCGAGTTATTCCAATGTAATAATAAATAACGGAATCGTGTCCCGCATAAAACGCATGCATGTGATATTCCAATGTAATAATAAAGACGGAATCAGTCCCATAGAAACGCATGCATGCATATGTTCCAATGTAATAATAAAGATTTTAATCAGTCCCAAGCGTAGAACGCATGCATGTGATATTCCAATGTAATAATAAAGATTTTTAACCGAAGTCCTAAGCCAGAGAACGCATGCATGTGATGTTCCAACAGTAATGATAAAGAATGGAACAATGTAAGAATTTCACCAAGTATAGGGTAGCTCACAGATACAAAGTTATTCCAATGTAATAATAAGAAGAATGGAATAACAGAAGTTCTCTTCATAGATAAGAAAGAAATAATACTCCCTACCTTGGAAAAACTGGATACTAGAATAGTGAGTAGCAGATTTCTCTTCTTCTTTCTCTCTATAATAATCGCTCTAAAGCTTTTGTGAATTGGTGACAAATGAAGGAAGAATGAGCTTCTATTTATAGGAAAATATAGTTTCGATAATTGCACGTTTTGGGGCTTGAAAATTACAGTACAATACCTCCAACTTTTCTTTCATTTTTAATTTAGTCCTGCAAGTATTATCAATCTTGCACCAAATCCCCTAATAGTAAATAATGTGAATCAATAGTTCAATCATGTGAATCAATAGTATAATCATGTGAAAAAATACGAATTACAAAGATAAGTACCTCCATCTATACCTCAATTTTTAACTTAGTCATGCAAGTATTATCAATCTTGCACCAACTCCCCTAATAGTAAATAATGTGATTCAATAGTACACATATGTGAACAAATAGTTATATAAGCATGTGAATTAGTAGCAATTAATTACTCATTTATCCGATAAATTACCCGATTTATCAATATAACCCCTGACATCAATTATCATCTAATAAATGTCAATTTTCACAAACACAAACAATTCCAACATAATGAAACTATTTTTATCAAAATATAAATTTTGAAATTTCAAAGTTTAACTTTTCCCGAAAAAAGTCAACTGTTGACTTTTTTTGACCAAATAGTGAGTCCCAAAAATTTTGTGTTTATAGACTATTTTTACTAATTTCATTGCTTCGGACTCAAATATCACGTTCAAGTCTCCAAATTCAACTCCTAACAACATTCATCATTAATATTATAACTCACAATATTTATCAACCAAAGTCGTTCCCGTGAAAGAGGGCTTTCTAATAAGGATTTCTCCTATCATGCGCGCAATTAGGTGACCAAACCTCTCCTCGATGTAACTTCTAGACATTGTAAATATTGCGCTTTATAATATGAATAACTTTGTCATCTCAAGTATTAATTTAATAAAAACATTTTATGCAGATGATAATCTTGACCATAATTGAATCCATAATATGATAGATATGATGCGTGAAATTATCAGTAGCAATAATTGAGTATAACCGAGTGACTTCTCACATAAGCATCAATAATCAATACTGTGCTACTATGCAACCACGCGTAGACATAAAGATTTTTTTTAACACCGGTGTTTCAACAGCTAACGTAAAACTTCCGCCGTTATTTTCATAAAGTATTTTTGTCGCTTTTCTCAATCCGATGATAATTTCATTGTGGGGTCCACCAATGATTGTGCCATTGCATCTAATATTCCTATTAAAATGAATATTCCCCAACCAATCGAATATTATATAACAACTTATGTACTTTGCAAAAATTTGTAAATATTACTCACAACTATAATATTATATCAAATCCACACCATAATATTCAAAAATATATTTTTGAGAAAATTTAATCTTTATTCAAAAGTTGGGGTCTTACAGACAAAGGCCGGCAGTGCCGTGCCCAAGGCCTTAGGCACTGGTCCCTTTTTTTTAATTTTACATATTAAATATTAAAAATATTAATAATAAAATATAAATTAATTAATTAATTTTGTAAAATATTAATATTGTAGATTACTTAAATACTGTAGATTAAACTTTTATTTTTTGAATATAAAGTTAGTTTCGATTTTATTTTCTTATAGTACGTACTAGGATCGGTTGAACATATATTTTGTAAAGTTTAAACACACATATATCTTTTCATTTATGATCATTAAACTCTTACATGGTTATATCTCAAGTATTAATTCCAGTTAATTTTCTAATTACTTTATGGAATTTTTATTTAAATTGGTACAACATAATTAATACCTAAAAAATAACTAAAATCATAAATCCCCCCAAGAATTTAGCATATCCAAATTAATGAAGAACATGAGTATTTACAAGAAACTACCTTATTATTAATATTTAATATTAAAATTAGTTTATTGATGTATTAATTTATGTTAATATTTAACATTAAAGTAACAAAGAATATTAATAAAATTTTATTGTTAAATATTAGTACTTTAGTATTTACAATAAATTAACTTATTATTAATATTTAATCAACTAAGTAACTAACTTATTATTAATATTAAATATACTAACTAGTTATATTCATCAAGATGTATATTAATTAAATGTATCAACAAGAAATCAAGAATGAATAATTAAAATTTTAAATTTTATTGATGTATTAATTAAAACTAATGTATTATAATTTATAAATTACAATAATGAATAAGTAAATTTTAATACTTTATTGATGAATAATTATAAATTTAAAGTTCAAAATTACAAATAATTGGATAAAAAATCATGAAAGGTCTCGGGCCGTGCCGGGCCTCATGTCAGAGCTAGGTAGGCTGTGCCGGACCCAGTGCAGCCGCATCTTCTACCAAAGCCCAAGGCCGTGCAGGCCGCACTTTTTTGCAGTGCCGAGCCAAAGCTAGAATTTTGTCTAAAAAAAACGGCCTTTTGAGCCTTCCAGCCGAGGCTGACCGCCAGCCTCGACCGGGGCCGAACTGACTTTGACGAGATCGCCTGAGGCGGATCAAGGTCAAAGTCACAGCCTCGGCCTTTGTGCATCCCTAAAATATGGGCAGTCAAAAGGCGTTGACCGTTCACGAAAATAGAGTTCTGGGCAGCCCAGAATCTCCAGAAACCTCTAACAACATTTTATTAGACTTCGATCTTGCCGTATGTTAGAGTTTTGGTGATGTTGTTGTTTGATCTTTATAGTCTGGTATACTGAGTACATAATGAAGCCTTTAGTTCACCCATAATACACTTATAATCAAAGATATAAGGTTTATTAATGCAAACCCCAAAGGATGATTTAATGTAAGCCCAAGATAGAATGTGACGCCCCCAAAAATAGGTATACATCACCCATCTTGGGTAGTCAGATACATGGTACAGAATTTAAATACAACTTACTAATATAATTGTCGTGTACAATACGACATAAACTGTGAGTTTGAATACAAATATTGTCTACTAGAGATTATACAAACTCAAAAGGAGTCCTCATTACAATTATTATCACACTATTTCACAGAATAGTGAGGACTACTAATGCTATCATCTGGTCCATCACTCCATTCCCCGACTCGTCCCTCACTACGCTCTCATTTCAAGAGAGAACAATAAAAGTAAAAGGGTGAGCTCAACTAGCCCAAGAGGAAAATATTATGACTAAGATAATGCGTAATAAATTATCATTAGCCTACAACAAAGTTGTTAAACCGATAAAATATAATGAACATCAAGTTTAACTACAAAAATGACCAAAGAATCCATTAAAAGAGTCAAGTAGAAAATAAAATCTACTATCTTTTATGATTTTAAAAGGTTTTTCATCATCATTATAGCCGAGACTCACTTTTAATAAATATTCCACATCATCGACTCACCCCCGCACTACGCCAAGGATATTCTTTAGTATCACGACCATAATTATTCATGCACTACGGGCCAAGAATATTTGTGTATTCATTAATGGTCATGATCATGCCAACAACCGTCCCATCAATGCACTACAGCCTCCTCGAGGAGTTTTACCACATCATTTGTAACATTACTACGTACCATGATTACACCGAATAGTCTCTCGGTCATAATCATACCAAGTCCATCTATGCACTACAGCCACGTATGACTTTCAACATAATATAAACATGAGGATGATGACAATGATATAAGAATTCAATAAAACAAGTTCAAGAATTAATTTATCTATGAACCAATAACATCCAAACCACAACGTGATACCGCTTTGTAGAGTAAAATTCAAGAATACTTTGAGAAGAATATTTCCATGAAAGGATATCGATGAAGCGCAAATATCAAGGATATTCCACTAATTTCATGGAGTATAGAAGTCAAAGTTTTAACCAACTGGGTATAATAAAGAATGGAATAACAAAAGAAATCACCATGCATGCGATAGACCCATGACAGCAAGTTATTCCAATGTAATAATAAATAACTAAACCAGGTAGGCGTAAAACGCATGCATGTGATATTCCAATGTAATAATAAAGAATGAAACCAGTCCGGCATAAAACATACGCATGTGATGTTCCAATGTAATAATAATAAAGATGGAACCAGTCCGGTGTAAAACACACGTATGTGATGTTCCAATAGAATAATAATAAAGATTTTAACCAGTTCTGTAAAACACACGCATGTGATGTTCCGATAGTATAATAATAAAGACGGAACCAACCAGTCCCAGTATAAAACACACGTATGTGATGTTCCAATGTAATAATAGAAGAATGTCACCAAGTATAGGGTAAACAACGATACAAAAGTTATTCCAATGTAATAATAAGCAATGGAATAACAACAGCTTCTCTTCATGAATAAGAAAGAATAACACCCCTTACTTTTAGTAGGAGATTGAATACTGCAGAGTGTAGTAACAAAATACTCTTCTTCTTTCTCTTTATTCTCTACTATACTTTCTCTCTCTATAGCTTGAATGAATTCGTGAAAATAATGAAGCACTAGGCCTCTATTTATAGAAGATTTCTAGCTTAGCACCGCCATGTGAAAAGGCAAGTGGCTTGACGACTCGTGATGTGAAAAGAAAAGTGGTTTGACGCCTGTAATGTGAAACGACAAGTGGTTCGACGCCTGTAATGTGAAACGACAAGTGGTTCGACGCCTGTAATATGAAACGGCAAGTGGTTTGACGTCTGTAAAGGTAATTACTATCGACGAAGGTAATTACAATTCACAAAGGTAATTACTATTGATCGAAGGTAATTACTATCGACGAAGAGACTCTTAGATGGTGACATATGGCCCCCCATAAAATAATCAAACTTACCACAAACGCCTCATAAATGCACTTTATATACACATCAAGGATTGAATAAATATTACCACAAATTATTTTATTTTTAATCAACACATATTTAATCTTTCAACAATTATTAATCATTTATAACTTGTCGCCTCAATTATTGATTTAATACAATAACATATTATACGATGATAATCGCGACAATAATTGAATCAATAATATAAGAGATATGATGCAAAGAATTATCAGTAGTAATAATTGAGCATAAATGAGTGACTTCTCACGTAAGCATCAATAATCAATATCGTGTGCTACTACTATACAACTACGCCAGACATCGTACTTTTTTACTACCGTAGTTCAATGCTTTTAATTCAGTAACACCTCCGCCGTTATTTTTATAGAAAGATAATTTTGTCGTTTTCTAACTACGACAATACTTCCGTTGTGGGGTCCACCAATGATTGAGCCGTCGTACGAATATTCCCCCAACAAAAAGAATATTCCCCGACCAAACGAATATTTTATAACAACTTGCTTACTTTGAAAAATTTATAAATATTACCCACAACTATAACATTATATCAAATTTATTCCATAATATTCAAAAATAATATTTATAGAAAATTCATCTTTATTTATAAAAGTTGGGGTCTTACAACCTCCCCTTCTTATGAAATTTCGCCCTCGAAATTAGGGTACGACTGGTATGTCAAGAGGTAAGGATACCTTGATTTCATTTCAGATTCTAACTCCCAAGTCATTTCCTCAACATCGTGGTTCCTCCACAAAACTTTGACTTGAGGTATAACCTCGAGCGTAGAATATGTTCCTTCTTATCCAAGATTTGAACAGAACCTCTTCATACGTCAAATCTTCCGCTATTTCGTCCGGTTCTAACTTAATAATGTGGTTCGGGTCTTTCACATATTTACGTAATATGGATATGTGAAAACGTTATGAACACGAGACATACTTGGCAGTAAAGTGAGTCTATAGGCCACGCTTCCTACTCGATCGAGGATTAAAATGGACCGATGAATCGAGGATTAAGTTTTCCTCTCTTTCCAAATCTTGTAACTCCTTTCCATGGAGCAACTCTTAACAACACATGATCTCCTATATCGAATTCCACGCCCTTTTGATGAAGATCAAGATAACTCTTTTATCGATTTTGTGAGGTTTTTATACGTTGTTTGGATCGTTTGAATCTTTTCCGTAGACATACGTATCAACTCCTATTCCCAACAACGTTGCTTCACCCACCTCATCACAAAGATACCGAGAACGACACTTTCTTCCATACAACGCTCGAATGGAGCCATGCCAATACTTGTTTGATAACTATTGTTGTAGGAAAACTCCACCAATGGTAAGAACTTGTCCCAACTTCCCTTGAAATCAAGGACACAGAGTCTTAATAGATCTTCAAGAGTTTGAATAGTCCTCTCCGACTGTCCGTCCGTCTGAGGATGATATGTCGAGCTAAATCGTAAGTCTGTGCCCATAGCTTTTTGCAAACTAACCCAAAATCGTGAAGTGAATCTTGGTTTCGATCAGAAACTATGGATACCGGCAGATACCATGCGCCTTACAATCTCGCTTATGTACATACGAGCAAGACGTTCAAGTGTATAAGTTTCTCGATTCGGTAAGAAATGAGCGGACTTGGTCAATCTATCAACAATGACCCAAATCGCATCTATGCCTTGAGAAACCTTAGGAAGACCGTGCTTAAATCCATGGTAATGTGCTCCCACTTCCATTATGGAATTTCAAGTGGTTGCAATGGACCTTTTGGTACTTGATGCTCCACTTTAACTCGTTGACAAGTTAGACACCTTGAGATAAACAAATATATCTCTCTCTCTTCATATTGCTCTACCAAAATGTATGACTTAATATCATGATACATTTTGGTACTCCCAAGATGGATTGCAAATGGTGTGTTGTGCGCCTCCATCATGATATTATACTTTAAATCGTGGTCGTTAGGAACACAAAGTCCGGAGTTGACTCTAAGTATTCCTTCTACATCGATTCTTGCTTCCTAAGATAGCACCTTCTTGCACTTTCTTCCTCATACGCATCACCTCCAGTCCTCAGTAGCTTGAAAGCAAAGATTAACTTTATCGATTAAAGTCGGTTCTACTCAGATACTCGCTATCATCACATGCGTCCCCTCGAGTCTTTAAATCTATCTCCATCCTTTGCAAGTCACACAAAATGGGCCTTTGCATACGACAATATCGCACTCGTTTCTTGCATATGCTCTTCTACTCAATGCGCCGCCTACCACGCTCACTTTTCCAGGATGGTATTGATGGTATGATCATAATCTTTCATCAGCCAAGCCAACGTTGTTGTCGCTTGTTGAGTTCCTTTTGAGTGAAGAAATATTTGAGGCTTTTATGATCCGTAAAGATCTCCACTTTCTCCCCATATAAGTAATGCCTCCAAATTTTAAGTGCAAAGATAATAAATGCTAACTCTAGATCATGAGTAGGATAATTCCTCTCATATTCTTTGAGTTGTCGCGAGGCATAGGCTATAACTTTTCCATGTTGCATAAGAACACATCCCAACCTTTTGCTCAAGCATCATCAGAGATGACAAATCCTCCGAGCCGTATGGTATTGTCGTAACAAAATTTGAAATAAGTCTCCTCTTGAGTTCTTGAAAACTCTTCTCACATTCTTCGCTCCAACCAAACTTTGTATCTTTCCGAGTCACCGAAATCATGGAGTAGCGATTCGAGAAAATCCTTCCACGAATCTCCGATAATAACCAAATAAACCGAGAAAGTTACGTGCATTTTGATCCATCGATTTAGGTTGTTCCCACTTTGAATAGCTTCAATCTTTCTTTGGGTCAATGATATTCCATTACTTGATACCATGTGCCCAAGGAATGCTACTTCTTCAAGCCGAAACTCGCATTTCTTCAACTTGGCATAAAGCTTATATTCACGAAGCTTTTGGAGTGTCGACCTCAAGTGTTGCTTTCATGATCTTCACGGCTTTTTGGAATAAATAAGGATGTCATCAATAAAGACGACCACAAAGTGATCCAAATATTCCTCAATACTTTGGTTCATCATATCCATGAAGGCGGAGGAGCATTAGTCAATCCAAAGGACATGACTAGGAATTCATAATGCCCATACCGAAGTTCTCAAATCCGTCTTTGGAATGTCACGGTTCTAATCTTCAATTGGTGATATCCTAACGAAGATCAATCTTTGAAAAGAATTTGGCTCCTTGCAACCGGGTCAAACAGTCATCAATACGCGGCAATGGATACCTATTTTTGATGGTGACATGATTCAACTCCCGATAATCAATACAAAGTCGCATACTCCCATCTTTCTTCTTCACGAATAGAACAGAGCACCCCAAGGAGAAGTACTAGGACGAATAAAGCCAATGTCTAACAATTCCTCTAGTTGGGTCTTTAACTCCTCGAAGTTCAATAGAGCCATTCGATATGGGGCTTTGGAAATAGGTTTTGTCTGGGGTTCAAGGTCGATACAAAATTCAATTTCACGCCTGGGTAGGCCGAAGTTCTTCTTCAGAATACGTCCAGAAATTTATTAACAATAGAAATATCGCTCAAAACCGACGATGTTTGTTTAAATCAGCGATATGAGCTAAGAAAGCTTGACATCCGCTTTTCAATAAACGAATAGCTTTTATGGCTTGAGATGACCATGATTGATTTTAATGGTTTGGTCACTTGAATTCGCATAATAGGTTAGTTAGGAATATGAAAGCTAACAACCTTACGAAAAACAATCAATTTTTTTGCATGATAAGTAGTTAACCAATCAATCCCTAGAATCACGCCAAATGCAAGTATTTTTAATGAAATAAGATCGACAGTAATGTGAGGGTACCGATTTGAACCAAACAAGACTTATAAACAAAGTGGATGTAATGAAGGTTTCTCCCAACGGAGTTTCCACAGATAAGTCAAAGTCTAATTTCTCCGGAGTCAAATTTAATCGATGAGCGCAAGTAGGAGAAATAAAAGAATGGGTAGAATTGGTATCAAATAAAGTATAGACTTCATTAGAGTTTATGATAAGCTTACCCGTGATGACCTCATTCGGGTTCCTTGCTCTCGGGAGGTCACAACAAATGCTCTCCTCAGCACTACCGGGGTTTTGACTTTTCTCCGGGACTGACCTTTGGTGCCTCCATCCTAGCTTGAATTTGTCTTCTAGAAATGACAAAATTGAGCTAAGTGACCTTCTCTTCCACAATTATAACATGCTTTTGACTACGGCATGGCGCAGCTTTGATCGATGTGTCCCTCTCCTCCGCATTTGAAGCATATGATAGGTGGTCTTTCTCCTTCCTTAACAACGGTCTTTGGTCTTGACGCCTTTTCCATCATTGTTGAATCTCCTTTTCTTGAAATGTCCATTCTTATTGTTTTGGCCCGATTACCACCAAGTGGTTTCCATATCCGCCCGTTGATTCCTCCACGCTTTTTGTCACCGCTCGATGACTACTCTCACCGGTATTATAATTTTGCTTACCGCTTCTTTTTAGTTATAGGCTGACTCGTTATCGCTACTCCACTAATCGAGCCATATTTACAACATCTAAATACAAACACGCTTTATGAGAAATAAGATGTTGACATATCTCCCGCTTCAAACCTCTTAAAACATTCGCGCCATTCTCTCTTCATTATTCACCAAGTGGGACGAAAACCGTGATAACTCCGCAAATTTTGCCTCGTATCATGACACTGGCCATATTGTTTTGTTCCAACTTGATAAACTCCACCTCCTTCATGTGGCGAATACTTTCGTGAAAGTATTTGTCGTTGAATGCCTCTCGAACTTCTCCCAAGATATCTTCAAGACAAAGAAGTTGAGTATGTTTTACCGATTCCCACCAAGAATCTGCTTCTCCGCAAGCAACATAAAGGCGTAAGAAGGAACCTTTTGCTCCTCGGAGCATCCCAAGACATTAAATATCTTGGTAATCTGCTTTATCCATGCTTCCGCTTAGAAGTGGTTTTGGTTCTCCCTTAAACTCCGGTGGGTCCCAGCTCCTTCAATTGTTTAATGCGGTGACCGCCTCGAGAGTTTTCCGTGTTTTTCCACCTATGTTCGGACAGAGTCACTCTCACTTTGTTGCATGAATTGAATAAAGCCTCCGAACATTTGATCATTCATCATTTGGTCAAGGTTGTTGTTTGCATGAGGATTGTCGCCTTCCCCGATGCACATTATCCTCGCTTATTGATATGTGGTGAATCAACGATCGCAGTGCTCCATCATATTCTCAACATTCTCGGATGTCATTTTCAGATACTACCACAAAACAAAAGGTTAATTGACATGTAACATATTATCCCTATATTCTCGACCAGACCAATAAAATAGCACATAAACTTAGGTAGGTCATACTAGCAAAGGTATTCCCCTCTCTCCCTCCTAGTACTATTCTCACATCTTAGCCAGGATCATATCCTAAGCTCGATACTAACCGTGACGCCCCAAAAATAGGTATACATCACCCATCTTGGGTAGTCGATATACATGGTACGTAATTTAAATACAACTTACTAATATAACTATCGTGTACAATACTTACATAAACCGTGAGTTTGAATACAAATATTGTCTACTAGAGATTATACAAACTCAAAAGGAGTCCTCATTACAATTATTATCACACTATTTCACGTAATAGTGAGGACTACTAATGCTATCCTCCGACCATTACTCCGCTTCCCGACTCGTCCCAAATATATTCTCATTTCAAAGAGAATAAAGAAAGAAAGGGTGAGCTCAACTAGCTCAAGAAGAAATATTATGACTAAGATAATGCGTAATAAATTATCATTAGCCTACAACAAAGGTTTAAACCGATAAAATATAATGAACATCAAGTTGAACTACAATGAACCAAAGAATCCATTAAAAGAGTCAAGTAGAAAATAAAATCTACTATCTTTTATGATTTTAAAAGGTTTTTCATCACTGTTATAGCTGAGACTCAGCTTTAATAAATATTCCACATCATCGACTCACCCCTGCACTACGACCAAGGATATTCTTTAGTATCACGACCACAATTATTCATGCACTACGGGCCAAGAATATTTGTGTATTCATTAATGGTCATGATTATGCCAACAACTGTCCATCAATGCACTACGGGCCTCTAAGGATTTTTACCACATCATTTGTAACATTACTACTATGATTACAATCAATAGTCTCTCGGTCATAATCATACCAAGTCCATCTATGCACTACAGGCCACAGATGACTTTTAACATAATATAAACATGAGGATGATGACAATGATATAAGAATTCAACAAAACAAGTTCAAGAATTAATTTATCTAGGAACCAATAACATCCAAATCACAACATGATACTTCTTTTTGTAGAGTAAAATTCAAGAATACCGAGAAGAATATTTCCATGAAAGGATATCGATGAAGCGCAAATATCAAGGATATTCCACTAATTTCATGGAGTATAGAAGTCAAAGTTTTAACCAACCGGGTATAATAAAGAATGGAATAACAAAAGAAATCACCATGCATGCGATAGACCGCACAGCAAAGCGAGTTATTCCAATGTAATAATAAATAATCTTAATCTAGGTCCGACGTAAAACGCATGCATGCATAAGATATTCCAAATGTAATAATAAAGAATGAAACCAGTCCCACAGAAAACACATGTATGTGATGTTCCAATGTAATAATAATAAAGATGGAACCAGTCCTGTAAAACACATGCATGTGATGTTCCAATAGAATAATAATAAAGATTTTAACCAGTCCCAAGTGTAAAACACATGCATGTGATGTTCCAATAGTATAATAATAAAGACGGAACCAGTTCAGTAAAACACATGCATGTGATGTTCCAATGTAATAATAGAAGAATGTCACCAAGTATAGGGTAAACCACGATATACAGTTATTCCAATGTAATAATAAGCAATGGAATAACAATGCTTCTCTTCATGAATAAGAAAGAATAACACCCCTTACTTTTAGTAGGAGATTGAATAACGCAGTGAGTGTAGTAGAATAAAATACTCTTCTTCTTTCTCTCTTATTCTCTATATACTTCTCTCTCTATAGCTTGAATGAATTCTTGAAAAATAATGAAGCACTAGGCCTCTATTTATAGAGGATTTCTAGCTTAGCACTTGCCATATGAAAAGGCAAGTGGCTTGACGACTCGTGATGTGAAAAGAAAAGTGGTTTGACGCCTGTAATGTGAAACGACAAGTGGTTCGACGTCTGTAATGTGAAACGACAAGTGGTTCGACGCCTGTAATGTGAAACGACAAGTGGTTCGACGCCTGTAATATGAAACGGCAAGTGGTTTTACGTCTGGTAAAGGTAATTACTATTGACGAAGGTAATTACAATTCACAAAGGTAATTACTATTGACGAAGGTAATTACTATTGACGAAGAGACTCTTAGATGGTGACATATGGGCCCCCCATAAAAAATAATCAAACTTACAACAAACGTCTCATAATGTACTTTTATATACATCAAGGATTGAATAAATATTACCACAAATTATTTTATTTTAATCAACACATATTTAATCTTTCAACAATTATTAATCATTTATAACTTGTCGCCTTAATTATTGATTTAATACTATAACATATTATACAAATGATATTGTGACAATAATTGAATCAATAATATAAGAGATATTTTGCAAAGAATTATCAGAAGTAATAATTGAGCATAAATGAGTGACTTCTCACGTAAACATCAATAATCAATATCGTATTGCTACTATACAACTACACGTACATCGTACTTTTTACTACCGGGTAGTTCAACAGCTTTTAACAGTAACACCTTCTCTGCCGTTATTTTTATAGAAAGATAATTTTGTCGCTTTTCTAACTACGACAATACTTCCGCCAGGGGTCCACTAATGATTGAGCCGTCGCATCTAATATTCCCCCGACAAAAGAATATTCCCCAACCAAATGAATATTTTATAACAACTTGCTTACTTTGAAAAATTTATAAATATTACCCACAACTATAACATTATATCAAATTTATTCCATAATATTCAAAAATAATATTTATAGAAAATTCATCGTTATTTATAAAAGTTGGGGACTTACATAGAATCCATGAGTTGTATGACCCATGGGGCAAACCATATTAATATGGTTATTGTGGTGACCAACTTAGTGTGGTGACCAAGACTCAGGAGTAATGACCAAGACTTTGAAGTAATGGCCAAGTATAGGATAAGAGAGTGATTAGCAAGTAATGAATAGTAAGGAGGTGGCTTAAGGAGGTTGGATGATTTAATGACCAAACTACCCTAGCTTTGAAATTTCTATAAATATAGGAGGCTTACAAGCCATTTAACACTTGTTCAAATAATCCAACATTTCAAAAGTGCTTAAGTGTTAGAGAGAATAAGCTACCAATAAGTCACTTCTATAAGTAAGAAGAAGAAGAAATCTACCTTACCAAGACTACAAAAAGTAAGACTTCTTCTCTATTATCTTCTATCTCTACCATGATAAATGGATAAGAAAAGTTGGAATTAAGGAACATGGATGTTAAGAAGTAAGAAGAATGAGTAAGAAATGAACTTAAGCCATATAAGATGGCAATAAGTCATTTGAACTTATAAAAGTTATAAACTTATTATAAGTTAACCTTGAATGCTAAGTATGAAAATATGATCTTGTAATGAGAGAAGTGAATTAAGAACTTATATGATTATATGTATCATGTATACATAAGTAAAGTTATATGTGAAAAACATGTAAAGTATGATGATTAAGAAACTCTAATTGTCATAAGTCATGAATAATCAAATCTTAAGAAGTTTATAATTTGACAAGTTATAAGTTCATGAAGAATTAGTCAAAATCCAACAATGAATATAAGTTGTTGTATTAAGTATGTTAAGATGTTCACATGATGAATGAAGTTCATTTGTAATGTTGAACAAATCATAAGAATGAAGAATTGCCAGAATTTGCACGATTGGACGATAAACGTCGAATTCGTAAAATTCTTGGAATGGAATTCAAATTTTGTGTTTGATCACGAAACCAATGTTTTCCAATAGAGACAAGTAATATTTGGCATTTAAGAGTTGTGGACTCAAAAATGACCGGATTCCGACTTAGAACGAAGAAACGAGCGTTGAATGTTCACAAACGTTTATCGTTTTCGTTAAAAATGAACCAATAGGTGAATTTTTTTTCAAACGAAGTTAAATAGATAAAATTCTTGCATGAACATGTAGATTACGTAATTTGTGAACCGTAGGCTTTTGAACGAGCCAATTCGGACTTATAACGAAGAAGTTATGCATCTGGGAAGTTCACAAAATTCACAAACTGAATTTGTTTTCTGGTTCACAAAGTTAGCGCCATGCCAACCTGTATAAAATGAGTCGTGACTGCAGTACGCTGCAAATAGTGTCTGAGTATCTTTACAAGAGTTGGTCAGTAGCGCGAACCATAGTATAATATGTGAAATAGCAGCATATGTATATAATACAAAAATCTTCTAGAGAGTGGAGCCGCAACGCGACCCATTAAGTAAGGACTCGCACCGTAGCGCCAAGTCCGGGACAGTGATACTATAAGCTTGCGCCACAGCGCGAGATGTAAGTATAAAGATGGCGCCGCAGCGCCAGTCTCAGAATAAGGATGGTAATGAATGTTTCTAAGTACAAAGAAAAGAAAGCTAATTGATTTAAAAGTAAACACAACTTAAGGAATGTAATGTAACATTGTTTAAACCTTGTTAAACCTTAAGGATGTTGTATAAAGGTTGAGATAACCTAGTCGAATATAAATGCAAGGATAATGATAAACCAGAACGAATAGTAACTGAACCTAATACACAATTAGATTGAAATGAAGGGTATGATATTGTCATATACATACTTGATTATATGTGACCTAATGTAAGGCATTATGTGATCCTGTATTGTAGAGACTTGAACGACTTGAACATAAAGTTAATATACCGTAGCAGACGCTAAAGGAAAGTATTCTAACTCTTGTCTCGGTTCAATCTGAACAAGTTTTTGAAGTTCATGTATTCTTTCGCATGAATTGAAGTATGTTGAAGTTAAAGCCAATTCCTTTGGCTAGACTTGACATAGTGATAATCTATTCATGTATTATCAAATGTTGCTATCTTTTGTCAACTACTTGATATGGTTTCCAAAAGAAGACTGAAATGTTAAACAAATGTTTTGTCAATAAAATGACAGGCACGTGAGGTTGCCAAATGCCTAAACGTGCATACGTTTAATGGATGTAGTGTTGATCAACATAGAGTACAATAGGCTGATCACCTAGAAGTGCTCGTAAGTAATATCGGGCTTACGGACTTGCTTCCGGGTTGTCCTTTTCCAATAAAGAATGAATACTCGAGGTCTTTGACCGGAGTGAATGTTTTACCAAATATTGTTATTATTGTAAAACAATTTGAAAGAAAAGAAGAATTACTATTTTGAATTATCAATAGTACTTCATAACTACTGTTCAGTTATTGAAGATATACGAATTGTACGTGTCAAGCATGTTGTTGTTAAATTGTTATACTTGCTGAGCTAGTTATGCTCACTCTTGCTTGAACCATATAAATGCAGCTAAGACTGAACGTCCCGAAGGATCGAAAAAGGATAAGGGAAAAGCTAAGGCAGATTACTAAGCTGTCTTGTAATAGTATAGGTCTATTGTTGTAATGTAACTGATATTATGAAAAAGAAACTTTGTAATGGGTATAGAACCTGGGAAATGTAAATATTACTTTAAATATATAGAAGTTATGTTCGTTCTTTAAGACTTTTCAATTTAATGAATGTATAAATATTGTACAGTACAGCACCATCTGTCGGGTTGGAAGATACCTGGATTTGGGGGCGCTACAATGTTTGTTTAAGATTATTCTTATATGTTGATCATGTTATTATATGCTACGTGATGCATGAAAATCATTAGATTTTGTTTGAAATAAGCGAGCTCATTCTTGCAAATAACCAGCTTTGCAGATTCAAAATTGAAGGTCTATGTATACTTGATTGTTATGGATCAAAAGTGATATATGAAGATTTAATATCCTAGCTAAGTTGTTATTCTTGTAAACCATGTCTAATGTTTCAAATAATGTATTAATGTTGAATTGTAATATTGTTTTGCGAATGTAAACTATTGTAGTATTAAAATGATTATGAGATATTTAGATGTAAAGGTTAAAGGTTTTGGGAACGAGGATAGTTTGTAATAGAAAATTTTAATTATTCCGCAAATTTCAATGGTTGTATTATCGTTTAATGATATAAAATTAGAGGTTGAATTTATTATTAACGACTGAAGTCGAGAATTAAATAGTCCCAGTTTTGGGGGCGTTACACATGTTATAACATCAAAATGTTATACATTAACATCACCAACCAACGTCTAAAGAATCACAACCATAGCAATCCCTCACGTTTGTTTATCGTGACTACGGTCCCCGGACATCAGTTCCGTAACCCGCATCTACATTCTTTGTCTTTTAATCTCGTTAAATCTTCCTGTTCAACCTTCACTAAAGGTTTAACTCGCTTGCTTAAGCGTTATTTCAGGTGAACTATATGTTCATACTTCTTTCTTGCACATCCTCTAGTAATTGAGAACTAAAAATCTCATTTCAGGGCATTGCCCTGCACCGGCGCTGCAGCGCCGTGCCCTTCCTTTCCTCTCGCACTGCGGCGCGACCTACTTCTCTCTCCTCTCTTCCCGGGATGGCGTTGCGGCGCCAAGTCCTTTGTTATCTCGCATACCGTGGAGCCACTCTCCGTAAGATTATGGTAGAGTTTAGCCGCCATGCCATTTCACTTTTCATTATCTATCCGTGACTGCGCTACTAGAGATAAAACCCTAGAAATTTTTCTAAGTCTTGCATCAAGTTTGAGACGCGTATATTACGTTCTCATAACTTCTTCATTATAACTCGGAACGAGGCCGTTCCAAAGTCATTCTCTTCCTTATCTTACGTACTTCAATACCCCTCGGATAGAACTTTGTTCTGAATCCGTTAACATGTCATTCAATTGGCTTAATCTTCATTCGTCGTTCATTTTAACTTTTTTTAACGTTCTTTGTTCGTTCGTCCGTAATTCGGTCATCCGAACTTGGAATTCGTTTGTTCTTGAGTCCACGACTCACATTTTCAATATTCTCTTACATTCTTATGAAACTCTACACGTTTGGTTTCATTTACTAACCTTTAAATTTTCGTTCTTCTTTTACAAAATTTTTTCCATAACTTCGTTATAGCTTAGTTTTAATTCGTTCTTCATGAACGTTTCTAACATTCCTAACCAAGCAATAAGCATCTAACTTATGCGCGATGGTTTTAAACTTGTCCATCAACAACATTTATACTACGATGGTTTTAAATTTGTCCATCAACAACGTTCTTCGTGTTCTTCGAGTGTTCTTCGTGTTCTTCGTTCATTCTTCATTTTTAATCATTATTTTGGATTATGATTTCACTTTTTTTTTGGAATTTGATGTTATAGAACACCATTCCTTACTTATTTGACCTACTCATTCATAAAATTAATTCGGATTGCTCAAAATTCTTACGAATCTTATACTTCCTTAAGAAATTTATAAACTAAATTTCTTCTTTCTTCTTTCTTCATTTTCTCTTGATTTCAACCATATGAAAACATTACTAATCTCTTTTACTTCTTATTCTCATTAAGTTATGTTTTTGTCATAGAAAACTTAAAGAAAATATTAGAAGAAACTAGGGTTCGGATTACCGTTCTTCTTTATTCCTCTTCCGTTATACAAAGCCGGCGATTCGCTAGCTTTTCTATTTCACGATCACTTTTGATCCGAGCATTCATGCTCACACTCTTCCTCTTCCTCTTCATCCGAGCTCTCTCTCTCTCTCTCTCTCTCTCTCTCTCAAGTTATAGGATTTTCAAAATCCTAGAAAATGAAAATTTAGCTTTCTATTTATAGATTTTCAAAGCTAGGGTCAAAATGGTCGTTTCACCCCTAAAGTTACTATTCCCACCTCCTCCACATCTTAGCCACCAAGTTAACTTGGCCACCACCCTTACTTGGTGGCCATGTGGCCGACCCACATGCCCATGGGTCACCCCATGGGTTGCCCCAATGGTTCTTACCCATCCGTTTACCCATCGATTCGATCTGCGGTTTCTTTTCTTGGTTTGGGCCTTAACCCTAATTCTTATTAGGCCTAACTTAGGCTTGATTCCACAAATCATTGGGCATGACATAATCCAAGTCCAATTGGATTCTATAAAGTCCATGAACACAAAGTCCATTAAGACTAATCCTATTCTACGCATTCTATTCTCGTATTCTCGTAATCTCTTCGTATTTAACTCGTACGATATTCTTATTATACGTCGTACTATTCTTCTTTCTATACTCGTACAATAACTCGTATCACACTCGTATTGCTCATGCATAATAACCCTAGTTATTATACGTACTCATTACATTCGCAGAACTCACTTTTCCTAACCCTTAGGTTTTGAGTCCGCAGGCGAAAACTTCGTTTTTGCCATAACTGAAATATTATTAAATATTCCATCACGTCTCAACATTTTACGTAATCAATAACTTCTGGGAATTTCAAAATAAATCTCCGAGCAGAAACGGGTGAATAGTGCCTATTTCGTCTTTTTTCTCGAAAATATTTTGTTCCCGGAAAATTTTAATTTTCGTCTTGAAAATTCTTACTCGTTAAATCTAGCTCGTAGCCAGAATCCGCCCGACTTATAATCATCCTAGGTTATATAACGATTAATAAACACATAGCACATAATAGTATTAATAAAAATTCCTTTTATTAATAACTAATTCTTTAAATCTTAATTTCTGGACAATTCGGATTTCCGGGTTGTCACATCCTTCCCCCCTTATAAAAATTCCGTCCTCGGAATTTCTTCAAACCATACCCATACCCGGGTCATCACATTCACCCTTTCTTCACAGAATTTCGTCCTCAAAATTTTAACTTACTCTTCTTCTCAACTTCTCTTCAAAGAAGTTATTATCTTTCAAACATTCCCTACCCTTTATAACTTATCAAGAATCATGAAGTGAAAGGAATAACGAGGAATATAAAGATACCTTTAAAACATTTCATACTTTTGCTGAGGGGTCAAATTGATCATGAACTCTTACCAGGTTAAACAACATTTCGCCGTAAACACTTCTTTCCACGGTAAGTTTACAATCATAAAGAAAGTAAACCACCTCTTTCCATACGTAGGTGATCAACCTATCGTATATCCCCATTTCGGGGTATGTTCACCTCAGACTAAATACCAAAAATTTTGGATATTTCTTGAAATATTCGTCTAGTCAAATCAATTGACATCGACTACTTCTTTAAATTCTTTTGCAATACATCAAAACTTTTTATGACGTCATGATACCGCACTTTTCACAGTACGTTGAGGACTTCGTCAGTTTATGACTTCGTCATTATACATCATACCATAGCAGGTTGTTGATCCTAAGATCAAATCCAACACCAGGTTTAATTGCATTAATAACTCCATCCTTTTACCATCTTTGCATCAAATGCACTGATGATATAAAATTCATTTTGATATTTTAAACCAATTTCTGTCTAGCTTAAACAATTAGCATAGACATACCAAGAATAGTTCTTTTAAAATCCATTGGTTCCAAAAGCTGAACCAATTCTTTCATTTTCAAAATGCGCACATCAGTACGATTTCAAGAAATTTCAAAATCTAGCATAGCTAGATGACTTGGAATATCATATTCTCCATCTTCCTTCATTGTCTTACTTGCGATAATACTTAATCTTCTCTAGCACCTTCAATGCTAAGTCTACTGAAAATACTTACTTTCAGTCTAAACATTCCTATACCTTAGTATAGTTCATCAACTTACCACACTTTATGTGTTTAGGAACTTTCCACAACCATATGTGTTTAAGAACTTATCTTCGCAATATATAATCCAATAACAAATCAAGGACTATTCATATGTTTAGGGCTCAGAAACATAACATATAACTATGAGTCACAAACTTTTCATAAGTATGAGTTTCAAGAACCCGCACCTATCTTATCATTCTCTACCTATCAAGTATATACATGAGAAAAGATTCACCTTCTCGTCATATACATCCTGATAGCGCGACCAATTTCAATGATTATCACTGTAATAAACTGAGTGGTTGTTACACTAAGCACAAACCTCTGCCCATACAAAGATTCATACAACTCAGCCATCACATGAGTCCTCAATTGAAATCTTACAACTTCTAACTTTCTCTTTACTTAATACGAATTTTCTTTAATTCGTATACTATCCTTTACAACTCAATTCAAGTTCTTCTTCCCGTACTACTTCGTAGTATCATCCATTCATAGCATTAGCTATAAATCATTCATCGTTTAACAGCTCATCTATTACTACGATTTACTATGATCACGTGGTGATCTTCTTATCCTTTTCTTTACGATTATAGTCTTAGGTACTCACACCTAAGGTTTATAACCTATCAGCTCTGATACCAACTTGTAGCGCCCCGAAATCCGGTCTATCTTCACACCCGGATTCCGTACATCACGAGTACATCATTCATCCAACATACATCATTATATACTGAAATATAATAACATACATTCTGAATTCCCAGGTTCTAAAACCTTATAACCTTCGTCATTACAAATAATGATAATTACATTATTCCTTTCATCTTACTAGAGTGACTTTTATCCGCCACCAAGGATACATAAAGTTCATTAAACTAGCCTATAGTTTAATTTTCATCTTTCTACATTACAAGTCTTCACTTGATCTTCTCGTTCTTTCACATTCTGAATGGCACTTCATCTGGATACCGTTAGCTTGATCTATACGGGATCCTTAAGTTCTTCTAACATCGTTCGCTGAAAATGTTTTTCATTTAAAGCAAGTGTGAGCATTCAATTGCCCAGCAAGTCATAACAGTTGAACAAACAACTTCAAGAATTTACACATTCTTTTCAGACTTCAATAACCGAACAAAGGTTACAAAGCAACTTGAATAATAGGAATAGTCTTGATTTCTATCATCTTAAAACATTAGTTACATGCACTTTGAAATACTTTCATTCTCTACTCTCTTTCATGCACATTCTGTTTGGCTTGAATCAATAGCCCAGACTTAACAATAATGGTTCATGCATAAACAGACCATTCTTTTATTGAACAGTTCAATCATAGAACAATTCATCTCACAGAAACACTGAAGTGTTCAAATTGTGGCACAAGGCCTCATACATTCTACCACTTTGTGCAAATATCGCACATTCGCACATATACAGAAATTCTCAAGTTCAACATCTGAGAAGTTTAAGAAACTAGCATTCATTTGAAATATGAATGAAGTTAGGAAACTTGCCTTACACACAGCTACAGCTTACGCTGAACTGCTCATTCAAATCCCTATAACAAATAAGGAAATAACAAATACACCAATTAGTCATATACTTGACTTACACATTGGTTTACTTAACTTTACTTCTTCAGGTTCGCGTTCTCACAATATAATTTTATGCGACTAACTTTCATTACCGGTTTACGGTTTCATGACATACGGAGATGTCTTACTCAAAACGTTCATCATCTTTGATGATCTACATTCTTATCTTCTTCTTATACTTCTCTAGGACTCAGCACACATCGCTTTTCTGCTAGTAGTCCATATGGTACTCTGAGTGGTTTCCCACAAACAACCAACAAACAAGTTCCCGTCTAGTCTACACTGCCCACACAGTGAGTTATATCGGTTGCCAGTTTCGTATATACCTTCGCTCTCTAAAGGAATTGTTTAGCCCAGCTCCCATATGTCAACCATCAAAGGTTACGATTGTACCACAACCTAACTTTCTCTTAACTTATACGTACTATTAAATTATAATGTTCGTTAAGTTAATTTATTATTCCGTATGGCTTTCTGGCAAGTAATTGCCATACCTCAGAACTCGTTCTTATCCAACTCCCATTCGGCTTTCATTAATCTTATTATCATTCGATACAACTTTCTTGATACCATTCGTATCTTACTTACTACTTTCATCAATGTCTAAGTCATACAACTAGGGTATACTTAGAACGTTTGTCAAAAGCGAATATGATTTACGAAGATCGTTTACGTATTCAACGTTCACATAACTTGTCTCTTCATCTCTCATTCAACCTTTAATCAAGGTTTTTAATCGCTTTTGATCGTTATCCATCCCATGAACCCCATGTTCATTATAATTCCTTAATGTCAAAGCCATACGGTTCACTGTATGCTAAGACCGATCGTTCATCGCAACAACGTTGCGTTCACAGCATCTAAACGCTTTACATTCATCTCTCAATGCCATGTCATAACATCAAAATGCTATACATTAACATCGCCAACCAACGTCTAAGGAATCACAACCATAGCAATCCCTCACGTTCGTTTATCGCGATTAAAGTCCCCGGACATCGGTTCCGTAACCCGCATCTACATTCTTTGTCTTTTAATCTCGTTAAATCTTTCCGTTCAACCTTCACTAAAGGTTTAACTCGCTTGCTTAAGCGTTATTTCAGGTGATCTATATGTTCATACTTCTTTCTTGCACATCCTCTAGTAATTGAGAACTTAAAATCTCATTTCTAGGCATTGCCTCAAGCCAATCATTCTTGGCCGCCGTGCCTTCCTTTCTCTCTCATGTTGGCATGACCTCTTTTCTCTCTCCACTTTTCCCGGGATGGCGCTGCGGAGCCAAGTCCTTTGTTATCCCTCGCGATTCGGCACCACTCTCCAGAAGATTATGGTAGAGTTCATTCATGCTGCTTATTTCACTTCTCACAAGATTTATCCGTACATACTGCTTGCTTTCTGCCGAGATAAAACCCTAGAAATTTTTTTAAGTCTTGCATCAAGTTTGAGACGCGTACATTACGATCTCATAACTTCTTCATTATAACTCAGAACGAGGCTGTTCCAAAGTCATTCCCTTCTTTATCTTACGTACTTCAATACCCCTCAGACAGAAATTTGTTCTGAATCCGTTAACATGCCATTCAATTGGCTTAATCTTCATTCTTCGTTTATTTTAACGTTTTTAACGTTCTTTGTTCGTTCATCCGTAATTCGATCATCTGAACTCGGAATTCATTTGTTCTTTAGTCCACGACTCACATTTTCAACATTCTCTTACATTCTTATAAAACCCTACACGTTCGGTTTCATTTACTATTTTTCAAATTTTCGTTCTTCTTTTACGAAATTTTCTCCATAACTTCGTTATAGCTTAGTTTTAATCCGTTCTTCATGAACGTTTCTAACGTTCCTAACCAAGCAATAAGCATCTAACTTATACGCGATGGTTTTTAAACTTGTCCATCAACAACATTTATACTACGATGGTTTTAAATTTGTCCATCAACAACATTCTTCATGTTCTTCGAGTGTTCTTCGTGTTCTTCATTCGTTCTTCAATTTTAATCGATATTTTGGATTACGATTTCACTTTTTCTTGGAATTTGATGTTATAGAACATCATTCCTTACTTATTTGACCTATTCATTCATAAAATTCATTTGGATCGCTCAAAATCCTTACGAATCTTATACTTCCTTAAGAAATTTATAAACTAAATTTCTTATTTCTTATTTCTTCGTTTGCTCTTGATTTCAACCACATGAAATCATTACTAATCTCTTTTACTTCTTATTCTCATTAAGCTATGTTTTTATCATAGAAAACTTAAAGAAAATATTAGAAGAAACTAGGGTTCGGATTACCGTTCTTCTTTATTCCTCTTCCATTATACAAAGCTGGCGATTCACTAGCATTTCTATTTCACGATCACTTTTTATCCGAGCATTCATGCTCACGCTCTTCCTATTCGTCTTCATCCGAGCTCTCTCTCTTTCTCTCTCTCAAGTTATAGGATTTTCAAAATCCTAGAAAATGAAAATTTAGCTTTCTATTTATAGATTTTCAAAGCTAGGGTCAAAATGGTCATTTCGCCCCTAAAGTTACTATTCCCACCTCCTCCACATCTTAGCCACCAAGTTAACTTGGCCATCACCCTTACTTGGTGGCCAAGTGGCGGGCCCACATGCCCATGGGTCACCCCATTGGTTGCCCCAATGGTTCTTACCCATCCGTTTACCCATCGGTTCGATCCACGGTTTCTTTTCTTGGTTTGGGCCTTAACCCTAATTCTTATTGGGCCTAACTTGGGCTTGATTTCACAAATCATTGGGCTTGACATAATCCAAGTCCAATTGGATTCTACAAAGTCCATTAAGACTAATCCTATTCTACGCATTCTATTCTCGTAATCTCTTCGTATTTAACTCGTACGATATTCGTATTATACGTCGTATTATTCTTCTTTCTATACTCGTATAATAACTCGTATCACAGTCGTATTTCTCACTCATAATAACCCTAGTTATTATACGTACTCATTACATTCGCGGAACTCATTTTTCCTAACCCTTAGGTTTTGAATCCGCAGGAGAAAACTTCGTTTTTGCCATAACTTAAATATTATTGAATATTCCATCACGTCTCAACATTTTATGTAATCAATAACTTCTCAGAATTTCAAAATAAATCTCCTAGCAGAAACGGGTGAATAGTGCCTATTTCGTCTTTTTCCCTGGATATATTTTGTTCCCGAAATTTTTTTATTTTCGTCTTGAAAATTCTTACTCGTTAAATCTAGCTTGTAGCCAGAATCCTCCCGACTTATAATCATCCTAGGTTATAGAACGATTAATAAACACATAGCACATAATAGTATTAATAAAAATTCCTTTTATTAATAACTAATTCTTTAAATCTTAATTTCTGGACAATCTGGATTTCCGGGTTATCACATCCTTCCCCCCTTATAAAAATTCCGTCCTCGGAATTTCTTCAAACCATACCCATACCCGGGTCATCACAGCAATCTTATGCTCACCCTTGCTATATCATGATAAAACATCGCAGATTAAGGCGAATACGTCAGATACAAGGAAAGGTCAAAGACAGTTCCAGCTTTAGTATACGTGTGCAATAGATTTGTAATAGTATTGTATTTTATTAATGTTATTGTAAGTCAAGTAAGTTATGAATTGTGTATTAAGTTAAGGTTACTCGACCTTGGGGATTATGTGTAAGTTTAATGTATAAACAATTTATGTTTATATCTTTCGCAAATAGTAATAGTTGTATAGAATGATCGAACCGGATATGTGGTGATTCGGGACCTCGGATTCAGGGCCCTCACAGTATCTCCTTCAACGAGTGATGAATCCAATCAACAGTTCTAAAGGGAATGTGCTGAAGGAGAAGATTGAAGAATTCCTCAGCAAGATAGGATAAAATGAAGCCAAGGTGGTACAAAGCTTGAAAGAAGCACCGCATCAGATCTCTATTCTGGACTTGGTTTTCTTTTTGAAAGATCATCAGAAGGTCTTACTGAAAATATTAGAAGAAGCCCACTTGACAAAGACAGTGGAAGTTGAAAAGTTTCAACATCTTCAACAACAATTTGATATCCTTCACTGATGATGGCATACCTTCCGAAGGAACGGGTCATTGCAAAACGTTGCACATAGCGGTGATGTATTCAGATATGTGGTCGGAGGAGTGCTAATATATGGAGGATCATCCCTAAACATCTTCCCCTACGCCACATTGGAAAAAATTAATATCAATCTTAACAGGATTCGAAGTAGCCATACAATCATAAAAGCCTTTGATAGATCTCGGCGAAATGATGTCAGAGAGATTAAATTACCAGTGGAAATCGGTACACATACATTCAATATATCCTTTTAAGTGCTCAAGATCACTACAAGATATAACTTACTGTTGGCAAGACCTTGGATCCATATGGTGGGAGCCGTTCCATCCATTCTTCATCAACAACTCAAGTATATCATCAACAATAATCTGGTCACTGTCAATGTTGAGCTAGAGTATCTCATCCAAAGTGATATACCTCTCATTAGTTTTAATACAGAAGTTGAGCCTATCAGCTTCCAAGCCCTTGAAGTAAGCAACACTCACTATCAACCCATTGGGGCTCCACCTTTGAAACCTAGAGTTTCCGCCGAGGTAATGTCTGTCAGTCAAGAGATGATATCCTTAGGTTTCCAACCAGGACAAGGGTTAGGAAAGAATTAAAAAGGAATCAAATGCCCAATTTAAATTCCTAGCCAGACAGGGAAAGCCAGACTAGGCTACTCCTATGGGTCCAGTCACAGGAACCCGTACAAGCATACATCGGTTCATTCATTTACAAGGCTGTTGCCTAATCCTACAGATGCAAATTTTTTACAGTCTTTGAGGAAAATTCATGTCTCTGTGGTGGATATGTTATTTCCTAAGACGATACCGGTTAAGGGAAAAGAAGTCATGATTCCTGACCCAGACATGGAAGAAAGGAATCAAAGGAGCAAGCAAGAGATAAAGAGACACTTATCAAACATGCGCGTCCTAATCCATACGGAGGGTATGAACAGGGATATCCCAGATGATGATTGTCCAGACATCATGGTCATCATTCAAGAGGAGGAGAACAATAAAAGCCCCTTCATCACAGCTGTCCACCAGGACCTGACCTTTGGCAATTGGAGCAGCACTCCTTACATTTGCCGAAAAGGTTAAAAAGGGCAGAAAATCCCTCTTCCTTGTAGATAGAAATAATTGCTTATTTTTGTTGCATAGTATTACCAGTTGTTTTTGTTATGTCATGCTAACACTCTGTATGATTAAACAGTTTTATATATTAAGTGAAAGCATTTTGTTTCAGGACTCTAAAGTTAGATGTACATAAACTTACTGATGGAATGCCAATTCTTCACAAGGAATGCAACTTTGAAGTAAAGTTGGACTCTAACTTGATGGAGATTGAACAAGAGGACTATGAGGTGTCTCAGAAGTTCAAAGAATGGGTCGAAGACAAACTCAAGCAAAACCTTGATTAAACCACCTCTTTTAACCTTGGAACCTCAGAAAACCCCAAACAAATCCAGATTGGTACGGACCTTACTCCAAGCCAAAGGATTCCTAGTAAGCCACAAATACATTGAGCTGGATCCTGCAAAAATTCAGGCCATTACAGAGATGCCCATACCCCAGACAGAGAGGGAAATACAGGGATTTTTGTGAAGAATAACCTTCATCAGCCGATTCATCTCCCAACTCACATCAACCTGTGAACCCATCTTTAAGTTGTTAAGGAAGAACTCCTCCAAGAAATGGAACGAAGAATGTCAAAAAGCCTTCCTTACCATCAAAGAGCAATTGATCAAAGCTATTGTTTTGGTACCTCCCAGGGATGGTGTTCCCCTGTTTATGTACCTGTCAATCAATGACCATGCCATGGGCTGCATGCTAGGACAGAAAGATGATAGAGGCCAAGAAAAACCTATCTATTACCTCAGCAAACGATTCAGCATCAGTGAGCACAAGTATACCTTGATTGAGAAAACATGATGTGCATTAACATGGGATTCAATGAGATTACAACATTATCTCCATGGTCACACAACTCATCTAATTATCCACATGGATCCTCTCAAGTACGTGTTCAGTAAACCTATGTTGAATTATTGACTATCCAAATGGTAGTTGTTTCTACCGCAATTTGACATCATCTACGTGACTCAAAAGTCTATCAAAGGACAAGGAATTGCGGATCAACTGGTCGTCGTACCTTCAGGGGACTACAAACCCTTGGAAACTTATTTCCTCGATGAAGGGGTAATGATAATTTAAAAACACCATCAGGACAATGCAACCCAACTATAGAGAATGTATTTCGATGGAGCTGTAAACATGGAAGGTACCGGAGCTGAAGCAGTTTTGGAATCTATTTTAGAAGAGCAGTATCCCATTGCCATCAATTTGTAGTCTGTCAACACCAAAAACACAACTAAGTATTAAGATTGTACCATGGGGTTGAAGCTAGCCCAATCCATGGGCGTCAAAAGGTTAACTGTCTTTGGAGATTCTGAATTAGTGATCAAATAAACCACTATAATCTATCACACCAAAGAATTACATTTGTTGCCTTACCATCGGAAAGTTATCCAGATGGCTTCAGAGTTTGAAGAGATATCCTTCTTCCATATTTCTCGGAATATGAATGATTTTGCGGATGCACTAGCAACTTTGGCCTCCTTGATCAACATACCTGACAAGGAATACATGCCAAATGTCACATTTGCCCACCAAAAGGCTCCACCCTAAGGGAATTACATTGGAAAAGTAACGGATGAACTGCCTCCCATCCAACACCATTGGTATCAAGATATCAAGGAATATCTGCGAGATGGATCCACACCCACTGAGGCGAGTCAAGCTGAGAGAAAGCTGATCCATCGAATGGCCATGAAATTCTACCTGAGCGGAGACACACTCTACAAAAGAGATGTAGGACTAGGCTTGTAAAGATGCTTAGACAAAGACCAAGCTCAGAGGCTCATGGATAAAATCCATGGTGGAGTATACGGCCCTCACATGAGCGGCCCTCTACTTGTCAAGAAGATCCTAAGAATAGGGCATTAATGGATCTCTCTCAAGGCTGACTGTGATGATCACATCAAGAGATGTTATCAATGTCAAATTCATGGAAATGCTATCCACGCCCCTCCAAGGGAGCTCCATAATATGAGTTTGCCCTGGCCCTTCTCAATGTGGGGAATGGACGTGATCGGACCCATCGAGCCCAAAGCCAGTAATGGTCATCAGTTTATCTTTGCCATGATCGACTACTTCACCAAGTGGGTAGAAGCAACCTCCTCCCCCAAAGTTACTAAAGAGGTAATCATTAGTTTCATCAAAAACAATATCATTTGTTGATATGGACAATCAGAGGTGATTATATCAGACAATGCCAAAAACCTCAACAACCAAATGATGGAGGAACTATGCAGTAAATTTTTTATCAAACATCTCAACTCCGTCATCTATCGTCCAAAGATGAATGATGTTATTAAAGCGGCTAATAAGAATATCAAAAAGATCGTGCAAAAGATATTCGCTAATCACAATGGATGGTCTGACATGTTTCCTCTGACTCTATTAGCCTATAAAACATTAATGCGCACTTCTATTGGGGTAACCCCCTACTCATTTACCCCTACTCATTAACCTATGGCATTGAAGCAGTGCTCCCTATAGAGGTGGAAATGAAATCCCTGAGAGTGTAGATAGATGCTCAGCTGGATGAAGACCAATGGTTACAAGATCGATACCACCAATTGTCTCTAATAGAAGAAAGGCGGGCCGCATCCATCTTCTATGGTCAGTTATACCAACAGAGGATTGCTAGATCCTACAACAGAAAAGTCCAGTTACGACAATTTGAGAAAAATGACTTGGTCTTGAAGAAGGTCCTTGACAACTAAAATCAATCTAAAGGAAATTCACCCCAAACTGGGAAGGCCCATTTGTTGTCAAGGAGGTATTAACAGGAGAAGCCTTCAGATTACAAGAGATGGATGGCGAGGAATTTCCCTAACTCATCAACTCGGACACCGTGAAATGGTTCTATGTCTGAAGTTACTTGCAAACTAGCATCCTGGTTCTGGATTATCAAATCCATCAGTCAATTCAGGTTTTTAAAACCTTTCTCATCACATACAATCCTCACCACTTCAATTCATCCCATCAGGGATAAAACCTTTCACAACTTTAGTTTGTCCCATCAGGGGAGAACTACGCAGACCTGATCTCCCCAATACAATGGAGTACGTAGACAGCAATTTTTATGGTCCGATCTAACTACAGAAAAAAATCACACCCTATACCCTTCCACATACAACTTTCAACCTTTTCACGCTAGGTTTAAACTACGCAGACCTGATCTCCCCCTTCTTAATGGGAGTACGTAGGCAGCCATTCATGGTATGGTCTCACCCCTACCAAAAACATAAAACCATGTTAATAGTATTGGGATCATCTTTCAACTTTCAAACCAAACCATAAGAGATGGAACTATCTGATCTGTCCAATACATGGGAATACATCGGCGACAATCTGTGGGGCAGTTTAACCAAACCTCATTAGCTTAGACCAAAGGGAGGGAACTACCTGGTCTCCCCACAAAAATAGGAGAAAAAATCCAGTGACCATCTAAGCTGCGGTTGATTCCTCAAAGAGAAACACCAATCCATAAGAGATGGAACTACCTGGGCACCTCCATACAAGGAAGTACCGGTGGCCATCTATGGAGCGATCAACCTCAGAGAGGAAAGCCAAAATCCTCTCCACCACTACATTACGAAACCCAGTCCCAAGACACCAAAGGGTAGGGGTTTACAAAGATTAACGATCCATTTTGAAAGATCTTGAGATATCTCATTGTCCATCCATCAAGGAGGAGTTCATAATACATCAAGATCACAAGCCTTGGAGACCATGCAACTATCAAGCAAGTAACAAGGAATAACTAAAAGGGAATTGAATCAAAACATATATCCTTGAAATATAATACTGTTTGATATATATAATGTGTTATGTACATGACAAAAATTGCTAACCTAGTCTATGCAGGAAAATCAAAGCTAAACTATAAACCACTGGATAAACGAGCCATCAAGTCTAACATGGTATCCCTCTCAGAAGATGGAGGTAACTCTATGAGCTACTGCCCTAGGGTATCCACACCATCCAAGAGATCTACGGCCATCTGCATGGTGACACTATGATAATCAATGAATGTACTCATCTCTACAATGATGTCAGCAGTATGAGATCTCAATGCAGTGCTATCTGTAATGGCAGCATCTTGGGTAGATAGAGCACCATCCCACTCAATAATAGTTGCATAACTAGATGATCGAGCATTATCCCGCTCAACAACAACGGTATCTTTGTGAGCAAAAGCATCATCTCTCTCAATCAGAGTGGCATCTCTACCAGAAAGAGCTGTCAACATCAAAGCCCTAGCCTGATCCCTCTCAAACGTCATCAGATGTAAATTCTACTCTAAATACTCTGAAGAATGCGGGGTCACTGTGACAACCCGAATTTTTATAGGTTATTAAAATAGGAATTTAATAATTAAAATTCTTATTATGAGATGTTTTGAGTTTGAGTATTTATATATACGTGCTATATATTTTGAAATATGTGATCTAGTGTGAAGAGAAATATATATTCATATTTTGGGAAAGTGAGGTTTAATAGTTAAGTTAACTATTGAAGAAATTAAATGAATTTTGTAATTAATTTTAAATATTTATTGAATTAAATAAATATTTTAATTAATTTATTTATTGAGATAAATAAATAATTGATGACTTGTGGTGCATTAATTTAGTAATGAAATTGAATAATGGTAATTTTTATTTGAAAGATTTAATTAATGAAATAATTAAATTAAATTAAATTGTTTAATATTAAAGAAAATAGGTAAATTAAATAAAGCGATGTTTAAGTCTAATTTATTAATTAAATTAGATATATAATTATTTATTAATCATAAGTATAATTATAATAAAAATTATAATTATTATAATTATAAGTGTAAGCTAATGGGTTGCATGTGTCACAAAAAAAAACCATATAATATAATAATATAAAAATAAACTATTAGAGGAGAATTGTGGTTAGCCAAACAAGGCCCTATGGCCTTTGTCTTATTTTAACTGACACCTATTGGTTTTTAAACTAATGTATACGTGAAAGAGAGAGGAGTCAGGTTATATGTTGCGCATAATTCTTAAAGGCTAAGTTCAGAGAATTTAGAGAAAGAAGAAGGAAACAAAGAGGAAAATTGAGGTTGAGAGCATAAGAAAACTCTCTAAGATTATCAAGAGGAAGAGAAGGGTTTGCTAAATCAAGGTATAAGCTATTGTCAATTTTAACTCTTAGTTTTGATAGTGTTTATGCTATATGATTTGGAAATCACGTTGGGTTGATATATATACATGTATGCATGGTTTACAATCTGTTAATAATCATGTGTGAGTACTATTTAATGATCAAATTCGTGAGAATTGGCTTGTAAGAAGAAGAAATAAATAACAGTGTTTATGCTCATATGATATGGCTTAGAAAGTACAAATTTTAGTGGTAAATTGGTATGTTAAACTTTGAATTGAGTTTTGTTTATGCTAGTCTATTACGAAACGCACATAACGTAATTTGAACAAAGTAATTCGGACAAGAATCGAAGTCACATTGTTCATTTTTGCGAAGAAACTCAAAAATGGAGTTGTAGTATAAAAATATGAATTTTGAGAAATTAAACTAGTTTTAGTTGATGTTAAATTGTTCTAATTGGTTGTAAATGTAAGGAAACAAGTTTGTGTTAGTTTTATATCAGTTTTTATATATTAATTTCACTGTTTTGTAGGTGAAATTCGTGTTAGTTGGGCTAAAAAAAGGAACATTGTTGTTGCGTTTACGGTTTTATGTCATGCGAAAGCTGTGAATCTGCAGTCTCTGCCTTGGTCCTAGGTTTAAGTATACACAATACCGCACCATACCCTAGTCCTAGGTTTAATTATGGCGCAGATGGAGATAGAGATAAAGACTCCAGGGACCCACGTGATGATGGCGAATATATGAGTAGAACCGACTTTAATTGATAAAATTAAAAGTCGCTCGAAATTCTGATCCGGGAGATGATGCGTATGAGGAAGAAAGTGCAAGAAGGTGCGATGCCGGAAGCAAGAATCGAGGATGAAGGAATACTTCGAGTCAACTCCAGACTTTGTGTTCCTAACGATCCTGAGTTAAAGTATAAAATCATGATGGAGGCGCACAACACACCATTTGCAATCCATCCTGGGAGTACCAAAATGTATCGTGATCTTCGTCATACATTTTGGTGGAGCAATATGAAGAGAGAGATAGCGCTGTTTATCTCAAGGTGTCTAACTTGTCAACGAGTCAAGGTCATCAAGTACCAAAAGGTCCATTACAACCACTTAAAATTCCAGAATGGAAGTGGGAGCACATTACCATGGATTTCGTTACCGGTCTTCTCAAAGTTTCTCAAGGCATATATGCGATTTGGGTCATTGTTGATAGATTGACCAAGTCTGCTCATTTCTTCTGACTGACGAGAAACTTATACACTTGAACGTCTTGCTTTCATATGTACATAAACGAGGTTGTAGATTGCATGGTATTCCAAAGTATCCATAGTTTACGATCGAGACCCAAGATTCACTTCAAGATTTTGGGTTAGTTTGCAAAAAGCTATGGGCGCAGGATTTACGATTTAGCTTCGGCATATCATCCTCATACTGGACGGGCGTGGAGAGGACGATTCAAACTCTTGAAGATCTATTAAGATTATGCGTCCTTGACTTCAAGGGAAGTTGGGACAAGTTCTTACCATTGGTGGAGTTTTCCTACAACAACAGTTATCAAGCAAGTATTGGCATGGCTCCATTCGAAGCGTTGTATGGAAGAAACTGTCGTTCTCCAGTATGTTGGGATGAGGTGGGTGAAGCAACGTTGTTGGGACTGGAGTTGGTACATATGACTACGGAAAAGATTCAAACGATCCGACAACGTATAAAAACCTCACAAGATCGATAAAAGAGTTATGCTGATCTTCATCGAAAGGACGTGGAATTCGATATAGGAGATCATGTGTTGTTACGTGTTGCTCCATGGAAAGGAGTTACGAGATTTGGAAAGAGAGGAAAGATCAATCCTCGATTCATCGGCCCATTTTTAATCATTGATTGAGTAGGATTTGTGGCCTATAGACTTGCATTATCGCCAAGTATGTCTCGTGTTCAGAACGTTTTTCATATATCCATGTTACGTAAATATGTGGAAGACCCGAACCACATTATTGAGTTAGAACTGGACGAAATAACGGAAGATTTAACGTATGAAGAGGTTCTTGTTCAAATCATGGATAAGAAGGAACATATTCTACGCTCCAAGGTTATACCTCAAGTCAAAGTTTTGTGGAGAAACCACGATGTTGAGGAAATGACTTGGGAGTTAGAATCTAAAATGAAATCAAGGTATCCTTACCTCTTCGATATACCAGGTACGTACCCTAATTTTGAGGGCAAAATTTCATAAGAAGGGAAGATTGTAAAACCCCAACTTTTTGAATAAAGATGAATTTTCTATAAATATTAATTTTGAATATTATGTAGTGAAATTGATATAATGTTATAGTTGTGGGTAATATTTATAAATTTTGCAAAGTACGCAAGTTGTTATATAATATTCGATTGGTCGGGGAATATTCGTTTTAACAGGGAATATTCGTACAACGGCACAATCATTGGTGGACCCCACAACGGAATTATTATCGGATTGAGAAAACGACAAAAATACTTTATGAAAATAACAACGGAAGTTTTACCGTAATCTGTTGAAACATTTGATTGTTAAAGAATCTGCGATGTCTGGCGTGGTTGCATAGTAGCACTGGTATTAGTTATTGATGCTTACATGATAAGTCACTTTCGGTTTTGTTGGTATTATTAATGTAATAATCTGTAAAATCTTTTATATAAAATGCAGAATACTTTTATAAAGTTATTCTATAAATAGAATATATTATATTCTATTATGCATAGTGTTGTATAGTTATCTGTGCATAGTGTTTTGCATACTAAAATCTTTTTATATAAAACATAATACTTTTATAAAGTTATCTGCTTTATTAGACAATAATTAGAATATATTATATTTTATTATGCATAGTGTTTGCATAATGCTGCGCATAGTGTTTGCATAGTAAATTCTTTTATAAAGTTATTCATTTTATTAGATTATAAATAGAATATATTATATTTTATTTAAAAGATTTTTCTTTAAATATGGACCGTTAGATTAAAGTAAATCAATCTAGACCGTTCATGAGTTAGTTACTATGTAGTCCATTTTTCTATAAATAGAAGCTCATTCCTTCATTATTTTTTTACGAATTCACTGAAACTCTAGAGAGATAAACTATAAAGAGAAAGAAGAAAGTATTCTGCTACTTCACTACTTATATATCCAGTACTCTTCTTCTTAAGGTAGAGAATATTATTTGTTGTACTCGTAAGGAGTATTATTTCTTTTGTATTCATGAAGAGAAATTCTGTTATTCCATTCTTTATTATTCTGTTGGAATAACCTGTATACGCGAGCTACCCTATACTTGGTGAAATTCTTCTATTATTCCATCTTTACTATTACATTTGGAATATCATATACATGCGTTTTATCTTTGGACTGATTACATCTTTATTATTCTATTGGAATATCACATGCATGCATTTTACGTGGGACCGGTTCCGCTCTTTTTATTATTATTACATTTGGAATATCCTATCTCATGCGTTTTCGTGGGACTGATTCCGTCCTTATTAGTATTACATTTGGAATAAACTGCTATGCAAATTACCGCATGCATGGTGATTTCATTGTTATTCCATTCTTTATTATTCTGTTGGAACATCCCAGAATTGAGTTTAAATTTTGCACGACCGGGTTCCGTTATTTAGTATTCTGTTGGAATAATGCATACATCGCAAGTCTGCATGCATGGTGATTTCTTTTGTTATTCCATTCTTTATTATACTCGATTGATTAAAACTTTGACTTCTATACTCCATGAAATTAGTGGAATATCTTTGATATTTAGCTTCATCCGAGAATCTTTTCATGGAAATATTCTTACGAGCATTCTTGAATTTTACTCTCTGAAAGCGATGATCATATTGACAATTTGGACGTTATTGGTTCTTGGATGATTAATTCTTGAACTTGTTTTATTGAATTCTTATATCATTGTCATCATCCTCATATTTATATTTTTTGAAAGTCATCTATGGCCTGTAGTGCATAGATGGACTTGGTATGATTATAACTAGGGATTATTCGGTGTAATCATGACTATAATGTTACAAATGATGCGGTAAAAGTCCTCATTAGCCCGTAGTGCATTGATGGACAGTTGTTGGCATGATCATGACCATTAATGAATACACAAATATTCTTGGCCCGTAGTGCATAGATAATTATGGTCGTGATACTAAAGAATATCCTTTGTCGTAGTGCAGGGGTGATTCGATGATGTGGATTATTTATTAAGCTGAGTCCCAGCGATAAAAGTGATTAAAAACCTTTTAAATCATAAAAGATAGTAGATTTTATTTTCTACTTGACTCTTTTAATGGATTGTTTGTTCCGCTGAAGTTAAACTTGATGTTTGTTATATTGTATCAGTTTAACATTGTTTAAGGCTAATGATAATTTATTCTGCATTATCTTAGTCATAATATTTCTTACTGGGCTAGTTGAGCTCACCATTTCTTTCACTGTTCTCTTCAGGAAATGAGAATATAGCTGGAACGAGTCGGGGAACAGAGTGATGGTCCTAGATGGTGCATTAGTAGTCCTCATTATTCTATGAAATAGTGTGATAATAATTGTAATGAGGACTCCTTTTTAGTTTGTATACTCTATAGTAGACAATATTTGTATTCAAACTCAGAGTTTATGTTTTGTCGTATTGTACACGATAGTTGTATTATTAAGTTGTATTGAATTCTGTACCATGTATTTGGCGACTCAAGATGGGTGATGTATACCTAATTTTTGGGGCGTCACAGCTGAGCCCTAAACACGATAATATATCAAACGAGTCCTCGATCCCCGGCAAAAAAGCCGACCAAGAAGCTGAGTCTGTACACTCCGCCAGCTAAAAGGAGTATGACATGGCTATCTCATGGGAAAAACATTACCTATGGCGTTAGAAAGTGCCAATCTGTTACAAGTGTGTTATAAATCACACGTACAACAAGACCAAGCTGCTTGTGAACACCCCAGCGCGCAGAATGGGTATGGAAATATGTGGTTGACCTCAAGGTCTCAGCCAGGATCGTCGGTAAGATGGTATGTCCTTCCAGAAGAGCTCTAACTACCATGATCATATCGATATCTAGGAGGTTCGTGTACAAAGGCATGTGTAGATAAGCCACTACATACATCAAGAGTATATCTACTCAGGCTACGCGACAATCATCCTCTGAAGTGGTGAAATCCTCGGAGTACAACAGATAATTGTCCAAGGACCCAAATCTGTCTATTAGAAAACTCATGGACACTACATGCCCCTGAGGAGATCTCATCCAGGGCAACTCTGTGTCTCAATCTTGTAAGGGTCATAAACTTCTAGCTCATATCACCAACAGCCATCCGAGCGCGAGGCCTATCCAATGAAAATTCTATAAGACGTTCGTACTCCTCTAAGGTAGGAGTCAACTCCTAGGTCTCAAATAGGAACACCTGCCTATCCGGTACCTAATGCTCTAGCATGCTCTCTACATAGCCCGATGGAACCTAAAACATCAAGCGGTTCATAAAGTGATGCAATAACTGATCAACTGTCACCCGATCCAGGAAGGAAAAATTGTCATACCACAATCTTAGAGAAGATGCCACCAATACTGGTGGAGTATGCTAAATCCGGCTAACTATCGATGAAGACATCAGTAGAGTCGTATCATAAGACCATCCAGGGGTAAATTCTAAACTCATTTCTGGAAATACATATCCATAAACATAATGCATGCATGATAAACAATAAATGACAATATGATGTAGCGAATGGAAAATAGTATACATACATTCCTAAGTACATCATCATCTAAATACATCATCTATGTGTACAATTGGAAAATACAGGGAAATGGGGAACATCCGCCTAACAACTAACAAAGGCCTATCAAAAGATATAACGAGAATGGGACACATCCGCCCAATATCTTATAGGGGCGTATCAAAAGATATAGTGAGAAATGCATTAGAAGAAGTCGATAGTGTCGATGTCCACATCATCCAACCTATCCACCTGATGTAACTCCTCATGAGTCACTGAATCTCTGCCAATAGGGATATCAGGCCGATACCATAGAGGATCTTCACCGACAAAACTATCTGAATATGGACCACTTGAAGGGCCATCACCAGAGCTGCAAGGATCAAAAGTTTCAACCTCGGAAGGATCTCTTCCCAAATGACAAATAAAGAAATGTGGTCAGTCCAACTGTTGGGTCAAACTATCAATCTGCGCTAAATGAGTAGGCTCTCGAACATTGGCAATCCAATCCACCATCATGACGGAACCAGGAACCATATCCCCCATAAACTGTGTGGCGTTGGTCTGGGCTCCAATGGTGCGAGGGAACCACCAGCAATAGAATGCCTCTTGAGTGAACGGTCTTTTTGACAAAGTAAAGCCATAAACTCCCACCAATGGGATATCAATGATCGGCGGCTACGACACAAGCCAATATCGCCTGGCAGGAGGACAGATCGTATTACGAATCTCTCCTATAGTGCTCCTAATAGCACGCTCTCCTAAATAGAGCTCCCAACCTCCGTTTGTAAAGAGAGGAACACAATGGGTGGACAATATATACTCGATGCCAGTCGGGAAACCACCCTCAAAACTAACTGTCAAGTGGTTCTCAGAGTTAGGAACGCACGTAATGACATCAACTGTCAACATCTCCAACTGTAAGCGTGAATGGGTGAAACCCTCAGCTACATAAATCTACACCAATGTGGAGTGATGCCATAGTCGTCCCCATGGATAGGTTTCTAAACCTAGCAGGATAACGCGATGAAGACATGGGAGCCTCTCATAGGCCAAAAACTGCCAATACAAGATCAAAATATCTATGGTCACTCAAACTCTCAACCCGAGCAATGGAAATTAAAAGAGAAAATAATCACCTGTAGGAATGGGTAGAACCATAACTAAGCCTTTGTCAATCCCTATGAGTGCAGACGCATTCCCTTGAGGAAGTAGGCAAAGGTGTAGGAACCCCAATCAAACTCTCCAATACGCTCCACCTCCCGTGTGGCGCTGACTAAAGTGAATGACACCTTGGAAGAGTTATTCTCTAGGAAACAACCCCAGAAGATGATCAAGAATAATCACCGAAGAATGCAATCCCTAACTCTCCTATCATTGGGTTGTAGACACTCAAAATTTTGCATTCCTATTACTAACTTTGTAGGAGGGCAAAATCGTCTTCTAGGGATTACCCTGGAAGTCAATTAAGCACAGTCCCGGAGACAACCTCAGGATACTCAGTTCCAACATCTCGGAGATAACTCTGAGATATTCAGTCAAGTCCCGGAGACAACCCCGGGAGTTTCAGTTTTAACCTCAGAGATAATCTTGAGGAATGTAGTTTCAGCTCCGGAGACAACCCCGAAATCCTACGTTCTATCTCGGAGACAACCCCGAGATCTTCAAATCTCGGAGATCCCCCTGGGAGATACAGTTTAAACCTCAGAGACAACCCCGAGGCATGCAGTTGCAGTTCTGGAGATAACCCCAGAAATGCTTGTTTTGAATCCCTACGATCAGCTTCAACACTTGGTGATAGCCTTGAGAAACTCAGCTCCCAAACCTAGAGATAACCCCGGGAAGACATGCACACCTCAGAGACAACCCTGAGGACATTCAGCACTTGCAACAGCCAAATCTAAGAGATAACCTTGAGCAATGACTGCTAAATCAGCCCAAACCGGAGATAACCCCGGTGAGGGGCAAAATCATCATTTTTCCACCTCGATCCCATATAGCGCCATCTCAACAATATTTCAACAATCATTACATATAGGAATGTCGTACAAGAACAAATAACTTCAATCCTGAGTGACTACTACACATGACAGCACACCGGATAGAATTTGAAGCCCAAAGACTTGGGCATGGTCCCATCTTCCTATCTTCATACAACCTCTAATCCCATGTCATTGTGTAGCTCTCGACAATAGCATGCCGAAAAAGGTCTTATACACCTCTATCGGATGCCCGAATTGAAGTTTTGAAAGTTCGACCGGATATCACGTTGCAAGCGTGCACGTACTTTGAGACGGTAGGACCCGCGGAGCCCAGGCACCTTGGGCAGCTGCAGGTACATCTGCGGCTACCGCATGTACACATGCGACTCCCACCTCTATAAATAGAGTGCTTGGGGTGACTATTTTGCATAACAAAACGGCGAGGAAGCCCTGTCCAATTTGCTCTGTACACACTATAAATTGAGTGCTTTCTCATTTCAAACACTTGTAAGCTTATATTTGGCTACTTTTTATCGGTGGGAACCGAGTGTTCATCCATTTAAAGTTATTGAAGTCTTCTTTGGCAATCCACTATAAGCCTTCTTGCTTTATTTAAAGCCTTTTCTTCACTTCTTTCACACACTATTATTCACGTTGAGAATCGCGTGTGTGTATGCCCGGACCATCGGTCCATGGTTTTTTTCTTTTATATATATATATATATATATATATATAATACTTATATATATATATATATATTATCGAGTTATCTCTATTGAGTCTGAATATAATATTCGGAGCGTTTATTGCTTTTATTTATATATATAAATACTTATATATATCTCTTGTCATCAAACTCTGTTTGTTTGAGCCTGGATTTCACATCCAGGGAGTTTACTACTTATATATATATATATATACATATACACTTCTGTCAAGCCTAGAGTTTACAACGTGGCCTTTTACTGATTTATTTACATTTCTGTCAGGCCTGGAGTTTACTTCGTGGCCTTTTACAGCTTTATTTATATTTTCATCATGCTTGGAGTTTACTTCTAGGCAGTTGATCGTTCATATATATATATTTTCATCATGCTTGGAGTTTACAGCTTTCATACAAATTTCTACATCATGTGAGCCTATGAATCATGTGATCATAGATTTAGTCTACTGAATCTAGATTTGGTTCACGTGATGGACATTTTCAGCTGTACATAGCTTGTAAATTATTCGCGCTGTTTGAATGTCCTTAGACGGCTCTCATGCCCATAATAAATTCATCACGTGAATTTACAGCTTTATTTATATTTTCATCATGCTTGGAGTTTATAGCTTTCATACAAATTTCTACATCATGTGAGCCTAGGAATCATGTGATCATAAATTTAGTCTACAGAATCTAGATTCGGTTCACGTGATGGACATTTTCAGCTGTATATAGCTTGTAAATTATTCGCGGTGTTTGAATGTCCTTAGACGGCTTTCATGCCCATAATAAATTCAGCAATTCTTTTTATCTTGTTTTCTCGAAGATGCTTCGCATCTCAAAAAGAAAAGAAACTAAGACGAACACATAATAAAATGGAGGTATCAAATGCCTCAATTACTATTGAGCACAAGAGTTTGAAAAACCTCTTTTACAAAACATCATTGTTATATCTTGTTAAAACTGAACTTTTACACAAAATTCAAACCCTTTGTGTACAGGTCCAAATGAGGAATAACACTACTTCAAAATAATTGCACATTGATCTATACACACACATTCAGATAATGGTTAAAAATGAAAATTGGCGGTCAACGTGGTAACACGGATGTCGGGGGGTGCCTAACACCTTCCCCCTGCATAATCAAGCCCCCGGACCCTAACTAATCTCGATTTCATAGACCAGTCAAATAGTGTCACATCACTAGGTCAATGTGCAAACCTTTTCTCGGTTGAGTTTGTGACGGCCCCAGATCCGGGCCCCAAATCGCCACGGATCTGGTACAATCATTCTCTAACTATTGCGGAAGATATAAAAATAAATTGTTTATACATTAAACTTTACACATTATCCCCAAGGTCGAGTAACCTTAACTTATACACAATTCACAACCTATCTAACATATAATGTTATTATCATACAATACTACTACATTTCTAGCTACACATATTATCCCAAGCTAGACTTGTCTTTGACTTTTCTTGTATCTGACGTATTCGTTCTAATCTGCAATGTGTATCATGATATAGCAAGGGTGAGCAACAAGTTTGCCCAGCAAGTTTCAGTTCAATAAATAAAGGATATATCATGATTGAAAGAATAGAACAATAAGCTGGCTAACATTCAACAATATAATTGTGAACTAACATGAACAAATTTTCATAGTTGAACGAACATTGAACATGAATAACTATACACTACAAAAAAATGGGGCTTCAGCAACAATCGATTTTCGTTGCTAAAGGTGCCAAATTTCGTTGCAAAAGGGTTTTGGCAACGACTTTCTTCGTCGTTAACGTCTTTCGTTCTTGTGATGAGCGTTGCTAATTGTTCCGCAACGAACGAATTTTTTTCGTTGCCAAAAGTAATACATTTTGCAACGAAATATTGCTTTCGTACAAAGACATCGATCATTTTGCAACAAAATGTATTGTTGCAGAATAATTAAAATTTCGTTGCTAAAAACCCCATATCGTTGCAAAAACCTGCTAATTGGCAACGAAATGAACTCTTTTTTTTTTGCAACGACCATGCATTTTTGTTGCAATTGATACCATTTTGCAACGACATTTTTCGTTGCAGTAAATTATGAAAATTGTTATCTAAGCTTGCTTTCGTTGCGGAATGTAAACTTTTTAGCAACGATTTTCGTTGCTGATTATATTATTTGGCAACGACATTATGCTGAATTAGCAACGAAAATGTTTGTTGCTGGTTATTTTTAAATAATAACGCAAGTCGAAGATTAGCAACGACATTATATGTTGTCGTTTCTTTATATGTGCAACGAACCTTTTATTTTAGTATTAGCAACAATATCCTCTCCGTTGTTATTAGGTTAATTTTTCGTTGCCAAATATTATATTTTTAAAGTCATTAGCAACGAAAATTTGTTGCTAAATGTATAAAAAATTGTTGCTATATTAAAATTATTGAATTATTGCCTTTTCTTTTGTTATGTAACGAATGTCAAAATTATTATATAAACAAAAATTATGTCTCAATAACCACATAACAAATTATATGAAAAATACAAAAACTAAAAATATTATTAATTAAATAAAATCATCCGATACATCGATACATGATCATTCATCATCTTTACAATCAAACTTAGTAATATGTTGCTAACAAAATGGAAAATAGCTCAAGTCGCATATATACAAATTTTCTACCATTGATTCGCATGTGTAGTGTACAATTAAGCAAGATAAAAAAAAGTTTAGTAAAAATAATGATCAATGTGCCCTTAGTTGACGTGATGTTGGTACTTTCTGGACAATGGTATACCCTGTAAGAGTACAAGCAATTTGCTTACAATCCCGCTCTAAGTATGGTGTCGGGATCTCTCGTACAACTTTCATTTGAAATTTAGCAATCTTTGAAGCAACATACAACACAAATGCTAATGGATGAAATAGATCATGTTAGCAGCAGAGTGAAGGGAGAAAAGACTAACACGATCCTACAGAATCAAGGTACAAATTCAAGGCTCCAACATAATACAATTCACAATCCTAATGAGCAATGTTATGATTTTTATGAGAGGATATCTCTCGTTGGTTCAGATTTTACACAGGTTGAGTAAATCCAAAATTGTCGTAAATAATTGCAATGCTAAAGAACATATATATACAATTCTCAATGAGTCAGACAAATACCAATCAATATATCCCACAAACCTGAATTCGGGAATTTTGGTAGTCATCTATGGTTGCTAATAATCTTTGGCGACAGAGATGATGATATTTAACTTGCAAGTCGGACCCAAATCGGTGGACAATTGACCAACCGCATTAATGAGATGTCCACCGTACACGAGGCTGGGGATCTTGAAATGAGTTCAAAACCATAGACACCACCGGTTCCAAATTTTTACTCATTACCTGTATGGATCAAGAGAGAGAAAACTACATTTTAAAAAACAGTAATATCGGAACATAATGATCAGTGGTGTGCATTCTCTAGCCCAATGGACAATCAAGGCACGGAGTCCATTACACTTGAGCATCTTTGTTTTTATGCCCAAACAAGTTCATTACCCTGTGAGAAGCACAAATCTACTTATAGAATTATTATATTAGTGATGCTTTTTCTGTTGTAATTATACAATATACATATATTTAATTAAAATAATAGTTACTTTTTAACTTTGGACTTAATAATTAACCATACTATTGGTGATTGTATTATGTTTATACTTTATTATATATTTTATGATTTTATGATTTTTATTGTAATTTTACAGATTTTTAGCTGAAGAATACCACAAAATCCTGAAATCAACTGCTTACAGTTTCCGATCATCTAAAGTTACCTGATATAAGAGAAGACTAGTGAGTAACACGAACATTTAGACATAGGATAATTGTCTGTGTGACTTTAGAAACTTCAAAGAAAAACGAAGATAATTTATATATGAGGAGACCTTGGCTATTGACAATGGAAGAACTGCAGATGCCCCCTCAATGTATAAACACTTTGAAACCACGAGGTCTCGCATGCTGCGGTAGCCACACATTACCAGCCATAACTATTATGGTTTTTAGAGCACATTCACATCTAACCTACACAAATCAAGTTACAAGTGGGATGTACAAATAACAAAAAACATAGTAGAACCTAGATGCTCCTTTATGTATCATTGATCTCAACTACAACAGAAAACAAACACCTAACTTCAAACAATGTAGTATAAGTGGTCAATCTGTATCAAAAGCCAGCCAATAAAAAAATAAAAATCATGAACATCATAAAATTGATCAATTTGTAGAAACTCTGGATATATAACATAATATTACCCACAAAGCAAAACTCAAGTAAAAAGGTAGTCAGCAAGATGACAAATATAGAAAGTGAACCCTTACCTGGCACAAAGGGCTATCTTTGGGAAGATAGCTACCAATTGTCCAATTGTTTTCCCATAGACTTCACAAGTAGAGAAATGTATGATACGCTTATTGTTCTCCGAACAGTACTTCACCTGAAAGCAAAAGAACACATTACAATTCTAGATCTCTCTACACAATATATATCTATAGATATACACACATGTATGTAGATCACGTAAACAAAACACATCAACATCTATCAACCTCAAATGAATTAGACCTCAACAATAGGCACAAGACCAACACTAACTCGGAAATTAAAACGATACCACTAGGAGCGCATCATCAATGAAGTTCTTTGTAAATTGTATCAAGAGGGCGTGTGTTGTAATCCGCAGTGTACAGATTCTTTCGCAAGATTTATAGTCTACATCATAAGAAATGTAAAATTTCGTGACAAAACCGACTTGAAAGTAATCAAATTTGAAAATTTCAACAAAAGTATAACCAAAAAAATGCATAAAAAGAAAGAAAATTAAGACTCACATAACTATCAATCAAAAAATTGACTTAATACAATGATTAAATTGAAGCATCGTATAATTCAACACATAATGAGCAATCTAAGAAATAAAATACAGCTCTAGAGTCTAGATCATCAAACACACTTCAAACATCCAAAATTCGGTTACAAGTCTAATAAATTAAAAGCCAGGCCTAAAGCTATAAGAAAGATGTTATAGAGATACTAAAAAACCCCTCAAAATTCAATAGCGTTTTAGAACTGGGGTTAGGGTTTTTCTCCAAAGGTTACTAAAATCCCAGAAAAATTAAAGCTTCAAGCTATTTTACAAACTAGGGTTCTAGGAGTTTCTACAAAACAACCAAAATAATCCCCAAAATAATTAATCAAGACTAATATTAATTAATTTACCTGCTTATTAGTATGGGAATAATCCACCATGTACTTGATGACAGATTAATCGGGTCAGAATTTTTCGTCAATTTATCGACTCGAGTGTCAAGTGTTCAACAAATAATATCAAATAATTGGGCCAAATATATATTGAGCAAGTTAAAGCTTATTGTTTTCGTTTACCATATTTTTGCTTCAAGTTATCGTAACATATTCATTAGTATGGAATATTCAAGTGGGATTACATAATCAGCACCATTCACGTGGGCTTCTCATTACTTTACATGAACCTTAACATGCAATCTGACTCAGGTGGGGAAAAGGAGTTAGTCTCGCGTTAAAGAATCCTACGCGGCAACGAATTTTTATTTATTTATTTGATTTCTTAATTTTAAATTCTATTATAATTAGGATTTCTTTTAATTTCTTTTCCAAATTGATTTCTATTTCCTTATAGAAATTAGGGTTATAGCTTATAAATTCCTATTAGGATTTGTATTATATTGAGTAGTATAAATAGAAGTTCAAGTTATGTAATCAAACACATTATCATTAGTCATTGTTCAATATATTTGTGAGATTATTCTCTACTTTAGGTTCTTTTGAAGAATTCCTAAGTATTTTTCTTAGTTATTTCTTTGAGATTCAATTTGACTTATCATACAACAATTCATAGTTGTGTGTGTGCTTCTTCCGCATCAATCGTCGATTGTCTTACCGAGATTACCGCTCAATATAAGCGAGGGTCAAGGTGTCGTTGGTGTCCATTCAACGCAAAATTCGAACGCGACAATTGTACCAAGATTACCGCTCACATATAGGCGAGGGGTTAAGGTGTTGCAAGCAATTCACCCAACAACCGTGCTAGAAGCGATCGGTGGCGACCACCTCACGTAAGCGTGCTGGAGTCTATCATTTGGTATCAAATCTAAGCCTTTTTAGCAAGTTACTTATCTTTAATTTTCTATCGAAATATATATTGTAAAAAAAAAGTGAAAAAAAGAAAAAAAAAACGTATTTTATTGTGCTAACCCAATTTGTAGCACACCATTAAATCATCAAATTCCAACCAAAAGTTCATACCGTTCAATCATCATCAATTCTGAAACGGAGCTACAATTTACAAATCTGACGCATACAAGAGGAGTACAAGGTAATCGATTGGTGATTTTGTGATATTCTAATAGTTACACCATCTATAATTTTGTTTCGTGATAAGTAATTTTTGAATTGATTAGTAAAACCAAGAATTTTGTTAGGAGAATTCAAGAAGAACCTATTAGAGAGAATATTAGAGGTAAAAGGCAAGAGTGTAAGATTATTAGAGCGTAAAAGCCAAATTTGAGCGATACACGAGTGATTCATCATTATTTGAGTGGAACGCGTAAGGGAGTGTGTGAGGAAAATTTTTATCTACTAACCTTTGTTTTACAGCAAACATGTATGGCTACAATTATGAAAGTTATTATGGGTCTCGAAGGAATACTTTCCAAGGCAATATTGATACAGAGGCATATCTAAGATGGGAGAGAAAAATGGAGCGAGAATTTGACTCTCATGATTACTCTGAGAGGAGGAAGGTCAGACGGGCAATTCAAGAGTTCTCCGATCATACAATTATATGGTGGCAGCTTATCAAACAAAAATATGGGGAGCGTCCGTTCGAGACATGGACAGAATTAAAATCAGCAATGAGAAAGCGCTTTGCTCTAGTACAGCGTGATAGGAGGGAGGAGTATACATCTCAAAGACATGTAGAGAAATCTTCAAGGCGATTTACAGTAGACAATAATAGGAGTGTTTGCACACAAGTAAACAAGGAAGATTATTGGATGCGGCTACAATATACTTCTAAGGCGCAAAAGAAACAAGATCAGCGGGGGGAGGTGGAAGAAATTATAGAATATGCAGTCCAAGGAGAGTTATTGGGTTCGAGTGTTCAAGATGAAATCCATGATCTAAAGCAAGATGGTGAACATCCGAAAGAAAGTAATCAAGAAGATGAGTTCGTACAAGGAAATACATGTGGAAAAGATCGACAAAAAGGAAATTGTTCGAAAGATTGATAATGTTAAAGAAAAAATTGAAAGGAGTGAGAATGAAAAGAAAAGAGAGATTGAGAATAAAGAGAATGAGAGTGACCTTGAAAACAAACGAGAGAAAAACAAACGAGAGGGTGAGTATAAAGAAGAGAAAGAAGAAATATGTGACAATGAAAAAGAGAGTGAGTTGAAAAGTGAGTTATATTTTAAAAAGTCAATGACTGTACATTCGTACAAGACGGCGCTTTTGAATACTAACACTAATGATTCTTCTTTGTCTAGTTTTGTTTTGTCTCTTGTACAGGTTGTTGATGAAATACCCCGTACTATCATTCCGTACCGATCAGCTGATAGTATTCTCGAGGAGATGACGGAGTTACCAAGGCGGGTTGGAGAGTTGGTGAAAGTGGGTATCGTGAGACAAGACATGAGTTCATGTGTTGATTATGAGATCATAGTATCTAAGGAGGATGGGATAACGAGTTTGTTCGTTGATTTTGAATTGGTAAACATGTATCGTTATTCTTTTCAATATTTAGATAATATGTTTGATAAATTGCATAGTTCTTATGTTTTATCTACATGTGATAATGATCATGTGATGATAATGCCTAATCAATTTAGCACGAGGGATTGTGATAAATGGAAAATTATTTTCGCATGTGAGTTATATAGGTGGTTAGTTATTTCTGTTAGATTAACTAATGCATCTAGTGTTTTCATGTGTTATTTAAAACATATTTTGCATACTTCCATTGGATTTGTTGTTAGCTATTTTGTGGGTAGAATCATCTATATCATAAATTATGGTGGATACTTGATATTTGTTGAGTTAGTTTATGATCATGATATATATTCTTGTTTTCGATGTGTTTACTTGCATGAAATTAATTCTAGGTTTTGTTATCCAGATATTGACTTAAGGTTTCATGCTAGTCAATCTTTACATGAATTGTTGTTAGTTGACAATGGTAGTAATCATGTTATTTCGTTAGAGCAATCTTCATTCCATGATTTGCTATTATATGGTTTTGATTCAAGAAGTGTTTATCATCAAGATGGTTTGAGAGATGAGTTATTTGTATGTTTAGTTAGTTCATTTGGATTAGCTAAGGCATTGCATACTTCCATGGAATTGTTGAATTATATTTTGCATTTTTTCATGGGAAAATTTGTTATTCTCTCTTTTGATGATATTCCGATTTTTGTTAACATTTTGGGAAATTCTTTAGCATGTGTAGAGTTTGTTTGTGATCATCGTCGATATGCTATTGAATTTTCAACTTATGATTGTGACCTTTTTACTCCATTGATAACATTATTTGTTCTTTATTGTATTAATGTCAATGGAAAGAGGGAGGTTGGTTGTGTTTTGCATATTCGTGATAGGAGCATATTCATTGAGGGAAACATGGATCGTGCAATTCAATTCGATCAATGCATTGAGAGTTTACAGGGAAGTATTTTGAATATTGTTTTAGTAGACTATGCATGTGATTTTGATTTATTTGATTCCTTTGTGATTAGACAAAAGGAACTTATTGATTTGTTTTATTTTGTGTTTAATCCAGGAATTCAAGAGAATTTGTGTGAGAAGCATGACAAATTTCAAGTACTTATATTTGACCCAGGAGCATTGACAAATGTGTTTCTGCGAAGGATCGAGATCATTAGATCAACTTTTGATCCGGGAATTCGTCATTGGGAGAATCTATTACACGAAGAAATCTACATAATGATATTTGATCCAGGAGGAGTTGGAAATTTTCTATTTCTTGCTTGCGTTGCTGATATTGTTTATTCATTTAAATTACCAAGAGAGACTTGTGGTTATGTTTTGTTTGGTGATTCTAACTTTGTTTGTTTTAATGTAGGATCAGATTTGTGGACAAAACTTTTTCAAGGGGAGCGAATGCCAGATTTGAGGACAAATCCTTTTGAAGAGGAGGGGAATGATGACAGATTAACCGGGTCAGAATTTTTCGTCAATTTATCGACTCGAGTATCAAGTGTTCAACAAATAATATCAAATAATTGGGCCAAATATATATTGAGCAAGTTAAAGCTTATTGTTTCGTCGGCCATATATTTTTGCTTCAAGTTATCAGAACATATTCATTAGTATGGAATATTCAAGTGGGATTACATAATCAGCACCATTCACGTGGGCTTCTCATTACTTTACATGAACCTTAACATGCAATCCGACTCAGGTGGGGAAAAGGAGTTAGTCTCGCATTAAAGAATCCTACGCGGCAATGAATTTTTATTTATTTATTTGACTTCTTATTTTTAAATTCTATTATAATTAGGATTTCTTTTAATTTCTTTTCCAAATTGATTTCTATTTCCTTATAGAAATTAGGGTTATAGCTTATAAATTCCTATTAGGATTTGGATTATTTTGAGTAGTATAAATAGAGGTTCAAGTTATGTAATCAAACACATTATCATTATTCATTATTCAATGTATTTGTGAGATTATTCTCTACTTTTGGTTCTTTTGAAGAATTCCTAAGTATTTTTCTTAGTTATTTCTTTGAGATTCAATTTGACTTATCATACAACAATTCATAGTTGTGTGTGGCGTCTTCTACCGCATCAATCGTCGATTGTACCGAGATTACCGCTTCAATATAAGCGAGGGGTCAAGGTGTCGGTGTCCATTCAACGCAAAATTCCGAACGCGAGCAATTGTACCAAGATTACCGTCTACATATAGGCGAGGGGTTAAGGTGTTGCAAGCGATTCACCCAACAACTGTGCTAGAAACGATCGGGGCGGCGACCACCTCACGCAAGCGTGCCGTGGAGTCTATCATTGAATGATGACAGATTAACCGAGTCAGAATTTTTCGTCAATTTATCGACTCGAGTGTCAAGTGTTCAACAAATAATATCAAATAATTGGGCCAAATATATATTGAGCAAGTTAAAGCTTATTGTTTTCGTCAGCCATATATTTTTGCTTCAAGTTATCAGAACATATTCATTAGTATGGAATATTCAAGTGGGATTACATAATCAGCACCATTCACGTAGGCTTCTCATTACTTTACATGAACCTTAACATGCAATCCGACTCAGGTGGGGAAAAGGAGTTAGTCTCGCGTTAAAGAATCCTACGCGGCAACGAATTTTTATTTATTTATTTGATTTCTTAATTTTAAATTCTATTATAATTAGGATTTCTTTTAATTTCTTTTCCAAATTGATTTCTATTTCCTTATAGAAATTAGGGTTATAGCTTATAAATTCCTATTAGGATTTGGATTATTTTGAGTAGTATAAATAGAGGTTCAAGTTATGTAATCAAACACATTATCATTATTCATTATTCAATATATTTGTGAGATTATTCTCTACTTTTGGTTCTTTTGAAGAATTCCTAAGTATTTTTCTTAGTTATTTCTGTGAGATTCAATTTGACTTATCATACAACAATTCATAGTTGTGTGTGGCGTCTTCTACCGCATCAATCATCGATTATACCGAGATTACCGCTTCAATATAAGCGAGGGGTCAAGGTGTCGTTGGTGTCCATTCAACGCAGAATTCCAAACGCGAGTAATTGTACCAAGATTACCGCCTACATATAGGCGAGGGGTTAAGGTGTTGCAAGCAATTCACCCAACAACTGTGCTAGAAACGATCGGGGTGGCGACCACCTCACGCAAGCGTGCCGTGGAGTCTATCAATACTCATAAGCATCACTGCAGATAACCCTAGTTTCGCTCCTTCCACCAAAGAACGCAGCGCACAATAATCGCGTCGCCGTCGGTCTTCCCCTGCATGAGCCCCATCACCTCGATGTTGCGATGTTGTTTTCGAGTTCCCATGTTTGTTGTGCCATGGCTGCCGATGAAGAAAAAATAGAATCCATTGGAATTCAGAGAATCAGAGAGAGGAGAGAGGAGAGAGGAGAGAGGAGAGAGGAGAGAGGAGAGAGGACAAAGGAGAAAGGAGAAAGGAGAAGAAGCTAGAGAAAGTAGCCTCTGGCTCGGTTTTGGGTTTCTAGCACTGACAGATTAATTTAATTTTATTTGTGAATTTTAGGAAGAAAAATTTGTTTAAAAAACTATATTAATCCTTCCATTTTAAATAATAATATAAATATCCTTTAAAAAATTAATTTCAAATATTTTTAAATTCAAAGTTAACAAGTATTTATTTAATTTATATCAATATAATTATAAAAATCTAAAAAATTACTATTAGTTATACAATTAATTATTTTAACTTTCTTAATTATATTTATTTTGTTCAAATTTTCTTGGAATATGCTCTTCTCTTAACCAAATCATAGTAATAATTATAGTATTAATAATTATAGTATTAATAATAATAATAGTAATAATTATGATAATAGTATTAATAATAGTAATAAGAATATGAAAAAAGGGACACCATATATGCATTTGGTTTGCGAATTTGAGAAGTTATTGTAAGTTTATGAATTTGATAAGCTATTACAAATGAATCTATGATGTAGAAACAAAAATACTAATGAAAAATCTAAAACTTTAAATATATTCGAATTCGTATTCCTATTTGAAATTTGTATTCGAATAACTTTATATATATATATATATATATATATATATATATATATATATAGTCGATCCAGTGTGGGAGTCTGGACTGGAGTAAAAGACGGACCAATTTTTTTTTTGCTTTTTTGCTTTTTTTTAAAACAACTAAAAAAAATAATTAATATTTTATGAAACTGAAATTTTTCCATAATACAGTGTTTTAGGTGTGATTTGGATATCTATACCAAAAAATATATGTACAGTCTGCACAGACTGTACATAAATATTTTGTTATACATACCCAAAACACTGTATTATAAAAAAAAATTAATTCCATAAAATATTAATTAATTTTTTTTAGTTGTTTTAAAAAAAAAAGCAAAAAAGAAAGTCCGGACGAGACTAAAATCCGAGTGTCTGGACTATATATATATATATATATATATATATATATATATATATACCTTATTATGCACAGATTCGAACCTAAGACCTCCAGTTTGGAATATTGATCCAATGACCACCTGAGCACATGGGCATAATTACTATTATTTTGCAAGGATTAGTATTTATAACTGAACAAATCATTTCTCCCAAATTAAAACAGATCCCCTTTTCTTTAGATCATTACGCATATATATAAATATACATAACTAATTGCGTGAATAATAATAATAATAATAATAATAATAATAATAATAATAATAATAATAATAATAATAATAATAATAATAATAATAATAATAATAATAATAGTAATAATAATAATAATAATAATAATAATAATAATAATAATAATAATAATAATAATAATAATAATAATAATAATAATAATAATAATAATAATAATAATAATAATAATAATAATAATAATAATAATAATAATAATAATAATAAGAATAATGAATTATTATATTATCATATTTACATATTTGCATCATATTTACATCATATTTACTTCATAACATACATATTATACAATTATACTAAATGATGTAAATATGTAAATATCATAATATGTTATGTTATGATGTAAATGATATAAATATGTTATGATTTTAGTATTTTAATGATGTAATTTGAATTTTTTCATTTTGATTAATTAACAAAATAATTTGAATTATAGTATTTTAGTATTTTTTGAATTTTAGTATTTTTTAATTTGATTTTTTAGTATTTTATTATTTTTTAATTAGTATTTTTAGTATTTGATGTAAATATGTAATTAGTATTTTTTAGTGTATTAGGGTAAGTGACTTTTAGTATTTTGTTATGTTATACAATTATGATAAAATTTTAGTATTTTGATATGTTATACAACTATGGTAAAATTTTAGTATTTGAGGAAAATTTTAGTATTTTAGTATTTGAATTTTAGTATTTTGATTAAATGATGTAAATATGTTATGATGTAAATATGATAATATGTTATGTTATGATGTAAATGATGTAAATATGTTATGATTTTAGAATTTTAGTGATGTAATTTGAATTTTTGTTCTTTTGATTAATTAACAAAATAATTTAAATTTTAGTATTTTTAGTATTTTTTTGAATTTTATTATTTTTTAATTTGATTTTTTTTAGTATTTTATTTTTTTTTAATTAGTAATTTTAGTATTTGATTTTATATGTAATTAGTATTTTTAGTATTTTAGTGTCAGGTAACTGACTTTATAATAAAAAAAATCCTTATAGCTTAGTTGGTTTGAGCATTTGTGTAAGGAGAGTGGGAGGTCTAGAGATCAATTCTCAAAGAGAGCATTATTTTATTTTATTTTTTAAAAAGCCCAAAGGTCGGGCCAGGCTTTTTATTATTAGTACTATTATAAATATTGTAATAATTATAATTATAATTATAATTATAATAATAATTAATAATAGTAATAGGAATAATAATAGTAATTATAATAATGATTAATAATAACAATAATAATAATAGTAGTTATAATAATAGTAATAGTAATAGTAATAGTAATAGTAATAATACTTATAATTAATACTAAAAATTATAATTATTATTATTATTATAATTATAATAATAACAACAATAATAACAATAATAATAGTAACAATAATAATTATTATAATAATAGTAACAATAACTACAACAACAACAACAACAACAATAATAATAGAAATTATAATAATAGTTATAATTATAATTATTTTAATAATAAAAATAATAATTATAAGATTAGTAATAATTATTCTAATAATAATAAAATAATAATAATAATAATAATAATAATAGTAATAATAATAATAGTAAATATAATAATAATTATAATAATAGTAATAGTAATAGTAATAATAAAAAAAAAATAGCACATGAAGCATGAAAAAATTAATAATGACTTATAAGTAAAAAAAAGTTAAAATTTAAGTTATTGTCAAACACTAAATAATAAACAAATGACTTATAACTTAGTTAAACCAACTTATAAGTTATTGCCAAACACCCTCTAATACAAGATATAAAGAGAAATTAATATTTGATTATAAAAAAATTACAAGTCAAGAAAAGGAAAATTTGAAAATAGGATTTAAAAAACTTACACACCATTGGTGCAACTTTATTATTATTATTATTATTATTTATTATTATTATTATTATTATTATTATTATTATTATTATTATTATTATTATTATTATTATTGTAGTATATAACTTCTTGAAATTATATTAATGGTATGTAGTGAAGTAGAAGAACTGAATATATGGGGGAAACCTCATGTTTTGATATAAATATTAATCCTTGCAAGATATTAATAGATAACATGTGTTGCTCTAGCGGTCAAATAACCAAAGTTCCAAATGATAGATCACAGGTTCAAATATGTTTCGCATTTGGATATAATTTTTAAATACTAAATATGAATATTTTTTGACAATTCTCCGAATACCGAATATTGTCTTACAAAAATATGTTTATTGGGATTATCTTAATTTAAGGCAACAATTTAATAGTTGTTGCAAAAAATTGTATAAGATATGCAACGAAAATAAAACTTGTTGCCAATGAATGTGGTCCATATTAGACAACGAATTATAGCAACAAAATTTTTTTCGTTGCTCACGATGAGGAGAAATCAAGTGGTTAGAAATTTTGCAACGAATTTCTAACGAATTTTGTTTTCAAATTTTGCAACAACTTATGAATTTCGTTGCAAAAAGTGAAAGCCTGACACAATTTGCAACGAAGGACAAGTTTCGTTGCTAAACATACACTTTTAGCAACGACTTATAAAGTTGTTGCTTGAAAAATCGTTATATATCCCCATTTTAGCAACAAAAAAAACTTTCGTTACCCACGATGACGGAAATCAAGTGGTAGAAAATTTTGCAACAATTTCTAACAATTTTTTCCTTGATGAATTAGCGAACAAATTTTTGCAACGACTTATGAATTTCGTTGCAAAAGTGAAAGCCTGACACAATCTACAACAAAGGACAAATTTCATTGCTAAACATATACTTTTAGCAACGACTTATAAAGTCGTTGCCCGAAAAATCGTTGCTAAAGGCCCATTTTTTTATAGTGATATCTGGACCGATTGGTAATGAAGGTGATTAGGCTTTCATACCTAATGAATACATGCAATGTGCATAGAGTGCGAATCAATAATTCATAGATATGGTATAATTAGTAGAGATTAACCACAAGCATATTTTAAAAAATCAACTCGAGGTCGAGTTAGAGGAAACTTGCGCAATAAGTGCGTATAAGAAAACTTGCATGTTCAGTCGATTATTGTTACACAATTTATGTAGCTTTGCCCTAAGACCTATTATAAATAATATTGATCTACCAAGTAAGAATAATATCATCACAATTATAAAATAACCTAAACACATTAACACATAATCCAATCAGTCTATAAAACATATAAAACCTAACCTCAAGTCAAACTTTTACAGTCTCAGTCGAGTTCGGTATAATTTTGACATCCCGACAGCCTAATCCGATTAATATCGAGCATATTTTCCTTAAGACTCCCTGGTTCATAATTATCTTAGATAATTTTATTATTAGTCAAAATAATTTTCAAAGTCTCATAATAATTTTTAAATAATTATTATCATTTATCACAATTTTTCAATCATTAATATTGTATTTATATGATTTAAATACCACATTATTCTATTACTATTAATATTTATTTAATATCAAATATTAATGAAAAACATGACATAATATTATAATATATTTATAATATCTCAAAGTATTTTAATACTTTATTATTGCTTTTAAATGATTTTAAAGTAATTAAAACCATTATTAAATAAATGACCATTAATATTAAAATATTAATGTATTTCTTGACAAAATATCAAAATTATATTTTATATTAAAATATTTTTAAACATTAATTCTATTTTTCCATAATTTATTAAATATATTTATTAAATAAATCAATTATCATAAATATTAATTTTTTAATGAAAATTATCACAAAATATTAAAAGTCATCAAAAATAACTTCAAATATTTTCTTGCACAATATTATAATTTTAAATGATTTTTCAAGTATTAAAATCATTTTAAGTAATTTTTAATACTATAATTAAATAAATTAAATACCATTAATATTCCAAAAATATTAAATATTAATTAAATATATTCAAAATTATTAAAACCCATTTTTAGGTTTTAAAATAATTTTTAGTAATTAATTAAGAATTTTTAATAATTAAAAACTATTTTTCTCTATTTATTAAATGAAAATAATTAATTTTCATAATTAACTGTCACTAAAGGGTCCTATAGCGACAAAACTGTCGCTATAGGTGTTCTTGAGCAAAACACAAATCTTTATGTCAGAGTTCAAGGTGCTCACTTTGACCAGTCACCAAATCATGATCTTGGTGTTTTCTGTTAATTTAGAAGCATCAATGTTGTAGTAATGATGTTACACTACAAGCATCAACAACTTTCATGGCAATCAAACATCATAACAGAGAGTTCTAGCCCATCAAAAACCTTGTCAGTACAGTTCTTCAATTTCTGGGTTTCCTAGAAATGAAGAACAGTTAAGGTACCTACTTTTCGATCCTTATAACTTGCATCCTAGTTCTACTTCATGTGATCTAAAGGTTCATACTTGTAGTACTCATGATAGGGTACAATAACATATCACCAAATCAGTATAACAACATCACATATTGAAGATTTGAGTCGGTCAAAGAACTGGTCAGGAAACTGCCTTTGAAGATTTCTGGGTTACCCAGAATCTTCATCCGGCAGTTTCGTTAAACCAATTTTGACCACGATTTTATTTGATTCTGTGTATGATATAAGGATTCTAAAGGCATGTATCGATATTACTCATGTCAGTCTACAAGTATATTACAACAACATGGCCAAAGAACTTAAACACAACAAGATCGAAGGCCTGCAATATCACTGTCAAACCATTCTAGGTTTCTTGGCTGCCTAGAAACCAGTTGGTCAAGGTCGGTCAACACACTTTGACCCTTAATAACTTTCAATATGTACCAGATCTATAGAGAAATTATTATAAAGAGAAATTATAGAGAGAAAGAAGAAGAGAAGTCTACAACCTCACTATTATAGTATCCAATCTTCTTCTAAGGTAAGGGATATTATGGTAAGGGGTATTATTCTTTTGTATTCATGAAGAGAGCTATTTTCTTTCAATACTCGTAAGGGTTGTTATTCCATTCTTTATTATTATGTTGGAATAACTTTACATGTGAAGTACCACATACATGGTGAAATTCTTACATTATTCCATTCTTTATTATTACATTGGAATAACCTATCTCATGCGATCTATTGTTGGAATATCCTCATGCATGTGCGATTACGCATGACCGGTTCCATTCTTTATTATTTTGTTGGAATATCCTGTCTGTGCGGATTACGCATGACCTGGTTCCATTATTTATTATTCTGTTGGAATATCATGTCCGTGCGGATTACACATGACTTGGTTCCATTCTTTATTATTTTGTTGGAATAACATGTCTATGCGGTCTATCGCATGCATGGTGAATTCTTCTATTATTCCATTCTGTATTATTCTGTTGGAATAACCTGTCTACGTGGACTATCGCATGCATGGTGAATGACCTTTCGTATTCATTCTTTATTAAATTGTGGAAATGATCTGTCTACGTGGATTACCGCATAGCGGATGAAAATCCATTTGTAGTTTCGTATATTCTATTATACTCGTATGAGATATCATTTCTTTTGTAATCGTCATGAAACATCATTTTATTTGGTATTTTATTTACGAGTTACTATTCATGGGTTACTATTCACCTGGTTACTATTCACTATAGTATTATTCACTCGGGTATTCGAGGCACTTTTCGTGTCGGAGTACTATTCACGAGTTACTATTCACGGGTTACTATTCACCCAAATTTCTATTCACCCGAATATTATTCACTCGGGTATTTGGGGTACTTTTCATGTTGGGGTACTATTCATGAGGTACTATTCCCGAAGTACTATTCACGGGGTACTATTTACCCGAAAATATGTTTCTTTTCTGTCCAAATTATTTTTGGTACATTAATATTATTCTTGAATTTTACTCTACAAAGCAGTATCATGTTGACAATTCGGACGTTATTGATTTCTGGATAAATTAAATTATAAATCTTTAAAATTTATCCTTGAACTTGTTTTATTGAACTATTATGTCATTGTCATCATCCTCATGCTTATATTATGATGAAATTCATCTTTGGCTTACGTGCAAAGATGGACTGTTGATTATTGGTTTTACAGTTGTATATCTTTGGCTTACGTGCAAAGATGAACTATTGATTGATGAGTATCTTTGTCTTACGTGCAAAGATGAACTATTGATTGATGAGTATTTTTGGCTTATGTGCATAGATGAACTGTTTATTGGTATGATTATGACTAGGGATCATTCGGTATAATCATGACCCGTAATGTTATAGATGATGTGATAAAAGTCCTCATTGGCCCGTAGTGCATTGATGGACAGTTATTAGTATGACTATAACCAGGGATTATTCGGTATAATCATGACCATTGATGATTACATGAATATCATTGACCGTAGTGCAGGGATGATTCGATGATGTGGATTATTTATTAAGTTGATTCTCAGCGATAAAATTTTGATTATACACTTTTAATTCGTAGAAGATAGTAGATATCATGCTCTACTTGACTCTTCTAAAATACGAACAGCATATCTTTGGGTACAGTGCAAAGATGAATTTATTAGTATGATTATGAGCGGGAATTGTGATTTGGTATAACCATGATTTTTGATGTTTCGGTGAAGATAGGTGATGAAAATTATCTTCAATGCGTGGTGCGGAGAGGAATTTAGAATCACAATTATGATTACGAGTTATTCATATGATTGTGGACATGAATTGTTGATTGATGTTACAGGGATAAAACATTATTGGTGGACTTTTAACATGGAGAAGATAATGGACCTGATGGTCTATTTGACTCTTCTAATGGATTGCTCATTCCGCTGCAACTATGGTTGAAAAGTTTTATCATCTACCATATGTTCTAAATCTCTGATTTATTATTGATGAAGGCTATTGATGATGTAAATTATCTTTCGTCATGATATTCTTTACTAGGCTAGTTGTGGTCACCCTTTTTACTTCACAATTCCTTTAAGGTAATAAGAGTGTTGTCGGGTCGAGCAGGGATAACATGGGAATAAAATGGTGGTCTATAGCTGTTGAGGTTCTCCCTAAATAGTATGGAAATATTTTTGTTGAGAACTTTAGATAAGTGTGTCGTATTGTATACGTCATTTGATATTTAATTTTGGTGAACAGAATAGGGTGAGGTGAACCCAACTTTGGAAGGGTGTTTTGCCACTATCATACAAGATGTCTAATGACATACAACCTCGTGTTATCATAAGACAGGGTTGTGCACATCCACTTGCTGAGTATATCTAGGAGCACTACCTATATGATCTTGGAGTTTATTTGAAATATAATTTTCACTTGGAGACAACGGAGATAATTATATGTCAAGAGAAAACTCACCATTGGAAAGAAGATGATAGTAATCTTCTTGTTTTTCTTTGGGGACTTTTGGGTCAACCAAGGATAATTCTGTGGACATATGCTATCTATCATAACCTAGACGCATGGCCTCCCATATATGAAGGTTTCCTTGAGTATTTTCCAAAGATTTTAATTTCTAAAATAATTATTGACTGTACCTTTATGTAAGGTACCATTGTAAGGTCTTGTAGTCAAGGCACCACGAGAGTATTATATATATTTATATTAAAACTCACAGCTTATCTGTTGTTGTACTCTACACGACAGTTCAATAGTTGTATAAATGAAGTTTATATTTAATTTTTATAGTGCGATATCTATCGTGTGGACCTATTTTGGGGGCGTCACACTAAACAGGTCTTGGCCTTCATCGTTAAGATCTGGCAACGGCCATTCTCAAAGTCAATGATAACCTGCACAAATTCGCCAAGAGTCGATTGGAGAAAACAAATTTCTCCACTTTGAAAATTAAATGAAACAATTATGTGATATGTGTGACATTGATAAACCATGAATCAAAGTATGTTATGTCCAACATCGGAATTGTTAATCCATTAATTAATATTAATTAATTGAGGTAGAATATGGATTATTTGGTAATTAATTCGTAATATACGATTATAATTATTTGCAATATATCTAAAAATATAATAAGAGTTATATCAATAATCAATGGTTATTAAAATCCATAATTTTATCAATGAGAAATAGATTAATTAATAATAGTAGTAATTAATCAAGGGAATGAATAAATTATTGATTTAACATAAATAAATAAGTTATTAATATAATAAGGTTATAATATGGTTATATGAGTGGTAGAGATAATTATGGAACTACCCGAGCAATAATATCTGATTGCATTATTGTATTGCGTGTATTTAATGTACATGGACTATATGATGTGAGTATAGAATTTATCATTTAATTCCTAATATGGTAACAATTGTACATTAAGATTACCTTATGGGAATTAAATAAACCAAACCAAGCCTAGATAAGATGAAATGCTGAGATTTTCTCTTGTCCCATAATTAGTGTCACCAAGTACAATGAACAGTAACTCAAGGCTATAATACATATTCTCCAAAAAGGCTAGAGCTAGGAGATGATGGCTGATCTTGAGGGTGATTGGCCAACCCTTGAGCAACCATTGTCCCATTGCATTGCACCATGAATTCAAGTTTTGTGTAAAACCAATGCCCAGTCCAAGCTCTCCTTTAAATAGTAGACCAAAATTTCTCAATGATGTTACTTGAAGTTGTCTGAGATTTTCTAAGTAAAAGTTTGAAAGCATACAAGAAATCTAAGAGCTTAGGAGTTCAATTGGAGCAAGTACCTTTCTAAATTCATAGGTATAATCCCATTTCTTGTTTCCATTTTCGGTTCCTGTTAAACAGAGTTCTTGAGTCATAAAAATTAAATTCTTGAATTCATGGAATTGGATGTTAAAGAGGTTGGGTAATGTCCATATAGTTGTTATATGACCGTATGAACATGTTTAGACTGTTATAAGAGTGTTTAGAAACATTTTTGTAAGAAATTTTTCTGTTTTGGCTAAACAGTTGCCGAGGTTTACTGTTCCTGGCTCGAACCAGGTACAACGCAACTATCTTAGTATTAACACTTAAAAGTGCGCAGTTGCATGTTCTGTACCTTCTAATCTGATTGAAATGCATGCTTTCAATTACGATCACCGTGTTGGGGCAATCATTTCAGCTTAAACTAGCATGCAAACATGTTTAATGTGTATATAGAAGTATATTATGCTAAGTTGAGCACGTTTTAATAGATTTGCATGATTAACGAAGGTGTATGATTTAAAATGGATTTATGACTTTAGAAACGAACTTGATATGTATGTATGCCATGTGTGTTCTGACTTTGCAATCATGATAACATAACTTGACTACCAATGCTTAGAGTTTTGAAGATGTCTTATGTGTGTTAGATTTCATAGTTCAAGCCTAAAATATTTTCAAAAGCGAACTTGAACATATTTTCAAAATCTAGTTGCATATCTAGATGCTAATGAGATAAGATTACATGTTATGTCTATAATATCTCTAAGTATAATTTATATGTATGGAACATGATGATTTAAAAATAAACATGAGTTTAAAGCATGATTTCAAGCTTTAAACAATAATAGCTATGAACAAGCAATATGAATGCTACAAGTATGTGCATTAATAAAATTTGAAATCTCTATGTGGGTATATAGCCAAGTACTGAGTCATGGTAACCTCTTGATAATGTTTCGTTTGAATGCCATGTAAGATGTAAATTCAAGCTTATATAAATGAACGCGAAGAACGGTTATGTGATTATGTGAGCACCTCTAACGTGTAGATATGATAGAGTAATAGTACATAGATGTGTAGGGATTAGGCAGAAACTAAAAGGCAACAACTCTCTCTGAGTGCGGCGGGGGACAACGCAATGGTATGTCGTCCCTAAGCCTAGATAAAGCGCAGATTCTTGCAAATCAATGATCGAAGCAGCTTCTATTTTTGAACTGATGTTTGAAGCATGCCTATATGATTACTTTAACTTATAATATATGACTAATATGATATGTAATGTGTTGAGAAGCATGCTATGTGATGTACATAAAGGTTAATATTGTTTTTTGAATGATAAGTCCAAGAGGATGTTTGCATAATATCAAAACAAAGATACGTGGGTTAAACTTGTGATGACTTATAAACTGACTTTGTACCATATATGCATACTTGAATCATGTCAAGCTTGATTAAAGACTGTGTTAACTAATGAACATCTGAAACATATAATTCGTTATAAATAGGATTCGAAAGTGTTTATTTCTTAACGTGGATAGACTACACGTAATGAGACAACCCGAGAATTTTGAATATTTTTTAAAATTTTATTAATTGATTTAAGGTTCAAAATTAGAACCTAGACAGAAAATAAGTGTATGCGTTTGATATTTTTTAGATGGAATTTTGGGGATTTCAAAATTCTGTGAAGGATTTAGTTGAATTATTCAGGATTAAGTGTATACGTGTTTATGTTCCGTGTATATGGTCATTTATGTATTCAGAATGTGGTTAAGTGTCAAGGGTTGACCAAATAAACGATATCTGTAACAAACCCTAGATATATATTAAGAAAGTCAACGTTCGGTTAGAAAACCCTAACAATTAACAAGAAACTCTAGAAACCGGTTCTGGAAACCCAAATTTCAGTTTCGGGAATCCGAAACCCTAATTCGGTGTATGAAACCCTAAATTGGGAACTTAATGGCGTAAGTGTAAATTATTATAATATTAATTAGGGTACAGCTTAATTAATTAGCAAACCCTAATTTCAAGTTTAGAAAACCCTAATTTCTAGATTTGGAACCCTAATTTATAAATAGGAAAAACCTAATTGTTAATTTAATAATTGTAATGATAATTAGGAAATGTTAATCCTAATTTTTGAAGTTATAAGTAATTAGAAAATCCTAATCTAATTACGAAATCTAATTTCTAGATTAGAATATTATTTTTCTATTAGAAACCCTAATTTCAGGGTTATAAACCCTAATGACCATTTTGATCCTAATTGTTTAATTAACAATTTTAATTAGGATATAGTAATCCTAATTAGCAAGATTGAATTTATGATTAGGAAATCTTAATTATAATTATAGAATCCTAATTATAATTTAGAAATATTAATTTTATTTTGAAAATATAATTTGGAAATTCTAGAATTTATTTATTTTTAAAATCTAAGGATTCCAAACCCTAAACCCTAAGGGTTTGGCCATTTATTAGAATGCCATTAAAATTAATTGCTAAATGTCCATTTTGCCCTTTGTTGCATAATTGGACTTAACTTGCAAATGTTGTCCTAGTGGAGTTGGTGAGCCACCCTAGCCTAGCATGTGACTGATATTTCCAGCAATCAACCATCATTGCCAGCCATTACATTGCATACAACATGTATATAGATTAAAGAAAGAGAAAAGTCTCACTTTACTTTTCATTTTTGACATAGCCATTTTCTCTCTTCATTTTCGAGATTTAGAGTGAGAAAGGGAGATAAGTTAAGCACATATCATCTCTTAGCCTACCAATACCAGAAATCAATGGTCAGATTCCAAGATCCAAGCTAGAAAGGTATAAACCTTCAAAATTTGAAATCTTTTGATTTTATGTTAGATGTTGTAATTTGTTGTTATAAGTCATGTTAGAGGGTGTCATTTGATGATCTGGGTTGCTAAAACTTGGATCCATATCATCTAGATGCTCAAAAATTGAGTTTTCAAAATTCTGGAAAAAAGTTGAAAAGTAGCCTGACAACCGAAAGTCAGAGCCTCTAGATTCTTCTCTGTTAACTATTTTTATGTTTTAAGCTTTTGTAATTGTAGTATGTTGTATGGTCTTTGATCTGGTACTTGTATCAAGTCCAGATCACGTGGAGATTGAAAGATACAGACAGTCAAAGGTCGTTGACAGATCACGGAAAAGTTGAATCTGGGCAACCCATAATTTTCCAGGTGGTCTGACAAGATTTTCGAAGTCCTTGATCTTGCTGTATGTTTATGTTTTGGTCATGTTCTTGTTTTGGTGTTGTAGACGGGTATATGAACTACACATAAAAGTCAGTATATTACCCATATCATGATCAGGATCGAAATTAATCGTGGTCAAAACCATGTTGATCAACTGGCCGGAAGGAGATTCTGGGTAACCCAGAATCTTCAAAGACTGTTTTCTGACTAATACTTTGACCGGCCTTGATTTGTTCAATGTGTTGTTGTTAGACCAATCTGTAGCTATGTAGTTGTATCTCTTATGTGTTATACACCATGGAACCATTGGATTGCACAAATCAAACACATAACTCAACTTATAAGAACCCAAAGTAGGCAACTAACAACTGTTTTTCATTTCTGGAAAACCCAGAAATGAAGAACAGCTACTGACAAGAATTGGGAGGCTTAGATCGTGCAGATTTGATATGTTTTAGCCATAAAACTTGCTGGAGATTATAGTATTACAATAATACTACAATTCTATTACACTAGACTTCCCAGAAACACAATGAACATAAAGATTTATGTGGTCAAAGTAGCTACCTCAAACTCTGACAAGGTTTCTGGGTTTATGTTCAAGAACACCAAGAACACCTATAGCGACGGTTCTGTCGCTATAGGGCCCTTTAGTGACATTTATTTTTGGAAAATACTTATATTAATTAAATAAATAGAAAAAAATGATTTTTTAATTATTAAAAATACATAATAAATTTCTAAAAAATATTTTAAAGTCTGAAAAATAGTTTTTAATTATTTTTAGTATATTTCATAAATATTTAATATTTTTAGAATATAAATGGTATTTCATTTATTTAATTATAATATTAAATAAATTATTTAAAAATAATTTAAATACATAAAAAATCGGGAAAATTAATATTATGATATAAGAAAATATTTTAAGTTATTTTCAATGACTTTTAATATTTTGTGATAAATTTCATTAATTAATTAATATTAATGATAATTATTTTATTTAATAAATATATTAAATAAATTATGGAAAAATAGAATTAATGATTTAAAAATCATATAAAAATGATTTAAGTGTTAGAAAAATATTTTAAGTTATAAAATATAACTTTTGATATTTTGTCATGAAAATATTAATATTTTAATAATAAAAGCGATTATCGGATAATGAATTTAATTGTTTAAAATTATATAAATATGATTTTAAAGTATTAAAAATACTTTGTGATATTATAATTATATTATAATATTATGTGATGATTTTCATTAATATTTGATATTAAATAGATATTAATGATAAAAGAATTATGTGGTATTTAATTTATATAAATACGATATTAATGATTGAAAAATTATGATAAATAGTAATAATTATTTAAAAATTATTACGAGCTTACGAAAAATATTTTGACTGTTAATAAAATTATTTAAGTTAATTGTTAAGTGTTTAGGCAGAGTTTAATTGAACATAAACTCGATAAAAGTCCGACTAGATCGTCGGAATGTTAGAATTGGGTCGGTTTCAATTCAGACTGCAATAGTTTGACTTCATATTGAGTATTATGTGTGTTGTAGACTGATAGGGTTATGTGTTATGTGTTATGTATTTAGGTTATTCTATGTATATCTATATATATAATGGTATTATATTGTGATGATATTATTCTAATATTGGAGATCTATATTACTAATATTAGGTCTTCGGATAAAGCGTTATAAATTGCGTAGCGGTAATCAACGATTCAGGCAAGTTTGTTTTTACTTAACTCTACTAAGAGTTGTTTCATTCGGATAAACTTATGGTTAATCATTGCTGGTTGCCATGAATTATACTCTGTACATATTGCATGTATAAGTCAGGTATGAAAGGTTGATCACCTTCATTACCAGTTGGTTCAGATATATTTGTTCATGTTCAATACTTGTTCAGTCAAAAGTTTGTTCCTACTAGTTCACAATTATACTGTTGAATTATAGCCAGCTTATTATTCAGATTCTTTCAATCATGATATATCGTTATATTATTGAACTTAAACTTGCTGGGCAACTTTCATGCTCACCCTTGCTATATCATGATAAAACATTGCAGATGAAGGCGAATGCCTTGGATACAAGGAAAGATTAAAGACAGTTCCAGCTTAAAGTTAATGTGCGCGATTAGATTTGTATGCGTATTGTCTATTAATGTTATTGTAAGTTAAATAAGTTATGTATTGTGTATAAGTTAAGGTTACTCGACCTTGGGGAAAAGTATGTAAGTTTAATGTATAAACAATTTATGTTTATATCTTCCACAAATATAGTAATAGTGGTATAGAACGATCGAACCAGATCCGCGGTGATTCGGGACCTCGAATTCGGGGCCCTCACACGTAAGGCCAGTTCTCTAACCTTACTCAAATCTATATTGAACAAGTATCCAAACACTACTTACATTGTGCAAGTGTTCTAACTCTTGCATTACTTTATTCAAGCGAACATCATAAATTTATCTCTTTGAATGTAAGTTATCCTATTTATTTGTTCAATCGAGCTAATATGCTTAAACTCTCATGTAAACTATTATTCATGATGAACTTGGTATTGTTCTTGAATATTTTGAAAGAGTCGATGCCATTTGATTCGAATAGACAATATGCATGTTTATAAAATTGTCCAAACCAATTGATTGGTGCAGAAATCTTAAAAACTGAGTTGAACAACCCTTAAGGTAATGGGAATGTATGTTGTTGGAAACTCCGACACATGAGTATATTATTACGGTGGTGTTATGCATAACTTAAGAGTATTATAGACTGATCATCTATAGTACTTGATTCTTTTGGGTTATTAGTTTAATCTTGGTTATTCTAGTAGATGTTTAATAGTCCTTAGTGACTGCTCAATATAAATTATGATCCAGTCGGATACCTTGATAGCCTTTGAATTCATATATATCTATTGATTTATATTGAATTATCATTCTTATTCCAAGAATTTTTAATATTCATTATTAATGATGTTATCCTGAAACCATGAACTATCTTAGAAGTGATACTTCGATATTTCAAACTCATGTTATAAAACTCTCAACCCTTGTTGTATATTACTTGTTGGGCAATTTGTGCTCATTATTGCTTATTTAAAACCTTTCAGTTAAGGCAGAACAGGGAGGTGTATCTGGGAAAGACAAGGGCAAGGGCAAAGGCAAGGCTACCGACTAGCTTGTCCCTTTTATGTTTAAATTTATTATGTTGCATTAAGACTATTTTCAGACTATGTTAAAGCTTAAGTAGGATTATGTAATCTATTAAGCATTGTAGGTTGCGAGACTTGGGGGAATAATTATAATAAATTGTTGTAAATTATTCTAAATTAGATCTTTCGTTGTGAATGTGTGATTTTAGTTATTATGGTAATAATTTGAACACGTGATGAACCGAATTCGAGTGACCAAGTGGCGGTCAGAATTTGGGGGCGTCACAGGTTGGTATCAAAGCTATAGTTATAAACCTTAGGAACGAGAGTCCTTAGATTATAACTTAAGAAAACTTAGAAGTTAGTAGTGGGGATAAAACTCATTAGAGTTTTCCCTGAGAGACTTAGTGTGTTATAAAATATAAATTCATTCTATATAATGAACTTATGTTTATTTAACATTCTGATGGAGTTGTTGTTTGTCTTGTCTTATGTTGGTGATTGTAGGATGACTGACATGGGAGGACCTAGCCAAGTAGTAGAGAAAGAGCCGCGTGATATCCACGTAGTCTACGAGGCGCCGTTGAAAGCGTAGCCTATATCGATAGTTGCCCCTATTGATGATGATGATGAGGAAGAGGAGAAGGAGCCTCTACCTAAGGATTCTGATCCGGAGGAGGAGCCTATGGAGGAGAACCCGTGGAGGAGGAACCCAAACCAATGGAGGAGTCCGACGAGCCTACTTTCGAGGACCGAATGTTAGGAGAGTATGAGGAACAGATTTTGGAATTAGGATGTAGAGTCGAGGAGCTAGAAATCGAGACTCTTGAGAGTCAACTAGTGATGCAAGAGATGGAGGTGGAAATTGCTCACCGTAAGGAGGCAGGGATCCAGATGGGTGCCTTGTTTCACCGGTCGGTGGCAAGGAACGTTGAGTTGGCAGGAAAGTTAGAAGAAATGGAACATAAGGTTTTGAGTGAGAGGACGGAGAAGGAGGCTCTCCGAACTCAGTTAGAGATGGAGGTGATGGATAGCATTCACTTCGAGGAGAAGTGGGAGGATTCCAATGACAGGGTAGATGATCTAGAGGATGAGGTGCGGTGCAAGAGGAGGAAGATGAACAAGATGGGCTATGCTCTACGCACGGCCATGGAGAGGTTGATCGATGGGGTAAATCACTACGCAGCTAAACAAGGACAGACTCGACATACCATAAGTCGGGATATGGTGGCACACATCACACAGAAGGAGTATAAGAGCGCCATAGAGTGTGGAATGTTAGGTTGAGTCTAAAGGGGAAAGCTCAGTAGTGTAGTAGTTTTATTTATGTGTTGTTAATATGTTGTTGTAATCTCAATCTTTTGTGTAAGATGTGAGATAGTGGTAAAACCCCAGCTTTTGGAAAAAATGTTAGAGAGGTAGTAGGCTAGTGTCGTCCCCGTCTTTTGTGATATTCGGGGATATGTATTTTCATTTATGGTAGTATGCTAGAAAAGAACTTGTATTGAAACCATTTGGCATATAAATATAAATAGCCTTATTTTAGAAACGTGTAATAAACTTTTAGTTATTTTCATTTGAGAAATGTCTAAATATGATTGTTAGATAATAAGATGAAAAATTTTGTGATACAGAAAATGCCACCCAGACATAGAATAACTGTCCCATAAGAATTAGTTAATGATGAGAGAGGACCAGTAGATCCGATACAGCGACTGGTAGACTTATTGATAAGTAGGTTTTATACCTACTTATCCGGTATCTGTTACTTGAATTATTTTCTTAATCTCATGTTTCTTAGATACTTTTCATGCATTTTGTGTTCGTTTTGTAGATTATATGCTTGGGAGTTGAAATCGCAAAGAATTGGTATGAAAACGCAAAGAAAAGCAATCCGGACATCGTTTGGACTTTTATGTTTATTTCATGTTCTTATCTTGGAACTTGGATGACATTGTAGAGCTTCTTCTTAGCTTTTCAGAATATCTTGAATCATTCCAATCGGAGTTTGAATGCAAGAGTTATGACATTTGTACCAACGGACGTCGAACGTCACTGTTTTGGGTGGCCATTTGCATAGCAGTCACTCCCAGCCCAATTTCTACTATGATCCTTTCGTTATTTCTACATTATCAAAGAATAAAAGTTGTAGAGCTCGTCGATATCTTCGATTTGACAGGTGTCAGGCCTCATAACTCTTCCCGGATCAAACGTTATGACTGTTTTCTCAAAGGACATCAGAGCAGAAAATTTTCCTTCACAAAACCGCCGTCGGGGTGGGCATGCAAGTCACAAGACAGGCTCCTATCCCACCGGGGCGGGCCCAAAACAAGCCTAGACCCCCGCCGGGGTGGGGGTATGCCCAGACAATGAGCAAAAATGCGAATTTTGGTCCAATTTGAGTTCGGAAAGGATTGTTTCGATCCGATTGACATAAGGACTTCCAAGAGGACTTCCAAGAGGAATTAAAGACATATAAAGAGACTTATAAAAGGAGGAGAATCACAAGGATTAGGGGAGATGAGAGACTGGATAGAGGATTCCATTAGATTAGATTAGAGTATATTAGATCAAAACACTAGTTCTTATTAGATTTTTAGATTGAAGCAACTTAGAGACCATTGAAGATTCAAAGTAGGAGCAAGGAGGGAGCATCAAATCTGCAGACAACAGATTATATCTTCGTATCTTATTCTATCTTTGTCTTTTATTGTTTATTCAATTGGGAATTCTTAGTTTTAATTCAATAATCATGAACTAATTCTTTGTTTGAGATTACAATGGATCTTATTGTGTAGTTTATTTTAATATGCTTCGCTATTAATTATTATGTTCTATCGTAAGGATTGTCTATTTTGATTTGGACTTAATTGTTTAATTGATTGGCCATCAATTACCGTGATAATCTATATGAACTCGAGAGATGAAGTTTAGATTTAGATCTAATCATAATAGCTTGTGATTGTGTTTTCTGTAATGCGTTGGAATACATAATTTATGTCTAGGATAGAGATATACCTAACATCGCATGTAATCTTATAGAGAACTTGTGCTTTAAATCCTTTTTAATTATAATTCACATAAAGATATAGTGGATTAGTTAATTAGGGTGTCTTGCTTAATTCTATTATCTGTGGATTTAAGTGAGTATGAGTATTATGCATCGAGAGGTGGTTTTATCTGCTTTAGTGTTCTTGATTAACAATTCAAGATAGAAAATAATTGATGAGATTTGTGTTAACTTGAATGAAGCAATAAGTGAAGTTGTGATCTTAAATCTCCGTAATCTGATTTTTAATTAGTGATAATTAGAATTAGTGTAATTAAATAATTTAATTTATATAATTAGAAATTCATTCATTTAAATAAGATTGAGTTGGTTACGGGTTAGTACTTGGTGATTTTCTATTAAACAATTTCTCGTGGGAAGGATACTCTACTTTCACTTTTTTACTTGGTTACCACGTATACTTGCATGTTGTGCATAATTAGATTTTAACCAACAAGTTTTTGGCGCCGTTGCCGGGGAATTAGTTTAATTTTTTTTGCAAATATTAGCTTCAATCAAATTAGTCTTAATATAAACATTTTTTTTATTTAATTCTCTCCTTATTTCTCTTTCTTTTCAGGTACCATGTATGGATGCAATTATCAAAGGCCATATTCGAGTATGACTCAACCAAGGGGAGCGGGGATTGATGGACTCAATGTATTTTCTGCATTATCAGCACAACTTGAGACACTTTCGAGGAGGTTGGATGTTGTTGCAGCCCAACGTAATCGAAGGATAGCAGTTAATTGCAATTATTGTGCTGATAATCATCCGAGTCATCAATGCATCGTTAGTTTTGGGCCGAGACAACACGGTGGTGAATACCTCAATGATTATACATATGCTAATTATCACCAAGTTTGGGGGTATCACCCGAATTCATCATGGAGCGATACTTATGAAGACCAATACTACGCTCCAAATCCAACATTCACACCGGAATTTTCATGTCCACCTCCATTGCCACAAGAAGAAAAGCCAAATCTGAGGGATGTAATATTGAAGGTTATAGAAAACCTAGAGGAGATGAGTATTAGCCTAGAGGAGATGAGTATTAAGCCAAGAGTTGTCAACCCAAAATTTTAATAATTGGATGGAAAAACTAGTCACTACCTCAACCAATGGTCCTCAATACATGGCTTCAGAGACTGAAATAAAAAATTCAAGGCTGGGGGAATTATTGTCCAAGTTCATTGCAGATGAGGAGAAGATGAGTAATCAAGCGAAGCCAAATCAAAATCTTACGGATCAGACAGAGCAAATGACCAAAGCCGTAAGCAACCTTCCTCCAAGCACTTGGCCTTATAACATGGATGACGAAATTGACGGAGAACCCGAACCAAATCTGTGACTGGATGAGCCACAAGATATCGACAGTGTGGAGACAATTGGGGATAATGAAATAGAGGTCAACGAAGATCTAAATGGGTCTCCACCAACGATCAAAGAGTCAGTCAGATTTACAAAATCATGCCCACTTGGTAGTCATGTCGTTGGCGCTCTTGATGACATAAGAGTGAGTAAAATTTTGAATCCATGGTGGGATGAGAAAGAGAAGATAGACGAAGAGCCCATTGTGTGTGACAAGCTTCCATGCCCCAAAGTGATCACTTACACAATGGAGAAAATACCTAGCTGTGGGACGTTCTTGATTAAGAGCATACCAAATCAGAGTATGATAGGTGACTTTGATGCATTGGCCATCACAAATGGGAACCTACCAAAAACTATATTATTTCTGATGGATGGAGGGTTCCTCAATTATCGAAGAGGAATTGGATAGCGTTGACCAGACAAAGTCAGGCTGAAAGACTATAATTCAAGCGCTAATTAGGAGGCAACCCAGGATTTTTTATTATTTATTTATATATTTTCCTAGTTTATTTAGTAGATAGGAATCCAAGTGTTATTCTAATCCATGTTGTCTCTCTTCATTGTAGGTATTAGAGGTTCAATGGATAGGAAAATGATCGTCTCCGCCAGCGCCACCATCACCACAAGCTTAAATGATTATAGGGAAGTCCTCGTCCACTTCATGCTTTATTTTACAATGAGGACATTGTAATTGTTAAGTTTGGGGGAGTTAAATAATTTAGGTTTATATATGTTTGCATTCATGTAGTGTAATTGCATAATAGTTTGCATAGTAGAGTAGTTGCATAATAGCTTTTATTTATAACTAAAATAAAAAAAATTCAAAAATAATAGTTAGTTACTATGTTCATCTTGCATGAATCGAGTTGTTAGATAGTTTACAGTTTATTTTGGCCAATGATTAGATTGGAATTGGGTAGACAAGTATAGTACTGACCATTAGAGCTTTGATGCGATTTCTTGTTATGATTTGAGTCTTTTTCTGTTTGAAACTGGTATAATAAGGATAACACAATAAAAACAACTTGTTGAATGATTGAGTTTAAATTGATACATAATGGGATTCTAAAGGATAATGCTAGTTTAAATAAGAGAATTACAAAGATAAGCAGTGAAGGCAAAGAATTAGGCAATAACCTAAGTTTAGGGGAAAAAGTGGGGTATATAAGGTTCTAAAAAAAAAGATACTGAGTTGAATAAATTGAGTCCTGTGGTGGGTTGAGAAGAAGCGTGAAATGTACTCCTCATAAACACAGGCGTGAGATGGAGCGTAAAACGCACTCACTATCCAAAAAGAAAAAGAAAAAAAAGAAAATAAAAGAATAAATAAAATGGGAAATAAGAGCAAAAAGCACCCATGGATGATAAATAAAGCATAAGTATCTCATGTTGACCTTCGATATTGGTAATTGTTTGATTTTAGTTGGATCTAGCGTGTCTTTGGATTTCTTGGGTTCACACCATATGATGCCTTCGAAGAGACTTGTTATATGTTAAATTTGATTTTATATCATTTAACAATGTTGTGGAGCACACACGCACTATATCCGTGATAACAGTCTAAGATTTGATGATTGATTGAGAAGTTACTGATGAGTTCTGATTTGATGTATTATCGTGTTTACTTGATTTTTCTAAGGCCAGTTGAATAGACTTGTTTCTGTCATTACTGCTGGATTCGTAGGCATGTAGATTAGTTGCATTGCATTGCATTATTGTTTTGTGTTTTTGCTTGAGAACAAGCAAAGATTTAAGTTTGGGGGTATTTGATAAGTAGGTTTTATACCTACTTATCCGATATCTGTTACTTGAATTATTTTCTTAATATCATGTTTTTTAGATACTTTTCATGCATTTTGTGTTCGTTTTGTAGATTATATGTTTGGGAGTTGAAATCGCAAAGAATTGGTATGAAAACGCAAAGAAAAGCAATCCGGACATCGTTTGTGCTTTTATGTTTATTTCATGTTCTTGGTTTTGAACTTGGATTACATTGTAGAGCTTTTTTTAGCTTTCCGAAACATCTTGAATCATTCCAATCGGAGTTCGAATGCAAGAGTTATGACATTTGTACCAACGGACTTCGAACGTCACTGTTTTGGGTGGTCATTTGCATAGCAGTCACTTCCAGCCAAATTTCTACCATCATACGTTCGTTATTTCAAAATTCTGAAAGAATGAAAGTTTTTGAGCTCTTCGATATCTTCGATTTGATAGGTGGCAGGCCTCGTAACTCTTCTTGGATCAAACGTTATGGCTGTTTTCCCAAAGGACGTCAGAGCAGAAAATTTTCCTTCACAAAACCACTGTCGAGGTGGGCATGCAAGTCACAAGACAGGCCCCTAGCCCGCTGGGGCGGGCCCAAAACAAGCCTAGACCTCCGCCGGGGAGGGGGTATGCCCAGAAAATGCGCGAAAATAAGAATTTTGGTCCGATTTGAGTCCGAAAAGGATTGTTTTGATCCGATTGACACAAGGACTTCCAAGAGGACTTAAAGTCATATAAAGAGACTTATAAAAGGAGGAGAATCACAAGGATTAGGGGAGATGAGAGACTAGATAGAGAATTCTATTAGATTAGATTAGAGTAAATTAGATCAAAACACTAGTTCTTATTAGATTTGGAGATTGAAGCAACTTGGAGACCATTGAAGATTCAAAGTAGGAGCAAGGAGGGAGCATCAAATCTGCAGACAACAGATTATATCTTCTTATCTTATTCTATCTTTGACTTTTATTGTTTATTCAATTGGGGATTCTTAGTTTTAATTCAATAATCATGAACTAATTCTTTGTTTGAGATTACAATGGATCTTATTGTGTAGTTTATTTTAATATACTTCGCTATTAATTATTATGTTCTATCGTGAGGATTGTCTATTTTGATTTGGACTTAATTGTTTAATTGATTAGCCATCAATTACCGTGATAATCTATATGAACTCGAGAAATGAAGTTTAGATTTAGATCTAATCATAATAGCATGTGATTGTGTTTTCTGCATGGCGTTGGAATACATAATTTATGTCTAGGATAGAGATATACCTAACATCGCATGTAATCTTATAGAGAACTTGTGACGCCCCCAAAATAGGTATACATCACCTATTCTGAGTTGTCAATACATGGTACAGAAACAACTACAACTTTATTATTACAACAAGAAAAGCGTGAGTTTGAATACAAATATTATCTTCTAGATAATATCTATACTCAAATAAATCCTCATCACATTTATTGATACATTATTTTACAAAATGGTGAGGACTACTAAACAATCCTTTCTAAAACCTTCATTCCATACCCACTAAATACTCGCTATATTCTCGCCTCCCGAGAAAAATGGAACAAAAAAGGAAAGGGTGAGCTCAACTAGCTCAAAAAGAATATTATGACTAAGATAATATACAACAAATTATCGTTAGTCTTCAACAGGGAAAAATATAATAGAATACAATAGACAACAAATTTTAAATCAATATTCGCAATGAAATAATAATTCATTAGAAGAGTTAAGTAGAGAATGCAAACTACTATCTTCTATGTATGAATTTAAAAGTTCATCGCCTATCTTTTATCCTGTAACATCAATTAATATACATCTGAATCAAATATTCATCTTTTGCACTGGCCAAAGATATTCATCGATTAATCATGTTCATTTAAACACTGCTCATCTTTGCACTCTGGGCCAAAGATATTCTTGAAAATCATTCATCTTTGTACTACGGGCCAAAGATATTCTTAAGAAATCATTCATCTTTGCACTACAGGCCAAAGATATTCCATAATATCATCATTTAAGACTGAGGATGATGAAAAATATATTTTTTTTTAAGAAACGAATCCAGTGAAACAAAATGACAAGGATTAAGGATTAAGGATTCGTACTTGGTTTTATCCACGTCCAAAAATACCTCAAAAATAATCATAGTGGTGTAAAATTCAAGAATGATCAAAACATGGATACAATCGAGTTAGTATCCGAATAGATGTTTTGACGAAAAGAAGAAATTTTATTTTTCTATTGAATAATACCAGTATATCGTGAATAGTCTAGTATCACGTGAATAAGAACTCAAACACCAAAAGATAGAAATTCCACAAAAACATCTTCACGCTTCATGAATAGTACTGTGAATAGTAACTCGTGAATAGTAACCCCACATGAAAAAGTTCCAAATTTGATAAAAAGTTCCAACCAATATTTCAAAGATAATGATATTGAAGAAATAATATCATTTGAGAAGAAAATAACATCCCTTACCTCGAAAGATCGAGATTTCTAGCTAGAATAAATAATGGTATAGTCTTTGAAGGAACTTGCAGACCGCTAGCAATACTCAAAGTATACTCAAAATACTCACAAGAATACGCCGATAATATAAGGAGAGAAAACTTGGGTTTACGGTGTGATTTTCAATTCTAACCTAAGCACCTATTTATAGGAAAATGCTTAGAACACCAAAGCGAAAATTTAATAAAATAATAATATAATTAAACAAATTCAAGCCCACCTTAGACCAACTGAATTCAGCACATTTGTATCACATGTGGGATTGCAAAAAACGTTTTTCTTAAATAAAACAATTAAAACTTCCAAAATTAATTATTTCGAACTTGAAACTTCAATAATTCATAATAAATAGCCCTTTCATCAGAAAATTCAAATCGCGCGAGTTTTTATAGGAAATTCAATTCTCTACAACTTTGCGAGAAGAAAGTTTTCCAAATTCCAAACAAAATCGTAAAAAATCACAAAACTGGACGATTTTACACAATTATAATCAAATTTCGATCAATAAATGGGGTCCACCAACATGTTTAACATGTTTTAAACATTTATTGCAACAAAAATACTCTTCCTCCTCGTATACTCATATATCCCACATTCATTGTAAAAATATCACCGTTAATATATTATTAAAATAATATATTTAAATGAATTATTTTATCGTAAAAAGATAAAATATTAATTTTCAACAATTGTCATTTTAAAAATTTTCTCATCTATATCCACATAAAATCAATATTTTCCTCATCATATAAATCAATAATTAATTATTCACAAATAATATTACGAAATCACAATATTGACAACCGTGCGCGGTTCTCAGAAAGAGGGGCTTTCCAATAAGAATTTCTTCTTCTTGGCGCAGCAATTAGGTGACCAAACCTCTCCTTAGATGTAACTTTCTAGACATTGCCAATAATGTTATCTAATAATATTATTCGTAATAATATGAATTATTGCTTCGATAATGAAAAATCTTGTGTAATGACAATTATTGAAACAACAATGAATATAAAATATCAACGCACAAATTATTGAATCAATAAAATAAAATACCTTGAACAATAATTACATAACCATTATTGAGTAGTGCCTGCCTTCTTACGTAAGAATCAATAATTGGTGCAATACTGCAGTATAATTGCTCAACAACGCCAGATTAGTGTGTTTTAACCACCGGGTATTCCAACAATTAACTTGATAACAACTACGCCGTTATTTAAAAACAACTTATATTTGTCGTTTTCTTCATCCAATCGCTTTCAGTTATGGGGCCCACACATGGTCGCTCAAGTCGTCACGAATATTCCCGACAATGATCGAATATTCCACGACCAAACGAATATTCCCACGATAATGAATATTTTATAACCACTTGCTTATTTTGAAATATTTGCGTATTTAACCCTTAACTATCCACATTAATCAAATCAACCCTTACTATTTCAAAATAATAAATAAAGGAAATTCCTTTTTATTTAAAAATTTGGGTCTTACAACCTCCCTCCTTATGAAATTTCGTCCTCGAAATTGACGTCACGTACGACGGTGTTGTTTGAAAAGGTGAGGATACCTCGCTTTCATTTCCATTTCTAATTCCTAGGTCATTTCCTCTATAGCATGATTCCTCCACAAAACTTTAACTTGTGGTATGACCTTTCTTGGCGTGGGACATGCTCCTTCCTATCCAAGATCTTGACAGGTACCTCCTCATACGTTAAGTCTTGACTATCTCGTCCGGTTCTAACTTCAATAACGTGGTTCGGGTCTTTCACATATTTACGAAGTACAGATATGTGAAACACATTATGAACACGAGACATACTCGGAGGTAACGTGAGTCTATAGGCTACATTTCCTACTCGGTCAAGAATTTGAAATGGACCAATAAATCGTGGATTGAGCTTTCCTCTCTTCCCAAATCTTGTAACTCCCTTCCATGGAGCAACTTCATGACAATACATGATCCCCTACATTAAATTCCACGTCCTTTCGATGAAGATCCGCATAACTCTTTTATCGATCTTGTGCCGCTTTGTATCGTTGTCCGAATCATTAGGATCTTTTAGGTAGTCATACGTACTAACTTCGGGTCCCAACAATGTTGCTTCACCCACCTCATCCCAACATATTGGAGAACGACATTTTCGTCCATATAATGCTTCAAATGGAGCCACACCTATACTTGCACGATAACTCATGTTGTTGTAGGAGAATTCCACCAATGGTAAATACTTATCCCAACTACCCTTGAAGTCTAGGACACGAGTCTTAATAGATCTTCAAGAGTTTGAATAGTCCTCTCGATTGTCCGTCCGTTTGGGGATGGTATGCTTAACTAAATCGTAAATCCGTGCCCATAGCTTTTTGCAAGCTAACCCAAAATCTTGAAGTGAATCTTGGGTCACGATCCGAAACTATGGATACGAGGCATGCCATGCAACCTAACAATCTCATTCACGCATACATACTAGCAAGACGTTCAAGGAATAAGTCTCCGTGACGGCAAGAAATGAGCGGACTTGGTTAATCTATCAACAATAACCCAAATAGCATTGATGCCTTGAGAAACCGTAGGAAGACCCGTAACGAAATCCATAGTAATTTGTTCCCACTTCCATTCCGGAATCTCAAGTGGTGGCAACGGACACTTAGGTACAAGATGCTCCGCCTTTACACGTTCGTGAGTTAAACACATCGAGATAAACTTTGCAATCTCTCTCTTCATATTGTTCCACCAAAATGTATGTCAAGATCACGATACATTTTAGTACTTCGAGATGGATTGCAAATGGCGTGTTGTGTGCCTCCATCATAATCTTGTACTTCAAATCGAGTCGTTAGGAACACAAAGTCTAGAGTGGACTCAAGTATTCCTTCTTCATCAATTCTAAGCTTAGGAATAGCTCCTTCTTGTACTTTCTTCTTCATACGCATCATTCGAATGGGGGCTTGAGCAACCTTAACTTTTTCTATTAAAGTTGGCTCTGTCGTATACTTGACATCATCGCACTTTTCGTTCACATATGATCTTCTACTCAACGCGTCGGCTACCACGTTAAACTTTACCGGATGGTATTGAATAGTGTGGTCGTAGTCTTTTAATAGCTCGAGCCAACGTCATTGCCGCATGTTGAGTTCTTTTTGAGTGAAGAAATATTTAAAGGCTTTTATGGTGCGAATATATCTCCACTTTCTCCCATATAGATAGTGCCTCCATATTTTTAGCGCTGCAACGAATCTCGCTAACTCTAGATCATGAGTAGGATAATTCCTCTCATACTCTTTAAGTTGTCGCGAGGCATAGGCTATGACTTTCCCACGTTGCGTGAGAACACATCCTAACCCTTTGCTCAAGCATCATTGAGATAACAAATCCATCCGAACCGGATGGTATTGTTAGAACAGTCTTAAAATAAGTCTCCTCTTAAGCTCTTGGAAACTCTTCTCGCATTCTTCACTCCAAACGAATTTTGTATCCTTCCGAGTTAGCTGAGTTAATGGAGTAGCGATTCGAAAAACCCTTCCACGAATCTCCGATAATAACCAAATAGGCCCAAAAGCTACGTACTTGATCCACCAGGACTTGGTTGCTCTAACTTTGTATTGCTTCAATCTTCACCGGATCAACAGATACTCCATGTTTCGACACCACGTGCCCAAGGAATGCTACTTCCTCGCCGAACTCGCATTTCTTCAATTTGGCATATAGTTGGTTTTCACGAAGCCTTTGGAGTACCAAACTTCAAATGGTGCTCATGATCTTCACGGCTTTTGGAATATATGAGGATGTCATCAATAAAGACAACAACGAATTGATCCAAATATTCCTTGAATACTCGGTTCATCACATCCATGAAAGCCGCGAGGAGCATTAGTTAGTCCGAAAGACATGACTAAGAATTCATAATGCCCATCTGAGAGTTCTCAAGGCGGTCTTTGGAATATCCTCGATTCTAATCTTGGTGATGATATCCGCGAAGATCGATTTTTGAAAAGAATTGTGCCCTTGCAATCGGTCAAAACAAGTCATCAATACGAGGTAGAGGATACCTATTCTTGATGGTGACATGGTTCAAATCCAGATAGTCAATACAAAAAGTCGCATACTCCGTCTTTCTTCTTTACAAATAAAACAGAGCAGCACCCGAGGAGATGTACTTGGGGCCGAATGAAACCGATGTCCAACAATTCACGTAGTTGGACCTTTAACTCTGAAGTTCAATAGGAGCCATTCGATATGGGGTTTTAGAAATGGGCTTTGTGCGGGTTCAAGATCAATAAAGAATTCAACTTCACGTTACGGGGTAGGCCGGGAAGTTCTTGAAAATCGTCGGGAAAGTCAATAACAACAGAATATTATTCAAATTTGGCGTGTCTTTATTCAAATCCATAACATGGGCTAAGAAAGCTTGACATCCGTTTTTAATAAGCGAATAGCTTTATGATTAGATATGAGCGGTGATCGATTTTAATGGTTTAGTTGCTTGAATTAAATGCATAAAAGGTTGGTTAGGAATATGAAAACTAACAACCTTACGAAAACAATCAATTTTGGCATGATGAGTAGTTAACCAATCAATCCCTAAAATCACATCAAAAGCAAGTATCTTTAAAGAGATAAGGTCAACAGGTAAGGTAATGGTGCCAACTTGAATCAAACAAGATTTATAAGCGATGGATGTGATGAAAGTTTCTCCCAATCGGAGTTTCCACAGATAGGTCAAAGTCTAATTTCTCCTGAGTCAAGTTTAAGCGTTGAGCACAAGCGGGAGAGATAAATGAATGGGTATGCACGGTATCAAGTAAGGTATAAACTTCGCAAGAATTTATAAATAGCTTACCGTGATCACCTCGTTTGGGTTCCTCGCATTATGACCGATCCTGAACAAACGCTCTTCCGGAATCGTTGACTTTGACTTTTACGGGACGATCTTTTGAGTCACCGTCCCCATTGAACTAGGTTTTTGCTACCGTACAATCTCGAAGCGATATGTCCTTCCTTTCCACAATTATAGCATACCTTGAACTATTGTGGACGGTTTGGTGATATGTCTCTCTTTCCGCATTTATAGCATATACGACCGGTGGTCGTTCTCCTCCCTTAGAACCGATTCTTCTTAAAGACTTATCGTCTTCACATAATCGTTGTTAAATCTCCTCTTTTAAAATCTCCTCCGACTCGCTTCTTCTATTTTCATGGCCATGATTACCACCAGAGTGGTTACCATTTCTGTCCGTCTGTTTCTTTCTCCGCAGAGTTATCATTATTACATTGGCTCTTTATCTCGATCGATCCCGTCAGTGGTCCCTCAGTTGGTAGTACTCGTTATCTCGCTCTAATAATTGAGCCACATTTACAACATCTGAATAAAGAAAAATTTATGAAAAATGAGATCTTGGCGTATCTTGGGTTTCAAACCTCTAAGAAACATCCGCGTCATCGTTCCTCATTCTCCACCAAATGAGGTGCGAACACGGATAACTCTGCAAACTTTGCCTCATCTTTGAGACAATCGACATGTTGTTTTGTTCCAATCGATGAACTCCACTTCCTTCATATGACGAACACTTTCGGAAAGTATTTGTCATTAAATAGCTTCTGAAACGTCTCCCAAGACATCTTTGAGTGCGGGTGGATGGAGTGCGCTTCACAGACTCCACCAGATGATCCGCCTCGCCACGGAACATAAAGGTGGCGAATGGAACCTTCTGTTCCTCCGTGCATCCCAAGACATCGAATATCTTGGTAATTTGTTTTGACCCATGTTTCCGCCATGATCGGATCGGCTTTCCTTTAAATTCGGTGGTCCCAACTCTTTGAAGCTGCTTGCATTTGTGACAACCCGTGAATTGCTATCATTTCCTCCTGTATTTTGAACACGAGTTTCCTCGTTCGATTTTGCATGAGCGCAAAAAACTTCTAAACATCCCCTCGTTCATCATCTCGCTCAATGGTGTTGTTCACGGGAGGAACATTGCCCGACTGTTGCCGCGTTCTCCTCGTTGGTGAGTCTGAGCATCTCCACGGTCTCATTTCCATTGTTAATATTCTCGATTCGACATTCTCAAATCATGCCATAAAACAAGGGTTAATTAAGGAAATCAATATATCACATAATATCCCTATATCTTGACCAACTAACAAATAAGCTTAGGTAGGACACACTAGCGAAGGATTTACTCGTCTCTCCCTCCTAGTTCTATTCCCCGATCTCCGCCAGAGATCATATCCTAAGCTCGATACCAAGCAGTGACGCCCCCAAAATAGGTATACATCACCTATTACGAGTTGTCAATACATGGTACGAAACAACTACAACTTTATTATTACAACAATAAAAGCGTGAGTTTGAATACAAATATTATCTTCAGACAATATCAATACTCAAATAAATCCTCATCACATTTATTGATACATTATTTTACAAAAATGGTGAGGACTACTAAACAATCCTTTCTACAACCTTCATTCCATACCCGACTCTAAGTACTACTATTTATATTCTCGCCTCCACGAGAAAAATGGAACAAAAAGGAAAAGGTGAGCTCAACTAGCTCAATAAAAGAATATTATGACTAAGATAATATACAACAAATTATCGTTAGTCTTCAACAGGGAAAAATATAATAGAATCTGATAGACAACAAATTTTAAATCAATATTACAGCTGAAATAATAATTCATTAGAAGAGTTAAGTAGAGAATGCAAACTACTATCTTCTATGTATGAATTTAAAAGTTCATCGCTCTATCTTTTATCCTGTAACATCAATCAATATACATCTCGGAATCAAATATTCATCTTTGCACTACACGCCAAAGATATTAATCGATTAGTCATGTTTCATTTAAACACTGTTCATCTTTTACTACTGGGCCAAAGATATTCTTGAAATCATTCATCTTTTTTGCTCACTGGCCGAAGATATTCTTAAGAAATCATTCATCTTTTTTTGCACTCTGAGCCAAAGATATTCCATAATATCATCATTTAAGGTAGAGGATGATGAAAATATTTTTTTTTTTTTAAAGAAACGAATCCAATTGAAACAAAATGACAAGGATTAAGGATTAAGGATTAGTACTTGGTTTTATCCATGTCCAAAATACCTCAAAAATAATCATAGTGGTGTAAAATTCAAGAATGATCAAAACATGGATACAATCGAGTTAGTATCCGGAATAGATGTTTTAGACGAAAAGAAGAAATTTTATTTTTAGGTGAATAGTCTGCAGTATCGTGTGAATAGTCTTGAGTATCGTGAATAGTAACTCAAACACCAAAAGATAGAAATTCCACAAAAACATCTTCACGCTTACATGAATAGTACTGCGTGAATAGTAACTTTCGTGAATAGTAACTCATGAATAGTAACTCGTGAATAGTAACTCATGAATAGTAACCCAACATGAAAAAGTTCCAAATTTGATAAAAGTTCCAACCAATATTTGACATAATGATATTGAAGAAATAATATCATTTGAGAAGAAAATAACATCCCTTACCTCGAAAGATCGGTACTTCTAGCTAGATTCTACGGGTATAGTCTTTGAAGGAACTTGCAAATCTAGCAATACTCAAAGTATACTCAAAATACTCACAAGAATACGCTCGATAATATAAGGAGAGAAAACTTCAGTTTCTGGTGTGATTTTCAATTCTAACCTAAGCACCCTATTTATAGGAAAATGCTTAGAACACCAAAGCAGAAAATTTAATAAAATAATAATATAATTAAACAAATTCAAGCCCACCTTAGACCAACTGAATTCAGCACATTTGTATCACATGTGGGATTGCAAAAAACGTTTTTCTTAAATAAAACAATTAAAACTTCCAAAATTAATTATTTGAACTTGAACTTCAATAATTCATAATAAATAGCCCTTTCATCAGAAAATTTCGAATCTCGCGAGTTTTATAGGAAATTCAATTCTCTACAACTTTGCAGAAGAAAGTTTTTCCAAATTCCAAACAGAAATCGAATCAAAATCCACAAACGGATGATTTTACAAGCTATAATCAAATTTCGATCGATAAATGGGGTCCACCAACATGTTTAACATGTTTTAAACATTTATTGCAACAAAAATACTCTTCCTCCTCGTATACTCATATATCCCACATTCATTATAAAAATATCACCAGTTAATATATTATTAAAATAATATATTTAAAAAAATTATTTTATCGAGAAAAAGATAAAATATTAATTTTCAACAATTGTCATTTTAAAATTTTCTCCATCTATATCCACATAAAATCAATATTTTCCTCATCATATAAATCAATAAATAATTATTCACAAATAATATTACGAGAATCACAATATTGACAACCAGTAGGTTCCGGAGAAAGAGGGGCTTTCGAATAAGAATTTCTTCTTCTTGCCGCCTTGATTAGGTGACCAAACCTCTCCTTAGACAGAACTTTCTAGATATTGCCAATAATGTTATCTAATAATATTATTCGGATAATATGAATTATTGCTTCGATAATGAAAAATCTTGTGTAATGACAATTATTGAAACAACGACAATATAAAATATCAACGCAATGATTATTGAATCGATAACATAAAATCTTTGAGCGATAATTCACATAACCATTATTGAGTAGTGCCTTCTTACGTAAGAATCAATAATTGGTGCAATCTGGTATCTGGCCTCAACAACGCGTATTAGTGTGTTTTAACCACCGGGTATTCCAACGATATTACTTGATAACAACTACTGCCATTATTTAAAAACAACTTATATTTGTCGTTTTCTTCATCCAATCGCTTTCAGTTATGGGGCCCACACATGGTCACGCAAATCGTCGAATATTCCCAAGCGATTACTAATATTCCACGACCAAACGAATATTCTAGCGATAATGAATATTTTATAACCACTTGCTTATTTTGAAATATTTGCGTATTTAACCCTTAACTATCCACATTAATCAAATCAACCCTTACTATTTCAAAATAATAAATAAAGGAAATTCCTTTTTATTTAAAAATTTCGGGGTCTTACATATGTTCTATGTATATGGTTATATATGTGTACAGTATGTGGTTAACGGTCAAGGGTTGACTAGATAAACGATATTTGTGACAAACCCTAGGTATATATTAAGAACGTCAACGTTCGGTTAAAAAATTCTTACGATTAACAAGAAACCCTAGAAACTAGTTCTAGAAACCCTAATTTCAGTTCCGGGAATCCAAAACCATAATTTGAAAATTTAAAACCCTAATCTGGGAACTTAAAAGATAATTATAATGCTCAAGTGCTATTAATTATAATATTAATTAGGGTAAATCTTAATTATTTAGCAAACCCTAATTTCAAAATTTTAAACCCTAATTAATTAAGAAAACCCTAGTTTTTGTATTAGAAATTCTAATTTATAATTAGGAAAAACCTAATTGTTAATTTAATAATTTTAATGTTAATTAGGAAACATTAATCCTAATTTTCAAGTTATAAGTAATTAGAAACCTAATTTTTAAATTAAAAAAATTTATTTTTCTATTTAAACCCTAATTTGTTAGTTGTGAACCCTAATGTACTATTTTTTTACCCTAATTGATAAATTAACAATTTTAATTAGGAAATAATAATCCTAATTAGCAAGATTGAATTTATGATTAGGATATCTTAAATATAATTATAGAATCCTAATTATAATTTAAAAATATTAATTTTATTTTGAAAACCTATTTTGGAAATTGTAGAATTTATTTTTAAAACCTAAGAGTTCAAACCCTAAACCCTAAAGGTTTAAACCCCAAACCCTAAGGGGTTGGACCATTTAAATTAATGCCATTAAATTTAAAAGTCTAATGACTAAAATGCCCTTATTGCATAATTGAAGGTTTCTTGCAAATCTAGCCAAAGGGGAGTTGGTGACCAACTATATATCAGCCATGTGGCCTAAACCTCCAGCCAACCAGTCAAAATTATCAGATCATAGCAACATGTCATCCTATATATTGATTTAAAGAGAGAGAAAGTACACTAACTTAGTCATTTTTCTCTCAAACAACCAACCAACCTCTTCTCTTTCCTTAGCCACGAAATACACAAGAATTTCAGTCTCTAAACAAGCCTCTTTATCATCAAGATCAAGACTAGAGATCAGAATCAAAGGATTTGAGCATAAGAGGTATAAACACTAAATCATGTGATCTTGTGTTAATGGTTTTGTTTGTTGTTTATATATGTGTTAGAGGGTGTCACTTGATGATCTGGGTTGCCAGAACATAGATCCATATCATTTAGATGCTCGAAATTAAAGATTTATCAAATCTGGGAAAAGTTTGAAAAATGGCCTGACAGTCATATGTCAGAGGTCTTAGATCTGTGTGTGTTTGAGTTTTGGTGTATGTTATGTTATAAATCTATTCTTTGATGTTAGGACTTTGATCTGAGACTTGAATCAACCTCAGATCATGTTTAGATTGCAAGATATGAGCGGTCAAAAGCCGTTGACCGACCACGAATACTGAAATCTGGGCAGCCCAGATTTCCCAGGAAGCGTCTGACAACCTTTGGATGTCCTCTGATCTTCCTTATGTGAAGCGATCTGGCCATGTTTATGTAATATAATTATAGACTGACATTTAGGCTTCATGCTCATGCTTATAGAACTCACAGATCATGAATAGAATCAAAGATAGGAAGGGTCAAAGTAGGGTTGACCGACTGTTCTTGAAGATTTCTGGAAAACCCAGAAACCTTCATGTACGATTTTTTTGTCAGACTTTGACAAACCTTGATCTTGCACATGTGATGTCTTTTGGTTGATTTAGTGATACGAAGTTGTTCTATGACATAAGTATTATAATCTTATATTTAAACCACCTAAAACATGACTAGAGACTGGATTAATTAATACCCCAAAAGAGACCCTTGGTATTGCTTGAGTTTCTGGAAAACCCAGAAACTTAAGAACACGTTTGACAGGTATTTCTAGAGCATAGATCTTTCCATGATAATGTAGTTTGGGCATGAAATCTGTTTGTAATCATCGTATTGCATGTATACTATAACATTAAAACAATATACAACCCTGATAACGCCCAGAACATGAAAATTGTTGTGGTCAAAGTAGTAACCTCGAGCATTGACAAGAATTCTGGGTTTTCATCAAGAACACCTATAGCGACGGTTCTGTCGCTATAGGGCCCTTTATTACTTATTTAATTTCCAAAAATTAATATTTTAATTAAATAAATCGAAATAAATGATTTTTAATTATTAAAATATAAAATAAATTCCTAAAAATTATTTTAAAGTCTAAAAATTAGTTTTTAACTATTTTGAGTATATTTCATAAATACTTAATATTTTTGGAATATAAATAGTATTTAATTTATTTAATTATAATATTAAATAAATTATTTAAAAATGATTTTAATACATGAAAAATCATGAAAAATTATATTATGGTAAAAGAAAATATTTTAAGTTATTTTTAGTGACTTTTAATATTTTGTGAGAAATTTCATTAATTAATTAATATTAATGATAATTAATTTATTTAATAAATATATTAAATAAATTGTGGAAAAATAAATTAATGTTTTATAAATCATATAAAAATGATTTAAGTGTTATAAAAAAATTTAAGTTATAACATATAACTTTTGATATTTTATCATGAAAATTTTAGTATTTTAATATTAATAGCAATTATCGAATAATGAATTTAATTGTTTAAAAATCATATAAATATTATTTTAAGGTATTAAAAAACTTTGATATATTATAATATTAAATGATGATTTTCATTAATATTTGATATTAAATAAATATTAATGATAAATGAATTATGTGTTATTTAATTCGTATAAATATGTTTTTAATGATTGAAAATTCACGATAAATAATAATAATTATTTGAAAATTATTATGAGACTTGGAAAATTATTTTGACTGATAATAAAATTATCTATAAGATAATTGTTAAGTGTTTAAGCAAAGTTTAATTGAACTTAAACTCGTGAATTATCCGACTAGACCTTCGGGATGTCAGATTTGTGTCAGGTTCAGCTTAGACTGCAATAGTTTGACTTGATACCGAGTCATATGTGTGTTATAGATTGATAGGGTTATGTGATAATGTGTTTAGGTTATTTTAATTAATGTGATGATATTATTCTAATATGTAGATCGATATTATTTATATTTGGTTCAGACAAAGCTTATTAAATTGCATAGCGGTAATCAACGGTTTAGGTAAGTTTCACTTAACTCTACTTAGAGTTGTTTCATTCAGATATGCTTAGGGATAATCATTGCTGATTGCCATTGTAGAATTGTACTCTGTACATATTAAGTATATAAGTCGGTATTAAAAGTCGATCACCTTCATTACCATTTGGTCCAGATATATTTGTTCATGTTTAATACTTGTTCAGTCAAAAGTTTGTTCATGCTAATTCACAACTATATTGTTGAATTATAGCCAACTTATTATTCAGATTCTTTTAATCATGATATATCGTTAAATTATTGAACTAAAACATCTTTGGGCAAACTTATGCTCACCTTGCTATATCATGATAAACATTGCGATTGATTAAAGGCGAATACGTCGGAAACAAGGAAAAGGTCGAAAGACAGTTCCAACTTTAGTATATGTGTGCAGCTAAATTTGTATAAGTATTGCATATTAATATTATTGTAAGTCAAATAAGTTACGAATTGTGTATTAAGTTAAGGTTACCCAACCTTGGGGAAAAGTGTGTAAGTTTAATGTATAAATAATTTATGTTTATATCTTCCGCAATAGTGATAGAATGATAGGTCCAAATCCGCAGTGATTCGGGACCCGGATTCGGGGCTCTCACACCGATAGTTGCACAAACCTAGATCAAGGAGATCGAGAAGGCCTTCACTATAGCTCGCGTGGGTGAAGACTAGAAGACAGTATTTGCCACATATATGATGAGGGGCGAAGCCAACTATTGGTGGGAAACTAATCAGCAGAGAGTGGGGGAATGAACGATAACATGGGAGAGGTTTACGACACTATTTTTTGAGAATTATTTTCCGAAGAGTATGAAAAGTAGGATGGAAGTGAAGTTCCTAAAGTTAAAACAAGGAGATATGACGGTGGCGCAATACAATGCTAAGTTTAATTAACTAGCGCGATTTACGGAGCACCAAGTTGGGGATAAAGAAAAGAAGGTGAGGCACTTCGAGAAAGGATTGAAGTCGTTGTTGTATAATAAGGTATAAGTCTTCCAGATTAATTCCTTTATGACCTTGTTAGAATAGGCAGTCATTGTGGAAGGTGGTAGTGAGGCCTTAAGTCTATATCATAAGGAGAAGAAGAACAAGAACAAGAACACTAGTAATGAGCATCGTGGAGGAAGCACTAGCGGAGGGAGTAATTCTGGAAAGAGGAAATGGGAAAACAATAACCACAACAACAGAAGAAACATTAACCAAGGTGGAAGTCACTAATAAGTAGGATTTATACCTACTTATGGAGTACGAATTCATGCGAACTATGCCCATCTCAAGTACATTTTAGTAGGTTTTAGCTGCATTTCATGATAATTTGCATTACGCATACTAAAAACTCCGTTTGGTGAATAAGTACAGGAATCGACCTACTTTGGTGGTGTTATTGAGCACACGACGAATGGATGGTTGAAACGAGGCAAAAGATGGGATATGCATGGCATGAAGGTGCAATGGAGCAAAGAGATAAAGCATGACTGCACAAGTAGCAGCAGTAGCAATAGCATAACAGAAGTCAGGATCTGCAGATTGCAAGCCGCACGGCCTCGTGGTAGAATAACCTTGAGAGCGCGCGCTCGCGCGATTACTTAGCTAGATCTTGGAGCCTACTGCAAGTTGCACGGCCGCGAGGCCGTGAGAGGGATAAGCCTAGGGAGCGCGCGCCCGCGCGCGAGACCGGCCAAACATACAAACCTACTACAAGTCTTGCGGCCGCGAGAATATCAAGTTTGAGGAGGCCTGTGACCACTGCCGAGGCTGGCTCTTGACTTGTTTTATTTTATTTCCAAATTTTAAAGGTTGTAATTGATTTAAAACGATTCCTGACTGGTGTCAGGGGTATCACTTGACATTTTACTAAGTTTTCACGTATTTTGAGATCGTAATTAGGGTTTTACTCTCTGGAGGAGATTCCAACATAGAAGGAGGCCACAACTCTATCTTTCTGTTCCTTCTTGGGATTTTCTACTAGAGTGGGATTATTATTAATAGTTTTTGTTGGAATCGTATGAGGATTTGAATTTTGATTCTTATTCAGCAATTGGGTTTGATAGTTTCATCTTTTTTCTTTCAATTATTGATCATGTTTAGATTTGATCCTATAATGGGTTTTGGTTCAGTCATGAACTAAACTCCATTATGGGATTCTAACGGATTTTAATATGTAGTTTGATTGCATGTTTAAATGCTGGATTGTTTTGCATATCATGTGGGATGTCTATCATGATTGTTTTGCATGTACGAATGCTTGATCACCATTTGTTTCAGTATTTGTATGGAATTGACAATGAACATGCAAATATGGACTGTAATCATGATAATATACGTATATAGGGTTGTGTTATATGGCTAATGTATTTCGTGAACCAAATAGACATATACTGTTTCACCGTATAAGTTAAAATAAGGGATTGAACTTAAAATCAATATAATTGTAATTTCACATAGACATATAGTGATGTTGGTTATATTGATGATTACATAGAGTCTATCATCTGTGGATGATGTGTAAGTAGGTCTTAATGCATTGAAAAATGGCTAATACTCTTTTAGTGCTCTTGGCTACTTTCCTGTGATATGTGAGCAAGTCATGCATGATAGTGGCGATTGAATGAAGTATTAAATGAAGTTAGAATCCCATTAGTTCCAATATCATTTAGTCTATCGTTATTATTGTTTTAGTTGTTATTTGTAATTCGAGAACAAACCAAGTTTAATCAATAGTTTGAGCATATAAATATAGTGATTTAATTAATGAATAGTAGTTTAAGTTAAACAACTTTCTCTGTGGGATCGATACTTTACTTGCTCTGTATTACTTGTTGACGCATGTATACTTGCATGAGTTAGAGCTCTTTTGTTAGTCTTAAAAAAGAGGCAATAAGTTTTTGGCGCCATTGCCGGGGAAAGGCGTTTAATTTAGTATTATTATCATTAGTTTTAAGCTATATTGTATGACTTAGACAATTCTAGTTTTATCTCATTTCAGTTTTTTTTTGTTTTTGTTTCAGGAATTTGGATAAATTTTTATGCGCACACGGTCAACCAACCTCGATTTAACACCTGTTCAGGATAATATAAACGGGAGAGGTTGGAAAGCGGGTGTTCTTAGAAATTTAGAAGAACAATTTGAAACACGACAGTTAACATGGCAGCCGAGGCACAAGGAGAAGATCAAAGAGAGGAGCATAGGGCTCTAAAGGAGTATTCCATGCCCAATATTAATGGACTACAATCTAGCATAGTCAAACCAGCGATAGCAGTAAATACATTCGAGATAAAAACTGACACTATTCAAATGGTGCGAGAATACGATTCGATTTGGGGTCTTTTCTGAGATGATTCAATGAACATCTGTTGAGTTTCATCGAAATTTGTGATACATTCGGATCTGCGGTGTGACGGAGGATGCTATTAGACTAAGGTTGTTCCCATTTTCATTGAGGGATAAAGCGAAAAGTTGGCTTCATTCTCTGCCAGCAGGATCTATAACTACATGGGAGGATTTAGCACATAAATTCTTAGCTAAGTTCTTCTCAATGGCCAAGACTGCCAAGATGAGGACAACTATCTCTCAGTTTGAGAAACAACAGGGCGAGTCGTTATATGAAGCATGGGAGAGATACAAAGAAATCTTTGAAAAGTGCCCACATCACGGTATGCAGTTGGATGGTAATCAACATGTTTTATAATGGATTGGGATGGCAGTCGAGACCGATTGTAGATGCAGCTGCAGGAGGGGCATTATGGGCAAAGAACTATGAGGAAGCCTATGACCTTATCGAGACAATGACATCGAATGATTTTTAGAATCCTACATCCCGAATGCCACAAACCACAGTTGCAGGTGTATTGGAGGTTGATGCTTTATTACTCGGTTATCGACAGATGGCAGCCATGGCAAAGAAGATATATACTTTGGCAGAAGGAAAAGTAAAGACGGTTGCCTTCGTATGTGAGATTTGTGCGGGGTCACACTCGACGGATCAATGTGCTATCAGCTCAGAATCAGTGTAGTATGTGAGCAACTATAGAAAAGACCAAGGTCAATTTCAAAACACATACCACCCCAACAACAGAAATCATCCAAACTTTAGTTGGTCGAATAATCAAGGGAATCAGCAGACTCAGTTTCAACCAAATAATCAATTTCAGGCGCAGCTAGCGTAGCCGCAGTTTAATCCTAGACCACCCTTTCCACCTAGATTTTCTCAACAACAACAGCAACATCACACTCCAGCTGCACCTCAGCAAGAAAAGAAATCAGAAGTGGAGGAGATGATGATGAAATACATGGCAAACACAAAAGTTATGATCAAGAGCCAAGCAGTGGCTATAATGAATCTGGAAATTCAAATGGGCAGATGGCGAACATGCCTACTAACAGGCCCCATGGTTCATTGCCAAGTAATACGGAGACAAATCTAAGAAGAGAAGGGAAGGAACAGTGTCAAGTGATCACATTGAGATCTCAGGAAAGATCATCGATTCTTGCAAGTCGTGTGCTGCTGCGAGAATGCATTTGAGGCGGTAGCCTTGTGACATGAGTAAACGGAGGAGCCAAAGAAATGAAAGGGGAAAATTTGGAGAATTCTGAGGATCAACAAGAAGAGAAAGATAAAGCAGGCTCAGAGGAGACGGTTAAGAGCCCAGTACCACCAATTCACATTCAAGTTCCGTATCCGTAGAGATTAAATAAGAAAAGGGAAGATAAACAGTTCAGCATATTCTTGGAGGTATTCAAAAAGCTGCAGATCAACATACCTTTCGTCGAGGCATTGGAACAAATGCCAAGCTACGCAAAATTTATGAAGGGTATATTGTCAAGGAAGAGGAGATTAGATGAGTTTGAGACAGTAGCCTTGACAAAGGAATGTAGTGCAGTTCTTCAGCAGAAACTACCTCCAAAGATGAAAGATCCAGGTAGCTTCATAATTCCATGCACAATTGGAAAGATGAACTTCAGCAAGTGTTTATGTGATCTTGGGGCAAGCATAAATTGGATGCCCTTGTCAGTGTTTAACTAATTGGGATTATTGTATCCAAAGCCGACAAACGTATCATTACAGCTAGCTGATAGATCGATCACGTATCCACGCAGAATTATTGAAAATGTGTTGGTTAAGGTGGATAAATTTATTTTCCCAGCTGACTTCATTATCCTAGACTATGAGGAAGACAAAAATATACTAATCATATTGGGAAGACCATTCTTAGCCACAGGAAAAACTTTGATAGATATGCAGAAGGGGGAACTCACTATGCGTGTTCATGATCAAGAGGTCACCTTTAATGTCTTCAAAGCTATGAAGTTTCTAGCAGATGAAGAGGAATGTTTCTTGGTTGTTTTGGTGGAACAGGTCATAAATGATGAAGTACAAATTTGGGTGGCTGACAAACCTTTGAGAAGTGTAATTGCTGAAAATTCAGATTTGGAGGACGAGGAATTTGATGAACTTGTGCAATATCTGGATACCACTCCACAAGTCAGGAAATTCAGGATACCTATTGAGCCATTGACAAAAGCAAGAATAACATCCATAAAATTAAAACCATCTTTGGAGACACCTCCAGAACTTGAATTGAAACCACTTCCAGACCATCTCAGGTACGCATTTTTAAATACAGATTCAAAGCTACCTATGATTATTTCTTCTGCATTAACATCTTTTCGGGAAGAAAAACTACTATGAGTGCTTCGAGAGTTCAAATCAGCGATTGGATGGACCATAGCGGATATCAAAGGGATCAACCCTTCATTTTGTATGCATAAAATCCTGATGGAAGATGAAAGTAAACCATCGGTTGAGCAACAAAGGAGACTTAATCCAATAATGAAAGAAGTAGTTAAGAAAGAGGTGCTAAAATGGTTGGATGCGGGAATAATATATCCAATCTCAGATAGCTCATGGGTGAGCCCAGTGCAGTGTTTACCAAAAAAGGGTGGCATGACAATAGTGACTAATGAGAACAACGAGTTAATTCCAACACGAACAGTGACAGGATGGAGAGTTTGCATGGACTATGTAGACACTCAAAATTTTCTGTACTACTATCACTAACATTGCAGGAGGACAGATTAGTCTTCTAAGAGGGAACCCTGGAAGACAATCCAAATCCATATCGGATACTACCGGAAGTTCAGCATCAACCCCAAATCACACTCTGGGAGTAAACAAATCCAACCTCGGAGATAACCCCGAGGCATGCAGATCCAATATCGGAACACACTCCGGAGAAGACCGATTAATCTCAGAGATAACCCTGAGGTATCCAGTCTCAGTCCCAACCATGGGAATAGCCACCAACCTTGGTGATAACCCCAAGGAATTCAGTTTCGGCGATAACCCCGGAAATGCTTGTTTCAAATGCAACCAGCTTCAATCTCGGCGCTCACAGCAAGATACACTGTACCAATCCAGCAATAACATCGAGAAGACAGGCATACCTCAAAGGTGGTAATGAGGACCTTCAACAATTACAGCAATCCAATCTCAGCGAAGTCTGAACAACGTCTGCTTTATCAGCCAAATCCGGCGATGACACAGGTGAGGGGCAACATCGTCATCTCATCAACACGATGCCACGTCACGTCGTCTTAACATCTCTACGTAACAATGTCCCACAAGTCTAACCAATCCCGAGTGACTATTGTGCGGGGTAACAGATGAAAGTTGAAGCTTGAAGACCGGAGGGCATCGTCCCATCTTCAATGACTACGTACAAACTCTAATCCCATGCCATCGTACAACTCTTGATAATGGTGGTTCGAAATAGGTCCTGTATACCTCAAACGGATGCCCGAATCGCACTTCTGAAAGTCTGAGTGGACATTACAGTGCCTGAGTGCATGTACTTGAGACGACGACCAGACCAAAAACACAGGCCCACCACAGTTGCCTCTGGTACACTACCTGGCTCAAATTACAGGTACACCTATGACTAAATTGCCTATAAATAGTGGGCTTGGGCTGCCCATTTTGCAAGAGAAAAGGCGAGGAAGCCACCTTGATTTGCTCTGCACTCACCCCATGCGGTGTACTTTCCCTTTTAAACACACAGAGCTCATATATAGCCCTTTTGTACCTCTGAAAAGTCGGTGTTTACCCACTCTAAAGATATAGAAGTCTTCTTTGGCGATCAGTGATAGCCTTCTCACACACTTTAGAGTCTTTCTCTTCATCTCTGCACACACCCTTCTACACGTTGAGAGTCGTGTGTTGCTTGCTTTTGCCGTACTTGATCCATGGTTTCATTTTCGATCATGTATATATATATATATATATTTACATATATATATTGACTAACATTACCGAGTTATGCCTCGATTGAGCCTGGACTTGATGCCTAGAGCGCTTATTTTGCTTATATATATATATATATATATATATATATATACATTTATATTTATTAATCGTGTGTCGAACTTTGTTCGATGAGCTGAACTTGATGCAGGCGTTTATTTATCTTTTTATATATATATATATATATATATATATATATATATATATATATATATATATATATATATTAATCGTATGTCGAACTTTGTTCGATGAGCTGAAATTTCGATCTTGTCGTTTCTTGCTTTAATATATATATATATATATATATATATATATATATATATATATATATATATATATATATATATTATGTGTGTCGAACTACATTACGATGAGCTTTGGATTTTATATCCGATCGTTTACTTTCTGCTTTTGTGTGTATATATATATATATATATATACTGTTGTTTAGGACTACATTCGATGAGCTTGATTTTATATCCTGGGTGCGTTTACTACTGCTTTTGTATATATATATTTATATATATGAACTGTTGTCGAACTACATTCTATGAGCACAGATTTTACATCCGGTGCATTTATTGCTTATATATATATATATTTTTATATCCCTTTGGAGTTTCCTTACGTGGCGGTTGGCCATATATTCTGACTTTATTTACATTTCATCCCGCTTTGGAGTTTCCTTAATGGCGGTTGGCCGTATTCTGACTTTATTTACGTTTAAATCCCTTTGGAGTTTCCTTTATGGCGGTTGATAGCTTTTGACTTTATTTACATTTTGATCCCCCATGGAGGTGTTTACGTGGTTGGTGTTCTTATGCGTATATATATATTTACTGACTTTTATATATATACCTTCTTCTTTGCTTTCATACAAATTGCGATATCACATGCGCTTAGGAATCATCGATCACGATTCAAATTTATTGGATCTAGATTCGGTTCCCGTGATGGACATTTTTAGCTGTAAGTAACTTGTAAATTATTCTGCAGTGTCTGAATTTCCTCAGATGGTTTCCATACCCATGAGGAAGTCGAAATTATTTTGTACATTATTTTAGTACGGATACCTCGCATCTGTCAAATAAAAATCAATCAAGCCGAACACTTAATAAAATGGGAGTGTAAAAGGTCTCAATTACTATTGAGCATCAGGGTTTGAAAAACCTCTATTATAAAACATCATTGCTATATCTTGCTAAAAACTGAGTTTTTACATAAATTCAAACCTTGTGTATATAGGTTCGAACGAGGCCTCGCACTACTTCCAAATAATAGCACATTAACCCACACACACACACATTCAGATAACAATTTCTTGAAAAGAGGCGGTCACCGTTGTAAAACGGATGTCGGGGGGTGCCTAACACCTTCCCCCCGCATAAACAAGTCCCCGAACCCTAATGAATCTCGGTTTCACCGACCCGTATAGCAGTGTCACATCACTGGGTCAATGTGCAAACCTTTTCTCGGTTGTGTTGGTACAACCATTTAAAAAACCAACTGGCGACTCTTAACAGTCCATCGTCGACATTATACATGTCGGACCTTTTGCACTTGTTTTTTCAAACAAATCTCACCTAAAATGAGAACACCAAAGAACAAGTAACGGAAAGGGACATCTCAAAATCCCGACGTCGACAGGTGACGACTCTGCTGGGGACTCCAGTAAGAGGACTTAAGCCGCTATTACAATTTTTTCAAATCTGTTACCTGCTTGTGTGTGGATGTTGCATTTACATTTGATGAATGTGTAGAATGCATTTCTTTATTGCACATAGTGCTTCGCACCATAACTGCTTGTGATGCTAGTGTTTCGCACCATAACTGCTTGTGAAATTAGTACTTCGCACCATATCTGCTTGTGATATTAGTGCTTCGCACATGTCATCATTTTTCATACGGTGAGACGCGATGTATGTGAATGTATGTTGTGTGGTCCCTCCACCAGGAGGCTATCCCATCGGTGTTTGATTACTGGACTCGTGAGAAGACTAATTCTCCGAGGCTCAGGAAAGGCACCACCCAAATTCACTCCAGTTGAAAGACCAGATTAACTTCCCATCTAGTAGATTGCGATATTTGAGAACCTTCATGCCAAAAAGCAGCGAGAGTAACATAAGATAGGTCAGCCTCTGATAATCCCAAAACGGAGGAAAGTCTCTTCATGCTCTCATTTCAAAATACTTGTACTTACATTCCATATCTATCTCCATGTAATGAGAAATATGAATAAATGTATACACATACATATTAACATGCTACAAACAGTTGACATCTGATTTGCAGGATAAAATTCCTAAAATAGACACATCACATAGCATGCTATTATACACATTCCCTAAAGACTAAACTATGCAAGTCTTTCGTAGGGAATCAATCGGACGTATCTACCCTCGAAAAGTCCAAAAGGCAATGACGGAGCTCACAATCAATCTTGTCGTCATTCGACCAGACTGAACTTAATCCAGTTTCTCGCAAAGAATTCGACGGATTAAGCAAACAAATTACAGATTTGGCTGTTCTACTAAAAGAATTACACCCGATCACACGTGGTCGAAAATATACCATACATCTTTGAGTCCTCCACACAAGGAGGAATCCCGGTCATTACCATACCTGAGCTACAGTTGGATACGACCAACAAAACTCATGATGCTGCCCATCCCACTGGAAATCCAGACACTGGTGACATAAAAAAGAAAGTCCTCCAAATGGAAGAAACCCTTCGCGCTATCAAAGGAATTGGAACACATGGGAGTGTTTCATATGCTGATCTGTGTATTTTCCCTGGTGTTTATTATCCAGAAAAATTTAAAACTCCTGACTTTGAAAATATATGACGGGTTAGGAGATCCTTACACACATCTAAAGGTGTTTATTGGAGAACTTAGATCTTATGTAGAGGATGAAAAGCTCAGAATGCAATTGTTCCAAAAGAGTCTAACTGGAGAAGCCTGTTCGTGGTACAAAAGATTAGACAACCCCAAAATCCATAGTTGGGAAGAGCTAGCACATGCTTTCCTCACTCAATACAGCTTTCAAACTCAGATGGCTCCTGATCGGTATCAAATTACCAAGATCAAGAAACAGTCTAAAAAGTCTTTCAGAGAGTATGCCCAGAGGTGGAGACGCCTGGCTGCCCAAGTTAGTCCTTCCATGACAGAATCAGAAATGTTCATGAATTTCATAGACATACAAGAAGCTCCCTTCTATGAGAGTGTTTTATCCAGCATCGGCAAACCATTTAATGAAATGGTCAAACATGGGGAGATGGATGAGATGGGATTGAAGTCCCAAAAGATTCAAGACCTAGCTGCACTCAAAGCTGTTGCTGATCACATCCAATCTGGAAATTATGGGAACAACCCCCGGAGGGTCCATAAAAAGAAAGAAGAAGATGTTTCCCTGATACTACAGGGGCAAAAAGGCAATCAAAACATGCGTATTCAAAGGAGAAACTACATTCCCTTTCAAGCACAGTCTGTAAACCCTCCAATACCAAAAGGTGGAGAAGTCAAACGCCCTCGAGTGTTTACACCCTTAGGGGATACCCTCGAGAACATTTTAAATCGTCTGACAACACAGAAGAAAATTATGCATCTTCTTCCACCAGCCAGCCCTAATGGACGGGATTTCAATGCTACTAGGAAATGTGCTTATCATGCCGGGGCACCTAGATATGATACTCAGGATTGTTGGGCCTTGAAACACAAGATTCAGGACCTGATAGACAACGGAGAGATCGTGGTCACCAAACCAGATCAGCCTCATGTACAAGACAACCCTCTTCCTCAACACAAAGAAGAAGAGGTCATCATGATTAAATGGAGCAATGGACAGAGTTCCAATTTTAGCTGTGAATCTTCCCAGACCATTAAAGATGGTGATGACAAATGGGATTATGCCAAGTTCCAGTTCACAATGGAACGAAAGATGAAAGGTCTCTACAAGAAAATTGAGCAATTGGCGAAACTGGTGACTTATTAGCATCAAATGACTCGTCAGTTAATTAGCTAGGAGCATGCCAGTCTCCTACCTATTGTCATGAATATTCCCTCGTCACTTTCAGAAAATGAAATACTGGAAGACAAAGTGACAAAGAGAGCAAATGCCAAAGCCCATTGGGATTTTGCCAACAAAAGGGAATTCACCTATCTGGGCCAACCTATAGAGGAAATCCTTCATATGTCAATCAATGAAGGAAGGATAAGTTCCCTTCTACCTCCAATCAACCCCCGTTCAGGGCGGTACAACTCTGCTGGAGTATGTTAATATCACTCCCGATCTCATGGTCACAACACGTAAGAATCTTTGGGCACTCATACCTTATTCAAAATCTAATCGACAAGGTGGTGTCCTGCGCTTAGCGACAACGATATCATGTTACGTGCAAGTGAGAATCTGAGCCCTACTAAGTGGAAAAGTGTGGTAGCGATCATATCCACTTTGGCCGATGGGATTAATACATTACTCACAACACCAACAATTCAACTCAAGGGAGGTAATAATCCTTTGAAAGTGGTCGCTCCCGAGCCAATCAACTTGCCATACAGAGCACAATATCCTATTGTTAGCTTGCATACAATTCTGTGGAATTATGGAGAAGGTGAAGGGTCCACCTCACATACAACTGCTACAGTGTCGAAGGAAAATCCACTGTATCTTCCCCACCGGGTGATGAAGCCCACCACCAAATCAAAGGGGAAAATACCCATGGAGACGATTGAAAAATTCCTCCGCGCTGTGGGTCAAAATGAAGCTACGGTGGTTTTAAGCTTGAAAGAAGCTCCACAACAAATATCAATTTTGGACTTGGTCCTAATTTCCGAGAATCACCGGAAGGTCTTATCAAAGGTTTTAGAAGAAGCCTATCTCTCGACATCAGTGGATACGGAAAAGTTTCAACATCTGGTTGATCACATTTTCAACAACAATGTGATATCCTTCACTGATGATGACATACCGCCTGAAGGGTCCGGTCATTGCAAGCCGTTGCACATTGCGGTCTTGTCCTCCGGATATATGGTAGCTGGAGTCTTAATAGATGGAGGTTCCTCTCTGAATATCTGTCCATACGCTACCTTGGTGAAGATGAATATCAATCTCAGCCGAATTCGGAGTAGCCATACTATCGTCAAAGCTTTTGATGGAGCCCGCCGTAATTCGGTCGTAGTAATTGTGCTGCCAATCGAAATTAGTCCTCACACATTCTGCGTGTCTTTCCATGTGCTCGAGATAAATTCGGGTTACAACCTGCTCTTGGGACGACCATGGATTCACATGGCTGGGGCAGTCCCCCCCACTCTTCACCAACAGTTAAAATATATTATCAACAATAGCCTGGTCACAATCAACGCCGAACCCGAGATTCCTCAGCACGGAGACATACCATTCATCAATGCCAATACAAATGTGGAACCAGTCAGTTTTTATTCTTTAGAAGTAAGCAATACCCAATACCATACTATTGGAACGCCATTGCCCGAACCCAAGATTTCTACAGAGGTAATGTCGGCTACTCAAGAAATGATGTCATCAGGTCATAAGCCGGGACAAGGATTGGATAAAGATTGCTAGGGTATCAAATATCCAATTCGCTTAACCAGGTAAACTGGAACATCCGGGCTAGGCTATTCTGCCAGTTCTAGTCACAAGAATCCTCATAAACATCAGTAGATTCCTTCAGCTTCAACCATGTGGCGTTTATCTTCGCCTTCAAACTCTGAGTCCGCACATCCTCCTGTAAAGGTGCCAGCCAATGTAATGGCTATGTTATTTCCCAAGCCGGTACCTGTGAAAGAGAAAGAAATCATTGTTCCAAATCCCACAGTAAAAGAAGTGGAACGAAGAATCAAGCAAGACGTCATACAGATGATGTCTGATATACGCATCATCGTTCATGATGAACATACCAACCGATACACCCTAGACGATGATTGCCTAGACGTAATGGCCATCATTCAGGACAGGGAGGATGATGACAATCCCTCCATCACTACGATCCACCCGGACTTTGCCCTTGCCAATTGGAACAAGATTCCTTGCATTAGTCGTCAAGGGTAAAGCGGGCAGAAACTCTTTCTGCCTTGTAGATATAATAACTGCTTACTTTTTTGTACAATATTAGCAGTTTATTTTGCCAGTATATGCTAACACTGTGTATGATCAACACATTTCATATATACTAAGTGAAAGCATATTTTGTTTCGGACTACAATTTAGATGTGCTGTACTTGCCGACGTCTGGTGCCTCTTCTCCACAAGGATTGTACCTTTGATGTAGAGATGAATTCAGCCTTGATGGATATACCGGATGACATTGAGGTTCCTCCAGAAATTTAAGAATGGGTCAAAGACAAACCTAAACCCAACCTTGATCAAACCACTTCTTTTAATCTCGGAACCTTAGAAAGCCTTAAGTTAATCCAGATTGGTTCAGACCTTACCCCAAACCAACGGAATGACATGGTTACATTATTAACCCAATTCCAGGATGTGTTTGCATGGTCTCATAAAGACATGGTAGGTTTGTCCACTGACATTGTCCTTCATTGCCTTCCCATTAAAGAGAGATTTAAGCCAGTCAAGCAAAAGCTCAGGCGATTGAAATCTGAATGGAGTTTAAAGGTGAAAGAAGAAATTGTGAAACAATTTTAAGCTATCATCATAATGGTGTCTACATATCCTGAGTGGATATCCAACATTGTGCCCGTGCCTAAACCTGGAGGGAAGGTGCGAGTTTGCGTGGATTACCGGGACTTGAACAAAGCTTGCTTAAAAGATAGCTTTTCCGTGCCATTTATCCACATTCTCATTGACAATACTGCGCAATACGACATGTACTCCTTTGGTGATTGCTTTGCGGGGTATCATCAGATCATGGTTGCCAAGGAAGATCATGAGAAGACTGCTTTCATCACTCCTTGGGGAACCTTTTTCTATAGACGGTTGTCATTCAGCCTCATCGATGCCGGAGCCACCTATCAACGAGCTATGTTGGCTCTTTTCCATGACTTAATGCATAAAGAGATCGAGATCTGCGTGGATGACATCATTGTCAAGTCCCGGAAAGAGGATGACCATATAGACCATCTTAGAAAGTTGTTCAACAGATTCCGTAAGTACAACTTGAAGTTGAATCCAGCTAAATGCGCCTTTGGCGTTAAATCAGGCAAGTTGCTAGGATTTCTAGTCAGCCACAAGGGGATTGAGCTGGATCCTGCCAAAATCCAAGCCATCACAGAAATGCCCATTCCTCAGACAGAGAAAGAAGTATGGGGATTTTTGGGAAGAATCAACTTCATTAGCAGGTTTTTCTCCCAACTCACAGCAACCTGTGAGCCAATCTTCAAGCTATTAAGGAAGAACTCCTCCATGAAATGGAATGAGGAGTGTCAAAAGGCCTTCCTCACAACCAAGAAATAGCTAATCAAAGCTCCCGTTTTGGTACCACCCAGGGATGATGTTCCCCTATTTATGTACATGTCCATAAGTGACAATGCCATGGGCTGCATGTTGGGACAGAAAGACGATAGAGGCCAAGAACGAGCTATCTATTACCCCAACAAAAGGTTTAGCAGCAGTGAACACAAGTACACTCTGATCGAAAAGACGTGTTGTGCTTTAGCATGGGCTTCTATGAGGTAACAACATTACCTCCATGGTCACACAACCCATCTCATATCCCGCGTGGATCCTCTCAAGTACGTGTTCAACAAACCTATGTTAAATTGTCGGCTGTCCAGATGGCAGTTGATCCTACAATAATTTGACATTGTATATGTGACTCAAAAGTCCATCAAAGGTCAAGGAATCGCGGATCAACTGGCCGCCGCACCTTCAAGGGATTTCAAACCCTTGGAAACATATTTCCCTAATGAAGGAGTAATGACAGTGCAGCAACACCATCCGTGCGATACGCGCTAATCATGGAAGATGTATTTTGATGGAACTGCTAATATGGAAGATTCTGGAGCTGGAGCAGTTCTAGTATTTGATACGGGGGAGCAGTATCCCATTGCTGTCAAATTACAGTTTGTCAGCACCAACAATACGGCTGAGTATGAATGCTAAACTTTCCCGTTCAATGGGCATCAGGCGGTTAACTGTCTTTGGAGATTTGGAGTTGGTAATCAGAAAATCCACCGGAATCTATTAAACCAAGGAACTACATTTGCTGCCTTACCATCGGCAAGTTTTGAAGATAGCTTTGGAGTTCGAAGAAATCTCATTTCTACACATCCCTCGTAATAGGAATGACTTTGCGGACGCATTAGTTACTTTGGCCTCCTTGATTCGCATATCAGATAAGGAACATTTGCCCAGCGTCACAATTTCCCTGCACAAGGCCCCAGCCTAAGGGAATTACGTTAGAGAAGTATCGAATGAGCTACCTCCCATCCAACATCCTTGGTATCAGCATATCAAGGAATATCTACGAGATGGATCTACACCCGCTGAGGCGAGCTCGACTGAGAAAAGGCGGATCCATAGACTTGCTATAAAATTCTACCTGAGTGGAGATACGCACTACAAAAGAGATGCAAGACTAGGTCTCCTCAGATGTTTAGACAAAGATCAAGCCCAAAGGCTTATGGATGAAATTCATGGCGGAGTCTGTGGCCCCCACATGAGTGGCCCCCTCCTTGTCAAAAAGTCCCCAGGACGGGACATTATTGTCTATCTCTCAAAGCTGAATACAATGACCACGTCAGGAGATGCTATCAGTGCTAGATTCATGGGAATGCTATACACGCCCCTCCAAAAGAACTTCACAATATGAGTTCACCTTGGCCCTTCTCAATGTGGGGAATGGACGTTATCGGGCCCATTGAGCCTAAAGCCAGTAATGGTCATTGATTTATCTTCACCATGATCGACTACTTCACCAAGTGGGTAGAAGCAGCCTCCTTCCCTAGGGTTACTAAAGAAGTCATCATTGCTTTCATTAGAAACAATGTCGTTTGTCGATATGGACAACCAGAGGTGATTGTGTCAGACAATGCCAAGAACCTCAACAACAAAATGATGGAGGAATTTTGCAGTAAATTCCACATCAAACATCTCAACTCTGTCATCTATCATCCAAAGATGAATGGTGCGGTTGAAGCGGCTAACAAAAACATCAAGAAGATTATGCAAAAGATGTCCGCCAACCACAAAGATTGGCCTGACCTATTGCCTCTGACTCTGTTAGCCTACAGAACCTCAATGCGTACTTCCATTGGGGAAACCCCCTACGCTTTAACCTATGGGATGGAAGCAGTACTCCCCATAGAAGTTGAAATGGAATCCTCAGAGTGCTAATAGACGCTCAGCTGGATGAAGACCAATGGGTACAAGACAAGTATCACCAATTGTCTCTAATAGACGAAAGACGAACCTTGGCTATCTTCCATGGTCAGTTATATCAACATAGGATCGCCAGATCCTACAACAAAAAAGTCTGGCTACGGCAGTTTAAACAACACGACTTAGTTTTGAAGAAGATTCCTGACAACCAAGATCAGGCTAAAGGAAAATTCGCTCCTAACTGGGAAGGCCCATTTATTGTCAAGGAAGTATTGACAGGAGGCGCTCTCAAATTGTAAGAAATGGGCAACGATGAATTTCCACAACTCATCAACTCAGACGCCGTGAAATGGTACTATGTCTGAAGTAATTCGCAAACACCTTGGTGTCGGACCATCAGATCACCAGTCATTTTTGTTCTTTAACCATTTACCACCTACAACTTTCTTACACTTTGCCCCTCAGGGAAACATACATTTCAGGCCAGCAGCCTGGCTCTTCTCTGCGTTCTTACAACTTAGGTCATCCCATCGCGGATTGAACCTCTTGCATTGGCAGTTTGGCTACCCATACATGGGATCAAACTTCTCATACCTGCAATTTATCCTTAACCTAGGATTAAACTTTCTACTCCCCGCACTCTGACCAGCACATGGGATTACGCTTTTCCACTCGACTTGAGGGGTGAACTACGTCGACCTGATCTCCTCTTCAATAGGAGTACGTAGGTAACCATTTAATATGGCCTGATCGCAATAAAACAAAAACCACAAAAACATTTCTATCCATACAAAAACAAAACACAACCAAAAACATTCCTACACCATTTCTACCATACACAACGTTGAACCTCCTACACCAGGTTCGAACTATGCAGACTTGATCTCCTCTTCAATAGGAGTACGTAGGCAGCCATTCATGGTGCGGTCTCACCCCCTACCAAAACACAAACCCTTGTCAGTTGGTACTGGAATCATCCTTCAATCCAGTACATTTCATTTGGCTTCAGACCAAAGGTATGGAATTACCTGAACTCCTCCCAAATAGGAGATTCGGCGACTATCTAAGCTGCGGTCATACCTTGAAGAGCAACACCAATCCATAAGAGATGGAATTAACTAGGCTTCTCCTAAATAGAAGTGTTGGCGACCATCTGTAGTGCGGTCAATCTCAGAGAGGAAAGCTACACTCCTCTCCATATTTTCATCCAGAAATCAGTCCCAAGACACCAAAGATGGTGGGGATACGTACAGATCGATGATCCATTCTGAACTATCCAGAGACAACTCAATGTCCATCCACCCAGGAGGAATTCAGAATACATCAAGATCACAAGCCCTGAAGCAGCAGGCAAAATATCAAGCAAGCAGCAAAGCATATTTAAAAGGGAAGTGATCCAAAAATATATTTCCCTGTCATATATATAATGTTGTTTGATATATACAATGTAAACGTCAGGATATATGCGAGCTAATAAGCCCAACATGGCGTCCCTCTCAGAGGAAGGAGGTGAAGCTGTGGTCTCATGTACGAGAATATCCACACAACCCAACAGATCCGTAGCCATCTGAATGGTGACCATATGATCATCAATATATGCCCTCATCTCTGCGATCATGCCAGTGGTAAGGTACCTCACTGCAATACTATCTGTGACAGCTACATCCCGGGCAGATATAGCACTATCCCGCTCAACAATCACTGCATCTCTGGCTGATATGGCCTCATCCCGCTCAACAACAGCAGCATCTATGCGATCTAATGCCTCGCCTCTCTCTAATAGAGTTGCGTCCCTCTCCTCAAGGGCAGTCAACATCATAGATCGAGCATGATCTCTCTCAAAGGTCATCAGATGAAGACTCTACTCTAAGTATTTTGCCGAGTGCTGAATCACAACAGTATTGGTACTAGGAGAATCCGAAAGAAATGCTGGCAACCCAGCAGTGGCCTCCTCCTCGATGTAGGTATCGATATCCTCCATGGGCTCTACATCGTCTGACTCGCTATCCGGTACTGCAGATACTGCTGCAGCCGACAAAATCTCTGTCTCCATCCATGCGGAATACTCTGCAGAATAACCTGGATGACTGACAGAAAAAGAAGCTATCTCATGTTGATCCCAACAAGCATACACACGGGATCGGTCCTCTGCTGAGAGATATCGAGAAGCTGAACGCTGACCTATCGTGTAAGACCCCGATTTTTTTTTAATAAAATGGAATTTCCTCTATTTATTATTTTGAAATAGTAAGGGTTGATTTGATTAATGTGGATAGTTATGGGTAAAATACGCAAATATTTTAAAATAAGCAAGTGGTGATAAAATATTCATTATTGTCGGGGAATATTCGTTTGGTCGTGGAATATTCGTCATCGTTTGGGAATATTCGTATTTACCTGCCTGCGCCTTTTGTGGGCCCCATAACGAAAAGAGATTGGATAAAGAAAACGACAAATATAAGTTGTTTATAAATAGCGGCGTAGTTGTTACAGTTAATACTGTTGGAATACCCGGTGGTTAAAACACACTAATACGCGTTGTTGAAAGAGAAGACACTACAGTATTGAACCAATTATTGATTCTTACGTAAGAAGGCACTACTCAATAATTGTTACAGTAATTACTGTTCAGTATTTTATTTTATTGATTCAATAATTGTTGCGTTGATATTTTATATTGTTGTTGTTTCAATAATTGTCATTACATAGTATTTTCCATTATCGAAGCAATAATTCATATTATCTGAATAATATTATTGGATAACATTATTGGCAATGTCTAGAAAGTTCTGTCTAAGGAGAGGTTTGGTCACCTAATTGCGCGCCAGTAAGGAGAGATCCTTATTGGAAAGCCTCTTCTTTCTGAGGGAACTACTGGTTGCGATCTTGTGATCTAATATTATTTGTGAATAATTAATTATTGATTTAAATGATGAGGAAAATATTGATTTTATGTGGATATAGATGGAGAAAATTTTAATGTGACAATTGTTGAAAATTAATATTTTATCTTTTTTCGATAAAATAATTCATTTAAATATATTCTTTTAATAATATATTAACGTGATATTTTTAAAACGAATGTGGGATATATGAGTATATGAGGAGGAAGAGTATTTTTGTGGCATTAAATGATTAACACATGTTTTGTGTGTCAATTGGACCCCATTTATTGAATCGAAATTTGATTATAAATGTAAAAATTGCCCGTTTGTGGATTTCTTGGTTAATTTACATTTTGGAATTGGGAAAACTTTCTTCTGCAAAGTTGTAGAGAATTGAATATCCTATAAAAATTCGCGAGATTCGAATTTTCTGACAAAAGGACTAGTTATTATGAATTATGGATGTTTCGGAGTTCCGAAATAATTGATTTTTGGGAGTTTTAATTAATTATTTTGAGAAAAACGTTTTTGGTGAGTTTGTGAACCTCATTTAACATGTGCTATGGCTGAAATCAGATTTCAAAGGTGGGCTAAGGAATTTTGTTTATAAATTATATTATTATATTTAATTTTCTACTTTGGTTTTCTAAGCAATTTCCTATAAATAGGGTGCTTAGGTTAGAATTGAAAATCACACCGAAAATTGAAGTTTTCTCTATATTATCGATCGAGTATTCTTGTGAGTATTTTGAGTATACTTTGAGTATTGCTATACTGATGCAAGTTCAAGTCATAGCCTATATCCTGTTTCAACTAAATCTTGCCTTTCGAGGTAAGGGATGTTATTTTCTTCTCAAATGATATTATTTCTTCAATATCATTATGCTGAAATATTGGTTGAAACTCTTTATCAAATTTGGAACTTTTTCATGTCGGGGTTACTATTCATGAGTTACTATTCACGAGTTACTATTCATGAGTTACTATTCACGAGTTACTATTCACGAGTACTATTCATGAAGCGTGAAGATATTTTTTTGTGAAATTTCTATCTTTTGGTGTCAGAGTTACTATTCATGTATACGGCACTATTCACGATATCTGACTATATTCACGAATACGGAAGACTATTCAATTTAAAAATGAAAATTTTTCTTTTAAATTAAAATATCTATTCGGATACTAGCTTTGATTGTATCCATGTTTTGATCATTCTTGAATTTTACTCCACTCTGATTACTTATGAAGTATTTTTGAACTTGGATTGTTTAAAATACGAATCCTTAATATTTGTTCTTTTGTTTCACTGGATTCGTTTCCTTTAAAATATTTTTCATCATCCTCAGTCCTAAATGATGATATTCTTGAATATCTTTGGCCTGTAGTGCAAAGATGAATGATTTCTTGATGAATATCTTTGGCCCGTAGTGCAAAGATGAACAGGTGTTGAGATGAACATGACCGACTGATTAATATCTTTGGCCGTAGTGCAAAGATGAATAGGTGTTTAGATGAACATGACCAACTGATGAATATCTTTGGCCTGTAGTGCAAAGATGAATATTTGATTCCAGATATATATTGATTGATGTTACAGGGATAAAATATCGACGATGAACTTTTAAATTCATATATAGAAGATAGTAGTTTGCATTCTCTACTTAACTCTTCTAATGAATTATTATTTCCGCTGCGAAGATTGATTTAAAACTGGTTGTCTATTGTATTCTATTAGATTTTTCCCTGTTGGAGACTAACGATAATTTGTTGTATATTATATTAGTCATAATATTCTTTTTTTCGGCTAGTTGAGCTCACCCTTTTCCTTTTTGTTCCATTTTTCTTCTCAGGAGGCAAGAATGTAGCGAGTACTGCAGTCTGGGTATGGAATGATGGTTATAGAGAAAGTTGTTTAGTAGTCCTCACCATTTTTGTAAAATAATGTATCAATAATTATGATGGGGATTTATTTGTGTGTGGATATTGTCTAGATGGCAATATCTGTATTCAAACTCACAGTATATATGTTGTTGTATTTTGCACGACAAATGTATTAATAAAGTTGTAGTTATTTCTGTACCATGTATTTGGCGACTCAGAATGGGTTGGATGGAATGGACCTATTTTGGGGGCGTCACAGTTGGTATCAGAGCTTAGGGATATGATCTCTGGCGGAGATCGGGGAATAGAACTAGGAGGGGAGAGACGAGTAAATCATTCGCTAGTGTGTCCTACCTAAGCTTATTTGTTAGTTGGTTAGTATATAGGGATATTATGTGATATATTGATTTCCTTAATTAACCCTAATTTTATAACAGTATTTGAGAATGTCGACTGAGAATATTAACAGTGGAGTAAATGAGATCGTGGAGATGCCTGTACTTACCAACGAGGAGAACGTGCAACAGGCTGGCAATGTACCTCCTGTGAACAACACCAATCGAAAGCGATGATGAACGAGGGATGTTTAGAAGCTTTTTGCGCTTCATGCAAAATCGATTTAGGGAGACTCGTGTTCAAAATACAGGAGGAAATGATAGCAATTCACGGGTGGTCACAAATGCAAGTAGTTCAAAGAGTTGGGACCACCGCAGTCGGGAAAGCCGGATCCGATTAAAGCGAGACGTGGGTCAAACAAATTACCAAGATATTCGATGTCTTGGGATGCGGAGGAACAAAAAGTTCCATTCGCTACTTTTATGTTCCGTAATGAGGCGATTCTCGGTGGGAATCATGAAGCGTACCCATCCAAATTTTCGACTCAAAGATGTCATGGGAGACGCGTTTGAAATGTTCAATGACAAGTACTTCCACAGAAAGTATTCGGCTATATGAAGGAAGTGGAGTTTATTAGACTAGAGCGAATAACATAACGGTGTCCCAAAGACGAGGCGAAGTTCATGGAGTTATCCAGTTTGCACCTCATTTGGTGGAGAATGAGGAGCGTGATAACGGATGTTTCGAGAGGTTTGAAACCCGACATACGCCGAGATCTCATTTCTCATAAATTTCTCTCTGCTCAGATGTTGTCAACATGGCTCGGTTGTTAGAGCGAGATAACGAGTACGTTCAACCGAGGGACCATAACCGAGATCATACTCAAGATAGCGATCATCGTAATAACGATAACCAAACGGAGAAAGAAGAATACGGACAAAAGCGGTAACCACTACCGGTGGTAATCGTATGATGAAAATAGAAGAAGTGAGTCGGGAGGAGATTTTAAAAGAGGAGATTCAATAACGACCATGTGAAGACGTCAACACTAGCAAAGAATCGGTTCCAAGGGAGGAGAAAGACCACCCACGTATGTTATAAATCACGGGAAAGAGGGATATATCATTAAACCGCCCACAACAGTTTAAGGTATGCTATAATTATGGAAAAGAAGGACATATTGCTCGAGATTGTACGATATCGAAACCCAGTCTAGAGGGAATGGTGACTCAAAAGGATGTCCCAGAAAAGTCAAAGTCAACGGTTCCTGGAAGAGCGTTTGTCGTGACCGGTCAAAATGCGAGGAACCCGAATGAAGTTAGCACGGGTTAGTTAATTATAAATTCTTGCGAAGTTTATACCTTACTAGATACCGGTTCTACCCATTCTTTTATCTCTCTTGCTTGAGCTCAACGTTTGAACTTGACTACGGAGAAATTAGACTTTGACCTATTTATGGAGACTCCGTTAGGAGAAACTTTCATTACATCCGTTGTTTAGAAATCTTTCTTGATTCAGGTTGGAACTATCACATTACTTGTTAACCTTATTTCTATAGAGATATTTGCTTTTGATGTGATTTTAAGGTTAACTACTCATCATGCCGAAATTGATTTCTTTTGTAAGGTTGTTAGTATTCATATTCCTAAGCAACCTGTTGTTCGAATTCAAGCAATCAAACCATTGTAGTCAAACATTTTCATATCAAGCCATGAAGTCATTCATTTATTACGGATGTCAAGTTTTCTTAGTCCATGTTATGGATTTGAATAAAGACACGTCAGATTTGAATAATATTCCTGTTGTTATTGAATTTTTCTGACATATTTCCTGAAGAATTTCTTGGCTTACTTCCAAAGACTGATATTACATTTTGTATCAACTTTGAACCCGGTACAAAACTCATTTCTAAAATCTCATATCGAATGGCTTCTATTGAACTTCGTGAGTTAAAATTCAACTATAAATTTGGTACTGAGCCTTTATCCGGTGACTTCCTTTGTGGAATGCAATCAAGCCGACTCTCCATAGGGGACACCATATTCGTGCGATAGTAAACTGATAGGTGTCATTGTAACGTGTTATCCAAGGTTGGGATATGAGTCACAGTTGAGAACAACCTAAGTCGGTAATCGAAATACATAGCTTTCTAGGCTTAGTTGGTTATTATCAGAGATTCGCTAAAGGATATTCTCGAATCGCTATTCCATTAAAGCAGCTGACTCGTAGAGATACAAAATTCAAATGGAGCAAGGAATGTAGAAAGAGCTTCGAAGAACTCAAGAGGAGACTCATTTCAGCACATGTTCTGACCATGCCGTCCTGGAAAAGCGAACGTGGTAGCTGACGTGTTGAGTAAAAGATCGTATACAAGTACGAGTACGATATTGTCAAAGACTCATTTCGTATAATATACAAATAATAGAGATGGAGATGAAAATTCTAGGTACCCACGTGATGATATACGAGTACGTGATGATATACGAGTATAATCGACTTTAATCGATAAAGTTAAAGTCGCTCGCTACACACATCGGGTGATGAATTTGAAGAAGGAGGTGCAAGAAGTTGTTATTTCAAAATCGAGAATCGGTGAGGTGAGGAAAGCTCAAACCTTCGATTTATTAATCCATTTGAAATTCTCGATCGAATAGGAACTGTGGCCTATAGACTTGTTTTACCGTCAAGTATGACGCGTGTTCATAACGTTTTTCAAGTATCGATGTTACGTAAATATGTGGATGACCCGAACCACGTCTATTGAGTTAGAACCCATGACGAGATAATCAAGACTTAAAATACGAGGAGGTACCACAAGATCTTGTAGAGGAAAGAACATGTCCCGTATCGAGGTTATACCACAAGTTAAAGTTTTGTGGAGAAACCATGCTATTGAGGAAATGACCTGGGAGTTGGAAACGGAAATGAAAGCGAGGTATTCTCATCTTTTCGAAACACCAGGTACGTACGTCAATTTCGAGGACGAAATTTCATAAGGAGGGGAGGTTGTAAGACCCCAAATTTTTTTAATAAAATGGAATTTCCTCTATTTATTATTTTGAAATAGTAAGGGTTGATTTGATTAATGTGGATAGTTATGGGTAAAATACGCAAATATTTCAAAATAAGCAAGTGGTGATAAAATATTCATTATTGTCGGGGAATATTCGTGGTCGTGGAATATTCGTCTACGTCGGGGAATATTCGTTCGATGGCGCAGGTCTTTTGTGGGCCCCATAACGAAAAGCGATTGGATGAAGAAAACGACAAATATAAGTTGTTTATAAATAGCGGCGTGGTTTATTACGATTAATCTTGTTGGAATACCCGGTGGTTAAAACACACTAATACGCAGCGTTGTTGAGCAAGAAGACACAGTATTGCACCAATTATTGATTCTTACGTAAGAAGGCACTACTCAATAATTGTTACGATAATTACGCTCAAAGATTTTATTTTATTGATTCAATAATTGTTGCGTTGATATTTTATATTGTTGTTGTTTCAATAATTGTCATTACATAGTATTTTCCATTATCGAAGCAATAATTCATATTATCCTAATAATATTATTGGATAACATTATTGGCAATGTCTAGAAAGTTTAAATCTAAGGAGAGGTTTGGTCACCTAATTGCGGCGCCAAGATGAGAGAGATCCTTATTGAAAGCCCTTCTTTCTGAGGAACTACACGGTTGCCGATCTTCGTGATTCTCAGTAATATTATTTATGAATAATTAATTATTGATTTATATGATGAGGAAAATATTGATTTTATGTGGATATAGATGGAGAAAATTTTTAATGTGACAATTGTTGAAAATTAATATTTTATCTTTTTCTCGATAAAATAATTCATTTAAATATATTATTTTAATAATATATTAACGGTGATATTTTACAACGAATGTGGGATATATGAGTATATGAGGAGGAAGAGTATTTTGTGGCATTAAATGATTAACACATGTTTTGTGTGTGTCGGTGGACCCCATTTATTGACCGAAATTTGATTATAACTTTGTAAAATCGCCTGCGTTTGTGGATTTCGGTTAATTTCTTTTTGGAATTTGGAAAAACTTTCTTCTGTAAAGTTGTAGAGAATTGAATTTCCTATAAAAATTCATGAGATTCAATTTTCTGACAAAAGGGCTATTTATTATGAATTATTGAAGTTTCAAGTTCAAATAATTGATTTTTGGGAGTTTTAATTAATTATTTTGAGAAAAACATTTTGGTGAGTTTGTGAACCTCATTTAACATGTGCTATGGCTGAAATCAGATTTCAAAGGTGGGCTAAGGAATTTTGTTTATAAATAATATTATTATATTTAATTTTCTACTTTGGTGTTCTAAGCAATTTCCTATAAATAGGGTGCTTAGGTTAGAATTGAAAATCACACCGTAAATCAAGTTTTCTCTCTATATTATCGGCGTATTCTTGTGAGTATTTTGAGTATATTTTGAGTCTTGCTATACTTATGCAAGTTCAAGTCATAGCCTATATCCTGTTTCAACTAAATCTTTGTCTTTCGAGGTAAGGGATGTTATTTTCTTCTCAAATGATATTATTTCTTCAATATCATTATGCTGAAATATTGGTTGGAACTTTTTATCAAATTTGGAACTTTTTCATGTCGGGGTTACTATTCATGAGTTACTATTCACGAGTTACTATTCATGAGTTACTATTCACGAGTTACTATTCACGAGTACTATTCATGAAGCGTGAAGATATTTTTTGTGAAATTTCTATCTTTTGGTGTCGGAGTTACTATTCATGTATACGGCACTATTCACGTATACGGCACTATTCACGAATACGGCACTATTCACCGAAAAATAAAAATTTTTCTTTTCAACTAAAATATCTATTCTGGATACTAGCTTTGATTGTATCCATGTTTTGATCATTCTTGAATTTTACTCCACTCTGATTACTTATGAAGTATTTTTCAACTTGGATTATTTAAAATACGAATCCTTAATATTTGTTCTTTTGTTTCACCGGATTCGCTTCCTTTAAAATATTTTTCATCATCCTCACCCTAAATGATGATATTCTTGAATATCTTTGGCCCAGTAGTGCAAAGATGAATGATTTCTTGATGAATATCTTTGGCCCGTAGTGCAAAGATGAACAGTGTTGAGATGAACATGATCGATCGATTAATATCTTTGGCCGTGAGTGCAAAGATGAACAGTGTGTTTAGATGAACATGACCAATCGATGAATATCTTTGGCCTCAGAGTGCAAAGATGAATATTTGATTCCGTATATATATTGATTGATGTTACAGGGATAAAATATCGACGATGAACTTTTAAATTCATATATAGAAGATAGTAGTTTGCATTCTCTACTTAACTCTTCTAATGAATTATTATTTCCGCTGCGAAGATTGATTTAAAACTGGTTGTCTATTGTATTCTATTAGATTTTTCCCTGTTGGAGACTAACGATAATTTGTTGTATATTATATTAGTCATAATATTCTTTACTGGGCTAGTTGAGCTCACCCTTTTCCTTTTTGTTCCATTTTTCTTCTCAGGAGGCGAGAATGTAGCGAGTACGAGTCGGGGTATGGAATGATGGTTATAGAGAAAGTTGTTTAGTAGTCCTCACCATTTTTGTAAAATAATGTATCAATAATTATGATGGGGATTTATTTGTGTGTGGATATTGTCTAGATGGCAATATCTGTATTCAAACTCACAGTATATATGTTGTCGTATTTTGCACGACAAATGTATTAATAAAGTTGTAGTTATTTATGTACCATGTATTTGGCGACTCAGAATGGGTTGGATGGAATGGACCTATTTTGGGGGCGTCACATATCGCCCCCTCAAAAGGATGGAAGTCCTGGAACTGGTCAAACTGTAACATCATGGCAAATGGGTGATAAGTAGTCACGCCCCTCAAGCCAGCCAGAGGGAGGAAGTCCATGCCCGGAGCGTGAGTAATGAAGCTGTATGGTGAGCAAAGCCCTGAGCACGGCAATATGCTTTATGGATCTCTGATATCTGCCAAAAATGTACCAAGACAGAGCATATATACACTCCGACGGCTGAAAGGAGTATGACATGGCTACATCATGGGTGAACTAATACCCATGCCGTCTAAGGGTACCAACCGGGTCTCAAGTGTGACATAAACCACACGCGTAACACGCATAGTAGAACTCCCAAAGTGAACACTCACCGAGGATACGTGCAACAATAGGATGTCGACCGCATGGTCCCTGCTACAATCATAGGTATAATGGTACGACCCTCTCTAAGAGCTCTCACAGCCATAATGACACCAATGTCTATCTCGTCCATATATCGTGGCATATAGACATACGACAATATGCACAGCAACAATACATCAACCCTGGCCAAACACCAATGGCCCTCCGGTGCGGTAAAATCCCCGAAATAAGTAAAATAGCTATTCTCCGAGCCAAATCATTGCGATGAAAATGCCGGGATATCACGTGGCTAGATGTCGCCTCTTCTGTACTACTCTGCTAACTCTGTTAGAGTCATGAATCGTCTACTCATGTCTCCCAAAGCCAGATGCACGCAAGGTCTGTCTAAAGGCAGCATCATCAAACGTGCATACTCCTCCAAAGTAGGAGTCAACTCATGGGTACCAAATCAGAATACATGCCTATCCGGTAGCCAATGCTCTAGCATCCCGTCTACAAAGCCTGCGGGAACTTGAAACATCAATAAAGTCATAGTATCTTTGAAGAATCTCTGATCACATACATTGTCTAGTGGTGATATGTTATCATACCACGATCGCATACCCAATACCACCACTGACGGTGGGGTATGATCTATACTGACTAATCGTCAAGAAGACATCCAGACACAGCCATGTCATAAGACCATCCAGGGGTCAATGTTGAATATCTCTGGAAATACATACATATGCATAACATGATACATGCATAACAGATAATGGATGGCAATATAATATAGGGAATGAAAAAATGGTGCATACATTCCTAAATATATCATCATCTAATACATTAGCTCTGTACAGCTACAAATACAGGGAAATGGGGCACAGCCGCCCTACTACTAACAAAGGCCTATCAAAAGATATAGCGAGAATGGGGAACAACCACCCAATATCTAGCAGAGGCCTATCAAAAGATATAACGAGAATACACATCAGAAGAAAACTAGGGTCTCGATGTCCACATCATCAATCCTGTCCACCTGATGTAACTCCACCTGAGTCACTGGATCTCTATCAACAGGGATGTCAAGCCTATAAAGAGGAGGATCTGCGCCGGTAAAACCAAATGGATCGTCTGAGGGGCCAGCGCCTGAGCTGGAAGGAACAAATGACTCCGCCTCTACTGGATCTCTACCCAAATATCGGATAAATATATGTGCCTGGTCCAACTGTCGGGTCAAACTATCAATCTGGGTCATATGAGTTAGAGCTCAGACACAAGCTACCCAATCCATCATCATTAAGGATCCTGGAACGATATCCCCCATAAACTGTGTGGCACGGGACTGGGCTCCAATAGTTCAAGGGGACCACCACCGCTAGAACGCCTCCTAAGTGCATGGACCCTCTGATAATGCAAAACCGTCAACCCCCAACAATAGGATATCAGTAACGGGTGACTGTGATACGGGCCAATGACGCCTAGCAGGAGACAAGATCGGTATACGGATCTCCCTTGTGGTGCTCCTAATAGCACGCTCTCCTAAATAGAGCTCCCAACCTCCATCTGTGAAGAGAGGAACTTTCCTAGTGGAAATCAAATACTCGACCCCAGTCGGGTGTCCATCCTCAAAGCCGATGGTTAAATGTTCCCCTGAGTAGGGAATCCATGTAATGGCGTTAATATGTCGGCCAACTCGACACGTACGGCAATGAGTGAATCCCTCATTCCACGTGGACCTCGTGAAAATAGAATGGTGCCATCGTCGTCCTCATGGATAGGTATCTAAACCTAGCATACTCACAGGATGCAAATATGGGAGCCTCTCATAGGCCCAAAACTGCCAACACAATAGCAAAACATCTGCTATCAGTAAACACTCTTAACCTATGAATGGGAAAAGATAAGAGAAATACTCACCAACGGAAATGGGTAAAATCCTAGCCAAGCCTCAGTCAAACCCTGTGAGCGCATGCGCATGCCCCGAAGGAAATAGGCAAAGGTGTAAGAGCACCAATTGTACTCTTCAATACGGTCCACATCACGCGTGGCGCTGATCAAAGAGAAAGATACCGTAGAAGAGTTATCTGCTATGAAGCAGCCTCGAATGATCATCAGGAACAATCGCAGCAGAACGCGATCCCTGATTCTGACATCATCAGGCATGGGCTCGCTTAAAAGCTCACTCATAGCATCTACGCTCAAAGGACCCGAATGTCATACCCCGCTTTAAAGTGCCTCTGGCAGGAACTCCTAATAAGGATCTGACGGCAGTAGGGGTAATATTCGCCATACAAGGCACTGGCTCCCCTCCAAACTCCATACCTGTGATAAATCGCCAATCCATAGGCGTCATCATTACCTTGCAATCCAGCAGATGGAGTGACTGAGTCTGATGAAACCATCGCTCAAACAATGCCCTGAGGTAACCCCAGGGACAACGATGGGGAAGGGTGGAGAAGAATGCCCCGAATCCTCACTCATGCACTAACGCTCTATAGTCAGGATGAAGCGCCTGGTATATGGAGTGAATGCCGAACCAGTTCCCTCGAGGCTGTGTAAAACTAGGAACCTGCATGAAATGCAGATCAACATCAAAACCCTTTAATCCTCATCAATAGGAAAGAATGAAGATCAAAGTCTAACGCCATACCTCGTTAGCATGCAAATACATCGATAGATGTCTGCTCAAATCACCCAGCAACTCTGGGTTTACCACCTGAATACTCAGAATCTCCCTACGAGGGACCTGTGCAGCAGGAGCAGGATCCTCAATCGAAATATCCGCCTCCTCATCCTCGACGTCTGGCACATCTACCCGGACAGGATGAATCACGGCCTCCACCAACCGACTAGGTTATCTCGGCGAAACGAGGGACGAGGCACTTGAAGCCCTCCGCCAAACGCGCCGAAGTGGTCTGTAAGGAAGCCTTGGCCGATCCGATCCATAATATCTAGACAACAAGTCTCCAAATCACCTCAGAAAGGGTGTGGTATTTCCTTACCTGGAGCTTTCTAGAATGCATTTTATGACTATATGCATGCATGCATTTACTTTAACATATAATAAAGTTAAAATGCATAACTACCCAATGCCTAAATTTGGAATTTTTTTGCCATAGTCCCCTTTGAAAATAGGACTATCCACATGCACATAGGCATGTCTAGGTGGCCATTCAGTAGCACACCTGCCCCAAAGTCATATACATAATATATACATTAAAAATCAAAATCATCATGCATAAGGCCAACCTCAATACTAGGAGTACTTTGCCTTGCTACCTTGTGCTCATTAGACCTCAAATAGGACAAAAATAGCAGAAAGGTACCAATTTGACTGTCTCAAAAGTCAAATTTTATCACATCATTATGTTCAGCATGGTTTAATACTAACATTTACTATGTTGAATATTTTTTATCAAGTCATTTGTGCATACATAATCATTACTATGTGTTTAGATACATTTCGTGCGATAACTTACAATCCAACGGATAAAAACTGGAAAAAATACATGCATACGTTACCAGGATAGTGTAGAACACTTGTACGGTGACAGAATTTGCAGAAAATAGCCCGAACTCAGCAGATCTGAAAAAGGCTCACGGATTTTCCTTCGCACGCAAAGCTGAAAATGACTTGTGAGACCAACCTGCTGGATTTTATCATCCACGGTTGGCCGCAGGCTCATCTGCAGCTATAGCAGGTGCATTTGTGGCACCCCTATGTGGGTCCTCACCCTCCGGCTTGGTCCAGTTTGAATTGCAAAGGAGTTCTTATGGGGTAGAAAGGTCAAATCGAGAATAAAAATGCCACGCGATTGAACAAACATACAATCCTGGTCTTCTTCTCAGATGAGATTTTGAATCTGTACATAACTCATTGGTAGTCACCTGAACACAAGGTATACCCTGCCAATGATCTCGGTTGTCACAAATGTGAGACCCCAGATTTTATCAATAAAGATTTAAATTTTGTCGAAATAATTTTTAATATTATGGTGTGAATTTGAGATAATATTATAGTTGTGGTTAGTATTTATAAATTTTGCAAAGTATGCAAGTGGTTATATTATATTCGATTGGTCGGGGAATATTCGGTTTAGCAGGGAATATTTGTACAACGGCTCAATCATTAGTGGACCCCACAAATGAAATTATTATCGGATTGATCGAAAAACGACAAAAATATTTTATTGAAATAACTTGGCGGAAGTTTTACCGTTGATCTTCGTTGAACTACTCTTCATAGTAAAAAGTACGAATACGTGTGGTTGCATAGTAGTACCTGGTATTGATTATTGATGCTTATGTGAGAAGTCACTCATTTGATTCCATTATTGTCGATTAATAATATGAATTATTATAATGATAATGACGTTTTTGTTTTATTCGTATTATTAACGTAATAAAATGTAAAACATCTTTTATATAAAATGTAATACTTTATTAAAGTTATTCTATAAATAGAATATATTATATTTTATTATGCATAGTGTTGCATAGTGTTTTGCATAGTGTTTTGCATAGTGTTGCATAAAGATTTGCATAGTAAAATGTTTTTATATAAATAGAATATATGATATTTTATTTAAAAGATTTTGCTTTAAATATGGACCGTCGATTAAAGTAAATCAATCTGGACCGCTCATGGATTAATTACTACGATTCTATTTTCCTATAAATAAAGCTCATTCCTTCATTATTTTCTTACGAATTCACCAAACTCTAGAGAGAGAAATTATAGAGAGAAGCTATAGAGAGAAAATCTATAGAGAGAAGAAGAAGAGTATTACGGTACTTCACTACTTTGATATCCAAAGTCTCTTTTTACTAGTAAGGGATATTATTCTTTTGGATTCAAAAAGAGAACTTCATTATTCAATTTCTTTATTATTCTCATTGGAATAACTTTGTATCGTGGTTTACCCTATACTTGGTGACATTCTTCTATTATTCTCATTGGAACATCCTCATGCGTGTGTTTTACACCCAACTGGTTAAAATCTTTATTATTATTCATTTGGAATATCCATGCGTGTGTTTTACACCGGACACTGGTTCCATTTTTATTATTCCGTCTTTATTATTCTCGCTTTAATATCCTGTCTCGCTTATACGCTTGTAACTCGGTTCCATCATTTATTATTCCGCATTTATTATTCTCATTGGAACATCCCGCTTGTGTGAATTTCACCGACTTTGGTTCCGTTATTATTATTATTCATTGGAATAACTTTTGCAATGCGATCATCGCATGCATGGTGATTTCTTTTGTTATTCCATTCTTTATTATACCCAAATTGGTTAAAACTTTGACTTCTATACTCCATGAAATTAGTAGAATATCCTTGATATTTGCGTTTCATCCAGTATCTTTTCATGGAAATATTCTTCTGATCATTCTTGAATTTTACTCTACAAAACAGTATTATGTTGACAATTTGGACGTTAATAATTCTTGGATAAATTAATTCTTGAACTTGTTTTATTGAATTATTATGTCATTGTCATCATCCTCATGTTATAATATGTTATCTTTGGCTTACGTGCATAGATGAACTTAGTATGATTATGACCAGGGATCATTCGGTATAATCATGGCTTGTTATAAATGATGTGATAAAAGTCCTTAGTGACACGTAATGCAAGGTGATGGATAGTTTTTGGTATGATTATGACCGTGGGTGATTCTAAGATAGTCATGACCATTGATAATTTGATGAAAATCCTTGACTATGGTGCGGGGATGATTAGATATTGTGGTTTATTCATTAAACTAAGTCTTAGTGATAAAATTTATGAAAACCTTTTAAAACCTAAAAGATAGTAGACTTTATTTTCTACTTGACTCTTTTAATGGATTGCATATTCACTGCAGCTTAAACGGTTGTCTATTGTATTTTATCGGTTTAACACTTTGTTGAAGGCTAATGATAATTTATTCTCGCATTATCTTAGTCATAATATTTCTTCTTGGGCTAGTTGAGCTCACCCTTTCTTTCAACTTTATTCTCTTGAGAAAACGAGAATATAGGCGGGACGAGTCGGGGAACGGAGTAATGGTCCAGAGGATAGCATTAGTAGTCCTCACTATTGTGTTAAATAGTGTGACAATAAATGTAATGAGGACTCCTTGAGTATGGATATTGTCTAAATGACAATATTCCTATTAGAACTCTCAGTTTATGTATTGTCGTATGTTACACGACAGATGTATAATTAAGTTTGTATTTGAATTTATTTACCATGTAAGTGGCGACCCAAGATGGGTGATGTATACCTAATTTTGGGGGCGTCACAGTTGGTATCAGAGCTTAGGGATATGATCCCTGGCTAAGATGTGAGATAAGAACTAGGAGGGGAGAGACGGGAAATTCCTTCACTAGTATGACCTATCTAAGTTTATTTGGTATTTAATTGGTCGGTCAGTGTATAGGGATAATATGTGACATGTTAATTAACCCTTGTTTTGTGACAGTGTTTGAGAATGACAATTTTAAAATACTGAGATAAGCAATGAAGCACATGAGAGTGTTGATTCAGCTCAAACAAAAGGTAACGACCAACAATACGATAATAATCATACTGGTGGCAACGGCTATCAGAACAATGATAACCATCGTGGGGGAAATTATCATGCTAAGAATGGTAACCACTTGCAATTGGTAATCATGGCAAAGATAATAGAAGTGGAAATTGCAAGAAGAGAAGGTAATTTAGCTCAATTTTGTTGTGCACCAAAGTCAAGTCTAGTTGGGGACGGTGGCACCAAAGGTGGATATGGACAAAACAAAGTCGTTGGTTTTAGGAAGTGCATTTTCATGACTTCTCAAAAAGCGAGTAAACCGAACGGTTAGCACGGGTTAGTTAATTATAAATTGCGAAGTCTATACCTTATAAGATACCCGGTTCTACCCATTATTTTATCTCTCTTGCTTGTGTTCAACGTTTAAATTTGACTCAGGAGAAGTTAGACTTTGACTTATTGGACGAAACTGAAACTTCGTAGTAGGAGCCTTCACGTTACATACTATTTTTAAATCTTGTTTGATTCAAATAAACACTTTCACGTTACTCGTCGATCTTATCTTTTGAAAACAGTTGCCTTTGATGTGATTTTAGGAATCAATTGGTTAACTACTCATCATGCTTTTCGTAAGGTTGTTAGCTTTTATATTCATAACCAACTTGTTGTGCGAATTCAAGTAACCAAACCACTAAAGTCAATCATTGTCATATCAAGCCATAAGTAAAGAGCCCCGATCCTTTCGTTGTTGACTTCCTTGTGTGGAATGCACCGCCGGACTTTCTCGAGGCGGCGTCGTGATCAAGATGGCAAGTTGATAGGTATCATTGTGAGGTGTTATCCAGGTTAAGGGATAAAAGTCACAGTTGGTATTAATGTGACGTACTATCCAAGTCTTGGATGAGAGTAACAGTTTTGAATGATATTTTTATCGTTAATAAATTTCTTGACGTATTCTTGAAGATTTCCTAGCCTACCCTAGAGCGTGAAATCGAAATTTTATCGACCCCAAAGACAAAACCCATTTCTTAAACCCTCAAATATTTCTTCAACTAAAATGAATGATTTCGTGGTTTATGATGAAAGTCATAATAAAAGCATTGGACTAATGAAAATCATGGGTATTCGTGGTATTAGTAAGTGTTATGATGAGTTATGTTGGTTAGTATGTGAAAACATGAAAGTTTCTTAGAAATCACAAAGAGTTGAAAATCGATTTTGGTGAAAACGCGTAACATGAAATTCAATTGACCAAATCTCTTATTATATTTTGAATTTTTGAGTGTGGTCAAGTCCTAGAGTTAGATATATGAGTTACCTAACTAATCCAAGTGGAATTACTGGAAAAGTGTTGTAGATTTTTGTGTGGACTGATTTTAGCAAAGGAGTGCAAAGCTGTAAAACCAAAAAAAATTGCTGCCATGATTTTAGAGGGCTGTTTCGGCCACTTAAATTATGAGAAAAATTCTGGCCTTTTGGGACATGAAGGTATATGGTATAAAGTACCTCCTGTCCAAAAATGAGCTCATTCTCGACTTAAAATGAGCAAGTTATGACTATTTCAATATTTAGGTTTTTCCGATTTAAAACGCTATAAATCGAGTTCTACAACTCAGATGACCATGAAATTTAAATGGAGGCTCACATTAACATGTGTAAGGTCCTGCCAAGATTTGGGAATTTTGGAGTTAAACTTGAGGTAGCTAATTTCTTAAAATTAATTAATTAGAAATTAATTTTTGAAAAATAGTAAATGAATTTTAAAATTCGAGAAAAATATATTTTCATTATGGGACTATATTATGCTAAATCCCAGAAAAGAAATATTTTGGGACTAATTTGGTATTTTCATGAAAATAGTTTAGTTACTGAACATATGAGTTAAATATGTTATGTGAATTAACAAAGTTGAAAATAGGATTTTATGGCTAAAGAATCCTATATAGAGTATATGCATATTTTTTATGAGGATTTGATCATTGGTGATGATACCTTATGAGTATGGCATTTTTGAATGATTAAATGCATTATATGATAAAGCATAAACAATTGAAATAAATTGTTTATAAATTTAAGAAGTGATTAAAATATTGTTATAATATTAATGATATTAGATTATAAGATTATTAAGTGATTGATAACATGGGGATATTCTTGAATCCTGGATAAATTATATTATAAATGTTTAATATTTATCATTTATCTCATTTGATTGATTCTTTATATCATTGACATGATCCTCATGCTTATATTATGTTGAAAGTCATCTATGGCTCACGTGCATAAATGGACTTGGTATGATTATGACCAGGGATTGTTCGGTATAATCATGACCGTAATTGAAAACACGATTATCTTTGACACGTAGTGCATGAATAATTTGTGGTCGTGATACTAATGAATACACGATTATCTTTGGCACGTAGTGCATGGATAATTTGTGGTCGTGATACTAATGAATTCACGATTATCTTTGGCACGTAGTGCATGGATAATTTATGGTCGTGATACTAATGAATACACGATTATCTTTGGCCGTAGTGCATGGATAATTTGTGGTCGTGATACTAATGAATACACGATTATCTTTGCACGTAGTGCATGGATAATTTGTGGTCGTGATACTAATGAATACACGATTATCTTTGGCCGTAGTGCATGGATAATTTGTGGTCGTGATACTAATGAATACACGATTATCTTTGGCCGTAGTGCATGGATAATTCGTGGTCGTGATACTAATGAATATCCTTGGCCTGTAGTGCAGGGATGATTCGATGATATGGATTAATTATTGAGCTGAGTCTCAGCAATGAAATATTAATTCATGGATGTAGTAAAAGTCATATTTGGTCAGTAGTGCATTGATAGACTTGGTATGATTCTCGACCAAGGATTATTCTAAGATAATCATGACCAGTAATTGAAAACACGAATATCCTCGGCCAAGAGGCATGGATAATTCGTGGTCGTGATACTATTAAGTTTGAGTCTCAAAGATTATTATTTTTACTGATTTGTATATCTTTGGCACGTAGTGTAAGACCCTAATTTTTTTAATAAAATGGAATTTCTCTATTTATTATTTTGAAATAGTAAGGGTTGATTTGATTAATGTGGATAGTTATGGGTAAAATACGCAAATATTTCAAAATAAGCAAGTGGTGATAAAATATTCATTATTGTTTGGGAATATTCGTTTGGTGTCGTGGAATATTAAATCGCTTGTGGGGAATATTAAATGACGACGCCTTGATCTTTTGTGGGCCCTATAACTGAAAAGCGATTGGATGAAGAAAACGCAAAATATAAGTTGTTTATAAATAGCGGCGTAGTTATTACGATTAATCTTGTTGGAATACCCGGTGGTTAAAACACACTAATACGCGTTGTTGAACAAGAAGCACACTGAAATTGCACCAATTATTGATTCTTTTCGTGAAGAAGGCACTACTCAATAATTGTTACGATGATTATGCTCAATATTTTATTTTATTGAGTTAATAATTGTCATTGATATTTTATATTCTTTGTTGTTGTTGTCATTACACAAGATTTTTTCATTATCGAAGCAATAATTCATATTATCCAATAATATTATTAGATAACATTATTGGCAATGTCTAGAAAGTTCGCCTAAGGAGAGGTTTGGTCACCTAATTGCGCTTGCCAAGAAGAAGAAATTCTTATTGGAAAGCCCCTCTTCCTGGAAACCGCACGGTTGTCAATATTGTGATTCTCAGAATATTATTTGTGAATAATTAATTATTGATTCATATGATGAGGAAAATATTGATTTTATGTGGATATAGATGGAGAAAAATTTTAATGTGACAATTGTTGAAAATTAAAATTTTATCTTTTCTTGCTAAAATAATTCATTTAAATATATTATTATATTTTAATAATATAATAAAGGTGATATTTTTACAACGAATGTGGGATATATGAGTATACGAGGAGAAAGAGTATTTTTGTTGCAATAAATGTTTAAAACAAGTTAAACATGTTGGTGGACCCCATTTATTGACTGAAATTTGATTATAGCCTGTAAAATCTCCCGTTTGTGGATTTCGGTCAATTTCTATTTGGAATTTGGGAAAACTTTCTTCTGCAAAGTTGTAGAGAATTGAATTTCCTATAAAAAATTGCGAGATTCGAATTTTCTGATGAAAGGGCTATTTATTATGAATTATTGAAGTTCAAAGTTCAAATAATTAATTTTTGGGAGTTTTAGTTAATTATTTTGAGAAAAACGTTTTTGCAACTAAGTTGGCCTCACATGTGATTCAAATGGGCTGAGATCAGTTGTCTAAGGTGGGCTAAAGAAAATGTGAAAATATATTAATATTATATTCAATTTTCGCTTTGGTGTTCTAAGCATTTTCCTATAAATAGGGTGCTTAGGTTAGAATTGAAAAACACACCAGAAACTGAAGTTTCTCTCTATTTCTCTCTCGATATATTTAGCGTATTCTTGTTAGTATACTTTGAGTATTGTTAGACGGTGCAAGTTCCCTTCAAAGACTATACCCTTATTCCAAATAAAGTACTAATCTTTCGAGGTAAGGATGTTATTTTCTTCTCAAATGATATTATTTCTTCAATATCATTATCTTTGAAATATTGGTTGGAACTTTTATCAAATTTGGAACTTTTTCATGTCGGGGTTACTATTCATGAGTTATTATTCACGAGTTACTATTCATGAGTTACTATTCATGAGTTACTATTCACGAGTACTATTCATGAAGCGTGAAGATGTTTTTTTGGAATTTCTATCTTTTGGTGTCGAATTACTATTCACGTGATACGGCACTATTCACGATATCTGACACTATTCACCGAAAAATAAAATTTCTTCTTTTTGTCCAAAATATCTATTCTGGATACTAGCTTTGATTGTATCCATGTTTTGATCATTCTTGAATTTTACACCACTATGATTATTTTTGAGGTATTTTTGAACATGGATAAAACAAAGTACGAATCCTTAATCCTTAATCCTTGTCATTTTGTTTCACTGGATTCGTTTCTTTAAAAAATATTTTTCATCATCCTCAGTCTTAAATGATGATATTATTGAATATCTTTGGCCTGTAGTGCAAAGATGAATGATTTCTGAAGAATATCTTTGGCCGTAGTGCAAAGATGAACAGGTGTTTAGATGAACATGACCAACTGATGAATATCTTTGGCCTGTAGTGCAAAGATGAATATTTGATTCCAGATGTATATTGATTGATGTTACAGGGATAAAAGATAGACGATGAACTTTTAAATTCATACATAGAAGATAGTAGTTTGCATTCTCTACTTAACTCTTCTAATGAATTATTATTTCCGCTGCGAATATTGATTTAAAATTTGTTGTCTATTGTATTCTATTAGATTTTTCCCTGTTGAAGACTAACGGTAATTTGTTGTATATTATCTTAGTCATAATATTCTTTACTGGGCTAGTTGAGCTCACCCTTTTCCTTTTTGTTCCATTTTTCTTCTCAGGAGGCGAGAATATATGGAATGAAGGTTTTAGAAAGGATTGTTTAGTAGTCCTCACCATTTTTGTAAAATAATGTATCAATAAATGTGATGAGGATTTATTTGAGTATAGATATTGTCTAGAAGATAATATTTGTATTCAAACTCACAGTTTTACTGTTGTAATAATAAAGTTGTAGTTGTTTCTGTACCATGTATTGACAACTCAGAATAGGTGATGTATACCTATTTTGGGGGCGTCACATGTAGTGCAAAGATGAATTGTTAATGAATATCTTTGGCCGGATTGCAAAGATGAATTTAATATTTTCAACGATAAAGGTATTCAAGGTATCCTCACCTCTTATCATACCAGGTACGTACCCTAATTTCGAGGGCGAAATTCCATAAGGAGGGGAGATTGTGAGACCCCAGATTTTATCAATAAAGATTTAAATTTTGTCAAAATAATTTTTAATATTATGGTGTGAATTTGAGATAATATTATAGTTGCAGGTAGTATTTATAAATTTTGCAAAGTATGCAAGTGGTTATATTATATTCGATTGGTTAGGGAATATTCGGTTTAGCAGGAATATTCATACAACTACTCAATCATTGGTGGACCCCACAATAAATTATTATCGGATTGAGAAAATGACAAAATATTTTATTGAAATAACGGCGGAAGTTTTACCGGTTGATCTTGTTGAACTACTCATAGTAAAAATACGATGTCGTGTGGTTGCATAGTAGTACAATGTATTGATTATTGATGCTTATGTGAGAAGTCACTCGGTTTGATTCCATTATTATCCGATTAATAATATGAATTATTATAGCGATAATGATGTTTTGTTTTATTCAGTATTATTAACGTAATAAAATGAAAACATCTCTTTATATAAAATGTAATACTTTATTAAAGTTATTCTATAAATAGAATATATTATATTTTATTATGCATAGTGTTGCATAGTGTTTTTGCATAGTGTTTTGCATAGTGTTGCATAGTGTTTGCATAGTAAAATGTTTTTATATAAATAGAATATATGATATTTTATTTAAAAGATTTTGCTTTAAATATGGACCGTCAGATTAAAGTAAATCAATCTGGACCGCTCATGGATTAATTACTATGCATTCTATTTTCCTATAAATAGAAGCTCATTCCTTCATTATTTTCTTACGAATTCACCAAACTCTAGAGAGAAATTATAGAGAGAAGCTATAGAGAAAATCTATAGAGAGAAAGAAGAAGAGTATTCTCGGTACTTCACTACTTTGATATCCAAAGTGTCTTTTACGGTAAGGGATATTATTCTTTTGTACTCAAAAGAGAACTTCATTATTCCATTTCTTTATTATTACATTGGAATAACTTTTGTATACGTGGTTTACCCTATACTTGGTGACATTCTTCTATTATTCTGTTGGAACATCCTCATGCGTGTGTTTTTACACGACTGACTGTTCTCATCTTTATTATTATTACATTTGGAATATCCTCATCGTGTGTTTTACACCGGACTGGTTCCATTTTTATTATTCCGCCTTTATTATTCGTTTAATATCCTCATCTCGGCTCTATCTGTGGGACCGGTTCCATAATTTATTATTCGCATTTATTATTTTGTTGGAACATCATGTATGGTGTGAATATTATTTCATTGCTGCGAATATTGATTTAAAATTTGTTTGCCTATTGTATTCTATTAGATTTTTCCCTGTTGAAGACTAACGGTAATTTGTTGTATATTATCTTAGTCATAATATTCTTTACTGGGCTAGTTGAGCTCACCCTTTTCCTTTTTGTTCCATTTTTCTTCTCAGGAGGCGAGAATATAGCGAGTACGAGTCGGGGTATGGAATGAAGGTTTTAGAAAGGATTGTTTAGTAGTCCTCACCATTTTTGTAAAATAATGTATCAATAAATGTGATGAGGATTTATTTGAGTATAGATATTGTCTAGAAGATAATATTTGTATTCAAACTCACAGCTTTCTTGTTGTAATAATAAAGTTGTAGTTGTTTACATACCATGTATTGACAACTCGTAATAGGTGATGTATACCTATTTTGGGGGCATCACAGTTAGTATCGAGCTTAGGGATATGATCTCCAGCGAGATCGGGAATAGAACTAGGAGGGGAGAGACGAGTAAATCCTTCGCTAGTGTGTCCTACCTAAGCTTATTTTTTTAGTTGGTCAGTATATAAGGATATTATGTGATATATTGATTTCCTTAATTAACCCTTGTTTTATGACAGTATTTGAGAATGTCGACTAAGAATATTAACAATGGAAATGAGACCGTTGAGACGCTTTTAGACTCACCAACGAGGAGAACGTGCAACAGTTGGCAATGTTCCTCCTATGAACAACACCAATCGAAAGCGAGATGATGAACGATGGGATGTTTAGAAGCTTTTTGCGATTCATGCAAAATCGAGACGAGGAGACTCGTGTTCAAAATACGAGGAGGAAATGATAGCAATTCACGGTGGTCACAAACACCCAGTAGTTCAAAGAGTTGGGACCACGTAATTGAGGGAAAGCCGGATCCGATTAAAGGCGAGACGTGGGTCAAACAAATTACCAAGATATTCGATGTCTTGGGATGCGAAGGAACAAAAAGTTCCATTCGCTACTTTTATGTTCGTAATGAGGCAAATTATTGGTGGGAATCATGAAGCGTACCCATCCAAACTTTTCAAAGATGTCGTGGGAGACGTTTGAAAACAGTTCAATGATAAGTACTTCCACGAAAGTATTCGGTCATATGAAGGAAGTGGAGTTTATTAGACTAGAGCGAATAACATGACGGTGTCCCAAAGACGAGGCGAAGTTCATGGAGTTATCCGTGTTGCACCTCATTTGGTTTTGAATGAGGAACGTATGACACGGATGTTTCGAGAGGTTTGAAACTTGCGACATACGTCAAGATCTCATTTCTCATAAATTTTCTCTATTCGTTGAGATGTTGTCAGCGTGGCTCGGTTGTTAGAGCGAGATAACGAAATCGCTTCAACCGAGGGACCATAACCAGATCATCACCAAGATAGCGATCATCGAATAACGATAACCAAAGGGAGAAAGAAGAATACGGACAAAAGCAAAGAACCACTCCGGTGGTAATCGTGGCCATGAAAATAGAAGAAGCGAGTCGGGAGGAGATTTTAAAAGAGGAGATTCAACAACGACCATGTGAAGACGTCAACACCAAAGAAAGAATCGGTTCCAAGGAGGAGAAAGACCACCGGTCGTATGTTATAAATGCGGGAAAGAGGGACATATCATTGAAACCGCCTGGCAATGAAGACCCCGAATTTTATGAAATAAAAGTATTCAATTTTTATAATTACTATTCATGAGTTACTATTCATGAGTTACTTATTCATGAGTTACTATTCACGAAGTTACTATTCATGAGTTACTATTCACGAAGTTACTATTCATGAGTTACTTATTCACGAGTTACTATTCACGAGTACTATTCATGAAGCATGATAAATTTTTTTTTTTTTTTCGTAAGAAGGCATTACTCAATAACTCATTACGATAATTCTTGCTCAATATTATATTTTATTGATTCAATAATTGCTACGTTGATATTTTATATTATTGTTGTTTCAATAATTATCAAGGCGATATTTTCCATTATCTGAGCAATAATTCATATTATCTCAATAATATTATTGGATAACATTATTGGCAATGTCTAGAAAGTTCTGTCCTAAGGAGAGGTTTGGTCACCTAATTGCGCGCCAATAAGAGAAATTCTTATTGGAAAGCCCCTCTTTCCTGGGAACTGTCTGGTTGTCAATATTGTGATTATGTAATATTATTTGTGAATAATTAATTATTGATTTTTATGATGAGAAAATATTTATTTTATGTGGATATAGATGGAGAAAATTTTTAAAGTGACAATTGTTGAAAATTAATATTTTATCTTTTTCTGATAAAATAATTCATTTAAATATATTATTTTAATAATATAATAATGGTGATATTTTTACAGTGAATGTGGAATATATGAGTATATGAGGAGGAAGAATATTTTTGTTACAATAAATGTTTAAAACATGTTAAACATGTCGGTGGACCCCATTTCTTGACTGAAATTTGATTATAGACTGTAAAATTGCCCGTTTGTGGATTTCGGTCAATTTATGTTTGGAATTCGGAAAAACTTTCTTCTGTAAAGTTGTAGAGAATTGAATTTCCTATAAAAACTCGCGAGATTCGAATTTTCTGATAAAAGAGATATTTATTATGAATTATTGAAGTTCCGAAGTTCCGAAATAATTGATTTTTGAAAGTTTTAATTAATTTTAATAACAAAAACGTTTTTTTTGTTTTTGTCATTATTAGTGGCTGAATTCAGATGGTCAGATGGTCAGATGGTCAGAGTGGGCTTAGGAATTTAATATATATTATATTAATATTTTATTAAATTTTCTGCTTTGGTGTTCTAAGCATTTTCCTATAAATAGGGTGCTTAGGTTAGAATTGAAAATCACACCGTAAATCAAAGTTTCTCTCTCTATATTATCGAGCGTATTCTTGTGAGTATTTTGAGTATACTTTGAGTATTTCTATACGGTGCAAGTTCGATTCAAATTATTCCAAAAATCTTGCTCTTTTTGAGGTAAGGGATAGTAAAGGATTTTAAGGGTTATTATGTTTTTAGTTTCAAATTTTTTGGATCTTCAAAAATTCTGGAAAAATTTGAAATGATATTTTGATGAGTTTTAGAGTGTGTCCAAAATGGCGATTTTTGGATGTATAGATTAGGAGTTATGGATTTTATGAGAAAAGACTATTTTAAAAGTAACTATTTATAACTCCTTGTGGTTAACTCCAAAATTGATGAAATTTTTATTGGGAGTACATCTATATAATATCAGTATACCGTATTAATTTCAGAATTTTTGGATAAAAGTATAATTTATGATAAATATTTAAATATTCGGTGGTTTTGGCCATATGAAAAATAGTAAATGAATTTTTAAAATTCGAGAGAAAATATATATTCAATATGGGACTATGTTATGCTAAATCCCAGAAAAGAAATATTTTTGGAACTGATTTGGTATTTTTCATGAAAATGTTCTAGTTATGAGTAAATGAATTAAATATGTTATGTGAAGTAAGAAAATTAGAAAATATGATTTTATGGTTTGAGAATCATATATGAGGTATATGCAGATTTTTGATGAGGGTTTTGGTTATTGGTGATGAAATTTTATGAGTTTGGCATTTTATGATGATTAAATGCATTAATTAGTAAAGTGTAAACAATTTAAATAAATTGTTTATAAGTTTTAGAAATGATTAAAATATTATTGTAATATTAATAATATTAGATTATGAGATTTCTAAGTGATTTATAACATTTGGATTAAGGTGTTATAAATATGGATATGAATTTTATTATAAAACTTTATCTTTTCGTGTCGAGGTTACTATGCACGTATACGGTACTATGTATGAATACGGGGTACTATTCACGAAAAATTGGTTTCTTTTTCTAACCAAATTATAGTTGATTTATGAATATTACTCTTGAGATTAAATCTAGATGTTTTGATTATATTGATTTTATTATCATATATAACATTTTTATAAACCTAATGATGATATTCTCTTTCACTTGAGTGTAAAGATGGGTAGATTATTGGTATGATCATGACTAGGGTTCTCTTTGGCCAGTAGGGAAAAAGTTGAATTGTGACTGGTATGATCATGACCATTGAATTTACAATTGAATATTTTTAACTTAAGTGCAAAGGTGAATTGATCAACATGGTTATAATTATTGTTATATAACTTCTGAAATGATTATGTATTTCTTTGATATATGAATATCTTTGGCTCGTAATGCAAAGATGACCTGTTGTTGAATATCTTTAGCCTGTAGTGCAAAGATGAATTATTGATGAATATCTTTGGCTCGTAATGCAAAGATGACCTGTTGTTGAATATCTTTAGCCTGTAGTGCAAAGATGAATTATTGATGAATATCTTTGGCTCGTAATGCAAAGATGACTGTTGTTGTTGAATATCTTTTGCCTGTAGGGCAAAGATGAATTATTGATGAATATCTTTGGCTAGTAATGCAAAGATGACCTGTTGTTGAATATCTTTAGCCTGTAGTGTAAAGATGAACTGTTGATGAATATCTTTGACCCGTGGTGCAAAGATGAATTTATTAGTATGATTATGAATAGGAACTGTGATTTGGTATAACCATGATATTTGATGTTTCAGGTAAAGACGGTGATGAAAATTATCTTACGTCTGGATGAGAAAAGGAATTTAGAATCACAATTATGATTATGAAGTTATTCATATGATTGTGGAAAGGAACTGCTGATTGATGTTACGAGGATAAAACATTGTTGGTGGACTTTTAACGTGGAAAGACAATAGACTTTATAGTCTATTCGACTCTTTTAATGGATTGCTTCGTTCACCGCAACTATGGTTGAAAAGTTTTATCATCTACCATATGTTCTAAATCTCGATTTATTACCGATGAAGACTATTGATAATTTATTTATCTTTAGTCATAATATTCTTTATTGAGCTAGTTGTGCTCACCCTTTTGTTTCACAATTCCTTTCTGTAATAAAAGTGTAAATGGGTTGAAAGTGGAGATAACAAGGAATAGAACGGTGGTCTATAGTTGTTGAGGTTCTCCCAAAAGAGTATGAAAATAATTTTATTGAGGGCTTTAGTGTGTCAGATTTTATACATCATTTAATAGTTATTTTTGTGAATTAAATAGGGTGAGGCGAACCCAACTTTGGAAGGGTGTTTTGTCACTATCATACAAGATGTCTAATGACATACAAACTCGTGTTATCATAAGACATGGTTGTGCTCATCCACTTGCTGAGTATATTTACAAGCACTACCTATATAATCTTGGTGTTTGTTTGGAGTATAATTCTCAATTTGAGACAGTGGAGATAATGATAAATCAAGAGAAGACTCGCCATTGGGAAGAATATGATAGTAATCTTCTCGTTTTTCTTTGGGGTCTATTGGGTCAACCAAGGATAATTACGTGGCCATATGATATCTACCATAACCTAAAAGCATGGCCTCCCATGTATGAAAGGTTTCTCTTGAGCACTTCCCAAAGATTCTAATTTCTAAAACAGGTTTTGATTTGTACCTTTATGTAAGGTGTCATGGTGACGTGTTATCCAAGTTGGTGTCCAGAGTTACATTTGGTATATATTGGTATCAAAACTCACAAAATATGTGTTGTTGTATTTTGCACGCGACAATTGTTGTAATAAAGTTGTAGTTATTTTCCGTACCATATATTTAGCGACTTCGTAATGGGTTGGATGGAATGGACCTATTTTGGGGCGCATAACAACAGCTTTAAGGTATGCTATAATTGTGGAAAAGAAGGACATATCGCTTCGAGATTATACGATATCGAAACCAGATCCAATGAATGGTGACTCAAAAGGATGTCCCGAAAAAGTCAAAGTCAACGGTTCTCGAAGAGCGTTTGTCGTGACCGGTCAAAATACGAAGAACCCGAACGAAGTTAGCACGGGTTAGTTAATTATAAATTCTTGCGAAGTTTATACCTTACTAGATACCGGTTCTACCCATTATTTTATCTCTCTTGCTTGCGCTCAACGTTTGAACTTGACTACGGAGAAATTAGACTTTGACCTATTTATGGAGACTCCGTTAGGAGAAACTTTCATTACATCCGTTGTTTAGAAATCTTACTTGCTTCAGGTTGGCACTATCACATTACTTGTTAACCTTATTTCTATAGAGGTATTTACTTTTGATGTGATTTTAAGGTTAACTACTCATCATGCCGAAATTGATTTCTTTCGTATGGTTGTTAGTATTTATATTCCTAAGCAACCTATTGTTCGAATTCAAGCAATCAAACCATTGTAGTCAAACATTTTCATATCAAGTCATGAAGTCATTCGTTTATTACGGATGTCAAGTTTTCTTAGTCCATGTTATGGATTTGAATAAAGACACGTCAGATTTGAATAATATTCCTGTTGTTATTGAATTTTTCTGACGTATTTCCTGAAGAATTTCTTGGCTTACTTCCAAAGACTGATATTAAATTTTGTATCGACTTTGAACCCGGTATAAAACTCATTTCTAAAATCTCATATCGAATGGCTTCTATTGAACTTCAGGAGTTAAAAATTCAACTATAGAATTTGGTACCTGAGCCTTTATCTGGTGACTTCCTTTGTGGAATGCACCGAAGCCAGACTCTCCATAGGGGACACCATATTCGTGCGATAGTAAACTGATAGGTGTCATTGTAACGTGTTATCCAAGGTTGGGATATGAGTCACAGTTGAGAACAACCTAAGTCGGTAATCGAAATACGTAGCTTTCTAGGCTTAGTTGGTTATTATCGGAGATTCGTTGAAGGATATTCTCGAATCGCTATTCCATTAACGCAGCTGACTCGTAGAGATAAAAAATTCAAATGGAGCAAGGAATGTGGGAAGAGCTTCGAAGAACTCAAGAGGAGACTCATTTCAGCACATGTTCTGACCATGCCATCTTGGAAAAGCGAACGTGGTAGCTGACGTGTTGAGTAGAAGATCGTATACAAGTACGAGTACGATATTGTCAAAGACTCATTTCATATAATATACAAATAATAGAGATGGAGATGAAAACTCTAGGTACCCACGTGATGATATACGAGTATTACGATGATATACGAGTATAATCGACTTTTAATCGATAAAGTTAAAGTCGCTCAAGCTACACAATCGAGTCGATGAATTTGAAGAAGGAGGTGCAAGAAGTTGTTATTTCAAAAGCGAGAATCGGTGAGGTGAGGAAAGCTCAAACCTTCGATTTATTAATCCATTTGAAATTCTCGATCGAATAGGAACTGTGGCCTATAGACTCGTTTTACCGCCAAGTATGACGCGTGTTCATAACATTTTTCAAGTATCGATGTTACGTAAATATGTGGACGACCCGAACCACGTCATTGAGTTAGAACCGGACGAGATAGCCGAAGACTTAACATACGAGGAGGTACCTGTCAAGATCTTGTAGAGGAAAGAACATGTCCTATGTACCGAGGTTATACCACAAGTTAAAGTTTTGTGGAGAAACCATGCTATTGAGGAAATGACCTGGGAGTTGGAAACGGAAATGAAAGCGAGGTATTCTCATCTTTTCGAAAAACCAGGTACGTACGTCAATTTCGAGGACGAAATTTCATAAGGAGGGGAGGTTGTAAGACCACGATTTTTTTTTAATAAAATGGAATTTCCTCTATTTATTATTTTGAAATAGTAAGGGTTGATTTGATTAATGTGGATAGTTATGGGTAAAATACGCAAATATTTCAAAATAAGCAAGTGGTGATAAAATATTCATTATTGTCGGGGAATATTCGTTTGGTCGTGGAATATTCGTACTGTCGGGGAATATTCGTACGACGGCGCAGTCTTTTGTGGGCCCCATAACGGAAAGCGATTGGATGAAGAAAACGACAAATATAAGTTGTTTATAAATAGCGGCGTAGTTGTTACAGTTAATACTGTTGGAATACCCGGTGGTTAAAACACACTAATACGCGTTGTTGAACAGTAGCACACGGTATTGCACCAATTATTGATTCTTACGTAAGAAGGCACTACTCAATAATTGTTACAGTAATTACTGTTCAGTATTTTATATTATTGAGTTAATAATTGATGCGTTGATATTTTATATTGCTGTTGTTGTCATTACACAGTATTTTTCATTATCAAAGCAATAATTCATATTATCTGAATAATATTATTAGATAACATTATTGGCAATATCTAGAAAGTTACGTCAAGGAGAGGTTTGGTCACCTAATTGCGGCGCTAGAAGAAGAAATTCTTATTGAAAGCCCCTCTTCCTGAACCGCACAGTTGTCAATATTGTGATTTTGTAATATTATTTGTGAATAATTAATTATTGATTCATATGATGAGGAAAATATTGATTTTATGTGGATATAGATGGAGAAAAATTTTAATGTGACAATTGTTGAAAATTGAAATTTTATCTTTTTCGATAAAATAATTCATTTAAATATATTATTATATTTTAATAATATAATAATGGTGATATTTTTACAACGAATGTGGGATATATGAGTATCTGAGGAGGAAGAGTATTTTTGTTGCAATAAATGTTTAAAACATGTTAAACATGTTGGTGGACCCCATTTATTATCGAAATTTGATTATAACTTGTAAAATCGTCCGTTTGTGGATTTCAGTCAATTTCTATTTGGAATTTGGGAAAACTTTCTTCTGCAAAGTTGTAGAGAATTGAATTTCCTATAAAAACTCGCGAGATTCGAATTTTTTGATTAAAAGGCTATTTATTATGAATTATTGAAGTTCCGAAGTTCTGAAATAATTAATTTTTGGGAGTTTTAGTTAATTATTTTGAGAAAAACGTTTTTTGCAACTAAGTTGGCCTCACATGTGATTCAAATGGGCTGAGATCAGTTGTCTAATAGGGCTAAAGAAAATGTGAAAATATATTAATATTATATTCAATTTTCTCGCTTTGGTGTTCTAAAGCATTTTTCTATAAATAGGTGCTTAGGTTAGAATTGAAAAACACACCGTAAACCCAAGTTTCTCTCTATTTCTCTCTCGATATATTGAGCGTATTCTTGTGAGTATACTTTGAGTATTGTTAGATTTGCAAGTTCCTTGAAGACTATACCCTAGTATTACATTAGAAGTACTAATCTTTCGAGGTAAGGGATGTTATTTTCTTCTCAAATGATATTATTTCTTCAATATCATTATCTTTGAAATATTGGTTGGAACTTTTATCAAATTTGGAACTTTTTCATGCTCTGGGGTTACTATTCACGAAGTTACTATTCACGAGTTACTATTCACGAGTACTATTCATGAAGCGTGAAGATGTTTTTTGTGGAATTTCTATCTTTTGGTGTCGGAGTTACTATTCACGTGTACGGGCACTATTAACGATATCTGACTATTCACTGAAAAATAAAATTTCTTCTTTTTGTCCAAAATATCTATTCTGGATACTAGCTTTGATTGTATCCATGTTTTGATCATTCTTGAATTTTACACCACTATGATTATTTTTGAGGTATTTTTGAACATGGATAAAACAAAGTACGAATCCTTAATCCTTAATCCTTGTCATTTTGTTTCACTGGATTCGTTTCTTTAAAAATATTTTCATCATCCTCGATTCTTAAATGATGATATTATTGAATATCTTTGGCACAGTAGTGCAAAGATGAATGATTTCTGAAGAATATCTTTGGTCAGAAAGTGCAAAGATGAACAGTGTTTAGATGAACATGACCAATCGATGAATATCTTTGGCCTCAGAGTGCAAAAGATGAATATTTGATTCCGATGTATATTGATTGATGTTACAGGGATAAAAGATAGATTTATGAACTTTTAAATTCATACATAGAAGATAGTAGTTTGCATTCTCTACTTAACTCTTCTAATGAATTATTATTTCATCATGCGAATATTGATTTAAAATTTGTTGTCTATTGTATTCTATTAGATTTTTCCTGTTGAAGACTAACGGTAATTTGTTGTATATTATCTTAGTCATAATATTCTTTCTTGGGCTAGTTGAGCTCACCCTTTTCCTTTTGTTCCATTTTTCTTCTCGTGAGGCGAGAATATAGCGAGTACGAGTCTGGGTATGGAATGAAGGTTTTAGAAAGGATTGTTTAGTAGTCCTCACCATTTTTGTAAAATAATGTATCAATAAATGTGATGAGGATTTATTTGAGTATAGATATTGTCTAGAAGATAATATTTGTATTCAAACTCACAGCTTTCTTGTTGTAATAATAAAAAGTTGTAGTTGTTTTACGCACCATGTATTGACAACTCGTATTGGTGATGTATACCTATTTTGGGGGCGTCACATGTAGTGCAAAGATGAATTGTTAATGAATATCTTTGGTAGGATTGCAAAGATGAATTTAATATTTTCAACGATAAAGGTATTCAAGGTATCCTCACCTCTTATCATACTGTGTATCGCACTTCTAATTTCGAGGGCTTAAATTCCATAAGGAGGGAGATTGTGAGACCCCAGATTTTATCAATAAAGATTTAAATTTTGTCAAAATAATTTTTAATATTATGGTGTGAATTTGAGATAATATTATAGTTGCAGTGTAGTATTTATAAATTTTGCAAAGTATGCAAGTGGTTATATTATATTCGATTGGTCTGGGAATATTTAGGTTTAGCAGGGAATATTCGCATAACTACTCAATCATTGGTGGACCCACAATAGAATTATTGTTTGATTGAGAAAATGACAAAAATATTTTATTGAAATAACGGCGGAAGTTTTACCGTTGATCTTGTTGAACTACTCAAGAGTAAAAAATGCGATGTCACGTGTGGTTGCATAGTAGTACAATCGTATTGATTATCGATGCTTATGTGAGAAGTCACTCGGTTTGATTCCATTATTGTTTATTAATAATATGAATTATTATAGCAATAATGATGTTTTGTTTTATTCGTATTATTAACGTAATAAAATGTAAACATCTCTTTATATAAAATGTAATACTTTATTAAAGTTATTCTATAAATAGAATATATTATATTTTATTATGCATAGTGTTGCATAGTGTTTTTGCATAGTGTTGCATAGTGTTTGCATAGTAAAATGTTTTATATAAAATAGAATATATGATATTTTATTTAAAAGATTTTGCTTTAAATATGGATCGTCGATTAAAGTAAATCAATCTGGACCGTTCATGGATTAATTACTATGCATTCTATTTTCCTATAAATAAAGCTCATTCCTTCATTATTTTCTTACGAATTCACCGAAACTCTAGAGAGAGAAATTATAGAGAGAAGCTATAGAGAGAAAATCTATAGAGAGAAAGAAGAAGAGTATTCGGTACTTCACTACTTTGATATCCAAAGTTGTCTTTTACTAGTAGTGAGGATATTATTCTTTTGTACTCAAAAAGAGAACTTACATTATTCCATTTCTTTATTATTCATTGGAATAACTTTTGTATACGTGGTTTACCCTATACTTGGTGACATTCTTCTATTATTCATTGGAACATCCGTCTGTGTGTTTTACACCGACTGGTTCCGCCTTTATTATTATTCTGGCTTGGAATATCCTCGTCTATGTGTTTTTACACGGCACTGGTTCCATTTTTTATTATTCCGCCTTTATTATTCTCGCTTAATATCCTGCGCTGCTATACTGTGGACTGGTTCCATAATTTATTATTCCGCATTTATTATTTTGTTGGAACATCATGTCGGTGTGAATTTCACCTGACCTGGTTCCGTTATTATTATTCTGTTGGAATAACCTGCCTGTGCGGTCTATCGCATGCATGGTGATTTCTTTTGTTATTCCATTCTTTATTATACCCAGTTGGTTAAAACTTTGACTTCTATACTCCATGAAATTAGTAGAATATCCTTGATATTTGTGTTTCATCCAGTATCTTTTCATGGAAATATTCTTCTGATCATTCTTGAATTTTACTCTACAAAACAGTATCATGTTGACAATTTGGACGTTAATAATTCTTGGATAAATTAATTCTTGAAATTGTTTTATTGAATTATTATGTCATTGTCATAATCCTCATGTTATAATATGTTATCTTTGGCTTACGTGCATAGATGAACTTAGTATGATTATGACCAGGGATCATTCGGTATAATCATGGCTTGTTATAAATGATGTGATAAAAGTCCTCAGTGACCTGTAATGCAGTGATGGATAGTTTTTGGTATGATTATGACCAGGGGTGATTCGGTATAGTCATGACCATTGATAATTTGATGAAAATCCTTGACTATGGTACAGGGATGATTAGATATTGTGGTTTATTCATTAAACTGAGTCTTAGTGATAAAAATTTATGAAAACCTTTTAAAACCTAAAAGATAGTAGACTTTATTTTCTACTTGACTCTTTTAATGGATTGCATATTCACCGCAGCTTAAACCGGTTGTCTATTGTATTTTATCGCTTTAACATTGTTGAAGGCTAATGATAATTTATTCTGCATTATCTTAGTCATAATATTTCTTCTTGGGCTAGTTGAGCTCACCCTTTTCTTTTTACCGTTCTCTTGTGAAACGAGAATATAGCCGGGACGAAGTCGGGGAACGGAGTAATGGTCCGTAGGATAGCATTAGTAGTCCTCACTATTGTGTTAAATAGTGTGACAATAAATGTAATGAGGACTCCTTGAGTATGGATATTGTCTAAATGACAATATTCCTATTAGAACTCTCAGTTTATGTATTGTCATATGTTACACGACAGATGTATAATTAAGTTTGTATTTAAATTTATGTACCATGTAAGTGGCGACCCAAGATGGGTGACGTATACCTAATTTTGGGGGCGTCACAACAAATCACATACGATAATACCTTATACAGGTCCAATGCCGCCAACTCCAGGTCGTTACCCTACATGAGTCCCCAACGGGGGTTACAACGTGAGTCTCCGACAGGGGTTACAACGTGAGTCCCCGATGGGGGTTACAACGTGAAGCCCCAGCAGGGGATTACAACGTACATTCAAGACGTTGACACATATATCAACGAAGGTCAAGCAGCCTTGACGTTATCTCAGCCGATAGCAATTGAACCTATCAGAGCTCTAGAGCTATTTGATGATTTCATGCTCGATTACACATATTCCCCCAGCGGATCCCCGGCGGGGGTCACAACGCAATGTTCCGTTGATTCACACATCAGCGAAGGTCAAGCAACCTTGACGATCTACTCACAGAATCTCAGTCGTTGATTCACACGATAGCGAAGGTCAAGCAGCCTTGACAGTATGTCCCACAAGATGTTGCAGCAGTTGATTCACATGTCGATGAAGCACACGTCAACGAAGGTCAAGCATCCCTGACAACATTTGTTGTTGGCAGTAAATCCAACAGAATCGTGACATACTCTGGCGATACTAACCAGAAAAAGTCAATATCATCAAAGATGATAGATGATGGAATATGTTATACACATCCTCAAACAGATCAAGCTTTATCCCCACAGATCTCTTACACATAAGAGGTACATCTTCAGGATCAAGTCATAATCAAAGACACGGGAATTTGGTGATAACTCCAACAACAACATCCTACCGTTAAAACCATTACATCAATCAAGTTAGCATTGCCAATCCCAGCTTGAAGCAACGAGGAGCCAAAGAATCATCCCCAAAGATGATGGGCTACAACCCCGTACACACGCATCATACATTTGCATCATGTTGCTATCCGTAGTACCATGCTTGTCTTATTCCATTTCAAGTGTCTAGGATTCTTTATCCTACCCATGCATTGCCATGCATGAGTATGATAAAGAGGGGCATCTGTAGACACTCGAAATTTTCTGTACTACTGTCACTAACATTGTAGGAGGATAGATTCGTCTTTTAAGAGGGAACCTTGGAAGACAATCCAAATCCATACCGGATACTACCGAAAGTTCAGCATCAACCCCAGATCACACTCTGGGAGTAACAAATCCAACCTCGGAGATAACCCCGAGGCATGCAGATCCAATACCGGAACAAACCCTGGAGAAGACCGATTAATCTTGGAGATAATCCCGAGGTATCCAGTCTCAGTCCCAACCATGGGAATAGCCACCAACCTTGGTGATAACCCCAAGGAATGCAGTTTCGGCGATAACCCCAGAAATGCTTGTTTCAAATGAAACTAGCTTCAATCTCGGCGCTTACAGCAAGATACAATGTACCAACCTAGCAATAACATCGGGAAGACAGGCACACCTCAAAGGTGACAATGAGGACCTTCAACAATTGCAGCAGTCCAATCTCAGTGAAGTCTGAGCAACGTCGCTTTCGGTAATCCCAATCCGTGATGACACCCAGGTGAGGGCAACATCGTTATCTCGTCAACACGATGCCACGTCACATTGTCTTAACATCTCTATGCAACAATGTCCCACAAGACTAACCAATCCCGAGTGACTATTGTGCTGGGTAACGGATGAAAGTTGAAGCTTGAAGACCGGAGGGCATCGTCCCATCTTCAATGACTTCAGACAAACTCTAATCCCATGCCATCGTCATAACTCTCAACAACGGCGGTCCAAAATAGGTAATCAGATACCTCAAACGGATGCCCAGATTGCACTTCCGAAAGTCCGAGTGGACATTACAAAGGCACGAGAGCACGATTTCCGAGACGACCCTGACCCAAAAAACTCGGGCCCACCCGGTTGCCTCTGTACACTGTGGCTCACCAGCGTAGTACACCTACTGGCTAAATTGCCTATAAATAGAGGGCTTGGGATGCCCATTTTGCAGAAGAGAAAAGGCGAGGAAGCCCTCACCAATTTGCTCTGCAATCACCCCAGCAAGTACTTTCCCTTTTAAACATATGTGAGCTCATATATAGCCCTTTTGTACCTACAAAAGTCATTGTTTACCCACTCTAAAGATATAGAAGTCTTCTTTGGCAGTCAGCTGTAAGCCTTCTCACACACTTTAGAGTCTTTCTCTTCATCTTTGCACACACCCTTCTACACGCCGAGAGTCGTGTTGCTTACTTTTGCCTGCACTTGATTCGTGGTTTCATTTCATCAGATATATATATATATATATATATATATATATATATATATATATATATATTTAAATATATATTGACTAACATTATCGAGTTATGCCTCGATTGAGCCTGAACTTGATTCGAGCGTTTATTTACTTTAATATATATATATATATATATATATATATATACATTTATATATATTAACGTATTATGGACTCTATTCGATGAGCCTGTACTTGATGCCCGAGAGCGTTTATCTCGCTTAATATATATATACAATTATATATATTAATCGGGTGTCGAACTTTGTTCGATGAGCCTAGATTTCCCGATGCCCTGCGTTCTTTCGCTTTAATATATATATATATATATATATATATATATATATATATATATATATATATATACATTTATATATATTAACTGTGTGTTGGACTCTCATTCGATGAGCCTGGATTTTATATCCTATATGTTTACTACTTTTGTATATATATATATATATATATATATATATATATATATATATATATATATATATATATATATATATATATATATATATATATATATATATATACTAATCTGTCTGGACTCGCATTACGATGAGCTCGATTTTATATCCGTCCGCTTTACTTTACTTTTGTATATATATATATTTATATATATGAATCTGTTGTTTAACTCGTGCTGATGAGCCCGATTTTACATCCTGCTGCGTTTATTGCTATATATATATATATATATATATATATATATTCGCCCCGATCGAGTTTCCTTCTTGGCGTTGATCAGTATTCTGACTTTATTTACATTTCGTCCCTTTGAGAGTTTCTTTAAAGTGGCGGTTTAATCGTATTATTCTGACTTTATTTATGTTTCGTCCCACAGGAGTTTCCTCCGTATAGCGGTTGATAGCTTTTACAACTTTATTTACATTTCGATCCCCATGGAGGTGCTTGTTGGTTGGTGATCTTGTGCGTATATATATATTTTACAGCTTTTATATATATACCGCTTCTTGCTTTCATACAAATTACAAAGATCTCATGCTTTAGGAATCATGTGATCACAAATTCACTTATTGGATCTAGATTCAGATTCTCGTGATGGACATTTTCAAATTGTAGCGACTTGTAAATTATTCTGCAGTGTCTGAATTTCCTCAGACAGTTTCCATACCCATGAAGAAGTCAGCATTATTTTGTACATTATTTTAGTACGGATGCATCGCATCTGTCAAATAAAAATCAATCAAGCCGAACACTTAATAAAATGTGAGTGTAAAAGGTCTCAATTACTATTGAGCATCAGGGTTTGAAAAACCTCTTTTATAAAACATCATTGTTATATCTTGCTAAAAACTAAATTTTTACATAAATTCAAACCCTGTGTATATAGGTTCGAACGAGGCCTCGCACTACTTCCAAATAACAGCACATTGACCCACACACACACACACATCCAGATAACAATTTCTTGAAAAGAGGTGGTCATCGTGGTAATACGGATGTCGAGAAGGGGTGCTTAACACCTTCCCCGATAACTAAGTCCCCTGACCCTAATAAATCTTTGCTTTCACCGACTAGATATAAGATGTCACATCATTGGGTCAATGTGCAAACATTTTCTCGGTTGTGTTGGTACAACCATTTAAAGAACCAACTGGCGACTCTTAACAGTCCATCGTCGACATTATATATGTCGGAACTTTTTCACTTGTTTTTTCAAACAAATCTCACCTAAAATGAGAACACCAAAGAACAAGTAATGGAAAGGGACATCTAAAAATCTCGACGTCGACAGACTACCGCAGGCTTAATAAAGCTATAAGAAAAGATCATTTTCCACTACCATTCATTGATCAGATGTTGGACAGATTAGCAGGTCATGAATACTATTGCATACTGGATGGATATTCGGGCTATAATCAAATAATGATAGCTCTAGAAGACCAAGAAAAGACAACTTTCACATGTCCATACGGCACATTTGCCTTTAGAAGGATGTCTTTTGGGTTGTGCAATGCTCCAGCCACATTTTAGAGATGCATGATGGCTATATTTTCAGATATGGTAGACCAGAATGTGGAAGTATTTTTGGATGACTTCTCAGTTTTCGGAGACTCGTTTGATCTATGCCTTGAGAATTTGGTAATGGTTTTGGAGCGATGTGTTGAAACAAATCTGGTACTAAACTGGGAAAAATGCCATTTTATGGTACAGGAAGGAATCATACTTGGACACAAAGTATCGAAGAAGGGACTCGAGGTAGATAGGGAAAAGTTGGAAACTATAGAGAAATTGCCACCACCTACTTCGGTAAAAGGTGTTCGCAGCTTTCTGGGCCATGCAGGTTTCTACCGCAGATTTATCAAAGACTTCTCCAAGATAACTAAACCATTATGCAGTTTATTGGAGAAGGATGCTCATTTTATCTTCGATGAGGCTTGCGTGTCGGCATTTGAGCATCTGAAAGGAAAATTAACATCAGCACCAATTATTACTGCTCCAGATTGGGAATTGACATTTGAGCTGATGTGTGATGCCAGTGATTACGTCGTAGGGGCTGCTTTGGGACAAAGGAAAGAGAAGATGTTTCATGTTATTTACTATGCCAGCAAGACCCTTATAGACGCACAGTTGAACTACACCACCATGGAGAAAGAATTATTAGCAGTAGTGTACGCCTTTGATAAATTTCGAGCTTATTTGATCGGCACAAAGGTGATAATGTATACGGACCATGCTGCTATTCGACATATAGTGGCGAAAAAGGATGCAAAGCCTTGGTTGATCAGATGGATTTTATTACTGCAAGAATTTGATTTGGAAATCAAGGACAGGAAGGGCACTGAAAACCAAGTGGCGGACCACTTATCTCGACTTGAGAATCTGGAAAGGGAAACAGATGACAAGGTTTTAATCAATGAATCTTTTCCAGATGAATAGTTGTTTGTAATGAAAGGGGAAGTGCCATGGTTTGCAGATTATGAAAACTATTTGGTAAGTAAGATGCTACCTTCCGATTTAGTGGGTTATCAAAAGAAGAAATTTTTGCATGATGTTAAATGGTATATATGGGATGAGCCTTATTTGTTCAAACAATGCTCTGATCAAGTTATACGAAGGTGTGTTCCATATAGCGAGACCAAGGGGATTTTGTAGGATTGTCACTCTACTGTGTATGGTGGACACTATGGTGGTGAAAGAACAGCGGCGAGAATACTACAAGCAGGATTCTACTAGCCAACAATTTTCAAGGATGCGTACAATTTTGTCCAGCGGTGTGATAGATATCAGCGAGCGGGGAACATCTCTAAAAGGAATGAAATGCCATTGAATACAATCTTGGAAGTCAAAATTTTTGATGTATGGGGAATTGATTTCATGGGGCCTTTCGTTTCTTCTTGCGGAAATCTCTACATTCTGCTTGCTGTCGACTATGTCTCGAAATGGGTAGAAGTGGCAGCTTTTCCGACAAATGATGCCAAGGTTGTCCTCCGATTTTTACATAGCAGTATCTTCACGAGGTTTGGGACTCCAAGGGCTATCATCAGTGACGAAGGCAGTCACTTTTGCAATAGGCAGTTTGCAGCTTTGTTGGCTAAATATGGGGTAAATCATTGCATTGCTATAGCATATCACCCATAAACGAATGGCCAAGTTGAAGTGTCAAATAGAGAAGTCAAGAGAATTCTGGAGAAAGTGTGAATCCAACAAGGTGGGACTGGTCCTTGAAGTTAGATGATGCAGTATGGGCTTATAGGATAGCGTATAAAACACCGTTAGGTATGTCACCTTTTCAGCTCGTATATGGAAAAGCCTACCACCTTCCCATGGAACTAGAGCATAAAGCATATTGGGCCATTCGAAAGCTAAATTTTGAAGTGACAGCTGTCGGGGAGAAACGCCTATACCAACTCAATGAGTTGGATAAATTCAGACTGCAGGCATACGAGAATTTGAAGCCATAAAAGGAGAAAGTGAAGAAATGGCATGATCAAAAAATCATTGAGAGAGCATTTGAACCAGGACAAAGGGTTTTGCTTTATACCTCCAGACTTAAACTTTTCCCTGGAAAGCTGAAATCGAGGTGGTCAGGACCATTCACAGTGAAAACTATTTTTTTGCATGGTGCGATCAAAATATTTGATACGTCACCCGATAAGCCTTTTAAGGTGAATGGACAACGCTTAAAACATTACTTTGGTGGAGAAGTCGACAGACAGAAAGTCGCCACAATTCTTTCTTCAACATGAACATCAGAGACAGTCAAGCTAATTGACTATAACTTAGCGCTGGATGGGAGGCAACCCATTATTTTTCTTCTCTAAAATCTATCTTTCATTTTTTTTTTGTTTATTTCTTTAAGTTATTTCAACCTAAGTTAACACATTAACAGAATAGCTGATAGTATAGGGGAGCATGTATATGAATTGTATAAAATGAGGATATACAATAGACATTCATGTTTATGTAGTCAACCCTATTTTGATAATGTCTATTGATGAATTGCAGGTGCAATGGAGAGAACACATTTTTATCTTGCCGCACCTACAATTAAATACAGCAGTGCAGAATGCTATGTAGTCAACCCCATGGGGATTGTTAGAGAATTTTATGCTAATGCTATGGAGTTAATAATAAGAGGCATAACGATAGTTCGAGCAGAACAGGTGAATTATCGCCCTTCTGCGATCAGAGAAGTATTCAACATATATGATACACCACCCACCGGGTCTGACAATTGGTTAGAAGGCGACTATTTGGAGACAGATCTCGTAGTTGTGATTACTGATTTGTGTATTCTGAGTACCAAATTGAAGTATAAGACAATAACAACTGAACCAAAATCGTTTCCGTCGCCAACATTGAATCGATATGCCCAGGCCTGGAACCTGTTTATTTGCGCAAAGCTAGTTCCGTCAGCTCATTACAATGCCATAACCACTGAGCGTGCAATTATTTTGTGGGGAATCATCAAAGGAAAGTACATTGATGTCGGCCTTTTAATCCATAGAAACATGCTGAGTTATATGTGTGGGAATAGAAATGGGACTATTCCGTATGCATCGGTGGTAGCCATGCTCTGTACTTAACAAGGAGTCCAATGGCATAATGAGCAGCTGCAGTACCCAAACCATGCAATCACTCATGCTATCGCAAATTTCAAGGAGTGGACAGGAGGTGTACCCCACCGATACGGACTAGGATTCATCCTTCAGCCTATTTTTCCAGAGCCACCACAACAACCCCCATGAAGCAGAATGAGGCGGGCCGCCTCCCACGCACGCGCGTGCCACCCATGGCGATCGCCAGCTCCGAAGGTTGGAGCGCAAGGTCGATGCCATATATGATAATTTGGGCACATTTGCGACGGGACTCACAAGGGCTTTAGCCGAAGCGTTTGTGCAACAAGGAACAACACAAGAATGGCCTCAGTTTGGAACAACAGCACCATATCCACCACCGGATTCACCACCCGAGGAGGGTGGCACCACCGATAATTAGGGGAGTTTTGTACCCTTTACCTTCATTCAATTGGGACATTGAATATTTTAAGTTTGGGGGTATTGAGTAGTATTTTTAGTTTTGCATGATTCATATAATTTTGAATGGTTAGTTTGGGTAGTATTTTTATTTTTGCATATAGTTTTGCATGATTCATATAGTTTTGAATGGTTAGTTTAATTTTTATTTGCATGTTTAGATTACAGCTTAGCATATAATTGCATGTTATAATTGCATACCTCACAGTTCTTACCGTATAGAAAAATTTTGTCTAGCCAATGATGAGAGTGAAGTTTTTAAATGATTTCTGAATATTTTGGATAACATGAGCTGAGATGTAACGTTTTATACAATAAAATTCATAATGTTGTTTAAATGCTTTCAATTTGCACAAATGTGTTCACAAGCACTTGTAGGTATAAGAAGTACGTTGTGCCTTGCGCGATAGAAAAACGTAGTCTTAAAAAGAGAAATATGTGAAAAGTGACTTTTGGACGGTATAAAACATTGATTTTTAAACTTTGGGAAAACATGGGTACCTGTGTATAAAAAAAAGAAACAAAAAGAAAGAAAAGTAGAAATAACATGGCTAGTCTTATTTCGGGGCCCTGGCCACTTGAGTAAGTACACCCGAGGGGATTGTCTCTACACCTAGCGCCCTAAGGTCTTTCATGGTCTGGGAGTCTTTCAAGCGCCCAATTCAAGTTCCAAGTAACATAGGAATAGCTGGACTAGGCTATTCTGCTAATTCCAGCAGCAGGAATCCTCACAAACACAAACATATTCCTTCATCTTCAGCCATACGACGATTGCCACGACCTACAAGAGCTGAATCTATATAGACTTTAGTAAAGGTTCCTGCACATGTGATGACCATGTTATTTCCTAAGCCGATACTGGTCAAAGGAAAAGAAATTTTGATACCAGATCTAAACGAAAAGGACCGGAGGCGTAAGCAGGACATTGCCAGGCACTTATCAAACATACGCATCATAGTCCATACAGACAGTATAAATAAGATCACCCCAGACGATCATTGCCCAAATATCATGGTCATCATTCAGGAGAAGGAGGACGATAAGAGCCCCTTCATCACAGTCGTCCACCAGGACATCACCCTTGGAAATTAGAGCAGCACTCCTTGCATTTATGGACGAGGGTAAAAAGGGAAGAAACTCCCTCTGCCCTGTAGATAACAATAACTTCTTACTTTTTGTACAGTATTAGCAGGTATTTTGTCATTACATGCTAACACTTTGTATGATTGAACAATTTCATATATTAAGTGAAATCATATTTTGTTTCAGGACTCTAAAGTTAGATGTGCCTATACTTGCTGATGAGGTGCCTTTTCTCCACATGGACTGTAATTTTGATGTAAAGTTGGACTCAGACTTGATGGAAATACAAGAGTACTTTGAGATACCTCAGGACATCAAAGAATGGGTCGAAGACAAACCCAAGCCAAATCTTGATCAAACCACCTCTTTTAACCTCGGAACCTTATAAAACCCCAAACAAATCCAGATTGGTACGGACCTCACTCAAAACCAAAGGAATGACATGGTTACTCTATTGACCCAATTCTAGGAAGTTTTTGCATGGTCTCATGAAGACATGGTTAGTTTGTCTATTAACATTGTTATTCATCGCCTCCCCATCAATGAGGGATTCAAGCCAGTCAAGTAGAAGCTCAGGCGATTAAAACCTGAGTGGAGTTTAAAGGTTAAAGAAGAAATTGTGAAATAATTTCAAGCAGGCATCATCATGGTGTCAACATACCCTGAATGGCTATCAAACATAGTCCTCGTGCCCAAAATGGGAGGGAAGGTGCGAGTTTGCGTAGATTACCGGGATCTGAAGAAAGTTTGTCTCAAAGATAGTTTTCTCGTGCCATTCATCCATATACTCATTGATAATACTGCTTAATACGACATGTACTCCTTTGCTGATTGCTTTGCGGGGTACCATTAAATTATATTTGCTGAGGAGGATCGTGAGAAAACTGCATTCATCAATCCTTACGGTTGTCATTCGGCCTCATCAATGCCGGAGCTACCTACCAGCGAGCCATGATAGTTCTTTTTCACGATTTAATGCACAAAGAGATAGAGATCTATGTGGATGACATCATTGTCAAGTCCCGAAGGGAGGAAGACCACCTAGACCATCTCAGAAAGCTCTTCAACAGGTTGCGCAAGTACAACTTGAAGTTGAATCCAGCCAAGTGCACCTTTGGCATCAAATCAGGCAAGTTGTTAGGTTTCCTAGTCAGCCACAAGGGGATTGAGCTGGATCCCACCAAAATCCAGGCCATTATAGAAATGCCCATTCCTCTGATAGAGAAGGAAATAAGGGGATTCTTAGGGAGAATCAACTTCATTAGCAGAATCATCTCCCAACTCACAGCTGTGACAACCCGGAAAATCGGAATGTCCGGAATTTAAGTTTAAATAATTAGTTATGAATAAAATGAATTTTTATTAATACTATTATGTGCTATGTGTTTATTAATCGTTCTATAACCTAGAATGATTATTAATCAGGAGGATTCTAGCTATGAGCTAGATTGAACAAGTAAGAATTTTCAAGACGAAAATAAAATTTTTCCGGGAACAAAAATATTTTTGGGGAAAAAGACGAAATAAGCACTATTCACCCGTTTCTGCTCGGAGATTTATTTTGAAATTCCGAGAAGTTATTGATTGCGTGAAATCTTGACACGTGATGGAACATTCAATAATATTTCAGTTATGGCAAAAACAAAGTTTTCGCCCGCGGACTCAAAAACTAAGGGTTAGGAAAAGTGAGTTCCGCGAATGTAATGAGTACGTATAATAACTAGGGTTATTATGCGTGAGAAATACGAGTTATTATACGAGTATAGAAAGAAGAATAGTACGACGTATAATACGAATATCGTACGAGTTAAATATAAAGAGAATACGAGAATACGAGAAAGGAATGCGTATAATACGATAAGTCTTAGTGGACTTGGTGTTCATAGACTTTTGTAGAATCCAATTGAACTTGGATTATGTCAAGCCCAATGATTTGTGAAGTTAAGCCCAAGTTAGGCCCAAGAAGAATTAGGATTAAGCCCGATCCAAAGAAATTAACCGCGGATCGAACCGATGAGTCACCGGATGGGTAAAACCCATGGGGCAACCCATGGGGATGACCCATGGGCATAAGGGGCGGCCACATGGTCACCAAGTAAGGGTGGTGACCAAGTAAACTTGGTGGCTAAGTTTGGAATAGTAAGGAGGTGGGGGCGGAATGACCGATTTGCCCTAAGCTTTGGTTTTCTATAAATAGAAAGCTTAAATTCATTATTTTTGATTTTTGAAAATCCTACACCTTAGAGAGAGAGCTTGAGAGCTTGGAGAAGAAGACTAAGGAAGAGTATGAGCATGAATGCTCGGATCAAAAGTGATCGAGAAATAGAAAAACTCGCAAATCGCCGGCTTGGTCTAACGGAAGAGGATTAAAGAAGAACGGTAATCCGAACCCTAGTTTCTTCTATTATTTTCTTTAAGTTTAATATGTTAAAAACATAACTTAATGAAGATAAGAAGTAGATGAAGTTAAGAATTATTTCATATGATTGAAATCATTAGAAAATGAAGAAATAAGGATAAGAAATTTAGTTTATAAATTTCTTAAGGAAATATAAGATTCGTAAGGATTTTGAGCGATCCGAATGAATTATATGAATGAGTAGGTCAAATTAGTAAGGAATGATGTTCTATAACATCAAATTCCAAGAAAAGTAGAATCGTAATCCAAAATAAAGATTAAAATGAAAAACGGACGAAGAACGCGAAGAACACGTAGAATGTTGTTGATGGACAAATTTAAAACCATCGTAGTATAAATGTTGTTGATGGACAAGTTTAAAACCATCGTGTAGAAGTTAGTTGCTTCTTGCTTGGTTAGGAGCGTTAGAAACGTTCATGAAGAACGGATTAAAATTGAGCTATAACGAAGTTATGGCAAAATTTTTGTAAAAGACAAACGAGAATTTGAAAGTTAGTAAATGAACCCGAACGTGTAGGGTTTCATAAGAATGTAAGAGAACGTAGAAAACATGAGTCGTGGAATTAAGAACAAATGAGTTTCGAGTTCGGATGACCGAATTACGGACGAACGAGCGAAGAACGTTAAAAGCGTAAAAAGAACGAAGAGCGAAGATTAATCCAATTGAATGGCATGTTAACGGATTCAGAACGAATTTCTGTCTATGGGGAATCAAAGTACGTAAGATAAGGAAGAAAATGGCTTTGGAACGACCTCGTTTTGAGTTATAACAAAGAAGTTATGAGATCGTAATGTACGCATCTCAAGCTTGTAAAAGACTTAGAAAAATTTTCTAGGTTTCATACTTCTAGCCAGTCAATGAATCGAAGTCTTGGAGGCCAAATGACCACAAAGACGAAAGGCCATTAGCTGCGCTAAGTGGCATGGCGCATGAGATGAAGAAAAGAGAGCAGCAGCGTATAAGATACCGATGCAAGAGAGAGAAAGCCAGAAATGAGATTTTTATTGCTCAATTTCTCGGGGGATGTGCAAGAAAGAAATTTGAACATGTAGTTCAATTAATGTAACACTTAATCAAGTAAGTTAAACCTTTAGTAAAGGTTGAACAAAAAGATTAAACGAGACTAAAAGAATGAAAATGCTAGATTACGTAACGGATATTCGGGGACCGTAGTCGTGATGAAACGAACATGAGGGATTACTATGATTGTGATTCCTTAGACGTTGAGTAACAAAGGTAATGAATAAAATTTTGATGTTATGTTATGGTAATGTAAGATGAATGTAAAGCGTATAGACGCTGTGAACGCAATGTTATTGCGAAGAACGATCGGTCTTAGCATATAATGATCTGTATGGCTTCGACATTAAGAAAGAACAAAGAACATGGGGTTCATGGGATGGATAATAATTGAAAGTAATTAAAACCTTGAGTAAAGGTTGAATGAGAGGTTAAGAGACGAGCAACATGAATGTTGAATACGTAAACGATCCTCGTAAATCGTATTCACATCGAACGAACGTACACCCCGTGTATGGTTTGACCGTAGGATAGCGAAGACTATTGATTAAACCTGTGAACGGTGAAGAAGCTGAATTAGAGAGGTATGTATAACGTAAAAGAAGCCGAGTTAATGTTTATAACTTGGATGATGCTCTGAGTCGAATGAACCAGACGTTGTAAGATATAAATAAGGTAACATAAAATGCTTAATGCTATAAATGCGTAGAATGAATATGAAATGATCATTTTGAGTATACAAAAGACTATATGACTTAGACGATGATGAATAAATATTGAGGTATGACAATTAGTTGCCAAAAAGTCATAAGGAATATGAATTTGACTTAACGAACATTATAGTTTAATAATTCGGATAAGTTAAGGTAAGTTAGGTTGTAGTACAATCGTAACCTTTGATGGTTTACATATGGGAGCTGGGCTAAACAATTCCTTCAGAGAGCGAAGGTATATACAAAACTGGCAACCGATCTAACTCACTGTGTGGGCAGTGTAGATGAGACGGGAACTTGTTTGTTAGTTGTTTGTGGAAAACCACTCAGAGTACCATATGGACTACTAGCAGAGACGCGATGTGTGCTGAGTCCTAGAAAAGTTATAAGAAGAAAATAAGAATGTAAATCATCAAAGATGATGAACGTATTGAGTAAGACATCTTCGTATGTCTAGAAGCCATTAACCGGTAAAGGAAGTTGGCCGCGTAAACGTAGTTTGTAAGAACGTGAACCCTAAGAAGTAAAGTAAAGTAAACCAATGCGTAAGTCAAGTATATGACTAATTGGTACGCGTATTATTTCCTTATGTGCTGCATAGGAATTGGAATGAGCAGTTCAGCGTAAACTATAAGATGTAGCTGTGCGTAAGGCATGTTTCCTAACTTCATTCATATTTTAAATGAATGCTAGTTTCTAATACTTCTCAGATGTTGAACTTGAGAAGTTCTGTCTATGTGCAAATGTATGATATTTGTACAAGGTGGTAGAATGTATGAGGCCTTGTGCCAAAATGTGAACACTTCGGTGTTTCTATGGTATGAACTGTTTTGTGATTGAATTGTTCAATATGAGCATGTTTTGTTTATACATGAACCGTTATTGATAAGTCTGTGCTATTGATTCTAGCCAGACAGAATGTGCATGAAAGAGAGTAGAGAATGAATGTATTTCAAAGTGCATGTAACTGATGTTTTAAGATGATAGGAATCAAGACTATTCCTATTATTCAAGCTGCTCCATAACCTTCGTTCGGTTATTGAGGTCTTAAAAGAATGGTTGAATCCTTTAAGTTATTTGTTCAACTGTATGACTTGTTGGGCAATTGAATGCTCACACTTGCTTTAAATAAAAACATTTTTAGCGAACGATGCTAGAAAGAACTTAAGGATCCCATAAAGATCAAGCTGGTCGGTATCCAGACGACGTGCCATTCATTATATGAATGTGCGTGAAGAGCAAGTGAAGACTTGTAATATAGAATGATAGAATTAAACTATAGAATAGTTTAATGAACGATTATGTATCCTTGGTGGCAGATAAAAGTCACTTGTACAAGATTGTAAAGAATAATGTAATTATCATTATTTGTAATGAAAGGGGTGTTAAGGTTTCGAGAACCTGGGATTTGAGAATGTATGTCATTATATTTAGCTATATAATGATGTATGTTTGGAAGAAGATGAGATTTTGACGTACGGAATCCGAATGTGAAAATAGGCCGGATTTCGGGGCGTCACAGTTGGTATCAGAGTTATAGGTTATAACTCTTAGGTATGTGTACCTAAGACTATAATCGTAGAGAGAAGGATAAGAAAATCGTTGAGTAAATGATTAAGGAAGAAGATCACCACGTGATCATAGTAAATCATAATGTAATGCATTTGAAGTACATTAAATGATGAATGATTTATAGCTAATGCTATAAATGAATGGTGCTGCGAAGTAGTGCGGGAAAGAAGAACTCAAATTGAATTGTAAAGAATAACATACAAATTAAAGAAAATTCATATTAAGTAAAGAGAAGTGTAGAAGTTGTAAGATTTCAATTGAGGACTCATGTGATGGCTGAGTTGTATGAACCTTTGTATGGGCAGTGGTTTGTGCTTGGTGTAACAACTACTCAGTTTATTATAGTGATAATCATTGGAATTGGTCGCGCTATTAAGATGTATATGACGAGAAGGTGAATCTTTTCTCATATATATACTTGATAGGTAGAGAACGATAAGGTAGGTGCGAGTTCTTGAAACTCATACTTATGGTATGTTCATGACTCATAATAGTATGGTATGTTTCCGAATGTTTTAGCGAATGGACGCCAATGGTCTGTCTGGATGTTCTTAAACTCATACTATTGTGGAAAGTTCCTGAACTCATAATGTGTGGTAAGTTGATGGACTGTACTAAGGTATAGGAATGTTTAGACTGAAAACGAAGTATTTTCAGTAGACTTAGCATTGAAGGTGCTAGAGAAGATTTAGTATTATCGCAGAAAGACAATGAAGGAAGATGGAGAATAGGATATTCCAAATCCTCTAGCTATGCTAGATTTCGAAGTTTATTCAAATCGTGCTGAATTGTACATTTTGAAAAAGAAAAGAATTGGTTCAACTTTTGGAACCAATGGATTTTAAAAGAGCTATGCTTTGTATGTCTATGCCAATTGCTTCGGCTAGACAAAAATTGATTTAAAATATCAAAATGAATTTTATATCATCTGCGCATTTGATGCAACGATGGTAAAAAGATGGAGTTGTTGATGCAATTGAACCTGGTGGGATGTGATCTTAGGATCAGCAAACCGCTATGGTAAGATGTATAATGATGAAGTAAATGGCCGACGAAGTCCTCAACGTACTGTGAAGAGTACGGTATCACGACGTCATGAAACATTTTGAAAAGAATGTAAAGAAGTAGTCAATGTCAAGTGAGTTGACTAGACGAATGTTTCAAGAAATATCCAAAATTTTTGGTATTAAGTCTGAGGTGAACATACCCTGAAATGGGGTTATACGTTAGGCTGATCACCTACGTATGGAAGAGGTGGTTTACTTTCTTTGTGATTGTAAACTTACCGTGTAAGAAAGGTTTATGACGAGAGGCTATTTAACCTTGTAAGAGTTCATGGTCAATTTGACCCCTCAGCAAAAGAATGAAATGTTTTAAAGGAATCTTTATATTCCTAGTTATTCCTTTCGCTTCATGATTCTTGATAAGTTATGAAGGGTAGGAAATGTATGAAAGATAAGAACTTCTTTGAAGAGAAGTTGAGAAGAAGGGTAAGCTAAAATTTCGAGGACGAAATTCTTTGAAGAATGGGAGAATGTGAGGACCCGGGTAAGGGTTTGGTTTTAAGAAATTTCGAGGACGAAATTTTTTTAACGAGGGAAGAATGTGACAACCCGGAAAATCGGATAGTCCAGAATTTAAGTTTAAATAATTAGTTATTAATAAAATAAATTTTTATTAATACTATTATGTGCTATGTGTTTATTAATCGTTCTATAACCTAGAATGATTATTAATCGGGAGGATTCTGGCTACGAGCTAGATTGAACGAGTAAGAATTTTCAAGACAAAAATAAAAATTTTCCGGGAACAAAAATATTTCCGGGAAAAAAGACGAAATATGCACTATTCACCCGTTTTCGCTTCCGGAGATTTATTTTGAAATTCGAGAAGTTATTGATTGCGTGAAATCTTGAGGCGTGATGGAACATTCAATAATATTTTCGATTATGGCAAAAAACGAAGTTTTAAATGACGACTCAAAACCTAAAGGTTAGGAAAAGTGAGTTCATGAATGTAATGAGTAGATATAATAACTAGGGTTATTATGCGTGAGAAATACAAGTATGATACGAGTTATTATACGAGTATAGAAAGAAGAATAGTACGACGTATAATACGAATATCGTACGAGTTAAATATAAAGAGAATACAAAAATACGAGAATACGAGAAAGGAATGCGAATAATACGATAAGTCTTAATGGACTTAGTGTTCATAGACTTTTATAGAATCCAATTGGACTTGGATTATGTCAAGCCCAATGATTTGTGAAGTTAAGCCCAAGTTAGGCCCAAGAAGAATTAGGATTAAGCCCGATCCAAAGAAATTAACCGCGGATGGAACCGATGAGTCATCGGATGGGTAAAACCCATGGGGCAACCCATGGGGATGACCCATGGGCATAAGGGGCGGCCCCTTGGTCTACAAGTAAGGGTGGTGACCAAGTAAACTTGGTGGATAAGTTTGGAATAATAAGGAGGTGGGGGCGGAATGACCGATTTGCCCTATGCTTTGGTTTTCTATAAATAGAAAGCTTAAATTCATTATTTTGGATTTTTGAAAATCCTACACCTTAGAGAGAGAGCTTGAGAGCTTGGATCAAAAGTGATCGAGAAATAGAAAAACTCGCAAATCGCCGGCTTGGTATAACGGAAGAGGATTAAAGAAGAACGGTAATCCGAACACAAGTTTCTTCTATTATTTTCTTTAAGTTTAATATGTTAAAAACATAACTTAATGAAGATAAGAAGTAGATGAAGTTAAGAATAATTTCATATGGTTGAAATCATGAGAAAATGAAGAAATAAGGATAAGAAATTTAGTTTATAAATTTCTTAAGGAAGTATAAGATTCGTAAGGATTTTGAGCGATCCGAATGAATCTTATGAATGACTAGGTCAAATTATTAAGGAATGATGTTCTATAACATCAAATTCCAAGAAAAAGTAGAATCGTAATCCAAAATATCGAATAAAATGAAGAACGGACGAAGAACGCGAAGAACACGTAGAATGTTGTTGATGGACAAATTTAAAACCATCGTAGTGTAAATGTTGTTGATGGACAAGTTTAAAACCATCGTGTATAAGTTAGTTTCATCTTGCTTGGTTAGGAGCGTTAGAAACGTTCATGAAGAACGGATTAAAATTGAGCTATAACGAAGTTATGGCAAAATTTTTGTAAAAGACAAACGAGAATTTGAAAGTTAGTAAATGAACCTGAACGTGTAGGGTTTCATAAGAATGTAAGAGAAGGTAGAAAACGTGAGTCGTGGACTTAAGAATGAACAAGTTCCGAGTTCGGATGACCGAATTACGGACGAACGAGCGAAGAACGTTAAAAGCGTAAAAAGAACGAAGATTAATCCAATTGAATGGCATGTTAACGGATTCAGAACGAATTTTTGTCTGTGGGGAATCAAAGTACGTAAGATAAGGAAGAAAATGGCTTTGGAACGACCTCGTTTCGAGTTATAATGAAGAAGTTATGAGATCGTAATGTATCTCAAGCTTGTAAAAGACTTAGAAAAATTTTCTAGGTTTCATACTACGTATTACGCAGCATATGAAGTTGTGGCTATGGAGGCCAGCGCCATGAGAAGACGAAAGCTCGGGAAGCATTAGTCATTTGCTAAGTGGCACCGCAGCATGAAGAAAAGAGAAGGGCATGGCACTTGCAGTACGGCAGTCGCAGAGAAAAACGAAAATGAGATTTTTATTGCTCAATTTCTCGGGGGATGTGCAAGAAAGAAATATGAACATGTAGTTCAACTAATGTAACACTTAAGCAAGTAAGTTTAACCTTTAGTAAAGGTTTAATAGAAAGATTAAACGAGACTAAAAGAATGTAAATGCTAGATTACGTAACCGATATCCGGGGACCGTAGTCGTGATGAAACGAACGTGAGGGATTACTATGATTGTGATTCCTTAGACGTTGAGTAACGAGGGTAATGAATAACATTTCGATGTTATGTTATGGTAATTTAAGATGAATGTAAAGCGTATAAATATTTGTGAACGCAATGTTGTTGTGAAGAACGATCGGTCTTAGCATACAATGATCTGTATGGCTTCGACATTAAGAAAGAACAAAGAACATGGGGTTCATGGGATGGATAATAATTGAAAGTAATTAAAACTTTGAGTAAAGGTTGAATGAGAGGTTAAGAGATGAGCAACATGAATGTTGAATACGTAAACGATCCTCGTAAATCGTATTCACGTCGAACGAACATTCAAGGTATACCCTGGTTGTATGACTTAGACGTTGACAAAGGTAGTAAGTAAGATACGAATGGTATCAAGAGAGCCGTAGCGAACGGTAATAAGATTACTGAAAGCCGAATATAATTCGGATGAGAATGTTAGAATAAAATGTAAGCGTTGAACACTTTAACCGACGTGAAGGTTCGATTATATATAAATATTAAACGGTAGAACCTACACCCCGTGTATGGTTTGACCGTAGGATAGCGAAGACTATTGATTAAACCTGTGAATGGTGAAGAAGCTGAATTAGAGAGGTATGTATAATGTAAAAGAAGCCGAGTTAATGTTTATAACTTGGATGATGCTCTGAGTCGAATGAACCAGACGTTGTAAGATATAAATAAGGTAACGTAAAATGTTTAACGCTATAAATGTGTAGAATGAATATGAAATGATCGTTTTGAGTATACAAAAGACTGTATGACTTAGACGATGATGAATGAATCCTGAGGTATGACAATTAGTTGCCAGAAAGCCATAAGGAATATGAATTTGACTTAACGAACATTATAGCTTAATAGTTCGGATAAGTTAAGGTAAGTTAGCTTGTAGTATAATCGTAACCTTTGATGGTTTACATATGGGAGCTGGGCTAAACAATTCCTTCAGAGAGCGAAGGTATATACAAAACTGGCAACCGATCTAACTCACTGTGTGGGCAGTGTAGATGAGATGGGAACTTGTTTGTTAGTTGTTTGTGGAAAACCACTCAGAGTACCATATGGACTACTAGCAGAGACGCGATGTGTGCTGAGTCCTAGAAAAGTTATAAGAAGAAAATAAGAATGTAAATCATCAAAGATGATGAACGTATTGAGTAAGACATCTTCGTATGTCTAGAAGCCATTAACCGGTAAAGGAAGTTGGCCGCGTAAACTTAGTTTGTAAGAACGTGAACCCTAAGAAGTAAAGTAAAGTAAACCAATGCGTAAGTCAAGTATATGACTAATTGGTACGCGTATTATTTCCTTATGTGCTTCATAGGAATTGCAATGAGCAGTTCAGCGTAAACTATAAGATGTAGCTGTGCGTAAGGCATGTTTACTAACTTCATTCATACTTTAGCATGGGCTTCCATGAGGTTACATCATTACCTCCATGGTCATACAACCCATCTCATATCCCGCGTGGATCTTCTCAAGTACATGTTCAGTAAACCCATGCTGAATTACCGACTGTCCAGATGGCAGTTGATCCTACAACAATTTGACATCGTCTACATGACGCAAAAGTCTATCAAAGGTCAAGGATTTATGGATCAACTAGCCACTGCACCTTTAGGGGATTTCAAACCCTTGGAAACATACTTCCCCGATGAAGGGGTAATGACAATTTAGCAACACCATCAGGACGATACACACTAATCATTGAAGATATATTTTGATGGAGCTGTAAACATGGCAGGCTCTGGAGCTGAGGCGGTTGTAGTATCTGTTACGGGGGAGCAGCATCCCGTCACCGTCAAATTGTAGTTGCCAACACCAACAACACAGCTGAGTATGAAGGTTGTATCATGGGGCTAAAACTTGTTCAATCAATGGGCATCAAACGGTTAACTGTCTTTGGGGATTCCGAATTGGTAATCAGACAAACCACATGAATCTATCACATCAAAGAGCTACATTTGCTGCCTTACCATCAGCAGGTTCTATAGATGGACTCGGAGTTCGAAGAAATATCCTTCCTCTATATTCCTTGGAATAGGAATGACTTTGCGGACGCGCTAGTAATGTTGGCCTCCTTGATCAACATACTTGACATGGAAAATATGCCAACCATCATATTTACCCAACAAAAGGCACCGGCCTATGGGAATTACATTGGAGAAGTATCAGATGAGCTATCTCCCATCCAACATCCTTGGTATCAGCATATCAAGGAGTACTTACAAGATGGATCTACACCCGCTGAGGCAAGCCCAACTGAAAGAAGGCGGATCCATCAGCTGGCTATGTAATTCTACATGAGCAGAGACGCACTCTACAAAAGAGATGCATAAATAGGTCTCCCCAGATGTCTGGACAAGGACCAAGCTCAGAGGCTCATGGATGAAATCCATGGTGGAGTATGTTGCCCACACATGAGCAGCCCCCCTACTTGCTGACTGTGATGATCACGTCAAGAGATGTTACCAATGCCAAATTCATGGGAATGTTATCCACGCCCCTCTATGGGAGTTCCACAATATGAGTTCACCCTGGCCCTTCGCAATGTGGAGAATGGATGTGATCGGGCCCATCGAGCCCAAAGCCAGTAATGGGCATCAGTTTATCTTCTCCATGATCGACTACTTCACCAAATGGGTAGAAGCAACCTCCTTCCCTAGGGTCACAAAATAAGTTATCATTATTTTCATCAGAAATAATGTCATTTGTCAATATGGACAACCAAAGATAATTATATCAGACGATGCTAAGAACCTCAACAACAAAATGATGGAGGAGTGATGCAGTAAATTCCACATCAAACATCTCAACTCCATCATCTACCGTCCAAAGAAGAACGGTGATGTTGTAGCGACTAACAAAAACATCAAGAAGATGATGCAAAAGATGTCGGCCAGTCACAAAGGATGGCCTGACTGCTTGCCTCTGAGTCTGTTAGCCTATAGAACATCAACGCACACTTCCTCTGGGGCAACCCCCTACTCATAACCTATGTGATGAAAGTAGTGCTCCCCATAGAGGTGGAAATGGAATCCCTCAGAGTGTTAATAGAAGCTCAGCTGGATGAGGACCAATGGTTACAAGATAGGTATCACCAATTGTCTCTAATAGACGAAAGGCGAACCGCTGCTATCTTCCACGGTCAATTATATCAACAAAGGATCGCCAGATCCTACTACAGAAAAGTCCGGCTACGACAGTTTAGATAACATAACTTGTTTTTGAAAAAGATCATTAACAACCAAGATCAATCCAAAGGGAAATTCTCCCCAAACTGGGAAGGCCCATTTCTTGTCAAGGAAGTATTGACAGGAGGCACTATCAGATTACAAGAGATGGTTGGCGATGAATTTCTGCAACTCATTAATTCAGACACCGTGAAATGGTACTATGTCTGAAGTTACCATTAAGCAAACATCCTGGTTATGGATCATCAGATCCCCAGTCAATTTAGGTTTTCTAAACCTTCACTACATACAACTTTCCTCGCACCCGTTTGCCCCATCAGGGATAAACACACTTTCCAACCAGCAGCCTGGTTTTTTTCAGATCACCAGATCCTTCACTCCTAGCAGGTTTTCAGAAACCTTTCACACCTTCAAGTTATCCCACCAGGGATTAAACCCTTCACACCTTCAGTTTATCTTGTACATGGAATTAAACCCTTCACACCTTTAGTTTATCATGTACATGGGATTAAACTTGTCGGCTACAAACCGCCCTATACATAGGGCGAACTACGCCAACCTGATCACCTTGATATACGGGAGTACGTAGGCAACAATTTTATATGGTTCGAACGCAATAAAAGAAAAAAACAACAAAAACATTTCTACACCCTTCTCACTACAAAAACAAAAACAACAAAAACATCTCTACACCTCTTTGCCACATACATCGTTGAACCTTCACACTAGGTTCAAACTACGCAAGCCTGATCTCCTCTTCAATATGAGTATGTAGCAAGCCATTCATGGTTCGATCTTACCCCCTACCAAAATACAAAAACTTGTCAACGGTACAAGGATCAAACTTCAATCCACCACATTTCATCGGCTTTAGACCAAAGGGATGGAACTACTTGACCTCCCCATGTAAATGGGAGACTCGACGACAATCTAAGATGCGGTTGATTCCTCAAAGAGAAACACCAATTCTATAAGATATGGAACTAACTGGGCTCCCCCATACAAAGGAGTACTGGCGACCATCTGTGTTGCAGTCAACCTCAAAGAAGAAAGCCATGAAAGTAGTATGCACACAAGCCAATCATGTTTGATGATAAAGCATATACTTTGTAACAATCTTATTCATTTATTAATAAAAAGTATTAATTTATTAAAGGCTTTTAATTATCTACATGATGCTGTTTTATAATATGTGATAAACCCATAGTTTTAAGCAATGCTTTTAGAATAATGATGATGATCATTCTAATGAGATCTAAATTCTTTGAAAGCTTCAAACTAAAATATTTTCCAATCATTGGATTACTAAATTGGGGATTAGTGAATCCGGATAGATTGGTACATACGTTGCTTGCTCATTGGATGAGGATGATTGATCTCATGATCATTTGTGTGGAGACACTAAAGCAAGTATGTAGGTGCTTATTAGAGAATAAGTTCACTGAACGTGGCTCGCTAAGAAATACCTAATGGAGTTTTATTTGCCTGTCAATAGGAATTCCTGTAGTGATAGTAGTACAAGTAATCCTTGGACTTGAGATCATCATAGTATCTTGTGTATGATGAGTTATACATTAACTTATTCCTTAAGACCCTTAGGGTATATCAAAGGGTATGCTTGGGTATAATAAGTTGTACATGGAGATAATGTATGATCAATAAAGAATCTACCACTTCTAATAAAAGAAGAGAAATGTCCTATGTGATTCGATAAATGACAACCCAATAGTCCTTGGCCAAGGCAGAATGAAATTAGAAAGGAGTTTCTAATTTGCATTATTTGGAGTTGTGCATTTAAGAGTCGAAATACATATAATTAAATAAAATAAGACTTGACAGTAATTCCATGTCTTATATTTAATTGGGACATTGTATGGTGGAAGGATTGAATTGTACAGTAACTATTTACTCAAAGGTTCTTTAATGATTAATGTTGAAATCTATATTATCTGGAAAGTCGTTGATCGCTAGGGAGGCTTATCCCTATTGTAGAATAAATATTATTTATTTAAATAAATTAATTGTTTAATTTATTTATTTAAATAAGATTAGAATTGTTCTAATTGATTTATTCACAACCGGTTTAATATGGAGAACCTAAAGGGTCACACCATAAAAGGAAGAATAATTATTTAAGAAGTTAATGGCATAATCGTAATAATATATTATGTATATTTAATTTAATCTATGGTGATAGAATAAATTAAATAGCTTAATATTTATTATTTAATATTTTAGAAATATTAAATATAAATTAATAAGAGGAGTCTTATTAATATTATTACAATTATTATTATTTTAATTTCTAAAAGAGTTTAGGAATTAATTTAATATAATTACTCTCATTTATTCCTAATTGGATTAGGAAGGAAAAATTAGTTAAAGGAGTTTAATTAATTATCCCTAATAAGATTAGGGAGCTTAATTAATTAAAAGAATTTAATTAAATAAATAAATCCCAATTCCTTAATTGTTAAGGTGGGTTGTCCACATCTATAAATAAGAGGAGTCTTATTATGGGTGGTGGGGGTTGTTGACTTTTTTGAACATACGACATAATTCCAATTGTTGGGAGAGTACACCTTTTCTATAGAGATAGAAAACTAGGGTTGAGCCAATATCCCTTCTTCTTGAATTTTCTTCTTCCTTGGTGGATCACCTCTAGAGGCCAAACATTTGGGTGGCTAACGTTGATCAAAGGAAGGAACCAAACCCGGTGGATTCAAGTTGAACGCGAAAAGGATTGGAGGTGAACTTGTACCTGAGGAAGCTCGATCTTCAAGGGTATGATTTTATTCTTTATCTTTTCGTTTAATTAATAATTATGCATAAAGGGTGATCCGGTTATATGATTTGTAAAATTTTTAAACTCTGATTTTACACGCTTCCGCATTATTTTGCAATTTAATTGCGCACATGAATATTACAAACCCAATAACGGGCATCGTCGAGCCAAACCTTTATGCAAATTATTAATTGTTTTAATTTGATATGTATATTGATATGTGTTTAGAACAATTTAATTGGGCATATTTTTTATTGTATAAAATTTATTAAAAAAAAAAAAACGATAATCCGTGTGATCCTAATTTTTTTTTCTTCCCTGTTGTTTCGTTTGCCGTGCATTACTGGTATACCACATTGCATATTTTTTTTTTAAAAAGAGGCAATTAAAGTGGAATCACGTGTAGCAGTCTGTCCGGCAATTGAGGAAGCAGGAGGAAAATAAAGAAAGCAGCACATTTTTTTTTTTTGAACCTGCACGGAAATCGAGGGCCGGAAATTTAAAAAATAAAAATAAAAATTCGGCGGAACAAAAAAGGCAACAGTTTTTTTTTATATATAAGGTACACGGGTACTAATATATATATATATATATATATATATATATTATAATATATACTAATATATATATATATATATATATATATATATATATATATTTTTACTTATTTTATAATTAAAATAAAAAGTTTATTTTAATTTTAAAATAAAAGGTTTATTTTAATATTAAAATATAAAATTTATTTTAATTTTAAAATTAGAATTTCATGCTAACTAATTAGAGTTGGAATTGGATTCCATGATAACTAATTGGAGTTGAAATTGGATTTTATTTTTTCTAAAATAAAGGAGTTTATTTGTGAATAGGGAAGTAAATCCATCTTTCCTTAAATAAAGGAGTTTGTTTAGATATGAAATAAGATTTCATATTATTCAAAATAAAAAGAGTTTATTTGTGAATAGGAAAGAATATCCGTGTTTCCTTTAATAAATTTTTTTTTACATGGAATTGGATTCATAATTAATTAAAATAAAAGAGTTTATTTTAATTAAAGATTTTTTTTATTTACATGGAATTGGATTCCATAATTAATTAAAATAAAGGAGTTTATTTTGATTAAAGATTTTGATTAAAATAAAATAGTTTATTTTATTCAAAATTGGATAAATTAAAATAAAATAGTTTTATTTTGATTTAAATTTGGATTAAAATAAAGGAGTTTATTTTGATTCAAAATTAGATTTTATACTAACTAAATTTGCCCATTAAATGATATCAATATATATATTAAATGTTTATTATTCATGAGATGAATGTTATTTATTGATGCATATGGTGATGTGTATGATAATAAATGGGATTGATTAATGGACTATTGACCAATGCGATTGGATTTTATTTTAGTTGGATGCATGAATGTATGGGTTTTATTAAATGGGGTCTGCGTAGATTCGCCTTCTCTAATTTTTCTTAATGTAAATTCTATCTCTCTCTATGTACTTCCCTCGATCACGATCAAGGTTTCTATTTATTTTAAATAGTTTTGTAATAGGAATAGTTAGAATTAATTTTGAAAAATTGGAGATCAAGGAGCAAGGAGCTTGAAGACCCGTTTGTAATGGAGCCCGGTTTAAATGTAATAGTTATATTTAAATATTATTTCTTGCACCCCCTAGGGTTTGACCTTTTGGTTCACTTGGTGGCTCTAGTGAACCAAACTAGAATAAAAGTCCATAATCAATCCGTAGTAGATATAGTATTCTATATGTGCATGCTTATACTATATATATTATATATTATGTAAACAAGCTTCGCATGTTAATTAATATGACGCGTATTTTATATATATATATGTAAATGCGCTAAAACAAGATGAGACAAATTAATAACAAACCCCTCAATTTTTATATTAAGTCCTAAGCGTTCAAAGATATTTGGAATATCGAGCGTCGCTTTCTAGCATGATAAAATTAATAGAGTATTAAATATTTAATATGAGTTTGTTGTGTCACCACAAGGCAAGTATTAAGTATTTAAGATGTTAATTTATCACATTTGATGCTTATAAAGAAAATTGAACAATATTGTTTTGTTGTGTCACCACAAGGATGATATTTTTCTCTTTTGAATATATGGAGTGCTAGGTCGGACTTAACTTGGATAATTTTGATTCGGATGTGCCACCACTTGATCAAAATAATCTAAGAGGCAAAAGAAAAGGAGTTGCATAGTTGATGTAATTGACAAAAGTTGTCTACCTATTTATTTATAAATAGTTTGTTGTGTCACCACAAGGCTATATACATTTGAAATGGGATCCTTATTCTCACTAGCAAATCTTTAATTAGATTTTGCCGAACTATATAAGTGAGGGTAATATAGTTTGAAGAAAATAGTGGGAGATACCATTTTAAAACAAGACCTAATTTATTTTGGTAATTAATAAAAGAATGTATGCTAAAATGTTGTTAATTACAAATTCATTTACATAATTTTACAATGTCTAAAATTACTATCACTGCGAAGCATATTAGATGCTAAATTAACCAGACCGAATTAAACGGATTGGTTAAGGAATTTGAGAATAGTTCTCATGGCTGAAAAGTTATCTTATGTCCTTAATATGCCTATTCCTGCAATGGTTGCAGATAATGCCTCTGAGGAAGACATTGCTACTTTTAGAAAGTGGCAAGATGATGCACAGTTGGCTCAATGCATCATGCTCACATCTATGAGTAACAAGCTTCAGCGTCAGCATGAAACTATGGATGCTCCTACTATATTCCTGCACATCAAGTAGTTGATGGCGAGGAAACTAGGAGTGATAGATATCAGATATCTAAGGAGCTCTTCCGATCTAGAATGATAATCAAGGCACTACAAGATATGAGATTACGTGTCCTAATGATAATCAATTTGATTGATCAATTAGGACAATGGGTTTTGTCATGGATGGAGAGTTGAGCCAAGATTTGATCTTGCACTCACTCCCGGACTCCTTTCACAATTGTTGTGAATTTTTCATATGAACAAGCTAGATATCAGTCTCGCTAATTTACTTAACATATTAAAAAATTGTTGAGAGTCACTTTCCAACCAAGAAAGACCAAGTCTTACTGGTAGGGGCCAAAGGATCTTCTGAAAAGAAGAACGATTCAAAGAAGGTAAATAGAAAGGCGTAAACAAAGGATAATAAGAACAAAACTGAGCATGGATGGCAAAGGCGTTTGCTTCCACCGCAATAAGCTCGACACTTGAAAGAAAGCTGAGAAGCATCTTGCAGAGGATAACCAAAGAAGCTTAGTGAAGTTTCGGTTGCAAATACAAATTTGTTCATGATTTAAAATAAATTTTTCTTTAAGTCAAGGTTCTACTTGGGTATTGGATACCAACTTTGGTTATCATAAATATAGATTTATGAAAGGACCAAATAGAAGTAGAAAGCTAAACAAATATAAGTAATCCTATGTGTGGGAAATGAAGCAAAGGTTGCAACATTAGCCATAGAAACTTATAGTTTAACACTGCCTACGGGCAAATATATTAAGTCAATAAGTTGTTATTGTATTCTAGTTCTTGTTAAAAAATATTATTTCCATTTTATTGTTGGACAATGAAATCTTTGGTATTATAATTAAGAACAATTGTTGTTCTATTTATAATAATAATGTTTTGTATAGAACTGGAATATTACTTAATAAATTTTGTATACTTGACTTACATGAAAATAATTTTGCATATTGAACAAATTAGTATAAGAAAAGGAGATGATCATTCAAAGAGTTGAATGTGTGTATTTGCTGAAATACAAGTGTGAATTATTTGAAAGGTTCAAAGAATTCAAAAGTGAAACAAATTGGCAAAGTATTAGGATTCTTTGATCAGATCAAGGAAGGAATACTTGTGCAATAAGTTTCTAGATCATCTCAAATGGTTTTCTCATGAATGGGCGCCTCCGAATCACGCAATAATTGATTGATGTATCCGAATGAAAAATCGTACCTTGTTGGACATGGTGTGGTCCATAATGATTTTACTTGACATTCCAAAGATCCTTCCTGGGATAATGTCCTAGAAATGGTCGCATATCTCGAAAATGGTAACCTCAAAATCCTACCCCAAGACTCCATAAAAGTTATGGACGGGGAGGATTCCTAATCTTAAGTATGTTAAGATAAGGGGTTCCAACTTATGTGAAAAGGTTTCAAAAGGATAAGCTTGGGACAAGATTTGACAAGTGTCGATTTGTGGGGACATCCTAAAGTAAGTTTAGGGTATATGTTCTATAATTCTACTTAGCAAAAGGTGTTTGTTACGAAACACGCTTCCTCCTAAGATAAAGGTGTTTATCATTAAAAGGGGGCTAGTGGGAGGATAATAGATCTTGAAAAGTTCAAGAACCACAAAAAACACTATAAGTCAAATAAGAGGAACCTCAGATAGACCTATTGTACCACAAACCTAATCAAATCTGGAATAGTACTGAAGATACCTAGGAGGTATGGATTCATCATGGATGATGATGATGAGGTACACATCATAGAAGATGATGATCCGGAGTTACATTCGATGAGGTAAGACTTCTAGTGTGTGTCTGAAAGTCGATGGGAGCGTCGTGACATTCCTAATATTATATGTTGATATACTACGGATAAGGAATGACATACTAATGCTACAATCAAGAATGATAAAGTTGTCTAAACATTCCTCCATGAATGGTTTGGGGACGAGTATCTTAATTGGGGATAAAATCAATATAGATGATACAAGAGGATGCTCGCCTTAACCCAAGGAACGATATATTCATTTGATGCTAAAGTTGTTTAGCATGGCAAACTCCAAGAGATGTCTCATGTCGATGAGCTATGGAGTGTATCTCTCTTAATAGTCCCCACGGACTCTCGAAAAGAGAGGTCGCATGGAGTGACAATCATGTATGCAATGAAATGTACGAGACCGATGTTGATCGGTTATATTCGGAGAAGTTCACTATGAGTCGGTGAAAAACATCTTAAAGTGCTTAACCACACTAAGGATGTGATCATATTCATGGTGGGTCTAAATTAAAACTAGAGGGCTTAACGCACTCAAGTTTTTCGACAGAACACCAAGATGACGTAAAATCAACTTTAAGGTAAAGCATTATCTTGAGCAATTGGTGCAAAGAATTGAAAGGTTCCAAACAAAGAAAGAGTTCTTTGGTTTAATGATAAAGACAAAGTAAATAGCTATAAATGAAGGCTATGAAGTTGATTGTTTGGATTAAAAGTTAATTACGAACTAGGAATAGTTCCTAAGTCTCATCTTGGATCTAAACATGTGTTGTGGCACTTTCATTTGATTATTAGAATCATTGAAAGATGGGAAATCACTATAGAGATAGTGGACTCTCAAGAACAACATTACATATCCATTAACTAAAGCTTATCCAACAAAGCAGGATAATCGCCACTTAGAGAAGAAGAGTATAAGATACCATGACGATTGGCTTTAGTGCAAGTGGGAGATTGAAAGTAGTATGCACACAAGCCAATCATGTTTGATGATAAAGCATATACTTTGTAACAATCTTATTCATTTATTAATAAAAAGTATTAATTTATTAAAGGCTTTTAATTATCTACATGATGCTTTTTATAATATGTGATAAACCCATAGTTTTAAGCAATGCTTTTAGAATAATGATGATGATCATTCTAATGAGATCTAAATTCTTTGAAAGCTTCAAACTAAAATAGTTCCCAATCATTGGATTACTAAATTGGGGATTAGTGAATCCGGATAGATTGGTACATACGCTGTTTGCTCATTGGATGAGGATGATTGATCTCATGATCATTTGTGTGGAGACACTAAAGCAAGTATGTAGGTGCTTATTAGAGAATAAGTTCAATTTAACGTGGCTCGCTAAGGAATACCTAATGGAGTTTTATTTGCACTGTCAATAGGAATTCATGTAGTGATAGTAGTGAAGTAATCCTTGGACTTGAGATCATCATAGTATCTTGTGTATGATGAGTTATACTTTGACTTATTCCTTAAGACCCTTAGGGTGTATCAAAGGGTATGCTTGGGTATAATAAGTTGTACATGGAGATAATGTATGATCAATAAAGAATCTACCACTTCTAATAAAAGAAGAGAAATGTCCTATGTGATTCGATAAATGACAACCCAAAGAGTCCTTGGCAAAGGCGAATGAAATTAGAAAGGAGTTTCTAATTTGCATTATTTGAGTTGTGCATTTAAGAGTCGAAATACATATAATTAAATAAAATAAGACTTAACAAAGAATTCCATGTCTTATATTTAATTGGGACATTGTATGGTGGAAGGATTGAATTGTATGGTAACTATTTACTCAAAGGTTCTTTAATGATTAATGTTGAAATCTATATTATCTGGAAAGTCGTTGATCGCTAGGGAGGCTTATCCCTATTGTAGAATAAATATTATTTATTTAAATAAATTAATTATTTAATTTATTTATTTAAATAAGATTAGAATTGTTCTAATTGATTTATTCACAACCGGTTTAATATGGAGAACCTAAAGGGTCACACCATAAAAGGAAGAATAATTATTTAAGAAGTTAATGGCATAATCGTAATAATATATTATGTATATTTAATTTAATCTATGGTGATAGAATAAATTAAATAACTTAATATTTATTATTTAATATTTTAGAAATATTAAATATAAATTAATAAGAGGAGTCTTATTAATATTATTACAATTATTATTATTTTAATTTCTAAAAGAGTTTAGGAATTAATTTAATATAAGTACTCTCATTTATTCCTAATTGGATTAGGAAGGAAAAATTAGTTAAAGGAGTTTAATTAATTATCCCTAATAAGATTAGGGAGCTTAATTAATTAAAAGAATTTAATTAATTAAATAAATCCCAATTCCTTAATTGTTAAGGTAGGTTGTTCACATCTATAAATAAGAGGAGTCTTATTATGGGTGGTGGGGGTTGTTGACTTTTTTGAACATACGACATAATTCCAATTGTTGGGAGAGTACACCTTTTCTATAGAGATAGAAAACTAGGGTTGAGCCAATACCCCTTCTTCTTGAATTTTCTTCTTCCTTGGTGGATCACCTCTAGAGGCCAAACATTTGGGTGGCTAACGTTGATCAAAAGAAGGAACCAAACCCGGTGGATTCAAGTTGAACGCGAAAAGGATTGGAGGTGAACTTGTACCTGAGGAAGCTCGATCTTCAAGGGTATGATTTTATTCTTTATCTTTTCGTTTAATTAATAATTATGCATAAAGGGTGATCCGGGTATATGGTTTGTAAAATTTTTAAACTCTGATTTTACACGCTTCCGCATTATTTTGCAATTTGATTGCGCACATGAATATTACAAACCTAACAAGCCACACTCCTCTTCACATCTGCATACAGAAACCAGTCCCAAGACACCAAAGATGGTTGGGAATACACACAGATCAACGATCCATTCTGAAAGATCCTGAGACATCTCAATGTCCGTTCATCAAGGAGGAGTTCAGAATACATCAAGATCATAAGCCTTTGAGAAACATGCAAATATCAAGCAGGCAACAAGGCATAACTACAAGGGAAGTGATCAAAATATGTTTCCCTGGTATATATAAAGTTGTTTGATATATAGAATATGTATTGTACATGACAAAATGGCTAAGCTAGTCTGTGCAAAAAAATACAAGCCCATCTACAAGTTAGTATGTATGCGGGTTATCAAGCCTAACATGGCATCCCTCTCAGAAGAAGGAGGTAACGTTGTGATCTCCTGCCCAAAGGTCACTACACGAGTCAACAGATCTACAACCAACTGCATGGTGGCACTATGCTCATCAATATACATGCTCATCTCTGTAATGATGCCAGAAGTAAGGGACCTCACTATAGTACTATCTGTAATAGCGATATCTCAGGCAGATATATTGCTATGCTGCTCCACAATCACTGCATCTCTAGATGATCTGGCCTCATCCCGCTCAACAACAACATCATCTCTATGAGCTAATACCTCATCTTTGTCTGATAGAGCGACGTCTCTCCCATCAAGAGCTGTCAGCATCAAGGCCCTAACCTGATCTCTCTCAAAGGTCATCAGATAAAGACTCTGCTCGAAATATTGTGATGAATGCTGAATCACAATAGCACTCGTACGGGGAGAATAAACAAGAGCCGTTGGCAACCCAATGAATGGCTCCTCCTCGGTGTGAGAATGAATGTCCTCCATGGGCTCTCCATCATCTAACTCAATCCCCGACACTGTGGATACTATCGTAACTGATGCAATCTCTATCTCTATCCACGTAGAATACTCTATCGAACAGCCATGATGGCTAACGGAAAACTCAGTACTCTCACACTGATCCCAACAGGCATACACCTTGTATCTATCCTCTGTTGAAAAATGGTGAGAAGCTAAACGCTGACCTGACGCCTCCTCAAAAGGATGCATATCCTGAAACTATTCAAACTGTAACACCACAACCAGTGAGTGATATGTGGTCATGCCCCTCAAGCCAGCCAAAGGGAGATAATACATGCCCAGTGTATGAGTAATGAAACTATAGGGAGAGCTGAGCCCTAAACACGACAGAATATCAAATGAATCTTCAATCCCTGCCAAGAACACCGATCAGGATAAAGCGTCTACACACTCTGCTGACCAAAAAGAGTAAGACAGGGCTATCTCATGGGAAAAACAATACCCATACCGTCGGAACGTGCCAATTGGTCTCAATTGTGACATAAACCACACGTACAATAAGATAGAGCTGCCTATAAACACCCCTGCGGGATAGGTATAGCAATACATAGTTGACCTCAGTGTCTCTACCACAATCATCGGAATAATGGTATGACCCTCCCCGAGAGCTCTTACCGTCATGACAACACCGATGTCCAGCTTATCCATATAAAGTGGCATGCACAAGTAAGCCACTATGCACATCATAAGTACATCTACTCTGGCCACATGCCATTAATCCTCTAGTGTGGTGAAATCCCCGGAGTATCGTGCTTAAATGTCCACTGAGCCAAACCTGTCTATCATGAAATGTTGGGATAATACATGGTCGGATGTAATCCCATCCTGTACTACTCTACGCCGCAACCTAGTGAGGGCTATGAACTACCCGTATATATCTCTGATAACCATCCGAGTGCAAGGCCTGTCTAAGGGCAAAGCCGTCAACCGCTCATACTCCTCTAAGGTAGGAGTCAACTCATGGGTACCAAATTAGAAAACCTGCCTCTCGGGTACCCAATGTTCTAGCATGCCATCTACGAAGCCCAATGGAACCTTGAACGTCAAGAGGGTCATAGAATGCTGTAATAACTGATCTACAATCACCCTGTCTGAAGGGGATACACTATTATACTAGGATCTCAGACGGGAGGCCACCAATACTAGTGGGGTATGATCAATACGGCTAACTGTCGAAGAAGACATCTATGTGGGCCGTATCATAAGACCATCCAGGGTTCAATGTTGAACATCTCTGGACATACATATGCATGACATAATACGCGCATAACAGATAATAGATGACAATATGATGTAGGGAATGGAAAATAATACATACATTCCTAAGTACATCATCATCTAAATACATCATCTCTGTACATATGAAAAATACAGGGAAATGGGGCACAGACGCCCTACGACTAACAAAGGCCTATCAAAATATATAACAAGAATGGGGCACAGCCACCTAGTATTTAATAGAGGCATATCAAAAGATATAACGAGAATACATATCAGAAGAAGACAATGGTGTCTATATCTATATCATCAATCCTGTCCACCTGATGTAACTCCTCCTGAGTCACTAGATCTCCGCCAAGAGGAATATCAGGCCTATACAAAGGAGTATCTACACCGGTAAAGCCATATGTGTCATCTGAAGGGCTAGCCCCAGAGATAGAAGGATCAAAATTATCCGCCTCTGAAGGATCTCTACCCAAAAGCCGGATGAAAAAAATGTGTCCGGTCTAACTGTCGGGTCAAATGGTCAATCTATGTCAAATGAGTCGGATCTCGGACACAGGCCATCCAATCCATCATCATCACGTATCCAGGAACCATATCCCTCATGAACTGAGTGGCGTGGGTCTGGGCTCCAATGGTACGAGGGGACCACCAGAGGAATAATGCCTCATGAGTAAACGGACACTCTAATAAAGTGTAGCCGTCAACGCCCATCAATGGGATATCATTGATAGGCGACTGTAACACAGGCCAATAACGCCTGGAAGGAGGCAAGATCGGTACACTAATCTCTCCTACGGTGCTCCTAATAGCATGCTCTCCTAAGTAGAGCTCCCATCCTCCATTTGTGAAAAGAGGAATCCGGCGGGTGGACATCACATACTCGACACCAGTCAGGTATCCATCCTCAAAGCCGATAGTCAAATGTTCCCCAGAATAGGGAACCCAAGTGATGGCATCAGTTGTCAATAACTCCAACTATAAGCGACAATGGGTGAAACCCTCAGCTATAGGAACCTCCAGAAAAATGGAGTGATGTCATCGTTGTCCTCGTGGATTGGTCTCCAAACCTAAGACACTAATAGGACGCAAACATGGAAGCCTCTCATAGGTCTAAAACTGTCAACACAAAGGCAAACATCTACGGTCAGTCAACACTCTTAACCTGTACATGGGAAATCAAAAGAGAAATACTCACCAGAAGAAACGGGTAAAATCCTAGCCAAGCCTCTGTTAAGCCCTGCGAACGCATGCGCATTCCCCTAAGGAAATAGGCAAAGGTGTAGGAGCCCCAATCATACTCTCCAATACGGTCCACCTCCAGAGTGGCGCCGATGAAAGCGAATAACACCGTGGAAGAATTGTCTGCTATGAAACAACCCCTGATAATAACCAGGAAAAATCACCGAAGAATGCGATCCCTGACTCTCACATTAGCGGGCATGTGCTCACTCAACATCCCACTCATAGAATCTACGCTCAAAGGACCCGTACAAACGGTCCTTCCTTAAGAGCCTCCAAATGTAACTCCTAACGAGGATCTAACTATCAGCCGTGGTAATGTTCGTCGTACATGGCACTGGTGCCCATCCAAACTCCATACCGGTGACAAACCGCCAATCCATCGGCGTCATCATCACCTCACAATCCAACAAATAGAGAGACAGGGTCTGGTGAAACCAGCACTCAGACAATGTCCTAAGGTAACCCCAGGGAAAACGGTGGGGGAGAATGGAAAAGAATGCCCCAAAGCCCTAACCATGCACAATACCTCAATAGTCTGGATGCAGAGCCTGATATAGGGAGTGTATGCTAAACCAGATCCCTCGAGGCTGTGTGAAGCCGAGAACCTACATCACAGTCAAATCAACATCAGAATCCTTGCTCTTCATCAATAAGAAAAAGGAAGATCAAACCTAGTTTTTACCTCTTTTTCCTTCAAGTAAACTAAGGGGTGCCAACTTAAATCACCCAGGAGATCTGGAATCGTCACAATAATGCCTAGAAGCTCCCTGTGAGGAGCATGAGCAGCAGGAGCTTGAGTCACAGCCAGTACATCCTCCTACTCATCCTCACCATCCGGTACATCAACCCGGATAGGACGAATCACCACCTCCGCCAAACGACGAGGCTGTCTGTCTGAACAGGGTCGAGGCACTTAAAAAGCCCTCCTCCGCACACCTGAAGTGGTCCTGCGGGAACTACTCGGTTGGTCTGAATCCATAATATCTGGACACAAATCTCCAAATTACCTTAGAATAAGTGTGGTAAATTCTAACCTGGAGCTTTTCAAATGCATTTTATAACTACATGCATTCATGCATTACTTTAACATACGCCTACAGTAGGGTTAAAAATGCATGACTACCCAATGCGTAGACTTTTGGAAAATTTTGCCAAAGTCTCCTTTGTAAACAAGACTATCCATATGCACATAGGCATGACTAGGTGGCCATTCAGTAGCACACCTACCTACATACATAAACATCATATAATGCATGAACATGTCAAAGTCATAATCCGTAAGAGTAGCCTAATTACCAGGATTACTTTGTTTTTCTACCTTTACTCATTTGTCCTCAAATAGGGTAAGAAATAGTAGAAAAAAGGTACCAATTTTACTGTTTCAAAAGTCAAAAAATTTTACATCATTGTGTTCAGCATAGTTTAATACTAACATTTACTATGTTGAATATTTTTTATCAATTCATATCAGCATGCATATTCACTACTATGTGTTTAAACTCATTTTATATAATAAATCATTTTCCAACGGACAAAAACTGGAAAACAAGACATGCATACGTTACTAAGATAGTGTGAAACACTTGTACGGTGACAAAATTTGAATAAAGACGCCCGAACTCAGCAGATCTGAAGAAGAGCTCTCGGATTTCATGTGTGGCGTAGTTTAAAAATGACTTATAAAAGCAACAGGCCACTTAAGGCCATCCACGGTTGGTCGCAGGTGTACCTATGGCTCCCCTGGGTGGGACCCACCCCTCTGGCTTAGTCCAATTCGAGTTGCAAAGGAGTTCTCACAAGTTGAATCAGTCAAATCAGGAGAAAAATTATGACGCCCCCAAATTAGGTATACATCACCCATCTTGAGTCGCCAAATACATGTTACAAAATTCAAATACAACTTAATAATACAACTGTCGTGTAAAATACGACAAAACATAAACTGAGAGTTTTAATACGAATATTGTCTTCTAGACAGTATTCAACTCAAATGGAGTCCTCAATATATTTATTATCACACTATTTCATAGAATAGTGAGGACTACTAATGCTATCATCTAGACCGTCACTCCGTTCCCCGACTAGTTTCGGCTACGTTCTCATTTCCCAAGAGAACAATGAAAGCAAAAGGGTGAGCTCAACTAGCCCAGTAAGAAATATTATGACTAAGATAATGCAGAATAATTTATCATTAACCTTCAACGGTGTTAAACTGATAAAATATAACAAACATCAAGTTTAACTGTAGCGGAATAAGCAATCCATTAGAAGAGTCAATTAGAGCATAAAATCGACTATCTTCTATGATTTAAAAAGGGTTTTCATCACTTTTATCACTGAGACTCAGCTTAATAAATAATCCACATCATCTAATCACCCCTTCACTACGGCCAATGATATTCTTTAGTATCACGACCATAAACTATCCATGCACTACGGGCCAAGGATATTCTTGTATTCATCAAGGGTCATGATCATGCCAACAACTGTTCATCATTGCACTACGGGCCAATGATGACTTTTACCACATCATTTGTAATATTACAGTCATGATTATACCGAATAATCCCTGGTCATAATCATACCAAGTCCATTTATGCACTACAGGCCATAGATGACTTTTAACATAATATAAACATGAGGATGATAAGAATTCAATCAAACAAGTTCAAGGATAATTTTTTAAAGATTTATAATTTAATTTATCCAGAAATTAATAACGTCCAAATTGTCAACATGATACTATTTTGTGGAATAAAATTTAAGAATAATATTGTACCAAAAATAATTTGGACCGAAAACGAATCAATTTTTATCATGAATAGTACCCCGGGTGAGTAGTACTTGAGTGAATAGTACCCATTAATAGTAACTTCGGGAATAGTAACCCCGTGAATAGTACCCCGGCATGAAAAAGTTAAAACTTATCAAGAATGCTCAGAATAATATTTTCATGAAAAGATACTGGATGAAGCGCAAATATCAAGGATATTCTACTAATTTCATGGAGTATAGAAGCCAAAACTTTAACAAAACGAGTATAGAATTCAAAATCTAAAACGAAATAATATTACTTACATACTACAGAGTATGGAAGAAAATATTATTTCAAGCGAATATTTAACAAAAATAACATCCCTTACAAATGTTGAACGAAAATAATATTCCAACGAATATTTAAGGAAGATAATATTCCTACGAATATTGAACGAAAATAATATTCATACGAATAAGAAAAATAATATCTCTTCAGAATGTGAAATAAATAATACCCATTACCTCAAAAGAATAGTACTTCTGGCTGAATATTGGATATAATGCTGAAAGGAACTTGCACCATATAGCAACACTCAAAGTATCAAAATACTCACAAGGATATGCTCGATAATATAGAGAGAGAAGATTTCAGTTTCTGGTGTAATTTTCAATTCTAACCTAAACACACTATTTATAGGAAAATGCTTAGAACACCAAAGTAGAAAATTTAATAAAATATTAATATATATTAAAATATTTCTACGCACACCAAAGAAACTGAATTCAGCATTCTTTCAATACTAGTGGGGCCCACCAACATAATAAAAAAAAATTCTTTAAAAAATAATTAAAACTTCAGAAATCAATTATTCCGGAACTTCAATAATTCATAATAAATAGCCCTTTTATCAGACAAATTTGAATCTTATGTCCTTCCCATAGGAAATTCAATTCTCTACAACTTTGTAAGTTTAAGTTTTTCCAAATTCCAAACAGAAATTGACTGAAATCCACATACGGGCAGTTTTGCAGGCAATAATCAAATTTCAGTCAAAAATAGGGTCCACCAACACACAAAACATGTGTTAACCATTATTTGTAACAAAAATACTCTTCCTCCTCATTTACTCATATATCACCATTATTATATTATTATAATATAATGATATATTTAAATGAATTATTTTATCAGAAAAGATAAAATATCAATTTTCAACAATTGTCACATTAAAAAATTTCTCCATCTATATCCACATAAAATGAATATTTTTCTTATCATATAAATCAATAATTAATTATTTACAAATAATATTATAGAATCACAATATTGACAACCAGTCGTTCTCCGAGGAAAGAGGGGCTTTCCAAAGAAAATTTCTCCTTACTAGCGCTTGAATTAGGTGACCAAACCTCTCCTCGGCGAACTTTCTGACATTGCTAATAATGGTATCTAATAATATTATTCAAATAATATGAATTATTGATCCGATAATAGAAAATACTTGTCAAGGCAAAGACAATTATTGAAACAACAATAATATAAAATATCAACGCAATAATTATTGAATCAATAAAATAAAATATTGAACATTAATTACTGTAACAATTATTGAGTAGTGTCTTCTTACGTAAAAATCAATAATTGGTGCAATACCGTGTGCTACTGTGGAACACTGCTTACTACTATGTTTTAACCACCGAGTATTCCAACAGTGTTAACAGTAATAATTACGCCGTTATTTATAAAAACTCAAACTTGTCGTTTTCTTCATCCGACCATTTTTCGTTATGGGACGCACAAATGGTTGCGCCGTTGTATGAATATTCCCGGACAGAAAGAATATTCCACGACCAAACGAATATTTCCCGACAACATGAATATTTTATAGCCACTTACTTATTTTGCAAAATTTATAAATATTACCCCCAACTATAACATTATATCAAATTTACTCCTTAATATCAAAAAAAAAATCGAGAAAATTAAATCTTTATTCATAAAATTCTAGGTCTCACAAAAAATGCTACACGATTGAGCTGAAAAGCCTGAAGTCCTGGTTGTCAAAGACCAATCTGCGAGTCTACATGTCAATCATTGGTATTCTCCCAAACACAAGGTTCACTATAATGATGATCACTGTAACGCCCCGAGAAAATCGGATTTTTGAGAATTAAATTTTTATTTTTATTAAATGAATTTAATCAATTATTTATGGAGCAAGCTAATCGAACGTCATTCTCTGGCCTAGAAATGTCAGAACATCGTAGGATTTTAGCTACGTGGTAGAATTAAAGTGTTTGAATTTCCAAGACGAAAATAAAAGCTTTCCGAGAAATTTTCCAAAAAACACTATTCACGCATTTCTGCTAGGGAATTATTTTTGAACTTCCGAGAAATACGTAACGATAGAATATTGATGTGAGATGGAATATCCAATAATATTTCAGTTATGGAAAATGTAATATTTCTCCTGTGGACTTAAAACCTAACGTTTAGGAAATGTGACTTTCGAGAAGGAAATGTAATGTGATTAATGAATTAAGCGATGATTGTATAATACGCAAGTATTGTACGAGGTAGAGAATACGAGTATAATACGAGGTATTATACGAGTACGTATGAATGATGGTATATCGTATATGTTGACTAAATATACGAGGGGAATACGAGAATTATACGTATAATATATGTTATAAGGCTTTAAGCCAAAAGAAATGTATTGAATATTTGAGTTATGTAAGAAATTGTAAAGTCCAATAAGATATTGATAAGCCCAAGTGGTTGATTATTGAGAAGCCCAAAGTAACTTAATGCAAGCCCAAAGAATTGTTAATGCAAGCCCAAATGATTAAGCTAAGATTAATTAAGATAAGGCCCAAGGTAAATATCCAATGGGTTATGGGATGGTTTAAACCAATGGGGCAACCCATGGATAATCCAAGGTGATGAACAAGTAAACTTAGAGGCTAAGTTAGTGTGGTGATCACACAAAGTGCTTATAAGTGACGACAAAGTAAACTTAAGGGCTAAGTGTTGTGGGGAGCAAGTAGACTTAATGATTAAGTAAGTGTGATGGCTAAGTATATGTGGTAAGCAAGTAAATAATGTGGGGAGCAAGTTTACTTAATGCCTAGGTAATGAATAGTAAGGAGGTGGATGGATTAAAGACTAAACTACCCTAACTTAGGATTTCCTATAAATAGCAAGCTTTGTAATTCATTTGTGGGTTGTTATATTTTCATCCAACTTAAGGTTGAGAGCTTATTTGGTTGAGAAAATAAGCACTTATAAAGTTAGACTTTCTTTGTTAGTTTTTCCACCAATAACTTATAGCTTATTGGTTAGAGAGAATAAGTGAGAATAAGCTAGCAAGTTAACCTTTGAAGTTCAAGAATCAAGAAGGAGATTAAGGATTAAGCAAGATATCATCAAAGAGTAAGTGTTCTTGAACCATGTTTCTCTTTCTCTTCCATTGTTAGAGAAGGGGGTATTGGTAGAACAAGCATGCTAAGAAGAGGTTGGAATAATGAATCAAAGGGCTTAAGTCTTAATAAGCCGGATAAGTCATAAATAAGAAATTCATTTGTAAATAAGTTATGAACTTATAATGGAAGTATAGAAACTTGTTATAACTTGTAACATGTTTACCTTAATAGAACTAGTATGATAAGAAGATGTAAGAATAATGATTAAAGGACTTAACCTATGAATAAGTCATAAGCAATGAAATTAAGTATGTTATACTTTAATAAGTAGTTTATAAGTTTATGAGTTTTGAACTTATTAAGAACAATTAATAACTTATCATGGATATAAGTTAGTGAAGTATGCATGTCAAGATGATAGTATAATGGATTGAATCCAAGTGAAATGGTTTAAAAATCTCAAGTAACGAAGTTTCGCCGGAATGCACACGATTAGACGACGATCGTCGAATTCGTGAAATTCTTGGAATGGAAGTCAAATTTTGATATTGAGCTTGGAAACATTGGTTTTCATTGGAGGCAAGTCGTATTTGTCATTATAGAGTTGCGGACTCAAAAATGGCCGGATTCCGACTTAGAACGAAGAAACGAGCGTTGAACGTTCACGAACGTTTACCATTTTCGTTGAAAATGGACTAATAGGTGAATTTTTAGCAAACGAAGTCAAATAGAGAAAATTCCTTCATGAACACGTAGAGTACGTAATTTGTGAACCGTAGGCTTTTGAACGAGCCAATTCGGATTTATAACGAAGAAATTATGCGTCCGGGAAGTTCACAAAATTTCAAAATTGAAATTGTTTTCTGGTGCACAGAGTTGGCCATAATACGCCAACCCTAAAAAAATGACCAGCATGGCCACACGAACGAAAGAAACCGAGCACACCGCAAGAAGAGTTCACCGCACGGTAGCGACCGATATCTGAGAGACTCGTCATCATGCGCCGAAGTCCGAATTTTGAGCAATAAGTGGTGACGCCAGCAACGCGCCAAGATCAAGTCTAATAGTCGGTATTGCTACCAAATTTTAAAACTTAGACAATGAAGAATGGTTACAAGTGGAACATGAAGGGAAATTGTTTAGTAACGAACAAAGGGACTTAATAAAATATTATTAAGTCATAATTAAAACTCAAGTATGATTACTTAGGGTTAAAGAAAGCCAATTGAAGATGAACGTGAACGATATGCAATAAGTTTACTTAACCAATGACGATCGAGTTTCGGATGATAACGTAAGGACGTTAGTAAGCCGTGAGGAAGGATAATTAACTTGAACCGAGTTGTACTAATGAAATAACTTCACTTAAGTTATGGAAGAGACAGAAGTCGATAAGAATGATGTAAAGAATGACGTAAAGCCAGAACCAATAATAACAAATCTAATACGGGATTAAATTGAAAAGTAGGGTAAGATTCTTTAGGAACTATGTATGTTCATTCATGACCTAATATGGTATGTTATGTGATTATGTATTGTAGAGATTGTAAAGACTCAAAGGAAACGTAATTGTCTTTAGAAAGACGTCCAAGGCAAGTTTTTCTTAAACGCTTGTCTAACCTTCGTGTTAGCCAGGTTTTCAAATGATTCAAATTATGAGATGCATGTATGGTTTCAAAGAAAGAGTCGATGCCAATTTTAGCTCGGCTAGACTAATCATGATAGATTGATTGAACTGTTTACAAGTCTTTCAATATAGAATTGCTAACGCTATCCTACGCCAACTATTTGGTACGGATTCAAGGTAATCCTGAATATGAATAAACAAATGTATTTTCATCGAGTATTCGATGGGCACGTGAGGTTTCCACAACTTAAACGTACACACGTTTAATGGATGTAGTGTTGATCAACATAGGGTACTATAGGTTGATCACCTAGATGTACTCGTAAGCTATGTCGGACAAACGGGCTTAGTGCCGGGTTGTCCTTTTCAAAGAAACTATAAGACGTTCACGTCCTGAACCATAATTGATGAATTAAGGAATATTATTATTGTAAAATGTTTTGAAGGAAAAAGGAAAGCTATTTTGAAGTATTGATAGTACTCCGTAACTATCATCCAGTTATTGAAGATATACGATTCCTATATTTCAAGCATGCTTTTAAAAATGAAATTGTTGTACTTGCTGAGTGTGTTATGCTCACACTTGCTTGAACCATATGATTGCAGCTTAGACGATATGACCAAAGGATTCGACAAGGATAAAGTGAAGGCTAAAGCGAACTTGTAGCGTACCAATGTAATAGTATAGGTTTGTAATGATAATATTTGATATTATGACAAGAATAAATGTAACGGTTATAAAAAACCTAGGGAATGGTAGTATTGTTTTGGAATATATATAAGACAGATTCGTTCCTTTGAGGCTTTTTCAATTGAATATTTGTGTGAATCAGAAGACCGTGGAGCACCATCTCCGCCGGGTTGAAAGAGACCCGAATTTGGGGCGCCACAGGTTGGTATCAAAGCATTAGGTTATAAAACTTAAGGGGGGGGGGGGGGAAGAACCTGAGGCTAATAACCTCGTTAAGGAAGAGAAGTTCAAAGGAAGAAAAAAAAACTTGAGCTTTACTTGAGTTGAATGAGTCAATAAGGTATTGAGGAAACTCAGTACCGAAAGATTTAAAAGATGGAAAGTAACCCTAAATAAATTAAATGTGATTTATGCTTGTACGTTAGAGTTATAAATATGTGTGTAGTGATGTGAAGCCCTCTTTTGTATAAAAGGGTAGTCTTTTTGTAAATCCCAACTTTTGTAAAGTTCAATTGCGGGATAAAAATATAATAGCTTTTGGCTATGGATGTAAATTGTAAATAGTTTCAAACTATGAAGAAGCATATGTATATAATGAAGTTTTCATGGAAATGATTTGTTATGATGCGATTTGGCATGTGGCAATTAATAACGAAGTAAGTAAATAGATAATAATAAAATTTTATTTAATCTAAAAATGTCGCCAGGGAGAAGATAACGTTATAAGGAAGCGGAATCACATAATGATAATTAATGGGGTCAAAACAACCCTATGCAAGAGTTCATTAAGTTATTAACGACTACATTTACCCAAACTGGGGGTAGAGTACCCGCGAAACCTAAGGTAGCTAGAATGATTACCTTTAAAGAGCTTAAAAGCATAGGTCCGCCGGAGTTCAAAGGAACGACGGACCAAATCGAGGCCCATACCGGGGTAAAAGAAATAGAGAAGGCGTTTGTTATTACAAGCGTATGTGAGATCTGCGTGTTTTTCTTTGTGACTAACACGAGGAAGAGTGAAGCCAACTTTTGGTAGAAGGCTCACCAGGGTGGGGTTAGAACAGATGCAGTAACGTGGAAACAATTCAAGAAGGTTTTCTTTGAGAATTATTTCCTTACAAATATGTGAAGGAGGATAGAGATTTAATTCTTAGAACTTAAGCAAGGGGATATGATATTTCCCCAGTACGCGACCAAATTCAAATGAATTGGCAATGTTTATTTCACATCAAGTGGACAAGGAGGAGGTGAAGGCTTGTAGATTGGAGTAGGGCCTGAGACCCTAGCTCTATAGTGGGATTTTGGTGATCTAGAGTGTTTCTTATGGGATCATTCTAGAGAAGGTGATTATAGCATAAGATGGTAGTGAATTGCAGACTCAATACCACAAAGAGGGAAAGAATGAGAGCAAGAGAGAGGGATGAACCAAGGCAGAGAATGCCATCGGCAGTATGCCCAAGATGAAATTTTTTTAACTCCGGGGATACTGGAGTGGGACAAGGGGATCCTATGTGTAGGATTAAGGTGTATAAGACAGGTGGAAAGACTCATCTAGGAGTCTGTCTAGAAGGGATTATAAATACCTTTAAAACATTAAGGTAGAGAAGGAAGAAATAACTTTCGTTATATTATATTCATGAAAATTATTTCATGGATAATCGAAGTAAAGTAGGTATCGAGAGATAAGCATCGTTTCATGTGGAGAGAATTTGAGGAAATTCTCGTTATGAATGGGTTGATTAACCATAGAGCTATAACAAATAGTTATAAGAAAAGTATGAACCTTTAGTTTTCTCAGAAAAATCTAAGGTAGTAATTTACGGTATTAAAATACCGTGACATTATTATTGTCGAACCATGACACAAGTTAGGTTGGTGTTAAGGAAGAGGATGAGTGTGTTACGGTTGCATATCTACTATCATAATAGGAGTAAGATAACGGTTAAGGATAAATACCCATGGCCCAGGATCGATGATCTATTTGGTCAGTTGAGGGGGGCAAATAATTTTTATAAAGATAGATGTATGTATGGGGTATAGGTAGTTGGAATTAAGGAAGAAGGAGGAGGTACCTAAGATGACGTTAAGAATTCGTTATGGTTATGACAAGTTTCTGGTTATGCCATTTAGGTTGACTAATGTGCGGAAGTAGGTTTTTCCGTAAGGCGCGCCAATCAACTCGGTGGCCAATTTGATAGATATTCTTGTGAGGTGCTATGGTTGAAGGTACCATTAGCGTCACAGGATTATTGAAGACGGTTAAGTAAGACACTTGTATTATCTTTATCAGATGATACGGGGAATTTTGTAGTGTATCTCGATGTTCGCATAGATGACATGATTGTGTGCTCTTATAGCATGGCAATGTCATTGTGTATGCATCACGCCAGTTAAAGGATTATGAGGAGGTCTATCCTACTTATGATCTAGAATTGGCAGTTGTAGTTTTGAAGTAACAATCTGAAGATAGTATTTATACGGGGAGAAATATGAGATATACACGGACTTTAAGAGTCCAAATATATCTTCACACGGAAAAGTTGAATATGCAAGATAGGGGAGGACTATGATATCTTATATCATTTAAGGAAGGTAGACGTGAAACCGAAGCTGTTAAGTATGAAGGAAAGGAAAATCTATCGATGTTAGCAACTCAGAAGGAGTTAATAATGAAAATGGTAAGATCGGAGTTAGGAGTTAAATTATGGAATGAAGGGGTAGAATTGTTATTTAAAACGTAGACCTAATGCACGTTAATGAAACGAGTTAATGAAGTACAACTAGGTAAGGAGGAATGTAAGTAAATGAAGAAGATGAGGCAGGATAAGTAGAAGACTAAGTATAGTTTTTTTTTAGGGAGGAATTTGAGTTCCAAATAAGTTTAACGTTAAAAGAAGAGCTAATAAAAGGAAGATATCGTAATGTGTTATTAAGTGTTTAACATCCAACTTAAATTGTTAACAGGAAGTGATAAGTCATGTGTGAAAAGATAATACCTTCGATGAAGGTGAAATGGAAGAACCCCAATGTCGAAGAAGCATTGTGGGAATTTGAGATTAAAATAAAGGAAAAATATCCTATGTGGTGTAAGTATTATTAGCGAGATTCTGGGGACAGAATCCTTATAAGGAGGGAAGAGTGTAACGCCCCGAGAAAATCGGATTTTTGAGAATTAAATTTTTATTTTTATTAAATGAATTTAATCAATTATTTATGGAGCAAGCTAATCGAAAGTCGTTCTCTGGCCTAGAAATGCCAGAACATCGTAGGATTTTGGCTACGTGGTAGAATTAAAGTGTTTGAATTTCCAAGACGAAAATAAAAGCTTTCCGAGAAATTTTCTGAAAAACACTATTCACGCATTTCTGCTCGGGAATTATTTTTGAACTTCCGAAAAATACGTAACGATGGAATATTGATGTGAGATGGAATATCCAATAATATTTCAGTTATGGAAAATGTAATATTTCGCCTGTGGACTTAAAACCTAACGTTTAGGAAATGTGACTTTTGAGAAGGAAATGTAATGTGATTAATGAATTAAGCGATGATTGTATAATACGTAGGTATTGTACGAGGTAGAGAATACGAGTATAATACGAGGTATTATACGAGTACGTATGAATGATGGTATATCGTATATGTTGACTAAATATACGAGGGGAATACGAGAATTATACGTATAATATATATTATAAGGCTTTAAGCCAAAAGAAATGTATTGAATATTTAAGTTATGTAAGAAATTGTAAAGTCCAATAAGATATTGATAAGCCCAAGTGGTTGATTAATGAGAAGCCCAAAGTAACTTAATGCAAGCCCAAAGAATTGTTAATGCAAGCCCAAATGATTAAGCTAAGATTAATTAAGATAAGGCCCAAGGTAAATATCCAATGGGTTAGGGGATGGTTTAAACCAATGGGGCAACCCATGGATAATCCAAGGTGATGAACAAGTAAACTTAGAAGCTAAGTTAGTGTGGTGATCACACAAAGTGCTTATAAGTTATGACAAAGTAAACTTAAGGACTAAGTGTTGTGGGGAGCAAGTAGACTTAATAATTAAGTAAGTGTGATGGCCAAGTATATGTGGTGAGCAAGCAAATAATGTGGGGAGGAAGTTTACTTAATGCCTAGGTAATGAATAGTAAGGAGGTGGATGGATTAAAGACTAAACTACCCTAACTTAGGATTTCCTATAAATAGCAAGCTTTGTAATTCATTTGTGGGTTGTTATATTTTCATCCAACTTAAGGTTGAGAGCTTATTTGGTTGAGAGAATAAGCACTTATAAAGTTAGACTTTCTTTGTTAGTTTTTCCACCAATAACTTATAACTTATTTGTTGGAGAGAATAAGTGAGAATAAGCTAGCAAGTTAACCTCTGAAGTTCAAGAATCAAGAAGGAGATTAAGGATTAAGCAAGATATCATCAAAGAGTAAGTGTTCTTGAACCATGTTTCTCTTTCTCTTCCATTGTTAGAGAAGGGGGTATTGGTAGAACAAGCATGCTAAGAAGAGGTTGGAATAATGCATCAAAGAGCTTAAGTCTTAATAAGCCGGATAAATCATAAATAAGAAATTCATTTGTAAATAAGTTATGAACTTATAATGGAAGTATAGAAACTTGTTATAACTTGTAACATGTTTACCTTAATAGAACTAGTATGATAAGAAGATGTAAGAATAATGATTAAAGGACTTAACCTATGAATAAGTTATAAGCAATGAAATTAAGTATGTTATACTTTAATAAGTAGTTTATAAGTTTATAAGTTTTAAACTTATTAAGAACAATTAATAACTTATCATGGATATAAGTTAGCGAAGCATTTATGTCAAGATGATAGTATAATGGATTGAATCCAAGTGAAATGGTTTAAAAATCTCAAGTAACGAAGTTTCGCCAGAATGCACACGATTAGACGACGATCGTCAAATTCGTGAAATTCTCGGAATGGAAGTCGAATTTTGATATTGAGCTTGGAAACATTGGTTTTCATTGGAGGCAAGTCGTATTTGTAATTATAGAGTTACAGACTTGAAAATGGCCGGATTCCGACTTAGAACGAAGAAACGAGCGTTGAACGTTCACGAACGTTTATCATTTTCGTTGAAAATGGACTAATAGGTGAATTTTTAGCAAACGATGTCGAATAGATAAAATTCTTACATGAACATGTAGAGTACATAATTTGTGAACCATAGGCTATTGAACGAGCCAATTCGGACTTATAACGAAGAAATTATGCGTCCGGGAAGTTCACAAAATTTTAAAACTGAAATTGTTTTTTCGGTGCAGAGTTGGCCATGCATGCGCCAACCCTAGGTAAAATGACTCACATGCACAAGCCATGAACAAGAATCGATGCACACCAGAAGAGTTCACCGCAGCCACGACCATTAACACGAGACTCTGGGCCATGCACAGAGTCCGGATTTTGAGCAATAAGTGGTGATGCCACAATGACAAGATCAAGTCTAATAGTCGGCAAATAATACCAACCTTAAAACTTAGACAATGAAGAATGGTTACAAGTGGAACATGAAGGGAAATTGTTTAGTAACGAACAACGGGACTTAATAAAATATTATTAAGTCATAATTAAAACTCAAGTATGATTACTTAGGGTTAAAGAAAGTCAATTGAAGATGAACGTGAACGATATGCAATAAGTATACTTAACCAATGACGATCGAGTTTCGGATGATAACGTAAGGACGTTAGTAAGTCGTGAGGAAGGATAATTAACTTGAACCGAAGTTTGTACTAATGAAATAACTTCACTTAAGTTATGGAAGAGGCGGTAGTCGGTAAGAATGATGTAAAGAATGACGGAAAGTCGAATTAATAATAACAAATCTAATACGGATTAGATTGAAAAGTAGGGTAAGATTCTTTAGGAACTATGTATGTTCATTCATGACCTAATATGGTATGTTATGTGATTATGTATTTTAGAGATTGTAAAGACTCAAAGGAAACGTAATTGTACTGTAGCAGACGCTGAAGGCAAGTTTTTCTTAAACGCTTGTCTAACCTTCGTGTTAGCCAGGTTTTCAAATGATTCAAATTATGAGATGCATGTATGGTTTCAAAGAAAGAGTCGATGCCAGTTTTAGCTCGGCTATACTAATCATGATAGATTGATTGAACTGTTTACAAGTCTTTCAATATAAAATTGCTAATGCTATCCTACGCCAACTATTTGGTACGGATTCAATGTAAGCCTGAATATGAATAAACAAATTTATTTTCATCGAGTATTCGATGGGCACGTGAGGTTTCCACAACTTAAACGTACACACGTTTAATGGATGTAGTGTGGATCAACATAGGGTACTATAGGCTGATCACCTAGATGTACTCGTAAGCTATGTCAGACAAACGGACTTAGTGTCGGGTTGTCCTTTTCAAAGAAACTATAAGACGTTCACGTCCTGAACCATAATTGATGAATTGAGGAATATTATTATTGTAAAATGTTTTGAAGGAAAAAGGAAAGCTATTTTGAAGTATTGATAGTACTCCGTAACTATCATCCAGTTATTGAAGATATACGATTCCTATATTTCAAGCATGCTTTTAAAAATGAAATTGTTGTACTTGCTGAGTGTGTTATGCTCACACTTGCTTGAACCATATGATTGCAGCTTAGACGATATGACCAAAGGATTCGACAAGGATAAAGTGAAGGCTAAAGCGAACTTGTAGCGTACCAATGTAATAGTATAGGTTTGTAATGATAATATTTGATATTATGACAAGAATAAATGTAACGGTTATAAAAAACCTAGGGAATGGTAGTATTGTTTTGGAATATATATAAGACAGATTCGTTCCTTTGAGGCTTTTTCAATTGAATATTTGTGTGAACTGTAGCACCGTGGAGCACCATCTGTCGGGTTGAAAGAGACCCGAATTTGGGGACGTCACAATCACAATTGTGGAAAACTACGATCAATAATACCTCACAAAGGTCGATCTTAGTCAATAATACGGGTCGTAACTCCAAAGCTTTGCTCCCCAGCGGGAATTTCATACAACTTCAGCCATTGCCAATTGTGACACCCCCGAATCTAGGTCTTCTTACCCGGTTCGGTCATCACGATAAAATACAAACATCCACCTCTAAAAAACATATGATAACTAAAATGCAGAATATAATAAACGTACGTCGTTCATTCAAAAGGTGTTACTAGTCCCATGATTTGATAACCTTAATACAATCTTACAAACATACCCTAAAATATTCATTAGGGTTCATATTACATAATAGTAATTTAAACTAGGCATAAGGTAAAGTTTTCTCTTGCCACTATCCTACATCTTTCCTTTACCATTGTCCTTCCCCGAGGTCTCGAAGCTTAGGCAATAATATAATTCATGATATAGCAAGGATGAACAACAAGTTTGCTCAACAAGTTTAAATACAACAATAAGAATATATCATGGTGAATGGAAAATATCTAATAACGAATTCAACAATATGAATATTTGAAGGATTCAACAATATGAATATTAGAAGCAAGGTTAATGATTTCTTTTAGAATAACTGCTAGTCAAGTAGACTTTGAACTATAACACTCCAATGGAATCAATTGCTAATTGACCCTTTGGTTACTGGCTACAGAATAAGTAATTGAGGGGATCAGCCTTGCGTACACCATGTAAATGTATAACATTTAAATCTTCTCTTTGTATCTTATATTATATACCTGGGGACTCCCCTATCATAAAAGGGGTATTCTTTCAATCTAAGAATCCTTACCATCAATTGGTTTGGATAGCTTTTAAAAAATTTCATACACTTGTCTGACCGAACAAAGGTTAAGACTCTATCTAACACAGTTCAAGAATTATAGAACTTTAAACGATGTACAAGTCCAAGACCGTACGAACTCAAGTGCACTAAGTGCGAATATCAATAATATTGATGTGGAATAATTATGATTTAATTAAACCACTTAATAGCATGCTTGGAAATAAAGTTCAAGCTTAAATGAATAAATTTTTTACTCATGTCCATTTGCATAAAGTAAATGCAAAGGTTAGGATACTTTGCATAATAAAAGTATGGTTCAAGGAACTTGCACAACCAACGAGTGAAGTTCAAGGAAACTTGCTCAATATAAATTTGAGTAAGGTTAGGGAACTTGCATGTTTCCTCAGCTACAATTAATTCTAGCTTTAATTAACTTGCGTTGAAATGACCTAATGTTAACAAGTCGGTCTTTCCAATTAGTATGTGTAAACTAATACGAGTCTACACTTACAAGAATCAAGTCATCACATAGCTTGTTTCTTACCACATTATATGGCATATTGGTCACATATTACAAGGTAAAGATATCATATAAGCATGCCTTAAATTTCAGATCAGAAACAAAATCTTGACAAGATCGCAAGATTTGGCAGCAGTGCTACCGGGTCTAAACTTAGGGATGGCCTTGATTCTTACTGTCCCCGCATACCAGTTTGAGCTTTCCTCTCCTGACTTCAGTCCAACTCTAACACACTAATTACACATATATTTTAACATACATACATGCTAGAGTTTCACACATAACACATAAACATACTTGAATTTACCTTTGTAAGTTTTTAGCTTATAATTTACCTGGTGCTTAGGAATAGACAAGTCACGTGGTTATCATGCTTCGTAACTTGGTTATACAATACTCAGTAGTCATGTTTGTATATAGACAACATAACACATGTATACTTTACTCACATAGTTCATATTTTAGAAAATTCCTTTTTATGACTATGTGTGAATAAGTGAAAACCATACATTAACTAAAGGATGCTCATGCCAATATATCTATAGGCATAATGAGTCCTAATATAAATGCTTGCATGGTCATAACGTACTTTACTCATTACTTATTGACATTAGCTTTCTCATTCTAACTTTCTTTGAATTTTTACACTAAGCCAACTTAGTATATACAAGGCATCTTGACATATAACTCTTATGCATTTACAACATATATTAAAGTCATATATACACGATCAAATGATCAAAACTTACTAGATAAAAGTCTTGGTCAAGTTCACTTTGAAAAGTCTTAAGTTTCTTATCTTTAAAATGGTCTTAACTTTCAATCATGTATGTTAGTGTGTTTAATCACTTTAGTATTGTATTTCGTGTCAATATAAACCATATTATCATGTTCATAAAGTTAGAATGCTCACATGATGTGTTCGTGAAAAAGTTCACTTTTGAAACTATAATTTCATTTCAAGACCTTAAGTGTTGTGTCAATCATATGTACTAACATTGTTATACTTGTTCATACCACTCAAGAAACTCTATATCTCATGATATACAACTTTTTAAGTATGTATCTAAGTCATGACATAAAGTTAGTAACATATATCACAAAATGTAAATCATAAATGATTCTAGTAGGTACGGCAGCAATTGCTACCCTACTAAGTACAAATAGGGCACGAACCACAGTTGCCATTTTTCGCACTGGAAGCAATAACTTGCTATGTTCTGCAGAACATCAAACAACTTTGATTTTACTTGATTCAAACATGTTTTAATCCATCACTTAAGAGTTCAAATATGTTAACATACTTCATAAACATATCATTGCATGTTAATTCATGTTGATTAACAAAGAATTCAAGTACTTCCTAAGAATTTGACAAAACCCAACTAAGAACACAAGTTAGGATTTTCATACCTCTTGACGTAATTGAGTTTGAATACACTCACTCCTTATAAGTTCCTTAGCAATTAATTCTCAGCAATTGTAATGAGGAAGATGTGGGTATCATTTATAGAAGAATTGCTACATAGATAATTTAATTACCTCCCACATCAAACCAAAGGATTTCAAGAATATATAATGGTTAAGAGAGAGTAGCTGATTTCACTCATGCAAGCCCAAAGAATTGTTAATGCAAGCCCAAATGATTAAGCTAAGATTAATTAAGATAAGGCCCAAGGTAAATATCCAATGGGTTATGGGATGGTTTAAACCAATGGGGCAACCCATGGATAATCCAAGGTGATGAACAAGTAAACTTAGAGGCTAAGTTAGTGTGGTGATCACACAAAGTGCTTATAAGTGATGACAAAGTAAACTTAAGGGCTAAGTGTTGTGGGGAGCAAGTAGACTTAATGATTAAGTAAGTGTGATGGCTAAGTATATGTGGTAAGCAAGTAAATAATGTGGGGAGCAAGTTTACTTAATGCCTAGGTAATGAATAGTAAGGAGGTGGATGGATTAAAGACTAAACTACCATAACTTAGGATTTCTTATAAATAGCAAGCTTTGTAATTCATTTGTGGGTTGTTATATTTTCATCCAACTTAAGGTTGAGAGCTTATTTGGTTGAGAGAATAAGCACTTATAAAGTTAGACTTTCTTTGTTAGTTTTTCCACCAATAACTTATAGCTTATTGGTTAGAGAGAATAAGTGAGAATAAGCTAGCAAGTTAACCTTTGAAGTTCAAGAATCAAGAAGGAGATTAAGGATTAAGCAAGATATCATCAAAGAGTAAGTGTTCTTGAACCATGTTTCTCTTTCTCTTCCATTGTTAAAGAAGGGGTATTGGTAGAACAAGCATGCTAAGAAGAGGTTGGAATAATGAATCAAAGGGCTTAAGTCTTAATAAAAGCTTCTGGATAAGTCATAAATAAGAAATTCATTTGTAAATAAGTTATGAACTTATAATGGAAGTATAGAAACTTGTTATAACTTGTAACATGTTTACCTTAATAGAACTAGTATGATAAGAAGATGTAAGAATAATGATTAAAGGACTTAACCTAGGAATAAGTCATAATACAATGAAATTAAGTATGTTATACTTTAATAAGTAGTTTATAAGTTTATGAGTTTTGAACTTATTAAGAACAATTAATAACTTATCATGGATATAAGTTAGCGAAGTATGTATGTCAAGATGATAGTATAATGGATTGAATCCAAGTGAAATGGTTTAAAAATCTCAAGTAATGAAGTTTCATTTAATAATACACGATTAGGCGACGATCGTCGAATTAATTGTGAAATTCTTGGAATGGAAGTCAAATTTTGATATTGAGCTTGGAAACATTGGTTTTCATTGGAGGCAAGTCGTATTTGTCATTATAGAGTTGCGGACTCAAAAATGGCCGGATTCCGACTTAGAACGAAGAAACGAGCGTTGAACGTTCACGAACGTTTACCATTTTCGTTGAAAATGGACTAATAGGTGAATTTTTAGCAAACCTAGTCGAATAGATAAATGTCCTTCATGAACATGTAGAGTACGTAATTTGTGAACCGTAGGCTTTTGAACGAGCCAATTCGGACTTATAACGAAGAAATTATGCGTCCGGGAAGTTCATAAAATTTCAAAATTGTAATTATTTTCTGGTGCACAGAGTTGGCGCCATGGCTATTCAACCCTAACAAAATGACCCAGCGTCATGCAGTGAACGATAACGAAACTGCACATCTGCAAGAGTTAAGCATGCAATGACGACCGATATCTGAGAGACTCGCGTCATGGCATCCGAAGTCCGGATTTTGAGCAATAAGTGGTGACGCCAGTGTAGCCAAGACATCAAGTCTGATAGTCGGTATTGGCTATTTCAAATTTTAAAACTTAGACAATGAAGAATGGTTACAAGTGGAACATGAAGGGAAATTGTTTAGTAACGAATAAAGGGACTTAATAAAATATTATTAAGTCATAATTAAAACTCAAGTATGATTACTTAGGGTTAAAGAAAGTCAATTGAAGATGAACGTGAACGATATGCAATAAGTTTACTTAACCAATGACGATCGAGTTTCGGATGATAACGTAAGGACGTTAGTAAGTTTAGTGTGAGGAAGGATAATTAACTTGAACCGAGTTGTACTAATGAAATAACTTCACTTAAGTTATGGAAGAGACAGAAGTCGATAAGAATGATGTAAAGAATGACGGAAAGCCGGAACCAATAATAACAAATCTAATACGGGATTAGATTGAAAAGTAGGGTAAGATTCTTTAGGAACTATGTATGTTCATTCATGACCTAATATGGTATGTTATGTGATTATGTATTGTAGAGATTGTAAAGACTCAAAGGAAACGTAATTGTACTGTAGCAGACGCTGAAGGCATGTTTTTCTTAAACGCTTGTCTAACCTTCGTGTTAGCCAGGTTTTCAAATGATTCAAATTATGAGATGCATGTATGGTTTCAAAGAAAGAGTCGATGCCAGTTTTAGCTTGGCTAGACTAATCGTGATAGATTGATTGAACTGTTTACAAGTCTTTCAATATAGAATTGCTAACGCTATCCTACGCCAACTATTTGGTACGGATTCAAGGTAATCCTGAATATGAATAAACAAATGTATTTTCATCGAGTATTCGATGGGCACGTGAGGTTTCCACAACTTAAACGTACACACGTTTATTGGATGTAGTGTTGATCAACATAGGGTACTATAGATTGATCACCTAGATGTACTCGTAAGCTATGTCGGACAAACGGACTTAGTGCCGGGTTGTCCTTTTCAAAGAAACTATAAGACGTTCACGTCCTGAACCATAATTGATGAATTGAGGAATATTATTATTGTAAAATGTTTTGAAGGAAAAAGGAAAGCTATTTTGAATTATTGATAGTACTCCGTAACTATCATCCAGTTATTGAAGATATACGATTCCTATGTTTCAAGCATGCATTTAAAAATGAAATTGTTGTACTTGCTGAGTGTGTTATGCACACACTTGCTTGAACCATATGATTGCAGCTTAGACGATATGACCAAAGGATTTGACAAGGATAAAGTGAAGGCTAAAGCGAACTTGTAGCGTACCTATGTAATAGTATAGGTTTGTAATGATAATATTTGATATTATGACAAGAACAAATGTAACGGTTATAAAGAACCTGGGGAATGGTAGTATTTTTTGGAATATATATAAGACAGATTCATTCCTTTGAGGCTTTTTCAATTGAATGTTTGTGTGAACTGTAGCACCATGGAGCACCATCTGTCGGGTTGAAAGAGACCCGAATTTGGGGGCGCCACAGGTTGGTATCAAAGCATTAGGTTATAAAACTTAAGGGGGGGGAAGAACCTTAGGCTAATAACCTCGTTAAGGAAGAGAAGTTCAAAGGAAGAAAAAAAAACTTGAGCTTTACTTGAGTTGAATGAGTCAATAAGGTATTGAGGAAACTCAGTACCGAAAGATTTAAAAGATGGAAAGTAACCCTAAATAAATTAAATGTGATTTATGCTTGTATGATTATGTGTTATGTATTAATCAACATATGTGTTATTGTAGGATGTCGATCGATAGCTTGATGTATAGAGATATACACGCGGTGTGTGAAGAGCTTGTGAACCAAGTAGAGCCTGTACCCATGCCAGTGGCGGAGGTACCAATAGTGATTCTAGAGGAGTCGGAGGCAGAGGAATACTTTTCTGAGGAAGACTACTTCGAATGAGAGATGGAAATATCGTCATACCTTAGTATGATGAATGATATGGAGGAAGAAAGAGAGGTAACATCGGTTACTACGGTGGTACCTACATTGGAGTCATCACCTCCAGATACAATAGAAGCATTGTATCTGGCGGTAACAACAAGAATGTGCAACCTGAGTGCGGTTGTGCGAAATGTAATGAAGAGATTAGTGCTCTTTATGTAGCGAAGGAGTCTGCAGAAGCAGATTTTGAGTCAGAGCATGATGAGAAGGTGCTCATTATAAATAAGGCTAGGGATTTTAAGAAGGAGGCCGGTGAGCTTCGTAGAGAACTGGGGGAGAAGGACCGGAAGATAGCACGAATGTCTTACATCCATGAGAGTGCACATAAGGATTTCAAGCTGAAGGTTGCTTGTTATTCCATGGAGTCAGGACAAACCCGTCATATGATTAGTCGGGATATTGTAGCAATGATTGCAAATGAGAAACACGAGGATGCTGTTATGCATTATTAGAACGTTAGAGTTATAAATATGTGTGTAGTGATGTGAAGCCCTCTTTTGTATAAAAGGGTAGTCTTTTTGTAAATCCCAACTTTTGTAAAGTTCAATTGCGGGATAAAAATATAATAGCTTTTGGCTATGGATGTAAATTGTAAATAGTTTCAAACTATGAAGAAGCATATGTATATAATGAAGTTTTCATGGAAATGATTTGTTATGGTGCGATTTGGTATGTGGCAATTAATAACGAAGTAAGTAAATAGATAATAATGAAATTTTATTTAATCTAAAAATGTCGCCAGGGAGAAGATAACGTTATAAGGAAGCAGAATCACATAATGATAATTAATGGGGTCAAAACAACCCTATGCAAGAGTTCATTAAGTTATTAACGACTACATTTACCCAAACTGGGGGTAGAGTACCCGCGAAACCTAAGGTAGCTAGAATGATTACCTTTAAAGAGCTTAAAAGCATAGGTCCGCCGGAGTTCAAAGGAACGACGGACCAAATCGAGGCCCATACCGGGGTAAAAGAAATAGAGAAGGCGTTTGTTATTACAAGCGTATGTGAGATGCAGAAGTTTTCTTTTGTGACTAACACGAGGAAGAGTGAAGCCAACTTTTGGTAGAAGGCTCACCAGGGTGGGGTTAGAACAGATGCAGTAACGTGGAAACAATTCAAGAAGGTTTTCTTTGAGAATTATTTCCTTACAAATATGTTTGGGAGGATAGAGATTTAATTCTTAGAACTTAAGCAAGGGGATATGATATTTCCCTAGTACGCGACCAAATTCAAATGAATTGGCAATGTTTATTTTACATCAAGTGGACAAGGAGGAGGTGAAGGCTCGTAGATTGGAGTAGGGCCTGAGACCCTAGCTCTATAGTGGGATTTTGGTGATCTAGAGTGTTTCTTATGGGATCATTCTAGAGAAGGTGATTATAGCATAAGATGGTAGTGAATTGCAGACTCAATACCACAAAGAGGGAAAGAATGAGATCAAGAGAGAGGGATGAACCAAGGCAGAGAATGCCATCGGCAGTATGCCCAAGATGAAATTTTTTTAACTCCGGGGATACTGGAGTGGGACAAGGGGATCCTAAGTGTAGGATTAAGGTGTATAAGACAGGTGGAAAGACTCATCTAGGAGTATGTCTAGAAGGGATTATAAATACCTTTAAAACATTAAGGTAGAGAAGGAAGAAATAACTTTCGTTATATTATATTCATGAAAATTATTTCATGGATAATCGAAGTAAGTAGGTATCAGTAGATAAGTACTGTTCATGTGGAGAGAATTTGAGGAAATTCTCGGTATGAATGGGTTGATTAACTATAGAGCTATAACAAATAGTTATAAGAAAAGTGTGAACCTTTAGTTTTCTCAGAAAAATCTAAGGTAGTAATTTACGGCATTAAAATACCGCGACATTATTATTGTCGAACCATGACACAAGTTAGGTTGGTGTTAAGGAAGAGGATGAGTTGTTACGGTTGCATATCGACTATCATAATAGGAGTAAGATAACGGTTAAGGATAAATACCCATGGCCCAAGATCGATGATCTATTTGGTCAGTTGAGGGGGGCAAATAATTTTTATAAAGATAGATGTATGTATGGGGTATAGTCGGTTGGAAGTAAGGAAGAAGGAGGAGGTACCTAAGATGACGTTAAGAATTCATTATGGTTATGACAAGTTTCTGGTTATGTCATTTAGGTTGGCTAATGTGCGGAAGTAGGTTTTTCCGTAAGGCGCGCCAATCAAGTCGGTGGCCAATTTGATAGATATTCTTGTGAGGTGCTATGGTTGAAGGTACCATTAGCGTCACAGGATTATTGAAGACGGTTAAGTAAGACACCTGTATTATCTTTATCAGATGATACGGGGAATTTTGTAGTGTATCTCGATGTTCGCATAGATGACATGATTGTGTGCTCTTATAGCATGGCAATGTCATTGTGTATGCATCACGCCAGTTAAAGGATTATGAGGAGGTCTATCCTACTTATGATCTAGAATTGGCAGTTGTAGTTTTAAAGTAACAATCTGAAGATAGTATTTATACGGGGAGAAATGTGAGATATACAAGGACTTTAAGAGTCTGAAATATATCTTCACACGGGAAAAGTTGAATATGCAGTAGGGGGAGGACTATGATATCTTATATCATTTAAGGAAGGTAGACGTAGAAACCGACGCGTTAAGTATGAAGGGAAAGGAAAATCTATCGATGTTAGCAACTCAGAAGGAGTTAATAACGGAAATGGTAAGATCGGAGTTAGGAGTTAAATTACGGAATGAAGGGGTAGAATTGTTATTTAAAACGTAGACCCAATGCACGTTAATGAAACGAGTTAATGAAGTACAACTAGGTAAGGAGGAATGTAAGTAAATGAAGAAGATGAGGCAGGATAAGTAGAAGACTAAGTATAGTTTTTTTTTTAGGGAGGAATTTGAGTTCCAAATAAGTTTAACGTTAAAAGAAGAGATAATAAAAGGAAGATATCGTAATGTGTTATTAAGTGTTTAACATCCAACTTAAATTGTTAACAGGAAGTGATAAGTCATGTGTGAAAAGATAATACCTTCGATGAAGGTGAAATGGAAGAACCCCAATGTCGAAGAAGCATTGTGGGAATTTGAGATTAAAATAAAGGAAAAATATCCTATGTGGTGTAAGTAGTATTAGCGAGATTCTGGGGACAGAATCCTTATAAGGAGGGAAGAGTGTAACATAGAGAAAATCGGATTTTGAGAATTAAATTTTATTTTTATTAAATGAATTTAATCAATTATTTATGGAGCAAGCTAATCGAACGTCGTTCTTCTGCCTAGAAATGCCGAAACATCGTAGGATTTTGGCTACGTGGTAGAATTAAAGTGTTTGAATTTCCAAGACGAAAATAAAAGCTTTCAGAAATTTTACGAAAAACACTATTCACGCATTTACGCTTTCGGGAATTATTTTTGAACTTCCAAAAAATACGTAACGATGGAATATTGATGTGAGATGGAATATCCAATAATATTTCAGTTATGGAAAATGTAATATTTCGCCTGTGGACTTAAAACCTAACGTTTAGGAAATGTGACTTTTGAGAAGGAAATGTAATGTGATTAATGAATTAGCGATGATTGTATAATACGTAGGTATTATATTTAGGTAGAGAATACTGAGTATAATACGAGGTATTATACTGAGTACGTATGAATGATGGTATATCGTATATGTTGACTAAATATCTGAGGGAATACGAAAATTATACGTATAATATATGTTATAAGGCTTTAAGCCAAAAGAAATGTATTGAATATTTAAGTTATGTAAGAAATTGTAAAGTCCAATAAGATATTGATAAGCCCAGTGTGGTTGATTAATGAGAAGCCCAAAGTAACTTAATGCAAGCCCAAAGAATTGTTAATGCAAGCCCAAATGATTAAGCTAAGATTAATTAAGATAAGGCCCAAGGTAAATATCCAATGGGTTAGGGGATGGTTTAAACCAATGGGGCAACCCATGGATAATCCAAGGTGATGAACAAGTAAACTTAGAAGCTAAGTTAGTGTGGTGATCACACAAAGTGCTTATAAGTTATGACAAAGTAAACTTAAGGACTAAGTGTTGTGGGGAGCAAGTAGACTTAATGATTAAGTAAGTGTGATGGCCAAGTATATGTGGTGAGCAAGCAAATAATGTGGGGAGGAAGTTTACTTAATGCCTAGGTAATGAATAGTAAGGAGGTGGATGGATTAAAGACTAAACTACCATAACTTAGGATTTCCTATAAATAGCAAGCTTTGTAATTCACTTGTGGGTTGTTATATTTTCATCCAACTTAAGGTTGAGAGCTTATTTGGTTGAGAGAATAAGCACTTATAAAGTTAGACTTTCTTTGTTAGTTTTTCCACCAATAACTTATAACTTATTTGTTAGAGAGAATAAGTGAGAATAAGCTAGCAAGTTAACCTCTGAAGTTCAAGAATCAAGAAGGAGATTAAGGATTAAGCAAGATGTCATCAAAGAGTAAGTGTTCTTGAACCATGTTTCTCTTTCTCTTCCATTGTTAGAGAAGGGGTTGGTGGTAGAACAAGCATGCTAAGAAGAGGTTGGAATAATGAATCAAAGGGCTTAAGTCTTAATAAAAGGGATAAATCATAAATAAGAAATTCATTTGTAAATAAGTTATGAACTTATAATGGAAGTATAGAAACTTGTTATAACTTGTAATATGTTTACCTTAATAGAACTAGTATGATAAGAAGATGTAAGAATAATGATTAAAGGACTTAACCTATGAATAAGTAATAAGCAATGAAATTAAGTATGTTATACTTTAATAAGTAGTTTATAAGTTTATGAGTTTTGAACTTATTAAGAACAATTAATAACTTATCATGGATATAAGTTAGCGAAGCATTTATGTCAAGATGATAGTATAATGGATTGAATCCAAGTGAAATGGTTTAAAAATCTTAAGTAACGAAGTTTCGCCAGAATGCACACGATTAGACGACGATCGTCAAATTCGTGAAATTCTCGGAATGGAAGTCGAATTTTGATATTGAGCTTGGAAACATTGGTTTTCATTGGAGGCAAGTCATATTTGTAATTATAGAGTTACATACTTGAAAATGGCCGGATTCCAACTTAGAACGAAGAAACGAGCGTTGAACGTTCACAAACGTTTATCATTTTCATTGAAAATGGACTAATAGGTGAATTTTTAGCAAACGATGTCGAATAGATAAAATTCTTGCATGAACATGTAGAGTACGTAATTTGTGAACCATAGGCTTTTGAACGAGCCAATTCGGACTTATAACGAAGAAATTATGCGTCCGGGAAGTTCACAAAATTTTAAAACTGAAATTATTTTACGGTGCATGAGTTGGCGCCATGGCTAACAACCCTAAACAAAATGACCAGCATGCATGGCCGAAAAAGATATCGAGCACACTTGTAAGGTTCACACCATGACGTACGACCCGAGAATACGAGACTCGCGCCGAGTCCGGATTTTGAGCAATAAGTGGTGGCCTTGTTAAATACAAGATCAAGTCTGATAGTCGGTGACTGCGATTTGCCGACCTTTAAAACTTAGACAATGAAGAATGGTTACAAGTGGAACATGAAGGGAAATTGTTTAGTAACGAACAAAGGGACTTAATAAAATATTATTAAGTCATAATTAAAACTCAAGTATGATTACTTAGGGTTAAAGAAAGTCAATTGAAGATGAACGTGAACGATATGCAATAAGTATACTTAACCAATGACGATCGAGTTTCGGATGATAACGTAAGGACGTTAGTAAGCCGTGAGGAAGGATAATTAACTTGAACCGAGTTGTACTAATGAAATAACTTCACTTAAGTTATGGAAGAGACAGAAGTCGGTAAGAATGATGTAAAGAATGACGGAAAGCGGAACCAATAATAACAAATCTAATACGGGATTAGATTGAAAAGTAGGGTAAGATTCTTTAGGAACTATGTATGTTCATTCATGACCTAATATGGTATGTTATGTGATTATGTATTTTAGAGATTGTAAAGACTCAAAGGAAACGTAATTGTACTGTAGCAGACGCTGAAGGCAAGTTTTTCTTAAACGCTTGTCTAACCTTCGTGTTAGCCAGGTTTTCAAATGATTCAAATTATGAGATGCATGTATGGTTTCAAAGAAAGAGTCGATGCAAGTTTTAGCTCAGCTATACTAATCATGATAGATTGATTGAACTGTTTACAAGTCTTTCAATATAAAATTGCTAACGCTATCCTACGCCAACTATTTGGTACGGATTCAATGTAAGCCTGAATATGAATAAACAAATGTATTTTCATCGAGTATTCGATGGGCACGTGAGGTTTCCACAACTTAAACGTACACACGTTTAATGGATGTAGTGTGGATCAACATAGGGTACTATAGGCTGATCACCTAGATGTACTCGTAAGCTATGTCGGACAAACGGACTTAGTGTCGGGTTGTCCTTTTCAAAGAAACTATAAGACGTTCACGTCCTGAACCATAATTGATGAATTGAGGAATATTATTATTGTAAAATATTTTGAAGGAAAAAGGAAAGCTATTTTGAAGTATTGATAGTACTCGTAATTATCATCCGATTATTGAAGATATCGATTCCTATATTTCAAGCATGCTTTTAAAAATGAAATTGTTGTACTTGTTTGAGTGTGTTATGCTCACACTTGCTTGAACCATATGATTGCGACTTAGGCGATATGACCAAAGGATTCGACAAGGATAAAGTGAAGGCTAAAGCGAACTTGTAGCGTACCAATGTAATAGTATAGGTTTGTAATGATAATATTTGATATTATGACAAGAATAAATGTAACGGTTATAAAGAACCTAGGGAATGGTAGTATTGTTTTGGAATATATATAAGACAGATTCGTTCCTTTGAGGCTTTTTCAATTGAATATTTGTGTGAACTGTAGCACCGTGGAGCACCATCTGTCGGGTTGAAAGAGACCCGAATTTGGGGACGTCACAATCACAATTGTGGAAAACTACGATCAATAATACCTCACAAAGGTCCGATGCCGTCAATACGGGGTCGTAACTCCAAAGCTTTGCTCCCCAGCGGGAATTTCATACAACTTCAGCCATTGCCAATTGTGACACCCCCGAATCTAGGTCTTCTTACCCCGATTCGGTCATCACGATAAAATACAAACATCCACCTCTAAAAAACATATGATAACTAAAATGCAGAATATAATAAACGTACGTCGTTCATTCAAAAGGTGTTACTAGTCCCATGATTTGATAACCTTAATACAATCTTACAAACATACCCTAAAATATTCATTAGGGTTCATATTACATAATAGTAATTTAAACTAGGCATAAGGTAAAGTTTTCTCCTTGCCACTATCCTACATCTTTCCTTTACCATTGTCCTTCCCTGAGGTCTCAGGCTTAGCTGCAATATAATTCATGATATAGCAAGGATGAACAACAAGTTTGCTCAACAAGTTTAAATACAACAATAAGAATATATCATGGTGAATGGAAAATATCTAATAATGAATTCAACAATATGAATATTTGAAGGATTCAACAATATGAATATTAGAAGCAAGGTTAATGATTGCTTTTAGAATAACTGCTAGTCAAGTAGACTTTGAACTATAACACTCCAATGGAATCAATTGCTAATTGACCCTTTGGTTACTGGCTACAGAATAAGTAATTGAGGGGATCAGCCTTGCGTACACCATGTAAATGTATAACATTTAAATCTTCTCTTTGTATCTTATATTATATACCTGGGGTACTCCCCTATCATAAAAGGGGTGTTCTTTCAATCTAAGAATCCTTACCATCAATTGGTTTGGATAGCTTTTAAAAAATTTCATACACTTATCGTAATCAACAAAGGTTAAGACTCTATCTAACACAGCTTCAAGAATTATAGAACTTTAAACGATGTACAAGTCCAAGACCGTACGAACTCAAGTGCACTAAGTGCGAATATCAATAATATTGATGTGGAATAATTATGATTTAATTAAACCACTTAATAGCATTCTTGGAAATAAAGTACAAGCTTAAATGAATAAATTTTTTACTCATGACCATTTTCATAAAGTAAATGCAAAGGTTAGGATACTTTGCACAATAAAAGTATGGTTCAAGGAACTTGCACAACCAAAGAGTGAAGTTCAAGGAAACTTGCTCAATATAAATTTGAGTAAGGTTAGGGAACTTGCATGTTTCCTCAGCTACAATTAATTCTAGCTTTAATTAACTTGCGTTGAAATGACCTAATGTTAACAAGTTTGTCTTTCCAATTAGTATGTGTAAACTAATACGAGTCTACACTTACAAGAATCAAGTCATCACATAGCATGCTTCTTACCACATTATATGGCATATTGGTCACATATTACAAGGTAAAGATATCATATAAGCATGCCTTAAATTTCAGATCAGAAACAAAATCTTGACAAGACGGCAAGACGGTAGCAATTGCTACCTGGTCTAAAGCTTAGGGATGGCGCAGCATTCATACGTCCCCTGCCATACCAGGTTTGAGCTTTCCTCTCCTGACTTCAGTCCAACTCTAACACACTAATTACACATATATTTTAACATACATACATGCTAGAGTTTCACACATAACACATAAACATACTTGAATTTACCTTTGTAAGTTTTTAGCTTATAATTTACCTGGTGCTTAGGAATAGACAAGTCACGTGGTTATCATGCTTCGTAACTTGGTTATACAATACTCAGTAGTCATGCTTGTATATAGACAACATAACACATGTATACTTTACTCACATAGTTCATATTTTAGAAAATTCCTTTTTATGACTATGTGTGAATAAGTGAAAACCATACATTAACTAAAGGATGCTCATGTCAATATATCTATAGGCATAATGAGTCCTAATATAAATGCTTGCATGGTCATAACGTACTTTACTCATTACTTATTGACATTAGCTTTCTCATTCTAACTTTCTTTGAATTTTTACACTAAGCCAACTTAGTATATACAAGGCATCTTGACATATAACTCTTATGCATTTACAACATATATTAAAGTCATATATACATGATCAAATGGTCAAAACTTACTAGATAAAAGTCTTGGTCAAGTTCACTTTGAAAAGTCTTAAGTTTCTTATCTTTGAAATGGTCTTAACTTTCAATCATGTATGCTAGTGTGTTTAATCACTTTAGTATTGTATTTCGTGTCAATATAAACCATATTATCATGTTCATAAAGTTAGAATGCTCACATGATGTGTTCGTGAAAAAGTTCACTTTTGAAACTATAATTTCATTTCAAGACCTTAAGTGTTATGTCAATCATATGTACTAACATTGTTATACTTGTTCATACCACTCAAGAAACTCTATATCTCATGATATACAACTTTTTAAGTATGTATCTAAGTCATGACATAAAGTTAGTAACATATATCACAAACAGAAATCATAAACTGATTCTAGGTACAAGCAGCAATTTAACAAGACCCTAGTACAAATAAGTAGCGCATTTATGCCCGCACTGCGCACCATAAAAGAATTTGCTATGTTCTCTGCGAACATCAAACAACTTTGATTTTACTTGATTCAAACATGTTTTAATCCATCACTTAAGAGTTCAAATATGTTAACATACTTCATAAACATATCATTGCATGTTAATTCATGTTGATTAACAAAGAATTCAAGTACTTCCTAAGAATTTGACAAAACCCAACTAAGAACACAAGTTAGGATTTTCATACCTCTTGACGTAATTGAGTTTGAATACACTCACTCTTTATAAGTTCCTTAGCAATTAATTCTCAGCAATTGTAATGAGGAAGATGAGGGTATCATTTATAGAAGAATGGCTACATAGATAATTTAATTACCTCCCACATCAAACCAAAGGATTTCAAGAATATATAATGGTTAAGAGAGAGTAGGTTATTTCACTCATGAATCCCACTCCCCATCCACTTATTGATCTAGGTTGGTTGAATTTGAGATGAATATAGAGTAGGATAACTAGCTTTTAGGAAAATACGTATGTAATAATCCAATATTTTCAATATAATTAAATATAAAATTTTGCGTATAAAAGTTTTTTAAATGAAAGGTGGGAATACGTGTAAGGTAAAGTGTATGTATATATGTGATAAATAAAATTTATTTATTACATGAATAATTATAAATAAATTTTTTAGAATTATTGATCATTATAAATTATATTCTTATAATAAATTAATTTTATAGTAGAAATGATTTTATTATTTATTTTCCATGAAAATATGATTATAATATTATTTAAATAATATATGAAATGATTATTAGAATTATTTATAATAAATATTTTATTTTATGAATTTATTTTAAATTAATTAAGTTAAATATTTGAACTTAATGAATAATGGTATATATAAAAGTTATGCCGGTTATGGATTCAAAACCCTAATTCTGGATTTTGAATGAGGAACGAGAATATTAATATAATATTAATTATATTGCAATGCTATAAATATGTACTTGTATGTGTGTAGAATCGATAATGGTTGGTCAATTATGGTATATTATGTTAAAACCCTAATATTAATTTGTTATACCTAAATTTGAAACTCAAATAGAGTTTAAAAACTATAAATAATTGGGTTGATGTGATTAATAAAAAAGTATTATAGAATTTATTGTTAATTAGAGAAACCCTAATTAGTGATTAGAAACCCTAATTTTTAAATTAGGAACCTTATTTGCCAAGTTATTATTCCTAATTGTTAATTTAACAAGTTTAATTATAATTAGTAAATTATAAAACCTAATTTGTAAGTCTATGTAATTAGGAAACCTAAACTAATTTAGAAACCCTAATTTATAATTTAGGAAACTAAAATTGTACATTTATGGCCTAATTAGAAATCTTAGAAAAAATCAAAATTTTTGAGACCTTAGGGTTAAACCCTAAGGGTTTGCTAAGTTACTAGATTGCCACTAAAATCACAAGCCTAATGACTAAAATACCCTTTTTGCATTATTTGTAGCTAACTTGTGGATCTTGCCATATATAGAGTTGTTCACGAACTCTAGATCAGTCATTTGACTGAAATTAATACATATCAGCCATTCTAGATCAACCTTATACATTACAACATTATATATATATATATATATATATATAGATCAAGAGAGAAAAAAGTCATTTAATAGGCCCATTTGTTCAACTTACTCTCAACCAAACTTCTATCTCTCCAAACCCACAAAAATCTTTAGCACTTCAGCCCCAAAACAAGTCCCCACTATCACTCATAGCAAATCAAAAGCCTAGAATCAAGAATTTGTTCATAAAGGTATAAACCCTAATCAAGAAATTTGATCTCTAAAGCTATGTTAGATCTTGTGTTTTTATGTTTAATCATGTTGTATAAGGTGTAAATAAGTGATATGGGTTGCTTTATAGTAGATCCATAACATTTATATGCACAAATTTGATGTTTTTCAAAGTCTAGAAAAAACTGGAAAATATGGTCTGACAACCAAATGTCAGCCCACATAGATATTTGTCTGTGTATAGTTTTTGTGTTTTGAAAGTTTGTACTTGTAGTATGTCATGTGGTCTTAGATCTGGAACTCGAATCAGGGTCAAATCTGGATTAGATTGTAAGATATTGATGGTCAAAGTTGGATGACCAACGATGACCAAGCGAATCTGGGCAACCCAGAACTTGCCCAGATCGGTCTGACAAGAAGTTTAAGAGCTTGGATCTGACAGTGGTTTGATGATTTGTTATGGTTTTTGCATCTAAGTTGTAATATGTTGTTTATACTACATTATCATGCCTTAAGATCACCTAAATGATAAATAGGTTAAACTTAGTGGCCGATCAAACTAGATAAGTCAAAAATGTTTTTTATTTTCTAGGTAACCCAGAAAACATATGAACATGTCGTCTGACATGCTAATGTTTCCAGAGCGTAGCTTTCTTTGAGCACTCTAATTTCTTCAAAGTAACAGCGCTGGAGGCACGACCCGGCCAGTTAAGGACATGAGCGTATCGTCGACAGTAGGGACTAGATGATCGGTGCACACCGAGACAGTGTGTAACAACTCACCTGCCGAATCAACTAGCCCCGAAAATGGATGGCGCTTAAGCGCGCGACCTATACCCGGCCGTCGGGGCAAGTGCTAGGCCCCAATGAGTAGCAAGGCACGACGGTCGCTGCAAAACCTTGGGCATGAGCCCGGGCAGAACGGCCGTCGGTCAATCTATTTGCATGCGAATGAGGTAAAATTATATTTTATCTTCCTTTTACCTATTGATGTGGAGCAAGGGTTCTGATGTTGATTTTCATTTGTTATGCAGGTTATCGACTTTACGCAGTCTCGAGGGAATTGGTTCAGTATACACCCTCTATATTAGACTCTTCATCCAGAGTACCGAGAGATTGTGCATGCTTGGGGTTTTGAGGCATTCTTTCCATCCTCCCTCGTCATTGACCCTGGGGTTACCTCAGTGAATTGTTTGAGTGATGGTTTCACAATACTCAGTCACTCCATTTATTGGGGTTACCTCAGGGAATTGTCTGCGAGGTGATGATGGCACCAATGGATTGGCAGTTTATCATCAGTATGGAGTTTTAAGGGGCGCTAGTGCCTTGTGTGGCTGACATTTCCCCTACTGCCGTTTGATCCTTGCTAGGAGTTCAGGCTGAGGCGCTCAAAGGCAGAACATTCTGTATTGGTCTTTTGAGTATAGACGCCACAAGTGGGGCGTTGAGTGAGTCATTGCCCAATGATATGAGAGTCAGGGATCGCATTCTTCGGCGATTGTTCCTAGTCATCATCCGGGGTTGTTTCATAGCGGATAACTCTTCCATGGTGTCGATCTTTTAGTTAGCACCACACGTGAGGTGGACCGTATTGTAGAGTTTGATTGGGGCTCCTATACCTTTGCATATTTCCTAATGGGAATGCGCATGGGCTCGCAGGGCTTGACAGAGGCTTGGCTAGGATTTTACCCATTCCTGTTGGTGAGTATTTCTCTTTTGATTTCCCTTGTACGGGTTAAGAGTGTTGACTAACCGCAGATGTTTGATCATGTATTGGTAGTTTTGGGCCTGTAAGAGGCTTCTATGCTTGTGTCCCATTAGTTTGTTAGGTTTAGACACCTATCCACGAAGACGGCAATGGCATTATTCCACGCTGGTGGAGGTTCCTCTAGCTGAGGGTTTCACCCATTCTCGCCTACAATTAGAGTTGTTGACAACTGATGTCATTACATGGGTTCCCTATCTTGAGGATAATTTGACAGTTGCTTTGATGGTGGTTTCTCAACTGGTGTCGAGCATGTGATATCCACCCGTCGGATTCCTCTCTTCACAGATGGAGGATAAGAACTCTATTTAGGAGAGTGTGATATCAGGAGCACCACAGGAGAGATCTGTATACCGATCTGTCCTCCTGCCAGACGTTATTGGCTTGTTTCGCAGTCACCGATCAGAGATATCCCGTTAGTAAGAGTTGATGGCTTTAACTTTTCAGAGGGACCATTCACTTAGAAGGCATTCTACCGTTGATGGTCTCCTCGTACCAACAGAGCTCAGACCTGCGTTACTCATTTCATGGGGGATATGGTTCTTGGCTCCGTTATGATGGAGGATATTATTGCCTGCATTTGAGAGCCTACTCATTTAATGCATATTGATAGCTTGACCCAGCAGTTGGACAGGACGCATTTTTTCATCCGGCATTTGGGCAGAGATCCTTTCGAGGCGGATACTTTTGATCCTTCCAACTCAAGGGTTGTCCCTTCAGGTGGCCCATATTCAGATGGTTTTGCCGGTGCAGATCCTCCGTTGTATCGGCCTGATATCCCTCTTGACGGAGATACCATAACTCAGAAGGAGTTACATCAGATGGATAGGTTGGATGACGTAAACCTCAACACTATTGACTTCTTATGATGTATTTCTCATTATATCTTTTGATAGGCCTCAGTTAGATACTGGGTGGATGTGCCCCATTCTCATTATATCTTTTATTAGGCCTCTGTTAGTTATTGGGCGACTGTGCCCCATTTCAAATTATTTTCCAGCTGTATATAGAGATGATGTATTAGATGATGATGTACTTAGGAATGTATATATACTATTTTCCATTCCCTACATCATATTGACATCTATTGTTTATCATGCATGTATTATGTTATGCATATGAATGTCCAGAGATGTTCAGCATTGACCCCTGGATGGTCTTATCACACGACCCATATAGCTGTCTTCATCGACAGTTAGCCGCATTAATCATACCCCACCAGTATTGGTGGCCGCCTATTTGAGATCGTGGTATGATAGTTTGTCACCCCCAGATCAGGTGATATATGAGAGCGATCATGCTAGGGCCTTGATGTTGACTGCTCTTTCTGGGAAAGATACCACTCAAGTTGAGAGATATGATGCTTTAGCTCAGAGAGATACCACTGTTGCTGAGCGGGACAAGGCTAAATCATCTAGAGATGCAGTTGTTATTGAGCGAGATGGTGCTATATTTGCCCGAGATGCTGCAATTATATATAGTACTACATTGAGGTCCCATACTGCTAATATCATTGCAGAGATGAGCGTGTTCATTGATGATCATAGTGTCACCTTGCAGATGACTATGGATCTCTTAGCTCGCGTTGATACCATTGGGCAGGAGCTCACAGAGTTACCCCCTTCTTCTAAGAGGGATGTTATGTTAGATTTGATAATGCGCATATACACTGATTTATAGATTGGCTTGGATTTTCCTACACAGACTAGCTTAGCCATTTTTCCCATGTACATGACACATTGTATATATCAAACAGTATTATATATGGCAGGGAAATATATTTTGATTTACTTCCCTTTTAGTTATGTCTTGTTACTTGCTTGATATTTGCATGTTTCTCCAGGTCTTGTGATCTTGATGTATTCTCAACTCCCCCTTGATGGATGGACATTGAGATGTCTCAGGATCTTTCAGAATGGATCGCTGATCTGTGTATTCCCTACCGTTTGGTGTCTTGGGAGTGGTTTCTGTATGTAGTTATGGAGAAGAGTGTTTCTTTCCTCTCTGAGGTTGACCGACCCACAGATGGTCGCCGGTAATCCTTTGTATTGGGAAGTCCAGGTAGTTCCATCTCTTATGGTTTGGTGTTTCTTTTTAAGGACTCAACCGCAACTTACATGGTTGTCAGTTCTCCCATTGGCATGGGGAGATCAGGTAGTTCCATCCCTTTGGTCTAAAGTCGATGATGTGTGGTTTGAAGGATAATCCCAATACCATTGACAGGTTTTTGTGTTTTGGTAGGGGTGAGATCAAACCATGAATGGCTGCCTACGTACTCCCATTGAGAAGGGGAGATCAGGTCTTCGTAGTTCGAACCTAGCATGAAAAGGTTCAAAGTTGTAGGTGGTGAAAAGGATGTAAAATTTTTTTTGTTTTTTCTGTAGTTAGACTAGACCATAAAAATGGTTGCATACGTACTCCCATGTATTGGGGAGATCAGGTCTACGTAGTATGCCCTGGTGGGACAGACTGTAGATGTGAAAAGTTTTATCCTTAGTAGGACAAACTGAAGGTGTGAAATGTTTGATCCCTGGTGGGACAAACTGAAAGTGTGAAAAGGTTTTGAAAACCTGAGTTGAGTGATGAATCTAATGATCCGGAACCAGGCTGCTGGTTGGAAGGCATGTTTGTCCCTGATGGGGTAAACTGATGTGAAGAAAGGTTATATGTGCTGAAAGGTTTTGAAAACCTGAACTGACTGGGGATTTGGTGATCCAAAACCAGGATGTTGGTTTGTAGGTAACTTCAGACATAGTACCGTTTCACGGTGTCCGAATTAATGAGCTGGAGAAATTAATCATCATCCATCTTTGTAATTTGAGGGCTCCTCTTGTCACTACCTCCTTGACAACAAATAGGTCTTCCCAGTTTGGGGATAATTTTCCTTTGGATTGATATTGGTTGTCAAGAACCTTCTTCAAGACCAAGTCATGTTCCTTGAATTGACATAGCTGGACTTTTCTGTTGTAAGATCGAGCGATCCTCTGTTGATATAATTGACCATTGAAGATGGCTGCGACCCACCTTTCATCTATTAAAGATAATTGGTGGTACCGATCTTGTAACCATTGGTCTTCATCCATCGGAACGTCTATCAACACCCTGAGGGATTCCATTTCCACCTCTATGGGGAGCACTGCTTCCATCCCGTAGGTTAATGAGTAAGGGGTTGCCCCAGTAGAAGTGCGCATTGATGTTTTGTAGGCTAATATAGTCAGAGACAACAAGTCAGGCCATCTTTTGTGATTGGTGGACATCTTTTGCATGATCTTTTTGATATTCTTATTAGCCACTTCAACAACGCCATTCAATTTTGGATGATAGATGACGGAGTTGAGATGTTTGATGTGGAATTTACTGCATAACTCCTCCATCATTTGGTTGTTGAGGTTTTTAGCATTGTCTGACACAATCACCTCTGGTTGTCCATATCGACAAATGACATTGTTTCCGATGAAACCAATGATAACTTCTTTAGTAACCGTGGGGGAAGAGGCTACTTCTACCCACTTGGTGAAATAGTCAATTATGGTGAAGATAAATCGATGACCATTGCTGGCTTTGGGCTCAATGGGCACAATCACGTCCATTCCTCACATGGAGAAGGGCCGGGGCGAACTCATATTGTGGAGCTCCCTTGGAGGGGCGTGGATAACATTCCCATGAATTTGGCATTGGTAAAATCTCTTGACGTGATCATCACAGTCAGCCTTGAGAGAGAGCCAGTAATGCCCTGTTCTTAGGATCTTCTTGACAAGTAAAGGGCCGCATACTCCACCATGGATTTCATCCATGAGCCTCTGAGCTTGATCTTTGTCTAGACATCTAAGAAGACCTAGTCCTGCATCTCTTTTGTAGAGTGCGTCTTCGCTCAGGTAGAATTTCATAGCCATTCGATGAATCCACTTTCTTTTAGCCTGACTCGCCTAAGCGGGTGCAGATCCATCTCGCAAATACTCGTTGATATGTTGATACCAAGGGTGTTGGATGGGAGGCAGTTCATCTTATACTTTTCCAATGTAGTTCCCATAAGCTGAAGCCATTTGCAAGGAAAATGTGATATTTGGCATGTCTACCTTATCAAGTATGTTGATTAAGGAGGCCAAAGTTGCTAGTGCATCCGCAAAGTCATTCCTATTCTGAGGAATGTGGAGGAAGGATATTTCTTCAAACTCCAAAGCCATCTTGATAACCTGCCGATGGTAAGGCAACAAATGTAGTTCTTTAGTGTGATAGATCCCAATGGTTTGTCTGATTACCAATTCTGAATCTCTAAAGACATTTAAATGTCTGATGCCAATGAATTGAGCTAGTTTCAACCCCATGATACATCCTTCATACTTAGATGTATTGTTGGTACTGGCAAACTACAATTTGACGGCAACGGGATACTGCTTCCCCGAAATGGATACTAGTACTTCTTCAGCTCCAAGGCCTTCCATGTTTACAGCTACATCAAAATACATCTTCCATGGTTGGTGTGTATCGTCCTGATGGTGTTGCTGAACTGTCATTACCCCTTCATCGGGGAAGTATGTTTCCAAAGGTTTGAAATCCCCTGAAGGTGCGGTGACATGTTGATCCATAATTCCTTGACATTTGATAGACTTTTGAGTCACGTAGATGATGTCAAATTGATGTAGGATCAACTTCCATTTGGACAGTCGAAAATTCAACATGGGTTTGCTGAACACATACTTGAGAGGATCCACGCAGGATATGAGATGGGTTGTGTGACCATGGAGATAATGTTGTAATCTAATAGAATCCCATGCTAAAGCACGACAAGTTTTATCAATCAGAGTGTACTTGTGCTCAGTGATGCTGAATCTTTTGCTGAGGTAATAGATATCTCTTTCTTAACCTATATCATCTTTCCGTCCCAGCATGCAGCCCATGACATTATCATTGATTGACAGGTACATAAATAGGGGAACACCATCCCTGGGAGGTACCAAAATAGGAGCTTTGATTAGCTTCTCTTTTATGAGAGGGAAGGCTTTCTGACACTCATCATTCCATTTCATGGAGGAGTTCTTCCTTAGCAATTTGAAGATAGGCTCACAGGTTGCTGTGAGTTGGGAGATAAATTGGCTGATGAAGTTGATTCTTCCAAAAAAATCCCCGTATTTCCTTCTCTGTTTGAGGTATGGGCATTTCTGTGATTGCCCGAATTTTTGTTGGATCCAGCTCAATGCCTTTGTGGTTTACTAGGAATCCTAGCAATTTGATTGATTTAACACCAAAGGCGAATTTGGTCGGGTTCAGCTTCATGTTGTACTTACACAACCCGTTGAAGAGCTTTTTGAGATGATCTAGGTGGTCTTCCTCCCTTCGGGATTTGACAATGATGTCATCCATGTAGATTTCTATCTCTTTGTGCATTAGATCATGGAAAAGAGCCATCATAGCTCGTTGATAGGTAGCTCCACCATTAATGGGACCGAATGATAACTGTCTGTAGCAAAAGGTTCCCCAAGGCGTGATGAATGCAGTTTTCTCACGATCCTCTTCAACAATCATGATTTATTGGTACCCCACAAAATAATCAGCAAAGGACTACATGTCATATTGAGTTGTATTGTCAATGAGTATGTGGATGAATGGCACATGAAAGCTATTTTGAGACAAGCTTTATTCAGATCCCTTTAGTCCATGCAAACTCGAACCTTTCTTCTCGGCTTAGGCATAGAGACGATGTTGGATAGCCACTCAGGGTATGTTGATACCGTGGTGATGCCGGCTTGAAATTGTTTCACAATTTCTTCTTTAACTTTTAAACTCCACTCAGGTTTTAATTGCCTGAGTTTCTGCCTGACTGGCTTGAATCCCTCTTTGATGGGAAGGAGATGAATGACGATGTCAGTGGACAACCCGACCATATCTTCATGAGACCATGCAAACACATCCTATAATTTGGTCAATAGAGTAACCATGTCATTCCTTCGTACCAATCTAAATTTGTTAGGGATTTTTTGAGGTTCCAAGGTTAAAAGAGGTGGTTTGATCAAGATTTGTCTTGGGTTTGTCTTCGACCATTCTTTGATCTCCTGAGCTATCTCATAGTTCTCTAGTTTAATCTCCATCAAGTCTGAGTCCAACTTTACATCAAAGTTATAGGCACCTCATCCACTACAAAAAAAATGGTCATTGCTGACGGGCACTGTCGTCGCCTATGACTATAATGTCGTCGGCATTGATGTCATTCACGACGGCGATGGTTGTCGGTGTTCCAGTTGCCTCACAGGTCGTCGCCCCTGGTCCCCGTCGGCCGCCATCGACATCATTGTCATTGGCGACGGGCCTTATTGGCGACGGCACATAGTCACTCCCGACGGCTTGAGCGACGGAAAGACCGTTGGTAAAGTCTTACTAAATCTTATTTGGAATTACTCATTAATGACGGCGGGCCCATTGGCCATTACTGTGTAGCCGTCGACAATGACATTTTAAAATTAAATTAAAAGCATCAAATGTCTGTCGCCATGTCTGTCGCTATAGGTCATTGGCAACGGGTACAGCCGTCGCCCTTACCCCCGACCGCAATGACTATATATATTTTGAATATATTTTAAAATTTCAAAATTTCCCTGTTCATTTACAAATATAAACATATACATGTTATAAACTAATAAAAACCATCAAATAACATTTAAATATCATACAATTCACCATTGAAATAGTAATCCAAATAAAATATATAGATCAAAAATGGACGTCTGTACAACTCAAAGATTGTACAAGTACATAAATGAAACTCAAAATATAACATAAACTAACTACAACCCGTCGCCTGTCTCATCGTCATCGACTCTACGGTCATCACCATGTACTGGAGGAGGCTGTTCGTCATCAACTTGACGATCATCACCCTGTATTGAAGGTGGTTGCTCATCATCAGCTCGGCGGTCATCACCAGTGCCTCCACCTCCTCCTCCACGAGTCTAGTCAACAAGACCCTACAAAATTAAAATATTAATAACAAAGTCGAAATTAAAACATATTTACATTTTAAGTTTGTGTTCTTCAAGTTAGGTAGACGGGACTCGAACTCGGGCTCCGTATTTCATAATTGAGTCCCGTCAATTGTAAAGCGTGTCTATTGCCTATGCGGTGCTATGTTTGTGTTTGCATGTCGTTTGGACGACAGAGGCGGGTTTTGGTATCTTTTTTGACTATTTTTTTAAGTTTTCGTAAGTTAGGTGGACGGGACTCGAACTCATGCTTTATAAATCAGAATCGAGTCCCGTCAGTTGTAACGCATGTCTATTGCCTATGTGGTTCTATTATCTGCGTTTGCATGTCGTTTGGACGACCGAGGAAGGTTTTGGTCTCTTTTTCGAATATTTTTCTAAGTTTTCGTAAGTTTGACGGACGAGACTCGAACTCGAGATCCATATATCAGAATCGAGTCCCGTTAATTATAACGCGTGTCTATTGCCTATGCGGTGCTATTGTCTATGTTTGCGTGTCGTTTGGACGATCGAGGCAGGTTTTGGTCTCTTTTTTGACTATTTTTCTATGTTTTCGTAAGTTAGGCGGACGGGACTCAAACTCGAGCTCCATATATCAAAATTGAGTCCCGTCAGTTGTAACGCGTGTCTATTGCCTATGTGGTGCTATTGTGTGTGTTTGCGTGTCATTTGGATGACTGAGGTGGGTTTTGGTCTCTTTTTCGATTATTTTTCTATGTTTTCGTAAGTTAGGCGGACGTGACTCGAACTCAGGCTCCATATATAATAATCGAGTCCCGTCAGTTATAACGCGTGTTTATTGCCTATGCGGTGCTATTGTCTATGTTTGCGTCTCGTTTGGACGACCGAGGCGGGTTTTGGTCTCTTTTTCGACTATTTTCTAAGTTTTCATAAATTAGTCGGACATGACTCGAACTCAAGCTCCGTATATCAGAATCGAGTCCCGTCAGTTGTAACACGTGTCTAATGCCTATGTGGTGTTATTGTCTGTGTTTGCGTGTCTTTTAGACGACCGAGGCTGGTTTTGGTCTCTTTTTTGACTATTTTTCTAAGTTATCGTAAGTTAGGCTGACGGGACTTTAACTCGGGCTCCGTATATTGGAATCGAGTCCCGTCAGTTGTAACGCGTGTCTATTGCCTATGCGGTGCTTTTTTCCTGTGTTTGCATGTCATTTGGACGACCGAGGCTGGTTTTGGTCTCTTTTTTGACTATTTTTCTAAGATTTTGTAAGTTAGGCTGACGGGACTCGAACTCGAGCTTCGTATATCGAAATCGAGTCCCATCAGTTATAACGCGTGTCTATTTCCTATGCGGTGCTATTGTCTATGTTTGCGTGTCGTTTGGACGACTGAGGTGGGTTTTGGTCTCTTTTTCGATTATTTTTCTATGTTTTCATAAGTTAGGCGGACGTGACTCGAACTCAGGCTCTGTATATCATAATCGAGTCTCGTCAGTTGTAACGCATGTTTATTGCCTATGCGGTGCTATTGTCTATGTTTACGTCTCGTTTGGACGACCAAGGCGAGTTTTGGTCTCTTGTTCAACTCCCGATAGTCGATACAAAGCCTTAACGATCCGTCTTTCTTCTTGACAAACAACACCGGTGCTCCCCACGATGAAACACTTGGTTGAATGTACTTCTTGTCCAATAGTTCTTGTAGCTGAACCATTAGTTCTTTTATTTCCACCAGCGCCATACGGTACGGTTCCCTTGAAACCGGTGTTGTTTCTGGCACAGTGTCTATCACAAATTCGATCTCCCTATCCGGCGGTAAACCCAGTAACTCACTTGGAAATACATCCATGAATTCGTTTACTATAGGTATTTGTTCTATGGTTGCTCCCACTCTCTGAGTATCAACAACATGGCATAGGTAACCTACACAACCCTTTCTTAAAAGATTTCTAGTTTGTGTCATCGTAAGGCAACACGAACGTCCCGATAATTTACTACCGTAAAATACCACAGGAGCTTGCTTCAACGTCCTGATGCTCACACATTTCTTTTGGCAATCTATAATTGCTCCATGGTTAATCAACCAATCCATCCCGAGAATTACGTCGAATTCTCCTAACTTTATCGATATTAAATCTACCGATAACTTACAACCACATACTTCTACGCAACAACTCCTATGAATATCTTCAATAGGAATTATCTCTTCGTTTGCTACCTTAATGTTCAAAGGTATAGGCAATTTTTCGAGAAATAATTCTAGTCGTCTAGCAAAATCATATGCTATAAATGAACAAGTAGCACCCGAATCAAATAGCACGTGTGCATTTATATTGTTGAGCGGAATAATACCTGCAACTACATCCCCTGATGCCACCGCATCTTGGACCGTCATATTAAAAGTGCGGGCCATTGATTTCCCCGGCTGAGCTGGACTACTAATAGCTATCTTCCCATTATTAGGTCCCTTATTTCCTTCTATCCCCTTCTTCGGGCAGTTCTTTGCTATGTGGTCAGTTGATCCATATACAAAGCATTCGTGATTCTTCTTTGGATTGGGACAGTTAGGCAAAATATGCCCTTCCTATCCACAATTATAACATACCGCCATACCTTTGAGATAGACTCCTAAGTGAGTCTTCCCATAGGTTTTACAGGCCTCCATCCTCCTCTTGGAGTCCCCTTATTTCGCTCCGGTATTCCCAGAGTTAAAGCCCTTCCTCTTCTGACCGTTGCCACTTCCACTGGCTCCCTCGGTCTTGGTTCCTCCATCAACATGCCTTTGGTCTTCTTATCTTTGTGGTACTGGCTAAGAGCCTCATTCCCACCTTCGATAATTATTGTTTTTTCTAGTATGGTTCCAAAGGAAGTACTTTGGAACACAGAGATTCGGCTATAGAGCCAGGGTTTCAAGCCCTGCTCGAACCTTCTAGCCTTTCTCACTTCAGTGTCCACTTGATGTGGAGCGAATTGTGCCGCTTCATTAAACTTGGCGAAGACTTTGGGAACTGTCTATATCCCCTTGTCTCAATTCTAGAAACCTCATCTCCATCCTCCTCAGATACTGTGGGAAAATAGTTCTCGAAGAAAATCTCCTTGAACCTCTCCCACGTTAGGTTCCCTATATCGGCCCTAGCCTGGTTTGCCTCCCACCAGAAGTTGGCCTCTCCCTTCATCAAATAGGTTGCAAAGGCAACCTTTTGACCCTCCTCAATATTTGCTATTACAAATGCTTTCTCGATTTCTTTTACCCATGTCTGGGCTTCTATAGGGTCCGTAGTTCCCTTGAACTCCGGTGGACCTACACTTTTGAAATCCTTAAAAGTAGTAGCTCGTACTACTCCAAGAATTACGGGTACATTAGCCCATGTTCTATTAAATGCAGTCGTTAAAAGATTAACAAACTCCTGCATTGGATTAACCGGACCACCCTCCGGTTGGTTAACATTAGCGCCCTGATTTCGTTGTCTCCTTCTTGGCGGCATTTTGCTGTTAAGAAAATAACACATCATTATTACTTTATTCTTGTCGGTTTGTTATTGTTTGTAATAAAACAACAACTCATACTCATTACTCAACATATTCCATAAAAAGATTTATATTGATTCATTACTTATAGTATAATACTACATTGTTTACATTACTCAGCCTTAGCTGATTACATTTCCATCCCGCAATTACTTTCCAAAAATTGGAATTTACAAAAGACTACCCTTTGTTATACAAAAGAGGGTTTTACGTCACTTACTAGATACATAATATTTACATATCTATTCTACTCTAGCTATTGCTAGATTACATCTGCCGTAAGGCATTCTCGAAATCCTTGTTGGCCAGACCGGCAATAACATCTCTACTGATGGTATGACGGGTCTGTCTTGCTTCTACCTGATATCCAGCTACCTGCTGCTGGAAATCTACATGAGAACTCTTATGAATATAAGACATCCTCTCCAACTTCCGCTTCTTAGTCTTTAGCTCCTTCTTGAGCTCAAAGGCTTATCCTCTCAAATCTCGAACTTTGTCTATAGCTAGGACTTTGTCATCGTGCTCCTCTTCCCACATTCCTACCATACTAGTCTTGTCCTCACGGACAGCTCGGAGTTCCTCTTTCAACTCCTTAACCTCTTGGAAGTAATGGACATTCCTAAACAATACCGACATAAACAGTGCCTTCATTGATTCCCCCGTAGACATTTCCTCTATAGGTTGAACCTGAGTCTCTGTAGGTGGAACCTGGTCAAAGGACATCACGTCCACCTCCTCCTCTAACATGCCATCAAATATGGATATGTAGTATAAGTCGTCTGAGTCTCCCGACCCGATGGTCACCAACTCGGGTTCTACGGCTACGGGATTTGGTAGTATCTCTACCCGATTAACTGAATCCTCGCTTACTACATGTATATTTCTATACATATCATTTTCTCCTGACATCTACAATAAAAGAATATAGTTTGATTAGTACACGTCAGTAAAATAATAAAAAATACATAACATAATATAATTCATTTTTATAAGGTTACTTTCCATCTTTTACTTCTTTATTCTTTCATAAGGTTATGACTTAAGGTTCTACTTTCCCCCTTTAGTTTTATAACCTAGGCTTTGATACCAACTTGTAGCGCCCCCAAATCCTGGTATCTTCCAACCCGACAGATGGTGTTATACTGTACAACATTCATACATTCATTCAATTGAAAAGTCTCAAAGAACGAATATAACCTCTATATATTTAAAGTAATATTTATATTTCCCAAGTTCTAAACCCGTTACAAAAGGTTCTTTGTCATAATATCAGTTAAATTACAACAATAGACCTATACTATTACAAGACAGCTTAGTAATCTGCCTTAGCTTTTCCCTTTTCCTTTTTCGATCCTTCGGGACGTTCAGTCTTAGCTGCATTCATATGGTTCAAGCAAGAATGAGCATAACTAGCTCAGCAAGTATAACAATTTAATAACAACATGCTTGACACATACAAATCATATATCCTCGATAACTGAACAATAGTTATAAAGTACTATTGATAATTCAAAATAGCACTTCATCCTTTCTTTCAAAATGTTTTATAATAACAATCGTATTTAGTAAAACATTCACTCTGGTCAGAGACCTTGAGTATTCATTCTTTATTGGAAAAGGAAAACCCGGAAGCAAATCCGTAAGCCCGATATCACTTACGAGCACTTCTAGGTGATCAGCCTATTGTACTCTATGTTGATCAACACTACATCCATTAAACGTATGCACGTTTAATCATTTGGCAACCTCACGTACCTGTCGTTTTACCGATAAAACATTTGTTTAACATTTCAGTCTTCTTTTGAAAACCATATCAAGTAGTTGACAAAAGATAACAACATTTGATAATACATGAATAGATTATCAATTCATCAAGTCTAGCCAAAGGAATTGGCTTCAACTTGATCATACTTTAATTCATGCGAAAGAATACATGAATCTCAAAAACTTGTTTAGATTGAACTAAGACAAGAGTTAGAATACTTGCCTTTAGCATCTGCTACAGTAAATTAACTTTATGTTCAAGTCGTTCAAATCTCTACAATACATGATCACATAATGCCTTACATTAGGTCACATATAATCAAGTATGTATATGACTATATCATACTCTTTATTTCAATCTAATTGTGTATTAGACTCATTTAATATTCGTTCCGGTTTATCATTATGCTTTCATTATAATTGACTAGGTTATCTCAACCTTTATACATCATCCTTAAGGTTTAACAATGTTTAATCAATGTTACATTACCTTCCTTAAGTTATGTTTACTTCCATTTCTTTTCTTTATACTTAGAAAGTTTCATTACTATCTTCACTCTGAGACTGGCACTGTGGCGCCAGCTTTATATTTACATCTCCCACTGCGGCGCGAGCTTAATGTATAACTGTCCCGGACTTGGCGCTGCGGCGCAAGTCCTTACTTAATGGGTCGCGCGGCGGTGCCACACTCAGCAGGATTTTGTCATCGTTTTATGGTATTTGCTATTTCACTTATCGAACTAAGGTTTGTCTTTGTGGCGAACTCTTGCAGATGCTTTCGATTCTTTCGTTCCACGCCGCGGCGTGGGTCTTTTGCCTAGGGTTGGCACCGCGTCGCCAACTCTGTGCACCAGATATCATTTTCAGTTTTGAAATTTTGTGAACTTCCCGGAAGCATAACTTCTTCGTTATAAGTCTGAATTGGCTCGTTCAAAAGCCTACGGTTCACAAATTACGTACTCTACATGACAATTCAAGAATTTTATCTAATTAACTTTGTTTGCTAAAAATTCACCTATTGGTTCATTTTTAACGTAAACGATAAATGTTCGTGAACGTTCAACGCTCGTTTCTTCGTTCTAAGTCGGAATCCGGTCATTTTCGAGTCCACAACTCTTAAATGCTGATTATGACTTGTCTCTATTGGAAAATAATGGTTTCGTGATCAAACACAAAATTTGACTTCCATTCCGAGAATTTTATGTATTCGACGTTTATCGTCCAATCGTGCAAATTCCGACAATTCTTCATTCTTATGATTTGATCAACATTACAAATGAACGTCATTCATCATGTGAACATCTCAACATACTTAATACAACAACATAGATTCATTGTTGGATTTTGACTTGTTCTTCATAAGTCTATAACTTGTCAAATTATAAACTACTTAAGATTTCATTGTTAATGACTTATGACAATTTAGGTTTCTTAATCATCATACTTTACATGCTCTTCACATATATCTTTACTTAGGTATACATGATACATATGATCATATAATTTCTTTTACATTCATATCATTTCTCTTAATAAACTTCTTATAAGTTCATATTATTTTCACATAAGTTTATAACTTATGCTAGCTTAAATGACTTATTACCAACTTAATTGGCTTAAGTTAATTACTTACTCATTCATGTTTCCTAATCCAACTTTTCTTATCATCCTATCATGGTAGAGATAGAAGATAATTGAGAAGAAGTCTTACTCTTTTGTAGTCTTGGTAAGTAGCTTGCTTCTTCTTCTTACTTATGGAATGACTTATGTGTAGCTTATTCTCTCTAACACTTAAGCACTTTAGATGTGTTGGATTAATTGATCAACCAACAAATGGCTTGTAAAGCTCTTCTATTTATAGACTTTCCAAGTTTAAGGTATTTTGGTCTTTAAAACATTCCACCTCCTTAAGCCGCCTCCTTACTATTCATTACTTGCTAGCCACTCTCTTATCTCTTACTTGGCCATTAATTCAAAGTCTTGGTCAATGCTCCTACTTGATCATCACACTTACTTGATCACCACATCACTTGGTCACCACATCACTTGGTCACCACACATTAACCATATCAATATGGTTTGCCCCATGGGTTATACAATCCATGGATTCTAGCTTGAGCTTACATTAATTAATCCTTGGGCTTTACTTTAACAAACACAAATTGGTTCATTTATTCATTAGTTGGGCTTCTCTCTCTAATTCACTTGGACTTGTATATAATTGTTTACTAATCATCCAAGTCTATTAACATTTATTAATACACATACATATAGTTCATGTATTATTTTCGTATTATAATTCATATAGAATTTATATACGATATTTCATCATTCATACAAACTCGTATAATACTTCATATTATACTCGTTTTCATTACTTCGTACAATACCAAGTATCATACAATTATTACTTGTTCTTTAACACTTCGCTTTACTTAATGTTTATTATTTAAGTCCACAAGCGAATTATTACTTTTTCCATAACTAGATTTTTATTACATAATTCATCTTACCTTGTTATTCCATCATTGCGTATTTCTTGGAATCTCAAAATTATATCCCGAGCAAATACCGATGAATAGTGTTTTTTGAAAAATTTCTCGGAAAACTTTTATTTTCGTCTTGGAAATTCAAACACTTTAATTCATCCACGTAGCCCAAATACTACGATATTCTAACATCAATAGGTTATACAATGACAACCGTCTTGATAACACATGGAATATGATTTTATTATTATTTAACTTAATAAAATCATTTTACAATAAGATCCGTATTTCTCGGTCGTTACAAATTAGCTTATTATTTTTCTATCCTTTGTCCAAACACATATACATATATTTCATCCACAAAAAGTAATTTTCTATAATTTTCCAACTTCCTTTAGCATTTTTCAAAAATTATTTTTAGTGTGTAGCTTAAGAATTTAGCCCCATCATGCTCAACTCCATGAAAATCCCATCTCTTGACACAATCTTATATGTGTTATCATGAGCCTTCAGTTTAAATTTCGTGGCCATCAAAGTTATAGAACTCCAGTTATAGCCGTTTTCGTCGAAAAATCACAAAAATTGAAATGGTCATAACTTGGTCATTTTAAGTCGGAATAAGCTCATTTTTGGACAGGAGCTAATTTATACCATATATTTTCATGTTCCAAAAGGCCGGAATTTATTCACAATTTAAGTGTCCAAAATAGCCCTTACAAAATTTGGGCAGTAGCTTTTTCTATTTTTTTCACTTTTTTGTGCTTTGTTAAAAATAGTCCATACGGTAATCTACAACTCCTTTTTTAGTGATACCACTTCGAGATGTTAGAAAACTTATCATATCATCCTCCCAAAGGTTTCCAGAATTTTTGAATGTAAGACAAATAACGAAACTACCCCTACCCTTTATTGTCCAAAACAGTCTGTTTTTCCTTAAAAGACATGAAACTGTTTTGGAGTCTTTTACAGAAACGCTTGTATTACGAGATCCACAACTCCAATTTAGGCCCAATGAGACTCGTTGGATCCATATCTTCTTGAACTACAGTTTTCAGTTATCAAACACCAAATTCCAATCTTTCTAAGTCCCAGAAATCAGGCCCAAAGTGACTGGTCAGCAAGGTTTTCGTCAACAGTTGGTTCATTTTCCAGATTTGGGGTTCTTAACGGAAACGCTTATAAAATGAAATCTACAAATCGGATTTAGGTCCAATAGGTATTGTTGGATTCGTACTTTCCCGAAATACAATTTCCATATATCAAACATTTATTTGTGTTTTTTTTGTCCCGGAAAAATTGACAGAAGTGACTAATCAGTAGCTTGTGTTCAACAGTTATGGTAGTTTGGGATTTAATACATAACTTGTTCATTTCTTAACATATTTGAGTGATTCCAAATGGGATTTTCCCTTAACTCGTGTATTTGGCGTGCTAACATGTTTTAAACCATTTACCACATGAACCCAAAGAATCTAACATAAAAATATATATAGAAAATAAAGGAAAGCATTTTCTTAAACCTTTTGGTACAAAACTTGATTTTCTCACTTTAGATCTAACTTTTGATTTCAAAAATATTTTGATACACATATAAAATAACAATACTCATCTAAAACATGAGTTTTTAAATATCCAAACCAAAAGTTGCTTGGTTCATAAAGATCTAACAAAAGAGACCACAAAAATTGAAAATTTTCAATTTCTTACATTTTTCTTCTTGCAAACCTTCTTGATCCTTCAAAGTAGTTTATGAGTTTAAGTTGTATGAAGATCCAAGACCCAAACTAGACTCTCTATGGCTGTTGATTTTGGCAGCCACCTTTCTCTCTCTATTATTTTGTTTTTCTTTTCTTAGCAACTTGGAAAGTGAAAGAGAAAATGAGAGAGAGAGAGAGAAGTGAAGAATTGGATTTTTGTTTATTGTATTAATCCAAGGAATGTATCTACCCATTAGTTTGCTTGCTAGCCTTGGATTACTTGCATATGTGAATAAAAGTGTTGGGCTAATTTACCAAGTGACACGTAGCTTGGAGTTGGTAGCTTATAACCAAAAATTGGGACAAACTACTAAAATAAAATTTCTCTCCCCATTATACCCCCTTAGGGGCTGGCTATTCCCCTTTGTAATAACACAGGATTTTGAATAATTCAAATTTTACAAATAATTATTTTTTTTATTAATAGTAATATTAATTATGTGATACGAGTCTCAAAATTAGTCAATTTGTGTATTGACAGAGAAAATAATAGTAGAGTTCTGCTTAACAAGATTAAAAACCCTAAACCTAAGTCCGGATAGGGATTCGATAGAAAATATAATTAAAATAATTATATTAATGAGTGCGTATTTATACTGTTTAAACTTTTTGATCAATAATTGATCGGATAAGGTTTAAAATTAGCAAACCCTAATAAGGGATTAAAAACCCTAATCTCAAGTTTAGAAACCCTAACGTACAATTAGTAACCCTAAACGAATGCCGGGAAACACTAATTTCATTTTTAGGAATCCTAAACCCTAATCCTAATTAGCAAACCTAAAGTGATTAGAATGTGTTACTATAATTATGAAACCCCAATTATACTTTAGAAATATTAATTTCTATTTAAAACCCTAATTACATTTTTGAAATTCTTAATTTTCTATTTTAAAACCCTAATTAGAAAACTCTAGAATTGGAGTTTGTAAAACCTAAGGGTTAGAACCTTAGGGTTAAACCCTAAGGGTTTGGACATTTGGCCATAATGCCATAAAAATTAAAATGCAAATGAAAAAATTGCCATTTTTCATTCTTTAATGAGCTAGCTTGTAAATCTTTCCAAACCTTTAGTTGGTGACCAACTATATTGACTTGGTTACTTAAAATACCAGCAATTCAGCCTCTTAATTGAGAACTATATCAAATCTTCAATGCATATAAGTATTATAAAAGATTGAGAGAGATAAATTATACTTATTTGCTCATTTTGCTCTCTAAAGCTCTTACCAACTCTCTCACCTATACCTCCAAAATTATCAAGTAGATCAGTCACATAAACAGCCCTCGATCACCTAATATCAGATTAGAGAGCTAAGATCAAGGATTGGATTTAAAAGGTATAAAACCCTAGACTCATTTTGATCTTGTATGCTAAGATAGAGTTAGTGTTTTTGTGTTTATATTTGTGTTAAAAGATGTTTTTAGATGATCTATGGTGATCCATCATGGATCCAAAGCATCAAAGTGCTTTAAATTTGTGTTTTTCAAAAAACTGTTCTTGAACTCAAAAAGTAGTCTGACAACGTAATGTCAGGGGCTGTAAATCTTTGTCTGTTAGTGTTTTATGTTGTTTTAAGTTTTGGATCGGTAATTTGTTATGTAGTATGTGATCTGGAAGTGTAAACACAGTCATCACATGTCTAGATTTCATTTTATTCTTGGTCAAAACCCGTTGAAAGGGCATGACCAGTAAAAATCTCGGCAACCCACAAATTTAAAAACTGAGTCTGACAATATTTTGTAACGACCAGATCTGTCACGTTTTATATGAGATATTGATGTTATAATATATATGTTGTAGCCTGTTATATATTATTTGATTCCATGGCTTTAGATCGTGTAGTTAAACAACAGATCAAACGTAGCAGGTGGTCAAAGTAGGCCACTCGCACTGATTTTGCATTTCTGGAAAACCTAGAAATGGTATGAACAAAGATTCTGACAAGGTTTGACTGGATTGGATCTGGCGTATATGATGGTGTTGGACTGATAAAATGGTATGTCAATGTTCATTGACATATGGACTTTAGATTGGAATCATAAGACCTACCATTTGATTACCAGAACTAGAAGCAAATCGAACCACAAAAGTAGGCAGTCGAAGATGTCTGGGTTTCTTGGTAACCCAGAAAGCCTAGAAGCTTCTGACAGCTACTTTGGGGCTTCAGATCTTGCATTTGTGATGTGATATAACCAAGTTGAAGATTGATAGTTGTAGTACTACATGTGTACTACAAAATTGAACCCTAATTTAGCCCAGAAACAATTTTGGTTGAGAATTAAAATCGGTTAAACTGGGCATGTTGGTAACCTGCCTGACAGTGTTCTTGAGGCTCAAGAACACCAACAGCGACGGTTACTGTCGCTATAGGCTATAGCGACAGTTTTGAATATTTTTAATTTCTGAATTTTTGGAAATTATTTAAAAATAGAAAATAAATTCTAAAAATTACAAAAATGGTTTTAAAAATTGTTTTAAATTCTGAAAAATAACTTTTAATTATTTGGGATATTTTTCATTAATATTTATAATTATTTGAATATTAATGCTATTTAATTTATTTAATTAGTTTATTAAATAAATTATAAAAAATGATTTTAATATTATAAAAATCATTTTAAATAAGAATAAAGTGTTTAAAAATATTTTGAATTATAAAATGTACTTTTCAATATTTTTGGAGAATTTTCATTAATAAATTAATATTAATGATCATAGATTTATTTAATTATTATATTAAATAAATGAATTAAAAATTGTTTTATTGATTTAAAATCATTTTAAAATGAGAAAAATGATTTAAAAATATTTTAAGTTATAATTAATGACTTTTAATATTTTGATAATAATTTCAATAATATTTAAATATTAATGGTGATGATTTAAAAATGATTTTAATTATTTTAAAAATCATTTAAGTAGAATATTAATGATTTAAAATATTTTAAGTTATTAATAATAACTTTAATATATTGACAAGTATTTTATTAATATTTTATATTATTAAATAATAATGATAATGGAATTTATTAGTATTTAAATCATTTAAAAATGATTTCAGTGTTTGAAAAATTATTATAAATTATAATAATTATTAGAAAATTATTACAAGCTTCCAAAAAATATTATAAGCGATATTTGACTTATCTAAAATAATATTGGAACTTTGAGACCGAGTTTAAGTGACAATAAATGTGTAAATTGTCGGAGAAGAGGACCAAGGCACCGAGATGAGACCTAAGTCTAACCAGACCGAACTAGTTAGACTTGATAAGTGTTTATATAAGTTATAAACACTAATGTGGCTATGTGGTAATGTGCCTAGGAGACAAAACTGGCTGTAAATTACAGTATTGTGTGTTGTGAATTATTATGCTAATTGTGAGACCAATATTGTGATTATAGGTCTTTCAAATGCAGATAAATATATTGTGTAGCTGTAATCCACGAAGAAGGAAAGTTTCCTAACCCTTTGTTATATTTGTTCAATTATTATGATGGATAATTATTGTTAATTATACTACACCCAATAATTTATTGTTGATTAATCGCAGTTAGTGCATATTTATTAATTCAAATTGAATTAGTGAATTCTAAGAATATAATTAGAGAATAACTATTGTTGGGTACTTACATCCGTAAAAGCTAGTCTAATATCCCGAGTGTTTATGATAACGATCCTTAGAGAAGGAAATGAATGGGTTAAAGAATATATTATACTCAATATATAATTGAGTTCAAGTTAAAGTTATGAAATAAAACATAGAATTTGTTGAGGTAATGAATGTAATAGGAAATATAAAACCTATATTAAAGTAATGTGTTGAAGATATTCAACGATAAATTTTGAAAAGAGATTTGGTGAAAACCTAGTAAGGGAGGTTTCGTTGATTCTACGAACGAAATCCTTATAAGGGGGGAAGGATGTGACAACCCAAATTTTTATAAGTTATTAAAATAGGAATTTAATAATTAAAATTCTTATTATGAGATGTTTTGAGTTTGAGTATGTATATATACATGCTATATATTTTTAAGTATGTGATATGGTGTGAAGAGAAATATATATTCATATATTGACAAAGTGAGGTTCAATAGTTAAGTTAACTATTGAAGAAATTAAATAAATTTGGTAATTAATTTTAAATATTTATTAAATTAAATAAATATTTTAAATAATGTATTTATTGAGAAAATAAATAATTTATGAAATTGTGGTATAATAATTTAGTTACATGTGTATGATAATCAATTAAAATAAAGGTAAATTTTATTCTTTGAAGATTTAATTTATTGAATTAATTAAATTAAATGAGTTGTTTAATATTAAAGAAAATAAGTAAATTAAATAAAGCATTGCTTAAATCTAATTTATTAATTAAATTAGATATATGATTATTTATTAATCATCAGAAGCATTATAATAATTATTATTATAAGTTATGTAAAATGGTTGCAGGTGTTACAAATAAAAACTATGTAATATAATCTTATCAAAATAAATTGGAATGAGGGGAATTGTGTGTAGCCAAACAAGGACTTGTGGCTTTTGGCTTATTGTAACTAACGCAGACGTAAAAGCTATATCAGTTTATTTCTACGTATATTATTTCTTTCCCTAAGGTTAGATATCAGTGAAGAAACGCAGTATAGAGAGAGAGCTTGGTAGGAAGAGAGAAATTACATGTAGGTTTTGCTTTGGGGAGTTGGAATATCAAGGAAAACAATCCTCTTCCCAACAAACAAAGATTCAAGGTATAATCTACTCTAATCTTAACTTCTATCTTTGAAATTTCTATTGATAATTATGTGGGATTGATACAAATACTTGCATATAGAATTTATAATCTGTTAATCATCATATATGAGTGATTGTTTGAGTATCAAACATGTGAAATAGGGATTGTAGGAAGAAATTGGGATAACAGTGGTTATGTATGAAAAATGGTTTTAGAAAGTACAAAATTTCATGTTTAATATGTATGATAATCAGTAAATTGATGTTGGATTATGTTAGTATGTTAAGAAATGAAAGCGACGTAGTTTGAATCATGTCAATTGATTAAGAAACGAACTCGTGGCGATTGAATTCGCTAAATTCTCAAAACATGAATAGTTAATATGAACATGAGTTGTAAATTCATATTTGGGTTAGTTAATGTTTATGTTAGTTGATGGGTATTATAGTATGTTGTAGTTCTATGAATTACGAATCCATAGAATCGAAAACGGACTAATTTGGACATGTATAACTCAAATTATGAAGGTTAGAAAGTAGTTAGGCTTACTCGCTCGTAGCAGGGCATGAAATTTCCCACTTACAGTAGCTAGGCCCGCCCCGGCGGGCTATTTATAGGGCAAGCCACCCCGGCGGGGGTGGTCTGACTTGCAACTGCTAAGAAAATCTAACAGAACACGGTTTGTTAAAATGGCCATAACGTTTTCATACGAACTTCGATTGAGGTGATCCAAGATGATCCAGAACGAGGACGAATAGACCTATAACTTTTGTTCTTAAAGTGTTTCAATTTGAGGTCGTTAGAAAGGGTCAAAATAGTTATATTTGTGACTGTTATGTATTCAGAGGCGATCGGAGGGCATCGAGCGAGCACATACGCAAGTATAGTACTCCCAATGATGGAATATGTTATTCTAAGTGATGTAACATGAAAATGCATGATATTATACAAGACATATAAGATTTCCTTGCTCATAATCGAAAGCATTAGCATGACTTAGTATGTGTTTTGAAAAGTAACTTAAACATTTTGAAAATATTATTCATGAGCATTGTGTTGTCTAAACTTCTGAACTTGTAGGATGACATACTAGTAACTTTTGGGTCTTTAAACATTGCCTATATGTGCAAACATGATAGGACTTTTATGTCTCTATGCATGATGGGTACATGCACACTACTAGATAGACATACTATGAACTATACATGTCTTAAAGTAAGATTTCAAGTCATAAACCATGCTAGTCATATGATTACATGTAAGCATGTATATTGAAAGTTGTTTAACCTCGTTGGTGGTCGTATAGTTAGGCCCTTGTTGTATGAACTTTCTTAGCTGTGAAATAAATGGCAATAAAGCTATAAAGTGTAAAACAACTTAAGGTAAATACAAGAGGCACCAAATTTGGGCTAAGACCTCATAACATGTGGGTAAGATATGTGTTAACATTTATACATGCTAAGAACCAAGATGAAACCAGAAAATACTCAACATTGGTCCGGCGGGGATTCTGGCTACTGCCCATCCCATGCCTAATTCTAGCGCAATTGCATGCTTGTGAGCGATGATGCTGATTATTTTAACCTTGATCTGAACCTTAAAGCATATGTGTAAAGAATGTCTAAAGCTATAATACTTGACATAGATGATGTTTAAGCATGAGATCATGTAATGGTTATATAAAACACAGAGTTGTTAAATTTTATTAAAGTTTGTAAAATGTAAGAACGATGTAGATCGCGTATCTATGAACTTTAAATATGTGTCGAACACATAGCGAGTCAAGTGTGTGAATGATATATATGAATGTTGATGTCAAGTATGAGTGGTTAAGGTATACCTATTAATACCTAGCTATTCTAAGAGTATGATGAGAAATTGAAAGGTAGGTTTTACAAACCTAGTTATAAAACAATGTAACGTTACTATTATATTAAGAATGTATGAAATATATGACTAATGGATGTGAATCCATGATTATATAAATGTGTAGGAATACACGAAGTGCAGATAAGCGTTAAGTAGTTAAGTCGTAGTTCATAAACTACGAATCAGGCAAGTCTTTCAGTTCCTATTTGCTATGTGAACTTGATGATTAACTGTTTCAAATCTTTATTGCAAATAACATGATGTGTTATATTTATGTTGAAAGAATGAAACGTTAAAGTCAACTTATGACTACGTTGATTGAGTAAAGCATGCTTATTGAGTAAGGAACTCAATCTTTATACTTGTTATATGAATTATAGCATGTATGTTATGATAGTCCAATGTTTAAGAGATGTATGTTGAGCATGTTATTATATGCTACGTGATGCATGAAAACTGTTAGATTTTGCTGGGCTGTCGAGCTCAACCTTGCAAATAACCATTTTTGCAGGTCAAGATGTCAAGGTAAATTTATGTGTTACCTGAAAGACATGAATCCAATGTGGTACTTGAGGATTTATACACTTTGGTTGTGTTATTATTATTTGAACCATGTTTAAGGTTCCAAATGATGTATTAATGTTGAATTGTAATATCATTTCGCAAGGTAAACTATGGTAGTATTAAATTGATTCTGAGATGTTTAGATGTAAAGGTTGAAGGTTTTGGGATCGAGAATAGTTTGTAATAGAAAATTTTAATTATTCCGTAAATTTAAATGGTTGTATTATCATTTAATGATGAAAAACTAGAGTTTGAATGTATTGTTAACGACCGAAGTCGATAGTTGAATTGTATGAATTTTTGGGTAGTTACAACTAGTATTGACAGTACAGATAATTCATGTTTATTGTCGAATTGTGTTGAGATATGTCTAAGCTAATTATTCTAGCTAGACGAACAATTGTTAGAACTTTATAGGTTCGAGAAAATAATTCAATTATTATTGACAGATCGATGCCAATTATTTCGGCTAGATCGAGAAGTGACTAAATATTGAAATCATAATATTTCGTTGTTAAATCAAATTCTGATTCACATACTGAGAAGAACAACCTTTTATATAAAGGGAAACATTTTATTGGTCGTATATTCGGCCTTTGCGCGCGATTAAGTATTATGCATAATATAGGGTATAAGGAATTGGCCGCTCTAAGTACTTGCAGATGGGTATAATTTAATCTTTATGGTTATATGATACACCTGGGTATATCAAAGTCCAATCTTTGATAGTTACTTGAGAATAGAAGTTCAAGATCCAACAGATCGCTCAACATAAATCTGGAAAACATTCCACTTCATTAATGCGTAGAATTAATTCTTGATTATTCAATAGAATTTTGTAGAAACTTTGAAAGCGTTGTACCCTTTCATTATCAACTTATTGTGCGGCATAGATTGCGAGAAAACTTGTTATTGATTAACGAATTGTTCAACTATTTCAAAGTTCCCCGAACTTTGGTATTCGTCTATCAAATTATATAGTCTGTTCTTATTGATTATTATACATTTATTGTATGTATTAACTTGCGGGGAAAATTTGTTGCGTACCCTTGCTAAATAAAACATTTCAGCTAGGGAAGAAGAGGCCAGCGGGTTAAAGAAGAACAAAGGCAAAGGTAAAGTACCGGATTAGTTGTGATGAACATTATTATTACTATTATGTTGTATTTATAAACCCTTTTTGTTAATCTAAAGGGTATGTTTGTAATGTTAAGGTTAGAGGACCTGGGACTAATGTATTAACAATTTCTGTTAATGACTTATGTATTACTCTTTCTATATGAATGGGTAGTTAGATGTTATTATATTGTGAATCATGAGAACCAAACTCAGGGGTCAGGTAACCCGGATTTGGGGGTGTCACACCCCATTTATCTCCCCTTATTGATTTATTTTTTATGCCAAATTAAGCCTAAACAAATGAGAAAAATACCCATCTTCAAGTGGGCTAAGATTGGGTCATGCTTTTATTTATTTTTGGGCTTCCAATTTAATTGTTTGGGCTAGGTAAACAAATATGACCCAAAACCTTAATTTTATTTTACCCTAATTAGATACTTAGGGTTTCCATTTCATCAAAGTTAGAATTTAAAATATTTGCTTTTATGCATTTAATCTCATAACTCAATGAGACATGTCTCAATTAGGTTTAAAATAATTAATAACTTGAGATAATAAAATTTATCTCTTAGGTTAGTATAATCTTACATACTAATTCTTTATTAGCACATAATCACATATATATCAATATACACCTAACATATACACTTAACCATGTAAGTCTTCACCAAAAAAATTTAAATCCATAAAAATCCTTCACAAAAATATCATATTCATACACTTATTTTCTGTATAGGTTTATTATTCAACCTTTAATCCGTAATTTAAGATTTAAATAAATATCTAAATTCTCGGGTTGTCACAGTAGACGGCTCATCAACCCTCTCAACTTTAGCTGCAGTGTTAATTGCTAGTGTGACGACCCCAAAATAGGTCCATTCCATCCAACCCATTCTGAGTCGCCAAATATATGGTACGAAAAACAACTACAACTTTATTACAACAATTGTCGTGCAAAATACAACAACACATATCTTTGTGAGTTTGGATACAAATATATACCAAGCAGAAGTACGTCACAATGACACCTTACATAAAGGTATAGTCAAAAACTGTTTTAGAAATTAGAATCTTTGGGAAGTGCTCAAGGAAACCTTTGTACATGGGAGGCCATGCTTTTAGGTTATGGTAGATATCATATGGCCACAGAATTATCCTTGGTTGACCCAATAGACCCCAAAGAAAAACGAGAAGATTACTATCGTATTCTTCCCAATGGTGAGTCTTCTCTTGACATATCATTATCTCCACTTTGTCTCTAATTGGGTATTATACTCCAAACAAACACCAAGATTATATAAGTAGTGCTTGTAAATATACTCGAAGAAGTGGATGAGCACAACCATGTCTTATGATAACACGAGGTTGTATGTCATTAGACATCTTGTATGATAGTGACAAAACATCCTTCCAAGTTAAATTCACCTCACCCTCAACATCTATAGACCACCACTCTATTCCTCGCTATCCCCGCTCGACCCAAATTTACACTTTTATTACACGAAAGGAATTGTGAAACAAAGGGTGAGCACAACTAGCTCGATAAAAATATTATGACTAAAGATAAATAAATTATCAATAGTCTTCATCAAGTCATAAATCGAGATTTAGAACATATGGTAGATGATAAAACTTTTCAACCATAGTTGCAAATGAATGAGCAATCCATTAGAAGAGTCAAATAGACTATAAAGTCTATTGTCTTCTCCCATGTTAAAAATCCACCAACAATGTTTTATCCTGTAACATCAATCAACAATTCACATCCCACAATCACGTGTATAACTTCATAATCGTAATTGTAGTTCTAAATTCTTTTCCTCATCCAAGACAAAGATAATTTTCATCACTTGTCTTTACAGAAAACATCAAAGATCATGGTTATACCAAATCACGGTTCCTGCTTCATAATCATACTAATAAATTCATATTTGTACCACGGGCCAAAGATATTCATCAACAGTTCATCTTTTTACACTACTGGTAAAGATATTCAACAACGGGACATCTTTGCATTACAAGCCAAAGATATTCATCAATAATTCATCTTTGCACTACAGGCTAAAGATATTCAACAACGGGTCATCTTTGCATTACGAGCAAAAGATATTCATCAATAATTCATCTTTGCACTACAAAATTAAAGATATTCAACATCGTGTCATCTTTGCATTACGAGCAAAAGATATTCATCAATAATTCATCTTTGCACTCTGAATTAAAAGATATTCAACATCGGTCATCTTTTTGCATTCACGAGCAAAAGATATTCATCAATAATTCATCTTTGCACTACCGACTAAAGATATTCAACAACAGGTCATCTTTGCATTACGAGCAAAAGATATTCATCAATAATTCATCTTTGCACTACCGACTAAGATATTCATCAACAAGTCATCTTTGCACAACGAGCCAAAGATATTCATATATCAAAGAAATACATAATCATTTCAGAAGTTATATAACAATAATTATAACCATGTTGATCAATCCACCTTTGTACTTAAGCTAAAAATATTCAATTGTAAATTCAATGGTCATGATCATACCAGTCAACAATTCAACTTTTTGCACTCTCGGCCAAAGAGAACCTATGGTCACGATCATACCAATAATCTACCCATCTTTACACTCAAGTCAAAGAAAATATCATCATTAGGGTTATAAGAATGTTATATAAAAATAATATAATCAATACATGGTTTTAATTTCAAGAGTAAGATTCATAAATCAACAATAATTTGGTGGAGAAGAAACCAATTTGTTGTGAATAGTACCCCGTGATAAATACATAGTCCCGTATCGTGCGTAGTAACCTCGACCTAAAAGATAAAGTTTCATAATAAAATTCATATCCATATTTATAACACCTTAATCCAAATGTTATAAATCACTTAGAAATCTCATAATCTAATATTATTAATATTATAATAATATTTTAATCATTTCTCAAACTTATAAATAATTTAATCCAATTATTTACACTTTAATAATTAATGCATTTAATCATCTAAAAATGCCAAACTCATAAGATTTCATCATCATTAACCAAAAACCCTCATAAAAATCAGATATATCTCATATATGATTCTCAAAACCAATAAATCATATTTTCCAATTTTCTTACTTCACATAACATATTTAATTCATTTACTCATAACTAGAACATTTTCATGAAAAATACCAAATCAGTTCTAAAATATTTCTTTTAAGGGATTTAGTATAAAATAGTCCCATATTGAACATATATTTTTCTCGAAATTTTAAAAATTCATTTACTATTTTTCATATAAACTAAAACCATCGAATATTTAAACATTTATCATAAATTGTACTTTTATCCAAAATTTCGAAATTCACAGAGTACACTGATATTATATAGATGTACTCTTAATAAAAATTTCATCAATTTTGGAGTTAACCGCAAGGAGTTATAAATAGTTACTTTTAAAATAGTCTTTTCTCATAAAATCCATAACTCCTAATCTATACATCCAAAAATACCTCAAAATAATCATAGTGGTGTAAAATTCAAGAATGATCAAAACATGGATACAATCAAAGCTAGTATCCAAAATAGATATTTTAGACGAAAAAGAAAAATTTTCATTTTTCTATTGAATAATCTTAAATATTAAGTGAATAGTCTTGGTATCGTGAATAGTCTTAGTATCGTGAATAAGACTCAACACCAAAAGATAGAAATTCCACAAAAAATATCTTCACGCTTCATGAATAGTACTCATGAATAGTAACTCGTGAATAATAACTCATGAATAGTAACTTCGTGAATAGTAACTCATGAATAAGTAACCCCGACATGAAAAAGTTCCAAATTTGATAAAACTTCAGATCAACATTTCAAAGATAATGATATTGAAGAAATAATATCATTACAAAAAATAATATCTCTTACCTCAAAGAATCGATTTCGGAAGGAAAGGTCAAGTGATCTTTGAATGAAACTTGTCTTGAAACAAAGAACTCTCAAAGTATCTAAATACTCACAAAATACGCTCAATAATATAGAGAGAAGAGAGAAAACTTTGTTTACGGTGTGATTTTCAATTCTAACTTAGCCCTCTATTTATAGGAAAATGTTAGCACTTGCAAAGCGGACTTAACTCCGCAAACTTTGATGGCTTTACTCGCTACTATTCCCACCCACCACATTTGAAAATTCAATTGAGCACATTTCTCACCAACCAAAAGTGGGACCCACCAATTCTAGAATTTTCCACCAAAATCATTTATAACCTAATTTACGAATCAATCACCTCTTAAAATTCATAACAAATTATACGCTCATTTTAAACGGTTCAAAATTTGTGAACATATACTCAACTTATATATGTATAACATATCCAAAAATCCCAACGATCCAACGGTCGATTAAAATTATAACTCACATAATAAAGTCAGTAAGAACAATCGATTTGATCTTTTAATACCTCCATCAGAGCAAAATCTTGATAAAATACCTCAACATTAATTCCTTCATTTATAACAACATAAATAAATCCATCATTTATATCCACATCAAATAAATATTTCATTGTCATATAAATCAATAATTAATTATTCATAAATAATATTATAGAATCACAATAATGACAACCAGTGCGGTTCGAGGAAAGAGGAGCTTTCCAATAAGAATTTCTCCTTCTTGGCCGCAATTAGGTGACCAAACCTCTCCTTGTAACTTTCTAGACATTGCCAATAATGTTATCTAATAATATTATTCAAATAATATGAATTATTGATCCGATAATGGAATCTTTGTGCGGTGACAATTATTGAACAACAATAATATAAAATATCAACGCATCAATTATTGAATCAATAAAATAAAATATTGAGCGATAATTCTCGTAACAATTATTGAGTAGTGCCTTCTTACGTAAGAATCAATAATTCAAAAATCTTTATGTAATACCGGTAAGTACTTCGTGCGCAACAACGCGTATTACTTTATTTTACCAACCGGGTATTCCAACGATGTTAATCAGTAACGATTACGTCGTTATTTATAAAAACTTAATTTTATCGTTTTCTTCATCGGCGGTTATTACATTATGGGGCCCACAAATAGGCTACTGGCCGCATTTAATATTCCCAACGTAAAAGAATATTCCACGACCAAACGAATATTCCCAGCAATAATGAATACTTTATACCCCCACTTGCGTATTTTGAAAAAAAAAATTCATATATCACCCTTAACTTTAACTTTTATCAATTTAACCATTTCTTGAATAGAAAAATTGAATACTTTTATTTCATAAAATTCGGGGTCTTACAGCTAGAGTGAGCAAACAGTTGCTCACTGATATAAAGAGTAATAACAATATCAACAAGAGTATGAACAATGAATGTTGAATAATGGTGAACTTGTCCTACAAAACAGAATAGAAAACAAGTTTGAATTTAATATATGAGGGTCTTACGACCATGAACTATATCCCCGGTGATTAGGTATTACAACCCCAACCTTATCAATCATTTATACTATACAGACCCTACTTAACGTACTTAGGGGGATCAACCCTTTGTACCATGTATTGTGCACAAACATCTAAACGTTACACGTACAAAATCCCCTATGTTAGGGTTATTCGTCTAAGTTTGGATTTAGAACTTCCGCACTAAAGAAAGTTTAGTTTGGAACTAGCTTATCAATGGTTCTAGAATTTTAGAACGTTATTCAGTTATAGACCAAGTCAATCAATACAAGTTGGCTTGCTAGTTGAAGGTTCAACAAAATAATATAGAATTGAACAAGGTTATCAAAGTCAAAGATTGAATAACAGTAATGTACAACTAAATAGACATTGTATATATGCAAAGTACTACATTCAAAAGTGTTAGAATTAATAATCTCATTTGAATCATTGAATTTAAACAGTATATGCTTTAAATAGCAATATTGATAATTAGGAAAGTGAAGCTCGCTCGATGTAACGAACTAGGTTACAAGAGCTTGTACAATCATACCTGAGATAGAATCAACAGGTTTGCTCAACAATAAGATAAGATTTAAGAATAGAAAACTTTCTTGGTATAAAAGATAACGTAGCTATGAAACTTGTATTCATTAATAAGAGAATGGAGTTAGGGAACTTGCCTCGTGTGTATGCTAAACAAATATAATAAACGTTCGCCAATTACCCTATATATACCATTAAGATCACAATACCAATTAGTTATATCAAAACTAACTTCATTGGTTTACTTCTCATTTTAGCTAAATCTATAATTTTTATCTTAGGGTCAGATTATCCTAATCATTTACGTACCATGAAACTAAACTCTCAATTATATTATAGTACACAACATGGTGATTGCAAAATAAATTCCAATTCTCATGACATCACATTTCAAACTCGCATGACTTATTAGTTCATAATTTATAGGTTCAACGTTGTGATTACAACATGTTGTTATGTCTTATAACATGTTTTAGGGTCATTAAAATAAGTTATGTTAGCATTTCCAAAGTTATGTTGTTAATTGACTCAACATTGGTCTCGATCGACCCTTTGGCGGCCGCCGCCATGACAACCATTATATATCTGGTAGCTCGTCTTCGCTTCGACTCGAGAAATAGTTTTGCGAAACTTCGAACACGCCTCATGTTCTAGGCCAAATCCCAATTTCACGATAACATGGATAAACCACACACTACAAACTTAACTAAAATCACATAGCATATACACACTATCCTTCTAACACCTGAAACAACTTACATAACCAAATTTAGAGGATTAAAATCTTGTTTTTACCAATTTCTTCATATTTCAACACTTTTAGCGAATTTGATCGCCACAACTTCATTTCTTAACCAATTAATACAATTCAAACTACGCCGTTTTTGTTTCTTGCCCTATTAACACAATCTAACATCAATTTTTAGATTACATCACATATTGGACATCAAATTTTGTAGTTTCTTAAGCCATATTGTATGAGCATACACTGATATTCTAACTTCTTTCTTGCAAAGCCAATTCTCACAAATTTGATTACTAATTACTCTGTATATATATGATGATAAAAGATTCTACAATATAATTATGCACAACCACAACCCATATCTTATATAATAATGCTAGAGACACAAACTATTCTACAAATATTTTACAAATTGTCGATGTGGCATACTCCACCTCAGTATATTGTGTGGGGTCAAAGACTACATTGAAAAATTTGTTGATCAATACGCTGAGGTGGAGTATGCCACATCAGTAGTTTGTAAAATATTTGTAAAATAGTTTGTGACTGTAGCATTACTCTATCTTATAATCAACACAAAATAGAAAATTAAAGTTAAGGTAGATTATAACTTGATTTAGCAAGATGTTTAGAAAACCCTTCTCCTCATCTAGACAATCTCAAAAACTCAGAATCACTGTGTTTTCTCTCTTGCTCTCACCAAACTCCTTGTGTTTTTCTCTCTGGTATCTAGCCTTAGGCAAAGAAATAGAATGCGTAGAAATAAACTGATATGGCCTTACCTCCCACGTACTCTTTAGTTAACAAAACAGAGCGTCTATCGGTTATGTTAGGCCAAAAGCCATAAGGTTGTGTTTGGTTTACACAAAATTTCCCCCACTAGTTTATTTTAATAATATAATATTATATGGTTTTTATTTGTCACATATGTAACCCATTTAATTAGCTTACACTTATAATTATTATAATAATTCTACTTATGATAAATAAATAATTATATATCTAATTTAATTATTAAATTAGGCTAGAACATCATTTAATTTAATTTAATTATTTCCTTAAATATTAAACAATTCATTTAATTTAATTATTCCCATTAAATTAAATCTTCAAATAAAAATTACCATTATTCAATTTAATTAACATTAATCAATTTAGTTACTAAATTGTTGCACCACCATTCCATTAATTATTTATTTTAATCAATAAATAAATTTAATAAAGTATTTATTTAATTCAATAAATATTTAAATAAGTTACAAAAATTTCTCGATCGTTACATCCTTCCCTCCTTAAAAGAATTATGTCCCCAGAATCACAACTCAATAAATTCTTTTTTTTCAGTTCAATTCTTTTCGGACTCTTAACTTGGTAGTTAGAAGTCGGAATTGGCTCATTCAAAAGCCATTATCTCACATATCTCATGTACTTTGATTTCATTCAGATAAAAGTAGTTTTTAAATCCGTTAACAATGAATTCACTATTTAACGTCCTATTACGCGTTCGTTTAACGTTCGTGAGCGTTCATAACTCGTTTCTTCGTTCTAAGTCGGAATTCGACGATTCTTGAGTCCACGACTCTCAAATACGTTGTTCTAAATTATGCCATTAAAAACTAAAGTTTCCAAGTTAAACGACAACTTTTGACTACTAATCCGGGATTTCTTCGATTTGAACGTTTAACGCCTAACCTCTTAAATTTCGCCTTAACTTCGTTACTCGGGTTTTATACACTAAATCAAATGGAACAACTCCATTGATTCATTATCTACATCCTAACCAAACAAGATGCACATACCCTATGATGGTTTTCAATTTGTCCATCAACAACCAAATAAAAGCTTAACGATTTTCTTTGATTTAAAACTTACTTAAACTCTTATGAGTTCTAATTATACCGAGGCGGGTTTTGGTCATTTTTTCAACTATTTTACTAAGTTTTCGTAATGTAGGTGGAAGGGACTCAAACTTGGGCTCCGCATATCATAATCGAGTCCCGTCAGTTGTAACGCGTGTTTATTTCCTATGCGGTGTTATTATCTGTGTTTGCGTGTCGTTTGGATGACCGAGGCGGGTTTTGGTCTCTTTTTCGACTATTTTTCTAAGTTTACGTAAGTTAGGCAGACGAGACTCGAACTTGGGCTCCATATATCATAATTGAGTCCCATCAGTTGCAACACGTGTATATCGCCTATGCGGTGCTATTGTCTGTGTTTGCGTGTTAACTATTTATTTGACAATTTATATATGAAATATAATTACAAATAAGGAAATACATCAATAATAAGTTTTACTTGTTCAATATTTAGAGGAAAGATGTTGGCCAAGACAACTGCACATAGACGGATGGCCTCCTCCCGGACTACACCCATGAGGTCGTCAACGACAACTGTAGGATCTATGGAGCCATGGACAACCTCCTGAGCAAGCTGGTAGATCCGCTCACATGATTGTATGCCTGACTGCACGACACTGCTCGCCATGAACCCCTCTATGATCCGCCTGAAGAAGTCATCAGATAAAGAAGGGTCGACGTCTGATCCACTCGCACCACTACCTCCAGTGGGTGGGCGACGTCGAGATCTCACATCAGGGACTATAGTGTAGGGTTGGACACGGGGAATGCCCATAACTCAACCCTTCTTCAGCCCCCCTGTAGCCTACATCCAGTCCTTCATCTCTTCATCCTCATACGTAGAATCAGCCACTGGAGTGTCACCTCTCTGGCTGCTCGGGACCACAACACGGTCCTCGAACCGTGTCTGAAAAAACACAAAAATAGGTAAAAAAAGCAAGCAATCCACAAAAAAAATACAAAAGAATTTCAAAGCCATCAAATACATACTAAATAAAAGAATTAAGATACTTACCGCAATGCACTCTACCTCAGGTAAAATATAACCACCATTACCTTTCTTCTAGTGAGCGTGCCACCAAAACTCGAGGTGGGAAGGTAGGAGATTTATACTCACCTCGAGTCTCTCCCTATAGAGGTCGTACGACTGAGACCCAGTGTAGTGTGGGAGACGACTCTATTGTCAGGCAGATGTACGTTGTACCAACATATTCTTGAACGCCTCGTCCTCCCAAATAAGGTACATCTGCTCCCACACCGCAACATCAATAAAATCTTATCGGACATCTCTAAGTGTCTGTCCATCAACCATCTTGGTCTCGCTGTCGCCGTTATCAAAACCTGCTGTCGCCAGTAACTTTTCCCCCCACCGCAAAAAATTGGCGCTGAATCCTACCCATTATGGACGGGTATCATTAGCGACGGGAGTTAGGCCATCAGAAATGATACCGTCAGGAATGACCTATTTTTTTTACTGATAAGCAAGTTTAGGCACATCTAACTTTAGAGTCCTTAAACAAAATGCTTTCACTTAATATATGATACTGTTCAATCATACAATGTGTTAGCATGAAATGACAAAAACAATTGCTAATAATGTAGATCAAAAGTAAGCAGTTATTGCTATCTACAGGGCAAAGGAGTTTATGCCATTTTTACCCTTGTCGGCAAATGCAAGGAATGCTGCTCCAATTGCCAAGGGTCATGTCCTGATGGACAGATGTGATGAAGGGGTTATTATCATCCTCCTTCTCTTGAATGATGACCATGATATCCTGATAATTATCATCTAGGATGTCTCTGTCCATACCTTCTGTATGGATCAAAACATGCATGTTTGACAAATGTCTATTTATCTCCTATTTGCGCCTTTGATTCCTTTCCTCAACCTCTGGGTCTGGAATCATGACTTCTTTTCCTTTAACTGGTATTGGCTTAGGAAACATCATAACTACCACAGGGGAAATAACCTTTAATATAGGTCGTATAAGATTATCACCTATAGGTTTAGGCAGACGCCTTGTAGATGAAGGAACCGGTTTATGTTTGTGTGGGTTCCTGTGAGTAGACCTAGAGGAGTAGCCTAGTCCAACTGTCCCTATCTGGCTGGGAACTTGAATTGGGCATTTTACTCCCTGATGACCCTTTCCTAACCCTTGTCCAGGTTGAAAACCCAAGGATATAATTTCTTGACTTGCCAACATTACCTTGACAGAAACTATGGGTTTCAGAGGTGGCGCCCCAATGGGTTGATAGTGAGTGTTGCTCACCTCAAGGGCCTGGAAGCTGACAGGCTCAACTTCTGCATTAAAATTGATATGGGGTATATTACTTTGAACATGTTACTCTTGATCAACACTGATAGTGACCAGACTATTGTTGATGAAATTTGAGTTGCTGATGAAGAGTGAATGGGACGAATCCTGCCATATGAATCCACAGTCATCCCAAATGTAGGTTGTATCCTATAGTGATCTTAAGCACTTGGAAGGATATATAGAATATATGTGGACCAATTTCCACGGGTAGTTCAATCTCTCCGACAACATTTCACTGAGATCCATCAAAGGCTTTGATGATTGTATGGCTGCTTCGAATCCTGTTGAGATTGATGCTCATCTTTTCCAATGTGGCATAGGGGCAAATTTTTAGGGATGATCCTCCATCTATTAGCACTCCTTCGACAAAATATTCGGAAGACATAACTGCTATGTGCAACGATTTGCAATGACTCGTCCTTTCGGGAGGTATGTCATCATCAGTGAAGGATATCACATTACTATTGAAGATGTGATCAACCAGATGATGGAATTTTTCAACATCCACTGTCTTTGGCATGTGGGATTCTTCTAATATTTTCAGTAAAAACCTCGTATGATCTTCTGAAGAGAAAACCAAGTCCATAATAGAGATCTGTTGTGGAGCTTCTTTCAAGCTTTGAACCCCCTTGGCTTTATTGTGTCCCATCTTGTGGAGGAATTCTTCAATCTTATCCCTGGGCACTTTTCCCTTAGAATTGATGATAGGCTTTATCACTCATTGAGGGAGATACAATGGATTTTCTTTAAACATTGCAGTAGTTGTATTGGATGTAGATCCTTCATCCTCTCTATAGTTCCATGGCACTTTTTGAAGGCTGATTACATGATATCGTGGCCTGAAGCGTAATATGATTGGCTTTGGTGCAGCCACTTTTAAAGGGTTTTCAACGCCTTTGAGCCAAATTGGTTGAATTGTAAGTGTTATGTCAGCTAAATCTCCCTCAGAGGATATAACTACTATAACTTCCTTCCATCCTGGAGAAAATGCGTCCCCACTCTCAGATGATATAGCGTCATTATCTGCCATTTGTAGGTCACCGTTGTCAATCATGTTCTGAATAAGATGGCAAAGTGTCCAACATTCCTCAGTGCTGTAACCGCGAGAGTGAGAGTGGTATTGACATACTCCATTAGCATCAAACTATTTTGAGCGTGGATTGACTGGAGGTAATAGTGCTGTGATTTTTCCCTCATTGATCAGCATCTATAATATTTCTTCCATCGGTTGACCTAAATAGGTGAATTCCCTTTTGTTGGCGAAGTCCCGACGGGCTTTAACTTTTGTTTTTCTGGTAAATTTTTCCTCTAGTGTTTCACTTTCTTGAGTAAGTGGTGAAGTACTTGTGATAATATAAAGGAGACTATCATGCTCCTGACTGAATAACTGACGTGTGACATGGTGTTTATGAATCACCAGTTCTGCATGTTGGTTGACTTGTTTGCCAAGAGCCTTCAACTCTCGTTCCATCATGAACTAGAATTATGAATAATCCCATCTGTCAGAATTATCCTTGATGATTTGGGAAGAACCACCCACGTATTTGGAGTATTTGGAGCTCTCTCCACTGCCCCAGTTGATCATGTTAACCTCCTCTTCTTTGTGTTGAGGGAGAGGGTTGTCTTGAACATGTGTTTGGTCGGGTTTAGTCACCACAATCTCACCATTGTCAATTAAGTCTTGGATCTTATCATAAGGGCCAAACAATCCTGAGTGTCATGGCCTGGAGCTCCAGCATGGTAAGCACACTTCTTGTTTATGTTAAAACCTTTTCCACTAGGGTTGGTTGGTGGAAGGAGATGAGTGATTTTCATCTGAGTTGTCAGAAGTTTGAGAATGTTTTCGAGTGAGTCCCCTAAAGTTATGAACACTCTTTTACGTCTGACTTCTCCATTCTTTGGCAAGGGAGGGTTTGAAGATTGTGCTTGAAAAGGGGAATAATTTCTCTTCTGAATAGGTTAGTTTTGATTGCCTTTTTTGTCCTTGCAGTATGAAGGAAACATCATCTTTTTTCTTTCTTATGGACCCTCCGAGGGTTGTTCCCATAACATCCAGATTGGATGTGCTCAGTTACGGCTTTTAATGCGGCAAGATCTTGAATCTTCTTTGATTTCAATCCCATTTCAGCCATTTCTCCGTGCTTAATCATTTCTGAGAATTGCTTGCCTATTTCAGCTAGGACCCTCTCATAAAATGGAGCTTCTTGAATAACTATGAAGGTCATCGCTATTTCAGACTCGGTCATAGACGGAATAACTTGAGTAGCCAAACACCTCCATCTTTGGGCATACTCTCTAAATGACTCATTGACTTGTTTCTTGACCTTGGTAATTTGATACCGGTCTAGAGCCATCAGAGTTTGAAAGATGATTTAATCGAGGAAAGCATGGGCTAACTCCTCCCAGCTGTGAATTTTGGAGATATCCAATCTGGTGTACCATGCTCTGGCTTCTCCAGTCAGACTTTTTTGAAATAGCTGCATTTTGAGCTTTTCATTCTCGACATAAGATCCGAGCTCTCCAATGAACACCTTTAAGTGGTTATAAGGATCTCCTAATCCATCATACTTCTCAAAATCGGGAGTCTTGAATTTTTCCGGATAATGAAACCCGGGGAAGTTACAAAGGTCTGAATATGAAACACTCCCGTGTGTTCCAATCCCTTTGATAGACCGAATGGTCTCTTCCATTTGTAGAACCTTCTTTTGAATATCATCGGTGTCTTGATCTTCTTTAATATGAGTGATTTCAGGGGTTTTGTTGGTCTTATCAGACTGAGACTCAGGTGCTGGAACTTCTTTGTCCGGACCCTGTATTCCTCCATGTGTAGAGGATTCTGCGTGGATGGGTATTTGTGGACCCTGAGTTGACTTGTGTAATTCTTTGAATAGAACATCGAACTCTATAATTTGATTGTTAAATCCTTCGAACAACTCGCAGGTGACAGAAGTAGGATCAGACTGACCAGATGTAGCCATGTTTGGCTGTAGGCTTAATGCCTTCTTGGACTTTCAATGGGTAATGAGACCAATCGTTTCCCTACAAAAAGACTTATGTAGTTTAGTATTAGGGAAATATGGAAATGTTACATGCTATATAATGTGTCCGTCTTCTAGGAGTATTATCCTGCAAAACGGATGTCAGTTGTTCTAATGACATGATAGCATGACAAGTTTTGATATGAAAAAGGGAATGCATATTCACATATTCTTTTATATTTTCCATTACATTGAGATTGACATGGAAATGAAATTACAAGTAATTGAAATAGGAAGGTATGAAGAGACTTCCCTCCGCGTTTGGTTTATTATAGGCTGACATATCTTAGGTCACTCTCACGGCTTTGTGGCATGAAGGTTCCCAGATCATCGCAATTTACTCGATGGAAAGTTAATCCGATCTTTAAACTGGAGCAAATCTGGTGGTGCCTTTCCTGACCCTCGTGGAATTAGTCTCCCTACGAGTCCAGTAATCAAACACTAATAGGATAACCTCATGGTGGAGGGACAACACAATATACATTCACATACATCGTGTCTCACCGTATATAAATGATGACATGTGCGAAGCACTAATATCACAGGCAGATATAGTGTGAAGCACTAAGTGGAGTAAGTAAAGCATTAGTACATATTCATTCAACTGTAAATGCAACATCCACACACAAGCAGATAAAAGTTTTTAAAAGCTTTGAATAGCGGCTTAAGCCCTCTTACTGGATGTCCCCAGCAGAGTTGCCACATGTCGACGTTGAGATTTTTATTTGTCCATTTTCTGTTCTTTTCTTTTGGTGTTCTCATGTTATGTGAGACTTGTTTGAAAAAACAAGTTTGAAAAGGTCCGACATGTATATGTCGATGATTTGACTATAAGAGTCGTCAGTTGGTATTTTTAAATGGTTGTGCTCACTCAACCGAGAAAAGGTTTGCACAAAGACATAGTGATGTGACACTGTTTAACTGGTATGCAAAACAAAAATTTGTTAGAATTCGGGGGCTTGATTAAGCAGAAGGAAGGTGTTAGGCACCCCCTACTTTCATGATGACACGATTACCGCCACTTTTCAATTTAAACTTTTATCTGAATGTGTGTGTGTAGGTCTATGTGCAGTTGTCTGGAAGTAGTGTTATTCCTCGTTTGCACCTATATACAAAGGGTTTGATTTTTGTATAAAAAGTTCAATTTTAACGAGATATGGCAATGATATTTTGTAAAACAGGTTTTCAAACCCTTATGCTCAATAGTAATTGAGGCTTTTGATACTTCCATTTTATTATGTGTTCGGTTGGATTGCTTTTATTCTTTTCGAGATGCGAAGCATTTTCGATAAAATAAGATACAAAAGAATGCCGAACTCCTTGTGGGCATGAGAGCCATTTAAGAAAATTCAGACACCGTGAATAATTTACAAGTTGGTCGCAGCTGATAATGTCCATCACGGGAACCAAATCTAGATTCAGCAACTGAATCTGTGATCACATGATGCATAGGCTCACATGATAAAGCAATATGTGCAAAAGCTAGAAAACGAACTAGATTTGAGTAAATCTGAGCTTTCCAGCTTCAACAGTTCGAGTTTAGTCACCATGAACAGGTTAAAGTGAGAAATAGCAAGATTTAGACAAATCTAGCCTGCGGGCAGATAAAACAGTTATATATATATATATATATATATATATATAAAAGTTGTAAATATATATATATAAGCTGTAAACGCACCGGATATCAGACCCAGGCTCAATCGAACAGAGTTCGATAATAGTGTATATATATATATATATAAGTGGTAAACGTACCAGATGTATATTCAGGCTCAATCAAACAGAGTTTGATGACATTAAGTATATATATAAGTATTTATATATACAAAATCAATAAACGCTCCGGATGTATATCCAGGCTCAATCAAACAGAGTTTGATGGAAAGCGATATATATATATATATATATATATATATACACACACACACACACACACACACACCACGGATCAGGTTCGGACTCCCAGACCTGATCAAATTCGGACCCTATTTTATTTTTATTTTTTTTGCTTTTTTTTTAAAACAACTAAAAAAAATTAATATTTTATGGAACTGAAATTTTTCCATAATACAATGTTTTGGGCATGATTTGGATACCTATACCAAAAAATATATGTACAGTTTGCACAGACTGTACAGATCTGTTTTGTTATACGTATCCAAATCACATCCAAAAAACTGTATTATATAAAAATTCCAGTTCCATAAAATATTAAATTTTTTTTAGTTGTTTTAAAATTCCAGTTCCATAAAAATTCCAGTTCCATAAAATATTAAATATTAATATATATATAGGCCGGATCAGGTCCGGACTCCCGGACCGGACCAAAATCCGGAGCTTTTTTTTGCTTTTTTTTTAAAACAAATAAAAAAAATTATGGAACTTGAATTTTTACATGATATAGTGTTTTGGGTGTGATTTGGATATATATAACAAAACATGTATGTACAGTTTCTGTAGACTGTACCACCTTTTTTTGGTATAGGTATTCAAAACACACCCAAAACATTGTATTATGGAAAAATTTCAGTTCCATAAAATATTAAAAAAAATTAGTTGTTTTTATAAAAAAAAGCAAAAAAAAAAAAAATTGGGTCCTTATTTTATGCCTGTCTGGGAGTACGGATAGGATCCTATATATATATATATATATATATATATATATATATATATAAAATGCAATAAAAAGTCACAGATCGACGATCCGGGCATACCCACACGGAGCGACTCTTAACGTAAGTAGATATATGTGTATAGAAGTGAGAAAAAGCTTTAAAATCTAAAATATCTTACACTGGGCTGCCAAGAAGACTTCAGATAGCTTTTGATGCCTGAAAACTTGGTTTCAATCGGTTTAATTTTAGTATGTTGTAAAACACGAGCTCACAAGTGTTTAGAAAAAAGAAGCACTCAATTTGAAGCATTATAGAAGTGTGTACAGAGTGAAATGGGCAGGGCTTCCTCGCTCTTTCTCTTCTTAAAATGGCCACCCCAATCCCTCTATTTTTAGAGGGGGGAGCCGCAGGCCTAACCACGGTAACCATGGGTCTACTTACGGCTGCCTGGGGTGTCCCGAGCTCTATGGGTCTCGCCGTCTCAGAGAACGTGCACTCTTGCAACTCGTTGTCCGCTTGAACCTTCATAACTTTCAATCCGGGCATCCGATTGAGGCGTGCAATACCTTTCCGGAATGCTGTTGTCGAGAGCTAGACAATGAGATTAGGTAAGATGTTGTACGAAGCTGGGAAGACTAGTCCTTGACCAGATATTCAAGTCTTTAAATTCTATATGGTGTACTGTCTTGTGTAGTAGTCAAATGGGATTTTGAGCTATGGTTCTTGTGGTACACTTCTGTTTGAAATGTTGGTTGAAATGATGTTGAGACAACGTTAATGTAGTATCATGGTAGCAAAATGATGATTTTCCCTTTATTGGAGTTATCACTAGTTCTGTGCAGATGTAGTAGTCGTTGCTCAGGGTTATCTTTGAGATTGTGCTGCTGTGAGTACTGAATGTCCTTAGGGTTATCTGTGATGTGCCTTGACCTCCTGGGGTTATCTTCGGGATTGGAATTGAGTGTTCCGGGGTCGTCTTCGGGGTTGAAACTGACTTCTCCGGGGTTATCTCCGGAACTAGAACTGCATCCCTTGGGGTTATCTCTGAGGTTGGAACTGAAACTCATAGGGTTGTCTCCAGGATTGCAACTGAGTATCTCGGGATTTACTCCTTATTGAAAACAGAGTATCTCGAGGTTTTCTCCGGGATTGAGCTGATTTGACTTCCAGGGTTTTATCTGGAAGACAATTTTGCCCTCCTGCAGGGTTAGTAACAGGAATGCAAAATTTTGAGTGTTTACACACCACATCAAGTAACAAACATCAGATCTTTAGGGAGGCAAGTTGGTGAAAAATGACCAAAAATCCCTAATAGCTCAATTCTATAAATAACAGCCCTAACTCAAGCCAAACTCGTGAAATTTTAAGCCTATACACTCATATATCATACCTATACAAGCCTTGGTGATAGCAAAATCAGATTCAGAACCCAAAAATCAAAATCACTCAAGAAAAGGTGCAAACCCTAATTTTAACCAGGATCTTTGATGCTATATTTATTCTGTAGTTTAGTTATTTAGATATGAGTAATAACATGTTAGTAAGTATGTTAAGTTGATAGATCATGCTTTCATAACATCTAGATGCTTTAAAATGATGATTTAAGCAAACTAGAAATTCTGGAAAAAGAGGTCTGACATTCGACTATCAGAGCCTGTAGATCCTTATATGTTAATAGCTAGGTCTATTAATTGTATAATAGTTGTAGTATTACATGAGGTTAATAATCTGGAAAAGAAAACAGGTCTATTAGATCCATATATTGCAAGATATAAGTGGTCAAAAGTCGTTGACCGACCACAAAGTTCTGATTTTTGGGTTACTAAGAAATCTCAAGAACTAGTTGAGCCGGTTACTTTGATTGACCTTTAAATTGCTTTCTGTTTGTTATTAGGATGTCTAAGTGTTACAAAATGATACCTTGACATCGTTGACCGAACATGACTGCATTTTCTGGAAAACCCAGAAAATTGATGAACACCAAGAACAGCATCTGGCTGTACTTTTACCAAACCAAATCTAAACCTTAGGTTCTTACTCAGTCCAAAACAGTGTATCGTATATGTACTTTGATATATACACTACATATTACAACAATCAAAACACACATCTATCACACGGATTGAATGATATAAAGGCCACAAAAGTGTTGACCGACTATGACCGCTATTTTAGGTTACCCAGAAACCCAAGAACAACTCTTACAGTGACTTTGAGCCTCTATAACTTCTTGTTATATGAAGGTTAAAGCCTGAATTTGATATGTTGTTATACTACTACATGAGTATTACAAAACTTATACACTTACAAACCTAGAAACATCAACAATAGAGAATTAGACTAAGGTCAAAGTGACCTTAGAAGCCTTGATCAAACTGTTCCCCAAAAATGAAAAACAACTACAGCAACACTTTCTGTCGCTATAGGCCTTTAGCAAAAGACAGTAATAAAAATTAAATAAATTAATTAATAAAATTAGAAATAATTAATAAATAAATATAAATAATTATAAAAATAGTTTTAAAAATTATTTTATGTTATAATAAATAACTTTTAATATTTTTGCATAAATTTTATAAATATTTTAGTTATTTCACATATTATTAATAATTAAGTTATTAATAAATAATTAGACTAATCATTTATAAATAATAAATATTTATTTAAAATGATATTAATGATTTAAAAATCATATTAAGTGGTTATAAATTATTTAAAATAATAACACGATTTTTAATAATATTCTAAGTAAATATTAATTATTTAAAAGTAGAAATAAATGATTTAAAAATCATTTAATAGATAAATAAATATCTAAAAATTATTATAAGCTTCCGGAAATAATTATAAAAGACATATAAATTATCCAAAAATATAATAAAGCTTATAATTAAAGTTTAACCGAGATATTAGCTTATTAATTATCCATTAAAGTCTTAGGACGCCAAAATCATATCAAACTTAAACCGAACATGAATAGTTTGTGTATTTGGGTATTGTCATCAATACTAATGTGTTAGACATATATGTTTGAACGTTTTAGGTGTTTAAAAACGAATCGAGTAGCGTTGCTTAATCGATCTTTGCTCAAGAAAGTTCCTTAACCTTAATTTCTTATGCAAGTTCCCTAACCTTAATTACTTACGCAAGTTTTAAAACTTTAATTTATTACTTACGCAAGTTCTTGAACCTTGTTTATTCGTTGAACAAGATTCATATCATGATTCACTTTCGATATATTATACCAAACCAAACTTGATTGCCAATTATTGTAAAGTTATCGCTATAGCTTTAGCATAACTAAGAAATGAAATATTTATTTATATGTTATTATTGTTTATTAAGCATAAACTGTTGTGTCAAACCAAATTGCTTTGGTAAGACATCCTATATTGAGTTGTAAATCCCAGAATGAAAAACTATGTGCCAGTATATCTGACTCTTAGTGTTAGAGCGGCACGATTCAGATGATATGCATACTCCAAGGATGTTAAATAGGTATATCATGCCTCACATCTGAACAAGATTTCTAAGTCTTTGTGACTGATAGAAATGGTTAAAATAAATATTCCAGAAATGGTAAACAACATTCAGTTAAGAAAACTTTTGAACTTTTATACTTCTTCAAATCCTATATTGTGTTATAAATATAAAACCTGTTGAGCATGTCATAGCTCATGCTTGCAAATCATTCCCTTTGCAGTATTAGATGGTAACCCTGGCACATCTGGAACAAACAATGGGAAGAGACCATGCTGAGATTAGTTTAAATTACTATCTAGATTAATGTAAGACTTTTGTAATAAGGAATTCTTTATGAAGAATCATGTAATCGAACCTTTATATTAATGATATAATATCATCATTTATTTCGGCAACCGTGTTTCCTTTACATAAATAGATGTAATTAGAACTTTTGAAATATTTTGAGATCCTTGGGAACTATACATCTGAGTGAGGGTATTGGTAATATGGACTGTTCATGTTATTGTTGATACTCTGGATTTCAGATAGATAGGTATTATCGATACGATAAAATAATTTGCAAGATATAGACTATACATCTGAGTGAGGGTATTGGTAATATGGACTGTTTATGTTATTACTAATACTCTGGATTTTGGATAGATAGATAATATTCATAGATACAGTCTATATATTTAAGTGAGGTATCCAAACACAACAATAGTTTTATAGTGAATTATTATCTGTTATGGGATACTGTGAACCTTGGATGTATGAAAATTTTATCTTGTAAAATTTGTATAGTAGTTCGATTAGATATAAGCATCAAATCGAATATCATGGGTGTATAGATTTGGATGCGTTATATTAATTGATTAGTTGTGAACACCAGATCGGATATCGTGGGAGTATAGATTTGGGGGGCGTCACAAGTTTGGTATTAGAGCATTAGGCTATAGATCTGAGGAAGAGATATCTGAGTATATAGTCTTCAAAGTCCGTAAAAATAATAAATTACACATAAATTAACATTAAAAACTTTATGTTTTGTGTAAAATTTTATAATATAAGTAATAAAGAATTTCTTTTATAGGATAACTAACTCTGATGCTGAGGAAATACTGATAATAATAATCCTCCAATAATTGAGTTAGTTAAAGATAGTGACGCAAGAAGAGGAAGAATTGTTTCATGATCAACAATTGTTAGATGCTGAGAAAGAGGAGGATCCAATAGCATGACAATTGATGAGGATTGAAGACCATGAAGAGGCAATGAGCATGATAACGATAAAATGAAGTTTAGAACACATTTGGCCGAGGGCATACTGGAGCATGAAAGGGGAACCACAAATCAACTAGAAGTACTACTACATCATGCACAAAGTAGCAAGAGGGGAACACAGTTGAGTTAACCAAGTCTATTCTAGGAACTCAAGATGTATTCAACGATTTGTAGCGTCGAGTGGTTCGATATCCAGTAGAGGGGAAGAAGACAACTTATTTGATAGATTGATCTGTGGTATGCCACATGATCCATGCTTCATATGATGAAGTAAATGATTTATAAATTATAGTATAGAAATCTAAGTGCTCAGTATTAGTAGGAATGAAAGAGCATTTGTGGTTTGTATTGTACCTAGTAGTATTATGTGTAAAACCACTAGATGGTTATATTATGTATTGTTGTGAAGTATGAATAAAAATTAAGTTTATTTTTAAACAAATTCTTATTATGGATGTTTAAATTTGTTTTCTAGAATCATGCCACCAACTAGAAGACCTCAGCGAGAGATAGATAATGATATTAATCCCACCCAACAATTAGTAGAACTTTTGTTAGGTGCTGTACAAAATAGACCTACAACTCAAACCACACCATTTAAGGACTTTAAACTAGTAGGTCCAGCTGAGTTTAATGTTACATCTGAACTCGTTGATGCATAAATTTTGATTATGGAGATAGAAAATTTTCTCTTGGTAACCAATGTTAATGCCAATCAAAAGACCGTGTTTGCAACCTTTTTCCTAAAAGAAGAGGCAAATTATTGGTGGGAATCTACTAGGGGTCGTGTAGAAACTAAAGTTGTGTCATGGGATAGATTCAAGGAACAATTCTTTGAAAACTACTTTTCCCAATCTCTAAAGGATCGTATGGAAGTACGATTCTTAGAATTAAAATAAGGAGAACTTATTATATCTCATAATACAGTCAAGTTTAACGAACTGTTAAGATTTGCTCCGCATCAGATTGATACTGAACCTAGCAAGACTCGGAGGCATCAAGAAGGCTTGAAACCTCAAATACGTAGTAAATTGTCTATCTTCCAAATAAAGACTTTTCCTAAAATAATCGAGAAAGCTTTCATAGCTAAGAGTAAATGAAAACCTCATTAAATTTCACAAAGATAAAAAGTGTCAAAATGAGGGAAATCCAAATAGAACCCAGTTTAGGTGGGTTTAATAACAAAAGAAAATGGGATACCACTTTTTCTAACAACTCTAGGAAAAAGGTAATAATTTTAACAGTAACAAGAATAACAAGATTGAACCTTGTCCTACATGTGAGATGTGAGACCCCGAATTTTATCAATAAAGATTTAATTTTCTCGAAATATTTGTTTTGATATTAAGGAGTAAATTTGATATAATGTTATAGTTGGGGGTAATATTTATAAATTTTGCAAAATAAGCAAGTGGTTTTAAAATATTCATGTTGTCGGGGAATATTCGTTTGGTCGTGAAATATTCTTTACGTAGGAGAATATTAAATGCGACAAGTGAACCATTTATGGGCCCCATAACAAAAAATGATCGGATGAAGAAAATGACAAGTTTGAGGTTTTATAAATAACGGTAATAATTATTACAGAATTAACACTTATTGGAATACCCGTGGTTAAAACACACGATGAAATGCGGTGTTGCATAAGATAGCACAGTATTGCACCAATTATTGATTCTTATGTAAGAAGGCACTACTCGATAATTGTTATAGTAATTACTGAATTCGATATTTTATTTTATTGATTCAATAATTCTTTGCGTTGATATTTTATATTATTGTTGTTTCAATAATTGTCACTACACGATATTTTCCATTATCGGATCAATAATTCATATTATTTGAATAATATTATTAGATAGCATTCTTGGCAATGTCTAGAAAGTTACATCAAGGAGAGGTTTGGTCACCTAATTGCGGCGCCGATGAGAGAAATTCTTATTAGAAAGCCCCTGCTTTCTGAGGAGCAGTCACCGTTGTCAATATTGTGATTACATAATATTATTTGTGAATAATTAATTATTGATTAATATGATAAGAAAAATATTCATTTTATGTGGATATAGATGGTGAAAATTTTTAATGTGACAATTGTTGAAAATTGATATTTTATCTTTTCTGATAAAATAATTCATTTAAATATATTATTATATTATAATAATATAATATGGTGATATTTTTATAATGAACTAGCTGGGTCCCATGCCTCCGACACTGTATAGACGGTGGGATTTATCTCAAACTTTGAACGGCCCAGATAATTTATTGAGTGAGCAAGAAATTCAAAATCATTTGTATTTTATTAGATAGATGTGTGATATATGAGTAAATGAGGAGGAAGAGTATTTTTGTTACAAAAAATGTTTAACACATGTTTTGTGTGTTGGTGGACCTTATTTTTGACTGAAATTTAATTATAGCCTGCAAAATCGTCCATATATGGATTTCGGTCAATTTCTATTTTGAATTTGGAAAAACTTAAACTTACAAAGTTGTAGAGAATTGAATTTCCTATGGAAGGACATAAGATTTGAATTTTTCTGATAAAAGGGCTATTTATTATGAATTATAGAAGTTTCGAAATAATTGATTTCTGAAGTTTTAATTATTTTTTAAAGAAAAACATTTTTATTATGTTGGTGGGCCCCACTAGTATTGAAAGCATGCTGAATTCAGTTTCTTTGGTGTACGTAGGATATTTTTTTCATATATATTAATATTTTATTAAATTTTCTGCTTTGGTGTTCTAAGCGTTTTCCTATAAATAGGGTGCTTAGGTTAGAATTAAAAATCACACCAGAAACTGAAATATTCTCTCTCTGTATTATCGAGCATATTCTTGTGAGTATTTTGATACTTTGAGTGTTGTTATACGGTGCAAGTTCTTTTCAGCGTTATATCTGATATTCCAGCCAGAAGTACTATTCTTTTGAGGTAAGGGGTATTATTTATTTCACATTTTGAAGAGATATATTTTTTTGTATTCGTATGAATATTATTTTCGTTCAATATTCATAAAGAGTATTATCTTCGTTCAATATTTATAGGAATATTATCTTCGTTAAATATTCATTGGAATATTATTTTCGTTCAATAGTTGTAAGGGATATTATTTTTGTTCAGTATTCGTATAAAATAATATTTTCTTTCATACTCTGTAGTATGTAAGTAATATTATTTTGTTTCAGATTTCGAATTCTATACTCATTTTGTTAAATTTTTGGCTTCTATATTCCATGAAATTAGTAGAATATCCTTGATATTTGCGCTTCATCCAGTATCTTTTCATGGAAATATTATTATAAGCATTCTTGATAAGTTTTAAGTTTTTCATGCCGGGGTACTATTCACGGGGTTACTATTCCTGAAGTTACTATTCACGGGTACTATTCACTCAGTTACTATTCACCTGGGGGTACTATTCATGACAAAAATTTATTTCTTTTCGGTCCAAATCATTTTTGATATAATATTATTCTTGAATTTTACTCCACAAAGCAGTATCACGTTGATAATTTGGACATAATTGATTTCTGGATAAATTAAATTATAAATCTTTAAAAATTAATCCTTGAACTTGTTTTATTGAATTCTTATCATCCTCATAATTATATTATGTTAAAAGTCATTTGTGGCCTGTAGTGCATAGATGGACTCGGTATGATTATGACCAGGGATTATTCGGTATAATCATGACCATAATGTTACAAATGATATGGTAAAAGTCCTCATTGGCATGTAGTGCATTGATGGTCTGTTATTGGCATGATCATGACCATTGATGAATACACAAATATCCTTAACCCGTAGTGCATGGATAATTTGTGGTCGTGATACTAAAGAATATCCTTGGCCATAGCGCATGGGTGATTCGATGATGTGGATTATTTATTAAGTTGAGTCTTAGCGATTAAAGTGATGAAAAACCTTTTTAAATCATAGAAGATAGTAGATTGTATGCTCTACTTGACTCTTCTAATGGATTTCTTATTCCGCTATAGTTAAACTTGATGTTTGTTATATTTTATCAGTTTAACACTGTTGAAGGCTAACGATAAATTATTCTACATTATCTTAGTCATAATATTTCTTACTAGGCTAGTTGAGCTGACCCTTTTGTTTTCATTGTTCTCTTCAGGAAATGAAAACGTAGTTGTTGGGACTAGTCGGGGAACGGAGTGACGGTCCAAATGATAGCATTAGTAGTCCTCACTATTCTATGAAATAGGGTGATAATAAATGTATTGAGGACTCCATTTGAGTTAAATACTGTCTAGAAGACAATATTCGTATTAAAACTCTCAGTTTATATTTTGTCGTATTATACACGACAGTTGTATTATTAAGTTGTATTTGAATTTTGTACCATGTATTTGGAGACTCAAGATGGGTGATGTATACCTATTTTGGGGGCGTTACAATTGGCATCAAAGCTTCAGGATATGATCCCTGGATAAGATGTGATACTAGAACTAGGAGGAGAGCGACGGGGAATTCCTTCGCTAGTATGACCTACCTAAGTTTATTTGGTATTTAATTGGTCGTTCAGAGTATAGGGTTATTATGTTGTATGTCAATTTCTTTAATTAACCCTTGTTTTGTGGCAGTATTTGAGAATGGCAGCTGAAAATGTTAACAATGGAGTGAATGAGACCGTGGAGACACCTTTAATCGCTAACCAGGATAATGTGATGTCAGGCGAAGAAGGAATTAGAGATATCTATGTGATGAGTGAAGAATTAATAGTTGCACCCAAGATAGTCGCAGAGGTAGCAGCTGAGAGTAAGGAAGAAGAGGAACCTGAGGAGAATTTATTAGAAGAATTTTATGATCGAAATCTAGAATTACAAAATCGTATTCATGAGTTAGAAGAGAAAGTTGAAGAACGGCAGGCGGTCATGGAGCAAAGAGATGCAACAATTCAAAATTATGTTACCGGATGTGTGATGCCTGAAAGAAGCACTCTTTGGCAGAGTATAAGATATTAGAGCTGGAATCTGAGAATGCTATAATCAAAGTTCTGATGAAAGAAGAAGCAACCAAACGAATGAGAATCGAGGATGCATGGGTAAAAGCCGCACGACGCGTTGATATTGTAGAAAAAGATGTCTGATTCAATAAGGCCAAAATAGATGAAATGGATTTTGCTTTTTGGACAACAATTGGGAGAATCCAACATCGAGTTTGGAATTACCCTGTGCAGAGCGGTCAACCCCAATTCGATATGGATCAAAGAGTAATGATTCAAATAATGGACCAGGAATGCAACGAAGCAATTAAGGATGGAATGTACTTTATAGCAAAGTTAAGTCCAGTTGGGATGATGATACCAAAGGCTATCCCAGACAAGTCAAAATCAGCGGTTCAAGGAAGAGCGTTTGTCGTGACTTCCCAAAATACGAGGAACCCAAACGAAGTTATCACGGGTTAGTTAATTATAAACTCTTGCGAAGTTTATACCTTATTAGATACCGGTTCTACCCATTCTTTTATTTCTCCTACTTGCGCTCAACGTTTAAATTTGATCCCAGTACAAAACCCATTTCTAAAACCCTCAAATATTTCTTCACCTAAAATGAACGTAACATGCGCCAAAGACGTTGGCTCGAGCTGTTAAAGATTACGACCATACCATTCAATATCATGGTAGAAGAGCAAACGTGGTAGCTGACGCGTTGAGTAGAAGATCGTATGCAGTTACGAGTGCGACGTTGTTAACACAAAGACCCATTTTGTATGACTTACTCTAGAGACCCACGTGATGATGTTAAATATACGATTAGAACCAACTTTAATCAATAAAGTTAAAGTCGCTTTGGCTACAGACTCGAAGCTGATGAATGTGAAGAAGAAGGTTCAAGAGGGCATTATTCTAGAAGCAAGAATTGATGAAGAGATGAAATCTCAACCCTTGATTTAATTGTTCTATTTGAAATCCTCGATCGAGTAGGAACTGTGGCATATAGACTCGTTTTAACACCAAGTATGTCGCGTGTTCATAACGTTTTTCACGTATCGATGTTACGTAAATATGTGGACGACCCGAACCATAATATTGATTTAAAACTAGACGAGATAGCGAAAGATTTAACGTATAAAGAGGTACCTGTTAAAATCTTGGATAAAAAGAAACATATTCTACGCTCAAAGGTTATACCTCAAGAGTTAGAATCTGAATAGGTATCCTCACCTCTTCGGCATACCAAGTACGTACGTAAATTTCGAGGGCGAAATTTCATAAGGAGGGGAGATTGTGAGACCCCAAATTTTATGAATAAAGATTTAATTTTCTCAAAATATTTTTTTTGATATTAAGGAGTAAAATTGATATAATGTTATAGTTGGGGGTAATATTTATAAATTTTACAAAATAAGCAAGTGGTTTTAAAATATTCATGTTGTCGGGGAATATTCATTTGGTCGTAGAATATTCTTTTTGTTGGGGAATATTCATACGACGACGCAACCATTTGTGGGTCTCATAACGGAAAACGGTCGGATGAAGAAAACGACAAGTTTGAGTTTTTATAAATAACGGCGTAATTATTACAGATAATGCGGTAATGGAATACACAGTGGTTAAAACACGATGAATGCGTGGTGTTGCGATGTAGCAAGACCAGTATTGCACAATTATTGATTCTTACGTGAAAGGCACTACTCGATAATTGTTACGGTAATTCTTGCTTAATATTTTATTTTATTGATTCAATAATTGATGCGTTGATATTTTATATTTTTGTTGTTTCAATAATTGTCCTTTGCATGATATTTTCCATTATCAGATCAATAATTCATATTATTTGAATAAAATTATTAGATAGCATTATTGGCAATGTCTAGAAAGTTACATCGATGAGAGATTTGGTCACCTAATTGCGGCGCAGATGAGAGAAATCCTTATTGGAAAGCCCCTCTTTCTTGGGAACAGACTGGTTGTCAATATTGTGATTCTGTAATATTATTTGTGAATAATTAATTATTGATTAATATGATAAGAAAAATATTCAATTTATGTGGATATAGATGGAAAAAAAATTTAATGTGACAATTGTTGAAAATTGATATGTTATCTTTTCTAATAAAATAATTCATTTAAATATATTATTATATTATAATAATATAATAATGGTGATATTTTTACAATGAATGTGTGATATATGAGTAAATGAGGAGGAAGAGTATTTTTGTTACAAAAAATGTTTAACACATGTTTTGTGTGTTGGTGGACCCTATTTTTGACTGAAATTTGATTATAGCCTGCAAAAACGTCCGTATATGGATTTTGGTCAATTTTTGTTTGGAATTTGGGAAAACTTAAACTTACAAAGTTGTAGAGAATTGAATTTCCTATGGAAGGACATAAGATTCGAATTTTTCTGATAAAAGGGCTAGTTATTATGAAATATTGAAGTTCCGAAATTATTGATTTCTGAAGTTTTAATTATTTTTTTAAAGAAAAACGTTTTTATTATGTTGGTGGGTCCCACTAGTATTGAAAGCATTCTGAATTCAATTTCTTTGGTGTGTGTAAGAAATTTTTTAATATATATTAATATTTTATTAAATTTTCTGCTTTGGTGTTCTAAGCATTTTCCTATAAATAGGGTGCGTAGGTTAGAATTGAAAATCACACCAGAAACTAAAATATTCTCTCTCTATATTATCGAGCATATTCTTGTGAGTATTTTGATACTTTGAGTGTTGCTATACGGTGTAAGTTCTTTTCAGCGTTATATCTGATATTCCAACCAGAAGTACTATTCTTTTGAGGTAGGGGTATTATTTATTTTACATTCTGAAGAGATATTATTTTTCGTATTTGTATGAATATTGTTTTCGTTCAATATACATAAAGAGTATTATCTTCGTTCAATATTTGTAGGAATATTATCTTCGTTAAATATTCGTTGGAATATTATTTTTCATTCAATAGTTGTAAGGGATATTATTTTTGTTCAGTATTCGTATAAAATAATATTTTCTTTCATACTCTATAGTATGTAAGTAATATTATTTCGTTTTAGATTTCGAATTCTATACTCGTTTTGTTAAAGTTTTGGCTTCTATATTCCATGAAATCAATAGAATATCCTTGATATTTGCGCTTCATCCAGTATCTTTTCATGGAAATATTATTCTGAGCATTCTTGATAAGTTTTAACTTTTTCATGTCGAGGTACTATTCACGGGGTTACTATTCCCGAAGTTACTATTCACGGTTACTATTCACCCGAGGTACTATTCATGACAAAAATTTATTTCTTTTTGATCCAAATCATTTTTGATATAATATTATTCTTGAATTTTACTCCACAAAGCAGTATCATTGGCTCATAGTGCATTGATGGACAGTTATTAGCATGATCATGACCATTGATAAATACACGAATATCCTTGGCCCGTAGTGCATGGATAATTTATGGTCGTGATACTAAATAATATCCTTGGTCATAGTGCAGTGGTGATTCGATGATATGGATTATTTATTAAGCTGAGTCTCACCGATAAAAGTGATGAAAACCCTTTTTAAATCATAGAAGATAGTAGATTTTATGCTCAACTTGACTCTTCTAATGGATTGTTTGTTCCGCTGCAGTTAAACTTGATGTTTGTTATATTTTGAGGGCTTCACATGAGAGAAGACTTTCATCACAATATAAGCACGAGGATGATGACAATGATATAAGAATTCAATTAAAAAAACAAAGGATAAATTTTTAAAGATTTATAATTTAATTTATCCAGAATTCAATAATGTCCAAATTGTCAACATGATACTGCATTGTGGAGTAAAATTCAAGAATAATATTGTATCAAAAATGATTTGGACCGAAAAGAAATCAATTTTTATCATGAATAGTGTAAGACCCCGAATTTTACGAAATAAAAGTATTCAATTTTCTTATAATTACTATTCAGTAAATGATTAAATTGATAAAAGTTTAAAGTCAAGGGTGATATATGAAATTTTTTTAAAATAAGCAAGTGGTTATAAAATACTCATTGTTGTCGGGAATATTACGTTTGGTCGTGGAATATTCTTTAGCATCGGGAATATTAAATGCGACGTAGTGCGATCTTTTGTGGGCCCCATGTGAAAAAGCGATTGGATGAAGAAAACGATAAGTATAAGTTGTTTATAAATAACGGCGTAATTATTACTGAATTAACACTTGTTGGAATACCGGTTGGTTAAAACACGATGTCGCATTGTTGCGATAAGAAGCGGTATTGCACCAATTATTGATTATTCTACGTGAAGGTACAACTCAATAATTGTTACATGAATTCTTATGCTCAATATTTTATTTTGATTCAATAATTGTTGCGTTGATATTTTATATTATTGTTGTTTCAATAATTGTCACTACACATATTTTTATTATCGAGCAATAATTCATATTATCTTAATAATATTATTAGATAACATTATTGGCAATGTCTAGAAAGTTACGTCAAGGAGAGGTTTGGTCACCTAATTACGCCACCATGAGGAGAAATTCTTATTGAAAGCCCCTCTTTCTAAGAACCTGCTGGTTGTCATTATTGTGATTCTATAATATTATTTGTGAATAATTAATTATTAATTTATATAATGAGAAAAATATTTATTTTATGTGGATATAGATGGAGAAAATTTTTAAAGTGACAATTGTTGAAAATTGATATTTTATCTTTTCTGATAAAATAATATTTTATTATATTATTATAATATAATAATAATGATATTTTTACAATGAATGTGTGGTATATGAGTATATGAGGAGGAAGAGTATTTTTGTTGCATTAAATGATTAACTGATGTTTTGTGTGTCGGTGGAACCCATTTCTTGACTGAAATTTGATTATAGCCTGTAAAATCGTCCGTATGTGGATTTCGGTCAATTTCTGTTTGGAATTTGGAAAAACTTTCTTTTGTAAAGTTGTAGAGAGTTGAATTTCCTATACAAAGTTGCGAGATTTGAATTTTCTGATAAAAGGGCTATTTATTATGAATTATTGAAGTTCCGGAATATTGGGTCTGAATTTATTTTGTTACAAAAATTATTTAAAACATGTTTTTTGTGGTTGGTGGGACCCACTTGTTGTTAAGCATGGCTGAATTCAGATCCTTGAATGTGTGCGTAGGAATTTATATATAATATATTAATATTATATTCAATTTTCTGCTTTGGTGTTCTAAGCAATTTCCTATAAATAGGGTGCTTAGGTTAGAATTGAAAATCACACCAGAAACTGAAGTTTTCTCTCTATTTCTCTTTCTATAATATCGAGCGTATTTTGTGAGTATTCTAGTACTTTGAGTGTTGCTATACGGTGCAAGTTCATTCAGCGTTATTCCAGTCAGAAGTACTGCTCTTTTGAGGTAAGGATAGTAAGGGATTGTAAGGGATAGTAAGGGATTGTGAGGGATAGTAAGGGATAGTAAGGGATATTATTTTTTTAAAAATGATATTATTTCTTCAATATCATTATGCCGAAATATTTGTTGGAACTTTTTATCAAATTTTGAACTTTTCATGTTGGAGTTACTATTCATGAGTTACTATTCATGAGTTACTATTCACGAGTTACTATTCATGAGTTACTATTCACGAGTACTATTCACTACAAAATTGGTTTCTTTTTCTAACCAAATTATAGTTGATTTATGAATATTACTCTGGAGATTAAAACTATGTATTGATTATATTGATTTTATTATCATATATAACATTTTTATAACCCTGATGTTGAAATTCTCTTTCACTGGAGCATAAAGATGGGTAGATTATTGGTATGATCATGACTAGGGTTCTCTTTGGCCGGTAGTGAAAAGTTGAATTGTGACTGGTATGATCATGACCATTGAATTTATAATTGAATATCTTTAGCTTAAGTGCAAAGGTGAATTGATCAACATGGTTATAATTATGGTTTATATAAATTCTGAAATGATTATGTATTTCTTTGAGATATGAATGTCTTTGGCCTGTAGTGCAAAGATGACATGTTGTTGAATATCTTTGGCCAGTAGTGCAAAGATGAACTGTTGATGAATATCTTTGGCCTGTAGTGCAAAGATGACTTGTTGATGAATATCTTTGGCCCATAGTGCAAAGATGAATTCATTAGTAAAATTATGAACATGAACTGTGATTTTGTATAACCATGATCTTTGATGTTTCAGGTGATGAAAATTAACTTTGTCCTGGATGAGGAAAGGAATTTAGAACTACAATAACGATTATGAGTTATACACGTGATTGTGGACAGGAATTGTTGATTAATGTTACAGGGATAAAACATTGTTGATGGACTTTTAACATGGAGAAGATAATAGATTTTATGGTCTATTTGAATCTTCTAATGGATTGCTTATTCCACTGCAACTATTGTTGAAAAGTTTTATCATCTACCATATGTTCTAAATCTCTGATTTATTACGGTTGAAGGCTATTGATAATTTATTTATCTTTAGTCATGATATTCTTTACTGAGCTAGTTGTGCTCACCCTTTTGCTTCACAATTCCTTTCAGGTAATAAAAGTGTAGCGGGACAAGCGGTGAATAACAGGGGAATAAAACGGTGGTCTATAGATGTTGAGGGTGAGGTGAATTTAACTTGGAAGGGTGTTTTGCCACTATCATACAAGATGTCTAATGACATACAACCTCGTATCATCATAAGACAGGGATGTGCTCATCCACTTGCTGAGTATATATACGAGCACTACCTATATAATCTTGGAGTTTGGTTGAAGTATAATTCTCAATTAGAGACAGTGGAGATAATGATATGTCAAGAGAAGACTCACCATTGGGAAGAATATGATAGTAATCTTCTCGTTTTTGTTTGGGGTCTATTGGGTCAACCAAGGATAATTCTGTGGCCATATGATATCCTAGACGCATGGCCTCCCATGTACGAAGGTTTCCTTGAGCACTTCCCAAAGATTCTAATTCCTAAAACAGTTTTCGACTATACTTTTATGTAAGGTGTCATTATGAGGTGTTGTCCACGGTTGGGACATGAGCCACAGTTGGTATATATTTGTATTTAAACTCACAGTTTAAGTGTTATCGTATCTTACACGACAATTGTATTAATAAAGTTGTAGTTGTTTTCTGTACCATGTATTTGGCGACTCAGAATGGGTTGGATAGAATGGACCTATTTTGGGGTTGTCACAAATAGTACTCCTGGTGAATAGTACCCGAGTGAATAGTATCCCATGAATAGTACTTCGAGAATAGTACCCCATGAATAGTACTTTGTGAATAGTAGTTGTGAATAGTAATTCGTTAATAGTACTTTGTGAATAGTACCTATGAATAGTACTTTGTGAATAGTACTGTATAAATGAATAGTATCCATGAATAGCACTCCGACATGAAAAGCTTAAAATTTAATAAGAATGTGTAGAAAATATCCTTGTGAAATAATACTAAATGAAGCACAAATTTCAAGGATATTCTACTAATTTCACGGAGTATAGAAGCAATACTTTAACAAAATAAGGGTATAAAATAAGGGTATAATTAGGAATACGAGACAAAATAATATTACTCACATACTACAAAGTATGGAATAAAATATTATTCCTATGAATACTAAACAAAATAATATCCCTTACATCTGAAGAAGACTGGATACTGGAATGGTGAGGTAGCAGACTTCTCTTCTTCTTTCTCTCTATAGCTTTCTCTCTATAATTGCTCTTGTGAGTATTAGTGAATTGGTGAGAATGAAAGAAGAATGAGCTTCTATTTATAGGAAAATATAGTTTCGATAATTGCACGTTTTGGGGCTCAAAATATTACAGTATAATACCTTCATCTTTTTCTTCATTTTTAATTTAATCCTGCAAGTATTATCAAACTTGAACCACCTCCCCTTATAGTACATCATGTGAATCAATAGTACATTCATGTGAATCAATAGTACACACATGTTAAAAAAATAGTTACGGTGTAGTACCTTCATCTATACCTCTATTTTTAATTTAGTCATGCAAGTATTATCAATCTTGCACCACCTCCCCTAATAGTACATGCACGTTAATCAATAGTACATACATGTGAACAAATAGTTATAAGTATGTGAATTAATAGCAATTAATTGCTCATTTATCCGATTAATTACCTGATTGGTTAATATAACCTCCAGACATCAATTATTATTGAAATAGATGTCCATTTCCATTAACACTAATAATCCCAACACAATGAAAATATCAATTTTATCTTTAATCAATACGAACTTATTCATCATTAATATTATAACTCACAATATTTAACAACCAGATCATTCCTAGGAAAAGGGGGCTTTCCGATAAGGATTTCTCCCTATTGGCGCACAATTAGGTGACCAAACCTCTCCTCGACAGAACTTTCTAGATATTGTCAGTATTGCAAATAATAATATGAATACCTTTGCAAAATTTGTAAATAATACCCACAACTATAACAGTATACCAAATCCACACTATAATATTCAAAAATATATTTCGAGAAAAATTAATCTTTATTCATAAAAGTTGGGGTCTTACAACTGACAAAACCCTAATATTTCAGTAATAAACCCTAATTGGAAACTCAAAACTGGAGTTTAAGATCGGTCAGAAATTGTGTTATTTGAATTATGTTGCATATGATAGAATTTAATATTAATTAGAGAAACCCTAATTAATATTTGAAAACCCTAGTTATTAGAACCCTAATTATTAAATTAGTAACCCTAATTTGCTAAAATAAAACCCTAATTGCTATTGTAAGCCCTAATTACTAAATTAACAATTTTATTTATAATTTGTAAAGTGTAAACCTAATTTTCATGTTGCATGTAATTAGGAAACTAAGAATGATTAAGAAACCCTAATTTAGAATTCTAGAAAATTTAATTTTTCATTTTAACCTAATTTGAAAAATCCTAGAAAATCAAATTTTGGAAAACCTTAGGGTTAAACCCTAAGGGTTTGCCAAGTTACCTTTGTGCCATTAAATTTTTTAGCCAAAAAAATAAATACCCCTCTTGCATTATTTTGAGATAACTTGTATATCTTGCCAAAATTGAGTTGCTCAACTACTCCATGACTCACCATTTGACTGAAATACAATACATATCAGCCAATACACTCAGCCAAGATCATTGCATACACCATTATATATAGTCAAAGAGAGAGAATGTCCAAAAGCTAGCTCAATTATTTCCAAACACATAACCAAGACTCTCTCTCTCTCTCCTCACCCACGAAAATCATAACTATTTCAGTCCCATATCAAGTTCCTTGATCATCGCAAACAGATCAGGAATCCTATAATTAGAAATTGTTCAACCAAGATATAAAACCATAAACCAAAATTTGATTTTAGATCATATGTTAGATGTTATGTTTGAGTGTTAGAATATGTTGTATGTGTGACGCCCCCAAAATTAGGTATACGTCACCAATCTTGGGTCGCCACTTATATGGTACATAAATTCAAATACAAACTTAATTATACATCTGTCGTGTAACATACGACAATACATAAACTGAGAGTTCTAATAGGAATATTGTCATTTAGACAATATCCATACTCAAGGAGTCCTCATTACATTTATTGTCACACTATTTAACAGAATAGTGAGGACTACTAATGCTATCTTCGGGAACATCACTCTTTTCCCCAACTCGTCCCAGCTATATTCTCATTTCCTAAAGAGAACAGTGAAAGAAAGGGTGAGCTCAACTAGCCCAGTAAGAAATATTATAACTAAGATAATACAGAATAAATTATCAATAGTCTTCAACAATGTTAAACTGATAAAATACAATAGACAACCGGTTTAATCTGCGGTGAATATCGTGAATCCATTAAAAAAGAGTCAAGTAGAAAATAAAGTCTACTATCTTTTAGGTTTTAAAAGGTTTTCATAAATTTTTATCACTAAGACTCGGTTTAATGAATAAACCACAATATCTAATCATCCCCGTACCACGGAAAGGATTTTCATCAAATTATCAATGGTCATGACTATACCGAATCACCCCCGGTCATAATCATACCAAAAACTATCCATCAACGCATTACGTGCCACTTTGAGGACTTTTATCACATCAATTATAACAAGCCATGATTATCTTACCGAATGATCCTCGGTCATAATCATACTAAGTTCATCTATGCACGTAAGCCAAAGATAACATAATATAACATGAGGATGATGACAATGACATAATAATTCAATAAAACAAGTTCACGAATTAATTTATTCAGAACTAATAACGTCCAAATTGTCAACATGATCTTTGCTTTGTAGAGTAAAATTCAAGAATGATCGGAAGAATATTTCCATAAAAGATACTTTGGATGAAACGCAAATATCAAGAATATTCTACTAATTTCATGGAGTATAGAAGTCAAAGTTTTAACTAACTTGGGTATAATAAAGAATGGAATAACAAAGGAAATCACCATGCATGCGGTACTTCTCATAGACAAAGTTATTCCAATGAATAATAATAATGTAACCAGTCGTGAAATTCACACCGACGGATGTTCCAACAGAATAATAAAGATGGAACCGGATCCGGTGTAAAACACACGATAGGATATTCCAATGTAATGATAAAGATTTTAAACCGTGTCCTGTAAAACACATGAATGTGGATGTTCCAAATGTAATAATAAAGACGGAATAATATAAGGATTTCACCAAGTATAGGGGAGTCCGCGTATACAGGTTATTCCAACAGAATAAATAAGAATGGAATAACATAAGGATTTCACCAATTATAAGGTATGCCACGTATACAGGTTATTCCAACCGAATAATAAAGAACGGAATAACAGAAGTTCTCTTCGTGAATAAGAAAGAATAACACCCCTTACGGGTACAACAAATAATATCCCTTACCTTAGAAGAACTGAATATTGGAAAAGTGAAGTAGCAGAATACTTTTCTTTTTTCTCTCTATAGTTTCTCTCTCTATAGTTTCTCTCTCTAGAGTTTCAGTGAATTCGTAAGAAATAATGAAGGAATGAGCTTTCTATTTATAGAAAAACTGTGGGTGGCTCTTGATCTTAACGAAGGGTCAAAATGACTCTTGGTAATATTGAAGAGACAACTACTATTTGCGAAGGGGTAATTAACCCTTGGAACAGCGAAGAGGCAATTAACTCTTGGTAATATTGAAGGGACAACTACTATTTACGAATGGGTAATTACTATTGACGAAGGTAATTACTATTGAAGAAGGTAATTACTATTCACAAAGGTAATTACTATTGACGAAGGTAATTACTATTGAAGAAGGTAATTACTATTCACAAAGGTAATTACTATTGACGAAGGTAAATACTATTGATGAAGGTAATTACTATTGAAGAAGGTAATTACTATTGACGAAGGTAATTACTATTGACGAAGGTAATTACTATTCACAAAGGTAATTACTATTGACGAAGGTAAATACTATTGACGAAGGTAATTACTTATTCACAAAGGTAATTACTATTGACGAAGAGACTCTTAGATGATGACATATGGGCCCCCCATAAAATAATCAAACTTACCACAAACGTCTCATAACAGACTCTTTATATACATCAAGGATTGAATAAATATTACCACAAATCATTTTATTTTTAATCAACACATTTTTAATCTTTCAACAATTATTAATCATTTATAACTTGTCGTCTCAATTAATAATATAACATATTATACGAGATGATATTTGTGATAATAATTGAATCAATAATATAAGAGATATGATCAAAGAATTCTTCGTGAGCAATAATTGAGTATAGCTAAGTGACTTCTCACGTAAGCATCAATAATCAATACCGTATGCTACTATATCAAACACACGTATTCATCATGTACTTTTACCAACGGGTAGTTCAACAGCTTTGACGGTAACACCTCTGTAGTTATTTTTATAGAAAAATAATTTTGTCGTTTTCTAACTACGACAATACTTCCATTAATGGGGTCCACTAATGATTGAGTAGTCGTCATTTAATATTCCTCGACAAAAAGAATATTCCCCACCAAACGAATATTTTATAACAACTTGCTTACTTTGCAAAATTTATAAATATTACCCACAACTATAACATTATATCAAATTTATTCCATAATATTCAAAATAATATTTATAAAAAATTCATCTTTATTTATAAAAGTCAGGTCTTACAACCTCCCCTTCTTATGAAATTTTGCCCTCGAAATTAGAGGTACGTGCACGATATGATAAAGAGGTGAGGATACCTTGAATACCTTTATCGTTAAAAATATTAAATTCATCTTCGCAATCCGCCAAAAGATATTCATTAACAATTCATCTTTGCACTACAAAAGCCAAAGATATACAATCAGTAAAACCAATAATCTTTGAGACGCAGCGACTTAATAGTATCACGACCACGAATTATCCATGCACCAATGGCCAAGGATATTCGTGTTTTCTATTACGGTCATGATTATACCGAATAATCCTTGGTCATAATCATACCAAGTCTATCAATGCACTACTACCGAAGATGACTTTTACCACATCCATGAATTAATATTTCATTCTTGAGACTCACCAATAATTAATCCATATCATCGAATCATCCCCGCACTACAAAAGCCAAGGATATTCATTAGTATCACGACCACGAATTATCCATGCACTACTACCAAAGATAATCGTGGTATTCATTAGTATCACGACCACAAATTATCCATGCACTACGGCCAAAGATAATCGTGTATTCATTAGTATCACGACCACAAATTATCCATGCACTACGGCCAAAGATAATCGTGTATTCATTAGTATCACGACCATAAATTATCCATGCACTACGGCCAAAGATAATCGTGTTTTCAATTACGGTTATGATTATACCCCAACAATCCACGGTCATAATCATACCAAGTCCATCTATGCACTACAGAATACGTATTGACTTTCAACATAATATAAACATGAGGATAATGATATAAAGAATCAATCAAATGAGATAAAGGATAAATATTAAACATTTATAATATAATTTATCCGAGATTCAAGAATATTCCCATGTTATCAATCACTTAATAATCTCATAATCTAATATCATTAATATTATAATAATATTTTAATCACTTCTTAAATTTATAAACAATTTATCTCAATTGTTTACGTTTTACCATATAATGCATTTAATCATTCAAAAATGCCATACTCATAAGATATCATCACCAATTATCAAATCCTCATCAAAAAATATGCATATACTCTATATAGGATTCTCTAGCCATAAAAAATCCTATTTTCAACTTTGTTACTTCACATAACATATTTAACTCATGTGTTCAGTAATTAAACTATTTTCATGAAAAATACCAAATCAGTCCCAAAAATATTTTTTTCTGGGATTTAGCATAATATAGTCCCATAATGAAAATATATTTTCTCTGGAATTTTAAAATTCATTTACTATTTTTCAAAAATCAATTTCTAATTAATTCCTTAAGAAATTTGCTACCTCAAGTTTAACTCCAGAAATTCCCAAATCTTGGCAGGACCTTACACATGTTAATGTGAGCCTCCAGCTTTAAATTTCATGGTCATCGGAGTTATAGAACTCCGCTTATAGCATTTTTCGTCAAAAAACCTAAATATTGAAATGGTCATAACTTGTTCATTTTAAGTCAGAATGAGCTCATTTTTGGACAGGAGGTACTTTATAACATATATTTTCATGTCCCAAAAGGGCAGAATTTTTCACATAAATTTAGTGGCTGAAACAGCCCTTACAAAAACGTGGCAGTAGCTTTTTGGACATTTTGAAGTTTAGACTCCTTTGCTAAAATCAGTCCACACGAAAATCTACAACACCTTTTTCATTGATTTCACTTGGATTAGTTAGGTAACTCATAGATCTAACTCTAGGACTTAACCACACTCAAAAATTCAAAATATAATAGGAGATTTGGTCAATTGAATTTCATATTACGTTTTTCACCAACATCTGGTTTTTAACTCCTTGTGATTTTTAAGAAACTTTCATGTTTTCACATACTAACCAACATAACTCATCATAACACTTATTAATACCACGATACCCATGATTTTCATTAGTCCAATGCTTTTATTATGACTTTCATCATAAACCACGTAAACCTGCTCATTTTAGTTGAAGAAATATTTGAGGGTTTACGAAATGGGTTTTATCTTTGAGGTCAATACTGAAATTCGATTTCACGCTCTAAGTAGGCTAAGAAGTCTTCAAGAATACACCAGGAAATTTATTAATAATAGAAATATCATTCAAAACTGTGACTCTCATCCAAGACTTGGATAGTACGTCACATTGATACCAACTGTGACTTCTATCCCTTAACCTAGATAGCACCTCACAATGATACCTATAAACTTGCCATCTTCATTCACGATGTCACCTACAGAAAGTCTGGCTTCGGTGCATTCCACACAAGGAAGTCAACAACGAAAGGTTCGGGGGCTCTTTACTTATAGCTTGATATGACAACAATTGACTTTAGTAGTTTGGTTACTTGAATTCACACAACAAGTTGGTTATGAATATAAAAGCTAACAACCTTACGAAAAGCATGATGAGTAGTTAACCAATTGATTCCTAAAATCACATCAAAGGCAAATATTTTCAAAAGATAAGATCGACGAGTAACGTGAAAATGTTTATTTGAATCAAACAAGATTTAAAAATAGTAAGCGATAACGAAGGCTCCTACTAACGAAGTTTCAACCAATAAGTCAAAGTTTAACTTCTTGGTCAAATTTAAACGTTGAACACAACTAGGTGAAATAAAAGAGTGGGTAGAACGGTATCTAACACGGTATAGACTTCATGAGAGCTTATGATTAACTTACCCGTGATAATTTTATTCGGGTTCCTCGTCACGAAAAAAACGCTCTCTCTTAAACTACTACGGCTTTGGTTTGTGCGGGACAACCTTTCGTGCCTCCATCCTAGTTGAATTTGTCTTGATGGCGACAAAATCGAGCTAAGTGACCTTCTCTTCCACAATTATAACATGCTTTGGACGGCATGGCGCAATTCGGACTGATGTGTCCCTCTCCTCCACATTTGAAGCATATGATAGGTGGTCTTTCTCCTTCCTTAACAACGGGTGTTGGTGCTGACGTCTTTCCATCATTGTTGAATCTCCTTTTCTTGAAATGTCCATTCATATTGCTTTGACCCTGATTACCACCGAAGTGGTTACCATAACTAGCCTGTTGATTCCCTCCACGCTTTTTGTCACCGCTTCGATGACTACTCTCATTTGGTATTATAATTTTGTCACCGCTTCTTTTTAGTTGTGTTGACTTGTTATCGCTCCCACTAATCGAGCCCTATTTACAACATCCGAATACAAACACAATTTATGAGAAATAAGATGTTGATGTATCTCCGCTTCAAACCTCTTAAAACATTCGCGCCATTCTCTTCATTATCCACCAAGTGGGACGCAAATCGTGATAACTCCGCAAAATTTGCCTCAGTGTTGCAACACGGGCCATATTGTTTTGTTCCAACTTGATAAACTCCACCTCCTTCATGTGGCGAATACTTTCGTGAAAGTATTTGTCGTTGAATGACTCTCTCGAACTTCTCCCAAGATATCTTCAAGACAAAGAGTTGAGTACGCTTTTATCGATTCCCACCAAGATGTCTGCTCTCCGCAACATAAAGGTGGCAAAGGGAACCTTTTGCTCCTCGGAGCATCCCAAGACATCAAATATCTTAGTAATCTGCTTTATCCATGCTTCCGCCAGAAGTGGTTTTGGCTCTCCCTTAAACTCCGGTGGTCCCAGCTCCTTGAATTGTTTAGCGGTGACCGCCCGAGAGTTTTCCGTGTTTCCACCTACGTTTTGGACAGAAGTCGTTTTCGCCTGATGTTGCATGAATTCTAAAAACCTCTTAAACGTACCGTCGTTCATCAATTGATCAGTGTTGTTGTTTACAGGAGGATTATCGCCATCCTATTGCACATTGTTCTGATTATTGATCTGTGGAGAATCAACAGTCTCCTGTGCTCCATTGCTATTCTCAACATTCTCAGATGCAATTTTCAAACACTACCACAAAATAAGGGTTAATTGACATGCAACATATTATCACTATACTCTGACCGACCAATCACATACCAAATAAACTTAGGTAGGTCATACTAGCGAAGGAATTCCCTCTCTCTCCCCTCCTAGTTCTAGTCTCACATCCTAGCCAGGGATCATATCCCTAAGCTCTGATACCAACTGTGACGCCCCCAAAATTAGGTATACGTCACCCATCTTGGGTAGCCACTTACATGGTACATAAATTTAAATACAAACTTAATTATACATCTGTCGTGTAACATACGACAATACATAAACTGAGAGTTCTAATAGGAATATTATCATTTAGACAATATCCATACTCAAGGAGTCCTCTATACATTTATTGTCACACTATTTAACAGAATAGTGAGGACTACTAATGCTATCTTCGGGACCATCACTCTTTTCCCCAACTCGTCCCAGCTATATTCTCATTTCCTGAAGAGAACAGTGAAAGAAAGGGTGAGCTCAACTAGCCTAGTAAGAAATATTATAACTAAGATAATGCAGAATAAATTATCAATAGTCTTTAACAATGTTAAACTGATAAAATACAATAGACAACCAGCTTAACTACAACGGAATATGCAATCCATTAAAAGAGTCAAGTAGAAAATAAAGTCTACTATCTTTTAGGTTTTAAAAGGTTTTCATAAATTTTTATCACTAAGACTCAGTTTAATGAATAAACCACAATATCTAATCATCCCTGTACCACAATCAAGGATTTTCATCAAATTATCAATGGTCATGACTATACCGAATCACCCATGGTCATAATCATACCAAAAACTATCCATCACTGCATTACAGGCCACTGAGGACTTTTATCACATCATTTATAACAAGCCATGATTATCTTAGAATGATCCTCGTCATAATCATACTAAGTTCATCTATGCACGTAAGCCAAAGATAACATAATAAAACATGAGGATGATGATGAATGACATAATAATTCAATAAAACAAGTTCACGAATTAATTTATTCAGAACTAATAACGTCCAAATTGTCAACATGATACTGCTTTGTAGAGTAAAATTCAAGAATGATCAGAAGAATATTTTCATGAAAAGATACTGGATGAAACGCAAATATCAAGAATATTCTACTAATTTCATGGAGTATAGAAGTCAAAGTTTTAACCAACTAGGTATAATAAAGAATGGAATAACAAAGGAAATCACCATGCATGCGGTGCCAGCATGTATGTGTTATTCCAATGTAATAATAATAACGAACCGTGTCGTGAAATTCACACCGGGCAGCGGGATGTTCCAACAGAATAATAAAGATGGAACCCGGATCCGTGTAAAACACACGAATAGGATATTCCAACGAGAATGATAAAGATTTTAAACCAGTGTCCTGTAAAAAACACACGCATGGATGTTCCAATGTAATAATAAAGACGGAATAATATAAGGATTTCACCAAGTATAGAGAATTCCACAGCGTATCTGAGTTATTCAACAAGAATAAATAAGAATGGAATAACATAAGGATTTCACCAAGTATAGGGTATCTTTAGCACAGATACAAAGTTATTCAAACCGAATAATAAAGAATGGAATAATAGAAGTTCTCTTCATGAATAAGAAAGAATAACACCCTTACGGCACAACAAATAATATCCCTTGCCTTAGAAGAACCGAATATTGGAAAAGTGAAGTAGCGAGATACTTTTCTTCTTTCTCTCTATAGTTTCTCTCTCTAGTTTCAAAGAATTCGTAAGAAATAATGAAGGAATGAGCTTTCTATTTATAGAAAAAGCGAGGTGGCTCGTGGTCTTAACGAAGGGTCAAAATGACTCTTGGTAATATTGAAGAGACAACTACTATTTCATGCGAAGGGGTAATTAACCTTGGAACAATCAAGAGGCAATTAACTCTTGGTAATATTGAAGGGACAACTACTATTTGTGAAGGGGTAATTACTATTGACGAAGGTAATTACTATCGATTTAAGGTAATTACTATTGAAGAAGGTAATTACTATTCACAAAGGTAATTACTATTGACGAAGGTAATTACTATTGAAGAAGGTAATTACTATTCACAAAGGTAATTACTATTAATGAAGGTAAATACTATTGACGAAGGTAATTACTATTGAAGAAGGTAATTACTATTGACGAAGGTAATTACTATTCACAAAGGTAATTACTATTGACGAAGGTAAATACTATTGACGAAGGTAATTACTTATTCCCAAAGGTAATTACTATTGACGAAGAGACTCTTAGATGATGACATATGGGCCCCCCATAAAATAATCAAACTTTCCACAAACGTCTCATAACAGACTCTTTATATACATCAAGGATTGAATAAATATTACCACAAATCATTTTATTTTTAATCAACACATTTTTAATCTTTCAACAATTATTAATCATTTATAACTTGTCGTCTCAATTAATAATATAACATATTATCTGAGATGATCTTGTGACAATAATTGAATCAATAATATAAGAGATATGATGTAGCAATTCTTTGTAGCAATAATTGAGTATAGCTAAGTGACTTCTCACGTAAGCATCGATAATCAATACCGTGTGCAGCTACTATGCAACCACGCCAGCGTATTCTTTTACTTTTACCCATAGGGTAGTTCAACAGTTTTGGCGGTAACACCTCTGCTAGTTATTTTTATAGAAAAATAATTTTGTCGTTTTCTCTAGCTACGACAATACTTCCGTTAATGGGGTCCACCAATGATTGAGCCGTCGTCATACGAATATTCCCAACACAAAAAGAATATTCTCCAGACCAAACGAATATTTTATAACAACTTGCTTACTTTGCAAAATTTATAAATATTACCCACAACTATAACATTATATCAAATTTATTCCATAATATTCAAAAATAATATTTATAAAAAAAAATCATCTTTATTTATAAAAGCTGGGGTCTTACAGTATGTGGTATATATAAGTGATCTGGGTTGGCACATGATAGATCTATAACATTTAAGAGCTCGAATTGAAAGATTTTCAAAATCTGGAAAACTGGGAAATATGGTCTGACAACCAAATGTCCGGTCCTATAGATCCCATTATGTTATGTGTTTTTGTTGTTTAAAGATCTGAACATGTAGTATGCTATGAGATCTCTGTTCTAGAACTTGAATCAAGGTTAGATCTGGCCCAGATCGAAAGATATATGTTGTAAGACCCCAACTTTTATGAATAAAGATTAATTTTTCTCGAAATATATTTTTGAATACTATGGTGTGAATTTGATATAATGTTATAGTTGTGGGTATTATTTACAAATTTTGCAAAGTAAGCAAGTGGTTATATAACATTCGATTGGTTAGGGAATATTCATTTTAACAGGGAATATTCGTACGACGGCACAATCATTAGTGGACCCCACAACGGAAGTATTGTCGTAGTTAGAAAATGACAGAATTATCTTTTTATATAAATAACGGCGAAAGTTTTACTGTTAAACTGTTGAACTACCCGGTGGTAAAAGTATAGTAATACGCGTGGTTGCATAGTAGCACACGGTATTGATAATGAATGCTTACGTGAGAAGTCACTCAGTTATACTCAATTATTGCTACAGTAATTGTTACATCATATCTCTTAGATTATTGATTCAATTATTGTCACAGTATCATCTGCATAATATTTATTATTATTAAATCAATAATTGAGACGACAACGTTATTCATATTATTATTTGCAATATTGACAATGTCTAGAAGTTCTGTCAAGGAGAGGTTTTGTCACCTAATTGTGCGCCAATAAGGAGAAATCCTTATCAGAAAGCCCCCCCTTTCCTGGGAACGACCTGGTTGTTAAATATTATGAGTTATAATATTAATGATGAATAAGTTCGTGTTGATTAAAGATGAAATTGATAGTTCCACTGTGTTGGGATTATTAGTGTTAGTGGAAATCGACATTTATTTCGATAATAATTGATGTCTGGAGGTTATATTGACCAATCGGGTAATTAATCGGATAAATGAGCAATTAACTGCTATTATTTCATGTGCTTATAACTATTTATTCACATGTATGTACTATTGATTCACATTCATGTACTATTAGGAGAGGTGGTGCAAAATTGATAATACTTGCACGACTAAATTAAAAATGGAGGTAAAGATGGAGGTACTATACTGTAAATAGTTTTTTCACATGATTATACTATTAAGTCACATGAATGAATAATTAATTCACATTATTTACTATTAGGGGACGTGGTGAAAGTTTGATAATACTTGCAGGACTAAATTAAAAATGAAGAAAAAGATGAAGGTATTATACTGTAATATTTCAAGCCCCAAAACGTGCAATTATCGAAACTATATTTTCCTATAAATAGAAGCTCATTCTTCTTTCATTCTCACCAATTCACTAAGTCTCACAAGAGCAATTATTATAGAGAGAAATTATAGAGAGAGAAGAAGAAAGTCTGCTACCTCACTATTCCAAAGATTCGGTTCTTCTAAGGTAAGGGGTATTATTTCTTTCGTATTCATGAAGAGAGTTATTTTATTTCAAAGCTCGTAAGGGTTGTTATTCCATTCTTTATTATTCTGTTTGAATAACCTGTTTGTGCGGTCTATCGCATGCCTGGTGAATTCTTTTGTTATTCCATTCTTTATTATTACATTGGAATAACTCCGTTTACATGCTTGATCTATCGCATGCCTGGTAAATTCTTTTGTTATTCCATTCTTTATTATTCTGTTGGAGTAACATGTCTATGTGGACTACCGCATGCATGGTGAATGATCCTTTGTATTAATTCCTTATTAAATTGTGGAAATGATCTATCTACGTGGATTACTGCATAGCGGGCAAAAATCAATTTACAGTTTCATATATTCTATTATACTCAGTTGGTTAAAGTTTTGGCTTCTATACTCCATGAAATTAGTAGAATATCCTGGATATTTGCGCTTCATCCAGTGTCTTTTCATGGAAATATTCTTCTGAGCATTCTTGAATTTTACTCCACAAAATAGTATCATGTTGACAATTTGGACGTTATTGATTTCTGGATAAATTAAATTATATATCTTTAAAAATTTATCCTTGAACTTGTTTTATTGAATTCTTATATCATTTTCATCATCCTCGTGTTTATAATATGTTGAAAGTCATTTGTGGCCTATAGTGCATAGATGGACTTGGTATGATTATGACCAGGGATTATTCGGTATAATCATGATCGTAATGTTACAAATGATGTGGTAAAAGTCCTCATTGGTCGTAGTGCATGGATGGACAGTTGTTGGAATGATCATGACCATTGATGAATACACGAATATCCTCGGCCCGTAGTGCATAGATAATTTGTGGTCGTGATACTAATGAATATCCTTGGCCGTAGTGTAGGGATGATGTGGTTTATTTATTAAGTTGAGTCTCAGCGATAAAAGTGATGAAAAACATTTTAAATCATAGAAGATAGTAGATTTTATTCTCTACTTGACTCTTTTAATGGATTGCTTGTTCCGCTGCAGTTAAACTTGATGTTTGTTATATTTATCAGTTTAACACTGTTGAAGGCTAACGATAAATTATTCTGCATTATCTTAGCCATAATATTTTTTACTGGGCTAATTGAGCTCACCCTTTCTTTTACTTTTCTCTTCAGGAAATGAGAATATAGCTGGGACGAGTCGGGGAACGGATTGACGGTCCAAATGGTTGTTATAGTAGTCCTCACTATTCTATAAAATAGTGTGACAATAAATGTAATGAGGACTCCATTGAGTGGGGATATTGTCTAGATGACAATATTCTTATTAAAACTCTTAGATTATGTTTCGTCGTATTTTACAGGACTGTTGTATAATTAAGTTGTATTTGAATTTTGTACCATTTATTTGGAGACTCAAGATGAGTGATGTATACCTATTTTGGGGGCGCCACAATTGGTATCAAAGCTTAGGGATATGATCCTTGGCTAAGATGTGAGACTAGAACTAGGAGGGGAGAGACGGGGAATTCCTTCGCTAGTATGACCTACATAAGTTTATTTGGTATTTAATTGGTCGGTCAGAGTATAGGGATAATATGTTGCATGTCAATTAACCCTTGTTTTGTAGCAGTATTTGAAAATGACATCCTAGAATGTTGAGAATAGTAATGGATAACAGGAGACCGTTGAGTCTCCACAGATCAATAATCAGGATAATGTGCATCAGGAAGGTGACAATCCTCATGCAAACAACAACACTTACCAAATGATGAACGATGGAATGTTCAGAGGCTTTATCCAATTGATGCAACATCAGCCGAGAGCGGCTCCTGTCCAAAATGTAGGTGGAAACACTGGAAACTCTCGGACGGTCACCGCTTAACAGTTCAAGGAGCTGGGACCACCGGAGTTTATTGGAGAGCCAAAACCACTTAAGGCGGAAGCATGGATAAAGTGGATCACCAAGATATTTGATGTCTTGGGATGCTCCGAGGAACAAAAGGTTCTCTTTGCCACCTTTATGTTGCGAGGAGAGGCAGATTACTGGTGGGAATTGGTAAAGCGTACTCAACCTGTCGCACTGAAGATGTCTTGGGAGAAGTTTCAAGAACTATTCTGTAACGACCCCAAAATTCATAAAATTTAATTATCGACTTCGGTCATTAATAATACGTCTAACTTCTGATTTTACATCATTATTCAATGTTAAACTTAATAAAATGCGGAATAATTAAAACTTTTCTGTCATCTTACTTTAATTCCCTGGATCAAAACCTTTATCATCTACATGTCTTTGAAACATATATAATCCATGATTCACTTCATCACAATTATTATATCAAATAACTCAACCTGATAACCTTTACATATCAGATAACTCTAATTTAGCTTTACAACTCAACATAAAACTATACATCATAAAACATTTAGTACATCTCATGAATCTTAATCTTGGTATTAAGACATAACAACTTTAGCTAAAATATTAATCTTCGTGTATTATTTCTGATCTACGTCATTCAAGTAGCACATAGTGTTACCTTCAATCCTTAACTTGCAAAAATGGTTATTTTCAAGGTTGAGCTCGACAGCCCAACAAAATCTAACAGTTTTCATGCATCACATAGCACATAATAGCATGCTCAACATATATCTCATAAACATTGGACTAACATAACATACATGTTACAGTTCATATAACAAGTATAAAGATTGAGTTCCTTACTCAATCAACATGCTTTACTCAATCAACGTATTCATAAGTTAACTTTAACATTTCATACATTCAACATATATATAAAACATCATGATCTTTGCAATAAAATTTAAAACAATTAAATTCACATAAAAAATAGGAACTAAAAGACTTGCCTTGATCGTTGTTTACCAATAACAGTTTAACAGCTTACAGATATCTGCACTTCATGTGCCCTACACAATTATATAATCATTCACATTAACTATTAGTCACATAGCAACACATATTAGTTGTAATGTAAACTTTACTCTATGCCTCATAACCCTTCCCATTATATATACACAATGTTCAATGTTATTGTGTTAACTTTCAACTTATATCTCACTGTATTTCATATTCGAAGTTCATTCAAGTGTTTAAGTCTTTCTAGGACTACTTATTGGTTTTATATTAACACTATTCAATATCTTATTATATTCATTTCATTTGATTTAAAACACTTTTTACGTTCATTATCACTTATCACGGCGTTTCGACGTTTATTCGTCACACGCCCAATTTGTCTCTCTTGTGTGTGCTTAGTATGCACATATAACTTATCTAATATATCATTTATTAATGTTAAGCATCATTATACTTCATAATATTCATGTTCTATAACTTAGAACAACATCTATTATCGTCAAGAACACTACACTTGCATACGTGCATGCCCGATGCCCTCCGATTGCCTCCGAAAACACAACAGTCCTAACGATGACCATTTTGACCCTTCCTAAAGACCTCAAAATAAAAACCTAAAAGAAAAAACGTTGTAGGTCTATTCGTCCTCGTTCTGGATCATCTTGAATCGCCTTAATCGGAGTTCGTATGCAAACGTTATGCTTAATTTACTGCAGCATGTCAGAGTAGTCCAACTGTTACTGATGCCCGGCACACCTGCGCCCCAATTGGCCTTGGGGGCAGCGCAGTTGCACCCCAAGTCGTAGAACAGGCCCTCAGGCTCTGCTCTTCGCGATTACACAGACCCTTACTCCTTCCAATGATCATAACATGAGTTATACTCATCCAATTCAGTCCATTTTTGATTTTATAGGTTTGTAACTCATAAAACTACAACATACCAAATACCCATCAACTAACATAAACATTAACTAACCTTAATATGAATTTACAACTCATGTTCATTCTAATTGTTCATGTTTTGACAATTTAGCGAATTCAATCGCCACGACTCTGTTTCGTAATCAATTGACATGATTCAAACTACGCCGCTTTCGTTTCTTAACATACTAACATAATCCAACATCAATTTACATATTATAGAAAAGATTGAACATCAAATTTTGGACTTACTTGGCCATTTTCATATACAAAATGATGTTATCTTAATTTTCTTCTACAACCCACTTTTCCATGATTTTGATTACTCAATACAACTTCTATATAACAATTATCAGATTACACATGTACATAATCAACACCTCAAACCCTAACCCAACAAAATTTAATAATTTTAGAGAATAAGATTACAAAACTAAAACTTGAAAATTTAAGAATGGATTATACCTTGAATCTCCTACTAGCAAGATGATGTTAACAAAGTTTAGAAATTCTTCTTTTAATTCTCTCTAAAAGTTATCAGTGTTTCTCCTTTTCTTTGTTCTTAGCTTATTAGGAGAATACGTGATATAACCCACATACGTCAGGTGAAGAAAATAAAAAGGCGTCAGTTACAATCAACCAAAAGCCATAAGGCTGCATTTGGTTACACACCATTTCCCCACATACAAGATTATTTTAATAATATTATATTATATAGTGTCACTTGTCACACTTTAATTTAGTTAATTTAAATAACTTTAGTTTAGTTAATTTAAATAACTTACAATAGTATTCATAATAATTTTTATTATATGATTAATAAATTATAACATATCTAATTTAATTATTAAATTAGACTAGAACATCACTTTATTTAATTTATTTATTTCCAAATAAATTAAACAATTCATTTAATTTAATTATTTTCTTAAATATTAAGCAATTGATTTAATTTAATTATTTCCTTAAATTAAATCCTTTAGATAAAATTATCATTACTCAATTTACTTTACATTAATCAATTTAGTTGCTAAATTAATTACCACAATTTTATCAACCATTTATTTATCTCAATAAATAAATAAATTTAAAATATTTATTTAATTCAATAAATATTTAAAATTAATTACTAAATTCATTTAATTCCTTCAATAGTTAACTTAACTATTAAACCTCACTTTCCCAAATATTAATTTATATTTCTCTTCACACCAGATCATATATTTCAACATATATAGCACGTATATATATATATACTCAAACTCAAAACATCTCATAATAAGAATTTTAATTATTAAATTCCTATTTTAATAACTTATAAAAATTCGGGTTGTCACATCCTTCCCTCCTTATGTGGATTTCGTCCTGGAATCACCAAAACCCTACCTTACTCAGGTTTTCATCAAATCTCTTCGTTGAATAACTTCAACACATTATCTTAATATAGTTTTTATATTTCCTACTCCCACTATTATTCATAATAAATTCTTGTAAGTTTTATTTCATAACTTTCACTTGAACTCAATTATATTTTGAGTATTATATATTATTTAACCCATTCATTTCCTTTTCTAAGGATCATTATCATAAACACTCAGGATATTACATTCACCCATTCTTCTAAGAATTTCGCCCTCAAAATTTTATTTATTAATCTTCATTCGTTCAATCTATCAAAATAGATTTTATGTTAATATTTTATTCATTTACTTGGTTCTAAAACCACTTCTTTCCACAAAGATCTTTCTACAATTATTAAACTTTTCTATTAAAAGTTTTACATTATTCTTTGATAACTCATCTCCTTCTTATTAAAAAAAAATTCTTTTCTCACTTGATCAATATATTCATCATTCAGTGTCGCATTCTATGACTCACTTCTTTCTAAGGAATATCATCCTTACCACATTCACCTTTCAGAATAATAAGAATCTTCCACAATTGCTCAATAATTGGGAAGCAATATGAATAACAAAAATTTCGAATATTCCAAATCATGCTGAGGGGTCACAAGACTGTGAACTCTATTCCCAGGTTTAACAGTGCATCACCACCATAAACCATCTTTAACAGAATGTTTAGCAATCACACAGACTGAAAACACTCTATGTAATTACTCTAGGTGATCGATCGCATTCTACCCCTGCAAGTACACCATATTACATCTTAACATCGTAACGACTATATGCGTTACTTTCAGAACCATTGTCTCCGATAACATGTCCCTTTTTATAGGGTTGTTCACCTCAGCTTTTCAACATCTAAATCCGCACCAAAACAATTTGATTTGGCATAACTTCTCAAGAAACGCTTGAATTTTATGAACATCTTTCAATATTCGTCTAGCTAAATCAAATAGCATAGACTTCTACAACAATTCGGACATCAATATAAATATATATATATATATATATATTCTCATATCTTAAAAAAATCTCAAAAATGTTTTTATGACATCATGATACCGCACTGTATTTATAGTCCATTGAGGATTCTGTCATTTGGTGATTTTATCATACTACATCATACCATAGTGGGCTGATGATCCTTAGATCACATCCAACACTAAGTAATACTACATTGATGACTCCATCATTTTTATCATCTCTGCACCAGGTTTCATGATGCATTGATGATATATATAAAAATATATTTTGATATATTTCAAATCATTTTTTTTTCTAGCCAAAGCAATTAGCATAGACATACGAATAATAGCACTGTTTTTTAAAAATTCTTTGGTTCACTAGTGTGACCCAACATTTTTTTTTTCTAAAAATCAAAAGTATAACCATCGGCACGAAGTCAATAAATTTCGAAAATCTAGCATAGCTAGTAGATTTAGAATATCCAGGCATCCATCAACTTCAATCATTACTCCATTACTTCATTACTTAACCATTCTATCAGTCTTCAACTTCATCACTGCTCTCTATACTATAACCATTTTCTACCCAAAATAGTTCATCAAACTTACCGCACATTGGAAGTTCAGGAACTTGCCATAATAATATGACTTTAAGAACTTATCCTAGTCAGACCATAGGCATCCATTTGCTGAGGGGTTCAAAACATACCATATTATTATGAGTCACGAACTTACCATATGCATTAGTTTTAAAAATCCTACCTAATCCTAATAATATCTGACTAATCTTAATAGTTTCTAACTATCAAATATACACACGAGAAAAGAATCACCTTTTCGCCACATATACATTGATAGAGAGACACCAACATTCCAATGATTATCAATGTGATAAACTGAGTGCAAGCACAAATGTAAAACCCCAACTTTTTGAATAAAGATGAATTTTCTATAAATATCATTTTTGAATATTATGGAGTGAAATTGATATAATGTTATAGTTGTGGGTAATATTTATAAATTTTGCAAAATACGTAAGTTGTTATATAATATTCGATTGGTTAGGGAATATTAGCCTCTTAACAGGAATATTAAATGATAACGGCACAATCATTGGTGGACCCCACAACGAATTATTGTCGAATTGAGAAAAAATGAAAAAATACTTTATGAAAATAACGGCGGAAGTTTTACAGTTAACTGTTGAAACAACCAGTTATTGTTAAAGAAATGCTGATGTCTGGCGTGGTTGCATATAGTAGCACACGGTATTAATTATTGATGCTTACATGATAAGTCACTCACTTTTGTTGGTATTATTAATGTAATAATACGAGAAAATCTTTTTATATAAAAATGTAAATACTTTTATAAAGTTATCTATTTTATTGGACAATAATTAGAATATATTATAATTTATTATGCATAGTGTTTTGCATAAAGGCTCATGTATAGTGTTTGCATAGTAAAATATTTTATAAAAGTTATTCGTTTTATTATATTATAAATAGAATATATTATATTTTATTTAAAAGATTTTGCTTTAAATATGGACCGTCAAATTAAAGTAAATCAATTTGGACCGTTCATGAGTTAGTTACTATCTTGATCCATTTTTCTATAAATAGAAGTTCATTCCTTCATTATTTTCTTACAATTCACCAAAACTCTGAGAGATAAACTATAGAGAGAAAGAAGAAAGTATTCTCTACTTCACTACTTATATATCCAAGACTCTTCTTCTTAAGGTAGGGAATATTATTTGTTGTACTCATAGGAGTATTATTTCTTTTGTATTCATGAAGAGAACTTACATTATTCCATTCTTTATTATTCTACATTGGAATAACTTTTGTACGCTGCTACCCCTATACTTGGTGAAATTCTTCTATTATTCCGCCTTTTACTATTCATTTGGAATATCATATTCATATGCGTTTCGCCGGACTGATTCCGCCTTTATTATTCTATTGGAATATCACATGCATGCGTTTTACGCCGGACACAGTTCCGCTCTTTATTTTTATTCATTTGGAATATCACGTTCTATCGCGTTTCTGCCGGGACTGATTCCGTCTTATTAGTATTCATTGGAATAACTTTCTACATCACAATCGCATGCATGGTGATTTCATTGTTATTCCATTCTTTATTATTCTGTTGAAACATCCCGCTCGGTGAGAATTTCGCTTTGACACAGTTCCGTTATTTAGTATTCATTGGAATAACTTTTACATCTGCGAAGTACCGCATGCATGGTGATTTCTTTTGTTATTCCATTCTTTATTATACTCAGTTGATTAAAACTTTGACTTCTATACTCCATGAAATTAGTGGAATATCTTTGATATTTGCGCTTCATCCAGTATTTTTTCATGGAAATATTCTTCTGAGCATTCTTGAATTTTACTCTACAAAGCAGTATCATGTTGACAATTTGGACGTTATTGGTTCTTGGACAAATTAATTCTTGAACTTGTTTTATTGAATTCTTATATCATTGTCATCATCCTCATATTTATATTTTTTGAAAGTCATCTGTGGCCTGTAGTGCATAGATTAACTTGGTATGATTATAACCAGGGATTATTCGGTGTAATCATGACCATAATGTTACAAATGATGTGGTAAAAGTCCTCATTGGCCCGTAGTGCATTGATGGACAGTTGTTAGTATGATCATAACCATTAATGAATACACAAATATTCTTGGCCCGTAGTGCATGGATAATTGTGGTCGTAATACTAAAGAATATCCTTGGCTGTAGTGCATGGGTGATTCGATGATGTGGATTATTTATTAAGCTGAGTCCCAGCGATAAAAGTGATGGAAAAACCTTTTAAATCATAAATGATAGTATATTTTATTCTCTACTTGACTCTTTTAATGGATTGATTATTCCGCTGTAGTTAAACCTTATGTTTGTTATATTGTATCAATTTAACATTGTTGAAGGCTAATGATAATTTATTCTGCATTATCTTAGTCATAATATTTTTTACTGGGCTAGTTGAGCTCACCCTTTCTTTCATTGTTCTCTTCAGGAAATGAGAATATAGCTGGAACGAGTCGGGGAACGGAGTGATGGTCCTAGATGGTGCATTAGTAGTCCTCACTATTCTGTGAAATAGTGTGATAATAATTGTAATGAGGACTCCTTTTGAGTTTGTATACTCTCTAGTAGACAATATTTGTATTCAAACTTACAGTTTATGTTTTATCGTATTGTACACGACAGTTATATTATTAAGTTATATTTGAATTCTGTACCATGTATCTGGCGACTCAAGATGGGTGATGTATACCTAATTTTGGGGGCGTCACAACAAAACCCTCGCCCATACAAAGATTTGTACAACTCAGCCATCACATGAGTCCTCAATTGAAATCCCACCTAACTCTATCTTACTCTTAACTTGCTCTTTTTGCTCGTCTGAATTAATTATTTACCACATCATCTATAACTCCTCGTGAGTTATCTCGTACTATTTCATAGTACATCATCTTCATAACATCAAGCTATAATTATTCAAACATTACAGACCATCTTTCTTCTATAACTTAAACAGATCACATCGTGATCTTATTCTATAATCATCTCCCTTAAAATTCATTTCTTAACTCGTGATTGTTTTATTTATGATCATCTTTCTTTCCTTTTTCATCATTTACAATATTACTCTTTATCTTGGCTATTGGAGTTAGGTAACTCCCATTTCTTATCTACATATCTCTTCAAGATTCTTCTTTGAATCTTCTTGTTTATATATCAATTCCTGCTTTAAGAATTTCAAACTTCATTTATATTGTTCAACATTTCATTCATGTTCTACATTTTTATCATACGTATCCATTTTCTAGACTTGGTACACATCGAGTCTCTAACAGGTTCAATATGGTACGCTGAGTGGTTTCCCAGAAACAACCAACAAACTAGGTTCCGAGTTGCTAGTTCGTATATACCTTCGCTCTATGAAGGAATTGTTTAGCCCAGATACCATACATCAACTACTAAAGAGTAAAACTGTACCATACTTAACCATAACTTTTTGATTCTTAACATCTTTATCATTCTCTTTTTATAGACATTGTCTATTTATTATCACCTTACATTCTTATTATTGGAGTTGGGTAACCCCACATTCATATTCCTTATAACTCTACGAGATTCTTCTTTGAATCCTCTCACGCATGTTTTAATCCCTTCTTTATAAATTTCTTAAATTACTTCTTATTGTTCAAACTCTACTTGAGCTTATTCTTTCATTATCTTCACCTTCCTTCTCTAAGGTTATAGCCTATGGTACTCCTACCTAAGGTTTATAACCTACAGCTTTGATACCAGCTGTAACAACCCCAAAATTCATACAATTTAATTATCAACTTCTGTCGTTAATAATACGTCTAACTTCTGATTTTACATCATTATTCAATGTTAAACTTAATAAAATGCGGAATAATTAAAACTTTTTTGTCATCTTACCTTAATTCCCTGAATCAAAACCTTTATCATCTACATGTCTTTGAAACAAATATAATCCATGATTCACACAATTATTATATCAAATAACTCAACCTGATAACCTTTACATATCAGATAACTCTAACTTTAGCTTTACAACTCAACATAAAACTATACATCATAAAACATTTAGTACATCTCATGAATCTTAATTATTAAGAAATAACAACTTTAGATAAAATATTAATCTTCGTGTATTATTTTTGATCTACGTCATTCAAGTAGCACATAGTGTTACCTTCAATCCTTAACCTATAAAAATGGTTATTTGCAAGGTTGAGCTCGACAACCCAGCAAAAATCTAACAGTTTTCATGCATCACGTAGCACATAATAGCATGCTCAACATATATCTCATAAACATTGGACTAATATAACATACATGTTACAGTTCATATAACAAGTATAAAGATTGAGTTCCTTACTCAATCAACGTAGTCATAAGTTGACATTAACATTTCATACATTCAACATATATATATACCACATCATGATCTTTGCAATAAAATTTAAAACAATCAAATTCACATAGCAAATAGGAACTGAAAGACTTGCCTTGATCGTTGTTTACCAATAACAGTTTAACAGCTTACAGATATCTGCACTTCACGTGTCCTACATAATTATATAATCATTCACATTAACTATTAGTCACATAGCAACACATATTAGTTGTAATGTAAACTTTACTCTATGCCTCATAACCCTTCCTATTATATATACACAATGTTCAATGTTATTGTGTTAACTTTCAACTTATATCTCACTTTATTTCATATTCGAAGTTCATTCAAGTGTTTAAGTCTTGCTAGGACTACTTATTAGTTTTATATTAACACTATTAAATATCTTATTATATTCATTTCATTTGATTTAAAACACTTTTTACGTTCATTATCACTTATCACGGCGTTTCGACGTTTATTCGTCATACGCCCAATTTGTCTCTCTTGTGTGTGCTTAGTATGCACATATAACTTATCTAATATATCATTTATTAATGTTAAGCATCATTATACTTCATAATATTCATTCTCTATAACTTAGAACAACATCTATTATCGTCAACAGCACTACACTTGCATACGTGCATGCCCGATGCCTTCCGATTGCCTCCGAAAACATAACAGTTCTAAAGATAACAATTTTGATCCTTCCTAAAGACCTCCAAATAAATACCTTAAAGCACAAAAGATGTAGGTCTATTCGTCCTCGTTCTGTCTCATCAAAGCAAATCAATCATTATCGATGCTTCAAGACAATCTGCTTGCTTGATTGGCCGGCCTTGGGCAGCGTGTGCACATTTACACCCAAGTCGCAGAACAAGCCCTCAGGCCCTGCTCTTCGCGATTAAACAGACCCTTGCTCCTTCCAATGATCATAACATGAGTTATACTCATCCAATTCAGTCCATTTTCGATTCTATAGGTTTGTAACTCAGAAAACTACAACATACCAAATACCCATCAACTAACATAAACATTAACTAACCTTAATATGAATTTACAACTCATGTTCATTCTAATTGTTTATGTTTTGATAATTTAGCGAATTCAATCGCCACAACTTTGTTTCTTAATCAATTGACATGATTCAAACTACGCCGTTTTCGTTTCTTAACATACTAACATAATCTAAAATCAATTTACAGATTATAGCAAACATTGAACATCAAATTTTGGACTTACTAAGCCATTCTCATATACAAAACACTATTATCTTAATTTTCTTCTACAAACCACTTTTCCATGAATTTGATTACTCAATACAACTTCTATATAACAATTATCAGATTACACATGTACATAATCAACACCTCAAACCCTAACCCAACAAAATTCAATAATTTTAGAGAATAAGATTACAAAACTAAAACTTGAAAATTTAAGAATGGATTATACCTTGAATCTCCTACTAGCAAGATGATGTTAACAAAGTTTAGAAATTCTTCCTTTGATTCTCTCTAAAAGTTCTCCGTGTTTCTCCTTTTCTTTGTTCTTAGCTTATTAGGAGAATACGTGATATAACCCACGTACGTCAGGTGAAGAAAATAAAAAGGCGTCAGTTACAATCAACCAAAAGCCATAAGGTTGCGTTTGGTTACACACCATTTCCCCCCATACTATATTATTTTAATAATATTATATTATATAGTTTCACTTGCCACACTTTAAATTAGTTAATTTAATAACTTTAGTTTAGTTAATTTAAATAACTTACAATAGTATTCATAATAATATTTATTATATGATTAATAAATTATAACATATCTAATTTAATTATTAAATTAGACTAGGACATCACTTTATTTGATTTATTTATTTCCAAATAAATTAAACAATTCATTTAATTTAATTATTTTCTTAAATATTAAGCAATTGATTTAATTTAATTATTTCCTTAAATTAAATCCTTGAGATAAAATTATCATTACTCAATTTAATTTACATTAATCAATTTAGTTACTAAATTAATTCACCACAATTTTATCAACCATTTATTTATCTCAATAAATAAATAAATTTAAAATATTTATTTAATTCAATAAATATTTAAAATTAATTACTAAATTCATTTAATTCCTTCAATAGTTAACTTAACTATTAAACCTCACTTTCCCAAATATTAATTTATATTTCTCTTCACACCAGATCATATATTTCAACATATATAACACGTATATATACATACTCAAACTCAAAACATCTCATAATAAGAATTTTAATTATTAAATTCTTATTTTAATAACTTATAAAAATTCGGGTTGTCACATCATTCCCTGCTTATAAGGATTCCGTCCTCGGAATCACCGAAACCCTACCTTACTCAGGTTTTCATCAAATCTCTTCGTTGAATAACTTCAACACATTATCTTAATATAGGTTTTATATTTCCTACTCCCACCATTATTCATAATAAATTCTTGTAAGTTTTATTTCATAACTTTCACTTGAACTCAATTATATTTTGAGTATTATATATTATTTAACCCATTCATTTCCTTTTCTAAGGATCATTATCATAAACACTCGGAGTATTACATATTCAACGACAAGTACTTTCCCGAAAGTATTCATCACATAAAAGAGGTAGAGTTCATCAAGTTGGAACAGAACAATATGACCGTGTCGTAGTACGAAGCTAAGTTTGTCGAGTTGTCCCGGTTTGCGTCTCACTTAGTTGATAATGAGGAGAGAATGACGCGAATGTTTCTAAGAGGTTTGAAACCAGAGATACGTCAATACCTTATCTCTCATAAATTGTGTTTGTATTCAAATGTTGTGAATAGAGCTCAGTTATTGGAGCGCGATAACGAGTCAATCCAACCAAGAGAAATCAGCCGACAAAATGATAATACCAGTGGTAGCAGTCATCGAAGCGGTGACAATAAATGTGGATTGAATCAACATGCCTGAAATGGTAACCACTTCGGTGGTAATCATGGCCAAGACATTAAGAGTGGACATTTCAAGAAGAGGAGATTCAACAATGATGGAAAGACGTCAGCACCATCATCCGTTGTTAAGGAAGGAGAACGACCACCAATCATATGCTTCAAATGCGGAGGGGAGGGAAACATCAGTCCAAATTGTGCGCAGCAGTCCAAAACGTGTTACAATTATGGAAGAGAAGGCCACCTAGCTAGATTTTGTCGTACTGGGAAGCCAAGTCCAGTTGGAATGGTGACACCAAATGCCGTCCCAGACAAGTCAAAACCAGTAGTTCAAGGGAGAGCGTTTGTCGTGACCTCCAAGAAAGCAAGGAACCCAAACGAGGTCATCACGGGTAAGCTTATCATAAACTCTAGCGAAGTATATACCTTATTTGATCTGGGTTCTACCCATTCTTTTATTTCTCCTACTTGCGCCAACGTTTAAATTTGACTGGAGAAATTAGACTTTGACTTATCTGTTGAAACTCCGTTGGGAGAAACCTTCATTACATCCACTGTTTATAAGTCTTGTTTGATTCAAATCGGTAACCGCACGTTACCTGTCAATCTTTTCTCCTAAAAAATACTTGCATTTGACGTGATTCTAGGGATTGATTGGTTAACTACTCATCATGCTAAAATTGATTATTTTCGTAAGTAGTACTTTAAAATACATTTGAATGCATGCTTGTGGTTATATCTTTTGCTTGGAATATCTTGACTAAGTCATATATTATTTTGCTTAGAGACTAATTATTTTGGGTTTACACTGATTAATTGGTATACTTGATGCCATGTGTTATGGCTTTGCCCTATGGTTAAAAAAGGGTGCTTTATAGTGTATAGTTTTTGCCTTTTATCTTTTTGTTTAACTCCAACCCCCTGTCTTAACTGTCTATATGCTGGGTTAGGATAGTTTAGAGTTAAGTTTTGTTGTGGCCTTTGATGAGCATCAAGTAATTATATTAATGTTTCTTAGACTAGTGGTAAATCTAGGTGAATGTGGGGGGCGTGTGTTTTAGATAAATCAAGTCTGTCTTGGATCCATGCGTTTAGCGAGCACTGGCCTATTATCTTTCTAGTTTTTGTCCAATTTCTGGTTGTCTTTTTACCGTGTTGAAAATAGTCTGCACTTTTATATACTCCGTTAATTTCAAGTTTATAAAAGACTTAGAAGCTTTAGCATTTTCGGCTCTTTAGTTCTAAAAAAATATATTTATAATAACAGTCCTACGGTGGGTTGAGATGGAGCGTGGAAACGCACTCGCCCATAAACGCAGGCTCGTAAAATCTATTTTGGACATATGTTGTTTACGTGGCCTTTGTGCTTGAGTTATTAGATTCTTAGGGGTGTTCTACACCTAGTGACCTAAAGTCTTCTGGCTTGGGAGTCATTAATCAAAATCTTGCTAATGAGTGCTCTATTTTGCCTCAAAGTAATCAAGTACTGTCTAAGTCAGAATTTACTTCGCTATTCTAGAACTTTCGAGCCTTTCGTGCTTTAGCGTCTTGTCTTAATACTGGTTATGTATATGAGTTGCATAGTTGCCTATTGGTTATCACGGTCAACTGTATAATCTTAATTTGGGTTATGGCTAGTTTAGATATGTGGTCTTCACACACACACTGTTTGGATCCATTACAGACTCATGTTTATTTTTAGACTTTAAGCCCTCGTTTGCTTGCGTTTTTGCCCTATTCTTAGAGGATGTTTATGATTTCGCTTAGTGGCCATAAATTTTTTGTTGTTAGTTGTCTGATAGTTTGCTTGAGCACAAGTAAAAGCTTAAGTTTGGGGGTATTTGATGAGTGGAATTTATAACCGCGAATTAGTCCCTTTATTGCTAAGGTTGTTGCCTATTTTTAGTCTTTTATGTACCTTTTCTATATTTATATTATTGCATTTAAGTTCAAGTTCCTACAGGCTTGCTTTGCAGATTGTTCGAGCTTTGTTGGTCATTTTTCTGCCTTGGCGCCAAGCAGATGCAGGAGTTCATGTACATGGCCTTGATGTTGGGCAAAGCTACTGACTTTTAAGGCTTCACTTGAATCGCTGCGTATGGCGCCAACGCCAGTTCGACACTGTGCTCGCGCCCAGTATACATCCATCCACCTTCAAATACCAATGCTAGCAAAACTATCGTCCTTAGCGCTTCATTGACCTACATCTCATAGCCGGCGGCTAGGCCAGCCTTGACACCATTCACGACGCCCCATCGCCCCATCTCGCGCCTCGACGCCACTCGATAAGTCTTTGATCGCACTGCAGCGCGAGCTCCGGTGCCCAAACAGTATTAATTTTTAATGACCTAGAAAAAAGAGGGGAGAGTATAAATACAAAGCAAAGCCGCCTACATTTAAGATCGAATATCAAAGATATCGAAGAAACTTATTATTGCAGCTTAGACTAGGATTTCATTTTCTGTCATTTATTTCCCAGTAGAGATAGAAGCTAGGCTACGGGAGGAGAGTTATTACATTCAGCATATGCTCAGATCTATACACGTGAAGGGAAGATTTGGAGGACGCATACTTAAAAGCAGGGGTTTTCTTAATCCAAATCTATCATTTCTTTGTATTTGTCTGATAATCTGTACTATATTAAAAATGTGTGTTAGTACCATAGTTATGAACTAACTCCATTTTTAGGATTGCAATGTAACCTTTTGTTTGGCTTAATTAACTCTTTCTCCTCTTTTATATAATGAATCATTTTGGAATGGGTTGTTGTATTTCTTATTCAATGACTGATTGTTTGATAAAGAAATTGGTATTGAGAGTAATGAAAATTGACAAATGGACGTTATTATCTATCTTTGAATGCAGAAACACTTGTTATGACCATGTCAACGGAATGTGTGCATAATATGCTCATAGGATAAACATATCCCTATTTGCCTTGTGTGACCTTGAAACTTAGCTTACTGATATTGACCTAGTTATTGCCACCAATAGACATATTATGTTTTAGCTGGTTAAGGATGTGCATTTAACCTTCGACAGAAGCTTATGTGTATTTACAATTCTCGGTTGGCCATTCCTTGATTCGTTTGTAATGTGGAGAGTTAGGAGATTAGGCGACGCATTAGGGGAGTTGTAATCCTATGTTGACTTCCTAGCACAACCATTTCTCACGCCTTTCAGTTTTAATCTTATAGCTTAACCAACCACTTGTTTCAACTTGTTTAGATAAGATTTGTGACGACTTTGCCTTCGTATTTGTTTTCTTTTAAGACTTTGTCCTCGTGGGTTCAACACTCTACTTACATATATTACTTGTGAACCGCATATGCTTGCGCACGATTTGGCAATAGTTAAATCGACCAACATATTGCTGGATTTTATGTCACAATGTCAACATAGTAGGTCACCAACTCAATTATTGCTAGATTTACAAATTATTTCTAATAATGCAACAAAGGGCATTATAGTCATTTCCCTAAAATTTTAATTTTAGAATTGTCATTTGATGAAAACCCTTAGGGTTTAGGGTTTGAACCCTTTAGGGTTTAGGGTTTGAACCCTTAAGATTTAGGGTTTAACCATTAACTTTGTAATTTAATTTCTAAGATTTCCAAATTTCGGTTTTAAAAATAGAAAATTAATATTTCTAAATTATAATTAGAATTTTCTAATTATATTAAAATTTCTTAATCATAATTTAAATCTTGCTAATTAGGATTAGTATTTACTAATTAAAATTGCTAATTTAGCAATTAGGGTCAAAATTGGTCATTAGCGTTTACAACCCAAAAATTAGGGTTTCTAATAGAAAAATAATTTTCTTATTTAGAAATTAGATTTCGTAATTAGATTAGGATTTTCTAATTACTTATAACTTGAAATTTAGGATTAATATTTCCTAATCAACATTAAAACTATTTAATTAACAATTAGATTTTTCCTAATTATAAATTAGGGTTTCTAATCCAGAAATCAGGCACTACACCAAAAATGGCCTCTAGTGAAGGACAAATCCTTCATGCAAGACATGCTATATCACTCACAAGTGATTTAATGCGAAGAAATATTTTCTTCACACGATTGCTTCTCATCGCACGCTCCTCCTCGAATGGGTATCCTTCGCCAAGTAGTAACTAAATATTTTTGTGAAGGATATATTGTGAATAACTTTTTATTCACAAATTGTATTTGGTAATAAAATATTGTTATTTAGTGAAAGATTGGTTTCCTTCACAAATAATATTTTAAGAAGGACTATTTAAAATTAGTGAATAACATTATTCCCTCACAAATAATATATTATGAAGAAAAAATTTATTTAACGAGAGAAGACTTTCCTTCACTAATTATAAATTGAGAATCTTTCTTCAAATTAGTGAAAAAAATTCCTTCACAAATTATAAAATTGTAAATAAAAAATAATTGCTAAATAATCAAAATTCATTAAAAATTAAATTGATTTTCAAATCGATGATTTCATATTTATTATTAATATGTATAAAAATATTAAATTTAACATTTCAAGTAAATATATATTGCCATTTTTGTTTCAAATTAATTAATAAATTAATACATACAGAGCTAATAAAATCAATATTCAGCATATAAATAGATAATGGTCAAGTCACAATAACTACGGAATTTATTATTATATCTTAGTCTCCCAAGAAGGACCATAGTACCTACAATATTTATTAAGTAACATAAAAAAACTGAAAGAACAAGAAGTGGAACTGATCCACCATAATCTTAGTCATCATCACTGTCTATTATCATCCTTAGCTTCCTTCTTGGCACAACATCTATTATCCCTAAAATGGGATAATTCATCAGCTAACTTATCATGCAGGTCCTGATATTGCAATTGATCAGCACTAACATCATCATTTTCTGCATCTACTATCTCAGTGGGTTGTTCATGTTTATGCCCGAAAGAAAACATCCAATCATCAAAAAGGCCACGAATAAAACATAATATAATAGACACGAAATGGTGAATGAAATTGAAAATTTATCTCAAAACCTTGGACACAGACGATTAAGAAGTATAAACAACTGAGTATGTCTTTTGGCCGGGAAATGACATGAAGGCAGCACTTCAATCATCAGATTAAGTAACTCCTCAAGCTTTCTTGAAATAAATCCCTCGGAATTCTATGAAGCAAAATTGGAAATTTATCAGTAGAGAAAAACACTTAATCGGGGAAAGGGAAACCTATGGAAAGAAGGCCCAAATACATATCATTCATAATTTAGATGCATGACTATATATATATATATATATATATATATATATATATATATATATATATAAATTGGGGAAATATCTAGTGTGACAAACTAGATACCATAGTTTTATCTAAACTAATGGTACATCTGTAATTTGTAAAAATATTAAAAGCTCACTTAATTGGTGGGATCAAAACATGAGATAGAAAACTTTGCACTACATACTGATTAAGCGAATTTTAAATAAAAATATGCCATTAGTTAAGTCACAGCTACATAGTTTAGGCCAAACCTATAGATATACTATCTAGTGTTACTAGATGTTATTTTGTCATGCATATTTTATATTATCCTCTGAATGACTGGATCATAATGTAGTGTATAGACAGTGATGCACAACTTTATTGCAGATTTGATGTTTGTCACAGTTTCTTTAAGGCTGCTAGCACTTCTATTATTTAGTAGTGACAACAAAATTTCTAAAGCCAACAAATTTTGGCAAGAGCTTCTAGTCTCGTTTTTATGTAATTACTGCAATGCTATGTACATTTTACTTTTGCACTTCATTTTGACAAGTACGTCTGGCTACCATATGTGGTGTGTTGTCTGTGTTCTAGAATTAGATACTAGATTTTCACATTATTCTTTTAGGATACTAAACATAGAAACATCAAATTAATGCTGCTCCATACAACAGTGACAGCTTACCAATTAGAAATTTAACCATCCAACTTCAGTCAAACATTTAAAATAGGTCACATTATGATTATAATAGGCAACACTTCTGCAATTGTATTCGATTTCAGAAGAAGGAAAGAAAGCTACCTGGAGAATAATTGAAAGAACTTTGTATGCCTTCTTCTGGATCAACCCATCACTATCCTACAATGTAAGATTATCTTACTCTAAGTTAATGTAACCCTTTAACAATGAATGACAAAGAGACCTTCCTTCAGTTGCAAAAAAGAGAGTTCACAGATTAGGAACATGGATAAACCTTCAAGCCATGCTCTATTGCAACAAACAAAAGATCTGTCTCTTTGGGATTTAAGCCAGGTAAAAGGGAAACTGCCAAGTCAAATAACTGTGCCCGACATATGCAAGGGCAAGTAGAATCAAATTTACATAAAATCAAACATATCTACACACACATCTTCTATATATCTATTACTCCAAAAACATCAGAAAGTATAACATAAACTTAAGAAACATTGAATGAGAAACATATGCAGTGAGGCAAAATTCACCTTACTAAGACAACGAAATTTCAGTGGAATAATTATCAATCTCCATCAATTTAGAATTTCTTGACTTCTCTGCTTTGCCAGCCTCTTGAGTCACTTTTAAAAGATTCTGCATTGTAGCCTAAATTCTGAAACAAGGATAGCGTGGAAGGAATTATATTAAAAGTATAGTTTCAAAAGACCCATATAGCATAAATTATCTAAAGACAGAAGAGAGCACAAATTGTAGGAATTTAATCGTATAATTATCAACTGATGTGGCACATGATGAAATGCAGCAACACTAGGAACAATTTGTTTAACCATGATCATAAACCAACTAAAATATCACCTAGAGAAGTGGTAGTACTAAATATATAAAGAATGTTTGCTAAAATGAAACACCATAATAGAATTCAGAATCATGGTTATACATGGTAAGAAGAGTTGAATAGATAAGACGGAAAGAACTCTTATATGGTGCTAAAGAATATCAAATAACAAAATCCAAGATGAACTGATAGAATTAAATCACCTACTCTCTTGAAAAGTTTCCAACACGACCACCCTCACTAAGAGTTCGAACACCCAAAACAACAGCTCCCCTCGTCTCAAAAGTTTCAGCTGCTCGTCCACCACCAACTATGAGCCGCATGACGCATCCCCTTGCCTAGTTTGTTGTAATCTTTATTTTTTACGTGCGCACACACAAATCCAATAAGTACATGGTATGTAAAGAGAAGTAGAAACTATCAGAAATTAATACAATATTTATATGTGTCCCCTTCTCATACAAAAAACGAATTATACAAATAGGTCAGAAATTAATCAACTGTTTAGCAATATATGCCATTTCAGGTTTGTTAATTATCTTAAATTTTACATTCTGTTCAATAACAGAGACACTAGGCAGCCGACCTCTTTTGAAAGGCACACTTCTAATAATCTTGCCTGCCAAACTATACAAACTAATCATAAAAGGAGCAGCAAACTCTATTTACTTAACCTGAAATAACTTTGGAACATAGAGAATAAACAACAGACAGGAAAGTAATTGATATGGAGCTGAGGCTAAGGTTCAAAAAAGAACCTTTTTATACCAGGACATCCCATGGCAGCCAAGTTTGGTCCTACTGTCCTGCATCCTTTTGTGAAACATTTGAGATTCACATGGCCCGAATATAAGAAAGCAGCAACCAAGTATATTCGTCTTTGTAGCTAAAGTTTCCTTTTGAAAAGATGAGATAGAGAAAATAGAACAGTACAATACAGAAAGTAGTACATCACCCATATTCACTCAAAATTATAATTCCCCATCCCTGTGTTAATAATTTCAAAGGTTTAGTTAATAAGTAAATTCAATCCGCTCCCAATATAAATATCATTATACTAATTGGATATAATACTACTTCCTCCATCCTAGTCTCCTCTTGGTATTGGAAAATCACAAATTGAGTAACACATTGCACTCGTTAAAACATTAATTGTTCAATTCAACTGCATGCATTTTTTGTATGAATAGTTAAAGAAAAGAATTTAAAACTTTAAAAGAATCCATTTCGTATATCAATGCACTACCTTAAAGTATCATTAGAAGCAACGATAAAGCCTTGTTGAATACTCATCTTTAAACTAAGCTCAACAAATTAGACTACAAAACAAGAGAAGGGCCATTCCTGTGATGAGCAAACAAAAATGAAAAGAAAAAAGAAGAAATTAGGGTTCCAAATTGAGAAAAGGATAAATTAACTGGAAGTTACAATTTGTGAGAAATCTAGTAAGTTTTCTATAACAAGCTATTACAGAAATTTATGGTATAACATACTAGCGGCAATTTGAGAGTTGAGAGTTTCAATTTGAGAGAGGACAACTTCTATTTCAGAGAAGAGAGTTTTAATTTCGAGACCAGTGGTAAGGTTGCGACGACAGCAAGGTAGCGGCGGCGGCAAGGCAGGGAGACAAGGCGGCGACAAGATGTATATGTACAAGGCACCTTGGAGAGGGCGGAGGGTTTTGGGTTAGGCCAGAGACAAAGCGAGAGAGCCAAATTGATCTGTTTCATGCGACTGTTCCAAAGAAAGGAGTGATAATATTTAAGAAAAAACTCAAAAACTTAAACATAAATCCAAATTTAAATTTTAGGATATATATAGTGAGTAATAATTCTTTCACTAAATAATTTTTTCCTCGTAAATTTTTATTATAAATTGGAACCAAAAATACTTCTATCACCTTAATTTTTCGAGAGAAAAAATATAAATTGTGAAGGATGTTTCTTTCGCTAATAACTATATTGTCAGTGTATTTTTTTTTCTTCATTGTTCTTTCGCTATAAAGCTCCTAATGTGAAGGAAGAAATTCCTTCACAAAATTTCCTTCGCTACATCCCTAATTTCTTGTAGTGAGGGTTTTCTAAATCAATTAGGGTTTTCAGTAAATCTTTAGGGTTTTCTCTAATTAGATTATAACATTAAACCTTATACTAACATCTGCATTCCCAAATTAGGGTTTCATACACCGTATTAGGGTTTCGAATACCCGGAACCGAAATTAGGGTTTCAGAACCGGTTTTCTAGGGTTTCTTGTAATCGTAAGAATTTTCTAACCGAACGCTGACGTTCTTAATATATAACTAGGGTTTGTTACATATATCGTTTATCTGGTCAACCCTTGACCCTTAACCACATTCTGAACACATAAATGACCTTATATACAGAACATATTCACATATACACTTAATCCTGAATAATTCACCTAACTCCTTCACAGAATTTTGAAATTCTCAAAATTCCTTCTCAAAAATATCAAACGCATACACTTATTTTATGTCTAGGTTCTAATTTTGAACCTTAAATCAATTAATTAAAATTTTGAAAATTATCTAAATTCTCGGGTTGTCACATTCACCCCTTCTTCTAAAAATTTCGTCCCCGAAATTTACCTTACACCTTACACCTTACGCCATACTGCTTACACCATTCACACACATTCACATGCTACCCAATACATCACTCACAAGAGTAATATTTTAAAATTGTGCTGATGAGTTATATAGACTATTTGTCTGTCATTTTCGCAAAGGTTATATGGAAATTCATCCATAAACCGGCATAACTTACGAACACAAAGGGTGATTAGCCCGATATGCCCTGTATTGATCAAGTACTGCTGGTCGGAACAATTTGTTCCTCTTATCCGCCTTAGGCGCACAAAATTTCTTACCCCAGTCTTATTGGATTCTGCACCAAAACAATTTAGTTCGGGAAATTTCTTTCAATGAACACTTAGAGTTTTAATAAACATTAGTCTAGTTGAATCGAATAGCATAGACTCATATCAATAATTCAATTCAATCGAAATATTTAGGTGTAGCCAAACCCCGTTGGCAAATTAAAATTTTTGAAAATATTTTTTAGAATGACGTCATGATGTCGTACTTTATTAACAGTCCGTTTGAGGATGCCGTCATCGAGTGACTTTGTCATAACACATCATACAATAGTGGAACAATGATTTTTAGATCGAATTCACACTAAGTATTCCTGCATTTACAAGTCTATCAACTTTTATCATCTCTGCACCAGGTTACATGGTACATGAGTGATAAATAAAATATATTTTGATATTTAAAATCATTCGCGTTTAGCTGAAATAAGTAGCTTAGACTATACTTTAAACCGTTTCAAAAATGATTACGAGTCTATATTATTATTATTATTATTTCAAAAGCACATAGTGCGTATTTAGCTTGATGTCAAAATCTCGAAGTCTAGCATAGCTAGGACGTTTGGAAAACTTATGTCTCCACTAACAATCATTTGCTTAACAATCTATCTGTTCCTATAATCTTTAATACTCCATTTACACACAACTATACCCAGTTCATCAAACCACACTTATGAGTTCATTTACTTGCTACAATCATATGAGTTTAAGAACCTGTCCTAGTCAGACCTTTGGCGTCCATTCGCTGAGGGGTTTATAAACATTTCATATAACTGTGAATCAAGAATGTCATATAAGTATGAGTTTTAAGAATTCGTACTTAACCTTATATTCTTTACCTATAACCTATCTATCTGTAATACACATGAGAAAGGAATCACCCTCTTAACATGCATATAGCAAATAGCGCGACACAAACTTTTCAACAATTATCATTGCCATAAATTAAGTGGTTTTTACACTAAGTACAATTCAGCTCCCATACGAAGAATCATACGACTTAACTGCTGACAAGAGTCCTCAATTGAAATCCCCACCTAATCTTAACTCCCTTCTCAATACGAATTTCGTTCAACTCATATTCATAATTCTTTCCTGAATCTGTACCAATTCATAGACACACAACAATCTTACTGTAAACTGTTCAATCATTCGCTTGATTCTTCTCCCTGCTATCAGCTTATCAGATCACGGGGTGATCTCATCGTATATATTACGATTCATTTCTATGTCTTGATCGTTTTGTTTTATGATCTTCTATCACTGCACTTTTAGTCTTTTAGACTCTATCTATTCACCACTATTGTTCAACTTTTATCAGAGTTAGGGAACTCTCTATCTTATAACTCACCGAGATTCGTCTTTGAATCTTATCGACCAACTAACTCTATTTGAGTTAGTACTTATTCTAATCACTGCAGTTATTAGTCTTAGGTATTCCTACGTAAGGTTCATAACCAACAACTTTGATACCAACTGTGAGGGCCCCCGAATCCGGGTCCCAAATCACCGCGGATCTGGTACAATCACTCTAACACTATCACTATATTTGCGGAAGATATAAACATAAATTGTTTATACAATTGATAAGTGGGTTTTATACCTACTTATGGAATACCAATTCACGCGAACTATGCCCATCTCAAGTACATTTTAGTGTGTTTTAGTTGCATTTCATGTTATTTTGCATTGCATATACTTAAAACTCCTTTTTGGTGAAAAAGTGCAGGAAACGGCCTAATTTGGTGGAATTAGAAGGCACGAGGCAAATGGACGCATGAAGCGAGGCACGAGCTGGGATATGTGTGGCATGAGGATCAAGTGGAGCAGTAGACTAAGCGTGGATGGACAAAGGAAGGAAGGCGGCCGAACAGATCGATTCATTGAGTAAAACCGAACTCAACATTGCAGGTTGCAGCAGGAACAAGATGGACAAGCATGGGACGCGCGCTTTCATGCGCAGATACCCTTGATGGACAACATGACACACTAAGTCATTCGCGCCCACGAGCGAGGAGTATGATCGGGTAGCATACATGATCACACAAGCGATCTTGATTTGTTTTATTTTAATTTTTAATTAAAATGGTTGTAATTGGTTTTAAACGATTTCTGACTGGTGTCACACAAAAAGGAGTATTCAGTTTTACGTATTTTTCATTTTTGGTAACTAGGGTTTACACTCTGAGAGAGAGTCCAACGTAGAGCGAAGCCTAAACTCTACTCTTCCATTTCTTCTTGGGATTTTCTATCATTGTGGATTATTATTATTATTTTGATGGATTTGTATGAGGATCTGAACGTTAATAGTGGATTGTAATCAGCAATTGGTTTGATCATTTCTATCTTTCATCTTTCAATTGTTTGCTTATTAGCCATGTTTAGCCTTGATTCCATAATGGCTTTTGGTTCAGTCATGAACTAAACACCTTTATGGGATTCTAACGGATTTTAATATGTAGTTTGGTTGAATGCTTGAATGCTGAATTGTTTTACATATCATATGGGATTTCTATCATGATTGTTTTGCATGTATGAATGCTTGATCACTATTCGCTTTTAGTATTTGTATGGAATTGACAATGAACATGCAAGTACGGTTTGTAATCATGATAACATACGTATATAGGGCTGTTTTGTATGGCTTGTATATTTCGTGAACCAGATAGACATATACTGTTTCACTGTATGAGTTAGAATAAGAGCTTGTACTTAAATTCAATATAATTGCAATTTCACATAGACATATAGTGATGTTGGTTATATTGATGATTACATAGAGTCTATCGCTTGTGGATGCTATGTAAGTAGGTCATAGTGCATTGAAAAATGGCTATGACTCTATTAGTGCTCTTGGCTACTTTCCTGTGATATATGAACGAGTCTTGCATGATAGTGGTGATTAAATGAAATATTAAATGAAGTTAGGATCCCATTACTTTCAGATTTAATTTATTACATCTTTATTATTGTTTTTGTCGTTATTAGCGATTAGCGTAATTCACCAATCATAGTCATTAGTTTGAGCATATAAATATAGTGATTTAATTGATGCATAGTAATTTAAATTAGACAACTTTCCCTGTGGGATCGATACTTTACTTGCTCTGTATTACTTGTTGACACATGTATGCTTGCATGAGTTAGAGCTCTTTTGTTAGAACTAAAAAAGAGGTAACAAGTTTTTGGCGCCATTGTTGGGGAAAGGCGTTTAAATTATTATTATTATCATTAGTTTTAAGATATATTGTATGACTTAGACAAATCTATTCTTATCCCATTTCCATTTTTGTTTTTGTTTCAGGACCTTGTATAAATTTTTATGTGCACGCGATCATCCAACCCCGACTTAACACCTATTCAGGACAACATAAACGGGAGAGGATGGAAAGCGAGTGTTCGTAGAAATTTACAAGCCTGATTAGAAAAGTACCACGGCTAATATGGCAAATTTAGAGGTACAAGGAGAAAAGCAAAGAGAGGAGCATAGGGCTCTGAAGGAATATTCCATGCCCAATATTAATGGATTACAGTCTAGCATCGTCAGACCAGCGATAGTAGCCAATACATTCGAGATAAAAACGGGCACTATTCAGATGGTACATAATTCGGTACAGTTTGGGGGTGCTGCAACAGATGATCCGGATGAACACATGTTAAGCTTCATCGAATTTTGTGATACATTCAGATACAATGGTGTGACGGAGGATGCTATCAGACTTAGGCTATTCCCATTCTCATTGAGGGATAAAGCAATAAGTTGGCTTCATTCTTTGCCAGCAGGATCTATAACTACATGGGAGGACTTAGCACAAAAATTCTTAGCCAAGTTCTTCCCAATGGCTAAGACTGCAAAGATGAGAACAACTATCTCTCAGTTTGAGCAACAACAGGGTGAGTCCTTATATGAAGCATAGGAGAGGTATAAAGAAATGCTGAGAAAGTGTCCACATCACGGTATGCCAGATTAGATGGTGATCAACACATTTTATAACGGATTGGGATGGCAGTCGAGACCGATAGTAGATGCAGCTGCAGGAGGGGCATTATGGGCAAAAAGCTATGAGGAAGCCTATAACCTTATCGAGACAATGGCATCAAACAATTTTCAGAATCCTACATCTCGAATGCCACAGCCCAAGGTTGCGGTGTGTTGAAGTAGATGCTATCACGCGAGCTTGTCGTATGTATGGCGGCCATGGCGAAGAAAATAGATACATTAGCGGAGAAGGTAAAACGAAGACGGTTGCCTTCAGATATGAGATTTAAAGTGGGTCACACTCGGCGAGATCAATGTGCTATTAGCTTCGAGTCCATGCGAGATGTGAGCAATTACAAAAAAGACCAAGGCCAGTTTCAGAACACATACCACCCCAACAACCAAAATTATCCAAACTTTAGTTGGTCAAATAACCAAGGGAATCAGCAGAATCAGTTTCAAACAAATAATCAGTTTCAGTCACAACCAGCGCAGCCAAAGTTTAATCCTAGACTACCTTTTCCGCCGAGATTTTCTCAACAACAACAACATCACCCTCCAGCTGCACCTCAGCAAGAAAAGAAATCAGAAATGGAGGAGATGATGATGAAATACATGGCAAATACAAAAGTTGTGATCAAAAGCCAAGCAGTGGCTATAAAGAATCTTGAAACTCAGATGGGGCAGATGGCGAACATGCTTACAAACAGGCCCCAGGGTTCATTGCCGAGTAATACAGAAATAAATCCACGAATGATCGGAAGGAACAAAGGTCAATCTATCACATTGAGGTGCTGGAAAAACACTTGCGAGATCTTTGCAAGTCGCGCCCGCCATACCTAATTATCTTGAGGAGGCTGCTGCTGCATGCACGAGAGGCGAAAGCAGTGGTGACCCGATGAAGAAGAAAATCTGGAAAAGTCCGAGGTTCAAAGAGGAAGAGAAAGATAAATCAGTTCGGAGGAGAAGTTAAGAGTTCAAAGACCACCAATTCACCCTCAAGTTCTCAGATCCGCAAAGATTAAATAAGCAAAGGAAGAAAAGCATTTCAAAGAAGTTTACGGAGATATTTAAAAAGTCGCAAATCAATAAACCTTTCGCCGAGGCATTGGAACAAATGCCAAGCTATGCAAAGTTCATGAAGGGTATACTGTCAAGGAAGAGGAGATTAGATGAATTTGAGACAGTAGCCTTGACAGAAGAATGCAGTGAAGTACTTCAAACAGGTTACCTCCGGTCAAGGATCCAGGCAGTTTCACAATCCCGTGCACAATCGGGAAGATGAATTTTGAAAAGTGTTTATGTGATCTTGGGGCAAGCTTAAATTTGATGCCCTTGTTAGTTTTCAATCAGTTGGGATTGCCGGCTCCAAGGCCGACAAACATTGCGTTATAGTTAGCTGACAGATCCAACATGTATCCATGGGGACTTGTTGACGATGTCTTGGTGAAGGTGGACAAATTTATCTTTCCAGCTAACTTCATCATTTTGGATTACGAGGAAGATAAAAATATACCAATTATACTGGGGAGACCATTCTTAGCCACAGGCAGGACTTCGATAGATGTGCAAAAAGGGGAACTCACGATGCGTGTACATGATCAGGAGGTGACCTTTAACGTCTTTAAAGCAATGAAGTTCCCAATAGATGAAGAAGAATGCTTCCGGGTTGATGTAGTGAACCGGGTTCTAAATGATGAAGTACAGAGTATAGTGGATTGTGAACCATTGAGAAGTATCATTGTTGAAAATTCATATGTGGAGGATGAGGAATTAAATAAATTCGTTCAATATCTGGATACCACTCCACAGTATGGAACCATTGCAGTATGTGATAAGTTTTCGGACAAGCTTCTTAAAGTTAATGGCCAGAGATTGAAGAGTGATTCTTGTGGTGAGGTGGACAGAAAAAAAGTCACCTCGATTCTATCTTCGACATGAGACTCAGAGACAGTCAAGCTAATTGACTATAACTTAGCGCTTGATGGGAGGCAACCCGTTGTTTCCATCTCTACTTAGTATTTATTAAGTTCAAGCTGTTTGGTTTAGCTTATTTTTATTACTTGTTAGAATAGTATGAGTACCTTTATATGCTTATTCATCGTAGTCGAATCACAGAAGAGCACGTGCATGCATTGCATTGAAATTAGGGAGACAGAATAGGCATTCATTTTTATTTAGTGAACTGTGCGTTGATAAGGTCTATTGATGTTATTGCAGGTGTATTGGAGAGCATGCATTTCTGTCTTACAGATTCTAAAAAAATAAAAGCTAGCGGTGCGGTATCGTGGACGCCTTGGCAGTCAACAATTTCAAAGATAGACTTCGCGTGCCCGCCGCGATATGATCGCCGCACAGAGTTGCCTATCGCGGGCCCGCACGCACAACCCATTAAAATCTCGCGCGGCCGCGCGTGACATCAGACGTGGAAAATTTTTTAAGTTTAAAAACGTGATGGATATCAGTTGGACTCTCATTTGTAATCAAAATAGAAGCGTACTCACAGTGTATCTCCATAACTCACGTCTCTATCATCTATCAGTTACAAATTGAATTCGTACATCTCTCAATCACATATCCACAATTCTCTCCACGTTCAAAGCTCAAACCAACGCTCTCATCCAATTGCAGTATAAAACTAGGGCTTCTATTTGGTTGGGCAGAACGAATTTGGGGAGAAATATCATCATTTGTTTCTTCTTCATTCTCAGTCATATCATATGTGCAATCGTTATCAACTACAAATGGGGCCTAAGCGAGCACGCTCTATTTCATCTTCTTCTTCATCCTCCTCGGGCAGTCAAGGGGATGATATTGGTGACCACACCAAGTTCCTCAACTTGGAAGCTCAGCAGGAGTATTACCGAATTGTGGCGAAGACGTTTATCAAGGAGCGTAGTTTCAAACCGGAGGGGCAAGATGGTCAGTTGTGTGCCATGATTCATGAAAGAGGCTGGGGTGGACTGACTGCCACTCCCACGCCCATTCGGATGAGCGTAGTCCGAGAGTTTTATGCCAACGCCAAGGTCACCATGAGCGGTATATCTATGGATCGCGGTTTCGAGATAGATTACAGACCCCGTGCCATCCGCGCCATTTTTAGACTTACCGATACACCGCCAATGGGGGCTGCTAATTGGTTCACATGTGCACATTTGGAGATAGACACGGAGTTGGTTATTGCTGAATTGTGCGTGCCTGGCACGAAATGGACCTATAAAGTTGGTACGAATCAACCTCGCATATTCCCAGCCGCCGCCCTGAACCGATATGCAAAGGCGTGGAATCTGTTCATATGTGCCAAGCTCGTCCCTTCCTCTCATCAGCACGAAATAACAATGGAGAGGGAAATTATTATGTGGGGCATAATCACCGGGAAATACATTGACATTAGTCATCTCATCCATCAGAATATGTTGTGATATCTGCGGGGAGGCACCATTGGGAGCATTCCACACGCATCAGTGGTTGGTATGCTATGTGTTAATCAGGGATGCAACTGGGGGAACGAACAAATGCAATGACTGATGAACATGACCTGAGGCCGTAGCGTCCGCCTACACAAATCGAGATAAGTCAGGCCACTTTCAAGGCCTACCGCGCTAAAAACCATTGCAAGGTCGCGCGCGACATCATGCGTGATTTTTTTTTTATGTTTGAAAGCAGAAATCGAATCTGGTTTTATTTGGTCTCTCACTTGCCATAATAGAAGTATATTATTCTATTCTCCCATAATCATAAGACTCCTCAGCTCTCCTCAAAGTTCATACCCACGACTTTCTTCCCTGGCATAAATCTAGGGTTTCTGCTTAGGTTGTGCAGTAGTAAGTTTTGTGGTACGCTCATCAACCAATTCATCTGCATTCTCTCTATCATCCGCACATGGGTCCAAAAAGAGCACGCTCAATCTCCATCTCTTCTTCATCAGCATCTTCCTCCAATAACCAAGAAGAGGATGTCGTGGACCATATGAAATTTATCAGTTTGGAGGCCCAGCAGGACTATTATCGGATTGTGGCCAAACCTTTTGTGAAGGAACGGGGACTTCTACCTGAGAAGCAAGATGGCCAACTCGGTATATAATCGAGAAAGAGGTTTGGGATGGCTTGATCAAGATCTCTCTATACTTATCCCCATGGGGATTGTTCGAGAATTCTATGTGAATGCTAAGGAAATGATAATAGCAGGCATAACGCTGGTTCGAGGAGAGCAGGTGGATTTTCGACCCCCAGCAATTAGAGCAGTTTTCAACATACATGATGCACCACCCACCGGGTCTTCTAATTGGGTAGAAGGTGCACATTTAGAAACGGATCTGGCAGTAGTGATTGCTAAATTGTGTATTCCGGGCACCAAATAGAAGTATAAGGCAGGGAAAAATGAGCCAAAATCTTTTCCATCGTCCGCCTTGAGTAGATATGCCCAAGCGTGGAATCTGTTTATCTGTGCCAAGCTAGTTCCGTCAGCTCACCACCATGCAATCACCACTGAGCGTGCTATTATTTTGTGGGGTATCATCAAAGGCAATTACATTGATATAGGCCATTTAATTCATCAAAACATGTTGCGTTATATGTAGGGGAGCACTACTGGGAGTATTTTGCATGCATCTGTGGTAGCCATGCTCTATACCCAATAAAGAGTCCCATGGAATAATGAGCAGCTGTAGAAATCGAGCCACGACATCACTCATGCTACTATTACCAAATTCAAGGATTGGACGGGTGGTGAACCGCATCCTCGAGGATTAGGTTTTATCATTCAGCATACTTTCCCAGAGCCATCACATCAGCCCCCTCAGACAGATGAGGCAGGCCCATCCACACAAGCAGCTGTTGCCCATGGTGATCGCCAGCTCCGAAGATTGGAGCGAAAAGTCGATGCCATGTACGATACTTTTGGAACATTTGTGATGGGACTCACGAGGGCCTTGGCCGAAGCTTTTGTGCATCCAAGAATAATGCCAGAATGGCCTCAGTTCGGGACAGCAGTGCCATATCCACCACCAGATTCACCACCCGAGGAGGGTGGTACCACTAATCATTAGGGGAGTTTTTCGTTACCCTTTACCTTCATTCAATGGGGCATTGAATATTTTAAGTTTGGGGGTATTGGGGGTAGTAGTATAGTAGCATATAGTTTTTGTATGTTTAGTTTAATGTTTGCATCATATAGTTTATTTTTGCATAGAGTTGCATGTTTATTTGCATGTTCATTTTTAGTATTGCATGTCTCACGATTATTCTTGTATGGAAATTTTTTGTCTAAATTGATGATGATAGTGAATTTTTGAAAGATGTTTGAGTTTGTTGGATAACATGAACCTAGCTATAACGTTTTACACGATAAAATTCATGTTGCTGTTTAAATGCTTTCGGTTTGCACGAACGTGTTCACAATCACTTGAGGTATAAGAATTATGTGTTGCATTGCTCGATAGAAAATGTAGTTTTAAAAAGGGAAGTATGTGGAAAGTGAACTTAGACGGTTTAAAACATTGATTTTTAAACTTTGGGAAAACATGGGTATCAATGTATAAAAAAAATATATAATAACGTGGCTAGTCTTATTTCGGGGCCCTGGCTACTTGAGTAAGTACACCCGAGGGGATTGTCTCTACACCTAGCGTCCTAAGGTCTTTCATGGTCTGGGAGTCGTTGGTTGAAAGCTCGCTAAGGGGTAGCAGTGTTGCCTAATGGAGTAAGACATTGCATAGTCATGTGAAAAAAAAAGAAAAAAAAAGAAAAGAAAAATAGCAATAAACACCGCAGGAAAGTGCGAAAATCGCCCTCGTGAGCAAAAATAATGCAGTTAAGCCCATTGTTGAACCTCAGTTTGTTTTGATATGTTGGAATAGTCTTCGTTGCATATGTATATATGAGTCTTGATTTAAACTATAATTTTTTATTTTGAGCAATTTAGTATGTGTATTCTTTGCTTAAATCAAGTTTTGGTGAACATAACACACACACACACACAACATATCTATATCATTTATGAATTATCTGAGTGTACAACATTATGCCTACAGTTTGGTTTGAATCTGTATTCTTGAACCTGGAAAAATTCGCTAAGGCATTTTGGACTGAATTTCTGTGATAGCTGGAACAATGTGAGACTAGTTGCATCATAATTTAGTTGCATAGTAATATAGCTGCAATTTCATTGTTCATTAGTATGCACTGCTTGAGAGCAAACAAATGTTCAAGTTTGGGGGTATTTGATAAGTGGGTTTTATACCTACTTATGGAATACTAATTCACGCGAACTATGCCCATCTCAGGTACATTTTAGTGTGTTTTAGTTGTATTTCATGTTATTTTGCATTGCATTTACTTAAAACTCCTTTTGGTGAAAAAGTGCAGGAAACGGCCTAATTTGGTGGAATTAGAAGGCACGAGGAGAATGGACGCATGAAGCGAGGCTCGAGCTAGGATATGCATGGCATGAGGATCAAGTGGAGCAGAAGACTAAGCGTGGATGGACAAAGGAAGGAGCAGTGAAACGGATCGATTCTGACAGAAAAAACCGAACTCAACATTGCGAAGCCACGCCAGGAGACAAGCTTGGGAATCTTGGCATGCATGTAGTACACGAATGGACAACATGACACACTGCAAGTTGCGCTACCGCTGTGCGAGAGTATCTTGGGGGGAGCGTAGCGATCTTGATTAATGATGATTTGTTTTATTTTAATTTTTAATTAAAAGGGTTGTAATTGGTTTTAAACAATTTCTGACTGGTGTTAGACAAAAAGGAGTATTCAGTTTTATGTATTTTTCATTTTTGGTAACTATGGTTTACACTCTGAGAGAGATTCCAGCGTAGAGCGAAGCCTAAACTCTACTCTTCTATTTCTTCTTAAGATTTTCTATCGTTGTGGATTATTATTATTAGTTTGCTGGATTTATATGAGGATCTGAACATTAATAGTGGATTGTAATCAGCAATTGGTTTGATCGTTTCTATCTTTCATCTTTCAATTGTTTGCTTATTAGCCATGTTTAGCCTTGATCCCATAATGGCTTTTGGTTCAGTCATGAACTAAACTCCATTATGGGATTCTAACGGATTTTAATATGTAGTTTGGTTGCATGCTTGAATGCTGAATTATTTTACATATCATATTGGATTTCTATCATGATTATTTTGCATGTATGAATGCTTGATCACCATTCGCTTTTAGTACTTGTATGGAATTGACAATGAATATGCAAGTATGGTTTGTAATCATGATAGCATGCGTATATAGGGCTGTTTTGTATGGCTTGTATATTTCGTGAACCAGATAGACATATATTGTTTCACTGTATGAGTTAGAATAAGAGCTTGTGCTTAAATTCAATATAATTGCAATTTCATATAGACATATAGTGATGTTGGTTATATTGATGATTACATAGAGTCTATCGCTTGTGGATGCTATGTAAGTAGGTCATAGTGCATTGAAAAATGGCTATGACTCTATTAGTGCTCTTGGCTACTTTCCTGTGATATGTGAACGAGTCTTGTATGATAGTGGTGATTAAATGAAATATTAAATGAAGTTAGGATCCCATTACTTTTAGATTTGATTTATTACATCTTTATTATTGTTTTAGTCGTTATTAGCGATTAGCGTAATTTACCAATCATAGTCATTAGTTTGAGCATATAAATATAGTGATTTAATTGATGCATAGTAATTTAAATTAGACAACTTTCCTTGTGGGATCGATACTTTACTTGCTCTGTATTACTTGTTGACACATGTATGCTTGCATGAGTTAGAGCTCTTTTGTTAGAACTAAAAAAGAGGTAACAACAATAAACTTTATACACTATCCCCAAGGTCGAGTAACCTTAACTTGTACACAATACATAAATTATTTAACTTACAATAACATTAATATATAATACTTTTTACAACTCTAATTGCACACATTAACTTTAAGTTGGAACTGTCTTTGACCTTTCCTTGTATCCGACGTATTCGCCTTAATCTGCAATGTTTTATCATGATATAGCAAGGGTGAGCATAAGATCGCCCAGTAAGTTTAAGTTCAATAATTTAACGATATATCATGATTGAAAGAATCTAAATAATAATTTGGCTATAATTCAACAGTATAGTTGTGAATTAGCACGAACAAACTTTTTACTGAACAAGTATTAAACATGAACAAATATATCTGGATCGAATGGTAATGAAGGTGATCAGCCTTTCATACTTGACTTATACATGCAATATGTACAGAGTATAATTCTACAATGACAATCAGCAATGATTATCCATAAGCATATCTGAATGAAACAACTCTTAGTATAGTTAAGTAAAACTTATGCTCAATCATTGATTCTTTACTACGCAATTTATAACGCTTTTATCCAAAGCCCTAATATTAGTAATATAGATCTCCAATATTAGAATAATATCATCATAATATAATAATATTATATATATAGATATACATAGAATAACCTATACACATAACAAATAACCCTATCAGTCTATAACACATATAAGACTCGATATTAAGTCAAACTATTAGCGATCGAGTTGAACCCGTCTGATCTCGACATCCCGACTTAGCCTAAATTTTACTTTTATCGAGTCTAAGTTCAATTAAACTCTGCCTAATACTTAACAATTATCTCAGACAATTTTAATATTAGTCAAAATAATTTTCATAAGCTCTTAATAATTTTTAAATAATTATTATCATTTATTAAGATTTTTAATCATTTATAACGTATTTATCTAATATAAATACCACAATATTCTATTATCATTAATATCTATTTATTATCAAATATTAATGAAATACATGCCATAATATTATAATATATTTATAATATCATTAAGTATTTTTAATACTTTAAAATCACCTTTATATAATTTTTAAACAATTAAATTCATTATCCGATAATTGCTTTTAATATTAAAATATTAATATTTTCATGACAAAATATCAAAAGTTATATTTTATAACTTAAAATATTTTTATAACACTTAAATCATTTTTATATGATTTTTAAATCATTAATTCTATTTTTCTATAATTTATTTAAGAGTAAAATACAGTTACACCCCCTCTAAATAATTATAATAACACTCACCTCCCCTCTAGTTTCTTAAGTAACAGTTAGTACCCCTGCAAATTTTTAGGGTAGTCTAAATAGATAAAGTTACATATTTACCCTTGTATTTTATCAAATTTTAATTACTAAATAATATATATATATATATATATATATATGTGTGTGTGTGTGTGTGTGTGTGTGTGTTTTAATTATCTTTTTTTTAATACGATACATTTTAATTATAGTTTTATTTGTAATTAAAACTATCTCATTTAAATTGTTGGTAACTTATAAAAAACTAATTTAGTTTAATTAACGTATTTTTGGATAAGTGATACAAATATTAAAAAAAAATTAATTAAATGATTAATGAAGCTATTCTAATTAGAGTGGTTGAGTATATTGATAGTTTAGTTTTTGGTGCTTAACAACAAAAAATATTATTTGAATTTTAGTTTCATGTTATAATTTTATATGTTAAATTTTATTGAGTATATATAAAAAATTGAGATGTTTATGATTTTATTACATTTTTTAGTATACAATTGGCGTTGTTTTTATGCAATGTTAAATAAAAAAAATATAATTATATTTATTACTACCTATATCTTGTAAAAAAAATCTTTTAATATATATATATATTTTTTTAGTAACAACATTTGTCATTTTTACTTAAAAATAATTATGTTTAAGTGTGACTTATGTTTAGTTTAATATATGAGAAAAATAATTAATATAATTTTTAATACTTTTTTTATATGAGTAATAAGATTCGTTTAAATTGTAATAATAAGTTTGTTTTACGTAAATTTTAATATTTGAAAAAAATTATTATTATTTTATTATCATTAATTTGTAATTTTTATGGGTATTAACATTATACTTTTTAATTACAAAAAAATATATTTTAATATATATCACATAAATTTAATATTTGAGAAATTTAATTAGTAAAAATTATACGACTTTATTTTCCTTATAAAATGAATATTTATTATTTTTTGATTTTTATGTTATTTATTGCACATTTTCATAATTTAATTAATTAGATCAAGTAAAGTAAAAATTATGATATACAAATTTATATTTAGTGGAGAAATTAAACATTATAACTTGAAGGGTGTATTAGACATTATATTAAAAATATTTTTAAATATTAGTTGGTCAACCACACTAGGGGTAGTAAATGTTACATATTGTAGGCTAGAGGGGTACTAACTGTTACTTAAAAAACTAGAAGGGTTGTGAGTGTTATTATGATTATCTACAGGGGGTGTCAGTGTATTTTACTCTTTATTTAATATATTTATTAAATAAACTAATTATCATTAATATTTATTAATTAATGAAATTTATCAAAAAATATTAAAAGTCACTGAAAATAACTGAAAATATTTTATTATACCATAATATTATTTTTCATGATTTTTCATGAATTAAAATCATTTTTAAATAATTTATTTAATATTATAATTAAATAAATTAAGTACCAATTATATTCCAAAAATATTAAATATTTATGAATTATACTCAAAATAATTAAAAACTATTTTTCAGACTTTAAAATAATTTTTAGGAATTTATTTTGTAATTTTAATAATTAAAAACCATTTATTTCGACTTATTTATTAAAATAAATATTTTTTAGAAAATATTAATTACAAAAATGCCCTATAGCGACAGACCCGTCGCTATAGGTGTTCTTGAGTGTTCTTGAGCTGCCCAGAATGTTCATAGTCAGTTAATAAGGTGACTTGTTTGACTCAAATTAAAACAGTGTTCATGTTGGTTTCTGGGAAGCTACTGGGGTTATAATTGTAGTACGGATGTAATACCACAACAACAAACAAATTTCATGGTCACAACATATCACAACGGAGAGATTCAAGCCTTTAAAATTTCTAACAACACTGTTCTTCATATCTGGGTTTTCCAGAAAAGGAAGAACAACCGAAGGTTTTAGATCTAAATCCTTATAACTTACACTACCGGTTTGATTTATGCGATATAAAGATTCACACTTGTAGTTGAGGTGTCAGGGTACAATAACATAGCATTAAACCCATCTTACAACATCATAAGAAGTAGATCTAGGCCGGTCAAACTACCTGTCAGGAACGTGTTCTTGAAGATCTAGGTTACCTAGAATCTCCTTCCGGCCAGTTGGTCAACGTGGTTTTGACCACGATTAATTTACATTATGTTCATGATATGAGTAATATAAAAGCAGATATGTGTAGAACGCATGTCAGTCTACAAGATAAAACCAACAACATGACCTAACGACCAACACACAACAAGATCAAGACCTGCATGGTAGTTGTCGAAAAAATGCGGGTTTCGGGTAACCCGTAAAACCAGATTTCGTGAACGGTCAACGGGTTTTGACCACTGATAACTTGAGATCTAGACATGGTATGGGGTTGATTCCACTTCCAGTCTACTCACCTCATGTCAGAGAACAAATCTATAACTTTAAACACACATAATACTTAACAAAGACAGATCTAGAGGCCCTGACATATGACTGTCAAGCCTTAAAATTAGGGTTCTTGGTTAGTTTTAAAAATTTGATTTTCGTGCATCTAGATGTTATAGATCCATGATCTATCAACCCAGATCACTCAAAGACACCCTAATACACATTTCTAACCAACAAATAACAACATCTAACATCAAATCTAAGGATTTTCGAAATAAGGTTTATACCTCTATTATGATTTGATTCTTGATTCTGATCTATGGAGTCTGATCTTGTTAAGCTATGGTTTGATAATGACTTATCTCATCTCACTCTCTCATTCTAAATTTCGAATATGGTGGAGAGAGAATGACTTGGAGAAAAATGAGAAGTAAGTACCCTCTTTCTCTCTCTTTAATATATATGTAATAATGCAATGTATGTTGGCTGTCAATTTTGGCTGAGATATTGCTAGATTTTATGTCACAATGTCAACATAGTAGGCCACCAACTCAATTATTGCTAGATTTATAAATTATTTCCAATAATTTAACAAAAGGAATTATGGTCATTTCCCTAAAATTTTTAATTCTAGAATTGTCATTTGATGCAAACCCTTAGGGTAGGGTTTGAACCCTTAGGGTTAATATTTCTAAGATTAAAAATAAATATTTCTAAGATTTCCGAATTTCGGTTTTAAAAATAAAAAATTAATATTTCTAAATTGTAATTAGAATTTTCTAATTATATTAAAATTTCTTAATCATAATTTAAATCTTGCTAATTAGGATTAGTATTTCCTAATTAAAATTGCTAATTTAGCAATTAGGGTCAAAATTAGTCATTAGGGTTTACAACCCAAAAGTAGGGTTTCTAATAGAAAATAATTTTCTAATTTAGAAATTAGATTTAAATAATTAGATTAGGATTTTCTAATTACTTATAACTTGAAAATTAGGATTAATATTTCCTAATTAACATTAAAACTATTTAATTAAAAATTAGGTTTTCCCTAATTATAAATTAGGGTTTCTAATCCAGAAATTAGTGTTTTCTAAATCAATTAGGGTTTCCAGTAAATCTTTAAGGTTTTCCCTAATTAGATTATAACGTTAAACCTTATACTAACATCCTCATTCCCAAATTAGGATTTCATACATCGTATTAGGGTCTTGAATACCCAGAACCTAAATTAGGGTTTCAGAACCGGTTTTTAGTGTTTCTTGTTAATCGTAAGAATTTTATAACCGAAAGCTGACGTTCTTAATATATAACAAGGGTTTGTTACAGATATCGTTTATCTGGTCAACCCTTGACCCTTAACCACATTCTGAACACATAAATGACCATATACATAGATCATATTCACATATACACTTAATCCTGAATAATTCACCTAACACCTTCATAGAATTTTGAAATCCTCAAAATTCCTTCTCAAAAATATCAAACTCATACACTTATTTTATGTCTAGCTTCTAATTTTGAACCTTAAATCAATTAATTAAAATTTTCTAAATTTTTGGGTTGTCACAGAAGGTGCTATGCTGGAAGCAAGAATCGATGAAGAAGGAATACTTCGAGTCAACTCCAGACTTTGTGTTCCTAACGACCCTGATTTAAAGTATAAAATCATGATGGAGGCGCACAACACACCATTTGCAATCCATCTTGGGAGTACCAAAATGTATCGAGATCTTCGACATATATTTTGGTGGAGCAATATGAAGAGAGAGATCGCAGAGTTTATCTCAAGGTGTCTAACTTGTCAACGAGTCAAGGCGGAGCATCAAGTTCCAAAAGGTCCATTGCAACCATTTGAAATTCCAGAATGGAAGTGGGAGCACATTACCGATCTTCCTAAGGTTTCTCAAGGCATAGATGCGATTTGGGTCATTGTTGATAGATTGACCAAGTCTGCTCATTTCTTACCAATACGAGAAACTTATACACTTGAACGTCTTGCTAGTATGTACATAAATGAGATTGCATGGTATGCCAGTATCCAAAGTTTCTGATCGAGACCCAAGATTCACTTCAAGATTTTGGGTTAGTTTGCAAAAAGCTATGGGCACGAATTTACGATTTAGTTCGGCATATCATCCTCAAACGGACGGGCAGTCGGAGGGACTATTCAAACTCTTGAAGATCTATAAAGACTCTTTGTCCTTGAATTCAAGGGAAGTTGGGACAAGTTCTTACCATAGGTGGAGTTTTCCTACAATAATAGTTATCAAGCAAGTATTGGCATGGCTCCATTTGAGGCATTGCATGGAAGATAGTGTCATTCTCCAATATGCTGGGATGATGTGGGTGAAGCAACATGGTTGGGACCGGAGTTGGTACGTATGACTACGGAAAAGATTCAAACGATCCGACAACGTATAAAAACCTCACAAGATCGACAAAAGAGTTATGCTGATCTTCATCAAAAGGACGTGGAATTCAATATTGGAGATCATGTGTTGTTACGTGTTGCTCCATGGAAAGGTGTTATGAGATTTGGAAAGAGAGGATAACTCAATCCTCGATTCATTGGTCCATTTTTAATCCTCAATTGAGTAGGACCTGTGGCCTATAGACTCGCTTTACCGCCAAGTATGTCTCGTGTTCATACCGTTTTTCACATATCTATGTTACGTAAATATGTGAAAGACCCAAACCACATTATTGAATTAGAACCGGACGAGATAGCGAAAGATTTAACGTATGAAGAGGTACCTGTTAAAATCTTGGATAAGAATGATCATATTCTACGCTCCAAGGTTATACCTCAAGTCAAAGTTTTGTGGAGAAACCACGATGTTGATGAAATGACCTGGAAGTTAGAACTGAAATGAAGTCAAGGTATCCTCACTTCTTCGACATACCAGGTATGTACCCTAATTTTGAGGACAAAATTTCATAAGAAGGGGAGGTTGTAAGACCCCAACTTTATGAATAAAGATTATTTTTTCTCAAAATATATTTTTGAATATTATGGTGTGGATTTGATATAATGTTATAGTTGTGGGTATTATTTACAAATTTTGCAAAGTAAGCAAGTGGTTATATAACATTCGATTGGTCGGGGAATATTCGTTTTAACAGGGAATATTTGTACGACCAAGACAATCATTAGTGGACCCCACAAATGTAAGTATTGTCGTAGTTAGAAAATGATGTAATTATCTTTTATAAAAATAACGGCGAAAGTTTTACCGTTAAACTATTGAACTACTCGGTGGTAAAAAATACGAATCTGCTGTGGTTTAAGCATAGTAGCACACGGATCGATTATTGATGCTTACGTGAGAAGTCACTCAGTTATACTCAATTATTGCTACAGTAATTGTTGCATCATATCTCTTATATTATTGATTCAATTATTGTAACAATATCATCTACATAATATTTATTATTATTAAATCAATAATTGAGATGACAACGTTATTCATATTATTATTTGCAATATTCACAATGTCTATAAGTTCTATCAAGGAGAGATTTGGTCACCTAATTGCGCGCCAATAAGGAGAAATCCTTATTGGAAAGCCCCCTCTTTCCTGGGAACGACCTGGTTATTAAATATTGTGAGTTATAATATTAATGATGAATAAGTTCGTGTTGATTAAAGATGAAATTGATAGTTCCATTGTGTTGGTATTATTAGTGTTAGTGGAAATTGACATTTATTTTGATAATAATTGATGACTGAAGGTTATATTGACCAATCGGGTAATTAATCGGATAAATGAGCAATTAATTGCTATTATTTCACATGCTTATAACTATTTGTTCACATGTGTGTACTATTGATTCACATTCGTGTACTATTAGGGGAGGTGGTGCATGATTGATAATACTTGCATGACTAAATTAAAATTAGAGGTATAGATGAATGTACTATACTGTAATTAGTTTTTTCACATGATTATACTATTAAGTCACATGAATGAAATATTAATTCACATTATTTACTATTAGGGAAGGTGGTGCAAGTTTGATAATACTTGTAGGACTAAATTAAAAATGAAGAAAAAGAGGAAGGTATTATACTGTAATATTTCGAGCCCCAAAACGTGCAATTATCGAAACTATATTTTCCTATAAATAGAAGCTCATTATTATATAGAGAAATTATAGAGAGAAAGAAGAAGAGAAGTTTGCTACCTCACTATTCCAGTATCCAGTTTCTTCTAAGGTAAGGGGTATTATTTCTTTCGTATTCATGAAGAGAGTTATTTTCTTTCAATACTTGTAAGGGTTGTTATTCTATTCTTTATTATTCTGTTGGAATAACGTGTCTGTGTGGTCTATCGCATGCCTGGTGAATTCTTTTGTTATTCCATTCTTTATTATTCTGTTGGAATAACCTATTTGTGCAGTCTATCGCATGCCTAATGAATTCTTTTATTATTCTATTCTTTATTATTCTGTTGGAATAACCTATTTGTGCGGTCTATCGCATGCATGGTGAATTCTTCTGTTATTCCCTTCTTTATTATTCTCATTGGAATAACTTTGCCTATGTGGACTCACCAATGCATGGTGAATGATCCTTTGTATTCATTCCTTATTAAATTGTGGAAATGATCATCTCACGTGGATTACTGCATGGCGAGCAAAAATCCATTTGCGCTTTCATATATTCTATTATACTCGATCGGTTAAAGTTTTGGCTTCTATACTCCATGAAATTAGTAGAATATCCTCGGATATTTGTGCTTCATCCAAAGATCTTTTCATGGAAATATTCTTACGAGCATTCTTGAATTTTACTCCACAAAACAAAGATAATGTTGACAATTTGAACGTTATTGATTTCTAGATAAATTAAATTATAAATATTTAAAAATTTATCCTTGAACTTGTTTTATTTAATTCTTATATCATTGTCATCATCCTCATGTTTATAATATGTTGAAAGTCATCATGACTCAGTAGTGTATAGATGGACTCGGTATGATTATGACCGAGAGATTATTCTTATAATCATGGTAGTAGTAATGTTACAAATGATGTGGTAAAAGTCCTCATTGGCCGTAGTGCATTGATGGACAGTTGTTGGCATGATCATGACCATTGGTGAATACACGAATATCCTTGGCCCGTAGTGCATGGATAATTTGTGGTCTTGATACTAATGAATATTCTTGGTCGTAGTGCAGGGATGATGTGGTTTATTTATTAAGTTGAGTCTCAGCGATAAAAGTGATGAAAAACCTTTTAAATCATAAGAGATAGTAGATTTTATTCTCTACTTGACTCTTCTAATGGATTGCTTGTTCCGCTACAATTAAACTTGATGTTTGTTATATTTTATCAGTTTAACACTGTTGAAGGCTAACGATAAATTATTCTGCATTATCTTAGTCATAATATTTCTTACCGGGCTAGTTGAGCTCACCCTTTCTTTCATTGTTCTCTTCAGGAAATGAGAATATAGCTTGGATGAGTCGGGGAACGGATTGACGGTCCAGATGGTTGTTTTAGTAGCCCTCACTATTCTGTAAAATAGTGTGACAATAAATGTAATGAGGACTCCATTGAGTGGGGATATTGTCTAGATGGCAATATTCTTATTAAAACTCTTAGATTATGTTTTGTCGTATTTTATTCGACTACTGTATAATTAAGTTGTATTTGAATTTTGTACCATGTATTTGACGACTCAAGATGTGTGATGTATACCTATTTTGGGGGCGCCACATATGTGGTCAAACCACGTTGACCAGCATTGACCGAACATTTCTGGGTAACCCAAAAACGTACCCAGAACGTTCTGACAAGAGGTTTAAGGGCTTGGATCTAACAATGATTTAATGATTTGTTATGGTTTTTGCATCTAACTTGTACTATGTTGTTTAGACTACTTTCTCATGCCTTAAGATCGCATAAATAATAAACAGGTTGAAATTTGTGGCCGGTCAAACTAGTTAAGTCAAACATGTTTTCTTTTTTCTGGGTAACCCAGAAAACATATGAACATGTCGTCTTACAGAGGTTGACCGGACTAGATCTTGCGTTTGTGTTGTTCTTGTGATGCTTTTATGTGATAGATCTACTCATTTACATGTTGGCTACACACTACAACTCTTAAAACACAAAATCATCACCTGGATCACAAATTGTGGAAGCCCAAATATGCTTACACGAACTGTTCTTCATTTCTGGGTAACCTACAAATGAAGAAAAGCTCTGACAGCCTTTTTAATAGCTTAGATCTTTCTGATTAATGATATTTAGACTTGAACATTGTTTCAAGCATGTACTCTGTTAGTTTGTCTACAAAGCCAGACGTCTAGATCACCTATAACATGACTAGATTGAAAGATTCAAGGCCATCAATAGCAATGACCGTCCATGACCTTAGAATTCTGGGCAACCCAGAAACGTGAAGAACTGTCTGACAGTGATTTCAAAGCTTTATAACTTTTGATTGTGATGTTTTATGATCTTGTTATTTGTTGTTACATGTATTATTACACTAGTTCTACATGATTTGATCATTAGCTAGCCCATAAACACATTACACATGGATTTATTAAAGGTCAAACCTAGCCACTTGTTCACTGACTTTGAATGTTCTTGAGGACTCAAGAACACCAAAGGCTACACTTTCTGTCGCTAAAAGCTATAGCGACAGTTTATTTAATTTAATTTATTTTCCAAAAATCATTTAAAATAGAAATTAATTATTAAAAATTCCAAAATAGTTTTAAAATTTATTTTAAGTTATAAAAATTAACTTTTAATAATTTCACATATTTTTCATAAATATTAATATTTATTTGAATATTATTGATATTTAATTTATTTAATAAATGAATTAATTAAATTAATTAAAAATGATTTTATTATAATAAAAATCATTTTAAATGATAAAAGGTATTTAATAATATTTTAAGTTATAAGATATAGCTTTTAATATTTTAAGACAAATTTCATTAATTATTTAATATTAATGATATTAGATTTATTTAACAATTATATTAAATAAATTAATTAAAAATGATTTTTAATATTATAAAAATAATTTTAAATAAAATAAATAATTTAAAATATTTTAAGTTATAAAATATAACTTTTAATATTTTAAGGTAAGTTTTATTAATAATTTAATATTAAACGATATTAGAGTTATTTAACAATAATATTAAATATATATTTTAAAAATGGTTTTATTGATTTAAAAATCATTTAAAAAGGAAGTAAATGAATTAAAAATTATTAAGTTATAATTAATGACTTTTAATATTTTGAAAAATAATACATTAATACTTAAATATTACGATAATTATTTAAAATGATTTTAAATATTTTAAAAATCATTTAAGGGTAATAAAATGTTTTAAGAATATTTTGAGTTATTATACATAACTTTAATATTTTGGAAATGGTAATAGAATTATTTAGTATTTATATCATTTAATAATGATTCTAGTGTTTGAAAAATCATAATAAAGTATAATAATTATTTAAAAATTATTATAAGGCTATGAAAAATAATAATGATTGATATTTAAAAAATCTAAAGGAGTATTGAACTACACGATAGAGTTTTAGACTCGATAATTACCCGATAAAGCCAGTTTGCAAATCAAATATTTCGAAATTGATCCGGACTTATATAATTTATGCAGATATGTAAGACCCCAAATTTTTAATAAATAAAGATGAATTTTCTATAAATATTATTTTTGAATATTATGGAATAATTTGATATAATGTTATAGTTGTGGGTAATATTTATAAATTTTGCAAAGTATGCAAGTGGTTATATTATATTCGATTGGTGGAGAATATTCGGTTTAGCAAGGAATATTCGTCGATAACTACTCAATCATTGGTGGACCCCACAATGTAATTATTGTTTGATTGAGAAAAGACAAAAATATTTTATTGAAATAACGGCGGAAGTTTTACCGTAGTTACCGTTGAACTACTTCAGTAGTAAAAGTACGCGATATCGTGTGGTTGCATAGTAATATTACCAGTATTGATTATCGATGCTTATGTGAGAAGTCACTCAGCTTTGATTCCATTATCACGATTAATAATATGAATTATTATAGCGATAATGACGTTTTGTTTTATTCAAACATCTTTTTATATAAAATAGAATACTTTATTAAAGTTATTCTATAAATAGAATATATTATATTTTATTATGCATAGTATTGCATAGTGTTTTGCATAGTGTTTTGCATAGTATTGCATAGTGTTTGCATAGTAAAATGTTTTTATATAAATAGAATATATTATATTTTATTTAAAAGATTTTTCTTTAAATATGGACCGTCCGATTAAAGTAAATCAATCTAGACCGCTCATGGATTAGTTACTATGCATTCCATTTTCCTATAAATAAGCTCATTCCTTCATTATTTTCTTACTTAATTCATTGAAACTCTAGAGAGAAAATTATAGAGAGAAGCTATAGAGAGAAAGTTATAGAAAGAAGAAGAGTATTCGCTACTTCACTACTTCTTCTATATTCGCCTTTTTTACGGTAAGGGATATTATTTGTTGTACCCGTAAGGTGTTATTCTTTCTTCTTGAAGAGAACTTCATTATTCCATTCATTATCATTCTGTTGGAATAACTTTGTAAAAGTGGCATACCCTATACATAACCTTATGTATGCCAGGCATACCCTATACTTGGTGAAATCCTTATGTTATTCCATTCTTATTATTCTCATTGGAATAACTCAGTATCTTGCTGCTTTACCCTATACTTGGTGACATTCTTTTATTATTCTCGCTGGAACATCCCGTCATGTGTTTTTTACACCGGACCGGTTCCGCTTTTTATTATTACTGTTGAATATCCTATCTGTGTTTTTTACACGGATCCGGTTCCATCTTTATTATTCTTTGAACATCCCGCTTGCAGAATTTCACCGACCGGTTCCGTTATTATTATTACATTGAATAACTCGTCTATCTGCAATCACCGCATGCATGGTGATTTCTTTTGTTATTCCATTCTTTATTATACCCAGTTGGTTAAAACTTTGACTTCTATACTCCATGAAATTAGTAGAATATCCTTGATATTTGCGTTTCATCCAGTATCTTTTCACGGAAATATTCTTCTGATCATTCTTGAATTTTACTCTACAAAGCAGTATCATGTTGACAATTTGGACGTTAATAATTCCTGGATAAAATAATTCTTGAACTTGTTTTATTGAATTCTTATATCATTGTCATCATCCTCATGTTTATATATTTTTTTTAAAGTCATCTGTGGCCTGTAGAGCATGGATGGACTTGGTATGATTATGACCGTGGATTATTCTAAGGTAATCATGACCGTAATGTTACAAATGATGTGATTAAAAATCCTCGATGGTAGTAGTGCATTGATGGACGCTTGTTGGCATGATCATGACCATTAATGAATACACAACTATTCTTGGCCGTAGTGCGGGAATAATTGTGATCGTGATACTTAAGAATATCCTCGGCAGTAGTGCGTAAGGTGATTCGATGATGTGGATTATTTATTAAAGTCGTCTCGGCTATAACGATGATGAAAAACCTTTTAAAATCATAAAAGATAGTAGATTTTATTTTCTACTTGACTCTTTTAATGGATTGCATATTCACCGCAGCTTAAACCGGTTGTCTATTGTATTTTATCGGTTTAACATTGTTGAAGACTATTGATAATTTATTCGCATTATCTTAGTCATAATATTTCTTCTTCGGCTAGTTGAGCTCACCCTTTCTTTCACTTTTTCTCTTGAAATGAGAATATAGCCGGGACGAAGCCTGGGAAAGCGAGTGATGGTCCCGAAGATAGCATTAGTAGTCCTCACTATTCTACGTGAAATAGTGTGATAATAATTGTAATGAGGACTTTTGTTTGAGTTTGTATAATATCTAGTAGACGATATTTGTATTTAAACTCACGCTTTATGTCATATTGTACACACATACAGACTATGTTAATAAGTTGTATTTAAATTTACGTACCATGTAAGTGGCGACCCAAGATGGGTGATGTATACCTAATTTTGGGGGCGTCAACGGTTATCGTCGAGCTAAGGGATATGATCCCCAGCTAAGATGTGAGAAAAGTACTAGGAGGGAGAGACGGGAATACCTTCGCTAGTATGACCTACCTATATTTATGTGCTATTTTATTGGTTTGGTCGAATATAAAGATAATTGTTTCATGTCAATTATTTTTTGTTTTGTGGCGATGTCTCAAAATGACATCCGAGAATGTTGAGAATAGCAATGGAGCACAAAGCGATCGTTGATTCACCAAATATCAATAATCGTGGATAATGTGCATCGTGAAGGCGACAATCCTCATGCAAACAACAACACCGACCAAATGATGAATGATCAAATGTTCGAGGCTTTATGCAATTTATGCAACAAAGAAAGTAGAGCGACTCTGTCCAAAACGTAGGTGGAAACACGGAAAACTCTCTGCGGTCACCGCTAAACAATTCAAGGAGCCGGGACCACCGGAGTTTAAGGGAGAGCCAAAACCACTTCAAGCGGAAGCATGGATAAAACAGATTACCAAGATATTTGATGTCTTGGGATGCTCCGAGGAGCAAAGGTTCCTTCACGCCTTTTATGTTGCGGCGAGAGGCGATTCATCGTGGGAATCGGTAAAAACGTACTCAACTTCATTGTCAGATCAAGATATCTTGGGAGAAATTCCAGAGTCGTTCAACGACAAATACTTTCCCGAAAGTATTCGCCATACGAAGGAGGTGGAGTTTATCAAGTTGGAACAAAACAATATGACCGTGTAACATGATACGAGGCAAAATTTGCGGAGTTATCACGGTTCGTCCCACTGGTGGATAATGAAGAGAGAATGGCGCGAATGTTTTAAGAGGTTTGAAGTCGAGATACGCCAACATCTTATTTCTCATAAATTGTGTTTGTATTCGGATGTTGTAAATAGGGCTCATTAGTGGAGCGCGATAACGAGTCAACGCAACTAAAAGAGAGCAAATTTAAGAAAGTTATAATACCAAATGAGAGTAGTCATCGAAGCGGTGACAACAAGCGTGGAGGGAATCAACAGGCCGAGATATGGTAACCACTTCATTAGTGGTAATCGTGGCCAAAACAATAAGAATGGACATTTCAAGAAACGGAGATTCAACAATGATGGAAAGACGTCAAGACCAAAGACCCGTTGTTAAGGAAGGAGAAAGACCACCTATCATATGCTTCAAATGCGAGAAGAGGGACACATCATCCGAACTGTACTATGCCGTCCAAAGCATGTTATAATTGTGGAAGAGAAGGTCACTTAGCTCGATTTTTGTCGCCTCAAGACAAATTCAACTAGGATGGAGGCACCAAAGGTCGTCCCGTAAAAGTCAAAACCAAGAAGGTCAAGGGAGAGCGTTTGTTGTGACCTCCCAGAGAGCAAGGAACCCGAATGAGGTCATCACGGGTAAGCTTATCATAAACTCTAATGAAGTCTACACTTTATTTGATACCGGGTTCTACCCATTCTTTTATTTCTCCTACTTGCGCCATCGATTAAATTTGACTCGGAGAAATTAGACTTTGACTTATCTCAGGAAACTCCGTTGGGAGAAACCTTCATTACATCCACTCGCTTATAAGTCTTGTTTGGTTCAAATCGGTACCCTCACATTACACGTCGATCTTATTTCATTAAAAATACTTGCATTTGACGTGATTCTAGGGGATTGATTGGTTAACTACTTATCATGCAAAATTGATTGTTTTCGTAAGGTTGTTAGCTTTCATATTCCTAATCAACCTATTATGCTAATTCAAACGACCAAACCATTAAAATCAATCACGGTCATCTCAAGCCATAAAGCTATTCGCTTATTGAAAATGGATGTCAAGCTTTCTTAGCTCATGTCACGATTTAAACAAAATACGCCGGTTTTGAGCGATATTTCTATTGTTAATAAATTTCCGACGATTCCCAAGAACTTCCCGCCTACCCCAGAGCGTGAAATTGAATTTTGTATCGACCTTGAACACGGTACAAAACCTATTTCCAAAGCCCCATATCGAATGGCTCCTATTGAACTTCGTGAGTTAAAGACCCAACCGCAGGAATTGTTAGACATCGGCTTTATTCGTCCTAGTACTTCTCCTTGGGGTGCTCTGCTCTATTCGTGAAGAAGAAAGATGGGAGTATGCGACTTTGTATTGATTATCGGGAGTTGAATCATGTCACCATCAAAAATAGGTATCCATTGCCACGCGTATTGATGACCTGTTTGACCAAATTGCAAGGAGCCAAATTCTTTTCAAAGATTGATCTTCGTTCTTGATATCACCAATTGAAGATTAGAACCACCGACATTCCAAAGACGGCTTTAAACTCTAAGACGGGGCATTATGAATTCCTAGTCATGTCCTTTGGATTGACTAATGCTCCTACCGCCTTCATGGATATGATGAACCGAGTATTCAAGGAATATTTAGATCACTTTGTGGTCGTCTTTATTGATGACATCCTTATTTATTCCAAAAGCCGTGAAGATCATGAGCAACACTTGAGGTCGACACTCCAAAAGCTTCGTGAATATAAGCTTTATGCCAAGTTGAAGAAATGCGAGTTCGGCTTGAAGAAGTAGCATTCCTTGGGCACGTGGTATCAAGTCATGGAATATCTGCAATTCGTGAAAGATTGAAGCTATTCAAAGTCGGGAACAACCTAAATCGGTGGATCCAAGTACGTAGCTTTCTCGGTTTAATTTGGTTATTATCGGAGATTCGTGGAAGGATTTTCTCGAATCGCTACTCCATCGACTCAAATTGACTCGAAAGATACAAAGTTCGGTTGGAGCGAAGAAATGTGAGAAGAGTTTTCAAGAACTCAAGAAGAGACTTATTTCAAAGACTGCTTACGACAATACCATTTGGCTCGGAGGGATTTGTTATCTACAGTGATGCTTCGAGCAAAGGGTTGGGATGTGTTCTTATGCAACATGGAAAAGTTATAGCCTATGCCTCGCGACAACTCAAAGAATATGAGAGGAATTATCCTACTCATGATCCGGAGTTAGCAAATTATTATCTTTGCACTTAAAATTTGGAGGCATTACTTGTATGGGGAGAAAGTGGAGATCTTTACGGATCATAAAAGCCTCAAATATTTCTTCACTCAAAAGGAACTCAACATGCGACAACGACGTTGGCTTGAACTGTTGAAAGATTATGATCATACCATCCAATACCATCCTGGAAAAGCGAACGTGGTAGCTGACGCATTGAGCAGAAGATCGTATGCAAGTACGAGTGCGTTATTGTCAACACAAAGGCCCATTTTGTGTGACTTGCAAAGGATGGAGATAGAGTTAAAGACTCCAGGGACGCATGTGATGATAGCAAATATACGAGTAGAACCGACTTTAATCGATAAAGTTAAAGCTGCTCAAGCTACAGACCTGGAGCTGATGCGTATGAAAAAGAAAGTGCAAGAGGGTGCTATGCGCCGTAAGCAAGAATCGATGAAGAAGGAATACTTCGAGTCAACTCCGGACTTTGTGTTCCTAACGACCCCGATTTAAAGTATAATATCATGATGGAGGCGCACAACACACCATTTGCAATCCATCTCGGAGTACCAAATGTATCATGATATTCGCCATACATTTTGGTGGAGCAATATGAAGAGAGAGATAGCATTTGCTTTATCTCAAGGTGTCTAACTTGTCAACGAAGTTAAAGCGGAGCATCAAGTACCAAAAGGTCCATCAGAACCACTTGAAATTCCGAATGGAAGTGGGAGCACATTACCATGGATTTCAATTCTGGCCTTCCTAAGGTTTCTCAAGGCATTGATGCGATTTGGGTCATTGTTGATAGATTGACCAAGTCCGCTCATTTCTTACCGATCGAGAAACTTATATACACTTGAACGCCTTGCTCAGTATGTACATAAACGAGATTGTAAGATCGCATGGTATCTTAGATCCATAGTTTCGATCGAGACCCAAGATTCACTTCACGATTTTGGGTTAGTTTGCAAAAAGCTATGGGCACAGACTTACGATTTAGCTTCGGCATATCATCCTCGCACGGACGGACAATGGAGAGGACTATTCAAACTCTTGAAGATCTATTAAGACTCGTGTTCTTGATTTCAAGGGGAGTTGGGACAAGTTTTACCATTGGTGGAGTTTTCCTCACAACAACAGCTTATCAAGCAAGTATTGGCATGGCTCCATTCAAGCATTGTATGGAAGAAAGTGTCGTTCTCCAAAGATCTTTGGGATGAGGTGGGTGAAGCAACGTTGTTGGGACCGGGAGTTGGTACGTATGACTACTTTAAAAGATTCAAACGATCCGACAACGTATAAAAACCTCACAAAATCGACAAAAGAGTTATGCCGATCTTCATCGAAAGGACGTGGAATTTGATATAGGAGATCATGTGTTGTTAAAAGTTGCTCCGTGGAAAGGAGTTACAAGATTTGGAAAGAGAGGAAACTTAACCCTCGATTCATCTGGTCCATTTTAATCCTCGATCGAGTAGGAATCGTGGCCTATAGACTAAACTTTTACCGCCAAATATGTCTCGTGTTCATAACGCTTTTCACATATCCATGTTACGTAAATATGTGAAAGACCCGAACCATATTATTGAGTTAGAACCGGACGAAATAGCGGAAGATTTGACGTATGAAGAGGTTCCTGTTCAAATTTTGGATAAGAAAGAACATATTCTACGCTCCAAGGTTATACCTCAAGTCAAAGTTTTGTGGAGAAACCACGATGTTGAGGAAATGACTTGGGAGTTAGAATCAAATGAAATCAAGGTATCCTTACCTCTTCGACATACCAGTATCGCCCTAATTTCGAGGGCGAAATTTCATAAGAAGGGAGGTTGTAAGACCCCAGCTTTTAATAAATAAAGATGAATTTTCTATAAATATTATTTTTGAATATTATGGAATAATTTGATATAATGTTATAGTTGTGGGTAATATTTATAAATTTTGCAAAGTATGCAAGTGGTTATATTATATTCGATTGGCTCTGAGAATATTCTTGCTTAGCAAGGAATATTCGTATAACTACTCAATCATTGGTGGACCCCACAATGTAATTATTGTTTGGATTGAGAAAAGACAAAAATATTTTATTGAAATAACGGCGGAAGTTTTACCGTGGTTACTTGTTGAACTACTTTCTAGAGTAAAAAAATACGATGTACGTGTGTTGCATAGTAGTAGCACCAGGTATTGATTATCGATGCTTATGTGAGAAGTCACTCAGGTTTGATTCCATTATCATTCGATTAATAATATGAATTATTATAGCGATAATGACGTTTTATTTTATTCAAACATCTTTTTATATAAAATAGAATACTTTATTAAAGTTATTCTATAAATAGAATATATTATATTTTATTATGCATAGTATTGCATAGTGTTTTGCATAGTGTTTTGCATAGTATTGCATAGTGTTTTTTGCAGTAAAATGTTTTTATATAAATAGAATATATTATATTTTATTTAAAAGATTTTTCTTTAAATATGGACCGTCGATTAAAGTAAATCAATCTAGACCGCTCATGGATTAGTTACTATGCATTCCATTTTCCTATAAATAAGCTCATTCCTTCATTATTTTCTTTTAATTCATTGAAACTCTAGAGAGAAAATTATAGAGAGAAGCTATAGAGAGAAAGTTATAGAAAGAAGAAGAGTATTCTCGCTACTTCACTACTTCTATATTCAGTTCTTTTACTAGTAAGGGATATTATTTGTTGTACCTGTAAGGGTGTTATTCTTTCTTCTTGAAGAGAACTTCATTATTCCATTCATTATCATTCTGTTGAATAACTCGTAAAAGTGGCATACCCTATACATAACCTTGTATACGCCAGATATACCCTATACTTGGTGAAATCCTTATGTTATTCCATTGCTTATTATTCATTGGAATAACTCAGATACGCCATGATTTACCCTATACTTGGTGACATTCTTTTATTATTCTCATTGGAACATCCATGCACAGTGTGTTTTACACCGGACTGGTTCCGCTTTTATTATTATTCTGTTGGAACATCCATGCATGTGTTTTACACCGGACCGGGTTCCGCCTTTATCATTCTGTTGGAATATCCTATCGTGTGTTTTACACCGATCCGGTTCCATCTTTATTATTCTCGTTGAACATCCCATGCTTGGGTGTGAATTTCACCGACTTTGTTTTCGTTATTATTATTCTCATTGAATAACTTTGTCATGCGGTACCGCATGCACGGTGATTTCTTTTGTTATTCCATTCTTTATTATACCCAAATTGGTTAAAACTTTGACTTATATACTCCATGAAATTAGTAGAATATCCTTGATATTTGCGTTTCATCCAAAGATCTTTTCACGGAAATATTCTTCCGATCATTCTTGAATTTTACTCTACAAAGCAAAAGATCATGTTGACAATTTGGGCGTTAATAATTCCCCGGATAAAATAATTTTTGAACTTGTTTTATTGAATTCTTATATCATTGTCATCATCCTCATGTTTATATATTTTTTTTAAAGTCATCTCGTGGCCTGTAGAGCATGGATGGACTTGGTATGATTATGACGTGGATTATTCGTATGTAATCATGACCGTAATGTTACAAATGATGTGATTAAAAATCCTCGATGGGTAGTAGTGCATTGATGGACCGCTTGTTGGCATGATCATGACCATTAATGAATACACAACTATTCTTGGCCCGTAGTGCGGAATAATTGTGATCGTGATACTTAAGAATATCCTTGGCCAGTAGTGCGGGGTGATTCGATGATGTGGATTATTTATTAAAGCCGAGTCTCAAATATAACGATGATGAAAAACCTTTTAAAATCATAAAAGATAGTAGATTTTATTTTCTACTTGACTCTTTTAATGGATTGCATATTCACTGCAGCTTAAACCGGTTGTCTATTGTATTTTATCGGTTTAACATTGTTGAAGACTATTGATAATTTATTCTCGCATTATCTTAGTCATAATATTTCTTCGGGCTAGTTGAGCTCACCCTTTCTTTCACCGTTCTTCGTGAAATGAGAATATAGCCGGGACGAGTCGGGGAAACGAAGTGATGGTCCTCAAGATAGCATTAGTAGTCCTCACTATTCTGTGAAATAGTGTGATAATAATTGTAATGAGGACTTTTTGTTTGAGTTTGTATAATATCTAGTAGACGATATTTGTATTTAAACTCACAGCTTTATGTCATATTGTACACGATAAGACTACTATGTTAATAAGTTGTATTTAAATTTCTGTACCATGTAAGTGGCGACCCAAGATGGGTGATGTATACCTAATTTTGGGGGCGTCACAGTATACGTGTTTGTTTGTGATCTAATGACTATTAAATATATGTGACAATGTGGTTAGGTTATGTGCTGACTGCGAATAGCAATACTATGTGTTATGACCTGTATTTCTAATCGATAGAATGATCTTATTAATGATATGTCTCGATGTAAAAGATAAAACTAAGTTGCGTAACTGTAAGCAGCAGACCAGGCAAGTATCCTAACTTTGCATTTCCTTTATGCAATGGACATGAGTAAGAAAGTTTCAGAATTATATTATTATTGTGCCAGATTATTAACTCTGTTAGTATCGATTATGTATCCAATCTTTTGTATTCATACAAGTTCTTAAATTATCCGATTATTATTTATCAATACAGTACTATTGTACAATCCAGATATTTATTATGTTCATTAATTTCTAAATATAGTTAGACAAGTGTCCTCTCTTGGATAATCATTGTATCTAATCACATGTTGATACATACCTATTGATTTCCGGCATGTATACATTAATTAAAAGTCGTCTCATCTATTTGACCCAGCTAGACACATATTTAGAAATATCATTGAACATGATAGAACTTTATTATATCCAATCAAATTATTTTGGTTCGAATTCCTGACTAAGTATGAACATTCTGAACATGGGAAAACTTTTATGCACCTAAGGTGGATAAGATGAATGATAATATCGTTCTTGCATGCAGCATTAATCAATACAGGGCACATTGGGATGATCACCCACGCGTCCGTAAGTTAAGATGGTTTGCGGATGAAGTTCTGCTAAACCTTAGCGAAAATTAAAAACAAAGTTCATAGTCTGTCGAATGCTCTCCATTTATAGTCAGTACGTAGTTTCAAAATTTTGATATATAAGTGTCGTTCAAAGGAAACATTTAATCTTTTCAGCTAATATTTATTGTTGCTATTACTTAATTGCTGGGCAATCAAATGCTCATCCTTTCTTAAAATTTAAATGTTTTCAGCTAAGTGTGATCAATTAGAAAGTTTAGGCCAGGGCAAGGGAAAGGAAAGCAAATAGAATAAACTTATGATATATTATGTAATAGTTGGACTTTATTATGACAATGATATCTATTAATTATCATGTAATGAATGTTTAAAGGTCGCGTACCTGGGAGTAGACTCTGATATATGTAAATTAAGTTTGATATTTATATTATTGTTTTTATTGTTAGTATTATTCCGCTCGTAGAAATGGTATCGTGAAGCACCGAGTTCGGGTTTCAAGTACATGAATTTGGGGGCGTCACAATAAGTGATCCGCAACTTGGTTTTCAGTTCCTTTTTTATCGTGAATCTCCAAATCAAATTCGTGGAGGAGAAGGACCCATCTAATCAACCTAGGCTTAGCATCTTTCTTAGAAATAAGATATTTGATTGCCGAATGGTCAGTATAAACAATAACATTAGTTCCAATGAGATATAAGCGGAACTTATCAAATGCATATACTACTTCTAGAAGCTCTTTCTCAGTTGTGGTGTAGTTAAGCTGAGCATTTGTCAAGGTTTTACTGGCATAGTATATCGTGTGAAACACCTTATCCCTCCGTTACCCCAATACTGCTCCTATGGCAAAGTCACTAGCATCGCACATAAGTTCAAATGGAAAGGTCCAGTCAGGATCCACTACTATAGGAGCTTAGACAAGACTTTCCTTTAACAATTTATATGCACCTAGGAAGGCTTCGTCAAACTTGAAAGGCACATCCTTTCCAATAAGCTACAAAGCGGCTTGGTAATTTTTGATAAGTCTTGGATGAACCTTGTGTAAAATCTAGCATATCCTAGAAAACTCCTTACCCCTTATAGACACTCGAAATTTTGTATTCTTGTTATTAACCTTGCAGGAGGGCAGAATCGTCTTCCAGAGATAACCCTTGAAGTCAAATCAGCTCAATCCCGGAGACAACCCTGGGATACTCAGTTTTTCATCTCGGAGACAACCCCGAGATATACAGTTCCAGTCCCGAAGATAACCCTGAGAGATACAGTTCCAACTTTAGAGACAACCCCGAGGAATGCAGTTGCAGTTCCGAAGATAATCCTGGAGAAGTCCGTTCTAATCCCTAGAAGTCAGCTTCAACCTCAGAGATAACCCTAGGGTGCTCAGTTATAACCCCGGAGATAATCCCGGGAGGTCAGACACACCTTAGAGACAATCCTGATGACATTCAATACCTACAGCAGCCCAATCTCAGAGATAACCCTGAACAACGATGGCTAAATCAGCCCATAGCCAGAGATAACCCTAGTGAGGGGCAAAATCATCATTTTCCCACCTCAATTCCATATTCACGTCATCTCAGCGTCATTTCATACCACATTCTACATTGAAGTGTCCTACAAGAATAATAGCTCAAAATCCTAAGTGACTACTACACAAGACAACACACCGGATATAATTTGAAGACTTGATGATTTGGTCATGGACCCATCTTCCCGGCTTCGTACAATCTCTTATCACATGTCATTATGTAGCTCTCGACAACAACATTCTGGAAATGTATTATACGCCTCAATCAGATGCCCGGATTGAAAGTTATGAAGGTTCAAGCGGACAAATGTGTCGCATGCATGCACGAACTTTTAGACGGTGGGGCCCACGGAGCCCGGGGAACCCCGGGTAGCCGCAAGTACACCTGCGGCTCCCCCCTCTATAAATAGAGGGCTTGGGGTGGCCATTTTCAAGAGAGAACAGGCGAGAAAGCCTTGTCCATTTTGATTTGTACACACTTTAAACTGAGTTCTTTCTCTTTCCAAACACCTGTGAGCTTATGTTTTGCTATATTTTACCGGTGGAAACTGAGTATTCATTCATTTAAAGCTATCTGAAGTCTTCTTGGCAGTCCACTATAAGAAATCTCAGTTTTCTTAAAGCATTTCTCCACTATCATTCACACACTGTTATTCACGTTGAGAGACATGTTGTGTGCGTATGCCCGGATCGTAGATCCGTGGCTTTTATTGGTTATATATATACATATATACATATATATATATATACATATATATATTATCGAGTTATGCCTTGATTGAGCTCGAATATAATATTCAGAGCGTTTACCGCTTATATATATATATATATATATAGTCCAGATCTTAAGCTCACCCATTATCCAACTCACCCAAGCTCACCCCCCTTTAGCGACGGACCCGACGATAGTTCGGTCATACAACCGTCGTCTATACTTTTAGCGACGGACAACATATAGCGTCACTAAAAGTATAGACGACGGTTGTATTTAACCGAACTGTCACCCGTCCATCGCTAAAGGGGGTGAGCTTCAATGAGTTGGATAAAGGTGAGCTTAAGATCCCGATCAGTATATATATATATATATATATATATATATATATATATATATATTCCTCAAATTCAACTCGATTAAGTCTCGATAGACACATCCGGTGTGTTTCGACTTCTATATATTACATTTACAGTTCTTGAGATCACTTCAGCCTTTTACTTATATATATATATATATATATATATATATATATATATATTTACATTTCACGTCCTGCCTGGAGTTTACTTCATGGCAGTTGATTGTTCATATATATATATATATACTTGCAGCTTCTATATATATATAACTGTTTACAACTTTTGTATATATTGCATCATCATGTGAGCCTACAAATCATGTGATCACAGATTCAGTTCCTGAATCTAGATTCGGTTCCCGTGATGGACATTTTCAGCTACAACTAGCTTGTAAATTATTCACGGTGTCTGAATTTCCTTAGATGGCTGTGATGCCCACAAGGAATTCGGCATTACTATGTATCTTATTTTCTCGAAGATGCTTCGCATCTCGAAAATAATAAAAGCAATCAAGCCGAACACATAATAAAATGGATGTATCAAAGGCCTCAATTACTATTGATCACAAGGGTTTGAAAAACATGTTTTACAAAACATCACTGCCATATCTCGTTAAAATTTAACTTGTATACAAAATTCAAACCATTTGTATATAGGTGCAAACGAAGCATATCAGTACTTCTAGATAATTGTACATTGACGTGCACACACATTCAGATAAAAGTTTAAATTGAAAAGTAGTGGTAATCATGTCACCACGGAAGTCGGGGGGTGCCTAACACCTTCCCTCAACTTAATCAAGCCCCCAAACCCTAACGAATCTCGGTTTAACATACCAGTTATGCAGTGTCACATCACTAGGTCTTTGTGTAAACCTTTTCTCGGATGAGTTAGTGCAACCATTTAAAAATACCAATTGGCAACTCTGACAGTCCAATCGTCGACATATACATGTTGGACCTTTTCACAACTTATTTTTTCAAACAAATCTCAGCTAACATGAGAACACCGAAAGACAAGAACAGAAAAGGGACAAATATAAATTCCGACGTCGATAGTTGGCGACTTTGCTGGGGACCATCCAGTAAGAGGGCTTAAGCCGCTATTAAAGCTTTTCAAAAAAAACATTTATGCTTGTGTGTGGATGTTGCATTTACATTTGAATGAATGTGTACGAATGCATTTACTTACTGCACATTAGTGCTTCACATTATATATGCCTGTGATATTAGTGCTTCACACATGTTATTATTTCCATACGATGAGACGCGATGTATTTGAATGTATGGTGTGTGGTCCCTCCACCAGAAGGTTATCCTGTCGGTGTTTGATTACTGAACTCATAGGAAGAATAATTCCAACGAGGCTCAGGAAAGGCACCACCTAGATTCTCTCCAGTTGAAAGACCGAATTGACTTCCCGTCGAGTAAATTGCGATGATCTGGGAACCTTCATGCCAAAAAGCCGCAAAAGTAGCCTAAGATAGGTCAGCCTTTGATAAACCAAACGTGGAGGGAAGTCTCTTCATACCTTCCTATTTCAATTACTTGTAATTTCCTTTCCATGTCAATCTCAATGTAATGTAAAGAAAGGAATATGTGTACATGCATTCCTCTTCATATCAAAACCTGTCATGCTATATTGTCATTAAAATAACTAACATATGTTTTGCAGGATGATACTCCTAAATCGACACATTACATAGCATGTAACATTTCCTACATTCCCTCAAGACTAAACTACATAAGTCTTTTTGTAGGGAAATAATTGGTCATGTTACCCATTCAAAGTCCAAAAAGGCAATAAGCCTACAGCCAAGCATGGCTACATTTGGCAAGTCTAATCATACTCTTGTCTCTCACGGGGAGTTCGAAGTATTAAGCAACCAAATTACAGAGTTGGCGGTTCTTCTTAAAGAACTACACAAGTCCACTCAGGGTCCACAAATACCCATACATATAGAATCCTCTACACATGGACCAGTACCTGAGTCTCAGTTGGACAAAACCAACAAAACCCCTGAAATCACCCATCTAAAAGAAGATCAAGACACCAGTGATATTTGGAAGAAAGTCCTACAAATGGAAGAGACCATTCAGTCCATCAAAGGAATTAGAGCACACGTGAGTGTTTCATATTCAGACCTTTGTATCTTCCCCGGGGTTCATTATATGGAAAAGTTCAAGACTCCCGATTTTGAGAAATATGATGGATTGGGAGATCCTTACACTCATTTAAAGGTATTCTTTGGAGAGCTCGGATCTTATACCGAGGATGAAAAGTTCAGAATGCAGCTGTTTTAGAAAAGTCTTACTGGAGAAGCCAGAGCATGGTACACCAGATTAGACAACTCCAAAATTCATAGCTGGGAGGAGATAGCTCATGCTTTCCTCAGTCAATACAGTTTCCAAACTAAGATGGCTCTAGACTAGTATCAAATTACCAAGGTCAAGAAACAAGTTAATGAGTTTTTTAGAGAGTATGCCCAAAGATGAAGGCGTCTGGATGCTCAAGTTATTCCAGCTATGACTGAGTCTGAAATGGTGATGACCTTCATAGACATTCAAGAAGCTCCCTTTTATGAGAGGGTCTTAGCTGGCATAGGCAAACCATTCTCTGAAATGATCAAACACGGAGAAATGGCTGAGATGAGATTGAAATCTGGAAAGATTCAAGACCTTGTTGCTCTAAAAGCTGCAGCTGAGCACATCCAGTCTGGAAGTTATGGAAACAACCCCCGGAGGGTCCATAAGAAGAAAGAGGAGGATGTTTCGTTAACACTGCAAGGACAAAAAGGCAATCAGAACATGCCTAATAAGAGGAGAAACTATTCCCTTTTCCAAGCACAGTCTTCAAACCCTCCATTACCAAAAATTGGAGAAGTCAGACGTACTCGAGTGTTCACACCCTTAGGGGATTCACTCGAAAATATTCTCAAACTTCTGACAGCTCAGAAGAAAATTACCCATCTTTTTCCACCATCCAATTCGAGTGGGAAAAGGGTTTCACTGTAAGCAAAACATTTGCTTACCATATTGGAGCTCTAGGCCATGACACGTAGGATTGTTGGGCCTTTAAGCATAAAATCTAGGATTTAATGGACAATGGTGAGATTGTGCTGACAAAACCCGACCAGCCTCACGTTCAAGACAACCCTCTTCCTTAACATAAGGAAGAGGAGGTTAACATGATTAACTGGAGTAGTGGATAGAGCTCCAACTATGTGGGTGGTTCATCCCAAACCAGCAAGGATAGTGCTGACATATGAGATTATGCACAGTTCAAATTTATGATGGAATAAAAAATGAAGGCTAGCTCTAGGTGAGCAAGTCAATTAATTGGCAGAATTGGTGGTTCATCAGAACCAAGTTACACGTCAATTATTCAGTCAGGAGAATGCTAGCCTCTTTCCTCTTATTACAAGTACCCCACCACTTACTCGAGAAAGTGAAACATTGGAGGATAAGATTGCAAAAAGAGAAAAAGCTAAAGCCCGTCGGGACTTTGTAAATAAAAGGGAATTCACCTATTTAGGCCAACCGATGGAAGAATTATTGTAGATGGTGATCAATAAGGGAAGACACACAGCTCTGCTACCTCCAATCAGCCCACACTCAAGACGGTTTGATTCTAATAGAATATATCAATACCACTCCTACTCTCGTGGTCACAAAACTGAAGATTGTTGGGCACTCCGCCATCTTATTCAGAACCTAATTGACAGCGGTGTCCTGTAGATGGCAGACATTGACGCTGTATTACTTGAGAGTGGGGACACATTTCTTACCATATGGAAGGAAGTTATAGCAGTTATATCCTCTAAGGGAGACTTGGCTACCACACCACTTACAAGTCAACCTATTCAACTCAAAGGTGTTGAAAATTCTTTGAAAGTGGCTACGCCAAAGACAATCATATTGCCATTCAGGCCATAATATCATGTTGCCAACCTACAACAAATGCCATGGAATTATGGAGAGGCTGAAGGATCCACATCCAATACAACTGCTGCAGTGTTGAAAGAAAATCCATTATATCTTCCCCAATGGGTGATTAAGCCTACCATCAGGTCAAAGGGGAAAGTTCCCATTAAGAAGATTGAAAAATTCCTCCGTACTATGGGACACAATGAAGCTAAGGTGGTTTTAAGCTTGAAAGAAGCTCCACAACAGATTTCTATATTGGACTTGGTTTTCTCTTTAGAAGATCATATAAAGGTCTTACTAAGAATTTTAGAAAAAGCCCACTTGCCAAAATTAGTGAATGTTGAAAAGTTCTATTATCTGGTTGATCACATCTTTAACAGTAATGTGATATCCTTCACCGATGATGACATACCTCCTGAAGGGACGTGTCATTGCAAATCGTTGCACATAGCATTTATGTCCTCCGGATACGTGGTAGGAGGAGTTCTGATAGATGGAGAATCATCTTTAAACATCTGCCCCTATGCCACCTTAGAGAAAATGAATATCAATCTAAACAGGATCCGAAATAGCAATACAATTATCAAAGATTTTGATGGATCCCGTGAAATGCTATCGGAGAGATTGAACTACCCATGGAGAATTGTCCATATACATTATGCATATCATTTCATGTGCTTAAAATAGCTGCAGGATACAACCTTCATTTGGGAAGACCGTGGATTCACATGGCTAGAGCCGTCCCTTCCACCCTTTATCAGTAGCTCAAATACATCATTAACAGTAGCCTGGTCACTATTAATACTGAGCCAGAATGTCCTATACAAGGTGACATACCAATCATCAGTTTCAATGCGAAAGTTGAGCCTGTAAGCTTATAGCCCCTTGAGGTGAGAAACACTCACTATCAATCCATTGGGGCGCCACCTTTGATACCCAGAATTTCTACCGAGGTAATTTCGGCAAGTCAAGAGATGATATCCTTGGGTTTTCAACCTTGACAAGGGTTAGGAAAGGATCATCAGGGCAACAAGCGCCCAATTGAAGTTCCCAGTCAAATAGGGACGACCGGGCTAGGCTATTCTTCTGGGTCCAGTTATAGGAACCCTCACAAGCATAAGCCAGTTTCTTTATCTTCCAGATGATTGCCTAAACCTACAGAGCCTGAGCCTTTACGACCCTCATTAAAAGTTCCTGCCTATGTGATAGCTATACTATTTCCTAATCTAATACCGGTCAAAGGAAAGGAAGTCCTAATTCTAGATCCCGAAGTGGAGGAAAAGGATCTAAAACGTAAACAAGACATTGCAAGGTAGTTATCCAACGTGCGCTTCCTGGTCCATAAGGAGGGTATGAACAGAGACATCCCAGATGATGATTGTCTAGACATCATGGTCATAATTAAAGAGAAGGAGGACAACAATAGCCCCTTCATCACTACTGTCCACTAGGACTTTACCCTTGGCAATTTGAGCAGCACTCCTTGCATTTGCCGACAAGGGTAAAAAGGGAAGAAACTCTCTACCCTATACATAACAATAACTGCTTACTTTTGTTGTACAGTATTAGCAGCTATTTTTGTTATTTCATGCTAACACTTTGTATGATTAAACAAATTCATATATTAAGTGAAAGCATTTTGGTTTAGGACTCTAAAGTTAGATGTGCTTAAACTTGCTGATGAGGTGCCTATTCTCCACAAGGACTGTAACTTTGATGTAAAGTTGGACTCATACTTGATGTAAATACAAGAGGACTATGAGATACCTCAGGAGATCAAAGAATGGGTTGAAGACAAACCCAAGACAAATCTTGATCAAACCACATCTTTTAACCTCGGAACCTCAAAAAACCCCAAACAAATCAAGTTTGGTACGGACCTTACTCCAAACCAAAGGAATGACATGGTTACTCTATTGACCCAATTCTAGGAGTTGTTTGCATGGTCTCATGAAGACATGGTCAGTTTGTCAACTGACATTGTCATTCATCACCTCCTCGTCAAATAGGGATTCAAAAGTCTATTAAAGGTAAAAGAATTGCGGATCAACTTGTCGCTGCACCTGCAGGGGATTTTAAACCCTTTGAAATATACTTCCTTGATGAAGGGGTAATGACAGTTCAGCAACACCGTCAGACGATAAACACCAACTATGGAAGATGTATTTGATGGAGCTGTAAACATGAAAGGTTCTGGAGCTGGAGTAGTTCTAGTATCCATTACGGGGGAGCAGCATCCCATCATTGTCAAATTGTATTTTACCAGCACCAACAACACAGCTGAGTATGAAGGTTGTATCATGGGATTGAAACTAGCCCAATCAATGGGCATCAGACGGTTAACTGTCTTTGGAGATTCTGAATTGCTAATCAGACAAACCACTGGGATCTATCACACCAAAGAGCTACATTTGCTGCCTTACCATCGATAGGTTATACAGTTGGCTTCAGAGTTTGAAGAAATATCTTTCCTCCACATTCCTCACAATTGGAATTACTTTGCAGATGCGCTAACAACTTTGGCCTCCTTGATCAATATACTTGACAAGGAATACATGCCAGCCATCACATTTGCCAGGCAAAAGGCTCCAGCCTACGGGAACTATACTGGAGAAGTATCGGATGAATTGCCTCCAATCCAACACCCTTGGTATCAACATATCAAGAAGTATCTAGGAGATGGATCTATATCCGCTGAGGCGAGTCAGACTCAAAGAAAGCGGATTCATCGAATGGTATGAAATTTTACCTAAGCGGAGACGCACTCTACAAAAGAGATGTAGGACTAGGTTTTCTCAGATGTCTGGACAAAGACCAAGCTCAGGGGCTTGTGGATGAAATACATGGTAGAGTATGTGGCCCAAACATGAGCAGCCCTTTACTTGTGACGAACGAGATTTTTGTAATTTAATTCTCAATATTTATTGAATTAAATTAATATTGTCGATGATTTAATGATTAGATTAAATAATTAATTGATGCAATTGTGATAGATTAATTTAATGATATGTGTTACATTTATTAAATTAATGTAGAGCATTTTATTATTCAAAGTATGTAATTATGTGAGTTTATTAAATTAAAAGAAATATTTAATAAGCCTAATATTATTTTATAATTAATGAGAAAATTAATTATATGACTATGTGAATTAATGAGAAATTATTATATTTTATTCAAATTAAATTAAATAATATATTTGATTTATTTTATAATTGAGCGTGACACTATTGAACTATAGGATAAAAGACTTATTAAATTAAAGGGTTTTGAGCCAATTAAGGTTAACAAACAAAGCCTTATGGGGAGTTAATAGCAGTTAACGCATGAATGGGTTAACTGACCACTCAGTACGTCAGTTCCTTTCATATATACGTCTTCTTATTATTTCCTTATTTTCTAAGTCTAAGAACAAAGCAATCACAAAGAGAAATTGAGAAGTCTGAAGGAAATTGTGAATTTGTAATCAAACAAATATTTGTGAAAGGATTATCATTGATCATCTCTTCTAATCTATACTCTGGGTAATTTCTCTAAACCAATTTCTATTTTTACGTTGTGTAAAGTCTTTAAGAATATGGTTGTTATGTTCTGTAAACGTTTTGTAGTGGGAAAAAGGGATAGCAATTATGTGTTGATTACGTGATAAATGTTATCCTATCGTATTTGATTATATATATTAAACAAATCATATCATTAGTTTCATAATTACAACGTACGTTATGGCCTCAAAAATTTACAGAGTATAGAATATGGCCATATGACCCTTATACATGATTTTAATATGTTAAACATAAATTGTTTTGTAAAATTTCCACTTGTATATAATTATGCATGTTAAAACAAAGTAAACAAAACTTGAATGGATAGATTTTGTGTTATAACGAATCCATGGCATTAAATTTTATGATTTATGTTCAAAACCTTCAAGAACATCAAGAAAAGTGAAATTTACATATTTTAATACTGTAATTATGCGTGGGTATGTTAAATTGGTGAAATTGGGTATGTGGGTATGTTAAATTGGTGAAATTAATGATCATGTAGTGTTTATTTCGCTGAACTCTGTGTTCTTCGCGAACTGAGAATCAAAATCTGAGTTTCAGGCCATGCAATAGCCAACTCGTAATCGAAAATCCCAAACATGCAATACAAGTGTTAAACCATAACGCCAATATCGTAATGTAACAACAAGCAGCCTTAACGCCACTTAATAGAATGGTCCAGAAATGAGTTTTTAAAATGTTTAAGTCTAGCAATGTGTTATTAACTTAATCTAATGAACATAAAAACTTTTTAGACATATAACGAGGTGTTAAAATAAATTCTTAACACGTCCATGACACAATTACGTGTGAATTGAACGATTGAATGCATAGTTAGCTTATTGTTCGTGAAGTCTTAATTTTGATAATAAGTGTAGTAATTGACTAAGTATAGTCATGAATTCGAGTTTAGACAAAAGAATGAACTTATGATGATTGATTATATTATAATTAACTAGAGTTGTGAATGAAAATGGTATGTAGGATTTATATCGAAGAACATGTACAATTAAAGTGTAATCTACGCACGAGGCAAGTTTCCTAACCCTACTTGTTATCATTATTCAAGTCATTCTCATTATTATTAATCAAGTTCAATTGTTATATTAAAGATTAATTATCTTTTCAAAGTATGATTATGCTATACAATAATTGTTCTATTGTATACATATTGAGATTATTATTCAATTTAATTACCATTTATTGTTGAACCTTTTTAGACTAGTGAACCCTTGTTTGATTCAACTAGTCCACAGTTGATGAATGTTCTAAATTTCAGAACCCTTATTGATTTATCCAAACCAAACTTCCTTTGGTGCGGACTCTAATGTCAAACTGAGATGAACAACCTCAGATAGGGATTACTTATCGTTAGCGTTAAGATATTATTGCGCAGATATGATACTAAGAGTAGATCCCCCAAAGTACGAGTAGAAGAGTCCATAGTCTTATGACTGTTAAAGGTTTCAAGTATAACCCTTGATAACCTAGGACATAGTTCAAGGTCTTATGACCCTCAGAAATCTTTTGATTCTTGTTATTCATTCTTGATTCAAAAGTTGAGCTTTATTTCAGAAATCTTTGATTCTCGCATGTTATTATATTATTATTTTATTATTATACTTGTGGGCATTCATGCTCACTCTTGCGTAATAATAACATTGCATTTAAGAACGAAAGGTACGATGAGCCTTCTACTAGCAAAGGCAAAGGCAAAAGCTAATAAGTGATGAAGACTTATTATTTAATTTTTAGAATGTTATTGTAAAGACTTGATATTGTTTAAGACTTATTTGTTTATTTTTCCGCACAGATGTTTAAGGTTAGTTTGACCTGGGATTGTATTTATTATTCAGATGTTGTAACCCCATAAGGGGAGGATTTATTTCTATCTGTTGCATGGTTTGCATTTTTTATGGGTAGATAAATAGATGATATTTATACAGTGAACACCAAATCCCGTGGAATTTAAGTACCCGAATTTGGGGGTGTCACAGGTTCGTATCAAAGCTGTAGGTTATTAACCTTAGGTGGGGGAACAACCTTAGGTTGTAGCCTTATAGAAAGAACATAGTGATGGAAAACTCTTATCGAGTTCTAAGAAATAAATTTCTTTAATTCATTGAAGATAATAAAAGACTTTATGTGCTTATGTGTTAAATTATGTGCTCAGTAGTACGACTTAGTAACTAAAAACTTGAAATTATGTTGTCAGGATGTCGGACGTTGGAGGAACTAGTCGAGCTGGGGAGGAGGAACCCCGAGTACCTATAGTACCGACATAGGAGGAGCCCCGATACATTCATGTTGTTAGGGAACAGTTGGTATAGAGGGAGTCATCTCCATTTATCACCGTTGTTGGTCAGGAGCATGAACCTGAGACTGATCCTTAGGAGGATCCTGAGGAGGAATTTGAAGAGGAAGAAGAGGAGTTTCCACCGCACTCCATTGATGCTGAGATGTACGACGCGTTATACAACCGTAACGTAGAATTACGAGACGATGTCCAGGATCTGACTGAGCGGGCAATTATTCAGCAGATTACTCTCGAGCAGAAGGAGAGGGAGATCGAGACTCTTCACTCACGACTGGGAAATGTAGAATGGGATTTGGTCCATGAGAAGGGTCAAACCGAGGATAAGACCGAGGAGATAGAGAAGTTGAAGAAGGAACCAAGGAAAGCTCGAAGGGGCGATTGTAGCAGAGGAGGGCTGGGTAAGAGAGTCACGTCGTGCTGATCTTGCGGAAGAGGATGGTCATGCAAAGAAGGCTAAGCTTGGGGAGACGTACTCCACATTTAGTAAGGCAATGGATGAGGCCCAGGATCGAGTTTTGAGGTACCCAATCCAGTTCGAAGGGCTACCATCGTACATGCTGGATCGCAGGATGATGTCTCGTATCATGGAAGAAAAACATAGCAAGGCTATTCAGCATCTTAACTGTCAGTGATAGGATATGTTTAATTATGTGAAAGACTTAATTAGTTTATATGTAAATTCCGATGTGTTTATGAATGAAGGAATATTTTAATATTTAAATCATGTGGATTCTTTATCTCAGGATAGTTGATGTAAATAGCAGTGATGCTATCGTTTGATGTTAAAACTTTTGATTTAATTAAATATATCAAGTTGTTTGAGATAATGTGTTAAATAATTATATTAAATTGTTGAGTTAAGTCTTAACTAATTAGAGAAATAAACAAAGATCTAATAAGCATATATTTTAACAGAAATATGCCGCCAAGAAGAAGACAACAACGTCAACCAGCTCAAGAAGAATCTACAAATAACAACAATAACGCCAAAGCTAATCCTGTTCAGCAATTGGTTAACTTGTTAGCTGGAGCAATGAATAATCAACCTCAAGCTCCACCAAATACTATGTTTAAGGATTTCAAGGCGGTGGGACCGCCAGAGTTTAAAGGTTCCATGAAACCGATTGAGGCTCAAACGTGGGTTATGGAAATGGAAAAGGTTTTCGATGTTGCTAGAGGTAGAGAAGACCAAAAGACCGCTTTCGTAACGTTTATGCTGAAGTCAGAAGCTAGTTACTGGTGGCAAGCAAACAAGGTTCGTGGAGGTGAAGGCGTGATTACTTGGGAAAGATTCAAAGAGATGTTTTTTGAAATGTATTTCCCGACCAGCTTGCAGAACCAAATAGAGGTTCAGTTTCTGGAGTTGAAGCAGGGAAATATGACTGTACCAGATAATGCTGCAAGATTCAACGAGTTGGCAAGGTTTGCCCCGTATCAAGTACACACAGATGAGAGAAAAGCAAGAAGATTTGAACAAGGACTGAAGCCTTGGGTTTATAGTAAAGTATCAATGTTTCAGCTAAATACTTTTGCTGGAGTACTGGAAAAGGTCATCCTCGCTGAAGGTGGAAGCGATGCGGTGACCAAGTATAATCAAGATCAGAAGAAGAAGAAGACTGAAAGTGAAGGAAATAACATGGCTAGTGGAAGTGGCACAGGAGGTGGTAATTTTAATCAGAAGAAAAGGTGGAATGACAACTCATCATCGGGGAATCAACAAGGAGGTCAAAAAAAGAGGAGTGATGCATGCCCGACCTGCGGGAAAGCTCATCTGGGGGTTTGTATTAAGGGAAAGCGGGTGTGCTATAATTGTGGTCAGGAGGGCCACATAGCACCTAACTGTCCAAATCCAAAGAAGGGTGCCTGTTTCACTTGTGGTTCAAAGGATCATTTGGCAAGAGACTATCCTAAGAAGGGATCTGTAGGGGCAGGATCAGGAGGAAACAAGGGAAATATCAGTGGAAATGCCTTGACTATCACTGGACCAACCGTAACCAACCGAATCAAATGCCAGACTTTCAACAATACGATCACGGGATGCGCTTTAGTCTCGTGATGTGGTGTCAGGTATCATTCCGATCAATAAAGTTAATGCTTATGTATTATTTGATTCAGGTGCTACTTGTTCCTTTATATCCGATGACTTTGCTAAGAATTTTGATTTGCCTAAGGATGAGTTGGATTACCCCATGAACATAGAAATTGTAAATAGAGAATAATCCCTGTTAAGTACGTACATAAGAACTGTAGGGTGGATATTAAGGGTAATATCATGAACGTAGATCTTATCCCTATTCGACTTGGGGAATTTGGCGTTATTTTGGGAATGGATCGTTATTCAATTACGAGGTACAAATTAATTTTCAAAAGAAGCATATTAACCTTATGACTCACCAAAGGTCATGTTTTATGGTAGCAAGTCGCTGAGACAAATGAGTTGTCTCGGCGATGATTCGAGCCGTGAAGTTGTTAAAATAGGGCTGTGTAGGATATTTAGCTTACATAGTCGACAGTCATAAAGAGAATCCGAGAGTAGAGGAGATACCAGTAGTGAGAAACTTCATCGATGTCTTTCCAAACGATTTTCCAGGACTTCTGCCAGATAGAGAAGTTAATTTCGTGATCCATTTGGCCCCAGGAACCACTCCAACATCGAAGGCACCATACCGAATGGCACCAGTAGAGATGAAATAATTAATGGTACAACTACAAGAATTACTAGACAAGAAGTATATTCAACCAAGTGTATCACCGTGGGGAGCACCGGTGTTGTTTGTGAAGAAGAAGGATGGAACGATGCACCTCTGTATTGATTATAGAGAACTGAATAAGGTCACGATTAAGAATAGATATCCATTACCGAGGATCGATGATCTGTTTGATCAATTGAAGGGAGCGAAATACTTTTCCAAGATAGATTTGAGAAGTGGTTATTATCAACTAAAGGTGAGACCAGAGGATGTGTAGACACTCAAAATTTTCTGTACTACTGTTACTAACATTGTAGGAGGACAGATTCGTCTTTTAAGAGAGAACCCTGAAAGACAATCCAAATCCATACCGGATACTACCGGAAGTTCAGCATAAACCCCGGATCGCAATCTGGGAGTAACGATTTTAACCTCGAATTTAACCCCGAGACCTTCAGATACAATACCGGAACACACACCAGAGAAGACCGATTAATCTCAGAGATAACCCCGAGGTATCCAGTCTCAGTCCCAACCATGGGAATAGCCACCAACCTTGGTGATAACCCCAAGGAATGCAGTTTCGGAGATAACCCCGGAAATACTTGTTTCAAATGCCATCAGCTTCAATCTCGGCACTCACAACGAAATACACTGTGCCAACACGATAATCACATTGGGAAGATAGGCACACCTCAAAGATGACAATGAGGATCTTCAACAAATGCAGCAGTCCAATCTCAGCGAAGTCTGAGCAACGTCTGCTTATCGGCCCAATCCGACAGTAACACCGGTGAGGGGTAACATCGCCATCTCGTCCAACACGATGCCACGTCTCGTCTCTACGCAATAATGTCCCACAAGGCTAACCAATCCCGAGTGACTATTGTGCGGGGTAACGGATGAAAGTTGAAGCTTGAAGACCGGAGGGCATCGTCCCATCTTCAAACACTTCGTACAAACTCTAATCCCATGTCATCGTACAACTCTCGACAACGGCAGTCCAAAATAGGTCCTGAATACCTCAAAACGGATGCCCGAATTGCACTTCTCAAAATTCGAGTGGACATTACAGTGCCTGAGTGCACGTACTTCGAGACGACCCGACCCGACCCACCTCTGGTACACACTGCGGGTACTGAGCCAGCAGTACCTATGCAACACCTTTTGCCTATAAATAATAGGCTTGGGGTGCTGATTTTAAGAGAAAAAGACGGGGAAACCCCGCACAATTTGCTCTCACTCTCAAATACATACGTGTATTTTCCCACTTTCAAACACACATGAGCTCATATATAGCCTCTTTTGTACCCACAAAAGCCCAAAGGTTTACCCACTCTAAAGATATAGAAGCCCTTTTTATCGATCGACTATAAGCCTTCTCACACACTTTAGATTCTTTCTTTCATCTTTGCACACACCCTTCTACACGTTGAGAGTCGTGTTGCTTGCTTTTGCCTGCACTTGATGCATGGTTTCCTTCCGCTTGTATATATATATATATATATATATATATTGACTAACATTATCGAGTTATGCCTCGATTGGGCCTGAGACTTGATGCCCGAGCGCCATTGCTTTAATATATATATATATATATATATACTTATATATATTAATTGTCTGTCGGACTTTGTTCGATGAGCCTAGACTTCGGTCTGGTGCATTTATTTGCTTATATATATATATATACTTATATATATCAACTGTGTGTCGGACTTTGTTCGATGAGCCTAGACTTCGGTCTGGTGCGTTTACTCGCTTATATATATATATATACTTATATATATGAACTGTGGTCGAACTATGTTCGATGAGCCTGGATTTTACATCCGGTGCGTTTATTGCTTTCTTATATATATATATATACATATATATATATATTTGTTTTGTCCTGCCTGGAGTTCCCTTCATGGTAGTTGATAGTTTTTATAGCTTTCTTTACATTTCATCCTGCCTGGAGTTTACTTCGTGGCAGTTGACCGCATTTATAGCTTTATTTACATTCTGTCGTGCCTGGAGTTTCCTTCGTGGCGGTTGACCGTACCTACAGCTTTATTTATATTTCTGATCCCCCATGGAGGTGCTTTGTGGTTGGTGATCCTGTCTGTATATATATTTACCGCTTTTATATATATACCTGCTTATTGCTTTTATACAAATTGCAATATTCTCATGCTTAGGAATCATGTGATCACAGATTCATCTCATTGGATCTAGATTCTGCCTCCGTGATGGACATTTTCAAATGTAGGCGACTTGTAAATTATTCTGCGATGTCCATATTTCCTCGGATGGTTTCCATACCCACGAGGAAGTCGACATTATTTTTTATATATATTATTTTCATACGGATGCTTCGCGATTAAATCAAATAAAATAAATCCAAATTACACCTAATAAAAATGGGTGTGTAAAAGGTCTTAATTCTATTGAGCATCGTGGTTTGAAAAACCTCTTTATAAAACATCATTGCCATATCTTGCTAAAAACTGAATTTTTACATAAATTCAAACCACAATGTATATAGGTTCGAAAGAGGCCTCGCACAACTTTTATATAACAGCACATTGACCCACACACACACACACACACACACACACACACACACAGATAATAGTTTCTTGAAAAGAGGCGGTCATCGTGGTAACACGGATGTCGGGGGTGCCTAACACCTTCCCCGCATAACCAAGTCCCCTGACCCTAAATGAATCTCGGTTTACGCTAACTCAGTATATCAATGGTGTCACATCATCGGGTCAATGTGTCTTGAACCTTTTCTCGGTTGTGTTGGTACAACCATTTAAAAACCAATCGGCGACTCTTAACAATTCCCATCGTCGACATTATACATGTTTGACCTTTTCACTTGTTTTTTCAAACAAATCTCACCTAAAATGAGAACACCAAAGAACAAGTAACTGAAAGGGACATCCAAAAATCCCGACGTCGACAGGTGGTGACTCACTGGGACCTCCAAAGAAGAGGACTTAAGCCACTACTACAATCTTTTCAAAACTGTTATTTGCTTGTGTGTGGATGTTGCATTTACATTGGATGAATGTGTACGAATGCATGTCTTGTTTGAGCTTAGTGCTTCGCATCATATCTACGTGTGATGTTAGTGCTTCGCACTATAAACTGCTTATGATATTAGTGCTTCGCACATATCATCATTTCATACGGTGAGATGCGATGTATGTGAATGTATGTTGTGTGGTCCCTCCACCAGGAGGCTATCCCGTCGGTGTTTGATTACTGGACTCGTGAGAAGACTAATTCTCCGAGGCTCAGGAAAGGCACCACCCAAATTCGCTCCAGTTGAAAGACCGGATTAACTTCCCGTCTAGTAGATTGCGATGATTTGGGAACCTTCATGCCAAAAAGCCGCCAGAGTAACCTAAGATAGGCTAGCCTCTGATAAACCCAAAATGAAGGAAAGTCTCTTCATGCCCTCATTTCAATTACTTGTAAACACAATTACTTGTAATTTCATTCCATATCTATCTCCATGTAATGAGAAATATGAAGCAATATGTCCACATACATGCTACGAACAGCTGACACCCGTTTTGCAGGATAAAATTCCTAAAATGGACACATCACATAGCATGTCATTATACACCTTCCCTAAGGACTAAACTATGCCAGGTCTTTAGCGAGGAATCAATCGGACCTACTACCCACAAAGTCCAAAAAGGCAACAGCCTACAAATCGATCATGTTGTCATGTTACAGGACCAACTTAATCCAGTTTCTGCAAAGAGTTCGACTGATTAAGCAAACAAATTACGATTTGGTCGTTCTATTAAAAGAATTACACCACCTACACAGGTCGAAAAATACCCATACATCTTGAGCCCTCCACACAAGGAGGAATTCCGGTCATTACCATACCAGAGCCACAATTGGATACGACCAACAAAATGCAGGATATTGCCCATTCCACTCGAGATCCGCATAATGGTGACATCAAAAGAAAGTCCTCCAAATGGAAGAGACCCTTCATGGTATCAAAGGAATTGGAACACACGGAGTGTTTCATATCTTTGATCTATGTATTTTTCCCGTGTTCACTATCCGAAAAATTTAAAAATCGACTTTGAAAAATACGACCAAGTTAGGGATTCTTATACACATTTAAAAGTCTTTATTGGAGAACTGGATCCTATGCAGAGGATGAAAAACTCGTAATGCAATTGTTCAAAAAGAGTCTAACTGAGAAGCTTCGTTCATGGTACACAAAATTAGACAACTCCAAAATTCACGAGTTGGGAAGAGCTAGCACATGCCTTCCTCACTCAATACAGCTTTCAAACTCGGATGGCTCCCGACGGTATCAGACACCAAGATCAAAAAAGCAGTCTAATGAGTCTTTCGGAGAGTATACCCAAAGGTGGAGACGCTGGTCGCCCAAGTTAGTCCCGCCATGACAGAATCGAAAATGGTCATGACATTCATGTATATACAAGAAGCTCCTTCTATGACAGAGTTTTAGCCAAAGATCGGCAAAACCGTTTTCCGAAATGGTTAAACACGGAGATGGGCTGAAATGGGGTTGAAGTCGGGGAAGATTCAAGACCTAGCCACTTTCAAAGTCATTCTTGATCACATCCAATATGGAAATTGTGGGAACAACCCCTGAGGGTCCATAAAAAAAGAGGAAGATGTTTCCACGATACTACGGGGACAAAAAGGCAATCAAAGTATGCCCATTCAAAGGAGAAACTACACTCCCTTTCCAAAGACAATGCGAAACCCTCCAAAGACTAAAAGGTGGAGAAGTCAAACGCCATCGAAGCGCTTTACACCTTAGGGGATACCCCTCGAGAACATTCTCAATCTTCTCGATAACACGTAAGAAAATTACGCATCTTCTTCCACCACCAAATTTTAATGGACGGGGTTTCAATGCTGCTAGGAAATGTGCTTATCATGCCGGGGCACCTGGACATGATACTCAAGATTGTTGGGCCTTGAAACACAAGATCCAGGACCTAATAGATAATGGAGAAATCGAAGTCAGCAAACCCGATCAGCCTCACGTACAAGACAACCCTCTTCCTCAACAGAAAGAAGAAGAGGTCAACATGATTAATTGGAACAGTGGACAGAGTTCCAACTTCAGCTGTGACTCCCCCCAGACCATCAAAGACGGTGATGACAGATGGGATTATGCTAAGTTCCAGTTCACAATGGAACGAAAGATGAAAGCTCTCTGCAAACAAATTGAGCAATTGGTGGAACTGGTGACTTATCAGCATCAAGTGACTAGGAAATTAATCAGCCAGGAGCATGCCAATCTCCTACCAATCATCATGAATATTCCCTCATCCCTTTCAGAAAATGAAATGCTGGAAGACAAAGTGACGAAGAGAGCAAATGCCAAAGCCCGTTGGGATTTCGCCAATAAACGGGAATTCACCTATTTGGGCCAACCCATGGAGGAAATCCTTCACATGTTAATCAATGAAGGAAGGATCAGTTCCCTTCTACCTCAAATCAACCCCCGTTCGGGACGGTACAACTCTGATGGAGTATGTCAATACCACTCCTAGTCTCGCGGTCACAGCACAGAAGAATGCTGGGCACTCCGCCACCTTCTTCAAAATCTAATCGACAGTGGTGTACTGCGCTTGGCAGATAACGACACTATATTACGTGCAAGTGAGAATCACGCCCCTACTAAGTGGAAAAGTGTGGTCGCAGCTTATATCTCATCAAGGTGAAGGGATTAATCTTTTTCTCAACACCGATAATTCAGCTCAAAGGAGGTAGCAATCCTTTGAAAGTGGCCGCTCCCGAGCCAATCAACTTGTCATGCAGAGCACAATATCCTATTGTTAGCTTGCGCAAGGTTCTGTGGAATTATGGAGAAGGTGAAGGATCCACCTCACATACCACTACTGCAGTGTCGAAGGAAAATCCACTGTATCTTCCCCATCGGGTGATGAACCCCACCACCAAATCAAAGGGAAAATACCCATGGAGAAGATTGAAAAATTCCTCCGCTACCAGGTCATAATGAAGCCTCGGTGGTTTTAAGCTTGAAGGAAGCTCCACCACAAATATCAATTTTGGACTTGGTTCTAACTTCCGAGAATCACCGGAAGGTCTTGTTAAAGGCTCTAGAAGAAGCCTATCTTCCGACATCAGTGGATATAGAAAAATTTCAACACATGGTTGATCACATTTTCAACACTAATGTGATATCCTTCACTGATGATGACATACCGCCTGAAGGGACTGGTCATTGCAAACCGTTGCACATTGCGGTCTTGTCCTCCGGATATATGGTGGCTAGAGTCTTAATAGATGGAGGTTCCTCTCTGAATATCTGCCCATATGCCACCTTGGTAAAGATGAATATCAATCTCAACCGAATTCTGAGTAGCCATACTATCATCAAAGCTTTTGATGGAGCCCGCCGTAACTCGGTTGGAGTAATTGAGCTGCCAATCAAAATTGGCCCTCATATATTCTCACAGATCCTTCCATGTGCTCAAGATAGATTCGGGATACAACTTTGCTCTTGGGACGACCATGGATCCACATGGCGAAGCGCCCCTCCATCCTTCACCAACAACCAATTACATTATCAACAATAGCTTTGGTCTCGGTCCAACGCCGAACCGTAGATTCCTCAAGATGGGATATACCGCTTATCAATGCCAATGCAGGGCGTAGAACTAGTCGGGCCATGCTTTGAAATAAGCAACACCCAATACCATGCTATTGGAGCACCATTGTCGAACCCCACATTTCGATGAGGTGATGTTAGCCACTCAAGAAATGATGTCGTTGGGTTATAAGCCGTGACAAGGGTTGGGTAAAGATGGCCAGGTATCCAAAGACTTATTCGATTAACCAAGCAAGTTGGAACAAATTGGACTAGGCTATTCTGCCAGCTCTAGTCATAGGAATCCTCATAAGCATCAGCAGATTCTTTTGGCTTCAACCATGTGGCGTTTGGCTTCGCCTTCAAACTTCGAGTCCGCACAACCTCCAATAAAGGTGCCAGCCAATATCATGGCCATGTTATTTCCTAAGCCAAAACTAGTGGAGGAAAAGAAAATCGTTATTCCAGATCCCGCAATCGAAGAAGAGGAGCGGAGAATCAAGGAAAACGTTGTCCGAATAATGTCGGGCATGCGCATCATCGTCCATGATGAACATACCAACAGATACACCCCAAATGATGATTGCCCTGACGTAATGGCCATCATTGGAGACAAGGAAGATGTTGACAATTCCTCCATCACTGCGGTCCACCCGGACTTTACCCTTACCAATTGGAACAGCATTCCTTGCTTTGGTCGACAAGGGTAAAGCAGTGTAAATCCTTTTCTCATCTCAGTAGATACAATAACTGCTACTTTTCTCATACAAGATTAGCGCTTTGTTTTGCAAGATATGCTAACACCGTGTATGATCAACGATTTCATATATACTAAGTGAAAGCATATTTTATTTCGAGACTCAATTTAGATGTGCTCATTTGCGATACGATGCCTCTCTACACAAGGATCAGTACCTTTGATGTAAAGATGAATTCAACCATGATGGATCTCCAGGATGACATTGAGGTGCCTCCAGAAATTCAAAAATGGGTCAAAGACAAACCCAAACCCAACCTTGATCAAACTACTTTTTTCAATCTCGGAACCTTAGAAAGCCCTAAGTTAATCCAGATTGGTTCAGACCTTACCCTAAATAAACGGAATGACATGGTTACGCTATTAACACAATTCCAGGATGTGTTTGCATGGTCTCATGAAGACATGGTGGGTTTATCCACTGACATTGTCCTTCATCGCCTTCCCATTAAAGAGGGATTTAAGCCGATTAAGCAAAAGCTCAGACGATTGAAACCTGAGTATAGTTTAAAGGTGAAAGAAGAGATTGTGAAACAATTTCAAGCCGGCATCATCATGGTGTCTACATATCCTGAGTGGATATCCAACATCGTGCCCGTACCTAAACCTGGAGGGAAGGTGCGAGTTTGCGTGGATTACAGGGACTTAAACAAAGCTTGCTTAAAAGATAGCTTTCCCGTGCCATTTATCCACATTCTCATTGACAATACTGCTCAATACGACATGTACTCCTTTACTGATTGCTTTGCGGGGTACCATCAGATCATGGTTGCTGAGGAAGATCATGAGAAGACTGCTTTCATCACTCCTTGGGGAACTTTTTGCTATAGACGGTTGTCATTCGGCCTTATCAATGCCGGAGCTACCTATTAACGAGCTATAATGGCTCTTTTCTACGACTTAATGCATAAAGAGATTGAGATATACGTGGATGACATCATTGTCAAGTCCTGGAAGGAGGATGACCATCTAGACCATCTTAGAAAGTTGTTCAACAGGTTGCGTAAGTACAACTTGAAGTTGAATCCAGCTAAGTGCGCCTTTGGCGTCAAGTCAGGCAAGTTGCTAGGATTTCTAGTCAGCCACAAAGGGATTGAGCTGGATCCTACCAAAATCCAAGCCATCACAGAAATGCCCATTCCTCAGACAGAGAAGGAAGTACGTGGATTTTTAGGAAGGATCAACTTCATCAGCAGGTTTATCTCCCAACTCACTTCGTAACTCCGTGAGCCAATCTTCAAGTTATTAAGGAAGAACTCCTCCATGAAATGGAATGATGAGTGCCAGAATGCCTTCCTTACAATCAAGAAACAGCTAGTCAAAGCTCCTATCTTGGTACCACCCAGGGATGATGTTCCCTGCTCATGTACTTCGCCCATAAGTGACAATGCCATGGGTCAGATCTTTGGGACGAAAAGACGATAGAGGCCAAGAACGAGCTATCTATTACCTCAGAAAAAGGTTCAGCAGCAGTGAACACAAGTACACTCTGATTGAGATGACGTGTTGTGCTTTAGCATGGGCTTCCATGAGGTTACAGCATTACCTCCATGGTCACACAACCCATCTCATATCCCGCGTGGATCCTCTCAAGTACGTGTTCAACAAACCCATATTGAACTGTTGGCTGTCCAGATGGCAGTTGATCCTACAATAATTTGACATTGTATATGTGACTCAAAAGTCCATCAAAGGTCAAGGAATCGTAGATCAACTGGCCGCCGCACCTTCAGGGGATTTCAAACCCTTGGAAACATATTTCCCCAATGAAGGAGTAATGATAGTGCAGCAACACCATCTGTACAATACACGCTAATCATGGAAGATGTATTTTGATGGAGCTGTTAATATGGAAGGCTCTAGAGCTAGAGCAATTCTAGTATCTGATACGGGGAGCGAGATCCCGCTGTCAATCAAATTACGGTTTATCGGACCAACAATAATACTACCGAGTATGAAGGTCGCCTCTATGGGGCTAAAACTTGCCCGTTTAATGGGCATCAAGCGATTAATCATCCTTGGAGATTCGGAGTTGGTAATCGATAATCCACCGAGTCTATCAAACCAAGGAACTACATTTCTTGCCTTACCATCGGCGGAGTTTTGAAGATGGCTTTGAGTTCAAGAAATCTCCTTTCTACACATTCCTCGTAATAGGAATGATTTCATGACGCATTAGCAACTTTTGCCTCCTTGATTCAGATATCGATAAGGAACACTTTCCAAGCGTCCACACTTTCTCGCACAAGGCCCCAAACTTTATGGAATTACGTTGAGAAGTATCGGATGAGCTACCTCCCATCCAACCTCCTTGGTATCAGCATATCAAGGAATATCTGCGAGATGGATCTACACCCGCTGAGGCGAACCTGACTGAGAAAAGGCGGATCCATCGACTTGCTATGAAGTTCTACTTGAGTGGAGATGCGCTCTATAAAAGAGATGCATGACTAGGTCTCCTCAGGTGTCTAGACAAAGATCAAGCCCAAAGGCTTATGGATGAAATCCATGGCAGAGTCTGTGGGCCCCACATGAGTGGCCCCCTCCTTGTCAAGAAAGTCCTCAGGACGGGGCATTATTGGCTATCTCTCAAGGCTGATTGCCATGACCACGTCAAAAGATGCTATCAGTGCCAGATTCATAGGAATGCTATACACGCCCCTCCACGGGAGCTCCACAATATGAGTTCGCCTTAGCCCTTCTCAATGTGGGGAATGGACGTTATTGGGCCCATTGAGCCTAAAGCCAGTAATGGTCACCGATTTATCTTCACCATGATCGACTACTTCACCAAGTGGGTAGAAGCAGCCTCCTTCCCGTGTGGTCACTAAAGTAGTCATCATTGCTTTCATCAGAAACAATGTCGTTTGTCGATATGGACAACCAGAGGTGATTGTGTCGGACAATGCCAAAAACCTCAAAAACAAAATGATGGAGGAGTTATGCAGTAAATTCTACATCAAACATCTTAACTCTGTCATCTATCATCTGAAGATAAACGGTGTTGTTGAAGCGGCTAACAAAAATATCAAGAAGATTATGCAAAAGATGTCAGCCAACCACAAAGATTGGCCTAACTTGTTGCCTCTTACTCTGTTAGCCTACAGAACCACAATGTGTACTTCAACTGGGGCAACCCCCTACGCTTTAACCTATGGGATGGAAGCAGTGCTCCCCATAGAAGTTGAGATGGAATCTCTCGAGTGTTGATCGACGCCAATTTGGATGAAATACAATGGGTACAAGGCGATGTATCACCAATTGTCTCGATGAGCGAAAAAAGCGACCGCTGCTATCTTCCATGGTCACTCTACCAAAGAAAGGATCGCGGATCCTACAACAAAAAGTTCTACTACTAGTAGATTAAACAACATGACTTGGTTCTGAAGAAGATTCTTGACAACCAAGATCAGGCTAAAGGAAAATTAGTTCCTAATTGGGAAGTGAAAGTATTATGCATACAAGCCAATCATGTATGATGATAAAGCATATACTGTGTAATCAATCTTATTTATTTATTAATAAAAGAATTATTTATTAAAGGCATTTATTATCTACATGGTGTTGTTTTAATAATATGTGATAAACCCATAGTTTTAAGCAATGCTTTTAGAATCATGATGAGATCATGCTAATGAGATCTAAATTCTTAGATAGCTTAAAACTAAAATGTTCCCAATCAATGGATTACTAAAAAGGGGATTAATGAATCCAGATAGATTGGTACGTACGTTGTTTGCTCATTGGATGAGGATGATTGATCTCATGATCATTTGTGTGGAGACACTAAAGCAAGTATGTAGGTGCTTATTAGAGAATAAGTTCATCGAACGTGACTCGCTAAGGAATACCTAATGGAGTTTTACTTACTGTCAATCAATAGGAATTCTGTAGTGATAGTAGTACAAATAATCCTTAGACTTGAGATCATCATAGTATCTTATATATAATGAATTACACTTTGACTTATTCCTTAAGACTCTTAGAGTATATCAAAGGGTATGCTTGGGTGTAATAAGTTATATATGAAGGTAATGAATGATCAATAAAGAATCTACCACTTCTAGTAAAAGGAGAAATGTCCTATGTGATTCGATAAATGACAACCCAGAATCCTTGGCGAGGTGGAATGAAATTAGAAAGTAGTTTCTAATTTGCATTCATTAGGAGTTGTGCATTTAGGAATCGAAATACATATAATTAAATAAAATAAGACTTGACAAGAATTCCATGTCTTATATTTAATTGGGATATTGTATGGTGGAAGGATTGAATTGTCATTTGGTAACTATTTACTCAAAGGTTCTTTTATGATTAATGTTGAAATCTATATTATCCGGAAAGTCAATGATCGCTAGGAGGCTTATCCTATTGTAGAATAAATATTATTTATTTAAATAAATTATTTGTTTAATTTATTTATTTAAATGAGATTAGAATTATTCTAATTGATTTATTCACAACTCGATTTAATATGGAGAACCTAAAGGGTCACATCATAAAAGGAAGAATAATTATTTAAGAAGTTAATGGCATAATTATAATAATATATTAAGTATATTTAATTTAATCTATGGTGATAGAATAAATTAAATAGCTTAATATTTGTTATTTAATATTTTAGAAATATTAAATATAAATTAATAAGAGGAGTCTTATTAATATTATTACAATTTTTATTATTTTAATTTCTAAAAAGGTTTAGGAATTAATTTAAATATAAGTACTCTCATTTATTCCTAATTGGATTAGGAAGGAAAATTAGTTAAAGGAGTTTAATTAATTACCCATAATAGATTAGGGAGCCCATTTAATTAAAAGAGTTTAATTAAATAAATAATACCTTATTTTAATTAAAATAGGGTTACATGATATCTTTATAAGAGGAGTCTTATATCAGATATCTAATATACATAATTCCTAGAGTTGGAGAGTACGCCTCCTTTTTCTATACAGATAGGAAAAACTAGGGTTTGAGCCAATACCCCTTCTTCTTGAAAATTCTTCTTCTTTGGTGGATCACCTCTAGAGGCCATACACTTGGGTGGCTTACATTGATCAAAGGAAGGAATCTACCCGGAGATTCAAGGAGATCGCGGAGAAGTAGGAGGTGAACTCGTACCTGAGGAAGCTCGTTTCTACAAGGGTATGATTTCATACTTTCTTATTCTTCCTTTAATTAATAATATGCATAAAGGATGATCTGGATAATTGGTTTGTGAAAAAATTTTAAAATCTGATTTTATTTCGCTTCCGCTAATTTTTCAATTTGATTGCTACTTTGATTTTCACAAAACCTAACAGTGGTATCATGAGCCAAACTTTATGTGAATTATTAATTATTTGATTCCATATATGTATGGGTATGTATTTTGAATAATTTATTGGACATAAATTGTTGTATAAAATTATTATTTTATGAAAAAAAAAATTATTTTACCGAAAAACTGTTTTCGGAAACATTTTTTTTTATGATTTCGTGGGTAATCATTTTTTTTAAGGGGCATGATCGCCGAAAGAAAAAAAAATTGTGATACCTGCTAATTTTTGTAAACCACGTTAGCATGAGTCATTTTTTTCGGCATGGATTTTTTTTTTTTGTCAAAAATGAGTCCTGATGTAACTTGTTTTGTTACAAGGGCGGTTGTTGTTTTTTTTAAAAAACAAGGAATCACTTTTCCTTTGGACTCAGCAACAGGATATATAATATTATATATATAAATTTCGTGACATGCATTATTCTTTTTCACGTGGTGAAGTTATTGGCATGACTAATTATATATATATATATATATATATAATAGTTATATATATATATATATTACCTTAATAATTTTATAATTAAAATAAATGAGTTTATTTTAATCTTGAAATTGGATTTCATGCAACATAAAATTGCCCATTAAATGATACTCATATATATATGGAATGATTTTATTTATTGATACATATGATGATATGTATGATAATAAATGGGATTGATTATGGACAATTGACCAATGTGATTGGATTTATTTTAGTTGGATGTTTGAATGAATGGGTTTTATTAAATGGGGTCTGCGCGTACCTCGCCTTTTCTCGGTTTTCTTCTTGATGTAAATTCTATCTCTCTCCTATGTGTACTTCCCTCGATCACGATCAAGGTTTCTATTTAAATTAAATAGTTTAATGTAATAGGATTAGTTAGAATTTTTTTTAAAGAACCGGAGATCAAGGAGCAAGGAGCAAGGAGCGCTTGAAGACCCATTTGTAATGGAGCCCGGGTTTAAATGTAATAGTTATATTTAAATGTTTATTCTTTGCACCCTAGGGTTTGACCTTTTGGTTCACTTGGTGGCTCTAGTGAACCAAACTAGAATAAAAGTCCATAATCAATCCGGGTAGAATATAGTATTCTATATGTGCATGCTAGTATTATATATATTATATATTATGCAAACATGCTTCGCATGTTTAATAATATATTACGCGTATTTTATATATATATTTGCATATAATAAGCTAAACAAGATGAGAAAAATAATAACAAATCCTCAAAGTTTTTTATTATTAGTCTTAAGCGTTCAAAGATATTTAGAATATCGAACGTCGCCTTCTAGCATGATAAAATTAATAGAGTATTAAATATTTAATATGAGTTTGTTATGTCACCACAAGGCAAGTATTAAGTATTTAAGATGTTAATTTATCACATTTGATGCTTATAAAGAAAATTGAACAATATTGTTTTGTTGTGTCACCACAAGGGCGATATTTTTCTTTTTTGAATATATGGAAGTGCTAGGTTGGACTTAACTTAGATAATTTTGATTCGGATGTGCCACCACTTGATCAAAATAATCTAAGAGGCAAAACATAAGGAGTTACATGTTGATGTAATTGACAAGGAGTTGTCTACCTATTTATTTATATATAGTTTGTTGTGTCACCACAAGGCTATATATATTTGAAATGGGATCCTTATTCTCACTAGCAAAAAACTTTAATTAGATTTTGCCGAACTATATAAATGAGGGTAATATAGTTTGAAGAAAATAGTGGGAGATACCAATATAAAATAAGACCTAATTTATTTTGGTAATTAATTAAATGAATGTTTGCTAAAATATTGTTTTTTTACATGCAGAATTTTGAAAATGTCACATTCACTAATTTCACTGCGTAGCATACTTAATGCTAACAAACTGACTGGACCGAACTACATGGACTGGTTAAAGAATCTGAGAATTGTTCTCACTGCTGAAAAGATTTCTTATGTCCTAAATTCGCCTGTACCTGCAAAAGTTGCAGAGACAGCCTCTGAGGAAGAGATTGCTACTTTTAAACAGTGGCAAGATGATGCATCTGTGGCTCAATGCATCATGCTCGCATCCATGAGTAACGAGCTTGACGTCAAAGATGAAAAACATGGATGCTCCTACTATGCTACTCTTGCACCTTCGAGAGTTGTATGGTGAGCAAAGTAGACCGCTAGATATAAAATATCTAAGGAGCTCTTCCGATCTCGGATGATCGAGGGCACTACTGGTTGAGACTCATGTCCTAAAGATGATCAATCTGATTGAACGTCTTGGATGACTTGGGTTCGTCGTGGATGGGGAGTTGAGTCAAGATTTAGTCTTACAGATCACTCCCGCACACCTTCTCACAATTTGTTGTGAATTTTCACATGAATAAGTTGGATGTCGACTTGCTCAATTACTTAACATGTTGAAAATCTGCTTTGAAGGTCACTTCCCATCCAAGAAGAACCATGTCTTCTTCGGTGGATGATTCTTCCAAGAAAAGGAAGAGGCCCAAGGTATCTTCTCGAAAAGAAGAAATCCAAGAAGGCTAAGGAAAGGCAAAAGTGAAGGATCAAAGAAACTGATCCAACTAGCAAAAGGAATTTGCTTCCATTGCAATAAGCCGGGTCATTGAAAGAGGAACCGCAAGGATTATCTCATGAAACAAAAGCGAAGAAGAAGCTTGGAGAAGCTTGAATCCTAATCAAGGTTTGTTTATGATTGAAATTAATTTTTCTCGAAAGTCAATCTTCTACTTGGGTATTGGATACCGGATGTGGTTCTCACATATGTAATAATATGCAGGGATGGTCAGAAGTAGAAAGCTGAGCAAGGATGAGGTCGTCCTATGAGTGGGAAATGGAGCAAAGGTTCTTTGCATTAGGCGTGAAGGACTTATTATTTAGCACTTGCTACGAGGCAAGTTCATTAATTTAAATAATTGTTATTTTGTTCCAAATATCATTAGAAACATTATTTTTATCTCTCGTATTGGATATAGATGGTTTTAATATTATAATAAAGAACAACAGTTGTTCTATTTATAATGATAATGTTTTATATGGTGTTGGTAATTTGCGAAATGGACTTTATATACTTGACTTGCATGAAAATATATTTCAAATTGAACAAACTAAGAAAAGGAAAAGAGATGATGTTAATTATACCTTCATGTGGCACTCATAGACTTCTATCATATTAATGAAACAAGATTATCCAAGTTGCATAAAGATGGGCTCCTAGAGCTATCTCGATTATGAATCATATCCAACCTGTGAATCTTGTCTCATGGGTAAAATGACTAAATCTCCTTTTAGTGGAAAAGGAGAAAGAGTTACAGAGTTGTTAGCGTTGGTACACACAGATGTATGTGGACCTATGACAACGCGATCCATACGAGGAGGGTATTCTTATTTTATTACATTCACTGACGACCACTCAAGATTTGGATATGTGTATTTAATGAAATACAAATCAATCATTTGAAAAGTTCAAAGAGTTCAGAAGTGCAGTTGAGAAGCAAATTGGTAAGAGTATTAAGATTCTTCGATCTGATCGAGGAGGAGAATACTTAAGTGGTGAGTTTCTCAATTGTCTCAAAGAAAATGGTATAATCTCACAATGGACTCCACCGGGGCGCCACGGATGAATGGTGTATCTCGAAAGGAGAAATCGAACATTGTTGGATATGGTTCGATCTATGATGAGCTTTACCGACCTTCCAGTTTCCTTCTGGGGATATGCCCTAGAATCGGCTGCATACCTACTTAACAAGGTACCTACAAAATCCGTCCCCAAGACCCCCATATGAGTTATGGACAGGGAGGAAACCAAATCTTAAGCATGTTAAGACTTGGGGTTGTCCAGCTTATGTCAAAAAGTTTGAAAACGATAAGCTGCAGACTAAATTTGACAAATGTAGATTTGTGGGATACCCTAAAGAAACATCGGGGTATTATTTCTATCATCCAACTGATCAAAAGGTGTTTGTTGCATAAAACATGTCGCTTCTTGAAAAAGGAGTTTATCCTTGAAGGGGTCAAAGGAGTAAGATATATCTTGAAGAGTTTCAAGAACCACAAAATACTATAGATCAAAGTGAGGTACCTAACCAAGTAGAGATTCCTTCATACCACACCCTATTCAGAAATCGGAAGAGTACCAAAGATACCGAGACAGGTATGGACTTGTCATAGAAGATGACAATGAGGTACGATCATAGATGATGATGATGATCCATTGAATTACTGAACAAAGCATATGTAGTAAAGACTCGGAGAAGTGGCAAGAAGCCATGAAATTCAAGATGGACTCCATGTATGAGAACCAAGTATGGACTTTGGTCTCACCACCAAGGCATTAAGCCTATTGGGTGTAAATGGGTCTTTAAAAGAAAGACCGGAGCAGGCGGCAAGCAAGGTAGAGACCTATAAGGCCCGGATTGGTTGCAAAAAAGTTTCAAACAAAGACAAGGAGTTGACTATGATGAAACCTTCTCACCAATGAGCAATGCTCAAGTCCATTCGGATTTTGCTTGCGATTGCGACTTACCACGACTACGAAATCGGCGGATGGACGTGAAAACGGCCTTCCTCAATGGGAAACTTGAGGAGGATGTGTATATGACACAACCGTAGGGATTTGTTTCAAAGGTTGGAACAAATCAAGTCTCATAAGCTTCAACGATCCATTTATGGATTAAAGCAAGCTTCTCGTAGGTGGAACATCCGCTTTTGATGAGACAATCAAAGAGTTTGATTTTATCAAAATGAGGATGAACCGTGTGTACAAGAAGGTTAGTGGGAGCGCTTGTTTCATTCCTTGTATTATATGTTGATGATATATTACCGATAGGGAATGATATTCCTATCTTATAAAACAATTAAAATCTGGTTATCTAAACACTTCTCCATGAAGGACTTGGGAGAAGCATCCTATATTTTGGGGGATAAAGATCTATAGAGATAGATCTAAAAGGATGCTTGGCTTGTCCCAAGGAACGTACATTGACTTGATGCTAAAAAGTTTTAGTATGGAAGATTCCAAAGAGGTCTCATGCCGATGAGCCATGGAATACATCTCTCCAAGAAACAAGCCCCAAAGACACTGAGAGGAGAGAAACCGTATGAGTAAGATTCCTTATGCTTCAAAGAATAGGATCTATCATGTATGCAGGTATGATATGTACTAGACCGGATGTCGCTCATGCACTTAGTGTAACAAGCGAGATATCATCCGAATCCGGAGAGAAGAACAACTTGGAAGGCGGTAAAAAATATCCTAAAGTACTTAAGAAGAACTAAGGATGTATTTCTTGTCTACGGTGGAGTCCGAATTAAAACTAGAGGGCTTCACGGACTCAAGTTTTCAAACAGACCAAGATGACAAGAACCGCTTTGGGTATGTGTTTACCTTAAACGGTGGCGCGATGAGTTGGAAAAGTTCCAAGCAAAGAAACGATTCTTGATTCGAAGTGAGCGAGTACATAGGCTGCAAGTGAAGTCGCAAAGGAAGCTGTTTGGATGAAGAAGTTCATTACCGAACTTGGTGTGGTTTCTAGCATTAAAGGACCAAAGGCCTTTATTCTCGTGACAACACTTTGGAGTCATTATGCAAGCTGACTAAGGAACCCGTGTCTCATCGTAAATCCAAACACGTGTTGCGGCGATTTCATTTGATCGGAGAGATCATTGAAAGAGGAGACGTCACCCTGGAGCGTGTGGACTCTCAAGACAATATTGCAGATCCATTTACTAAAGCGTTAACACAACAGCAGTTTGATCGTCACTTAGAGAAGATGGGTATGAGATACCAAGGCGATTGGCTTTAGTGCAAGTGGGAGATTGATAGTATTATACATACAAGCCAATCATGTATGATGATAAAGCATATACTGTGTAATCAATCTTATTTATTTATTAATAAAAGAATTATTTATTAAAGGCATTTATTATCTACATGGTGCTGTTTTAATAATATGTGATAAACCCATAGTTTTAAGCAATGCTTTTAGAATCATGATGAGATCATGCTAATGAGATCTAAATTCTTAGATAGCTTAAAACTAAAATGTTCTCAATCAATGGATTACTAAAAAGGGGATTAATGAATCCGGATAGATTGGTACGTACGTTGTTTGCTCATTGGATGAGGATGATTGATCTCATGATCATTTGTGTGGAGACACTAAAGCAAGTATGTAGGTGCTTATTAGAGAATAAGTTCACTGAACGTGACTCGCTAAGGAATACCTAATGGAGTTTTACTTACTTGTCAATAGAAATTCAGTAGTGATAGTAGTACAAAATGATCCTTAGACTTGAGATCATCATAGTATCTTATATATAATGAATTACACTTTGACTTATTCCTTAAGACTCTTAGAGTATATCAAAGGGTATGCTTGGGTGTAATAAGTTATATATGAAGGTAATGAATAATCAATAAAGAATCTACCACTTCTAGTAAAAAAGAGAAATGTCCTATGTGATTCGATAAATGACAACCCAGGAATCCTTGGCCAAGGTGGAATGAAATTAGAAAGTAGTTTCTAATTTGCATTCATTAGGAGTTGTGCATTTAGGAATCGAAATACATATAATTAAATAAAATAAGACTTGACAGTAATTCCATGTCTTATATTTAATTGGGATATTGTATGGTGGAAGGATTGAATTGTACGGTAACTATTTACTCAAAGGTTCTTTTATGATTAATGTTGAAATCTATATTATCTGGAAAGTCAATGATCGCTAGGGAGGCTTATCCCTATTGTAGAATAAATATTATTTATTTAAATAAATTATTTGTTTAATTTATTTATTTAAATGAGATTAGAATTATTCTAATTGATTTATTCACAACTGATTTAATATGGAGAACCTAAAGGGTCACACCATAAAAGGAAGAATAATTATTTAAGAAGTTAATGGCATAATTATAATAATATATTAAGTATATTTAATTTAATCTATGGTGATAGAATAAATTAAATAGCTTAATATTTATTATTTAATATTTTAGAAATATTAAATATAAATTAATAAGAGGAGTCTTATTAATATTATTACAATTATTATTATTTTAATTTCTAAAAGGTTTAGGAATTAATTTAAATATAAGTACTCTCATTTATTCCTAATTGGATTAGGAAGGAAAATTAGTTAAAGGAGTTTAATTAATTACCCATAATAGGATTAGGGAGCCCATTTAATTAAAAGAGTTTAATTAAATAAATAATACCTTATTTTAATTAAAATAGGTTACATGATATCTTTATAAGAGGAGTCTTATATCGATATCTAATATCATGTAATTCCTAGAGTTGGAGAGTACGCCTCCTTTTTCTATACAGATAGGAAAAACTAGGGTTTGAGCCAATACCCCTTCTTCTTGAAAATTCTTCTTCTTTGGTGGATCACCTCTAGAGGCCATACACTTGGGTTGCTTACATTGATCAAAGGAAGGAATCTACCCGGAGATTCAAGGAGATCGCGGAGAAGTAGGAGGTGAACTCGTACCTGAGGAAGCTCGTTTCTACAAGGGTACGATTTCATAATTTCTTATTATTCGTTTAATTAATAATATGCATAAAGGATGATCCGGATAATTGGTTTATGAAAAAATTTTAAAATCTGATTTTATTTCGCTTCCTCTAATTTTTCAATTTGATTGCTACTTTGATTTTCACAAAACCTAACAGGAAGGCCCATTTATTGTCAAAGAAGTATTGACAGGAGGTGCTCTTAGATTACAAGAAATGGACGGCGATGAATTTCCACAACTCATCAACTCAGACACCGTGAAACGGTATTATGTCTGAAGTAACCAGCAAACACCTGAAAGTAGTATGCACACAAGCCAATCATGTTTGATGATAAAGCATATACTTTATAACAATCTTATTCATTTATTAATAAAAAGTATTAATTTATTAAAGGCTTTTAATTATCTACATGATCTTTGTTTTTATAATATGTGATAAAGCCATAGTTTTAAGCAATGCTTTTAGAATAATGATGATGATCATTCTAATGAGATCTAAATTCTTAGAAAGCTTAAAACTAAAATAGTTCCCAATCATTGGATTACTAAATTGGGGATTAGTGAATCCGGATAGATTGGTACATACGTTGCTTGCTCATTGGATGAGGATGATTGATCTCATGATCATTTGTGTGGAGACACTAAAGCAAGTATGTAGGTGCTTATTAGAGAATAAGTTCACTTTGACGTTGGCTCGCTAAGGAATACCTAATGGAGTTTTACTTGCTTGTCAATAGAATTCTGTAGTGATAGTAGTACAAGTGATCCTTGGACTTGAGATCATCATAGTATCTTGTGTATGATGAGTTATACTTTGACTTATTCCTTAAGACCCTTAGGGTATATCAAAGGGTATGCTTGGGTATAATAAGTTGTACATGGAAATAATGTATGATCAATAAAGAATCTACCACTTCTATTAAAAGAAGAGAAATGTCCTATGTGATTCGATAAATGACAACCCAGTAGTCCTTGGCCAAGGCATAATGAAATTAGAAAGGAGTTTCTAATTTGCATTATTTGGAGTTGTGTATTTAAGAGTCGAAATACATATAATTAAATAAAATAAGACTTGACAGTAATTCCATGTCTTATATTTAATTGGGACATTGTATGGTGGAAGGATTGAATTGTACGGTAACTATTTACTCAAAGGTTCTTTAATGATTAATGTTGAAATCTATATTATCTGGAAAGTCGTTGATCGCTAGGGAGGCTTATCCCTATTGTAGAATAAATATTATTTATTTAAATAAATTAATTATTTAATTTATTTATTTAAATAAGATTAGAATTGTTCTAATTGATTTATTCACAACCGGTTTAATATGGAGAACCTAAAGGGTCACACCATAAAAGGAAGAATAATTATTTAAGAAGTTAATGGCATAATCGTAATAATATGTTAAGTATATTTAATTTAATCTATGGTGATAGAATAAATTAAATAGCTTAATATTTATTATTTAATATTTTAGAAATATTAAATATAAATTAATAAGAGGAGTCTTATTAATATTATTACAATTATTATTATTTTAATTTCTAAAAGAGTTTAGAAATTAATTTAATATAAGTACTCTCATTTATTCCTAATTGGATTAGGAAAGAAATTAGTTAAAGGAGTTTAATTAATTATTCCTAATAAGATTAAGGAGCTTAATTAATTAAAAGAATTTAATTAATTAAATAAATCCCAATTCCTTAATTGTTAAGGTGGGTTGCCCACATCTATAAATAAGAGGAGTCTTATTATGGGTGGTGTGGTTGTTGACTTTTTACAACATACGTGATTCCAAAAGTTGGAGAGAGACGCCTTTTTTCTATACAGATAGGAAAAACTAGGGTTTGAGCCAATACCCTTCTTCTTGAAAATTCTTCTTCCTTGGTGGATCACCTCTAGAGGCCAAACACTTGGGTGGCTAACGTTGATCAAAGGAAGGAACCAAACCCGGTGGATTCAAGTTGAACGCGAAAGGATTTGGAGGTGAACTTGTACCTGGAGAAGCTCGATCTTCAAGGGTATGATTTTATTCTTTATCTTTTTGTTTAATTAATAATTGTGCATAAAGGGTGATCCGGGTATATGGTTTGTAAAATTTTAAACTTTGATTTTTTTCACGTTTCCGCATTTTTATGCAATTTGATTGCGTTCTTGAATATTACAAACCTAACAGTGGCATCAGAGCCAAACCTTTATGCGAATTATTAATTGTTTTGATTTGATATTATATTGATATGTGTTTAGAACAATTTAATTGGGCATAATTTAATTGTTGTTGTATAAAATTTAAAAAAAAAACGAAACAACATTATCGCATCATGCCAATCCCTTTTCATTCTGTGCGGTTAGATTGGTCCAGATGGTTTAATGCATGGCCTGCCCACGCGAATTAGCAGCTAGTTTTTTTAAAAAAAATAAAAATAAAAAATTCGGATGTAATCACATGAATAGTGAACCAAACCAAACTAGTCCAACCATCTGCACCAATCTTACCAAGTAACGTGGCCAACATTATTACTATCAAAGGTTGCTTTGATTTTTTTTTTTTTGAAAAGTTGGCGAAAAGGATATCGAGAATTATATATATATATATATATATATATATATATATATATATAACGGTTAATATATATGTATTATATATATATATGTTATTTTTAATTATTTTATAATTAAAATAAAATGTTTATTTTAATCTTAAAATTAAATTTCATGCTAACTAATTAGAGTTGGAATTGGATTCCATGATAACTAATTGGAGTTGAGATTGGATTCTATTTTTCCTTAAATAAAGGAGTTTATTTAAATATGAAATAAGATTTTATATTATTCAAAATAAAAGAGTTTATTTGTGAATAGGAAAGAGAATCCATGTTTCTCTAAATAAAAGAGTTTATTTAAATATGAAATAAGATTTCATATTATTCAAAATAAAGGAGTTTATTTGTGAATAGAAAAAAGAATCGATCTTTCCTTAAATAAAGGAGTTTATTTAGATATGAAATAAGATTTCATATTATTCAAAATAAAGAAGTTTATTTGTGAATAGGAAAGATAATCCGTTTTCCTTTAATAATTTTTTTTTATATATATGGAATTGATTTCCATAATTAATTAAAATAAAAGAGTTTATTTTGATTAAAATTTTGATTAAAATAAAATAGTTTATTTTATTCAAAATTGGATAAATTAAAATAAAATAGTTTTATTTTGATTTAAATTTGGATTAAAATAAAGGAGTTTATTTTGATTCAAAATTAGATTTTATACTAACTAAATTTGCCCATTAAATGATATCAATATATATATTAAATGTTTATTATTCATGAGATGAATGTTATTTATTGATGCATATGGTGATGTGTATGATAATAAATGGGATTGATTATGGACTATCGACCAATATGATTGGATTTTATTTTAGTTGGATGCATGAATGTATGGGTTTTATTAAATGGGGTTCTGCGTAGACTGCCTTCTCTAATTTTTTCTTAATGTAAATTCTATCTCCTCCTATGTACTTCCCTCGACTAACGATCGAGGTTTCTATTTATTTTAAATAGTTTTGTAATAGAATAGTTAGAATTAATTTTAAAAATTGGAGATCAAGGAGCAAGGAGCGTTTGAAGACCCGCTTGTAATGGAGCCCTAAGTTTAAATGTAATAGTTATATTTAAATATTATTTCTTGCACCCCTGGGGTTTGACCTTTTGGTTCACTTGGTGGCTCTAGTGAACCAAACTAGAATAAAAGTCCATAATCAATTCGGGTAGAATATAGTATTCTATATGCATGCTTATACTATATATATATATATATATATGCAAACATGCTTCGCATGTTCATTAATATATTAGCGTATTTTATATATATATATGCATGCGCGCTAAAACAAGATGAGACAAATTAATAACAAACCCCTCAATTTTTATATTAAGTCCTAAGCGTTCAAAGATATTTGGAATATCGAACGTCGCCTTTCTAGCATGATAAAATTAATAGAGTATTAAATATTTAATATGAGTTTGTTGTGTCACCACAAGGCAAGTATTAAGTATTTAAGATGTTAATTTATCACATTTGATGCTTATAAAGAAAATTGAACAATATTGTTTTGTTGTGTCACCACAAGGATGATATTTTTCTTTTTGAATATATAGAGTGCTAGGTCGGACTTAACTTGGATAATTTTGATTCGGATGTGCCACCACTTGATCAAAATAATCTAAGAGGCAAAAGAAAAGGAGTTGCATAGTTGATGTAATTGACAAAAGTTGTCTACCTATTTATTTATATATAGTTTGTTGTGTCACCACAAGGCTATATACATTTGAAATGAGATCCTTATTCTCACTAGCAAATCTTTAATTAGATTTTGCCAACTATATAAGTGAGGTAATATAGTTTGAAGAAAATAGTGGGAGATACCAATTTAAAACAAGACCTAAATTATTTTGGTAATTAATAAAAGAATGTATGTTAAAATGTTGTTAATTACAAATTCATTTACGTAATTTTACAATGTCTAAATTACTATCACTCGCAAGCATATTAGATGCTATTTAACCTGACCGTATTAAACGGATTGGTTAAGGAATTTGAGAATAGTTCTCATAATGAAAAAGCTATCTTATGTCCTTAATCGCCTATCCTCGCGAATGGTTGCGCATAATGCCTCCGAGGAAGACATTGCTACTTTTAGAAAGTGGCAAGATGATGCACGCTTAGCTCAATGCATCATGCTCAGATCTATGAGTAACGAGCTTCAAATACGAGATGAAACTATGGATGCTTCTACTATATTCCCGCACATCAAGTAGTTGATGGTGAGGAAAGTAGGACCGATAGATATCGAGATATCTAAGGAGCTCTTCCGATCTAGAATAACCAGATGACACTACAAAGATGAGATAAAAGTCCTTAACATTATCAATTTGATTGATCAATTAGGACAACGAGTTTTGTCATGGATGGAGAGTTGAGCCAAGATTTGATCTTGCACTCACTTGGGACTCCTTTCACAATTGTTGTGAATTTTCATATGAACAAGCTAGATATCGCCTCACCGATTTGCTTAACATATTGAAAAATGTTGAGAGTCACTTTCCAACCAAGAAAGATCAAGTCTTCTTGGTAGGGGCCAAAGGATCTTCCGAAAAGAAGAACGATTCAAAGAAGGTAAATAGAAAGGCATAAACAAAGGATAATAAGAATAAAACGTCGGATAGCAAAATGAGTTTGCTTCCACTACAATAAGCCCGGACATCGGAAAGAAACTGCAAGAAGCATCTTGCGAGGCTAACCAAAGAAGCTTAGTGAAGTTTTGGTTATAAATACAAATTTGTTCATGATTTAAAATAATTTTTTCTTTAAGTCAAGGTTCTACTTGGGTATTGGATACCGACTTTGGTTATCATAAATATAGATTTATGAAGGGACCAAGCAGAAGTAGAAAGTTAAACAAAGATAAGTAATCCTATGTGTGGAAAATGAAGCAAAGGTTGCTGCATTAGCTATAGAAACTTATAGTTTAGCACTGCCTACGGGCAAATCTATTAAGTCAATAAGTTGTTATTGTATTCCAATTCTTGTTAGAAACATTATTTCCATTTTATTGTTGGACAATAAAATTTTTGGTATTATAATTAAGAACAATTGTTGTTCTATTTATAATAATAATGTTTTGTATAGAACTGAAAGATTACTTAATGGATTTTGTATACTTGACTTACGTGAAAAATTATTTTGTAAATTGAACAAACTAGTATAAGAAAAGGAGATGATCATTCAAAGAGTTGAATGTATGTATTTGTTGAAATACAAGTGTGAATTATTTGAAAGGTTCAAAGAATTCAGAAGTGAAACAAATTGGCAAAATATTAAGATTCTTTGATTAGATCAAGGAATAAATACTTGTGCAATAAGTTTCTAGATCATCTCAAATGGTTTTTCTCATAATGGACATCTCATGATACGTAATAATTGATTGATATATCTGAATGAAAAATCGTACTTTGTTGGACATAGTGCTGTCCATAATGATTTTATCGACATTCCAGTATCCCTCTAGGGTCATGTCCTAGAAATGGCTGCATATCTACAAAAGGTAACCTCAAAATCCAAATTTCAAGACTCCATAAAAGTTATGGATGTGGGAGGATTCCTAATCTTAAGTATGTTAAGATAAGGGGTTATCCAACTTATGTGAAAAGGTTTCAAAGGATAAACTTGGGACAATATTTGACAAGTACAATTTGTGGGACATCCTAAAGTAAGTTTAGGGTATATAATCTATAATTCTACTTAGCAAAAGGTGTTTGTTACGAAACACGCTGCCTTCTAAGATAAAGGTGTTTATCATTAAAAGGGGCTAGTGGGAGGATAATAGATCTTGAAGAGTTCAAGAACCACAAAACACTATAAGTCAAATAAGAGGAACACAGTAGATAGACCTATTGTACCACAACCAATCGTAAATACGAATAGTACCAAAGATACCTAGGAGGTATGGATTCATCATAGATGATGATGATGAGATATACGCATCATCAAGATGATGATCCGAGTTACATACGATGAGGTAAGAGTTCTAGTGTGTATAAAAGGGTCGATGGGAGCGTCTTGAAATTTCTAGTATTATATGTTGATATACTACGGATGAGGAATTACATACCAATGCTATAATCAGTAAAGATAAAGTTGTCTAAACAATCCTCCATGAATGATTTGGAAGAGTATCTTAATTGGGGATATAAATCTATATAGATAGATTTAAGAGGATGCTCGACTTAACCCAAGGAACGTATATTCATTTGATGTTAAAGTCGTTTAGCATGGCAAACTCCAAGAGATGTCTCATGTCGATGAGCTATGGAGTGTATCTCTTAATAGTCCCCACGACTCACGAAAAGAGAGGTCGCATGAGTGACAATCATGTATGCAATGAAATGTACGAGACCTGATGTTGATCAGTCATATTATGGAGAAGTTCACTATGAGTCAGTGAAAAACATCTTAAAGTGCTTAACCGGCACTAAGGATGTGATCATATTCATGGTGGGTCTAAATTAAAACTAGAGGGCTTAACAGACTCAAGTTTTTCAGACAAACCAAGATGACAGAAAATCCACTTTAAGGTAAAGCGTTATCTTGAATAGTGGTGCAGTGAAATTTGAAAGGTTCCAAACAGCAAAGAGTTGCTGGTTTAGTGATAAAGACAAAGTATATAGCTATAAATGAAGCTACAAGTTGATTGTTTGGATGAAAAGTTCATTACAGAACTAGGAATAGTTCCTAAGTCTCATCTTGGATCTAAACATGTGTTGTGGCACTTTCATTTGATTATTAGAATCATTGAAAGATGGAAATCACTATACAGATAGTGGACTCTCATGAACAACATTATATATCCATTAACTAAAGCTTATCCAACAGCAGGATAATCGTCACTTAGAGAAGAAGAGTATGAGATACCATGACAATTGGCTTTAGTGCAAGTGGGAGATTGAAAGTAGTATGCACACAAGCCAATCATGTTTGATGATAAAGCATATACTTTGTAACAATCTTATTCATTTATTAATAAAAAGTATTAATTTATTAAAGGCTTTTAATTATCTACATGATCTTTGTTTTATAATATGTGATAAACCCATAATTTTAAGCAATGCATTTAGAATAATGATGATGATCATTCTAATGAGATCTAAATTCTTAGAAAGCTTAAAACTAAAATAGTTCCCAATCATTGGATTACTAAATTGGGGATTAGTGAATCCGGATAGATTGGTACATACGTTGCTTGCTCATTGGATGAGGATGATTGATCTCATGATCATTTGTGTGGAGACACTAAAGCAAGTATGTAGGTGCTTATTAGAGAATAAGTTCATTTGAACGCATTGGCTAAGCTAAGAATACCTAATGGAGTTTTACTTGCTCGTCAATAGGAATTCCTCAGTAGTGATAGTAGTACAAGTGATCTTTGGACTTGAGATCATCATAGTATCTTGTGTATGATGAGTTATACTTTGACTTATTCCTTAAGACCCTTAGGGTATATCAAAGGGTATGCTTGCGTATAATAAGTTGTACATGGAGATAATGTATGATCAATAAAGAATCTACCACTTCTATTAAAGAAGAGAATGTCCTATGTGATTCGATAAATGACAACCCAAAGAGTCCTTGGCGAAGGCGAATGAAATTAGAAAGGAGTTTCTAATTTGCATTATTTGAGTTGTGCATTTAAGAGTCGAAATCATTATAATTAAATAAAATAAGACTTGACAAAGAATTCCATGTCTTATATTTAATTGGGACATTGTATGGTGGAAGGATTGAATTGTTTGCAGTAACTATTTACTCAAAGGTTCTTTAATGATTAATGTTGAAATCTATATTATCCGAAAAGTCGTTGATCGCTAGGGGAGGCTTATCCCTATTGTAGAATAAATATTATTTATTTAAATAAATTAATTGTTTAATTTATTTATTTAAATAAGATTAGAATTGTTCTAATTGATTTATTCACAAGGTTTGATATGGAGAACCTAAAGGGTCACACCATAAAAGGAAGAATAATTATTTAAGAAGTTAATGGCATAATCGTAATAATATATTAAGTATATTTAATTTAATCTATGGTGATAGAATAAATTAAATAGCTTAATATTTATTATTTAATATTTTAGAAATATTAAATATAAATTAATAAGAGGAGTCTTATTAATATTATTACAATTATTATTATTTTAATTTCTAAAAGAGTTTAGAAATTAATTTAATATAAGTACTCTCATTTATTCCTAATTGGATTAGGAAGGAAATTAGTTAAAGGAGTTTAATTAATTATCCCTAATAAGATTAGGGAGCTTAATTAATTAATAGAATTTAATTAATTAAATAAATCCCAATTCCTTAATTGTTAAGGTGGGTTGCCCACATCTATAAATAAGAGGAGTCTTATTATGGGTGGTGTGGTTGTTGACTTTTATAACATACGCAATTCCAAAAGTTGGAGAGTACGCCCCCTTTTTCTATACAGATAGGAAAAACTAGGGTTTGAGCCAATACCCCTTCTTCTTGAAAATTCTTCTTCCTTGGTGGATCACCTCTAGAGGCCAAACACTTGGGTGGCTAACGTTGATCAAAGGAAGGAACCAAACCCGGTGGATTCAAGTTGAACGCGAAAGGATTTGGAGGTGAACTTGTACCTGAGGAAGCTCGATCTTCAAGGGTATGATTTTATTCTTTATCTTTTCGTTTAATTAATAATTGTGCATAAAGGGTGATCCGGGTATATGGTTTGTAAAATTTTAAACTCTGATTTTTTACACGTTTCCGCATTTTTATGCAATTTGATTGCGTTCTTGAATATTACAAACCTAACAACACCCTGGTGCATCATCATCAGGTCACCAGTCATTCCGGTTCTTTAACCCTTTACCACCTACAACTTGCTACACTTTGCCCCTCGGAAACATACTCTTCAAGCCGCCAGCACTTGGCTTTCTCCTTTAACATACATACAACTTAGGTCATCCCACCGCTGATTGAACCTCTTATGTTCATGAGTTTGGCTACCCATACATGGGATCAAACTTCTCCCGCTGCAGCTTTATCCTCAACCTAGGATTAAACTTTCTTCTCCTCTCGCACTCGACCGCATATGGGATTACGCTTTTCTTCTCATACGAGGGGAGAACTACGTCGACCGATCTCCTCTTCATATAGGGAGTACGTAGGCAACCATGTTACATGGCGGCTCCTGCCGAATAAAACAAAAACAACAAAAACATTTCTACCATCTTCTCCTTACAAAACAAAAACAACCAAAAACATTCCTACACTATATCACCCATATATGACGTTGAACCTCTTACACTGTGTTCGAACTACGCAGACTGATCTCCTCTTCAATAGGAGTACGTAGGCAGCCATTCATGGTGCGGTCTCACCCCTACCAAAATACAAACCATTATCACGGTATTGGGATTCTCTTTCAATCTACTACATTTCATTCTTGCGCACCAAAGGGATGGAATTACTCCGAACTCCTCCCAAATAGGAGATTCTACGACCATCTAAGCTGCGGTCATACCTCGAAGAGCAATAATAAACCATAAGAGGTGGAATTAGCTAGGCTTCTCCTAAATAGAAGTACTGGCAACCATCTGTGGTGCGGTCAATCTCAGAGAGGAAAGCCACACTCATCTCGACATTTCCATTCAGAAATAAGTCCCAAGACACCAAAGATGGTAGGGATATACATAGATCGATGATCCATTCTGAACTATCCAGAGACAGCTCAATGTCCATCCACTAAGGAAGAATTGAGAATTCATCCGGATCACAAGCCACAAAGCAAAGAAAGTAAAATATCAAGCAAATAGCAAGGCATATCTAAAAGGAAATGATCCAAAATATATTTCCCTATCATATATAATGTTGTTTGATATATATACAATGTGAACTGTATACATGACAAAATGGCTAAGCTAGTGCATGCGAGTAAATACAAGATCATTTACTTAATCGTATACATGCGAGCTAGCAAGACCAACATGGCATCCCTCTCAGATGAAGGAGGTAAAGCTGTAGTCTCCTGCATAAGAATGTCCACGCGACCTAATAGATCAAAAGCTTTTTGCATGATGACCATATGCTCATCAATGTAAGCACTCATCTCTGCGATCATACCGGTGGTAAGGACCTCGCTACAAGATTATCTGTGATGTACCACATCCCGGCGGATATAGCACTATCCCGCCAACTATCAACGCATCTCCGTCGACTGGCCTCATCCCGCTTAACAACAATGATCTATCTATCTGAGCTAATGCCTCGCTCTCTCTAATAATAAGCGTCATTCCCTCACATCAAGAGCGGTCGACATCATAGATCGAATCTGGTCTCTCTCAAAGGTCATCGATGAAGACTCGCTCTAAATCTCGTCTGTAGAGTCTTTGGATCACAAAAGTATCGGGTACTAGGAGAATCCGGAAGAAATGCCGAAACCCAATGAAGAAGATCCTCCTCGATGTAGGTATCAATGTCCTCTATAGGCTCTACATCTTCTAACTCAATCTCCCAGATCGCAAATACCGCCGCGGCCGATAAAACCTCAGTCTCCTTCCATGCAGAGTACTCTGCGGAATAACCGGGACGACATTGGCGGAAAAGCGGCTAGCTCACGCCGATCGCAAAGAAGCGTATACACGAGATCGGTCCTTAGTCGAGAGGGTATCGAGAAGTCGAAAACACCGCCGCCTCGAAAGGATGAAAATCTCGAACCGGTCAAATCATGCGACATCATGGCCGATGGATTATAAGTCGTCACGCCCCTCAAGCCAGCCAAAGGGAGGAAATCCATGCCCGGAGCATGAGTAATGAAGCTATATGGTGAGCAAAGCCCCGAGCACAATAATATGCTAAATGGATCTCGGATATCTACCAAAATGCGAACCAGGACTGAGCATCTACACAGTCCGATAGCTGAAAGGAATACGACATAGCCACCTCATGGGAGAAACAATACCCGTGCCATCTAAAGGTACCAACTGGTCGTAAATGTGACATAAACCACACATACATCATGACCGAACTCCATATAAACACACCTGACGGGTAAGTACGGCAGTAGGATGCTCATCGCAAGGTCTCTGCCACGATCATAGGTACAATGGTACGACCCTCCCTGAGAGCTCTCACCGCCATGATAACGCCTATATCTATCTCATCCATGCACCTGCGGCTCCTCTATGTGGGCCCCACCCCTTCGGCTCAGTCCAGTTCGAGTTGAAACAGAGTTCTTACGGGCTAGAAAGGTCAAATCGGGAATAAAAATGCCATGCGATTGAGCAAAACAGCATACAATCCTGGTCTTCTCAGATGAGACTTTGAATCTGTACATCACTCATTGGTAGTCGCCTGAACACAAGGTATACTCTGCCAATGACCTCAGTTGTTGCAAATCACATTCGGCAATACCTTATATAGGTCCGATGCCGCCGACTCTGGGTCGTTACCCTACGTGGATCCCCGACAGGGGTTACAACGTGAGTCCCTGACGGGGGTTACAACGTGAGTCCCCGACGGGGGTTACAACGTGGATCCCCAAAGGGGTTTATAATGTGGGTCCCCGACGGGAGTTACAACATGAGTCCTTGATGGGGGTTACAACGTAGATCCCCTGTGGGGGTTACAACACGTTCATCTGTTGACATGTCCATCAACGAAGGTCAAGCAGCCTTGACGTTATTTCAGCCGATGGGAAGTAAACCCATCGACCTTGAGAACCGTTCGATAGTCGCGTACGTACTCATGCGTCCCCAGTAGGTCTCCAATGGGAGTTACAACGTGAGTCCCCGACGGGGGTTACAACGTATATCTCCAGCGGGAGTAGCAACGCATGCTCAGCCGTTGACACACAAATCAACGAAGGTCAAGCAACCTTGACATCATTTCAATCGATAGCGTTTAAACCTATCAGAGCTATAGAGCTGTTCGAGGTTCTCATACCCAGCTGCTTATATTCCCCAGCGGATCCCCAGCGGGAGTCACAATGCAATGCTCTGTTGATCTACACGTCAGCAAATGTCAAGCAACCTTGACGATCTCCTCATAGAGTTTCAGCCGTAGATTCACACGTCAGCGTAGGTCAAGCAACCTTGACAGCATATCCCACAGGATGTTTCAGCCGTTGATTCACAAGTCAACGAAGGTCAGGCATCCCTGACAGCATTTGTTGTTGGCAGTAAATCCAAAAGAATCATGACGTATTCTGGCGATGCTAACCAGGAGAGGTCAACATTATCCAAGAGGATAGATGATGGAATATGTTATACACATCTTCAAACAGATCAAGCTTCATCCCCACAGATCTCTAACACATAAGAGATACCCCTTCAGCATTAAGTCATTATCAAGAACATAAGAATTTGGTCATAACTCCAACACCAATATCCTAACAGATTCGGCTTGCACATAAGATCTGGTCAGTATTGCCAATCCCCAGTTGAAGCAATAGGGAACCAGCAATCATCCCCAGCATGTTGGGCCACAACCCCGTACACATGCATCATACATTTGCATCATGTTGCTACCTTTAGCACCATGTTTATCTTGTTGTGTTTCAAGTGTCTAGGATTCTTTATCCTACCCATGCATCGCCATGCATGAGTATGATAAAGAGGGGCATCTGTAGACACTCGAAATTTTCTCAGACTCATCACTTAACATTGCAAGAGGACGATTCGTCTTTTAAGAGAGAACCACGAAAGACAATCCAAATCTATACTTTGGATACTACCTAAGTTCAAAGATTAACCCCGGATCGCAATCTGGGAGTAACGGTTTCAACCTCGGATTTAACCCCAAGACCTGCAGACACAATACCGGAACACACACCGGAGAAGACCGATTAATCTCGGAGATAACCTCGAGGTATCCAGTCTTAGTCCTAACCATGGGAATAGCCACCAACCTTGGTGATAACCCCAAGGAATGCAGTTTCGGAGATAACACCAGAAATTCTTGTTTCAAATGCCATCAGCTTCAATCTCGGCACTCACAATGAAATACACTGTGCCAACACGGCAATCACATCGGGAAGACAAACATACCTCAAAGATGACAATGAGGATCTTCAACAAATCAAGACGGTCAATCTCAAAGAAAGTCTCGAGCAACGTCTCACTTATCTACCAATCCGTGTAGAATAATTCGGTGAGGGGCAACATCGCCATCTCGTCCAACATGATGCCACGTCTCGTCTCTACGCAACAATGTCCCATAAGGCTAACCAATCCCGAGTGACTATTGTGCGGGGTAACGGATGAAAGTTGAAGCTTGAAGACCGGAGGGCATCGTCCCATCTTCAAAGACTTCGTACAAACTCTAATCCCATGCCATCGTACAACTCTCGACAACGCCGGTCTGAAATAGGTCCTGAATACCTCAAAACGGATGCCCAGATTGCACTTCTCAAAATTTGAGTGGACATTACAGTGCCTGAGTGCACGTACTTTGAGACGACCTGACCCGACAGAACCGGGCCGACCCGACCCACCTCTGGTACACCTGCGACATAATAGGCTTGGGGTGCTGATTTTTAAGAGAAAAAAGACGGGGAAACCTTGCACAATTTGCTCTGCACTCGCCATACAGTGTATTTTCCCACTTTCAATCACCTATGAGCTCATATATAGCCTCTTTTGTACCCACAAAAGCCCAGTGTTTACCCACTCTAAGGATATAGAAGCCCTTTTTATCAGTCAGTTGTAAGCCTTCTCACACACTTTTGAGTCTTTCTCTTCATCTTTGCACACACCCTTCTACACGTTGAGAGTCGTGTTGCTTGCTTTTGCCCACTTCACATCCATGGTTTCCTTCCGATCAGTATATATATATATTATATATATATATATATATATATATATATATATCGACTAACATTATCGAGTTATGCCTCGATTGAGCCTGAACTTGATGCGAGGCGTTTATCGCTTTAATATATATATATATATATATATATATATATATATTATATATATTAATTGTCCATTTGACTTTGTTCGATGAGCCTGAACTTCGATCCGTGCGTTTATTCGCTTTAATATATATATATATATATATATATATATATATATATATATATAAACTTATATATATCAACCGTGTGCTCTGACTTTTGTTCAATGAGCCTAGACTTGATTCAAATGCGTTTACTCGCTTTTATATATATATATATACTTATATATATGAACTGTGGTCGAACTATGTTCGATGAGCCTGGATTTTACATCCGGTGCGTTTATTGCTTTCTTATATATATATATATATATATATATACATATATATATTTTGCTTTGTCCGCGCCTGAGTTCCCTTCGTGGCGCTTGATAGTTTTTACGCTTTTCTTTACATTTCGTCACCGCTGGAGTTTACTTAAGTGGCGATTGATCGTATTTACTGACTTTATTTACATTCTGTCCACTTTGAGTTTCCTTCGTGGCGGTTGACCGCATCTCTGACTTTATTTATATTTCTGATCCCCCATGGAGGTGCTTTGTGGTTGGTGATCCTGTCTATATATATATATTTACCACTTTTATATATATACCGCTTATTGCTTTTATACAAATTGCAATATTCTCATGCGCTTAGAATCATGTGATCACAGATTCATCTCATTGATCTAGATTCTTGTTCCGTGATGGACATTTTCACCGTGGCGCTTTGTAAATTATTCTGCAATGTCTATATTTCCTCAGATGGTTTCCATACCCACGAGGAAGTCGGCATTAATTTTTTTATATATATTATTTTCGTACGGATGCTTCGCATTCGTCAAATAAAATCAATCCAGCCGCTCACCTAATAAAAATGGGAGTGTAAAAGGTCTTAATTCTTATTGAGCATCAGGGTTTGAAAAATCTCTTTTTTTAAAACATCATTGTCATATCTTGCTAAAAACTGAATTTTTACATAAATTCAAACCCTGTGTATATAGGTTCGAAAGAGGCCTCGCACAACTTTCATATAACAACACATTGACCCACACACACACACACTCAGATAATAGTTTCTTGAAAAGAGGCGGTCACCGTGGTAACACGGATGTCAGGGGGTGCCTAACACCTTCCCCCCGCATAACCAAGTCCCCAGACCCTAAATGAATCTCGGTTTCGCCGACCCATATATCAGTGTCACATCATGGGGTCAATGTCGGAACCTTTTCTCGGTGGTGTTGGTACAACCATTTAAAAACCAACTGGTGACTCTTAACAGTCCCATCGTCGACATTATACATGTCGGACCTTTTTCACTTGTTTTTTCAAACAAATCTCACCTAAAATGAGAACACCAAAGAACAAGTAACGAAAAGGGACATCCAAAAATCCCGACGTCGACAGGATGTACCGAAGACAGCGTTCAGAACACGATATGGTCACTACAAATTTTTGGTTATGTCGTTTGGTCTTACGAATGCTCCTGCAGCATTTATGGGACTAATGAATGGTGTGTTCAAGCCATTTTTGGACAAGTTCGTAGTGGTATTTATAGATGACATTTTGGTTTATTCGAAAACCAAGGAAGAACATGAAGAGCATTTGAGATTAACATTGGAAGTATTTAGAAGGGAAAAGTTGTATGCCAAATATTCGAAATGCGAATTTTGGATTGAGCGAGTGCAATTTTTTGGGCACGTGATCGATAAAAACAGAATTTCGGTAGATCCATCAAAAGTCGAAGCCGTGATTAACTGGGATCAGCCGAGGACGCCGTCAGAAGTACGAAGTTTTCTTGGATTGGCAGGATATTATAGAAGATTCATTCAAGACTTTTCCAAGATCGCAACTCCGCTAACGAATTTAACTCAAAAAGCTGTGAAATTTGTTTGGACGGAGAAGTGTGAGGAAAGCTTTCAAGAATTGAAGAAGAGGTTGAGTATAGCACCTGTGTTGTCTCTTTCGGACGATACATGAAATTTTGTTGTTTATAGTGATGCGTCGCATAAAGGACTTGGTTGTGTGCTGATGCAAAATGGTAAAGTCATTGCGTATGCATCACGACAATTGAAGGATTACGAGAAGGGATATCCGACCCACGACTTAGAGTTAGCTGCAATAGTTTTTGCCTTGAAAATTTGGAGGCACTATCTCTACGGGGAGAAATGTGAAATATATACAGACCACAAGAGTCTGAAATATATTTTTACACAGAAGGAATTGAATATGCGCCAAAGAAGATGGTTGGAATTAATTAAGGACTATGACTGTGAGATTTTATACCATCCGGGTAAGGCAAATGTTGTTGTCGACGCCTTAAGTAGAAAGGGTCGAGAGAAGTTGATGATGTTGACCGCTCAGGAGGAGCTAATTTCTGAAATGGAGAAACTGGAGTTGGAAGTGAAGTATCCTATGGAAATTGATGAGAAGCTATTTCAGATGTAATCTGGAACAACCCTACTAGATAAAGTTAAGGAGGCTCAACTTCAGGACGATGAATGCAAAAAGGTGATAAGGAAAATATCTGAAGGAACCGAACGAAGATTTAAGACGGATAAGGAAGGAATACTGAGATTTGAGAGCAGAATTTGGGTACCGCCAGTACCAGAAATTAAGGAAGACATTTTTAGTGAGGCTCATAGCTCACGATATTCGATTCACCCTGGTAGTACCAAGATGTATCAAGATCTTCGACAACACTTCTGGTGGCGAAATTTGAAACGTGATGTTGCAGAATGTGTTGCCAATTGTCTGACCTATCAGAAAGTGAAAACGGAACATCAAAGACCAAGTGGGTTGCTACAACCGTTGGAGATTCCATAATGGAAATGGGAACATATTACAATGGACTTCGTGGTTGGCCTTCCGACGACTCAGAAAGGCTACGACACAGTATGGGTTATCGTTGATCGACTGACGAAATCCGCACACTTACTTCCGATAAAAATAAGATTCAACTTAGATCAGTTGTCAAGATTATATGTAAAAGAGATTGTTTTGAGGCACGGAGTGCCAGTTTCAATTGTTTCCGATAGGGATCTGCGCTTTACATCGAACTTCTTGAAACGTCTACAGGAATGCATGGGTACGCATTTGCGAATGAGTACGGCATATCACCCTCAAATAGATGGACAGAGCGAAAGAACGATTCAGACATTAGAAGATATGCTAAGAGCCTGTGTGATGGACTTTAAGGGAAATTGGGATGATTACCTACTACTCGTAGAGTTCGGCTACAACAACAGTTACCACGCTAGTATTGTCATGCCGCCTTATGAAGCGTTATACGGCAGAAAGTGCAGAACTCCTCTTTACTGGGATGAAGTTGGCGAAAGACAATTGCTAGGCCCAGAATTGGTACAGCAGACAGCAGAAATAGTCAAAGTAATTCGAACACGACTGGTAGCAACTCAAGATAGACAGAAGAAATACGCTGATCCACATCGTAAAAACATCGAGTTTGAATCGGGTAGTTATGTATTCTTGAAGGTCTCTCCCTAGAAGGGAAAGATCAGGTTTGTAAAGAAAGGAAAATTAAGCCCAAGATTTATTGGACCATTTGAAGTACTGCGAAGAATCGGAGAAGTCGCGTACGAGGTAGCCTTACCTCCAGCACTCGAGAATGTCCACAACGTCTTCCATGTTTCTGTTTTACGACCCTACAAAGCCGATTACAAGCATGTAATTGAATATGAACCCCTATATTTTGAAAAATACTTATCTTGCGAAGAAATTCCTGTTAAAATTGTCGACAGAAAAGAACAAGTTCTCATAAATAAAATTATACCTTCTGTTAAGGTAATTTGGAGGAACCACAACGCTGAAGAAGCTACGTGGGAACTCGAAGAGAATATGATGAAGAATTACCCTCATTTATTTACTTAAATTATGTGTGTTTATTACTGGGACAAAATCTTTGTAAGGGGGGAGAATGTAACGGGTCGAATTTATTGAGTGGTGATTTTGGGGACAGAATCCTTTTAAGGGGGAAAAGATGTGACGAACGAGATTTTTGTAATTTAATTCTTAATATTTATTGAATTAAATTAATATTATCGATGATTTAATGATTAGATTAAATAATTAATTGATGCAATTGTGATAGATTAATTTAATGATATGTGTTACATTTATTAAATTAATGTAGAGAATTTTATTATTCAAAGTATGTAATTATGTGAGTTTATTAAATTAAAAGAAATATTTAATAAGCCTAATATTATTTTATAATTAATGAGGAAATTAATTATATGACTATGTGAATTAATGAGAAATTATTATATTTTATTCAAATTAAATTAAATAAGATATTTGATTTATTTTATAATTGAGCGTGACACTATTGAACTATAGGATAAAAGACTTATTAAATTAAAGGGTTTTGAGCCAATTAAGGTTAACAAACAAAGCCTTATGGGGAGTTAATAGTAGTTAACCCATGAATGGGTTAACTTACCACTGAGTACGTTAGTTCCTTTCATATATACGTCTTCTTATTATTTCCTTATTTTCTAAGTCTAAGAACAAAGCAATCACAAAGAGAAATTGAGAAGTCTGAAGGAAATTGTGAATGTGTAATCTAACAAATATTTAGGATTATCATTGATCATCTCTTATAATCTATACTCTGGGTAATTTCTCTAAACCAAATTCTATTTTACGTTGTGTAAAGTTTTTAAGAATATGGTTGTTATGTTCTGTAAAAGTTTTGTAGTGGGAAAAAGGGATAGCAATTATGTGTTGATTACGTGATAAATGTTATCATATCGTATTTGATTATATATATTATACAAATCATATCATCAGTTTCATAATTACAACGTACGTTATGGCCTCAAAAATTTACAGAGTATGGAATATGGCCATATGGCCCTTATACGTGATTTTAATATGTCAAACATAAATTGTTTTGTAAAATTTCCACTTGTATATAATTATGCATGTTAAAACAAAGTAAACAAAACTTGAATGGATAGATTTGGTGTTATAACGAATCTGTGGCATTGAATTTTATTATTTATGTTCAAAACATTCAAGAACATTAAGAACAGTGAAAGTTACATATTTTAATTATGTAATTATGTGTTTTAATGGGTTAAAATCATTCTATAGATGTTGGGTAATGATTATGTATGAATTCTAGCATGTGGGTATGTTAAATTCGTGAAATTAATGATCATGTAGTGTTAATTTCATTTGAACTCGTGTTCTACGCTGATCGAGAATCAAAATTTGAGTTTCAGCTACGCATTTCCAACTCCGTAACTAAAAGTCCCGCGTATGACGCTTGATGTCCGTCACAATACCAATAATACATAATGACAACAAATAAGGCGCAATACCACTTAGTAGAATGGTCTAGAAATGAGTTTTTAAAATGTTTAAGTCTAGCAATGTGTTATTAACTTAATCTAATGAATATAAAAACTTGTTACACATATAACGAGGTGTTAAAATAAATTCTTAACACGTCCATAACACAATTACGTGTGAATTGAACGATTGAATGCATAGTTAGCTTATTGTTCGTGAAGTCTTAATTTTGACAATAAGTGTAGTAATTGACTAAGTATAGTCATGAATTCGAGTTTAGACAAAAGAATGAACTTATGATGATTGATTATATTATAATTAACTAGAGTTGTGAATGGAAATGGTATGTAGGATTTATATCGAAGAACGTATACAATTAACGTGTAATCTACGCACGAGGCAAGTTTCCTAACCTTACTTGTTATCATTATTCAAGTCATTCTCATTATTATTAATCAAGTTCAATTTTTATATTAAAGATTAATTATCTTTTCAAAGTATGATTATGTTATACAATAATTGTTCTATTGTATACATATTGAGATTATTATTCAATTTAATTACCATTTATTGTTGAACCTTGTTAGACTAGTGAACCCTTGTTTGATTCAACTAGTCCACAGTTGATGAATGTTCTAAATTTCAGAACCCTTATTGATTTATCCAAACCAAACTTCCTTTGGTGCGGACTTTAATGTCAAACTGAGATGAACAACCTTGTATAGGGATTACTTATGCGTTAGCGTTAAGATATTATGCAGAGTATGGTACTAAGGGCTGATCCCCTAAGTACGAGTAGAAGAGTCCATAGTCTTATGACTGTTAAAGGTTTCAAGTATAACCCTTGATAACCTAGGACATAGTTCAAGGTCTTATGACCCTCAGAAATTTTTTGATTCTTGTTATTCATTCTTGATTCAAAAGTTGAGCTTTATTTCAGAAATCTTTAATTCTCGCATATTATTATATTGTTATTTCATTATTATACTTGTGGGCATTCATGCTCACTCTTGCGTAATAATAACATTGCAGTTAAGAACGAAAGGTACGATGAGCCTTCTACTAGCAAAGACAAAGGCAAAGCTAATAAGTGATGAAGACTTATTATTTAATTTTTAGAATGTTATTGTAAAGACTTGATATTGTTTAAGACTTATTTGTTTATGTTTCCGCACAGATGTTTATGGTTAGTTTGACCTGGGATTGTGTTTATTATTCAGATGTTGTAACCCCATAAGGGGAGGATTTATTTCTATCTGTTGCATGGTTTGCATTTTTTATGGGTAGATAGATAGATGATATTTGTACAGTGAACACCAAATCCCGTGGAATTTAAGTACCCGAATTTGGGGGTGTCACATTACTTGTCAAGAAAATCCTAAAAATAGGGCATTACTCACTCTCTCAAGTCTGACTGTGATGATCACATCAAGAGATGTTACCAATTCCAATTTTATTGGAGTGCTATCCACACCCCTCTAAGGGAGCTCCACAATATAAGTTTGCCCTGACCCTTCTCAATGTGGGGAATGGACGTGATCGGGCCTATCGAGCCCAAAGCCAGAAATGGTCATCAATTTATCTTCACCATGATCGACTACTTTCCCAAGTGGCTAGAAGCAGCCTCCTTCCCCAGGGTTACTAAAGAAGTGATCAGTAGTTTCATCAGAAATAATGTCATTTGTCGATATGGACAACTAGAGGTGATTGTGTCAAACAATGCTTAAAACCTCAACAATCAAATGATGGATGAGTTATGCAGTAAATTCAACATCAAACATCTCAACTCCATCATCTACCGTCCAAAGATGAATGGTAATGTTGAAGCGGCTAATAAGAATATCAAAAAGATCATGCCAAAGATGTCTGCCAATCACAAAGGATGGCCTGACTTATTGCCTCTAACTCTATTAACCTACATAACATCAATCCACACTTCCACTAAGGCAACCCCCTACTCATTAACCTATGGGATGGAAGCAATGCTCCCCATAGAAGTGGAGATGGAATCCCTTAGAGTGTTGATAGATGCTCAGCTAGATGAAGACCAATGGTTACAAGATAGGTATCACCAATTGTCTCTAATAGATGAAAGACGAGTCGCTGCCATCTTCCATGGTCAGTTATACCAACATAAGATCGCCAGATTTTAGAACAGAAAAGTCTGCCTACAGCAATTCAAGGAGCATGACTTGGTCTTGAAGAAAACTCTTGACAACTAAGATCAATACAAAGAAAATTCACCCCGAACTGGGAAGGCTAGTTTGTTGTTAAGGAGGTATTGACAGGAGGAGCTCTCAGATTACAGGAGATGGATGGCGATGAATTTCCGCAACTCATCAACTCGGACACCGTGAAACGGTTCTATGTCTGAAGTTACCAGCAAACTAGCATCCTGGGTTTGGATCACCAGATCCCCAATCAGTTTAGGTTTTCAAACCTTTTCGCTACATACAACCTTTCTTCACATCCATTTGCCCCATCAGCGACAAACATACCTTCTAACCAGTAGCCTAGTTTTAGATCATCAGATCCATCTCTCAACTAAGGTTTTTTAAAACCTTTCACACTTTCAGTTTTGTCCCACCAGGGATAAAACTTTCCACACTTTCAGTTTTTCCCACCAGGGATCAAACTTTTCTCTGCAATCTGTCCTCCACACGTGGCGAACTTCACAGACCTGATCTCCCCAATACACAGGAGTACATTGGCAGCCATCTTTATGGTCCGGTCTCACCACAGAAAAAAAAAACAAAAACTAACACATCTATGCGCCTACTTTACCACATACAACTTTGAACCTTTACACCAGGTTGAACTACGTAGACCTGATCTCCCTTGATCAATGGGAGTATGTAGCCATCCATTCATGGTTCGGTCTCACCCCCTACCAAAACATAAAAACTTGTCAATGGTACTAGGATCATCCTTCAAACCACACTTCATCGGCTTCAGACCAAAGGGATGGAATTACCTGTTCTCCCCACATAAATAGGAGAATCGGCGACCATCTAAGCTGCGGTTGAGTCCTCAAAGAGAAACACCAATCTATAAGAGATGGAACAACATGGGCTCCCCCATACAAAGGAGTACCGACGACCATCTGTGGTGCAGTCAACCTCAGAGATGAAAGCCACACTCCTTTATATACACCAATCCCAAGACACCAACGAGGGTAGGGAATACACACATATCAACGATCCATTCTGAATGATCCTGAGACATCCTAATGCCCATCAATCAAGGATGAGTTCAGAATACATCCAGATCACAAGCCCTAGAGAAACATGAAAATATCAAGCAAGTAACAAGACATAACTAAAAGGGAAGTGAATCAAAATATATTTCCTTGCTGTATATAATACTGCTTGATATAAACAATGTGTACTGTACATGACAAAAATGGCTAAGCTAGTTTGTGCAAGAAAATACAAGCCCATCTACAAATCAGTTATGCGTGCTATCAAATCTAATATGGCATCCCTCTCGAAAGATGGGAGTAACGCTGTAAGTTCCTGCCCTATGGTATCAACACGAGCCAACAAATCCACAACTAACTGTATGTTGACACTATGCTCATCAGTATATGTGCTCATCTCTACAATGATATTAGAAGTATGGGACCTCAATGCAGTACTATTTGTGATAGCGGCTTCCTAGGCTGATATAACGCCATCCCGCTCAATAATCACTACATCTCTAGATGATCTAGCCTCATCCCGCTCAGCAACAGTGATGTATTAATGAGATAAGGCATCATCTCTCTCTACTAGAGCGACATCTCTCCCAACAAGAGCGATCAACATCAAGGCTCTAGCCTGATCTCGTTCAAATGTCATCAAATGCAGACTCTATTCTAAATACTCTGCCGAATGCAAGGTCACAGTAGCAGTCATACTGGGAGAATCAACAAGAGCTATTGTCAACCTAGTGAATAGCTTATCCTTAGTGGGTGAATTAGTGTCCTCCATGGGCTCCCCACTGTCAGAATCAATCCCCGACACGGTGGATACAACCCCAACTGATGTAATATATGCCTGCATCCATGCAAAATACTATGTAGAACAACCCGAATGGCTAACAGAAAACTCATCCCTCTCACGCTGAACCCAACAGTCATACACCTTGTATCTATCCTCTGCAGATAAACGCTGACCCAATGCCCCCTCAAAAGGATGGACATCCTGACACTGGTCAAACTGTGTCATCACAGCCAGTGGGTGATATGTGGTCATGCCCCTCAAACCAGCTAGAGACAGATAATACATTCTAGATGAATGAGTAATGAAGCTGTAGAGAGAGCTAAGCCCTGAACACAACAAAATGTCAAATGGATCCTCGATCCCTGCCAAGAACACTGATTAGGAAGCAACGTCTGTACACTCCGCCGGCTGAAATGAGTAAGACATGGCTATCTCATGGGATAAGAAATACACATGGCGTCGGAAGGTGTTAATCGATCTCAAGTGTGACATGAACCACACATACAGTAAGACCGAGATGCCTGTAAATATCCCTGAAGAATGGGTGTGGCAATACGTGGCTGACCTCAATAACTCTGCCACAATCATCGGTACAATGGTATGTCCCTCTATTGGGTAAAATCTATATACGCACAACACACAAGTATACGTGGTTAACAAGTAATAAAGTGATAAGTTGAGTATCGTTCCCACAGAGAATTATTTAATAAAAATCACCAAGTACTAACCCGTAACCAACTCAATCTTATTTAAACGAATGAATTTCAAATTATAAGTAAACTAATTCTAATTAACACTAATTAAATTAAGACCTTAGAGATTTAAGATCACAACTTCACTTATTGCTTCATTTAATTTAACACACTTCTCATCAATTATTCTCTATCTCGAATTGTTAATCAAGAACACTAAAGTAGTATTAACCACCTCTCGATACACTAATACCGTATTAACGTCAATCCACAATTAAGATAGAAATCCGTTAAACACCTTAATCAACTAACCCACTATATCTCTATGTGAATTACAGTTGAAGAAGGTTGAAGAATAAGTTCTCTATCCGATTACATGCGGTGTCAAGCATATCTCTACCTTAACAATCATCAAGTTTAAGCTACTAACAAAATCTTGAACACATGTTATCATGATAAGATCTAAATCTATACTTCATCTCTCGAGTTCATATAGATTATCACGGTAATTGATGGCCGGTCAATTAAACAATTAAGTCCAAACCACAATAGACAATTCTCACAATAGAACATAATAATTGATAGCGAAACATATTAAAATAAACTACACAATAAGATCCATTGTAATCTCAAACAAAGAATTAGTTCATGATTATTAAATTAAAACTAAGAATTCACAATTGAATACACAATAAAAGATAAGAATAAGATTAGAGTAATGAATTGAATCTGTTGTCAGCAAATCCACATCTTCCTCAAGCTCCTGCTCTTGATCTTCAATGGTCTTCAAGTTGCTTCAATCTCCAAATCTAATTAGGACTAGTATTTTGATCTAATTTACGCTAATCTAATCTAATAGAATTCTTCCAAAAACTCCCTAATCTCTCAATAATCCCCCTCTAATTTGTGTTATTCCCCTCCTTTTATAAGCCTTTGTACATGTCTTTAAGTCCTCTTGGAAGACCTTGAATCAAACAACTCGAAATAATCCTTTTCAGACTCAAATTCGGAAAAAATCTACTCATTCCGCGCATAGGCCAACCCCGGCTGGATAGTGATCTGCTAAAACGCCCATGACCCCCCATTTCGATCCTATCCTAAGGCATAAAGGTCCAGTTTCTACCGGTACCAATCTGCCAATTCATTTTTCTGCTGGAACCTCCTCTGCTAAAACTGCCATAACTTTTAAACCAAGAGGATTTACGGGACCCGCGACCTATCAAATCGAAGCTATTGACGAGATCTACAACTTTCATTCTTTGAGTTATGAGAAATAACGAACAAATGAAGGTCAAAATTGGACTAGACGTGACTGCTATTTAAATGGCCACCCACAACAATGAAGTTCAACGACGTCCGTTGGTAGAAATGTCATAACTCTTTCATCCGAACTCCGATTGGAATGATTCAAGATGTTCCGGAAAGCTAAGGAGAAGCTCTTCAATATAATCCAAGTTCCAAGCCAAGAACATGAAATGACATGAAAGCACAAACGATATCCGGATTGCTTTTCTTTATATTTTCCGTGTATTTCCTTACCAATAGTCACTCACACTGCTTCCAAACGTATAACCTACAAAATGGAAACAAAATGCATGAAAAGTAACTGAGACACATGAATATAAGCAACTAATTCAAGTAAAAGATACCGGATAAGTAGGTATAAAACCGACTTATCAAATACCCCCAAACTTAAACCTTTGCTTGTCCTCAAGCAAAAACAAAACAAAAATGCAATGCAATGAAATGCAACTAATCTATATGCCTACGAATCCAGCAATATTAACAAAGACAAGTCTATTCAACTGGCCTTAGAGAAATCAAGCAAACACGATAATACTTCATATCAAAACCAATCAACAATTTCCTAGTCAATCATCAGGTCTTAAATTGTTATTACTGGTATAGTGTGTGTGTGTGTCCCACAACAATGTTAACTGATATAAAATCAAATTTAACACATAACAAGTCTCTTCGAAGCCATCATACAATGTAAACTCAAGAAATCCAAAAACAAGCTAGATCCAACTAAAATCAAACAATTACCAATATCGAGGGTCAACATGGGATATTTATGCTTTATTTTTCATCTACGGGGGCTTTTTTTGCTTTTATTTCCCATTTTTTTCTTCTTTTTTTTTCTTTTGTAATTTTTTATACACATAGTTGTGCAATGTCTTATTCCCTTAGGCTTTTCAATGCTACCTTAACGAGCTTTCGACCAACGACTCCCCGACCATTAAGACCTTAAGGCGCTTTAGGCTGCTGTAAAGACAATCCCCTGCTTACTTACTCAAGTAACAAAGGCCACAAAACTAGACAAAAGCACGCCACGTTGTTTATTCATACTTTTTTTCTTTTTTTTTCTTATATAAAGCTTATATACCCCAAATATTCCCCCAAACTTAGGTTCTTGTATAACTTTAGTCATCACTACTTATTCTTGTCATTCTTTCATTCAAACTAGCATTATCCTTTAGAATCTCGTTATGTATCAATTTAAACTCAAACAATCAACAAATTGTTTTTTTGTCTATCCTTATTATACCAGTTTCAAACAGAAAAAGACTCATTTCCTAACAAGAAATCACATCAAAGCTCTAATAGTCAGTACTATACTTGCTTACTCAATCCCATTCTCATCATTGGCTAAAATAGACTGTAACTTATCAAACAGATGGACTTATGCAAGATGAACATAGTAACTAACTATTATTTTTGAATTTTTTATTTTTGAATTTTTTTTTAATAATGAACCTAAACTAAATTAACAACATATGCAAAATAACATAACATAAACATTAAACTAAACATGCAATAATGAACTAAACTAAACTCCCCCAAACTTAGAAATTACAATGTCCTCATTATAAGAATATAGCGATAAGTAGAAGAGAACTTCCCTGTAACCAGCTAAGCGTGAAGTGATTGTGATGGCGGTGATGATCATTTTCTTATCCATTGAACCTCCAATACCTGCAATGAAGAGAGACAACATGGATTAGATTATAAGAGAGCTTAATAAGCAAATTAATTCATATCTACTAAATAAACTAGTAAAGCATATAAATATAAAAATTCCTGGGTTGCCTCCCAGTCAGCGCTTGATTTATAGTCTTTCAGCCTGACTTTATCTTGTCAATGCTACCCAATTCCTCTTCAAAAGTTGAGGAACCCTCCATCCATTGGAAATAATATAGCTTTTGGTAGGTTCCCATTTACGATGGCCAATGCATCAAAGTCACCTAGCATGCTCTAATTTGGTATGATCTCAATGAAGAAGGGCAAATAACTAGGTGCTATCTCAATTGTGTTTGTGATCATATTTGGGCATGGAAGTGTGTCAAACACAATGAGCTCTTCGTCTATCTTCTCTTTCTCGTCCCACCACGGCTTCATTGTTGCACTAGCTCTCATGTCATAAAGAGCCTTGCCGACGACATGACTACCAAGCGGGCACAGTTTTGCAAATCTAACTGGACCCTTGATTTTTGGCGGAGAAGGAACTTGGGGCACTAATAACATCGGCTCATCCTCGTTGGTACTCATAGCTTCACCGACCTTGTTGTCATTATCCCCACTTATCTCCTCTTTTTCAACATCTCGAGGCTCATCCAGTTGTAGATTTGGTTCGGGTTCTCCGTCAATTTCGTCATCCATGTCAAAAAGCCAAGTGTTTAGAGGAAGGTTGCTTACGACTTTGGTCATTTGATCTATCTTATTTTGTAGATTTTGAATTGATATCTCTTTATTCTGAGTTGACCGCTTTAGATTCTTCATTCTCCCTTCAGTTGATGCTACGAATTTGGAAAATAATTCCTCCAACCTTGAATCTTCTGTTTCAGTCTCGGAAGCCATGTACTGATGACCATTGGTTGAGGTTGTGACGCGTTGTTCCATCCAATTATTAAAATTTTGGGTTGACAACTCTTGGCTAATACTCATCTCCTCTATGTTTGCTATGCACTTCAACATTACATCCCTCAGATTTGACTTTTCTTCTTGTGGTAATGGAGGTGGACATGAAAATTCTGGTGTGTATGTTGAATTTGGAGCGTAGTATTGGTCTTCATAATTGTAGCTCCATGACGAATCTGGGTAATACCCCCAAACCTGATGGTAATTATTGTGACGCCCCCAAAATTAGGTATACATCACCCATCTTGGGTCGCCACTTACATGGTACAGAATTTAAATACAACTTATTAACATACATAAACTGTGAGTTTAAATACAAATATCGTCTACTAGATATTATACAAACTCAAAAAAAGTCCTCATTACAATTATTATCACACTATTTCACGTAATAGTGAGGACTACTAATGCTATCTTCGGACCATCACTGCTTCCCGACTCGTCCCATTTATATTCTCATTTCACTAAGAGAACGGTGAAAGAAAGAAAGGGTGAGCTCAACTAGCCCAAGAAGAAATATTATGACTAAGATAATGCGTAATAAATTATCAATAGTCTTCAACAATGTTAAACCGATAAAATACAATAGACAACCAGTTTAATCTGCAATGAATAAGCAATCCATTAAAAGAGTCAAGTAGAAAATAAAGTCTACTATCTTTTAGGTTTTAAAAGGTTTTTCATCATCATTTATAGTGAGACTCACTTTAATAAATATTCCACATCATCGAATCACCCCGCACTACTGACCAAGGATATTCTTTAGTATCACGACCACAATTATTCATACACTACGGGCCAAGAATATTTGTGTATTCATTAATGGTCATGATCATGCCAACAACTATCCACCAATGCACTACTACCAATCGAGGATTTTTATCACATCATTTGTAACAATACTGGTCATGATTACACCAAATAGTCTCTCGGTCATAATCATACCAAGTCCATCTACGCACTACAAAGCCACGATGACTTTCAACATAATATAAACATGAGGATGATGACAATGATATAAGAATTCAATAAAACAAGTTCAAGAATTATTTTATCCAGAATTATTAACGTCCAAATTATCAACACGATACTTGTTTTGTAGAGTAAAATTCAAGAATGATCGTAAGAATATTTCCATGAAAGATATCGGATGAAACGCAAATATCAAGGATATTCCACTAATTTCATGGAGTATAGAAAGTCAAGTTTTAACCAACCGGGTATAATAAAGAATAGAATAACAAAAGAAATCACCATACATGCGATAGGCCTCAAGAAAAGGTGTTATTCCAATGAATAATAAATAACGGAACCAGTCCCAAGTAAAACGCATGCATGTGGATGTTCCAACAGAATAATAAAGAATGGAACCAGTCCTACGTAAAACACACGCATGGATGTTCCAATGAATAATAATAAAGATTTTAACCAGTCCCTGTAAAACACATGCATGTGATGTTCCAAAGAATAATAATAAAGATTTTAACCAGTCCTGTAAAAACACACGCATGTGATGTTCCAATGAATAATAGAAGAATGTCACCAAGTATAGGGTAAACCACGATACAAAAGTTATTCCAATGTAATAATAAGTAATGGGATAACAATAGTTTTCTTCATGAATAAGAAAGAATAACACCCTTACTTTTGGTAGGAGATTGAATATCGCAAAGCGGTGTAGTAACAAAATACTCTTCTTCTTTCTTTCTTATTCTCTATACTTTCTCTCTCTCTATAGCTTGAATGAATTCGTGAAAATAATGAAGCCCTAGGCCTCTATTTATAGAAGATTTCTAGCTTAGCACCGCTTAGTGTGAAAAGGCAAGTGGCTTGACGACTAATGATGTGAAAAGAAAAGTGGTTTGACGCCTTTAATGTGAAACGACAAGTGGTTCGGTTCGACGCTCAGAATGTGAAACGACAAGTGGTTCGACGTCTGGTAAAGGTAATTACTATTAACGAAGGTAAATACTATCGACGAAGGTAAATACTATTCACAAGGGTAATTACTATCGACGAAGGTAATTACTATCGACGAAGGTAAATACTATTCACAAGGGTAATTACTATTGACGAAGGTAATTACTATATCGACGAAGGTAAATACTATTGATGAAGAGACTCTTAGATGATGACATATGAGCCCCCATAAAATAATCAAACTTACCACAAATCATTTTATTTTTCATCAACACATATTTAATCTTTCAACAATTATTAATCATTTATAACTTGTCGTCTCAATTATTGATTTAATACTATAACATATTATACGATGATGATCTTGTGACAATAATTGAATCAATAATATAATAGATATGATGTAGCAATTATCAGTAGCAATAATTGAGCATAGGAAAGTGACTTCTCTCGTAGAAGCATCAATAATCAATACCGTGTACTACTACTATGCAACCACGCCAGACATCGTATTTTTTACCAATCGTAGTTCAATGCTTTTAATCGGTAACACCTCCGCCGTTATTTTTATAAAATATTTTTGTCATTTTCTCAATCCGACAATAATTACATTGTAGGGTCCACCAATGATTGAGTAGTTGTATTTAATATTCCCTAACAAAAAGAATATTCCCCACCAAACGAATATTTTATAACAACTTGCATACTTTTTGCAAAATTTATAAATATTACCCACAACTATAACATTATATCAAATTTATTCCATAATATTCAAAATAATATTTATAGAAAAATCATCTTTATTTATAAAAGTCGGGGTCTTACAACCTCCCTTCTTATGAAATTTCTTCCTCGAAATTAGGGTACGACCGGTATGTCAAGAGGTAAGGATACCTTGATTTCATTTCGCATTCTAACTCCCAAGTCATTTCCTCAACATCGTGGTTCCTCCACAAAACTTTGACTTGAGGTATAACCTTGGAGCGTAGAATATGTTTCTTCTTATCCAAAATTTGAACAGAACCTCTTCATACGCCAAATCTTCCGCTATTTCGTCCGGTTAACTCAATAATATGGTTCGGTCTTTCACATATTTACGTAACATAGATATGTGAAAAACATTATGAACACGAGACATATTTGGCGGTAAAGCGAAGTCTATAGGCCACGCTTCCTACTCGATCGAGGATTAAAAATGGACCGATGAATCGAGGATTAAGTTTTCCTCTCTTTCCAAATCTTGTAACTCCTTTCCATGGAGCAACTCTTAACAACACATGATCTCCTATATCGAATTCCACGTCCTTTCGATGAAGATCAGCATAACTTTTTTATCGATTTTGTGAGGTTTTTATACGTTGTCGGATCGTTTGAATCTTTTCCGTAGTCATACGTACCAACTCCGGTCCCAACAACGTTGCTTCACCCACCTCATCCCAGCATACTGGAGAACGACACTTTCTTCCATACAATGCTTCGAATGGAGCCATGCCAATACTTGCTTGATAACTGTTGTTGTAGGAAAACTCCACCAATGGTAAGAACTTGTCCCAACTCCTCTTGAAATCAAGGACACAGAGTCTTAATAGATCTTCAAGAGTTTGAATAGTCCTCTCCGATCGTCCGTCTGGCTCTCGAGGATGATATGCCGAAGCTAAATCGTAAGTCCGTGCTCCATAGCTTTTTGCAAACTAACCCAAAATCGTGAAGTGAATCTTGGGTCTCGATCGAAACTATGGATACCCAGATACCATGCGCAGCTCTTACAATCTCATTTATGTACATACTGAAAGACGCTTCAAGTGTATAAGTTTCTCAGATCGGTAAGAAATGAGCGGACTTGGTCAATCTATCAACAATGACCCAAATCGCATCAATGCCTTGAGAAACCTTAGGAAGACCGTAGAATCGAAATCCATGGTAATGTGCTCCCACTTCCATTCTGGAATTTCAAGTGGTTGCAATGGACCTTTTGGTACTTGATGCTCCGCTTTAACTCGTTGACAAGTTAGACACCTTGAGATAAACAGCTATATCTCTCTCTTCATATTGCTCCACCAAAATGTATGACGAATATCATGATACATTTTGGTACTCCCATGATGGATTGCAAATGGTGTGTTGTGCGCCTCCATCATGATATTATACTTTAAATCAGGGTCGTTAGGAACACAAAGTCTGGAGTTGACTCGAAGTATTCCTTCTTCATCGATTCTTGCTTCCTAAGATAGCACCTTCTTGCACTTTCTTCCTCATACGCATCGCCTCCGTGTCCAGTAGCTTGAGTCTCTTTAACTTTATCGATTAAAGTTTGGTTCTACTCAGTATACTCGCTATCATCACATGCGTCCCTCGAGTCTTTAACTCTATCTCCATCCTTTGCAAGTCACACAAATGGGCCTTTGCGTTGACAATATCGCACTCGCAGATTGCATATGATTTTCTACTCAATACGCCGCCTACCACGCTCGCTTTTCGAGGATGGTATTGGATGGTATGATCATAATCTTTCAACAGCTTCAATCCAACGTCGTTGTCGCATGTTGAGTTCCTTTTGAGTGAAGAAATATTTGAGGCTTTTATGATCCGTAAAGATCTCCACTTTCTCCCCATACAAGTAATGCCTCCAAATTTTAAGTGCAAAGACAATAAATGCTAACTCTAGATCATGAGTAGGATAATTCCTCTCATATTCTTTGAGTTATCGCGAGGCATAGGCTATAACTTTTCCATGTTGCATAAGAACACATCACAACCCTTGCTTCAAGCATCATCAGAGATGACAAATCCTCCGAGCCGATGGTATTGTCGTAACAAAATTTGAAATAAGTCTCCTCTTGAGTTCTTGAAAACTCTTCTCACATTCTTCGCCCCAACCGAACTTTGTATCTTTCCGAGTCACCGAGTCATGGAGTAGCGATTCGAGAAAATCCTTCCACGAATCTCCAATAATAACCAAATAAACCGAGAAAGCTACGTGCACTTCTATCCATCGATTTAGGTTGTTCCCAACTTTGAATAGCTTCAATCTTTCTTTGGGTCAACAGATATTCCATAACTTGATACCACGTGCCCAAGGAATGCTACTTCTTCTTCAACGTAACTCACATTTCTTCAACTTGGCATAAAGCTTATATTCACGAAGCTTTTGGAGTGTCGACCTCAAGTGTTGCTCATGATCTTCACAAATTTTGGAATAAATAAGGATGTCATCAATAAAGACGACCACAAAGTGATCTAAATATTCCTCAATACTTGGTTCATCATATCCATGAAGGCGTTAGGAGCATTAGTCAATCCAAAGGACATGACTAGGAATTCATAATGCCCGCATCGAGTTTCGAAAGCCGCCTTTGGAATGTCACGGCTCTAATCTTCAATTGGTGATATCCTAACGAAGATCAATCTTTGAAAAGAATTTGGCTCTTTGCAAATCGGCCAAACAGTCATCAATACGTGGCAATGGATACCTATTTTGATGGTGACATGAGTCAACTCCGATAATCAATACAAAGTCGCATACTCCCATCTTTCTTCTTCACCAATAGAACAGAGCACCCCAAGGAGAAATACTAGGACGAATAAAGCCAATGTCTAACAATTCCTCGCATTTGGGTCTTTAACTCCTCGAAGTTCAATAGAGCCATTCGATATGGGGCTTTGGAAATAGGTTTTGTACCGGGTTCAAGGTCGATACAAAATTCAATTTCACGCCTCGGGGTAGGCCGTAAGTTCTTCTGAATACGTCGAGAAATTTATTAACAATAGAAATATCGCTCAAAACCGGACGTATTTTTGTTTAAATCAGTGATATGAGCTAAGAAAGCTTGACATCCGCTTTTCAATAAACGAATAGCTTTATGGCTTGAGATGACCGTGATTGATTTTAATGGTTTGGTCGTTTGATTTTGCATAATAGGTTGATTAGGAATATGAAAGCTAACAACCTTACGAAAATAATCAATTTTTGCATGATAAGTAGTTAACCAATCAATCCCTAGAATCACGCCAAATGCAAGTATTTTTAATGAAATAAGATCGACGTAATGTGAGGGTACCGATTTGAACCAAACAAGACTTATAAATGATTGGATGTAATGAAGGTTTCTCCCAACGGAGTTTCCACAGAGATAAGTCAAAGTCTAATTTCTCCTGAGTCAAATTTAATCGATGAGCGCAAGTAGGAGAAATAAAAGATTGGGTAGAACCCAAGATCAAATAAAGTATAGACTTCATTAGAGTTTATGATAAGCTTACCCGTGATGACCTCATTCTGGATTCCTTGCTCTTTGGGAGGTCACAACAAACGCCTCCCCAGACCACCGGTTTTGAATTTTCGGGATGGCCTTTGGTGCCTCCATCCTAGTTGAATTTGTCTTCGGTAAACGATAAAATTGAGCTAAGTGACCTTCTCTTCCACAATTATAACATGTTTTGGACGACATGACGCAGTTTGGACTGATGTGTCCCTCTCCTCCGCATTTGAAGCATATGATAGGTGGTCTTTCTCCTTCCTTAACAATGGGTGCTTTGATGTCGACGCCTTTCCATCATTGTTGAATCTCCGCTTTCTTGAAATGTCCATTCTTATTATTTTGGCCTCGATTACCACCGGTGGTTACAATATCCGCCCGTTGATTCCTCCACGCTTGTTGTCACCGCTTCGATGACTACTCTCATTGGTATTATAATTTCTTGCTTACTTCTCTTTTTAGTTGGTTGACTCATTATCGCGTTCCACTAATCGAGCCCTATTTACAACATCCAATACAAACACACGCTTTATGAGAAATAAGATGTTGACGTATCTCCCGCTTCAAACCTCTTAAAAACATTCGCGCATTCTCTCTTCATTATCCACCAAGTGGGACACAAACCGTGATAACTCCGCAAATTTTGCCTCGTATTGCGACACGGGCCATATTGTTTTGTTCCAACTTGATAAACTCCACCTCCTTCATGTGGCGAATACTTTCGTGAAAGTATTTGTCGTTGAATGTGCCTCCTCGAACTTCTCCCAAGATATCTTCAAGACAAAGAAAGTTGAGTACGTTTTCCGATTCCCACCAATGAATCGCCTCTCCGCGCAAGACATAAAGGCGGCAAAGGAACCTTTGCTCCTCGAGCATCCCAAGACATCAAATATCTTGGTAATCTGCTTTATCCATGCTTCGCTGTAAGTGGTTTTGGCTCTCCTTAAACTCCGGTGGTCCCAGCTCCTTGAATTGTTTAGCGGTGACCGCCGAGAGAGTTTTCCGTGTTTCCACCTACGTTTTTGGATGAGTCGCTCTCGCTTTCTTGTTGCATAAATTGCATAAAGCCTCTCCGAACATTTGATCATTCATCATTTGGTCGATTTGTTGTTTGTTGCGTGAGGATTGTCGCCTTCCCCGATGCACATTATCCCGATTATGGATATGTGGTGAATCAACGATCGCTCAAGCTCCATTGCTATTCTCAACATTCTCGATGTCATTTTCGAGATCGCCCACAAAACAAAAGGTTAATTGACATGTAACAATTTATCCCTATCTTCCGACCAACCAATAAAATAAAGACATAAACTTAGGTAGGTCATACTAGCGAAGGTATTCTCCGCCTCTCCCTCCTAGTACTATTCTCACATCTTAGCCAGGATCATATCCTAAGCTCGATATTAACCGTGACGCCCCCAAAATTAGGTATACATCACCCATCTTGGGTCGCCACTTACATGGTATGTAATTTAAATACAACTTATTAACATACATAAACCGTGAGTTTAAATACAAATATCGCTCTACTAGATATTATACAAACTCAAAAAAGTCCTCATTACAATTATTATCACACTATTTCACGTAATAGTGAGGACTACTAATGCTATCTTCAGACCATCACTGCTTCCCAGACTCGTCCCAAATATATTCTCATTTCAAAGAGAACAAAGAAAGAAAGGGTGAGCTCAACTAGCCCAAAGAAGAAATATTATGACTAAGATAATGCGTAATAAATTATCAATAGTCTTCAACAATGTTAAACCGATAAAATACAATGATAACCAGCTTTAATCAAGCAGCTGTAATAAGAATCCATTAAAAGAGTCAAGTAGAAAATAAAGTCTACTATCTTTTAGGTTTTAAAAGGTTTTTCATCATCAAGTTATAGCCGAGACTCGACTTTTAATAAATATTCCACATCATCGAATCACCCCGCACTACTACCAAGGATATTCTTTAGTATCACGACCACAATTATTCATACACTACGGGCCAAGAATATTTGTGTATTCATTAATGGTCATGATCATGCCAACAACTATCCACCAATGCACTACTACTACCATCGAGGATTTTTATCACATCATTTGTAACAATACTTACCATGATTACACCAAATAGTCTCTCGGTCATAATCATACCAAGTCCATCTACGCACTACAAGGCCACAGATGACTTTCAACATAATATAAACATGAGGATGATGACAATGATATAAGAATTCAATAAAACAAGTTCAAGAATTATTTTATCCGTGAATTATTAACGTCAAATTATCAACATGATCTTGTTTTGTAGAGTAAAATTCAAGAATGATCGGAAGAATATTTCCATGAAAAGATATCGGATGAAACGCAAATATCAAGGATATTCCACTAATTTCATGGAGTATAGAAGTCAAAGTTTTAACCAACCGGGTATAATAAAGAATAGAATAACAAAAGAAATCACCATACATGCGATAGACCTTGACAGCGAAAGTTATTCCAACAATAATAATAAAAAGATTTAACCAGTCCTGTAAAACACATGCATGTGATGTTCCAATGTAATAATAAAAAGATTTTAACCAGTCCTGTAAAACACACGCATGTGATGTTCCAATGAATAATAATAAAGATTTTAACCAGTCCCGGTGTAAAACACATGCATGTGATGTTCCAATGTAATAATAATAAAGATTTTAACCAGTCCTAAAAAAACACATGTATGAGCAGTGATGTTCCAATGAATAATAGAAGAATGTCACCAAGTATAGGGTAAACCACGTATACAAAGTTATTCCAATGAATAATAAGCAATGGAATAACAATGCTTCTCTTCATGAATAAGAAAGAATAACACCCTTACTTTTGGTAGGAGATTGAATACCGCAGCGGAAGGTAAAGAACAAAATACTCTTCTTCTTTCTTTCTTATTCTCTCTATACTTTCTCTCTCTATAGCTTGAATGAATTAAGTGAAAATAATGAAGCCTCAGGCCTCTATTTATAGAAGATTTCTAGCTTAAGACCTTAGTGTGAAAAGGCAAGTGGCTTGATGACTAATGATGTGAAAAGAAAAGTGGTTCGGCGCCTGTGTAATGTGAAACGACAAGTGGTTCGACGCTCAGTAATGTGAAACGACAAGTGGTTCGACGTCTGGTAAAGGTAATTACTATTAACGAAGGTAAATACTATCGATTTAAGGTAAATACTATTCACAAGGGTAATTACTATTGACGAAGGTAATTACTATTGACGAAAATAAATACTATCGATTTAAGAGACTCTTAGATGATGACATATGAGCCCCCATAAAATAATCAAACTTACCACAAATCATTTTATTTTTCATCAACACATATTTAATCTTTCAACAATTATTAATCATTTATAACTTGTCGCCTCAATTATTGATTTAATACTATAACATATTATACGATGATAATCTTTGTGACAATAATTGAATCAATAATATAATAGATATGATGCAAAGAATTATCAGTAGTAATAATTGAGCATAGTCGAGTGACTTCTCTCGTAAGCATCAATAATCAATACTGTGTGCTACTATGCAACCACGCCAGACATCGCATTTTTTACCACCGGGTAGTTCAACAGCTTTAATTCAGTAACACCTCCGCCGTTATTTTTATAAAATATTTTTCGTCGCTTTCTCAATCGACAATAATTACATTGTGGGTCCACCAATGATTGAGCCGTTGTATTTAATATTCCCTAACAAAAAGAATATTCCCCACCAAACGAATATTTTATAACAACTTGCATACTTTGCAAAATTTATAAATATTACCCACAACTATAACATTATATCAAATTTATTCCATAATATTCAAAAATAATATTTATAGAAAAAATCATCTTTATTTATAAAAGCTGGGGTCTTACAATTATCATATGCATACTGATTGAGGTCGTTACCACCATACTGTACCGGCCCAAGATTGATGGTGCATTGATGACTTGGATGGTTTCAAGACAATAGCCACATCGTAATCGCCATCCTTCGACTTCTGTTGGGCTGCGATAACGTCCAACTTCCTCGAAAGTTCTTCAATTTGTGCTGACATTGCGGAGAGTGTCGCGAGTCTGTCAATCTCCGCTTCCTTTGGTTGAGTCATGTTCATGTATGGCCATTGATACGCAAAGTCATCCATGGTACCTAAAAAGAGAGAAATATAGGAAGAGAATTAAAATAAAAATAAAAATGTTTAAATTAAGACTAATTTGATTGAAGCTAATATCGGTAAAAATGTATTAACTAATTTCCCGACAACGGCGCCAAAAACTTGTTGGGTAAAATCTAATTACGCACAACACGCAAGTATACGTGGTCAACAAGTAATAAAGTGATAAGTTGAGTATCGTTCCCACAGAGAATTATTTAATAAAAATCACCAAGTACTAACCCGTAACCAACTCAATCTTATATAAACGAATGAATTTCAAATTATAAGTAAACTAATTCTAATTACCACTAATTAAATTAAGACTATGGAGATTTAAGATCACAACTTCACTTATTGCTTCATTTAATTTAACACACTTCTCATCAATTATTCTCTATCCCGAATTGTTAATCAAGAACACTAAAGTAGTATTAACCATCTCTCGATACACTAATACCGTATTAACGTCAATCCACAATTAAGATAGAAATCCGTTAAACACCTTAATCAACTAACCCACTATATCTCTATGTGAATTACAGTTGAAGAAGGTTGAAGAATAAGTTCTCTATCCGATTACATGCGGTGTCAAGCATATATCTACCTTAACACTCATCAAGTTTAAGCTACTAACAAAATCCTGAACACATGCTATCATGATAAGATCTAAATCTATACTTCATCTCTCGAGTTCATATAGATTATCACGGTGATTGATGGCCAGTCAATTAAACAATTAAGTTCAAACCACAATAGACAATTCTCACAATAGAACATAATAATTGATAGCAAAACATATTAAAATAAACTTCACAATAAGATCCATTGTAATATCAGACAAAGAATTAGTTTATGATTATTGAAATAAAACTAAGAATTCACAATTGAATACACAATAAAAGATAAGAATAAGATTAGAGTAAAGAATTGAATCTGTTGTCAGCAAATCCCCATCTTCCTCAAGCTCCTGCTCTTGATCTTCAATGGTCTTCAAGTTGCTTCAATCTCCAAATCTAATTAGGACTAGTATTTTGATCTAATTTACACTAATCTAATCTAATAGAATTCTTCCAAAAACTCCCTAACCTCTCAATAATCCCCCTCTAATCTGTGTTATTCTCCTGCTTTTATAAGCCTTTGTATATCAAATTAGGTCATGAATGAACATACATAGCTCCTAAAGAATCTTACCCTTCTTCTCAATCTAATCCCTTATTAGATTTGTTATTATTGGTTCCGGCTTTCCGTCATTCTTTTACATCGTCCTTACCAACTTCGTTCTCTTATAACACTTAAGTGAAATTATTTCATTAATACAACTTGGTTCGAGTTAAGTGTCCTTCATCGCGGCTTACTAACTTTATTATTAATCGAAGCTCAATCGTAATTGGTTTAGGACTTATTTCACATCGTTTGCATTTATCTTCAATTGACTTATTTTAACCCTAAGTGATCTTACTTGGGGTTTATCAATGACTTAACCATGTTACTTCACGTTCATTAAGTTTGTATTACTCCATTGCCTTTCTTTTTATCTTCATAACCAATCCTCTCTATGCAACGCCAGCTTTAGAATCAAAAGACCGGACTCGGCGCAGCGGCACGAGGACGCGAGTCCTCATGTTATCTGTCGCGCTGCGGCATGAACTAACAGGGGCTGAGGCTTTCTTTGGCGCTGCGATGCCGGCTAATTGGCTTGGAGTCGCGCCGCGACACGGACTCTATGCCACAGACAATTTTGACAGATTTTTCATTATGTGAGATTTTCGGCTTCGTAACTTCTTCGTTATAAGTCCGAATTGGCTCATTCAAGAGCCTACGGTTCACAAATCACGTACTGTACGTGTTCATGCAAGAATTTTATCTATTCGAATTAGTTTGCTAAAATTTCACCTATTAGTCCATTTTTAATGAAAACGATAAACGTTCGTGAGCGTTCAATGCTCGTTTCTTCGTTCTAAGTCGGAATTCGGCCATTTTCGAGTTCGCAACTCTATAATGACAAATACGACTTGTCTCCATTGAAAACCAATGTTTCCAAGCTCAATATCAAAATTCAACTTCCATTCTAAGAATTTCACGAATTCGACGATCGTCGTCTAATCGTGTGAATTCCAGCGAAACTTCGTTACTTGAGATTTTTAAACCATTTCACTTGGATTCAATCCATTATACTATCGTCTTGACATACATGCTTCGTTAACTTATATTCATGATAAGTTATTACCTATTCTTGATGATTTTGCAACTTATTAAAGTATAAAATACTTATATTTCCATTTCATGACTTATGTCTTATTTTCATATGACTTATTAATGAGTTAAGTCATTTAATCATTATTCTTGCATCTTATTAATCATACTAATTTTATTAATGTAAACATGTTACAAATTCTAACAAGTTCTTATACTTTCATTATAAGTTCATAACTTATTTACGAATGAATTTCTTATTCATGAGTTATCCAGCTTATTAAGACTTAAGCCCTTTGATTCATTATTCCAACCTCTTCTTAGCATGCTTGTTCTACCAATACCCCCTTCTCTATCAATGGAAGAGAGAAAGAAACTTGGTTTAAGATCACTTACTTTTGAATAACACTTGGTAAATCTTTAATCTCCTTCTTGATTCTTGAACTTCAAAGGTTAACTTGCTAGCTTATTCTCACTTACTCTCTCTAACCAATAAGCTATAAGTTATTGGTGGAAAATCTAACAAAGGAAGTCTAGCTTTATATGTGCTTATTCTCTCTACCAAATAAGCTCTCAACTTATAAGTGGGATGAAATGAACAACACACAAAATGAAAGGCAAGCTTGCTATTTATAGGAAATCCTAGATGAGAGTATAATGGTCATAAGGCCACTCCACCTCCTTACTATTCCTAACTTAGGCATTAAGTAAACTTGCTCTCCAAATAAATTACTTGGCCATCACAACATTTAGCCCTTAAGTTATCTTGCTCCCCACACTTTTTGCTTAGCCATTAAGCTACTTGTTTATCACTTAAGCACTTTGTGTGCTCACCACACTTACTTAGCCTCTAAGTTTACTTGTTTACCACCTTGGATCATCCATGGTTTGCTCCATGGGTTTAAACTATCTCATAACCCATTGGTTCTTACTTTGGGCTTTAGCTTAATTAACTTAACTTAATCATTTTGGGCTTACATTAATTTACTATGGGCTTTACATTACAAATCCTTAGGCTTGCTTATTAATTCTATTGGACTTAACCAATAAATCATATTGAACTTTAATACTTCCTACACAATCCTACCAATTCATTTCTTTTGGCTTAAAGCCTTTTAACGTATAATCTACGATAATTCTCGATTCTAACTCTTTCGATACTAATTCAACATATATCGACATACCATAATTCATACGCATCAGATAATATTACCAGTATCATACTCGTATTCATTACTCATATAATACCTACGTAGTATACGATCATCGCTTAATTCATTTATCACATTACATTTCCTTATCGTAAATCATTTTCCTTAAACGTTAGGTTTTAAGTCCGCAGACGAAATATTACATTTTCTATAACTGAAATATTATTAGATATTCCATCACACCTCGATATTCTATCATTACGTATTTCTCGGAAGTTCAAAAATAATTCCCGAGCAAAAATGCGTGAATAGTGTTTTTCAGAAAATTTCTCGAAAAGCTTTTATTTTCATCTTGGAAATTCAAACACTTAAATTCTACCACGTAGCCAAAATACTACGACGTTCTGATATGTTTAGGTCATATAACGACCTTCGATTAGCTTGCTCCATAAATAATCAATTAAATTCATTTAATAAAAATAAACATTTAATTCTCAAAAATCCGATTTTCTCGGGCCTTACATAAACAGTGAGTGGCATCTAGTAATGCATCACTGCTACCCAAGTAATAATAAGATCGATGATTCGATGCAACCTTTTCGTGACCAATGTTTCAATGTAATTTAATCCTTTTAACCTTGACATCCTAGATTAAACTCGAGTCTTGGAATATGTCATACTCTTCATAATTTAATCTGAGTTTTCTTAATCAATGAGTAGACTATATGAAAGAAATCACTATTTGAGCATGATAATGCATTTCATAGTCCTACTCAATCAACAGGCCTATGGATATCACCCCTAATATATAGGATGGTTAAATTCCATCTAGATAACTCATATTCCTCACACGATTCATGATGTACCCAATAATCACTTTTATAGTCCACCCTATTAAAGTTGACATCTGATGATATCAAAGTACATAAATTCTCGTGTAGAAATATAGTGATTTCAGGTCGGAGGACCTACATCATTGTCACTATGAGAATCACTAATGACACTTCGATGCTCCACATAGAATTCTCATGGTGGGTCTGTCCAGTACATCGTTCTCTAACACATACCTATGCATTGACTTAATATCTCTTATATTTATGACCAATGAGATTTGGTCATCAGTCAATCCATATACTAGTCTCAATGCATCATTGTTGTCCTATCAACAATGGTACTCGACTAGGGACATTTAAGAGCAATGACACTAATTGTAATTATATAATCTCATGTTCAAGTCACATACTTGAAACTATATAAATCAGTATCACTATTCTAAGGAATTTTACTATGTTAACATTTATATAACGCAAAGAATAAAACCATAATAAAATCATTCATTTATTTAATCAAATATAATATCAAAATGTTAAGCAATTATATCAAATAATTGGCCTCTAGGCATAAACTCTAATAGTCTCCCACTCAGCACTAGAGCCAATCACTCATGTATCTAATACCCATGGAACTAGTGTGACCGTCGTTAGCTTCTATCGCGACAAAACCTTGGTCAAATGGATCTCAAACATTATCTTCTGTCAGCACTCTTCCTATATGTGCATCTCCTCTATCAATGATTTCACTGGATGAGATGGTACCGCCTAAGTATATGCTTGGATCGTTGGTGAGATCCGGGTTCCTTAGCATGTGCAATGGCTCCATTATTATCACAAAGATAGAAAGCAACCAAATCAACAATGGTTGAAACAACACCAAGTTCAAATGATGAACTTTTTAATCCATTCAACCTCCTCGTCATTTTATCTAGAAGTAGCAATATACTCAAATTTCTCGTTGTAGAATCGCCATCGCTCTCGCTTCAAACTTTTCCAAATAACAACACCACCATTAAGGCAAAACATAAAACCCGATCGAGACTTATAGTCATCATTGTCATTCCGAAACTAGCATCTGTGGTAACCCTTTATCGCCAGCCGTCTTCACCTCCATATACCAAGAATGAATCCTTAGTCCTTTTCTCGGTACTTGAGGATATTCTTGGATCACATCCCAAAGTCCTTCACCGATTCGATCGTATCTCTCATCATGCTCAAAGCATACGAGACATCCGGACGAGTACATATCATTACATACATGATAGATCCAATCACCAAGCATAAGGGATCTTTCTCATACGCTCCTCATCATCTTGTGATTTAGGACATTGGGCCTTAGAGATCTTTACACCACGAGTCACGGGTAAGTTTCCTCTTTTCGCCTCTTACATGCTGAACCGTTTTAACACTTTATCAATATATGTACTTTGACTTAGGTCGAGCATTTTTCTCGATCTATCTCTATAGATCCTAATACCTAAAATGTAGGCAGCATCGCCCAAATCTTTCATGGAGAAACATTTTCCTAACCATGTTTTTACAGCCTGTAAGGAAGGAATGTCATTCCCAATAATTAATATGTCATCAACATATAATACTAGGAATACAATGTGACTCCCACTAACCTTCTTATATACACAAGGTTCATCTTCATTTTTAATAAAGCCAAATTCTTTGACTGCTTCATTAAATTGAAGATTCCAACTCCGAGAGGCTTGCTTCAATCCATAAATGGATCGCTGCAGCTTACATACCTTTCCAGCATCCTTTGGAGTGACAAAACCCTCAGGTTGTGTCATATACACATCCTCAAGGAGATTTCCGTTAAGGAAAGCAATTTTTACATCAATCTACCAGATTTTGTAATCATAAAAAGTTGCAATAACAAGTAAGATCCTGATGGATTTAACCATTTCCACTAGAGAGAAGGTTTCATCATAGTCAACACCTTGAATTTGTTTGAAATCTTTTGCTACCAGTCGCCCTTTATAGGTTTGTACATTACCATCCATGTCAGTTTTCTTCTTGAAAACCCACTTGTACCCGATTGGTTTTACCCTTCTCTCGTGGATCAACCAGAGTCCATACTTGGTTAGTATACATGGAGTCCATCTCAGATTTCATGGCTTCAAGACATTTCTCAAAATCTGGTCCATTCATAGCTTCTTGGTAGGAAGCAGGCTCATCTTGATCTATGAGCATCATATCGCCGTTTTGAGTCACAAGATATCCATAATATCTCTCGTGCTCTTGCGTCCTACCAGATCTACAAATGACTTGTGTAATTTGAGCAGGTTCACTTTCCACAATATCTTGTGGTTCCTGCTCACGTTCCAACTCAGGTTCAATGATATTTTGTGGTTCTCGAATTTCTTCGAGTTCTACTTGCCTCCCACTATTTCCTTTAGAGACAAATTCTCTTTCTAGAAAAATACCAGTTTGAGCAACAAACACCTTGTTCTCAGAAGGTTTGTAGAAATAATACTTTTTTGTTTCCTTTGGGTATCCCACAAAATTACATTTATCAGATTTGGGTCCGAACTTGTCAGAATCCAGAAGTTTTACGAATGCCTCGCAACCCCAAATCTTCATGAACGATATAATAGGACGTTTCCCAGTCCACATCTCATATGGTGTCTTCTGAACTGTCTTTGTAGGAACACGGTTAAGTGTAAATGCAACTATCTCTAGGGCATGACCCCAAAAGCTTATTAGAAGATCTGAATGACTCATCATTGATCGTACCATGTCCAACAAGGTTCGATTCCTCCTCTCAGATATACCATTCCATTGTGGTGTTCCAGGTGGAGTGAGCTGTGATATAATACCACACTCCTTTAGAAGGTCATCAAAGTATTGGCTTAAGTATTCACCTCCTCGATCGGATCGAAGGGCTTTTATGCTTTTGCCAAATTGGTTTTGAACTTCACTCTTGAATTCCTTGAACTTTTCAAAGGATTCGGATTTGTGTCTCATAAGATACACATATCCATATCTACTAAAGTCGCCAAGAAATGTAATGAAGTAATAAAACCTACCTCTTGCTAATCTAACTCATGGGTCCACATACATCACTATGTATAAGTCCCAATACATCGCTAGCCTGCTCAATCGTGTCCAAAGTGAAAGGGGCTTTAGTCATCTCGCCTAATAAACAAGACTCGCATTTCTCATATGATTCAAAATCAAATGAATTTAAGAACCCATTTTATGGAGTTTGGATATGCTTTCTCATTTATATGGCCTAAACGATAAAGCCGTAGATATATGTCGATTTTGAATCATTTGATTTAAATTGTTTTGTATTTATGTTATAGATAGGCATTTCTAAATCAAGAATATAGAGACCATTAAACAATTGTGCAACACCATAACAAATATCATTTAAGTAAAACAAACAACGATTGTTCTTTATTATAAATGAAAAACCTTTTTGTCCAAACAAGAAATGAAATAATGTTTTTGCTTATAGCAGTACACAAAATAACAATCTTCTAATTCTAAAACTAGCCCAATTAAAGGGCAAAGATAAATGATAAGTTCCTACCACCAAAGGCATCAACTTTTGCTCCATTCCCAACTCGTAGGTCAACCTCTCCTTTCGCTTAAAGTCCTACTCCTTCGAGAGTCCTCAGACATTAACACAAATGTGAGAACTACATCCAAAGATCCAATACCCATGATGTAGAAGTAGACAAGTCGACTTCTATAACATATATACCGAATCGTAAGTCTTACTTCATTTCCTTTTCTTCACTTCTTCCAAATAAGCATGATAGCCTCTCTTCCAATGTCCGTGTTTTCCATGTATGACACTCACCTTCTTTAGCCACCCCACCTTTAGGTTTTAAAGTATGTTTGGTTTTGGAATTGGGTTTGGCAAAAGATTTAGATCCTATCTTCTTCTTGCTTTCCCATTTCCCTTAACATTCCCTTTGCACCATCATTACGGGGAGCGGGTCCGCTTTTTTCATGTTGTTCTCAGCAGCTCTTAACATGCTCAACAACTCAAGAAGGGGTTTCTCAATTTCATTCATAAGATAGTTCATAACAAATCGAGAGTAATATGTTCAAAGATTTCAAAACAAGATCATTTGGGCTTTCGAGTGATTGAAAACCCAACCTATCAAGGTACTCAATATACCTAATCATTTTCAAAGACATGTGGACCAACCGGATCACATTCACCCATTTTGCAAAGTTGATACAACGCCTTGCTTGTATTATACCTCTCCGTCGAGCACGCCCTTCAACAATTTCTCGAGATGCTCGATCAACTCATAAGCATCCATCAACTCATATCGCTTCAAGCTTAGCGCTCATGGTTGCTAAGCTATCATGACACAACTCACGCCTAAAGCATCATCTTGATGCTTCTTGTAAGCATTATGCTCGCGACGCAGTGCAAGAGGATACCGGTGTCAGTAGGAATGGGCCCATCAAGGACATATAGCTTGCGCTCTTGTTTGAGGTAAATCCTCAAGTTCCTATGTCAGTCAAGGAAATTAATTCCACTCAGCTTGTCCTTCTCAAGGACTGATCTTAATGAAAGACTGTTTGTGTTGTTGTTTGCCATTGATATCTACAATTTATAAGTGCAAAAATAATAAGTCACGTTACAGAGTTGATATTATTTAATTGATAATAGTACATTCAAAATATACCTCCCACTATTTTATTCAAATTAATAGCCCTCGCCATTAATTCGGAAAGCATTTTCTATTAAATCTTTCTAGTGAGCCAAGATCCATATTTCATTATGCCTTAAGTTAGCTTTGGCTATTCTCTCAAAACATAATTATTTAGGTAGACAACCCCTTGTCAATTATATCATATATAACTCCTGGATAGTTTAGTAAACAACATTTATTTCTAGTCCATCTAATGGTACCTACCAAACTCCATGCCTTTAAGTCCACAATCCTATTGAGATAACTTAGTTAAGTCGGACCCAATGATTTTAACAGTTTGGATATCACAATTATCCTATCGTATCTTATGTAGATAAATAGGGCACTTTGCTTTGGCAAACCTACATCTTTTGATCAAGGTCTTGATGAGTGTTATTCATTGGAAGGCATATGACTTAGACTTAATAATTTATTGAGGGATTTTATTAATTAATTTAGATCTCACTAATTTTAATCTTATTAAGCATGCACATTATTTATCATATCAAATCGCATACAAGCATAAATAAAGTGCAAAATTAAATGTGTCATAGTTATGGCCCAATCCAATCGTCAATCTTTTCGTTAATGAAAGATCAAGGTCAATCTAAGGTGGTAAAAGATCTCAAAATAGTAGCTTCCTCGATCTTCATCATGCACGTGCTTCCTCCTCTCCATCATAATTTTTCCATCGTGTTCTCCATCTTGTCATCTTCATCGATTACAGATTATTACATGACATAAAGAAACCTCGAGTTACATTCGAGGGAATTTAGATGAGAATAGAATATTACATTAGAATTTATAGAAAGGCACGACATGCAAGCCGTATTTCAAAACCAAAAACCACTAACCTATGGGTCAAAAGGCCATAACTGTGCACCATCCATATCACAATAAGCACATAACAATTTTTATATAATTAAAGAAAACTATATATAATATATTGGGGTCACGACCATCGTGCGCAACGACGGGGGTCCAAGGGGGTCTCTCAAGGGTGGGTCCATGTAATCAGATTGTAGAATTTTTCCATATAAAACTCTGAAATAATTCCAGAATAATATCAAATCCGCCATAACATACACAATATAACAGTACACGCAAAACATATCATATATGTCCATTTTCGATTAATCATATTAATACAAATAACAGTGCTCCCAGAATATATCATATATGTCCAGTTTCGATTAATCATATTAATACGAATATGCATGCTTCTAATCCGATTAGAACAGTTGTATTGTTATTCCACCTTCTAAGATACGATTAACAGAATTATCATATACATGTATATATATATTACAGATACAAACAAAATAACAGAATATGCATATAGCGGAATATCATATATTCAATTTCAGATCGGTAAACATGCATCATCATATATCATATATATCGAATACAATTAAAACACATAATCTGAATTAATCGTTTTCGCAAGTAGCTCTGATACCACTGTTGGGTTTCGGCACAGAAACACACAACGAAAATTAAAATTTTAAAGCAATTTCCGAAACCCTAAAACATGATCCATGCGAAAAACAATTAATTCAGTGGTTAGATATTATACCGATTATAAATTTTCTGAAATGCTTCGAATCTCCAACGCAATTCCTCACGGTACTACGTCTCTACGGTATCCACACAAACGCATACAAACCGTCGCACGATTCTGCAATAAAAGGAGCTGCGGTACTAGCCACCAAAGGAACAAGATTTTTGAACTTTTCTCTAGTCTCTCTCTAAGAGCGGCTAGGGTTTGTGAGATTATGATCGTTCCTTAAAATGGCTGCTATATATCATATATATAATAGTTAATAGGAATTAATCAAAACCCTAATCCAATTAAAAAAAATCAGAAATTTATATATATATATATATATATCTTAATTAAGTCTACTTAATTAATATACCTATATATAAATTATCCTATTAATTTAAATTCGTAATTTAAAATTCTATCAATCATATCGACATATTTAAATCTTTACAATTTAAATTAATTTCCTTTTAATTACGTTCTTTGTGTGTGACCTATAGGTTATTATTACGTTGGCAATAATTTTAAAATCATATTATAAAATTATAAACAAAGGAGTGGCATCTAGTAATGCATCATCGCTACCCAAGTAATAATAAGATCGATGATTCGATGCAACCTTTTCGTGACCAATGTTTCAATGTAATTTAATCCTTTTAACCTCGACATCCTAGATAAAACTCGAGTCATGGAATATGGCATACTCTTCATAATTTAACTGAAGTTTTCTTGATCAATGAGTGACTATATGAAACAAATCACTATTTGAGCATGGTTATGCATTTCATAGTCCTACTCAATTAAGAGGCCTATGGATATCACCCCTAATATATAGGATGGTTAAATTCCATCTAGATCACTCATATTCCTCACACGATTCATGATGTACCCAATAATCACCTTTATAGTCCACCCTATTAAAGTTAACATCTGATGATATCAAAGTACATAAATTCTCGTATAGAAATATAGTGATTTCGTGCCTGAGGACCATTACATCATTGTCACTATGAGAATCGCTAATGACACTTCGATGCTCCACATAGAATTCTCATGGTGGGTCCGTCTAATACATCGTTTCTAACACATACCTATGCATCGACTTAATATCTCATATATTTACGACCAATGAGATTTGGTCATCAATAATCCACATACTAGTCTCTCAATGCATCATTGTTGTCCCATCAACAATGGTACTCGACTAGGGACATTTAAGAGCAATGATACTAATTGTAGATTATATAATCTCATGTTCAAGTCACATACTTGAAACTATATAAATCAGATCACTATTCTAAGGAATTTTATTATGTTAACATTTATATAACGCAGAGAATAAAACCATAATAAAATTATTCATTTATTTAATCAAATATAATATCAAAATGTTAAGCAATTATATCAAATAATTGGCCTCTAGGGCATAAAATCTAACAAAAATTACTAGACTAGGGTCATTAAGCTTAATCACAATGGTTACACAAGGCAAATAGAGATATGTCTATCCTATTATGCAATATATGCTCACATAAAGAATAAAGAATTTACCGCTTCTAGTAAAAGAAGAGAAATGTCCTATGTGATTCGATAAAATGACAACCAGTAGTCCTTGGCCAAGACAAAATGAAATTAGAAAGGAGTTTCTAATTTGCATTATTTGGTGTTGTGCATTTAAGAATCGAAAAACATATAATTAAATAAAATATATCATAAGAAGTAACAAGGATGGCTATTAATGGACTTTAAACATTAATAATCATGTTACAAGTGGAATCATAATCAAAGAAGTAAGAACTAATGAAGAAAACATGAATATTTAACACATGTTATTGATGGACAAGTTTAAAACCATCGTGTATATGATTAGATGATATATGCTTGGTTAGAATGATAGATGTATGAATAATGGAATGAATCCATTTTGAACGGAGTAAAAATCTCAAGTAACAAATTATGGTGAAATTTACGAGATTAGACAATAATCGTCAAAATCGTAAAATTTTCTGAATTATAGTCAAAAGTCGCCATTTAATTCGAAAACCTTAGTTTTTGATGATGTATCGTGGAACTTTGCATTTAAGAGTTGTGGACTCAAGAATGTTCGAATTCTGACTTAAAATGAAGAAATTAGTTATGCACGTTCACAAACAATTAACGAACGCGTAATAGAGAAATTTAAATCGTGAATTTAATGTTAAAATATTTAGAAACTTAAGTTGTCCTAATGAAATCAAAGTATGCAAGATATTTGAGATAACAGCTTTTGAACGAGCCAATTCCGACTTATAATGATCAAGTTACGAGTCTGGAAAGGATTTGAAATGAAAAACTTAAAAAAAAATCAAAGGCTCGTGGTCGAGCCACAAAGGTCATCAAGCTTATAAAAGTGGCAATCGCAGCGCTATACCCGCATCCCGAGACATCGATAAGTCGACCAGAGTGCGAAGTATAACAAAGAACCTACTGCATAAATACGTTGACTAAACAAAAGGCATATAAGGAATAATATGAATAGAATAGAAAGGTAAGTTGAGTGAGGGTGAATTATGACATTAATTAAACTTAAAGTAAGATCATAAATGATGATTAAACCTTTAGTTCAACAATTAAAAGTTAACGAAAACAACACCTATTTGTTGTTTATGACCTAACATGATATGCTATGTGTTATGTATGTAGAATCTATAACCAATCAAAAAGGAAAGTGAATTAACACTAGAAGACGCCAAAGGCAAGTGTTCTAAACCCTTGTCTATGTTTATTTTGGAGAAGCTTTATGGTTCATGTATCATACGCATGAATTGATGTACAAAGAAGTCGAAGCCATTTCATTAGACTAGACTAAACTTAGATTATTTGGTGGATCTAATTATAATCTATAAAAATTGTAACGCCCCTAAATTTGGTCTATCTTCATACCCGAATTTCGTACGTCACAAGTACATCATTCATCCAACATATATCATTATGTACTGAAATATAACAACATCCACTTTCAAATCCCAGGTTCTAAAAACCTTATAACCTTTTTCATTACAAATAATGATAAATACATTATTCATTTCATCTTACAAGAGTGACTTTTATCCGCCACCAAGGATACATAACAGTTCCTTAAACTAGTCTATAGTTCAATTTCATCTTTCTATATTACAAGTCTTCACTTGATTTTCTCGCTCATTCTCATTTTGAATGGCACTTCATCCTGATATCGTCAGCTTGATCTTTACGGGATCCTTAAGTTCTTCTAACCTCGTTCGCTGAAAATGTTTTTCATTTAAAGCAAGTGTGAGCATTTAATTACCCATCAAGTCATAACAGTTGAACACATAACTTCAAGAGTTTAAACGTTCCTTTAGAACTTCGATAACCGAACAAAGGTTATGAAGCAACTTGAATAATAGGAATAGTCTCGATTCCTATCATCTTAAAACATTAGTCACTTTCACTTTGAAATACTTTCATTCCTCTACCTTTTTCATACACATCCTATCTGGCTAGAATCATTAGCACAGACTTAACAATAACGGTTCATGTATAAACAGAACATACTTGTATTGAACAGTTTAATCACAGAACAATTCATCTCATACAAGCACATAAGTGTTCACATTGTGGCACAAGGCCTCATACGTTCTACCACTCTGTACAAATATCATACGTTTGCACATAGACAGAACTTCTCAAGTTCAACATCTGAGAAGTTTAAGAAACTAGGATTCATTTAGAATATGAATGAAGTTAGGAAAATTTCCTTACGCACAGCTACAGCTAACGCTGAACTGCTCATTTCAATTCCTATATAACACATAAAGAGAAAACATAAACACCAATTAGTCATATATTGAACTTACGCATTAGTTTACTTAACTTTACTTCTCAGGGTTCGCGTTCTTGCAATATAAGTTTATACGACTAACTTCCTTTACCAGTTTACGAATTCATAACATACGGAGATGTCTTACTCAAACCGTTCATCATCTTTGATGATTTGAAATTTTATCTTATTCTTATAACTTCTCTAGGACTCAGCACACATCACTTCTCTACTAGTAGTCTATATGGTAATCTGAGTGGTTTCCCACAAACAACCAACAAACAAGTTCCCGTCTCATCTACACTGCCATCACAGTGAGTTAGATCGGTTGCCGGGCCAGATATACCTTCGCTCTCTAAAAGAATTGTTTAGCCCAGCTCACATATGTCAACCATCAAAGGTTACGATTGTACCACAACCTAACTTATCGTAACTTATCCGAACCATTAACTATAACGTTCATTTAAGTCAATTTCTTATTCCTTACGGCTTTCTGGCAACTAAATGTCATACCTCAAGATTCATTCCTTATCAACTCACCTACGGCTTTCATTAATCTTATTACTATTCATTACGACTTTCTTGATAATTAATATCTTATTAATACTTTCATTATCCATTATATGAACCCCATGTTCATTACTCGTTCTTAGTGTCGAAGCCATACTGATCGTTGTATGCTAAAACTGATCGTTTATCGCAACAACGTTGCGTTCACAGCGTCTATACGCTTTACACTTATCTCTCATTACCACAACATAACATCGAAATGTTATTCATTACCTTCATCACTCAAAGTCTAAGGAATCACAATCATAGCAATCCCTCACGTTCGTTCATTGCGACTACGGTCCCTGGATATCGGTTCCGTAACCTGCATCTACATTCTTTGTCTTTTAATCTTGCTTAATCTTTCCATTTAATCTTTACTAAAGGTTTAACTCACTTGATTAAGTATTACATTTGATGAACATTATTTTCTTTATCTCCCCTTACGTTTCCCCCAAGAGCTGAGCAATTAAAGGCTTATCTCTGGCTTTTTCTCCACTCTGGCGCTGCGGGACCACGCTCCCTTCTATCTCTCGCACCGCGGTGCGAGTCTCCATTCCCTGGCTCCCGGTCTGGCAATGCAACACCACTCTACAAGGCATGGCTAGCGCCGCGGCGCCAAGCCCTAACCCTAGAAAATTTTTCTAAGTCTTGCATCAAGTTTGAGACGTGTACTTCCCGATCTCATAACTTCTTCGTTATAACTCGGAATGAGGTCGTTCAAAAGTCATTCTCTTTCTTATCTTACGTACCTCGATATCCCTCGAATATAACTTCATTCTAAATCCATTAACATGCTATTATATTGGCTTGATCTTCACCCTTTGTTCATTTTTACGTTTTTAATGCTCTTCATTCGTTCGTCCGCAATTCGGTCATCCGAACTCGGAACTCGTTTGTTCTTGAGTCCATGACTCACGTTTTCTACATTCTCTTTCTTTCTTATGAAACCCTACACCTTCGGGTTCATTTACTAATTTTCTAATTCTTGTTCATCTTTTATGAAATTTTTGCCATAACTTCGTTATAGCTCAGTTTTAATCCGTTATTCATGAACGTTTCTACCGTTCCTAACCAAGCAATAAGCAAATAACTTATACACGATGGTTTTAAACTTGTCCATCAACAACAATTACACTACGATGGTTTTAAATTTGTCCATCAACAACGTTCTTCGTGTTCTTCGTGTGTTCTTCGTGTTCTTCGTTCGTTCTTCATTTTAATATTTTGGATTACGATTTCATTTTTTATTGGAATTTGATGTTATAGAACATAATTCCATACTTATTTCACCTACTTATTCATATAATCCACCCGGATCGTTCTAATTCATTACGAATCTTATACTTCCTTAAGAAATTTATAAAATAAACTTCTAAATCTTATTTCTTCATTTTCTCACAATTTCAACCATATGAAATCATCTCTTACATCATCTACTTCTTATCTTCATTAAGTTATGTTTTTAAACATAAAAACTTAAAGAAAATTTATAAGAGACTAGGTTTCGGATTACCGTTCTCCTTTAATTTTCTTCCGTCGGACAAAGTTTACACACGAGCAAGCTTTTCCTCCTCCTCTTTCCTCCCATCCGAACTCTCTCTCTCTCTCTCTCTCAAGTGTTATAGGATTTTTAAAATTCAAAACAAATGAATTTAGCTTCCTATTTATAGATTGTCAAAGCTAGGGCCAAAATAGTCATTTCACCCCCCAAACCTCTTTACTATTCAAGTCTTAAGCACTAAGGGGGTGTTTGATAAAATCAATCAATCTGAATGAGTGAATGAATCAATCAATCAATGAAAAAAATCTGCTTGATAATCGATATGTCCAAATATCTGCATACGAAAAACTTTATTATTTTATCCCCTCTAAAAAAATTAAAATTATTGTAAATTTATTTAATATTACTTAATATAATAGTTAATATTTTTTTTAAATTTTTTGTTTTTATTTACTTCATTCAGCTGCTCATTCAGCCATTCAGCTCAAAAAATTTGACTTAGTCATTCAACTCGTCTATCTTACCGATTCAGTCATTCAGACCAAAACAAACGCACTGACCGATTCAGCCATTCAGATTCAGCTCCATTCAGCTCTAAACAAACACCCCCTAAGTTTACTTGGCCTCCACATTTACTTAAGTTTACTTAGCCCTTAAGCATAAGCACTTTACTTAGCTATTAAGTTTACTTAGTCATTACTTAACTTATCTTTTACTTAGCCATTAAGACTAATCGTATTTTACGCATCTCGTTCTCATATTCTCTTCGTATATAGTCCGTACAATATTCATATTATATGTCGTAATAATCTTTGTACTATACTCATATAATAACTAGTATTACATTCGTATTGTAATAACCTCGATATTTTCTATATAAATAAATAAGAAATTTTGCATATAAATTATTATTATTATTATTTATTTTAAAGGTGGGAATATATGGCGGTGTAATGTGTATGTATATATGTGATAAATAAAATTTATTTATTACATGAATAATTTCAAATAATTTTATTTTAGAATTTTTAATTATTATAAAGTATATTTTTATAGTAATTAATTTTATAGTAGAAATGATTTTAGGATTTATTTTCCATGAAAATAAATTTATATATTATTTAAATAATATATGAAATGATAATTAGTATTATTGTAATAACTATTTTATTATGTGAATTTATTTATATTAGTTAAGTTAATTATTTTAACTTAATTAATAATGTTATATATACAAGAAAAATCAGATATGAAATCCAAACCATAATTCTTGATTTGGAATAAGGAATGAGAATAATAATATTATATTAAATATATTTCAATGCTATAAATATGTACTGTGTGTATAGACTGAAAATGGTTGGTCAACTATAGTGTATAATGTCAAACCCGTATTAATTCGCTAAACCCTAACTTGAAACTCAAATCGGAGTTTTCGATTGGTAAGAAATTGTGGTATGTGGTTAATGACAATTATTATATTATGCTAATTAGGTAAATCCTAATTATTCTCTAAAAACCCTAATTATAAATTAGAAACCCTAATTTCCAATTTGAAACCCTAATTGCTAGCTACAATGCTAACCCTAATTATTATTTTAGTAAATTATTATGTTAATTAGGAAACCCTAATTCATAATTTGGGGAACCCTAATAATATCGAGAAACCCTAATTATTTTTTTTTTGTAAAAACCCTAATTTTGTATTAAAACCCTAATTTTAATTAGTAAGTTCTAATTAAAATTTTATTAAACTTTAAACGTAATTTTTCAAACCCTAGAAATTATTTGGGAAACCTTAAAGTTTAAAATCTAGTGATTAAACCCTAGATTCAAGTACCATGAACTAGAATACCCTTAAAATAACAAGGTAAATGACCTAATTACCCTTTTTGTCACTTTCTTGGATTTGTTGCTTGCAAATCTTGTCGTATCCTGGCAAGTCACCAACCCTACATATGCCATGTGCCAAAATCTTTGCAAATCAACCAAGTTAATCATCCAAATACATTGCATCTTCATAATAAAAATAGAATTGGAGAGAGAAAGTGTACATTATGCTCATTTATTCACCAACCACTAGTACAAAGTACTAAATAAATAACATTTTTTTATAAAAATATTATGGTATTTTTTTTCACAACGTTTTAAAACAAAACATTGTAGATATATATATGCAAAAACTTATCTATTTAAAAGGGCATTTTTTTGATTTTAAATAGATAACGTTAAAAACACGGAGCTTCAAATAAAGGGCGGAGATAAAGTTGAAGTAGCTTTCACGTATCATAAGGAACTCGTAACCATCTCAGCACCACCATCGCTCTCTCTCTCTCTTGAGCTTCCTAGCTCTCCCCTCGTCAATGTCTCTCTCTCGTGGCTTCCTAGCTCTCCCGATTTCGCGTCTCTCCCGCTGCTCTGCTCCTTAACCAACTCAACACCACCATCGCTGTTAGCAAATGACAATCAGGTATGAATCTAGGGTTTATATTTCTTTCCAATTTTGTTCACCCCTCTCTAAAAATCTCATCCCTAACACAAACAAAACAGACCAAACTTCTCTCCTCTCCTAATTTTAGTCAAGTCTATATTTTTTACAGTCCCAATCGGAAGAGTCTACATCCGTGTTGGTTGATTTTCTCAATATTATTTCTGATTCGGTTGTAACGGATCCAGAAAATGAAGAATTTGAGAACACTGCGTTTGAAATCCTTTTAGAAATTCATACATATTTATCCTCTTCTTCACTGGACCAGGTATGATTCATTCTATTTTTTGAACTTCTGTAATTCTGATTCTGTAATTTGTGGCTAAGCTTGTGGTTTTTGGGTTGTTTGTTGTTCCTCTGTAGGAAGTTATGGACGCACTTTCATTTGAGTTGCCAAAGGCTGTTGCTAGGTTTTCAAGCGCCTCAAAGAGGTGTATCAGTGTTTCAGAGGGTATTATTGATCGGTTTGTAGTTAGTTGTAGCCCTCGCAATATGCTTTCTATTTTGTGTGAGGTATTATTCTAGTATTCCTTTTTCTGTGATAATTTTTTCATATATGTAAAAACTCGAATTGCCCTTTATATTTGGTGGCCCTTCTAGAATTCAGTAGGAAGATGCATATAATTGAAATTATCTCTTAATATTTTGTTTTAAGTACTTCATGAAATCTCTTTGGATTTGTACTGCTTGCCAATGATAAATGTAGCTTTTGTTCCCTACTAATTGGTTTTATTTTGTCTTTTTTAGATTCTTGAAGTGGGTATTTTGTTGATGCATATATACATGTATGTATGTTATGCATGCTTATGCAATTTTGAGTGATTGAGGGAGGGGGGGTAATTGAAAAGGCAATTTTTCACTCTTACAACAATTTTACATTTTTGTTATTTTTTCTTCTTCTTTCTTTACTGATTTATTTGATATATAATGTGCTAGTTTTTCCTCCATCTTATTTTTCTGTGCATAGTAGTTGTCTATGAGTTTAACTTTTAAAGCATTTATGACTAGTTAATTGGGTTAAAGTTTCAACTAATTCTTGTAGAGTTGGTGTGAAGTTACCCACTGTTGAGGTGAGATATAAAAATATGCATGTAGAAGTAGAGTGCAAGGTAGTTCATGGGAAGCCCCTCCCGACTATGTGGAATTCTCTCCAAAGAATGATTTCTTTGAGTTTGTTTTTTCTTGATGTAAACTAAAGAAGTTTATCATCAATTCATATTTACTGTGTGTAATATCAAAATGCAATATTAAGTGAATATAGGAGTAGGACTGTAATTTGTTTTGTTGGTAGGTTAGATCATTAGGGGCTATAGGTTGTTTTTTTGGGTGGAAAACTATAGCTTGTTGTTTGCTTAAGAAGAAAAAAGATTGTGTTGGTAAATTTATTAACAGGTGAGCTTCAGTCTGGGTGGATTTTCATCCAAGCAAATCTTGAAGCACCACAATGAGCCTTTTTTTTTGAATTGTTCCACTTTGGATGGCATGTTCTCTCTGTCTATACAATGGCAAAATAAAAAATTAATGCATGATTACTCAATCCCATCTCTTCTAAAAGACCAAAAAAAGGTGATCCCTGTCTTGTTTCAGATTTTGTTGGTTGCCGAAATATAAGCAAATCAATCATGTCCTGGTGCAGCCTTCAATAATTTTCTAAATTTAATGGTGTAATTTTTGACAGGACCTTGTCAAGGTACCTGGATTGAAGTCATATGAGGCCAAGATTGTCAGTGGTATCATTAAACCTGGAAGGTACACAATAGAGGTTATCTAAAGTTATGGATTCAAATACTAAAAAGTTATTCCAAATTTCCAATAACTAAGAAATACTTTAATTTCTAGTTCTGTCATTTCATGTCTTGTTACATATCTGCTTCAAGTCTCAATTCCTTATTGCAGTGATGGTCTTGACTATCCAGCATCTTATACAGAAAACATAACTGGGTCTTATGACTAGTATTTTTTTCTTCTAAATATATGTAGATTTTTACAAGCAATAGGTACATTTGTTAATTACACTGATCTGGACATTCCAATTTTTTTCTGGTGGTTAAATCTATTCAACTCTTTTTTCCCAGGTCCTTTTTATTAAACTGCACATGCTTTAATTATTTTTTGGTTTGTATCCTTAAATCAGAATTCCATGATTATTTTAGTATCCTTAATTATTGGTACAATGATATGCTTGACGGAATTAATTTCGTTTACAAATCTTGTTTGTCAAGGTTAGCTAGGAGATATATCCTCAGCCGGTAATCTGATTACTTAATTTTGTTTTGCAGAATAACTTTACTTCTTGGGCCTCCAGGATGTGGGACGACCTCTTTGTTGAAAGCACTTTCAGGAAATCTAGACAAGTCTCTAAAGGTTCCTCAATCTGTTTATGCTTCGTCTTAATAAAAAACTTGGAAGACATAAAAAAAATGGCTACATTAAATTAAATAACTATTTAAAAAATGACATACTAAAGAAAACATGCTCATGTGAAAAGAAAAATCAAGAAAGATGATGAACTGCATTTGGATTTATAAAACTATAACTGTTACCTCCATGTATTTGTCATTTGTTTCAATGTGACCTACTAGGAAAAAAGAAGAAGAAGAGTTTTTGAGTGGTCTCATTCAGTGGAACAGTTTTGTTCAGTGCATAAGTCGGACTTTTAAGTATATTATACACTTCCTACTGGAGTTTTGAGTTCTAATTTGATTATAATTGAGGTATGATTTTAATAAAATCCAACTTCTTTTCATAAGTTTGCATGTCTTCCCTTCTCTCGACAAGTTATTGGGGAAATTTCTTACAAGGGATACAAACTTGAAGAGTTTGTACACCAGAAAACATCTGCTTATATAAGCCAAAATGATCAACATATCCCTGAGATGACTGTTAGGGAAACACTTGATTTTTCAGCCCGCTGTCAGGGTATTGGAAGTCGAGCAGGTAATCCTGCTTTGATCACGAGAAACTACAATTAGTTTGGAATCTTTATTATTATATTCTAGTACTGGTAATTGATGTACTTTTTTTCTTTTTACTTTCATAGAGACCATGATTGAGGTCTGCAGAAGGGAGAAAGAGGCATGAGTTGTTCCAGATCCAGATATAGATACTTACATGAAGGTATTATTATCTCTACTTTTCTTCTTGTCCAAACTTCTGGAGTTTTGAGTCTGTCTCACCATGGATAGAATCTGCCGTCCTTTAAACAATTGAAATCTAGTATGAATTACTCTTATGTAGCCTTTGTTTCCTTGTAAATATCAACACACCTAGTTGCTTTATTGTCATTTTTTTTGCTGAATTGCTTCATTGTCATTTGCTCTTCTTTTTCTTTTCCCCATCCCTTACAGATATCCTGAAGGGACTTCTACTGTGGTTGTTTCAAGTAGACTTATTACTTAATTGTTGGAAATATTCTCAAGAAATTATTGTTGGGAACATGCAACTTGCAGCTGAAACATATGTGAAAGTATTTCTTGCAGATAATAATTCTATCAAACACATGCCGACCAAAACTAAGAAATCAACATCCCATGTGCTTCTTTGAATGACCATGGTACAGACTTAAAGAAAGAATAATCTTAAAACTATGACTACATGGGCATCGGTAAAATTACATAATACTTCTTCTGGCTTTAAAATGATTCATCAGTAGTTATGATTTATCAGTCATTCTGGTCAGGAAATGTAGTAAAGCTTAATCTGATCCCCAAATTGGAAGGCAACCTTAACTTTGAAGTAAGACTTCATGTACCAGAGATGTAGATACTCAATGCTAATGCTAGATACCTGTATCTAGAACACTGTTGACTTCAATAGGTCTCTGCAGTGTTTTGATAATGCAATAGCTTTGTCCATCTGCTTGATTGTGTTGCTTAAGTATGATTTCTTGTATAAGTAATGATGAGACATGCCGCCTTAAGTTCTTAGGGAAGTTAGAAGTCATTCTTATAAAAGAAAGAAAGGGAAAATAAACATCCATCTCCAGTGCAAGTTGGTTTCCTTTTCCATTCCTTATCACAAGGTTATTCACAGGATCCTTGATAAGCTCCGACTTATCACCAAAAAAAAATAAAAGATTGTTGATAATCTCTATGCTGTTGGGAAAAGCTCAAGTCTAAAGATGCTTTAACTATGCTAACATTTTCAGGCAATTTCTGTTGAAAGATAAAAGGAAACTCTTCAGACTGATTATATTTTAAAAGTAATTCTTAATTTTCAGCTGATCTCGAGCTTAATTTCTTATCTTGACAATGCATTATCCATTGATAACCTTTGAGTTCTAGTTGTGAGTTCAAGAATGTAAGATATTGGCATTGTTCACATGCCTTTGCAGATTCTTGGTCTTGACATATGCGCTGACATACTGGTTGGAGACGCAATGAAAAGAGGCATCTCTGGTGGCCAGAAGAAAAGATTGACCACAGGTAGTTTGAATTTAGTAATGGCAGTTTTAGTATTACTAATGCGATTTCCCACTCAAAAAAATGTCATTTTTAACTTCAATTAGTAGTATGTGTATAAATGGTGAGAAATAAATATATTTTGTATTCTGTAGGGGAGATGATTGTTGGCCCTACAAAAGCTTTGTTTATGGATGAGATATCAAATGGCTTAGACAGCTCCATTACATATCAGATTATTTCTTGTCTTCAACAATTCACTCACATTACAAACGCTACTGTACTTGTTTCCCTGCTTCAGCCAGCACCAGAAACCTTTGATATTTTTGATGATGTTATATTGATGGCAGAAGGGAAGATTGTGTAATATGGACCACGTAGTCATATTTTAGAGTTTTTCGAGAGTTGTGGCTTTAGGTGTCTTGAAAGGAAAGGGATAGCTGACTTCCTCCAGGAGGTAACTTGAACATAGCTCATCAGTTTTATTTTCATCTATTATGTCCTCAGTGGGCAATGCATTACTGAACATTTTGACTGTTTGGCAGGTTATCTCAAGAAAAATCAAGCACAGTACTGACACATAACTGAACAAGCTCATTGTTACGTTCCTGTTGATGCTCTATCTAAAAAGTTTAAGGAATCTTCTTTCGAGAAGAAGCTAGAGGAGGAGATCTCTGAGGCATTTGTGAAACCGTAGAGCCATGTATGGTATTAATATTCTTTGTAATTGGCATTACAAAGAATTATTGGGATGTAAACGTTTTGTATGGTATTATTATTCTTTGTAATTTTAGCTATATATCATGGCATTAGTATTGCAGGTGCATTGGTAATATATGTGAATCACAACTTTTTTTTTCTCTTTTTTTAAATCTACAACATTTTAAAAACGTTGTGTGAAAGTGCTTAAACGTTGTCTAATATATTAAACTACAACGTTTTTATCCAGAAAACGTTGTGGAATCATACATTCTACAACGTTTTTAAGCATCTACTAATTTATGAAAAACAAATCTACAACGTTTTTTTCTTAAAAAACGTTGTGGAATGTGCTTAACTACAACGTTTTAAAAACGTTGTGTAAGGGTGTCAAATAGATAACACTCTTAACTACAACGTTTTTCTGACTGAAATCACAACGTTTTTTCTGCGTTGTCTATTTATTGTTTTGTAGTAGTGAAATCAATTTCCCTTCTCTCTCTCTAACATACGAATTCTACTAGCATTTCAGTCCCTAAAATCAGTCCCACTAATACCCATAACCAAATCAGTGGCCAAGAATCAAAGATTATTCATAGAAAGGTATGAATTCTAAACCAAATCTGATCTTGAACCCTGTGTTAGATGTTAGATTTTTATGTTAAAACATGTTATATGTAGGGTATAACAATGATCTGAGTTGCTAGATATTAGATCCATAACATCTAGAGGCTCGGATTTGGTGATTTTAAAAATCTAAAAATTTTCTTTTATGTCGATTGACAACCATATGTTAGGTCTTCTAAATCTATAGTTGTTAATGATTTTGGTGTTTTTAATGTTTGAACATGTAGTATGCTATGAGATCTTGGATCTAGAACTTAAATTCAGTCCAGATCGTGTATATATTGTTAGATATATGTGGTCAAACCACGTTGACTGGCATTGACCGAACGTTTCTGGGTAACCCAGAACGTGCCTAGAAAGTCTGACAACATGTTCGTGCGTCTTAATCTTGCTTATGTTTACGTTTTAGACCATGTTATTGTTGTAATGTTGTTGTCTGACGTATAGGCTACATGACCATGCCTCTAGAATCTTTAGATCCTTCTCTGAATCACTTAGATCATTGATTTTCTTTTACTGACTGGTATCTACGATCCGATAAGGGGCTTTAGGACTTCCTTATCTTAACAGTGGTGGTCTTTCCGGAAATGTTAACTGACCGTACCCCACGGACTTTCTTTCTGTCTCCTATTCAAGATATCCAATGATCAGTGGTCAAAGTGGTGTGGACCCAGAAACCTTCATAAGCAATTTTTGATCACTACTTTGACCGGCCCATATCTGCTTAATGTGATGTTGTTAAACTGTTTTTATGTCATGGATCTGTTGTCTTACATGTGGTCTACATACTGAAACTCTAAGATCACAAAAACACTACACAAGCAACAAGTTATGGAAGCCCAAAAGTGGACAGTCGAACTGTTCTTCATTTCTAGGTAACCCTGAAATGAAGAACAACTCTGACAACAATTTTGTGGGCCTAGATCTCTCTGGTTTTATGCTTGTTGGCCATGTTTGTTGTTGGATCGTATAGTCTAACATTAGTACTACAACCTCTAATCATTTACTAATTACCCAGAAACACAATAATCAGAGAGGAATGTTTGATCAAACGTGCTCACTTGTTAACTGCTATGAATGTTCTTGAGGGCTCAAGAAAATCTAAGGCGACGCTTTCTGTCGCTAAAGGCTATAGCGACAAATTTAATAATTATATTTATTTTATTTTCCAAAAATCATTTAAAAATAGAAATTAAATTATTAAAAATTCCAAAAACATTTTTAAAATTTATTTTAAGTTATAAAAATTAACTTTTAATAATTTGACATAATTTTCATAAATATTAATATTTAATTGAATATTATTGATATTTTATTTATTTAATAAATGCATTAAATAATTTAATTAAAAATGATTTTATTAGGTTAAAATCATTTTAAATGATAAAAGGTATTTAATAATATTTTAAGTTATAAAATATAACTTTTAATATTTTAAGACAAATTTCATTAATTATTTAATAATAATGATATTAGATTTATTTAGTAATTATATTAAAAATAATTTTAATATTATAAAAATCATTTTAAATGAAAATAAATAGTTTTAAAATATTTTAAGTTATAAAATATAACTTATGATTTTTAAAGGTAAATTTCATTAATAATTAAATATTAATTATATTAGTTTTATTTAATAATAAATAGTTTAAAAATGGTTTAATTGATTTAAAAATCATTTTAAAAGGAAATAAATGAATTAAAAATATTTTAAGTTATAATCAATGACTTTTAATATTTTGATAAATAATACATTAATACTTAAATATTATTGATGATTATTTAAAATGATTTTTAATGTTTTAAAAATTATTTAAGGGTAAAAAGATGTTTTAAAATATGTTGAGTTATTATAAATAACTTTAATATTTTTGTAATGGTTTTATTAATAATTTAATATTAATGATAATAGAATTATTTAATATTTAAATCATTTAAAAATGATTCTAGTGTTTGAAAAATTATAATAAATTATAATAATTAATTAAAAATTATTATAAGGCTATGAAAAATAATACGACTGATATTTAAAATATCTAAACAAATATTGGACCACATAATAGAGTTTTAGACTCGATAATTACCCGATAAGTCGTCGGTACACCGACATGTTTCAGAAATTGATCTAAACTTAGATAATTGGACTCGGTACGTGTTTGTTTGTGATCCAATTATTGTTAAACGTATATGACAATGTGATTAGGTTATGTCTGCAAATAGCAGTACTAGGTGTTATGATATATTATTCTAATCGAACGAATGATCTTATTAATGATAGGTTGTGATATAAAAGATAAAACTAAGTTGAGTACTAGTAAGCATCAGCTCAGGCAAGTATTCTATCTTTGCATTTACTTTATGCAATGGACATATGTACGCGAATATCAGAACTATTATTTTCATTGTTCAAATATCTTAATCTTGTATACACTTATGCAATCTTTCTTTATAAGTAAATTATTAAACTATAATATGTTGTGCACGTTCTTTAAATTCTATTATTATAGATAAAAATATATATTCTGTTCGTTAATTTCTAAATATGGTTAGACAAGTGTCCTCACTTGGATAATCATTGTATTTAATCACATGTTGATATATACTTATTGATTTCCAGTATGTATACGTTAACTTAAAGTCGTCTAAGTTATTTGATCCGGCTAGACACAAACTTAAAAATATTATTAAACAAGATAGAACTTTATTGTATCCAACCAGATTATTTTGGTTTGGATTTCCGACTAAATATGAACATCCCATACCTTGGAAACTTTTGTACGCCAAAGGCGGATAAGATGAACGTTAAACTCGTTCTTGCATGTAGTATTGATCAATACAAGGCATAACGGGCTGATCACCCTCCGTGCCTGTAAGTTATGACGGTTTGCAGATGAAGTTCTGCTTAACCTTATCGGAAATTTAAAAACAATGTTCATAGTTTGTCGATTGATCTCCAGTTATTGTAAGACCCCAACTTTTTGAATAAAGATTAAATTTTCTCGAAATATATTTTTGAATATTATGGTGTGGATTTGATATAATGTTATAGTTGTGGGTAATATTTACAAATTTTGCAAAGTACGCATGTTGTTATATAATATTCGATTGGTGGGGAATATTCATTTTAACGAGGGAATATTCGTACAACTACACAATCATTGGTGGACCCCATAGCGGAATTATTGTTTGATTGAGAAAACGACAAAAATACTTTATGAAAATAACGGCGGAAGTTTTACCGTTAACTGTTGAAACACGGTGTTAAAAAATACGATGAATGGCGTGGTTGCGTAGTAGCACATGGTATTGATTATTGATGCTTACGTGAGAAGTCACTCGATTATACTCAATTATTACTACATAATTGCTTTGCATCATATCTATCATATTATGGATTCAATTATGGTCGTGATCATCTGCATAAAATGTTTTTTATTAAATTAATACTTGAGGCGACAAAAGTTATTCATATTATAAACTTCAATATTTACAATGTCTAGAAGTTACATCGAGGAGAGGTTTGGTCACCTAATTGCGCTGCGTAAATAGGAGAAATCCTTATTGAAAGCCCCTTTCCTCGGGAGAACGACTTCGTTGATAAATATTGTGAGTTATAATATTAATGATGAATGTTGTTCGGAGTTGAATTTGGAGACGCGATGTGATATTTGAGTCCTAACGACGAAATTAGTAAAATAGTCTATAAACACAAAATTTTCCGAGATTCATTATTTGGTCAAAAAAGTCAACAGTTGACTTTTTTGGGAAAAATCAAACTTCAAAATTTCAAAATTTATATTTTTGATAAAAATAGTTTCATTATGTTGGAATTGTTTGTGTTAGTGAAAATCGACATTTATTCCGATGATAATTGATGTCTAGGGGTTATATTGATAAATCGGGTAATTTATCGGATAAATGAGCAATTAATTGCTACTAATTCACATGCTTATATAACTATTTGTTCACATATGTGTACTATTAAATCACATTATTTACTATTAGGGGAGTTGGTGCAAGATTGATAATACTTGCATGACTAAGTTAAAAATTGAGGTATAGATGGAGGTACTATACTGTAATTCGTATTTTTTTCACATGATTATACTATTGATTCACATGATTGAACTATTGATTCAAATTATTTACTATTAGGGGAGTTGGTGCAAGATTGATAATACTTGCAGGACTAAATTAAAAATGAAAGAAAAGTTGGAGGTATTGTCTCGTAATTTTGAGAGCCCCAAAACGTGCGATTATCGAAACTATATTTTCCTATAAATAGAAGCTCATTCTTCCTTCATTTCTCACCAATTCACAAAAGCTTTAGAGCGATTATTATAGAGAGAAATTATAGAGAGAAAGAAGAAGAGAAATCTGCTACTCACTATTCTAGTATCCAATTTTTCCAAGGTAGGGAGTATTATTTCTTTCTTATCTATGAAGAGAACTTCTGTTATTCCATTCTTATTATTCTGTGGAATAACTCAGATCTGTGCTACCCTATACTTGGTGAAATTCTTCCATTGTTCCATTCTTTATCATTCTCATTGGAACATCCTGCATCATGCGTTTCTATCTGGGACTGGTTCCGCTCTTTTTATTATTCTCGTTGGAATATCCTCATGCATGCGTTCTACTTGGGACCGATTCCGCCTTTTATTATTCATTAGAATATCCTCGTCTGCATGCGCTTTTACGCCGCACTGATTCCATCTTTATTATTCATTTGGAATATCCTCATCACATGCGTTTTATGTCGGACTGATTCCGCCTTTATTATTCTCGTTGAATATCACATGCATGCGTTTTACTGTGGGACTGATTCCGTTATTTATTATTTTGTTGGAATAACTCGCTTGCAAGTCCTATCGCATGCACGGTGATTTCTTTTGTTATTCCATTCCTTATTATATTCACTTGGTTAAAGTTTTGACTTCTATACTCCATGAAATTAGTGGAATATCCTTGATATTTGCGCTTTATCCAAAGATCTTTCATGGAAATATTCTTCCGAGCATTCTTGAATTTTACTCTACAAAAGCAAAGATCATGTTGACAATTTGGACATTATTATTTCTGGATAAAATAATTCTTGAACTTGTTTTATTGAATTCTTATATCATTGTCATCATCCTCATGTTTATATTTTGTTGAAAGTCATCTGTGGCCTATAAAGCATGGATGGACTTAGTATGATTATGACCCGAGGATTATTGATTGTAATCATGGTAGTAATGTTACAAATGATGTGGTAAAAGTCCTCATTGGCCCGTAGTGCATTGATGGATGAGTTGTTGGCATGATCATGACCATTATTGAATACACAAATATTCTTGGCCGTAGTAGTGCATGGATAATTGTGGTCGTTGATACTAAAGAATATCCTTGGTCAGTAAAGCGGGGGTGATTCGATGATGTGGATTATTTATTAAGGTGAGTCCCAAATGATAAAAGTGATGAAAACCTTCTAAATCATAAAAGATAGTAGATTTTATTCTCTACTGACTCTTTTAATGGATTGCTTGTTCCAATTGTAGTTAAACATGATTGTAAGACCCAAAATTTTTAAATAAAAAGGAATTTCCTTTATTTATTATTTTGAAATAGTAAGGGTTGATTTGATTAATGTGGATAGTTAAGGGTTAAATACGCAAATATTTCAAAATAAGCAAGTGGTTATAAAATATTCATTATCGTCGGGAATATTCGTTTGGTCGTGGAATATTAAATGTCGCTCGGGAATATTCGTGCATGACGGCGTTGACCATGTGTGGGCCCCATAACTAAAAAGCGATTGGATGAAGAAAACGACAAATATAAGTTGTTTTTAAATAACTAGTAGTGAGTTATTCATCATTATCTTTGTTAGAATACCCGGTGGGTTAAAACACACTAATACGCTGGCGTTGAGCAACGATTACTGCAGTATTGCACCAATTATTGATTCTTACGTGAGAAGGCACTACTCAATAATGGTTACGAAATTCTTTATTCAAAGATTTTATTTTATTGATTCAATAATTGCTGCTGCGTTGATATTTTATATTCATTGTTGTTTGAATAATTGTCATTACACGTATTTTTTCATTATCGAAGCAATAATTCATATTATCCGAATAATATTATTAGATAACATTATTGGCAATGTCTAGAAAGTTCTGTCTAAGGAGAGGTTTGGTCACCTAATTGCGCCACCAAGAAGAAGAAATTCTTATTGAAAGCCCCTCTTTCCAGAACCGCACTGTTGTCAATATTGTGATTCTGTAATATTATTTGTGAATAATTAATTATTGATTTATATGATGAGGAAAATATTGATTTTATGTGGATATAGATGGAGAAATTTTTAAAATGACAATTGTTGAAAATTAATATTTTATCTTTTTCGATAAAATAATTCATTTAAATATATTATTTTAATAATATATTAATGGTGATATTTTTATAATGAATGTGGGATATATGAGTATACGAGGAGGAAGAGTATTTTTTGTTGCAATAAATGTTTAAAACATGTTAAACATGTTGGTGGACCCCATTTATTGATCGAAATTTGATTATAACTTGTAAAATCGTCTGTTTGTGGATTTCTTTGATTTCATTTTTGAATTTGGAAAACTTTCTTACGCAAAGTTGTAGAGAATTGAATTTCCTATAAAAACCGCGAGATTCAATTTTTCTGATGAAAGGTCTATTTATTATGAATTATTGAAGTTCAAGTTCAAATAATTAATTTTTGGAAGTTTTAATTGTTTTATTTAAGAAAAACGTTTTTTGCAATCCCACATGTGATACAAATGTGCTGAATTCAGTTGGTCTAAGGTGGGCTTGAATTTGTTTAATTATATTATTATATTATTAAATTTTCTGCTTTGTGTTCTAAGCGTTTTCCTATAAATAGGTGCTTAGGGTTAGAATTGAAAATCACACCGTAAATCAAGTTTTCTCTCTATATTATCGGCGTATTCTTGTGAGTATTTTGAGTATACTTTGAGTATTGCTAGATTTGTCTTAAAGTTCCTTCAACACTATACCCTAGTATTCTAGCTAGAAGTATCGATCTTTCGAGGTAAGGGATGTTATTTTCTTCTCAAATGATATTATTTCTTCAATATCATTATCTTTGAAATATTGGTTGGAACTTTTTATCAAATTTGGAACTTTTTCATGTCGGGTTTACTATTCATGAGTTACTATTCACGAGTTTACTATTCATGAGTTACTATTCACGAGTACTATTCATGAAGCGTGAAGATGTTTTTGTGGAATTTCTATCTTTTGGTGTCTGAGTTACTATTCACGTGTACTGCACTATTCACGATACTCTGACTATTCATTCATAGAAAAATAAAATTTCTTCTTTTCGTCTAAAATATCTATTCGGATACTAACTCGATTGTATCCATGTTTTGATCATTCTTGAATTTTACACCACTATGATTATTTTTGAGGTATTTTTGGGCGTGGATAAAACCAAGTACTAATCCTTAATCCTTAATCCTTGTCATTTTGTTTCAATCGGATTCGCTTTCTTTAAAAAAAAATATTTTTCATCATCCTCAGTCTTAAATGATGATATTATGGAATATCTTTGGCTTGTAGTGCAAAGATGAATGATTTCTTAAGAATATCTTTGGCCTGTAGTGCAAAGATGAATGATTTCTGAAGAATATCTTTGGCCCGTAGTGCAAAGATGAACAGGTGTTTAAATGAACATGACCAACTGATGAATATCTTTGGCCTGTAGTGCAAAGATGAATATTTGATTCCAGATGTATATTGATTGATGTTACAGGGATAAAAGATAGACGATGAACTTTTAAATTCATACATAGAAGATAGTAGTTTGCATTCTCTACTTAACTCTTCTAATGAATTATTATTTCCGCTGCGAATATTGATTTAAAATTTGTTGTCTATTGTATTCTATTATATTTTTCCCTGTTGAAGACTAACGATAATTTGTTGTATATTATCTTAGTCATAATATTCTTTACTGAGCTAGTTGAGCTCACCCTTTTCCTTTTTGTTCCATTTTTCTCAGGAGGCGAGAATATAATGAGTACGAAGTCGGGTATGGAATGAAGGTTTTAGAAAGGATTGTTTAGTAGTCCTCACCATTTTGTAAAATAATGTATCAATAAATGTGATGAGGATTTATTTGAGTATAGATATTGTCTGAAGATAATATTTGTATTCAAACTCACAGCTTCTTGTTGTAATAATAAAGTTGTAGTTGTTTACATGCCATGTATTGACAACTCGTAATAGGTGATGTATACCTATTTTGGGGGCGTCCACAGTTAGTATCGAGCTTAGGGATATGATCTCTGGCGGATATCGGGAATAGAACTAGGAGGGGAGAGACGAGTAAATCCTTCGCTGCTAGTGTGTCTTACCTAAGCTTATTTGTTAGTTGGTCAAGATATAGGGATATTATGTGATATATTGATTTCCTTAATTAAGCCTTGTTTTATACACGGTATTTGAGAATGTCGACGAGAATATTAACAATGGAAATGAGACCGTGGAGATGCTCAGTACTCACCAACGAGGAGAACGTGCAACAGTCGGCAATGTTCCTCCCGTGAACAACACCATTGAAGCGAGATGATGAACGAGGGATGTTTAGAAGTTTTTGCGCTTCATGCAAAATCGATTTGAGAAACTTCGTGTTCAAAATACTGAGGAAATGATAGATAATTCACGGGTTGTCACGACCAAGCGGTTCAAAGAGTTGGGACCACCGAATTTAAAGGAAAGCGGATCCGATCATGGCGGAAACATGGGTCAAACAAATTACCAAGATATTCGATGTCTTGGGATGCACGGAGGAACAGAAGGTTCCATTCGCCACCTTTATGTTCCGTGGCGCGAAGGCGGACTATCGGTGGAGTCTCGTGAAGCGTACCCATCCAAATTAGACTCAAAGCATGTCTTGGGAGACGTTTGAAGCTATTTAATGACAAATACTTTCACGAAGTGTTCGTCATATGAAGGAAGTGGAGTTCATCGATTGGAACAAAACAACATGTCGGTGTCTCAAAGATGAGGCAAAGTTTGCGAGAGTTATCCAGTTTCGCACCTCATTTGGTGGAGAATGAGGAACGTTATGACGGGATGTTTCTTAGAGGTTTGAAACCCAAGATACGTCGAAGATCTCATTTTTCATAAATTTTCTCTTTATTCGGATGTTGTAAATGAGGCTCAATTATTAGAGCGAGATAACGAGTACGGTCCAACCGAGGGACCACAACCAGGGATCGTGCTCGTAGAGAGATAGCGATCATGCAAATAATGATAACTGCGGAGAAAGAAACAGACGGACGAAATGGTAACCACTCGGTGGTAATCATGGCCATGAAAATAGAAGAAGCGAGTCGGAGGAGATTTTAAAAAGAGGAGATTTAACAACGACCATGTGAAGACGCAGCGGTCTTGAAGAATCGGGTTCTAAGGGAGGAGAACGACCACCGGTCATATGCTATAAATGCGGAAAGAGAGAGACATATCGGTCAAACTGCCCACAATAGTTCAAGGTATGCTATAATTGTGGAAAGGAAGGACATATCGCTTTCGAGATTGTACTTGTAGAGCAAAACCTAGTTCAATGGGGGACGGTGACTCAAAAGATCGGTCCCGAAAAAGTCAAAGTCAACGATTCCGGAAGAAGCGTTTGTTGTGACTGGTCATAATGCGAGGAACCCAAACGAGGTGATCACGGGTAAGCTATTTATAAATTATTACGAAGTTTATACCTTACTTGATACCGGGTTACCCATTCATTTATCTCTCCTCCGCTTTGTGCTCAACGTTTAAACTTGACTCGGAGAAATTAGACTTTGACCTATCTGTGGAAACTCCGTTGGGGAGAAACTTTCATCACATCCACCGCTTATAAATCTTGTTTGATTCAAGTTGGCACCATTACCTTACCTTGCTGACCTTATCTCTTTAAAGATACTTGCTTTTGATGTGATTTTAGGGATTGATTGGTTAACTACTCATCATGCCAAAATTGATTGTTTTCGTAAGGTTGTTAGTTTTCATATTCCTAACCAACTTTTGTTATGCAATTCAAGCAACTAAACCATTAAAATCGATCACCGTCATATCTAATCATAAAGCTATTCGTTTATTAAAAAACGGATGTCAAGCTTTCTTAGCCCATGTTATGGATTTGAATAAAGACACGTCAAATTTGAATAATATTCTTTGTTATTGACTTTCCCGACGATTTCAAGAACTTCCTGTCTGCACCCCGAGAACGTGAAGTTGAATTCTTTATTGATCTTGAACTCGCACAAAGCCCATTTCTAAAACCCCATATCGAATGGCTCTATTGAACTTCGTGGAGTTAAAGGTCCAACTACGAGAATTGTTGGACATCGGTTTCATTCGTCCTAGTACATCTCCTTGGGGTGCTCCTCTTTTATTTGTAAAGAAGAAAAGACGGAGTATGCGACTTTGTATTGACTATCGGGATTTGAACCATGTCACCATCAAGAATAGGTATCCTCACCTCGTATTGATGACTTGTTTGACCAATTGCAAGGGGCACAATTCTTTTCAAAATCGATCTTCGCTTACGGATATCATCAAATGAAGATTAGAATCGAGGATATTCCAAAGACCGCCTTGAGAACCTCGGTATGGGCATTATGAATTCTTAGTCATGTCTTTCGGACTAACTAATGCTCCCCGCGGCTTTCATGGATATGATGAACCGAGTATTCAAGGAATATTTGGATCAATTCGTTGTTGTCTTTATTGATGACATCCTCATATATTCCAAAAGCCGTGAAGATCCTCCGAGCACCATTTGAAGTCGGTACTCCAAAGGCTTCGTGAAAACCAACTATATGCCAAATTGAAGAAATGCGAGTTCGGCTTGAGGAAGTAGCATTCCTTGGGCACGTGGTGTCGAAACATGGAGTATCTGTTGATCCGCCAAGATTGAAGCAATACAAAGTTGGGAGCAACCGTGAAGTCGGTGGATCAAGTACGTAGCTTTTGGGCCTAATGGTTATTATCGGAGATTCGTGGAAGGGTTTTCTCGAATCGCTACTCCATTAACTTCAAACTAACTTCGGAAGGATACAAAATTCGTTTGGAGTGAAGAATGCGAAAGAGTTTCCAAGAGCTTAAGAGGAGACTTATTTCTAAGACTGTTCTAACAATACCATCCGGTTCGGATGGATTTGTTATCTCAAACGATGCTTGAGCAAAGGGTTAGGATGTGTTCTCATGCAACGTGGGAAAGTCATAGCTTTGCCCTCGCGACAACTTAAAGAGTATGAGAGGAATTATCCTACTCATGATCTAGAGTTAGCGGCAATGATCGCTTCAGCGCTTAAAAATATGGAGGCACTATCTATATGGGGAGAAAGTGGAGATATATTCACCATAAAAGCCTTAAATATTTCTTCACTCAAAAGAACTCAACATGCGGCAAATGACGTTGGCTCGAGCTATTAAAAGACTAGGACCACACTATTCAATACCATCCCGGTAAAGCGAACGTGGTAGCCGACGCGTTGAGTAGAAGATCATATGCAGAACGAAAAGTGCGATGATGTCAAGTATACGACATAGAGCAACTTTAATAGAAAAAGTTAAGGTTGCTCAAGCCACCGACCGGAATGCGTGCGTATGAAGAAGAAAGTACAAGAAGGAGCTATTCTTAAGCGAGAATTGATGAAGAAGGAATACTTGAGTCCACTCTAGACTTTGTGTTCCTAACGACTCGATTTGAAGTACAAGATTATGATGGAGGCACACAATCGCCATTTGCAATCCATCTGGAAGTACTAAAATGTATCGTGATCTTCGACATACATTTTGGTGGAACAATATGAAGAGAGAGATTGCAAAGTTTATCTCGATGTGTTTAACTTGCCAACGTGTAAAGGCGGAGCATCTTGTACCTAAGGGTCCGTTGCAACCACTTGAGATTCCGGAATGGAAGTGGGAACACATTACTATGGATTTCGTTACGGGTCTTCCTACGGTTTCTCAAGGCATCAATGCTATTTGGGTTATTGTTGATAGATTAACCAAGTCTGCTCATTTCTTGCCGATAGGGAAGACTTATTCCCTTGAACGTCTTGCTAGTATGTACGTGAATGAGATTGTTAGGTTGCATGGCATGCCTGTATCCATAGTTTCGGATCGTGACCCAAGATTCACTTCAAGATTTTGGGTTAGCTTGCAAAAAGCTATGGGCACGGATTTGCGATTTAGTTCGCATACCATCCCCAAACCGGACGGACAATCAAAGAGGACTATTCAAACTCTTGAAGATCTATTAAGACTCGTGTCCTAGACTTCAAGGGTAGTTGGGATAAGTATTTACCATTGGTGGAATTCTCCTACAACAACAGCTTATCGTGCAAGTATAGGTGTGGCTCCATTTGAAGCATTATATGGACGAAAATGTCGTTCTCCATATGTTGGGATGAGGTGGGTGAAGCAACATTGTTGGGACCCGAGTTAAATACGTATGACTACCGAAAAAGATCCAAATGATTCGACAACGTATACAAACGGCACAAGATCGACAAAAGAGTTATGCGGATCTTCATCGAAAGGACGTGGAATTTAATGTAGGGGATCATGTATTGTTGCGAGTTGCTCCATGGAAGGGAGTTACAAGATTTGGGAAGAGAGGAAAGCTCAATCCACGATTTATTGGTCCATTTCAAATTCTTGACCGAGTAGGAAATATAGCCTATAGACTTGCGTTACCTCCGAGTATGTCTCGTGTTCATAATGTGTTTCACATATCTGTACTTCGTAAATATGTGAAAGACCCGAACCACGTTATTGAGTTAGAACCGGACGAGATAGTCGAAGACTTAACGTATGAGGAGGTACCTGTCAAGATCTTGGATAGGAAGGAGCATGTCCTACGCGCAAAGGTCATACCACAAGTTAAAGTTTTGTGGAGGAATCATGCTATAGAGGAAATGACCTGGGAATTGGAAACGGAAATGAAAGCGAGGTATCCTCACCTTTTCAAACACCAGTACGTCGTCGAATTTCGAGGGACGAAATTTCATAAGGAGGGAGGTTGTAAGACCCCAAATTTTTAAATAAAAAGGAATTTCCTTTATTTATTATTTTGAAATAGTAAGGGTTGATTTGATTAATGTGGATAGTTAAGGGTTAAATACGCAAATATTTCAAAATAAGCAAGTGGTTATAAAATATTCATTATCGTCGGGGAATATTCGTTTGGTCGTGGAATATTCGATCTTTGGCGGGGAATATTCGTATTTACTGGCCAGCAACATGTGTGGGCCCCATAACTAAAAGCGATTGGATGAAGAAAACGACAAATATAAGTTGTTTTTAAATAACGGCGTAGTTATTCAAGTATTATCTTTGTTGGAATACCCGGTGGTTAAAACACACTAATACGTGTTGTTGAGGATTAGATACTGCAGTATTGCACCAATTATTGATTCTTACGTAAGAAGGCACTACTCAATAATGGTTACGATAATTACTGCTCAAAGATTTTATTTTATTGATTCAATAATTGTTTGCGTTGATATTTTATATTCTTTGTTGTTTCAATAATTGTCATTACAATTATTTTTCATTATCGAAGCAATAATTCATATTATCCGAATAATATTATTAGATAACATTATTGGCAATGTCTAGAAAGTTCGCTCTAAGGAGAGGTTTGGTCACCTAATTGCGGCGCCAAGAAGAAGAAATTCTTATTGAAAGCCCCTCTTCCCAGGAACCGCAGTTGTCAATATTGTGATTCTCGTAATATTATTTGTGAATAATTAATTATTGATTTATATGATGAGGAAAATATTGATTTTATGTGGATATAGATGGAGAAAATTTTTAAAATGACAATTGTTGAAAATTAATATTTTATCTTTTTCTGATAAAATAATTCATTTAAATATATTATTTTAATAATATATTAACGGTGATATTTTTACAATGAATGTGGGATATATGAGTATACGAGGAGGAAGAGTATTTTGTTTGCAATAAATGTTTAAAACATGTTAAACATGTTGGTGGACCCCATTTATTGACTGAAATTTGATTATAGCCTGTAAAATCGTCCGTTTGTGGATTTCGGTCGATTTATGTTTGGAATTTGGAAAACTTTCTTCTGCAAAGTTGTAGAGAATTGAATTTCCTATAAAAACTCGCGAGATTCGAATTTTCTGATAAAGGGCTATTTATTATGAATTATTGAAGTTCAAGTTACAAATAATTAATTTTTTTGGAAGTTTTAATTGTTTTATTTAAGAAAAACGTTTTTGCAATCCCACATGTGATACAAATGTGCTGAATTCAGTTGGTCTAAGGTGGGCTTGAATTTGTTTAATTATATTATTATTTTATTAAATTTTCGCTTTGGTGTTCTAAAGCATTTTCCTATAAATAGGGTGCTTAGGTTAGAATTGAAAATCACACCGTAAACTCAAGTTTTCTCTCTATATTATCGAGTATTCTTGTGAGTATTTTGAGTATACTTTGAGTATTGCTAGATTCGGCAAGTTCCTTCAAGACTATACCCTTGTGATTCTAGCTAAAGTCTTGATCTTTTCGAGGTAAGGATGTTATTTTCTTCTCAAATGATATTATTTCTTCAATATCATTATCTTTGAAATATTAGTTTGGAACTTTTTATCAAATTTGGAACTTTTTCATATCGGGGTTACTATTCATGAGTTACTATTCACGAGTTACTATTCACGAGTACTATTCATGAAGCGTGAAGATGTTTTTATTGGAATTTCTATCTTTTGGTGTCTGAGTTACTATTCACGATATCTGACCTTTATTCACGATATCTGGATTTATTCAATAAAAAATAAAATTTCTTCTTTTCGTCCAAAACATCTATTCTGGATACTAACTCTGATTGTATCCATGTTTTGATCATTCTTGAATTTTACACCACTATGATTATTTTTGAGGTATTTTTGGGCGTGGATAAAACCAAGTACGAATCCTTAATCCTTAATCCTTGTCATTTTGTTTCACTGGATTCGTTTCTTTAAAAAAAATATATTTTTCATCATCCTCAGTCTTAAATGATGATATTATGGAATATCTTTGGCCTGTAGTGCAAAGATGAATGATTTCTTAAGAATATCTTTGGCACAGTAGTGCAAAGATGAATGATTTCTGAAGAATATCTTTGGCCCGTGAGTGCAAAGATGAACAGTGTTTAAATGAACATGACCAATCGATGAATATCTTTGGCTCAGAGTGCAAAGATGAATATTTGATTCCGGATGTATATTGATTGATGTTACGAGGATAAAAGATGAGCGATGAACTTTTAAATTCATACATAGAAGATAGTAGTTTGCATTCTCTACTTAACTCTTCTAATGAATTATTATTTCATTGCGAATATTGATTTAAAATTTGTTGTCTATCAGTATTCTATTATATTTTTCCTTGTTGAAGACTAACGATAATTTGTTATATATTATCTTAGTCATAATATTCTTTTTGAGCTAGTTGAGCTCACCCTTTTCCTTTTGTTCCATTTTTCTCGGGGAGGCGAGAATATAAATGAAGTACGCAGCCTGGGGGTATGGAATGAAGGTTTTAGAAAGGATTGTTTAGTAGTCCTCACCATTTTTGTAAAATAATGTATCAATAAATGTGATGAGGATTTATTTGAGTATAGATATTGTCTAGAAGATAATATTTGTATTCAAACTCACAGTTTTACTGTTGTAATAATAAAGTTGTAGTTGTTTCTGTACCATGTATTGACAACTCAGAATAGGTGATGTATACCTATTTTGGGGGCGTCACAATGATGGTTGTTATATTATATCAGTTTAACACTGTTGAAGGCTAACGATAATATATTCTGCATTATCTTAGTCATAATATTTCTTACTGGGCTAGTTGAGCTCACCCTTTTACTTTTATTATTCTCTTCAGGAAATGAGAACGTAGCAGGGACTAGTCGGGGAACGGAGTGATGGACCAGATGATAGCATTAGTAGTCCTCACTATTCTATGAAATAGTGTAATAATAATTGTAATAAGGACTCCTTTTGAGTTTGCATAATCTCTAGTAGACAATATTTGTATTCAAACTCACAGTTTATGTTTTGTCGTATTGTACACGACAGTTGTGTTATTAAGTTGTATTTGAATTTATGTACCATGTAAGTGGCAACCCAAGATGGGTGACGTATACCTAATTTTGGGGGCGTCACATGTATAGTCAGTACGTAGTTTCAAAATTTTGATATAGAATTGATATGTTGTTATTATTGGTTCAGCTTACTTCACAACTATTGATTCGTTGTAGAAGTGTCATTCAAAGAAAACAGTTAATCCTTTCAGCTAATACTTATTGTTGCTATTACTTGCTGGGCACCCAAATGCTCATTCTTGCTTAATTTAAATGTTTTCAGCTAAATATGATCAACCAGAAAGCTCTGTCAGAAACAAAGGAAAAGGAAAGGTTGCAGAATAAGTCCTATGCTATCTTATGTAATAATTAGACTTTATTAAGACGATGATACTTATTAATTATCATGTAAGGAATGTTTAAAGGTCGCATACCTAGGATTCAAACTCTGATATATAAATTAAGTTTAAGTATTTATATTATTGTTATTATTATTAGTATTATTTTGCTCATAGAAATGGTATCGTGAAGCACCGAGTTCGGGTTTCAAGTACCTAAATTTGGAGGAATCATAACATGGTATCAGAGCTTAGGGTTAGAAACCTTAGGTGGGATAGACCTTAGGCTATAACCTTAGAACAGAGGGAAACGTTGAAAATATAAGTAACTCATATAGAGTTTAAAAGGAGATGAATTGGATAAATTCGTCATCAAACAAAATAAAAGATAACTTATATGAAACTATTATTTGATGTGTGTATATATTATATACTAATCTAGATAATTTATGTAGATGTCAGGTGGAAAAGGCTTATTATATGGTTATAGCATGAAGAAGGATCTAATCCATACACCCGAGCTAATATCAAGGCCCATAGCTGAAATAGAGACTCATAATGAAAACAACTCGGAGGAGGTGGTTATTTTGGAAAACGTAGTACCAGATCCGAAAATGGTTGAACTAACAGATAGTGATTTAGACACTGAAGTTGGAGCTGATCAAGCATCAACGGAAGTGCAGAGTCTGAGGAACAAGGTTTCTTCTCTGGAAAGGTTATGGGAAATAGAAAAGCTATTAAATAGCCAGTTGCGAAAAGCTTTAATAGAAATAATGGAAAAACAAGATAAGCTTAAAATCCAAATTGACAAGATGGGAGCCAAAAGAAACATATCATGTGCAGCTTCGAGAAATAATAGGAAAAGAAAAATGAAAGACCACGACTTAGGAAAATCCAATAAAAACCAAGGGAAAAAGATATGTTATATTTGTAGCCATGAGGGACATACCTCTCCTCATTGTCCTGACTTTAAGCAAGGTGCCTGTTTTATTTGTGGGTTGGAAGGTCATTGGGTGAAAGATTATCCAGAATCAGAAAAAAGGTGTAGGAAATAATTAGGATTAGTAGGTTATTATGTACGTTTGATAATGTGCGTGTGTAATGTAATATTCTCAACTTCTGAATGAATATGAATCTATGCTTGATTTATGAAATAAGTTTGAAATGTTAAATTTATACAATAAGGTTTAGAATTTAAGTTAAATTTATGATTTTATTTAATCAGATAATGCCGCCAAGACGTCGAACTTGAAATCAAAGGGCAAAAGAATCTGTTAACAACGTTGAGAGACAACAACAAGACCTGATGCAAAACTTAGTGAACATGGTAGCTCGAGCTATGCAGCAGGGAATACCAGCGGTAGGGAATCCGCCAGACAATCTCTTAGCGAATTTCAAAGACTTCAAAGCAGTAGGACCACCAGAATTCAGGGGAACAGCTGACCCTATAGAAGCCCAGACTTGGGTAAAGGAGATAGAGAAGGCGTTCATAATTGCTAGGGTAGATGAGGGGCAAAAGATCGTTTTTTCCACTTATATGATGAAAGGGGAGGCTAACTTTTGGTGGGAGGCAAATCAAGCGAGGGTAGGAGAAGGTGTAGTCAAATGGGCTAGGTTTAAGACTTTATTTTTCGAAAACTATCTCTCAGCTAGTATGCAGGCGAGGATAGAGGTGAAATTTCTGGAGTTAAGCAGGAGGACATGTTAGTGGCGAAGTATGCCGCAAATTTTAATGAGTTGGCTAGGTTCGCTCCGTATCAAGTTGATACGGACGCTAGGAAGGCGAGGAGGTTTGAGCTGGAATTAAAATCCTGGCTCTACAATAAGGTGGCAGTGTTGCAGATCCCTACATTTGTAGCACTCATGGAAAAAGCTATTATAGCTGAGGAAGGGAGTGAGGCCATGAGCCTCTATAACAAGGAGAAGAGGAACAAAGGCAAGGTCGTAGGAGCTATGAAGGTGGAAAGTAATAGTGGGATAATGGGTGAAAAGAGGAAGGAGAACTATTTTGGGAATGTGCAGGTGAAGCAAGAAGGTGTGAAGAAAAAGCAGGTAGTACAGTGTGGTAATTGTGGAAAGAACCATATAGGTGAGTGTCTGAAGGGAAAGTTTGTATGCTATAAGTGCACGCAGGAGGGCCATATCTGTAACGCCCGAGAAAATCAGATTTTTGAGAATTAAATTTTTATTTTTATTAAATGAATTTAATTGATTATTTATGGAGCAAGCTAATCGAACGTCGTTCTCTGACCTAGAAATGTCAGAATGTCGTAGGATTTTGGCTACATGGTAGAATTAAAGTGTTTAAATTTTCAAAACGAAAATAAAAGCTTTCCGAGAAATTTTTCAAAAAACACTATTCACGCATTTCTGCTCAGGAATTATTTTTGAACTTCCGAGAAATACGTAACGATATAATATCAAGGTGAGATGGAATATCCAATAATATTTCAGTTATGGAAAACGTAATATTTCGCCTGTGGACTTAAAACCTAACGTTTAAGGAAAATGATTTACGAGAAGGAAATATAATGTGATTAATGAATAAATAATGATCGATAATATAATCGTAGGTATTATACGAAGTAATGAATACGAGTATTATACGAGAATGTATGAATGATGTTATATCATGAGGAATATGTATACGAGAGGAATACAAGATGAATACGTAAATTATACGTTATAAGGCTTTAAGCCAAATATAATGGATTTGTTGAATTGTGTAGGAAATTGTATTGTGCAATAAGAAGTGTGATAAGGCCCAAATGTAAGTATGGTTAAGTCCAAGGTAAGTTAATGAACAAGCCCAAGTGTTTGTTTAATTACAAGCCCAAAGTATAATTTAAGTTAGTTAACCTAATTAATAAGGTAAGCCCAAAGATAAGTTAATTAAATTAAGACTAAGACCCATTTAATGATCCTATGGGTAAAGTTTGATCCATGGGGCAACCCATGGGTGAAGTGGTGGGCAAGAACTTTGTGTGGTGGGCAAGAATTAAGTTTGATGGCCAAGTTTACTTAAGCCTTAAGTTAGGAATAGTAAGGAGGTTTATTAAGGAGGTGGGATGACTTATAACTCTTTTACCCTCACTTTAGAAATCCTATAAATAGAGGAGGAGATGGCTCATTATTTGGTTGTTAGTTTTCATCCATTTCAAAATAACTTAAGTGTTAGAGAGGATAATCACTTTGAAGCTTAACATCTATTATTAGATGTTTTCCACCAACAACTTATAGCATATTTTCTTGAGAGAAAAAGCTAGAAGAGCAAGAAAGCTAGTCTTTCATATTTCAAAGAATCAAGAAGGAGATTAAAGATTAAGCAAAAGTTATTCAAGAGTAAGTAATCTTATACCATTATTCTCTTTCTCTTCCATTGTTAGAGAAGCGGGTGGTGGTAGAACATGTATGCTAAGAAGGGGTTGGAATGATAAATCAAAGGGCTTAAGTCTTAATAAGCCGTATAAGTCATGAATAAATCATTCAATCATAAATAAGTTATGAACTTATAATGAACGTATTTAATCTTGTAACATGGTTACACAAATGAAGTTAGTGTGTTAACAAGAAGTAAGAATAATGGTTAGAAGTCATAAACAATCCTAAGTCATGAGAAATGAAAACATAAGTAGTTTGTATTTTTATAAGTTACAAACTCATAAAGAACAAGTAATAACTTATCATGATTATAAGTTAATGAAGTATGTATATTAAGAAATTAGTAGGATTACAAGATGTAAGAATAATGATTAAAGAACTTAACTCATTAATAAGTCATAAGCAATAAAATCAAGTATGTTATACTTTAATAAGTAAATAAGTTCATGAAGAACATATAATGATTTCACATGAAAATAAGATGTTGTAATATGTTTGTTTAGATATTAGTAGGATGGATTGAATCCAATTGAAACGGTTTAAAAATCTCAAGTAACCAAGTTTCGCTGGAATTCACACGATTAGACGACGATCGTCGAATTCGTGAAATTCTCGGAATGGAAGTTGAATTTTGATATTGAGCTTGGAAACATTGGTTTTCAATGGAGACAAGTCATATTTGTCATTATAGAGTTGCGGACTCGAAAATGGCCGGATTCCGACTTAGAACGAAGAAACGAGCGTTGAACGTCCACGAATGTTTATCGTTTTCGTTAAAAAGAGACTAATAATTGAAATTTTAGCTAACGAAGTCGAATAGATAAAATTCTTGCATGACCATGTAGAGTACGTGATTTGTGAACCGTAGGCTCTTGAACGGGTCAAATCGAACTTATAACGAAGAAGTTACGAAGCCGGGAATCTCACTAAAAGAAAAGTCATCAAAATTTTACGGTGCATGAGTCAAATGTGGCATGGCACAAAAACCAATAATTTGCGTCATAGCACGAGCTTGGGCCGAGCAAAGCCAAAACCTTCGAGAGTGCTTGCATGCCAGCATACGGGCGCTAACAAAGGGACTCGCATCAATGACGCCGAGTCCGGTCTCCAAGCCCTAATGAGCGACTTCGCAACACGGCATAACAAAGGAACACTGGCGCCGCAGCGCCAGACTTAAAACTTAGACAATGAAGAATGGTTACAAGTGGAAATGAATGGGAATTGTTAACAATGAGTTAAGGAACTTAATCAAACATTGTTATGTTATAATTAAACCCCAAGTATGATATCTTAGGGTTAAAGAAAGTCAATTGAATATGAACGTGAACTATTCGTAATAAGTACACATAACCAATGACGATCGAGTTTCGATTAATAACGTAAGGATGTTAATAAGCCGTAAGGAAAGTTGATTAACTCGAACTGAGTTGTATTAATGAAATAATTTCACTTAAGTGTTATAAGAGAACGAAGTTGGTAAGGACGATGTAAAAGAATGATGGAAAGCTGGAACTAATAAATAATAAATCTAATACGGGATTAGATTGAGAAGTAGGGTAAGATTTTTTAGGAGCCAAGTATGTTCATTCATGACCTAATGTGGTATGTTATGTGATTATGTGTTGTAGAGATTGTAAAGACTCAAATGAAACGTAATTATTTGGTAGCAGACGCTGAAGGCAAGTTTTTCTTAAACGCTTGTCTAACCTTCGTGATAGATTGATTGAACTGTTTACAAGTCTTTCAATATAGAATTCCTAACGCTATCCTACACCAATTATTGGGTACGGTTCAAGGTAAGCCTAAATATGAATAAACAAATGTATTTTCATCGAGTATTCGATGGGCACATAAGGTTTCCAAAACTACTTGCAATGATTGTGTATGCTATATACCCTTGTATGTATGAGTTTTAAAATGGTGATTTCGGGGACGGAATCTGTATAAGGGAGGGTGAATGTAATAACCCGATATTTTCTATATAAATAAATAAGAAATTTTATATATAATTTTTTTTTTATTTTAAAGGTGGGAATATATGGCAGGTAATGTGTATGTATATATATGTGATAAATAAAATATATTTATTACATGAATAATTTCAAATAATTTTATTTTTGAATATTTTATTATTATAAAGTATATTTTTATAGTAATTAATTTTATAGTAGAAATGATTTTAGCATTAATTTTCCATGAAAATAAATTTATATATTATTTAAATAATACATGAAATAATAATTAGTATTATTGTAATAACTATTTTATTATGCGAATTTATTTATATTAGTTAAGTTAATTATTTTAACTTAATTAATAATGTTATATATGCAAGAAAAATCAGATATGAAATCCAAACCCTAATTCTTGATTTGGAATAAGGAATGAGAATAATAATATTATATTAAATATATTTCAGTGCTATAAATATGTACTGTGTGTATAGACAGAAAATGGTTGATCAATTATGGTGTATAATGTCAAAACCGTAGCATTAATTCGCTAAACCCCAACTTGAAACTCAAACCGGAGTTTTCGATTGGTAAGAAATTGTGGTATGTGGTTAATGACAATTATTATATTATGCTAATTAGGTAAACCCTAATTATTGTCTAGAAACTCTAATTATAAACTAGAAATCCTAATTTCCAATTTGAAACCCTAATTGCTATAAAGGTAGCCCTAATTATTATTTTAGTAAAATATTATGTTAATTACGAAACCCTAATTCATAATTTGGGGAACCCTAATAATATCGAGAAACCCTAAGTATTTTTTTTGTAAAAATCATAATTTTGTATTAAAACCCTAATTTTAATTAGTAAGTTTTAATTAAAATTTTATTAAACTTTAAAATTAATTTTTCAAACCCTAGAAATTATTTGGAAAACCTTAAGGTTTAAAATCTAGTGATTAAACCCTAGATTCAAATACCATGGACAAGAATACCCTTAAAATAACAAGGCAAATGACCTAATTACCCTTTTTGTCACTTTCTTGGATTTGTTGCTTGCAAATCTTGACATATCTTGGCAAGTCACCAACCCTAGATATGCCATGTGCCAAAATCTTTGTAAATCATCGAAGTTAATCATCCAAATACATTGCATCTTCATTATATAAATAGAATTGGAGAGAGAAAGTGTACATTATGCTCATTTATTCACCAACACTCCATCAAGTTCCTCTCTCTCTAATATACGAATTCTACTAGCATTTTAGTCCCTAAAACCAGCCCCACTAACACCCATAACCAAATCAGTGGCCAAGAATCAAAGATCGTTCATAGAAAGGTATGAACCCTAAACCAAATATGATCTTGAACCCTATGTTAGATGTTAGATTTTAATGTTAAAACATGTTATATGTAGGCTATAATGATGATCTGGGTTTCTAGATGTTAGATCCATAACATCTAGATGCTTGGATTTAGTGATTTTAAAAATCTGGAAATTTACTTTTATGTCGACTGACAACCATATGTCAGGTCTTCTAAATCTCTGGATGTTAATGATTTTTGTGTTTTTAATGTTTGAACACATAGTATGCTATGAGATCTTGGATCTAGAACTTAAATCCAGTACATGTCGTGTATATATTGTTAGATATATGTGATCAAACCACGTTGACCAGCATTGACCGAACGTTTTTGGGTAACCCAGAACGTGCCCAAAAAGTCTGACAACATGTTCGTGCGTCTTGATCTTGCTTATGTTTACGTTTTAGACCATGTATTTGTTGTAATGTTGTTGTCTGACGTATACGCTACATGACCATGCCTCTAGAATCTTGAAGTACTTGAAACCCGAACTCAGGTACTTGAAACCCCAAACTCAGGTACTTGAAACCCGAACTCGGTGCTTCACGATACCATTTCTATGAGCAGAATAATACTAATAATAATAACAATAAGATAAATATCAAACTTAATTTGCATATATCAGAGTCTAATCCCAAGTACGTAACTTTTACCATAATTCCTTACATGATATATAATGCATATCATTGTCTTAATACAGTTTAACTATTACAAAATATACTCTTAAACATATTCTGTTTGCTTACCTTTTCACTTGTTCTTGTCTGAACCTTTGGGTTGATCATGCCTAGCTGAAAATATTTAAATTTAAATCAAGAATGAACATTTGGGTGCCCAGCAAGTAATAACAATTATAAATATAATTAGCTAAAAGAATTAAATATTTTCTTTATACTTCACTTCTACAACGATTCAATAGTTGTGAAGTAAACTGATCCGATAATAATAACATAACAACTCTATATCAAATTTTTGAAAATACGTATCGACTATAAATAGGGTTAATGTGACGCCCCCAAAATTAGGTATACGTCACCCATCTTGGGTCGCCACTTACATGGTACATAAATTCAAATACAACTTACTAATATAACTGTTGTGTACAATACGACATAAACTGTGAGTTTGAATACAAATATTGTCTACTAGATATTATACAAACTCAAAAGGAGTCCTCATTACAACTATTATCACACTATTTCACGTAATAGTGAGGACTACTAATGCTATCCTCGGACCATTACTCCGCTTCCCGACTAAGTCCCAAATATGTTCTCATTTCACAAGAGAAACAAAGAAAGAAAAGGGTGAGCTCAACTAGCCCAATGAAATATTATGACTAAGATAATGCGAATAAATTATCATTAGCCTTCAATGATGTTAAACCGATAAAATACAATAGACAACCAATTTAATCTGCAATGAATATGCAATCCATTAAAAGAGTCAAGTAGAGAATAAAATCTACTATCTTTTAGGTTTTAAAAGGTTTTCATCAATTTTTATCGCTGAGACTCAGTTTAATAAATAAACCACCACATCTAATCATCCTTGTACCACGATCAAGGATTTTCATCAAATTATCAATGGTCATAACTATACCGAATCACCCCTGGTCATAATCATACCAAAACTATCCATCAACGCATTACACAAGCCCACCGAGGACTTTTATCACATCATTTATAACAAGCCATGATTATACCGAATGATCCCTGGTCATAATCATACTAAGTTCATCTATGCACGTAAGCCAAAGATAACATAATATATCATCAGGATGATGACAATGACATAATAATTCAATAAAACAAGTTCAAGAATTATTTTATCCGAGAATTAAGTAACGTCCAAATTGTCAACAAGATCTTTGCTTTGTGAGTAAAATTCAAGAATGATCGGAAGAATATTTCCATGAAAAGATCTTTGGATGAAACACAAATATCAAGGATATTCTACTAATTTCATGGAGTATAGAAGTCAAAGTTTTAACCAACCGGGTATAATAAAGAATGGAATAACAAAAGAAATCACCATACATGCGATTTCGATGTATGTAGGCGAGTTATTCCAACGTAATAATAATAATAACGGAACCGGGTTAGGTGAAATTCACAATCGACAGGATGATCCAATGAATAATAAATGCTGAATAATAAACAATGGAACTGTGTCCTGTAAAAAACACGACATGGATATTCCAAATGTAATAATAAATGCGAATAATAAACAATGGAACCAGTCCTGTTGTAAAACACACGCGATAGGATATTCCAATGAATAATAAAGAATGGAATAACAAAAGAAGATCACCAAGTATAGGGGATTCACATGATCAAAGTTATTCAACAATGAATAAATAAGAATGGAATAACATAAGGATTTCACCAAGTATAGAGTGTCTGCATATATACAAGTTATGTATAGGGTATACCACTTTTACGGAGTTATTCCAATGAATAATAATGAATGGAATAACGTAAGTTCTCTTCATGAATAAGAAAGAATAACACCCATTACGAATTACAACAAATAATACCCCTTACCGTAAAAAGACACCGGATATCAAAGTAGTGAAGTACCGAATACTCTTCTTCTTTCTCTCTATAGATTTTCTCTCTATAGCTTCTCTCTATAATTTCTCTCTCTAGAGTTTCAAATTGAATTAAATAAGAAAATAATGAAGGAATGAGCTTCTATTTATAGGAAAATAGAATGCATAGTAATTAATCTATGAATAGTCCATATTGATTTACTTTAATCTGACGGTCCATATTTAAAAGCAAAATCTTTTAAATAAAATATAATATATTCTATTTATATAAAAACATTTTACTATGCAAACACTATGCAACACTATGCAAAACACTATGCAAAACACTATGCAACACTATGTATAATAAAATATAATATATTCTATTTATAGAATAACTTTAATAAAGTATTCATTTTTATATAAAAGATGTTTCATTTTATTACGTTAATAATACTGAATAAAACAAAACGTCATTATCGCTATAATAATTCATATTATTAATCGACAATAATGGAATCAAACCGAGTGACTTCTCACATAAGCATCAATAATCAATACCGTGTCTACTATGCAACCACACGTATTCTTGTATTTTTTTACTACCGAGTAGTTCAACAAGATCAACCAGTAAAACTTCCGCCATTATTTCAATAAAATATTTTTGTTGTTTTCTCAATCCGACAATAATTACATTGTGGGGTCCACCAATGATTGAGTAGTTGTCTTTAATATTCCCTCTTAAACCAAATATTCCCCACCAATCGAATATAATATAACCACTTGCATACTTTGCAAAATTTATAAATACTACCCACAACTATAATATTATCTCAAATTCACACTATAATATTAAAAATTATTTCGACAAAATTTAAATCTTTATTGATAAAATCTGGGTCTCACAATCTCCCTCCTTATGGAATTTTGCCCTCGAAATTAGGGTACGTACCTAGTATGATAAAGAGGTGAGGATACTTTGAATACCTTTATCATTTAAATTCATCTTCGCAATCCGGCCAAAGATATTCATTAACAATTCATCTTTGCACTACTGAGCCAAGATATACAACTCATAAACCTATAATGTTTGACGCAGCGACTTAATAGTATCACAACCACGAATTATCCATGCACCAATCGGCCAAGGATATTTGTGTTTTTCAATTACTGATCATGATTATACCGAATAATCCTCGGTCATAATCATACCAAGTCTATCAATGCACTACTACGAAAGATGACTTTTACCACATCCATGAATTAATATTTCATTCTTTGAGACTCGACTTTCAATAATTAATCCATATCATCGAATCATCCCCGCACTACGTGCCAAGGATATTCATTAGTATCACGACCACGAATTATCCATGCATCGCGGCCAAAGATAATCGTGTATTCATTAGTATCACGACCACAAATTATCCATGCACTACTACCAAAGATAATCGTGTATTCATTAGTATCACGACCACAAACTATCCATGCACTACTACCAAAGATAATCGTGTATTCATTAGTATCACGACCACGAATTATCCATGCACTACGTGCCAAAGATAATCGTGTATTCATTAGTATCACGACCACAAATTATCCATGCACTACGACCAAAGATAATCGTGTATTCATTAGTATCACGACCACAAATTATCCATGCACTACGGCCAAAGATAATCGTGTATTCATTAGTATCACGACCACGAATTATCCATGTACTACTAAGCAAAAGATAATCGTGTATTCATTAGTATCACGACCACAAATTATCCATGCACTTCACTACCAAAGATAATCGTGTATTCATTAGTATCACGACCACAAATTATCCATGCACTACTACCAAAGATAATCGTGTTTTCAATTACTAAGCATGATTATACCGAACAATCCTAGTCATAATCATACCAAGTCCATCTATGCACTTCAGCCACGAGATGACTTTCAACATAATATAAAACATGAGGATAATGATATAAAGAATCAATCAAATGAGATAAAGGATAAATATTAAACATTTATAATATAATTTATCCAGGATTTAAGAATATCCCCATGTTATCAATCACTTAATAATCTCATAATCTAATATCATTAATATTACAACAATATTTTAATCACTTCTTAAATTTATAAACAGTTTATCTCAATTGTTTACGCTTTTACCATATAATGCATTTAATCATTCAAAATGCCATACTCATAAGATATCATCACCAATTATCAAATCATTCATCAAAAATATACATATACTCTATATAGGATTCTCTAGCCATAAAACCTATTTTCAACTTTGTTACTTCACATAACATATTTAACTCATATGTTCAGAATTAAACTATTTTCATGAAAAATACCAAATCAGTCCCAAAAATATTTCTTTTCTGGGATTTAGCATAATATAGTCCCATAATGAAAATATATTTTTCTCGAATTTTTAAAATTCATTTACTATTTTTCAAAAATCAATTTCTAATTAATTCCTTAAGAAATTAGCTACCTCAAGTTTAACTCCAAAATTCCCAAATCTTGGCAGGACCTTACACATGTTAACGTGAGCCTCCAGTTTAAATTTCATGGTCATCGGAGTTATAGAACTCCCAAGTTATAGCATTTTTCGCCTGAAAAACCTAAATATTGAAATAGTCATAACTTGCTCATTTTAAGTCAGAATGAGCTCATTTTTGGACAGGAGGTACTTTATACCATATACTTTCATGTCCCAAAAGGCCAGAATTTTTCTCATAATTTAAGTGGCCGAAACACCCCCTCTAAAATTATGGCAGCAGCTTTTTCGGTTTTTTTTTGCAGCTTTGCACTCCTTTGCTAAAATCAGTCCACACAAAAATCTACAATACCTTTTCCAGTAATTCCACTTGGATTAGTTAGGTAACTGATAGATCTAACTCTAGGACTTGACCACACTCAAAAATTCAAAATATAATAGGAGATATGGTCAATTGAATTTCATGTTACGTTTTTCACCAAAATCTGATTTTCAACTCTTTATGATTTCTAAGAAACTTTCATGTTTTCACATACTAACCAACATAACTCATCATAAAACTTACTAATACTTCATATACCCATGATTTTCATCAGTTCTATACTTTTATTATGACTTTCATCATAATTCACGTAAACAGTTCCTTTTAGTTGAAGAAATATTTGAGGGTTTAAGAAATGGGTTTTTGTACTGGGGTCAATACAAAATTCAATTTCACGCTCTAAGTAGGCTAAGAAGTCTTCAAGAATACGTCAAGAAATTTATTAATGATAGAAATATCATTCAAAACTGCTACTCTTATCCAAGACTTGGATAGTACGTTACATTGATACCAACTGTGACTTCTATCCTTTAACCTAGATAGCACCTCACAATGATACCTATCAACTTGTCATCGCTCATTCACGACGTCGCCTACGTAAAGTCCGCTTCAGGTGCATTCCACACAAGGAAGTCAACAACGAAAGGATCGGGGCTCTTTACTTATGGCTTGATATGACAATGATTGACTTTAGTGGTTTGGTTACTTTGAATTCGCATAATGTGATGGTTATGAATATAAAAGCTAACAACCTTACAAAAAGCATGATGAGTAGTTAACCAATTGATTCCTAAAATCACATCAAAGGCAAGTATTTTCAAAAAGATAAGATCGACAGTAACGTGAAAGTGTTTATTTGAATCAAACAAGATTTAAAAATAGTAGCGATGCGAAGGCTCCTACTAACGAAGTTTCAACCAATAAGTCAAAGTCTAACTTCTCCTGAGTCAAATTTAAACGTTGAACGCAAGCAAGAGAGATAAAATAATGGGTAGAACCCAGATCTTATAAGGTATAGACTTCGCAATTTATAATTAACTAACCCGCGCTAACTTCGTTCGGTTTACTCGCTTTTGAGAAGTCATGAAAATGCACTTCCTAAAACCAACGACTTTGTTTTGTCCATATCCACCTTTGGTGCCACCGTCCCAAATTAGACTTGACTTTGGTGCACAACAAAAAATTGAGCTAAATGACCTTCTCTTCTTGCAATTTCCACTTCTATTATCTTTGCCATGATTACCAATCAAGTGGTTACCATTCTTAGCATGATAATTTCCCCACGATGGTTATCATTGTTCGATAGCCGCTGCCACCAAAGATGATTATTATCGTGTTGTTGGTCGTTACCTTTTGTTTGAGCCGAATCAACACTCTCATGTGCTTCATTGCTTATCTCAAAGATTTTCGGATGTCATTCTCAAACACCGTCACAAAACAAGGGTTAATTAACATATCACATATTATCCCTATACTCACCGACCAATTAATTACCAAATAAACTTAGGTAGGTCATACTAGCGAAGGAATTCCCTATCTCTCCCCCTAGTTCTAGTCTCACGCCTTAGCCAGGATCATATCCCTAAGCTCGATACCAACCGTGGCGCCCCCAAAATTAGGTATACGTCCACCCATCTTGGGTCGCCACTTACATGGTACATAAATTCAAATACAACTTACTAATATAACTCGTCGTACAATAATACGACATAAACGTGAGTTTGAATACAAATAGTGTCTACTAGATATTATACAAACTCAAAAGGAGTCCTCATTACAACTATTATCACACTATTTCACTTTGAATAGTGAGGACTACTAATGCTATCCTCCGGACCATTACTCCGCTCCCCGACTCGTCCCAAATATGTTCTCATTTCAAGAGAGAACGGTGAAAGAAAGGGTGAGCTCAACTAGCCCAAAGAAGAAATATTATGACTAAGATAATGCGTAATAAATTATCATTAGCCTTCAACAATGTTAAACCGATAAAATACAATAGACAACCAATTTAATCTGCAATGGAATATGCAATCCATTAAAAGAGTCAAGTAGAGAATAAAATCTACTATCTTTTAGGTTTTAAAAGGTTTTCATCAATTTTTATCACGAGACTCAACTTAATAAATAAACCACGATCTAATCATCCTTGTACCACTTGTCCAAGGATTTTCATCAAATTATCAATGGTCATGACTATACCGAATCACCCCCGGTCATAATCATACCAAAAACTATCCATCATCGCATTACAGACCCACCGAGGACTTTTATCACATCATTTATAACAAGCCATGATTATACCGAATGATCCTCGTCATAATCATACTAAGTTCATCTATGCACGTAAGCCAAAGATAACATAATATATCATGAGGATGATGACAATGACATAATAATTCAATAAAACAAGTTCAAGAATTATTTTATCCAGAATTAGTAACGCCCAAATTGTCAACAAGATACTTTGCTTTTGTAGAGTAAAATTCAAGAATGATCGTAAGAATATTTCCATGAAAAGATATCGGATGAAACGCAAATATCAAGGATATTCTACTAATTTCATGGAGTATAGAAGTTAAAGTTTTAACCAACCGGGTATAATAAAGAATGGAATAACAAAAAAAAATCACCATGCATGCGGTATTGCATGTATAAAGTTATTCCAATGTAATAATAATAACGGAACCAGTCGTGAAATTCAAATTCACAGCAAGCGGATGATCCAAATGTAATAATAAATGCTGAATAATAAACAATGGAACTGTGTCCTGTAAAACACATGCATGTGATATTCCAACAGTAATAATAAATGCGAATAATAAACAATGGAACCAGTCCTGTAAAACACACGAATGTGATATTCCAATGTAATAATAAAGAATGGAATAATGTAAGAAGATCACCAAGTATAGGGGATTCACAGATACAAAAGTTATTCCAATGAATAAATAAGAATGGAATAACATAAGGATTTCACCAAGTATAGGGTCTGCCGCATATACAGGTTATGTATAGGGTATACCACTTTTACAGGTTATTCCAACAGAATAATAATGAATGGAATAACAGAAGTTCTCTTCATGAATAAGAAAGAATAACACCCATTACGGGTACAAAAAATAATACCCCTTACCGTAAAAGACACTGGATATCAAAGTAGTGAAGTACCAGAATACTCTTCTTCTTTCTCTCTATAGATTTTCTCTCTATAGCTTCTCTCTATAATTTCTCTCTCTAGAGTTTCAATGAATTCGTAAGAAAATAATGAAGGAATGAGCTTCTATTTATAGGAAAATAGAATGCATAGTAATTAATCTATGAACGGTCCAGATTGATTTACTTTAATCTGACGGTCCATATAAATAAAATATAATATATTCTATTTATATAAAAACATTTTACTATGCAAACACTATGCAACACTATGCAAAATACTATCCAAAACACTATGCAACACTATGCATAATAAAATATAATATATTCTATTTATAGAATAACTTTAATAAAGTATTCTCATTTTATATAAAGATGTTTCGCATTTTATTACGTTAATAATAATGAATAAAACAAAACGTCATTATCGCTATAATAATTCATATTATTAATCGACAATAATGGAATCAAACCGAGTGACTTCTCACATAAGCATCAATAATCAATACCGGTGCTACTATGCAACCACACGACATCGTATTTTTTTACTACCGAGTAGTTCAACAAGATTATCAATCAGAAACTTCCGCCGTTATTTCAATAAAATATTTTTGTTGTTTTCTCAATCCGACATTAATTTCATTGTGGGGTCCACCAATGATTGAGTAGTTGTATGCGAATATTCCCTCGCTAAACCGAATATTCCCCACCAATCGAATATAATATAACCACTTGCATACTTTGCAAAATTTATAAATACTACCCACAACTATAATATTATCTCAAATTCACACTATAATATTAAAAATTATTTCGACAAAATTTAAATCTTTATTGATAAAATCTGGGGTCTCACAGTTAAGGTGACATACTATGAACATTGTTTTAAATTTTAGATAAGGTTTAGCAGAACTTCATCCGCAAACCGTCATAACTTATGGGCGCGAGGGTGATCATCTCAATGTGCCCTGTATTGATCAATACTACATACCAGAACGATATTATCGTTCACTCTGTCAGCCTTGGGCGCATAAAAGTTTTTCCTTGTTCAAGATGTTCATACTTAGTCGGGAATCCGAACCTAAACAATTTGATTGGATACAACAAGGTTTTATCATATTCAACGATATTTCTAAATTTGTGTCTACCTGGTCAAATAACTTATACGGCTTTTACTTAACGTGATACATATATGCGATCGATATATATATATATATATATATATATATATATATATATATATATATATATATCTGATCAGATGCATACCCTTATCTTATTTCACCATTATCACCCCCTTTAGTAATTTTGCGGTTATCATACAATACGCTGCTCATACTTTTAGCGACGCTTATATGTCATTCTGTTGCTAAAAGTATGATTTACAAATTGTATGACCGACCGAAACCGTCGCCTAAAGGGGGATAAGCACGGGTGAGTAAGATAAGGGGTATGCACTTGATCCTAAATTTATATATATATATATATATATCAACATGTGGTTAAATACAATGATTATCCAAGTGGGGACACTTGTATAACCATATTTAGAAATTAACGAACAGAACATATATGAATTATATAATATAATATCATGTTGATAAACAATGATTGGATACATAATATATATAACAATAGGGGTAGTAATCTAGCATAATAATTATATAATTCTAAAACTTTCTTACTCATGGTCATTGCATAAAGAAAATGCAGAGGTAGGATACTTGCCTGGTCTGCTGCTTACAGTACGCAACTTAGTTTTATCTTTTATACCGAAATCTATCATCATTAAGATCATTCTATCGATTAGAATAATATATCATACCACATAATACTGCTTATTGCATTCAGCACATTACCTATTCACATTATCACACATAATCAACAGTCCTTGATTCACAAACGAACATTAATACAGTCAAAATATCTAAGTACAGAAATATGTCAGTGTACCGACAACTTTATCGGGTAATTATCGAGTCTAGGACTCTTTCCCGAAGTTCAATATTTGCAAGTATCAGTCATATTATTTTTAAATGACTTATAATAATTTTTAAACATTTATTATAATTTATCATAAATTTTCAAACACCGGAATCATTATTAAATGATTTAAATATTAAATAATTCTATTATCATTAACATTTAATTAATATTAAACTATTAATGAAACCATTGCCAAAATATTAAAGTTATTTATAATAACTCAAAATATTTTTAAAGTACTATTATTACCCTTAAATAATTTTTAAAACATTTAAAATCATTTTTAATAATTACTATTAATATTAAAATATTAATACACTATTTATCAAAATATTAAAAGTCATTAATTATAACTTAAAATATTTTTAATTCATTTTTATCCCTTTTAAATGATTTTTAAATAAATAAAATCATTTTTATATTATTTATTTAATATAATTATTAAATAAATCCAATATCGCTTAATATTAAATTAATATCATTAATATTAAATTATTAATGAAATTATTCTTTAAATATTAAAATTTATATTTTATAACTTAAAAGATCTTTAAACACTTTATTTTCATTTAAAATAATTTTATAATATTAAAAATCATTTTTAAACTAATTTATTTAATATAATTATTAAATAAATCTAATATCATTAATGTTAAATAATTAATATTTTCATGAACTAATATCAAAAGTTATATTTTATAACTTTAAATATTTTTATAACCTTTAAATCATTTTTATATGATTTTTAAATCATTAATTCTATTTTTCATAATTTATTTAATACATTTATTAAATAACTTAATTATCATTAATATTAATTAATTAATAAAATTAATCACAAAATATTAAAAGTCATTAAAAATAACTTCAAATATTTTCTTATACCATAATATAATTTTAAATAATTTTTCAAGTATTAAAATCATTTTTAAATAATTTATTTAATATTATAATTAAATAAATTAAATACCATTAATATTTCAAAATATTAAATATTTATGAAATATACTTAAAATAATTAAAAACTAATTTTCAGAATTTAAAATAATTTTTAGTAATTTATTATGTATTTTTAATAATTAAAATCTATTTTTTCTGTTTATTTAATTAAAATAATTAATTTCCAAAAATATATGTCGCTAAAGGGCCCTATAGCAACGAAACTTCGCTATAGGTGTTCTTGAGCATGTCTGAACCTTCAAACCCAGTTAGCATGGTGGTATGTTTGACCATCAATAGATCCGTGCCCTTATGGTTTTCTGACTTACTAGGGTATTAAGTTTATAGTAATAATGTAGTATTATAACCATAAACAACTATCATGCCCAAATAATTACACAACAGAGAAATTCGAGCCTCACAAAACATGTCAGAAGTTGTTCTTCATTTCTGGAGCCCAGAAATGAAGAACAGTTCTAGCTGGCTACTTTTGATTTCCATAACTTGCAATCATGGTACAGTTGTAGTGTTCTTATGGTTTCAGTTTGTAGCTAACATGCAAGATAACATATATAATACATAATATCGAGCTAACAACATCAAATCTAAGAGATCATGTCTGGTCAAAGTAGGCCAGAAAACTTGAGCATACGATTTTCTGGAATTTTCACAAAACCCAAACCGTGATCAAACAGCCTACTTTGACCATCGTTTTATTTGATTCGGTGAAAGATATAAGTGATGGTATGGCATGTATGTGTGGAATATATGTCTGTTTACAAGTCCCAAACAACAAAACGGCCTAAAAAATTAACAGTAGCAAGATTAAAGGCTTCAAAAATGACTGTCAGACCATTCTGGGTTTCTGGGTTGCCTAGAAACCAGCTGATCAACGTTGTTTGACTGCGAATACCTTTTAATCTACAACAGATATAGATCTTATTCAAGTTCCATATTAAAGATCTCATAACAAACTACAAGTTCAAATATTTAAACAACAACAACACATAACAGAATGAGATTTACAAGGTCTGACATTCGTTGTCAGACCATGTTCTTAAACTATTTCCAGATTTTTTTAAAACTTGATTTTGAGCACTTTGATATTATGGATATGGGATCTTACAACCCAGATCACTAAATAACATCTTATTACACAACATTAAACAACAAACAAAAAGATTTAACATCAGATCATAAGATTTTTAAATTCTAGGGTTTATACCTTTATGCTTTGATTTCTTGAATCTGAGCTTTAGATGTGTTATGGGTGATGGTGGGGCTTTATTTTGGAACTGAACTACTAAGAGAATTAGTATGTTAGAGAGAGAGAGAGGGACTTCGGTAGAGAGTTGTGATCAAAATAGCATGAAAATGGTCTTTTCTCTCTCCAATTATACATATATATATATATTGATATACAATGAGTTTGGCTGAGATTTGCTGCTAATCTTTGATATTTAATGTCACATGGGGTGGTTGGATTTGTTTACCAACTCCTATCTTGGCAAGATACACAAGTAATGTCCAATAATGCAATAAGGGCATTTTTGTCATTTGGCTAACCAATTTAATGGCAATCTTGTAACATGGCCAACCCTTAGGGTTTAACACAAAAATTGAAGGATTTCCAATTTGGCTTTAAAATAAAAAATTTAGTTTCTAAAAATTGTAATTAGGGTTTGTTAATTAGTTAGGTTTTTTAATTACATAAAGCTTTACTAGTTAATATTGGTATTTACTAATCATTATTAGGGCTTATAAATTAGGATTAGGGTTTCAAAATTTAGAAATTAGATTCCCTAATTTTGTAATTAGGGTATTTCAATTAATTAGGGTTCCTAATTAATTAAGGTTTTCCTTAATTAGGGTTAAAATTAATAACACATGACATTCATAGTCTAATGCAATTATTTGAAAATCTTACAGTCTTATTTGACTATCTTATTAGGGTTTATTGGTTGGCAGCTACAGTTTTCAAATCAATTAGGATTTATAATTTAAATATTAGGGTTTCTAAAATTAGAATTTCTAAATATTAAGTAGGGTTTCTCTAATTAATATAAAAGTCTATAATACTTAACCTTAATCGTAATAACACAGTTACATAACCGTCCCGAACTTAAATTGAGTTTAAATTAGTGTTTCATAAAAATTAGGGTTTTTCCATAATTAGCATTAACACTTTAGGCGACGGTTTCGGTCATACAATCGTCGTCTATACTTTTAGCGACGCTATATGTTGTTCGTTGCTAAAAGTATAGACGACGGTTGTATGACCAAAACTGTCGCCTAAAGGGGGGTAAGCACGGGTGAGTAAGATAAAGGGTATGAACTTGATCCTAGCTTTATATATATATATATATATATATATATATATCAACATGTGGTTAAATACAATGATTATCCAAGTGGGGACACTTGTATAACTATATTTAGAAATTAACGAACAGAATATATATATGAATTATATAATATAATATCATGTTGATAAACAATGATCGGACACATAATATATATAACAATAGGGTTAGCAATCTAGCATAATAATAATATAATTCTGAAACATTCTTATTCAAGGCCATTGCATAAAGAAAATGCAAAGGTAGGATACTTGCCTGATCTGACACTTATAGTATGCAACTTAGTTTTATCTTTTATACCGAAACCTATCATCATTAAGATCATTCTATCGATTAGAATAATATATCATACCACATAATACTGCTTATTGCATTCAGCACATTACCTATTCACATTATCACTCATAATCAACAGTCCTTGATTCACAAACGAACATTAATACAGTCAAAATATCTAAGATAAAATATGTTTGCAGTCTCGAAGCGACTTTATCGGGTAATTATCGAGTCTAAGACTCTTTCCCGAAGTTCAATATCTGCAAGTATCAGTCATATTATTTTTAAATAACTTATAATAATTTTTAAACATTTATTATAATTTATCATAAATTTTCAAACACCGGAATCATTATTAAATGATTACAGCTGTGGTCAAGAGGGACACGTGGCATCATCAAGGAGTGTATTTGAAGAAAAAAAGGAGTCTGTTACAACTGTGGTCAAGAGGGACACGTGTAACCCAATTGTCCCAATCTGAAGAAGGTACAAGGTTGTTTTATGCGTGGGTCGAATTAGATCATCATCCGTCCTAATTGTCCGAAGAGAAATGTAAAGAGGAGAAGTGCCAACAAGGGACCTGGTAGCAAAATCTTGGCAATTCGAGGACCTGCTCAGCTAGGAAGACCATCGGCCCGTGCATTCAACATGACGGTGCAAGATGCAGTGGCTACTCAGGAGGTCGCAACGGGTAACAATTTCGTTTAGAAATTTAATTACGCGAGTAAATTGAGTTAAATAATTACTGTGAATTATTTTCTTTTATAGATTCAAGTCACATGTTAAAATATGAGACACAAAATCAATATTGTGTTGATAAAAATTAATTGATGATACAACTTTAAAAGATTGTAGAGAATAAGAAAGCGGTGATTCCGAGGACGGAATCCTTTTAAGGAGGGGTGAATGTGATAACCCGGGATTTTGAATAATCCGAATTTTATGAATAAATTTTTTTTAATTAATATTATTATTAATTATCATTATTGTGTTGTGTATCTGTGATACGAGCTGTGAGACTTAGTCAATTTGGGTATTGACTAATAAATTAAGAGTAGAGTTGTGCTTAACGGAGAATAGAAACCCTAACCCTAGTTACGGATAGGGATTCGATAAAAATATAATTAAAATAATTATATTAATATGTATGTGTTTGTACGGTATAGAATTTTTGATCAATGATTGATCGGATAAGGTTTAAAATTAATAAACCCTAATAAGAGATTAAAAACCCTAATCTCAGGATTAGAAACCCTAACGTACAGTTAGTAACCCTAAACGAATATCGAAAAACCCTAATTTAAAATTTGGGAATCCTAAACCCTAATTAGGAAACCCTAATCCTAATTAATAAGCTTAATGTGTTTATTAAACTTAAATATGATTAGGAAACCCTAATTATATTTTAGTTATCTTAATTTCTATTTTACAAACCCTAATTATAATTTAGAAATTTTATTTTTCTAATTAAAACCCTAATTTCATATTCGGGATTTCTAAACCCTAATTAGGCAACCCTAATCCTAATTGGAAGACAAGTTTCCTAACTCAACCTCGAGTTATATTCATTCAATCATTATAGTGGTTAATTATTGTTAATTATACCAAGTCTAAGAATTTATTGTTGATTATTCGCAGTTAGTGCATGTTTAATAATTCAAATTGAATTACTGATTCGAAAAATATGCATTTGTAGAATAACTGTTGTTGGATATTCATATTCGTAGAAGCTAGTATTGAGAGTACAGATAATTCCTGTTTATTATCAAATTATGTTGAGAAATGTCTTAGCTAATTGTTTTGGCTAGACGAACATTTGTTAGAACTTGATAGGTTTAAGAAGAGAAGAGAAGAGAATTCAATTATTATTGATAGATCAATGCCAATTGTTTCGGCTAGATCGAAAAAGCAAAACTTGATAGGGTTGAGAAGAGAAGTGATTAGATATTGAAATCATTGCGTTTCGTTGTTAAATCAAATTTTGATTCAAAGACTGAGAAGAACAACCTTTTATATAAAGGGAACATTTTAGGTCGTATATTCGACCATTGTGCACTGTTAAGTATTATGCATAATATAGGGTATAATAAAGCTGATAACTTGTTATACTTTCAGAGGGGTATGGTTTAATCTTTTTGGTTATCTGATACTCCTGCGTATATATCAAAGTAAATCTTTGATAGATACCTGAGAAGAGAAGTTCTAGATCCAATGGATCGCTCAACATAAATATAGAAAACATTCCACTTTATTATTGCGTAGAATTGATTTTTTTTTGTTCAGTAGAATATCGTAGAAACTTTGAAAGCGTTGTACTCTTTCATTATCAGATTATTGCGTTGTCTAGAATATGAGAAGACTTGTTATTGATTAACAATTTGTTCAGCTATTTCAAAGTTCCCTGAACTTTGGTGTCATTCTATCAAAATAGATAGTCTATTATTCTGATACTTATACATTCATTAAATATCTTAACTTGCGAGGCAAATTTGTTGCTCACCCTTGCTAAATAAAACTTTTCAGCTAGGGACGAAGTGGCAGGAGGTGATGTGAAGAACAAAGGCAAATTCATAATGATAGCATAATTTTATGAATATTATTATGTTGTATTTCTGAACCCTTTTTGTTTATCTAAAGGGTATGTTTGTAATGTCAAGGTTAGAGAACCTGGGACTAATGTATTAATAATCTCTGTTAATGACTTATGTATTACTATTTCTATATAACTGGATAGTTAGATGTTATTATATTGTGGATCGTGAACACCAAACTCGGGGTTCAGGTAACCCGGATTTGGAGGTGTCACATTTACTATTAGGGGAGGTGGTGCAAGTTTGATAATACTTGCAGGATTAAATTTAAAATAAAAGAAAAGAGGAAGGTATTATACTGTAATATTGTGAGCCCCAAAACGTGCAATTATCGAAACTATATTTTCCTATAAATAGAAGCTCATTCCTTCATTATTTTTCACCAATTCACTAAAGCTATAGAGCAATTATTATAGAGAGAAATTATAGAGAGAAAAAAGAAGAGAAGTCTGCTACCTCACTATTCCAGTATGGCCAGTCTTTTTTTGAGGTAAGGGGTATTATTCTTTCGTATTCATGAAGAGAGTTATTTTCTTTCAATACTCGTAAGGGTTGTTATTTAATTCTTTATTATTATGTTGAATAACCTATCTGCGTATGGGTACCGCATACATGGTGAAATTCTTCCATTATTCCATTCTTTATTATTCGTTGGAATAACTCCGTCTGTGCGGTCTATATCGCATGCCCGTGAATTCTCGTTGTTATTCCATTCTTTATTATTCATTTGGAATATCCTGCTTGTCAGCGGATTACGCATGACTGGTTTCGCTTTTTATTATTCGCTGGAATATCATATCTGCAAGGATTACGCATGACCTGGTTCCATTCTTTATTATTCTGTTGGAATAACCTATCTATGTGGATTACCGCATGCATGGTGAATGATCCTTCGTATTCATTCTTTATTAAATTGTGGAAATGATCTGTCAACGTGGATTATCGCATGGCGGGTGAAAATCCATTTGCAGTTTCGTATATTCTATTATACTTGTATGAGATATCATTTCTTTTGTACTCGTCATGAAATATCATTTTCTTTGGTATTTTTTTATTTTATGAGTTATTATTCACAGGTTACTATTCACCCGATTACTATTCACTCTAGTATTATTCACTCGGGTATTCGAGGCACTTTTCGTGTCGGAGTACTATTCACTAGTTACTATTCACGGGTTACTATTCACCCAATTACTATTCACTCTAGTATCATTCACTCGGTTATTTGGGACACTTTTTGTGTCGGGGTACTATTCACGGGGTACTATTCCCGAAGTACTATTCACAGGGTACTATTCACCCAAAAAATATATTTCTTTTTTGTCTAAATTATTTTTGGTACTATTCTTGAATCTTACTCTACAAAGCAGTATCATGTTGACAATTTGGACGTTATTGATTTCTGGATAAATTAAATTATAAATCTTTAAAATTTATCCTTGAACTTGTTTTATTGAATTATTATGTCATTGTCATCATCCTCATATTTATATTGTGATGAAAGTCATCTTTGGCTTACGTGCATATATGGACTTGGTATGATTATAACCAGGGATTATTCGGTATAATTATGACCGTAATGTAAAGAATGATGTGGTAAAAGTCCTCATTGGCTTGTAGTTCATTGATGGACAGTTGTTGGTATGATTATGACCAGGGATTATTCGGTATAATCATGACCTTTGATGATTACATGAATATCCTTGGTCGTGGTGCAGGGATGATTCGATGATGTGGTTTATTTATTAAGCTGAGTCTCAGCGATAAAGTTGATGAAAAACTTTTTAAATGAGATTGCTTATGGATTGCTCATTGGCCTGTACCTTCTAATGGATTGCTTATTTTCGCTATAGTTGTTGATCTAAAATTTGTTGTCTATTGTATTCTATCAGTTGTTATACTGTTGAAGGCTAAGGATAATTTATTCTGCATTATCATAGTCATAATATTTCTTACTGGCTAGTTGAGCTCACCCTTTCTTTAGTTGTTCTCTTCAGGAAATGAGAATATAGCTGGGATGAGTCGGGGAATGGACTGATGATCCAGTATAAGTGGCTTTAGTAGTCCTCACTATTCTACAGAATAATGTGATAATAATTGTAATGAGGACTCCATTGAGTGTGGATATTGTCTATATGACAATATCCTTGTTTAAACTCTCAGCTATGTTTTGTCATATTTTGCACGACAGTTGTATAATTAAGTTATATTTGATTTATCTACCATGTATTTGGCGACTCAAGATGGGTGATGTATACCTGTTTTGGGGGCGTCACAGTTGGTATCAAAGCATAGGGATATGATCCCTGGCTGAGATGTGAGACTAGAACTAGGAATGGAGAGACGGGTAATTCCTTCGCTAGTGTGACCTACTTAAGTTTATTTGGTATTTAATTGGTCGGTCAGAGTATAGGGATAGTATGTGATATGTCAATTAACCCTTGTTTTATGACAGTGTTTGACAATGGCATCTGAAAATGTTGAGATCAGCAATGAAGCACATGAGACCGTTGAGTCACCAATGATCAGTACCCAGGATAATGTGCAACATGAAGACAATAATCCTCAGGTAAACAACAACACCGATCAGATGATGAATGATGGGATGATCAGAGGCTTTATGCAATTCATACAACATCGGTAGAGAGACTCGCTCAAAATGCAGGGAAACAATGGCAACCCATTTACCGGTCACCGCTAAGCGCTTCAAGGAGCTGGGACCGCCAGAGTTTTTGGGAAAGCCGAACCACTTAAGGCGAGACGTGGATAAAGCAGATCACCAAGATATTTGATGTCTTGGGATGCTCCGAGGAGAAAAAGGTTCCCTTCGCCACCTTTATGTTGCTTGAAGAGGTAGATTACTGGTGGGAATCTATAAAACGTACCCAGCCTGACGCACTCAAGATGTCTTAAGAGAAGTTCCAAGAGCTGTTCAACGACAAGTACTTTCCCGAAAGTATTCGTCACATGAAGGAGGTGGAGTTTATCAAGTTGGAGCAGAACAAAATGACCGTGTCGCAATACGAGGCTAAATTTGCGGAGTTATCCCGGTTTGCATCCCATTTGGTCGATAATGAGGAGCGAATGAGGAGAATGTTTCTAAGAGGTTTGAAACCCGATATACGTCAATACCTCATTTCTCACAAACTTTGTTTATATTCAAATGTTGTGAATAGGGCTCAGTTATTGGAGCACGATAATGAGTCAGCACAACCAAAAGGTAACGAGCAACAACACGATAATAATCATACCGGTGGCAACGGCCATCGGAACAATAATAACCATTGTGGGGGAAATTATGATGCCAAGAATGGTAACCACTTCGGTGGTAATCATGGCCAAGATAATAGGCGTGGAAATATCAAGAAGAGAAGGTTTAACAACGATGGAAAGATAGTAGCACTGTGACGCCCCCAAAATAGGTATACATCACCCATCTTGAGTCGCCAAATACATGGTACAAAATTCAAATACAACTTAATAATACAACTGTCGTGTAGAATACGATAAGACATAACTGAGAGTTTTAATATGAATATTGTCTTCTAGACAGTATTCAACTCAAATGGAGTCCTCAATACATTTATTATCACACTATTTCATAGAATAGTGAGGACTAGTAATGCTATCATCTGGACCGTCACTCTGTTCCTCGACTAGTCCCAGCTATGTTCTCATTTCCTGAAGAGAAAATGACAGTAAAAGGGTGAGCTCAACTAGCTCAGTAAGAAATATTATGACTAAGATAATGCAGAATAATTTATCGTTAGCCTTCAACAATGTTAAACTGATAAAATATAACAAACATCAAGTTTAACTGCAGGGGAACAAGCAATGTAACGCCCGAGAAAATCAGATTTTTAGGAGAATTTATATTTTTTTAATTGTGGATTAAATGAATTTAATTGATTATTTATGGGAGCAAGCTAATTGAAGGTCGATCTATGACCTAGACATATCAGAACGTCGTAGTATTTTGGCTACGTGGTAGAATTAAAGTGTTTGAATTTCAAAGACGAAAATAAAAGCTTTCTGAGAAATTTTCCAAAAAATACTATTCACGCATTTCTGCTCTGGAATTATTTTTGAACTTTCGAGAAATACGTAATGATAGAATATCAAGGTAAGATGGAATATCAAATAATATTTTAGTTATGGAAAACATAATATTTTGCCTGTGGACTTAAAACCTAACGGTTATAAGAAAGGGATTTGCGAGAAGGAATTTAAATGTGTATTGTAAATTAAAGCGATGATCGTATAATACGTAGGTATTGTACAAAGTAATGAATATGAGTATGATACGATGTATTATATGAGTATGTATGGATGATGGTATATTGTATATGATGAATAAGTATACGAGTAGAATACGAGAATTATACGTAAATAATACTTTATAAGGCTTTAAGCCAAAAGAAAGGAACTTGTAGGATTTGTTAAGTATTATGTTAGCCAAGTATGAAAATGGTTAAGCCCAATGTGAACTAATGTTAAAACCAAATATTGGTTATTATAAAGTCCAATAGAATTAATATGCAAGCCCAAGAGTTTGTAATGGGAAGCCCAAAGTAATTTAATGCAAGCCCAAATGATTAAGTTAAGTTAATTAAAACTAAGCCCAAGCTATGATCCAATGAGTTAAGGTGATCCATGGGGCAACCCATGATCATGTAGTAAATCTTAGTGACCAAGATATTAGTGTGATGGCCAAGTAAGAGTTGTGGTTAGCAAGTAGACTTAAGGATTAAGTAAAGGATAAGGTAAGAAAACTTAATGGATAAGTGTTGTGATGGCGAAGTATATGTGGGGAACAAGTTTACTTAGGGGCAAAGTATGGTATAGTAAGGAGGTGGATTAAGGAGGTGGAATGGCCTAAAAGACTATACTACCCTAACCTTAGAAATCCAATAAATAGAGGACTTGTTAGCTCATTTGTGGTTTGTTAATTTCATCCAACAAGTGAAGTGCTTATTTGGTAGAGAGAATAATCACATATAAGTTAGACTTCCTTTGTTAGAATTTCAAGAAGCAAGAAGAAGATTAAGGCTTAGCAAGTGATCATCAAAGGGTAAGCTCTCTTGAACCATGATTCTCTTTCTCTTCCATTGTTAGAGAAGTGGGCAATGGTAGGATTTGTATGCTAAAGAATGAAGAGAATGAACAACTTAATGAACTTAAGCCGTGTAAGTCACGAATGAGTAATTCAAACTTTAATAAGTTAATGAATTTATGAAGAACAATGATGAACTTGTCATATGTTTACTTTAAGAAGTTAGTATGATTAATGAGATGTAAGAATAGTGATTAAAGGACTTAACTCGTTAATAAGTCATAAGCAATGAAAACAAGTATGTTATACTTTAATAAGTAAATAAGTTCATGAAGAACATGTAATGACTTCACATGAAAATAAGATGTTGTAATATATAGGTGGAGATGTCTATATAATGAATTTAATTTATTTAGAACGATGAACAAATCTTAAGTAACGAAGTTTTGCCTGAATTCACACAATTAGACGATAATCGTCGAATTCATGAAATTCTCGGAATGGAAGTCAAATTTTGATATTGAGCTTGGAAACATTGGTTTTCAATGGAGTCAAGTCTTATTTGGCATTATAGAGTTGTGGACTAAAAAATGACCGGATTCTGACTTAGAACAAAGAAACGAGCGTTAAACGTTCACGGACGTTTATCGTTTTCGTTAAAAATGGACTAATAGGTGAAATTTTAGCAAACGGAGTCGAATAGATAACACTCTTGCATGAACACGTAGAGTATAAAATTTGTGAACTGTAGGCTCTTGAATAAGCCAATTCGAACTTATAACGAAGAAGTTACGAGTCCGGGAATCTCACAAGTTTAAAAATCTGTCAAAAAATTTTGTGGCTCAGAGTCCACGCCACAGTGCGACTCCAAGCCAATTAGCCGCGCCCAATACCAAAGTAAGCACCACCCCTCAAAACTCGCTACAAGAACGGGAAAAGTAACAAAGGGACTCAAGTCATCGTACGAGTCCAGCTTTTGAGGAACTAATGTGATGCCACAAATACAAGACCAAGAGTAATAGCCGGCGCCGCATCGCCAGCCTTAAAACCTAGACAGTAAAGAATGGTTACAAATAGAGCTTGGATGGAAATTGTTTAAACAATGAACTAAGGGACTTAATAAAACATTATTAAGTCATAACTAAACCTCAAGTGTGATCACTTAGAGTTAAAGAAAGTTAATTGAATGTAAACAAGAACGGTGTACAATAAGTGTACATAACTTGTGACAACCCGAGAATTTAGAAAAATTTTAAAATTTTAGTTAATTGATTTAAGGTTCAATATTAGAACCAAGAGAGAAAATAAGTGTGACACCCCCAAATCTTGATACTTCAATTCCACAGGATTTGGTATTCACTGTACAAATATCATCTATCTATCTACCCATAAAAAATGCAAACCATGCAATAGATAGAAATAAAATCTTCCCATTAAGGGTTACAACATCCGAATAATAATACAATCCCAAGTTAAACTAACCTTAAACATCTGTGCGGAAATATAAACAATAAGTCTTAAGTAACATCAATTCTAATTACATCACATAAATAATCAGTCTTCATTACTTGCTAAGCTTGCCCTTGCCTTTACTAGTGGAAGGTTCGTCTGCTCTCTCGTTCTTAACTTCAATGTTATTATTACGCAAGAGTGAGCACGATTGCCCACAAGTATAACAATATAACAATGAATAATAACATGCGAGAGAAATAATAACTTCTGAAATAAAAACTCAACTTTTGAATCAAGAATGAATAACAAGAATCAAAAGATTTCTGAGGGTCATAAGACCTTGAACTATGTCCTAGGTTATCAAGGGTTATACTTGAAACCTTTAATACCATAAGACTATGGACCTTTCTACTCGTATTTAGGGGGATCACCCTTAGTACCATCATCGCGGCATAATATCTTAACGCTAACGCATAAGTAAATCCTTTTGCAGGTTGTTCATCTCGGCCGACATTCGAGTCCGCACCAAAGGAAGTTTGGTTTGAATAATTCAATAAGGGTTCTGAAATTTAGAACGTTCATTAACTATGGATTAGTTGAATCAATAAGGATTCACTAGTCTAACAAGGTTCAATAATAATGATATTCAAATTAAATAATAATCTCAAGAAGTATACAATAGAACGATTATTGTATAACAAAATCATACTTTGAAAAGATAGTCAATCTTAAATATAATAATTTGAACTTGAATAATAGTAATGATAATTTACTCGTGGTAAATAATAAACTTGAACAATAATGACAAGTAGGGTTAGGAAACTTGCCTCGTGCGTAGATTACACTTTAACTAAGCACGTTCTTTGAATTTAATCCTACATACCATTCACATTCACAATACCAGTTAATTATAACTTAACTAATCATCATAAACTCAGTCTTTTGCCTAAGTCGAATATTGACTATACTTAGTCAAATTACCACTTTGTCACATAATTCACACTTCATGAATAACAAGCTAATTATGTATTCAATAATTCAATCCACATGCAATTATGTTATTTACATGTTAAACATCTATTTTATCATCTCATCATACTTCTAACATTTTTACATGTTCATTAATTAAGTTACTAACACATTGCTAGACTTAATCATTTTACAAAAATTTCATTTTTGAACTTTCCGAGAGCGGGCGCATGACGCCACTGTTACACTTGGTTCATTCATACGAGGCGCCTGTGGGCGGGGCTTACACATGGCACATCGCTACTGAAACTTGAAACATGGGCTGATGTTTAGGTTTGAGATCATGAGGCTGGCGGTGGCATGTGAAAAAAAAAGCGTTTCGCAATTCGCAAAAATTGCAGAACACAACCAAAAACTCCAATTTAAAATATTACTACACATATTTAGACATACCCATATGATATAATTTATACATTATCATTACCCAACATTTATAGAATGATTTTAACCCATTAAAACACATAATCACAAAACTAAAATATGTGAATTTCACTGACTTTGATGTTCTTGAAGGTTTTGAAAATAATTCATAAAAATTGACACTACGGATTCGTTATAACACCGAATCCGTTCATTTAAACTTTGGTCTCTTCGTATCAACATGCATAATAAAATAAGAGTGTAAATTTTACGAAAACATTTATGTTTGACATACTAAAATCACGTATAAGGCCATATGGACATAACCCAAACTCTGTAATTTTGCAGCAATCATATACGACATGTTTTCATGAATTTGATGATATGGTTTACATAATATATATAATTAAATATGATGTGATATGTCATAACTCATACACAACCCATAATCATTACTCCTATCCCAATTACAGAGGTTCACAGAAAGAATGAAAGCCATATTTATGAAAACTTTTAAAGACGTAAAATAAACATTTGGGTTGAAGATAATTACCTAAGCGTAGATGAAAAGGATAACAATTACTCTCTAATCTTTCTCAAAGATTTCTCAAACTCTCTCTGAAATCTCTCTGGCTCTCAATTAACTAAAATGAAAAATACGTAAGTTAAACTCAACTGAGCCTTTATGCGCAGAGTTGAGGTCAGTTATTCCATTCGTGGTTTAACTGCCCCCAACTCCTCCTAAGGCCTCATTTGGCTAGCAAACTAGGTTCAAAGTTCTTTATTTTAATACAACTTTTTATCATATAGTTACAATAATGTCACTCCTTTATAAATTAAATCAATATCTTATTTAATTTGTTTTAAATAAAATATAATAAATTCTCATAAATTCACATAGTCACATAATTAAATTTCTCATTAATAAATAATGTCAAATTATTAACTCTCTAATTAATAATTAAATTAATTAAAATACCAATAGGCTTATTAAATATTTCTTTTAATACCATAAGCTCACATAATCACATATTTTGATAATAAAAATTATGCACATTAATTTAATAAATGTAACACATATAATTAAATTAATCTACCACAATTGCATCAATTAATTATTTAATATAATAATTAAATCATCTAATAATCTAATAATTTAATCTAATAATAATCCAATAAATATTTAAAATTAATTACAAAAATCTCGTTCGTCACAATAAGTGTACGCGTTTGATATTTTTAAGATGGAATTTTGAGGATTTCAAAAATTCTGTGAAGGATTTAGGTGAATTATTCAGGATTAAGGGAATACGTTAATATGTTCTCTGTATATGTGTATAGTATGTGGTTAAGGGTCAAGGGTTGACCAGATAAACGATATCTATGACAAATCCTAAGTATTTATTAAGAACTTCAACGTTCGGTTAGAAAACCCTAGTGATTAATAAGAAACCCTAGAAACCGGTTCTGGAAACCCTAACTTCAGTTCTGGGAATCCGAAACCCTAATTCGGTGTATGAAACCCTAAATTGGAAACTTAATGGCGTAAGTGTAAATAATTATAAAATTAATTAGGGTTAATCTCAACAAATTGGTTAGAAAACCCTAATTTCAAAATTTGAAACCCTAATTTCTGATTTAGGAACTCTAATTTATAATTATGGAAAACCTAAGTGTTAATTAAATAATTTTAATGTTAATTAGGAAATATTAATCCTAATTTTAAAGTTATAAGTAATTAGAAAATCCTAATCTAATTACAAAATCTAATTTCTAAATTAGAAAATTATTTTTCTATTAGAAACCCTAATGTGTGGGTTATAAACCCTAATGACCATTTTGACCCTAATTGCTTAATTAACAATTTTAATTAGGAAATACTAATCCTAATTAGCAAGATTTAAATTATGATTAAGAAATTTTAATATAATTAGAAAATTCTAATTATAATTTAGAAATATTAAATTTCTATTTTTAAAACCTAAATTGGAAATTTTAAAAAATCAAATTGCTAAACTTGAGGGTTCAAACCCTAAACTCTAAAGGGTTCAAACCCTAAATCTTAACCCAAACCCTAAATCCTAAGGTTTTGGCCATTTATTAGAATGCCATTAAAATTAATTATGAAACGACTATTTTGCCCTTTAGTGCTTTATTGGATGTTGCTTGCAAATCTTGCTAATTTTGGAGTGGTTGAACTAAACCTAGTACTAGCCATAGCTATGTGTCCAAAATCAGCCATTTAGAATGCTAGAAACATTAAATCATATCATTTATATAGATTAAGAAAGAGAAAATGCATACTTTCATTTTCATTTTTCTCCCACACTCTCTCTCTTTAGAAATCCGAAATGTAGAGTGAGTGAGAGAGAGATAAAAGATAAGCCAAGTTCAGTTTATAGCTTTCCAATATCAAATCCAATGATCAGAAATCAAAGATCAATGTTTTAAAGGTATAAAAACCCTAATCTTAGAAATCTGATTATTTGATGTTAAATGTTGTTTTTGTTTGGTTAAAGTTATGTAAAAAGGTGTCTTTTAGTGATCTGGTTTATTAAATCCCAGATCCACAACATCAAAGTCCTCGAATCTAGTATTTTGTCAAATCTAGAAAACTGGAAAAAAGTAGCTTGACAACCGAAAGTCAGAGCCTCTAGATTCTTCCCTGTTAACTGTTTTTGTGTTTTAAGCTTTTGTACTTGTAGTATGTTGTATGGTCTTTGATCTGATAATTGTATCAAGTCTAGATCATGTGTAGAGTGAAAGATATAGACAGTTAAATGTCGCCGACCGCTCACTTTAAAAAGCGAATTACTCAAGCGACCAGCAATTCCAAAAACGGTCTGACAAGAAATTCTAGCCTTCTGATCTTGCTGTGTGTTGGTGTTTAGGCCATGTTATTGTTTTGGTGTTGTAGTATGACATAAGGACTACACAAGCGTGTCCTTAGATCACCTATATTTTTATCAGATTCATAAATAACCTTGGTCAAAGTATCGTTGACCGACTGCTCTTAACGAAATTTGGAAAACCTAGAAATCGTGAAGAACAACTCCTAACATCACTTTGAGCGACCTTGATCTCTCAACTGTTGTATTGTTTGAGTGTAATAGTTTTATAAACTTGTGTTATGACCTATGTACTATCATTCTGTATCATACAAACACTTAGAACATGACCTGAAACCGGATCAATCAAGGTTCAAAAGTAGACCCTCGACACTGCTTGAGTTTCTGGGCAACCCAGAAACTCAAGAACAGCGTTGTCAGAAGATTGAGAGGCTTTGATCTCTCTGATTTCGTGTCATATGGCCATGAACTTAGTTGGTAGTTGTTTTATTACATTACTACTACATATTCCATGGTGGAGATATATATTCCAGAAACATGTTAGACAAGAAGTTATAACCGATCAAAGTGTGTATCTCGAACACTGACATGGTGTTCTGGGTTTGTTGAAGAACATCCCAAGAACACCATTAGCGACAGTTTTGTCGCCTATGGTACCTTTAGCGACACTTAATTACGAAAAATAATTATTTTAATTAAATAAATAGAAAAAAATGATTTTTAATTATTAAAAATACATAATAAATTCTGAAAAATTATTTTAAAGTCTAAAAAATAGTTTTTAATTATTTTGAGTATATTTCATAAATATTTAATACTTTTGGAATATAAATGGTATTTAAATTATTTAATTATAATATTAAATAAATTATTTAAGAATGATTTGAATACATGAAAAATCATATTATGGTAAAAGAAAATATTTTAAGTTATTTTTAGTGACTTTTAATATTTTGTGAGAAATTTCATTAATTAATCAATATTAATGATGGTTAATTTATTTACTAAATATATTAAATAAATTGTGGAAAAATAGAATTAATGTTTTATAAATCATATAAAATGATTTAAGTATTATAAAAATATTTTAAGTTATAAAATACAACTTTTGATGTTTCATCATGAAAATATTAATATTTTAATAGTAATAGTAATTACTTAGGATAATGAATTTAAAAGTTTAAAAATCATATAAATATGATTTTAAGGTATTAAAATACTTTGTAATATTATAAATATTATGACATGTATTTCATTAATATTTGATAATAAATAGATATTAATGATAAAATAATTATGTGGTATTTAATTCATTTAAATACTGATTTTAATGATTAAAATTATTTATGATAAATAGTAATAATTATTTAAAATTATTACGAGCTTCGAAAAATATTTCATTTGTTAATAAATTATAGTAGATAATGGTTAAGTGTTTAGGCGAGTTTAATTGAAATTAAACTCGAGATTTGTCCGACTGTAGGCCGCTTGGGATGTCGGGCTTTGTGTCAAGTTCAACTCGCATCGCAATAGTTTGACTTGATCTTTAGTCTTATGTGTGTATTATAGGTGATAGGGTTATGTGTTATGTGGTTAGGTTATTCTATGTATATATATATATATATTATAGTATTATATTGTGATGATATTATTCTAATATTGGAGATCTATATTACTAATATTAGGTCTTCGGATAAAGCGATATAAATTGCGTAGCGGTAATCAACAGTTCAGGCAAGTTTGTTTTTACTTAACTCTACTAAGAGTTGTTTTATTCTGATATGCTAATGGATAATCATTGCTGATTGCCATTGTAGAATTATACTCTGTACATATTGCATGTATAAGTCAGATATGAAAGGCTGATCACCTTCATTACCATTCAGTCCAAATATATTTGTTCATGTTATATACTTGTTCAGTCAAAAGTTTGCTCCTGCTAGTTCATAATTATATTGTTGAATTATAGCCAGCTCATTATTCAGATTCTTTCCATCATGATATATCGTTAAATTATTGAACTTAAACTTGTTGGGCAACTTTTATGCTCACCCTTGCTATATAATGATAAACATTGCAGATTAAGGCGAATACGTCGGATACAAGGAAAGGTTAAAGACAGTTCCAGCTTAAAGTTAATGTGTGCGATTAGAGTTGTAATAAGTATTATATATTAATGTTATTGTAATTTAAATAAGTTATGTATTGTGTATTAAGTTAAGGTTACCCGACCTTGGGGAATTAAGTGTAAGTTTAATGTATAAACAATTTATGTTTATATCTTCCGTAAAAATATAGTAATAGTGATAGATTGATCGAACTGGAACTGCGGTGATTCGAGACCTTGGATTCGGGGCCCTCACAGTTGGTATCAGAGCTGTAGGTTATGAACCTTAGGTAGGAATACTTGAGACTAATAACCGCAGTGATTAGGATAAGTACTAACTCAAATAGAGTTAGTTGGTCGGTATGATTCAAAGACGAAACGCGGTGAGTTATAAGATATAGAGTTCCCTAACTCTGATAATAAAGTTGAACAGTAGTGATGAATAGATAGAGTCTAAAAGACTAAAAGTACAGTGATAGGTGTAGACACTCAAAATTTTCTGTATTACTGTTACTAACATTGCAGGAGGACAGATTCGTCTTTTAAGAAAGAACCCTGAAAGACAATCCAAATCCATACCGGATACTACCTGGAGTTTTGCATCAACCTCGGATCGCAATCTGGGAGTAACGGTTTCAACCTCGGATCTAACCCCGAGACCTGCAGATACAATACCGGAACACACACCGGAGAAGACCGATTAATCTCAGAGATAACCCCGAGGTATCCAGTATCAGTCCCAACCATGGGAATAGCCACCAACCTTGGTGATAACCCCAAGGAATGAAGTTTCGGAGATAACCCCGAAAATGCTTGTTTTAAATGCCATCAGCTTCAATCTCGGCACTCATAATAAAATACACTATGCCAACTCGACAATAACATCGGGAAGACATGCACACCTCAAAGATGACAATAAAGACCTTCAACAAATATAGCAGTCCAATCTCAGCGATGTCTGAGTAACGTCTGCTTATCGGCCAAATCCGGGAGTAACACCGGTGAGGGGCAACATCGCCATCTCGTCCAACACGATGCCACGTCTCGTCTCTACACAACAATGTCCCACAAGGCTAACCAATCCCGAGTGACTGTTGTGCGGGGTAACGAATGAAAGTTGAAGCTTGAAGACCGGAGGGCATCGTCCCGTCTTCAAAGACTTCGTACAAACTCTAATCCCATGTTATCGTACAACTCTCGACAACGGCGGTCCGAAATAGGTCTTGAATACCTCAAAACGGATGCCTGGATTGCACTTCTCAAAATTTGAGTAGACATTACAATTACACGAGTGCACGTGCTAGAGATGACTGACCATTGAACCGGGCCGACCCGACCCGCCTCTGGTACACCTGCGGCACCTTTTGCCTATAAATAAGAGGCTTGGGGTGTTGATTTCTAGGAGAAAAAAGATGGGGAAACCCAGCACAATTTGCTCTGCACTCGCCATACAGTGTATTTTCCCACTTTCAAACACCTGTGAGCTCATATATAGCCTCTTTTGTACCCACAAAAGCCCAGTGTTTACCCACTCTAAAGATATAGAAGCCCTTTTTATCACCACCATTGTAAGCCTTCTCACACACTTTAGAGTCTTTCTCTTCATCTTTGCACACACCCTTCTACACATTGAGAGTCGTGTTGCTTGCTTTTGCCCGGACTTCGATCCGTGGTTTCATTCCAGTCTATATATATATATATATATATATATATATATATTTATTTATATATATATTGACTAACATTATCGAGTTATGCCTCGATTGAGCCTGAACTTGATGCGAGAGCGCTTATTTGCTTAATATATATATACTTATATATATCAACTATGTGTCGGACTTTGTTTGATGAGCCTGAACTTGATGCAGTGCGTTTATTTGCTTATATATATATATATACTTATATTTATCAACTGTGTGTCAGACTTTGTTCGATGAGCCTAGACTTCGGTCTGGTGCGTTTATTCGCTTTTATATATATATATATACTTATATATATCAACCGTGTGTTGGACTTTGTTCGATGAGCCTGAACTTGATGCGAATGCGTTTACTCGCTTTTATATATATATATATATATATACTTATATATATGAACTGTGGTTCAACTATGTTCGATGAGCACTGATTTTACATCCGGCATGCGTTTATTGCTTTCTTATATATATATATATATATATATTTGTTTTGTCTGCCTGGAGTTCCTTCGTGGCGCTTGATAGTTTTTGACTTTTTTTACATTTCGTCTCTCGCCTGAGGTTTACTTCGTGGCGATTGAATCGCATTTACAACTTTATTTACATTCTGTCCGCTTTGGAGTTTCCTTCGTCGTGGCGGTTGTATATGTATCTGACTTATTTACATTTACATTTCCCCCCATGGAGGTGCTTCGTGGTTGGTGATCCCGTCTCAGATATATATATATTTACCGCTTTTATATATATACCGCTATATTGCTTTTATACAAATTACAATATTCTCAGGCGCTTAGAATCATGTGATCACAGATTCATCTCATTGGATCTAGATTCGGTTCCCGTGATGGACATTTTCAGCTGTAAGTAGCTTGTAAATTATTCTGCGATGTCTGTATTTCCTCAGATGGTTTCCATACCCACGAGGAAGTCAACATTATTTTTGGATGTATTATTTTTCATACGGATGCCTCACATCCGTCAAATAAAATCAATTCAACCACTCACTTAATAAAAATGGGAGTGTAAAAGGTCTCAATTCCTATTGAGCATCAGGGTTTGAAAAACCTCTTTTATAAAACTTAATTGCAATATCTTGCTAAAAACTGAATTTTTACATAAATTCAAACCCTGTGTATATAGGTTCGAACGAGGCCTCGCACAACTTTCATATAACATCACATTGACCCACATACACACACACACACACACACACACTCAGATAATAGTTTCTTGAAAAGAGGCGGTCACCATGGTAACACGGATGTCGAGGGGTGCCTAACACCTTCCCCAAGAAACAAGTCCCTGCACCCTAAATGAATCTCTTTTACTTTAACTCATATATCGCCACATCATCGGGTCAATGTGCAAACCTTTTCTCGGTTGTGTTGGTACAACCATTTAAAAACCAATCGGCGACTCTTAATAAATCCCATCGCTTGGCATTATACATGTCGAACCTTTTTCACTTATTTTTTCAAGAAAATCTCACCTAAAATGAGAACACCAAAGAACAAGTAACGGAAAGGGACACCCAAAAATCCCGACGTCGACAGGTGGCGACTCTACTGGGGACTCCAGTAAGAGGACTTAAGCTACTACTACAATCTTTTCAAAACTGATTATATGTTTGTGTGTGGATGTTGCATTTACATTGGATGAATGTGTACAAATGCATGTCTTGTTTGAGCTTAGTGCTTCGTATCATATCTGCATGTGATGTTAGTGCTTCGCACTATAAACTGCTTATGATATTAGTGCTTCGTACATGTCATTATTTCATACAGTGAGACGCGATGTATGTGAATGTATGTTGTGTGGTCCATCCACCAGGAGGCTATCCCGTCGGTGTTTGATTACTGGACTCGTGAGAAGACTAATTCTCTGAGGCTCAGGAAAGGCACCACCCAAATTCACTCCAGTTGAAAGACCGGATTAACTTCCCATCTAGTAGATTGCAATGATTTGGGAACCTTCATACCAAAAAGCCGCGAGAGTAACCTAAGATAGGTCAGCCTCTGATAAACCCAAAACGAAGGAAAGTCTCTTCATTCTCTCATTTCAATTACTTGTAAACACAGTTACTTGTAATTTCATTCCATATCTATCTCCATGTAATGAGAAATATGAAGCAATATGTCCACATACATGCTACAAAAACAAATGACACCCGCTTTTGCAGATAAAATTCCTAAAATGGACACATCACATAAGCATGTCATTATACACCTTCCCTAAGGACTAAACTATGCCACCTTTCTTTCACAGGAAATCAATCGGACCTACTACCCGGTCAAAGTCCAAAAGGCAACAGCTTACAAATAATCTTGTCGTCATCCCACCAGAGTGAACTTAATCCGCCTCGCAAAGAATTCATGGGTTAAGCAAACAGATTACTGATTTGGTTGTTCTATTAAAAGAATTACACCGACCTACATGTGGTCGAGAAAATACCAGACATACCGAGCCCTCCACACAAGGAGGAATTCGGCCATTACCATACCAGAGCCACAGCTTGGATACGACCAACAAAAAAACGCATGATGATGCCCATCCCACTGGAGATCCGCACAATCGGTGACATCAAAAGAAAGTCCTCCAAATGGAAGAGACCATTCAAGGCTATATCAAAGGAATTGGAACACACGGAGTGTTTCATATGTCGATCTATGTATTTTTCCTGGTGTTCACTATCCAGAAAAATTTAAAACTCCTGACTTTGAAAAATATGACGGGTTAAGGGATCCTTATACACATTTAAAAGTCTTTATTAGAGAACTGGGATCCTATGCAGAGGATGAAAAACTCAGAATGAAATTTTTCCAAAAGAGTCTAACTAGAGAAGCCCGTTCGTGGTACACAAGATTAGACAACTCCAAAATCCACAGCTGGGAAGAGCTAGCACATGCCTTCCTCACTCAATACAGCTTTCAAACTCGATGGCTCCCGACCCAGATCAAATTAACAAGATCAAAAAAGTCTAACGAGTCTTTCAAAGAGTATGCCCAGAGGTGGAGACGCCTGGCTGCCCAAGTTAGTCCTGCCATGACAGAATCAGAAATGGTCATGACATTCATAGACATACAAGAAGCTCCCTTCTATGAGAGAGTTTTAGCAAAGATCGGCAAAACTGCTTTCCGAAATGGTTAAACATGGGAGACGGTGAAATGGGATTGAAGTCGAAAGATTCAAGACCTAGCCGCACTCAAAGCTGTTGCTGATCACATCCAATCTGGAAATTATGGGAACAACCCCTGGAGGGTCCATAAAAAGAAAGAGGAAGATGTTTCCCTAATACTACAGGGACAAAAAGGAAATCAAAGTATGTCCATTCAAAGAAGAAACTACACTCCCTTTCCAAAGACAATGCAAATCCTCCAAAGACCAAAAGGTGGAGAAGTCAAACGCCATCGAAAGTGTTTACACCCTTGGGGATACCCTCGAGAACATTCTTAATCTTCCGACAACACGAAGAAAATTACGATCTTCTTCTACCAAATGATTTCTAATGGACGAGGTTTCAATGTCGCTAGAAAATGTGCTTATCATGTCGGGGCACCGGACATGATACTCGTGGATTTTGGGCTTTAAAACACAAGATCCGGACCCTAATAGATAATGGAGAGATCGTAGTCACCAAACGCGATCACCCTCATCAAGATGAGACAACCCTCTTCCTCAACACAAAGAAGAAGAGGTCAACATGATTAATTGGAGCAAGTGGGCGAGTTCCAACTTCAAATTGTGATTCCTCCCGCACCATCAAAGACGGTGATGACGGATGGGATTATGCTAAGTTCCAGATTCACAATGGAACGAAAGATGAAAGCTCTCTGCAAACAAATTGAGCAATCATGAATCGGTGACTTATCAAATCAAGTGACTCTCAAGCAATTAATCACCAGAGCATGCCGCCTCTCTACCAATCGTCATGAATATTCCTCGTCACTTTCGTAAAATGAAATGATGGAAGACAAAGTGACGAAGAGAGCAAATGCCAAAGCCTGCCGGATTTCGCCAACAAACGGAATTCACCTATTTGGGCCAACCTATGGAGGAAATCCTTCACATGTTAATCAATGAAGGAAGGATCAGTTCCCTCTAACTTCAATCCACCCCCATTTGGGGTCGGGTAAAACTCGATGGAGTATGTCAATACCACTCCCAATCTCACGGTCACAAAGACAGAGAGAATGCCGGGCACTCACCACCTTATTCAAAATCTAATCGACAAAGGTGGTGTATCAAGGCTTGGCGGATAACGACAACGTATTACGTCTGCAAGTGAGAATGCAGTGCCCTACTAAGTGGAAAAGTGTGGTAGCAGTTATATCTACTGAAGTTGAAGGGATTAATACTGTTCTCACAACACCGATAATCCAGCTCAAGGGAGGAAGCAATCCTTTGAAAGTGGCCGCTCCCGAGCCAATCAACTTGCCATGCAGAACACAATATCCTATTATTAGCTTGCGCAAGGTTCCGTGGAATTATGGAGAAGGTGAAGGATCCACCTCACATACCACTGCTGTAGTGTTAAAAGAAAATCCATTGTATCTTCCCCATCGGGTGATGAACCCCACCACCAAATCAAAGGGGAAAATACCCATGGAGAAGATTGAAAAATTCCTCCGCGCTGTGGGTCATAACGAAGCCTCGGTGGTTTTAAGCTTGAAGGAAGCGCCACTATAAATATCAATTTTGGACTTGGTCCTAACCTCGAGAACCACCCAAGGTCTTGTTAAAGGTTCTAGAAGAAGCCTATCTCCGACATCGCGGATACGGAAAAGTTTTAACACGTGTTTGATCACATTTTCAACAACAATGTGATATCCTTCATCGATAATGACATACCATCCGAAGGATCGGGTCATTCATGCAAGTTACACATATCATGGTCTTGTCTTCCTGATATATGGTAGCGAGGGTCTTAATAGATGGAGGTTCCTCTTTGAATATCCGCCCATATGCCACCTTGGTGAAGATGAATATCAATCTCAACCGAATTCGAGTAGCCATACTATCATCAAAGCTTTTGATGGAGCCCGCCAGTAATTTCGGTTGAGTAATTGAGCCGCCAATCGAAATTGGCCCTCACACATTCTCGCATATCCTCCATGTGCTCAAGATAGATTCGAGATACAACCCGCTCTTGGGGACGACCATGGATCCATATAAGGAAGCGATCCCTCCACTCTTCACCAACAATTGAAGTACATTATCAACAATAGCTTTGGTCACGATCAATGTGAACCGAGATTCCTCAAAGACGGGGACATTCCGCTCATCAATGCCAATGCGGACGTAGAACCAATCGGCCATGCTTTGAAATAAGCAACACCCAATACCACGCTATTGAGAACCATCGCCCAACCCCACATTTCTGCCGAGGTGATGTCGACCACTCAAGAAATGATGTCGTTGGAGTCATAAGCCGTGACAAGGGTTGGTAAAGATGGCCGTGGTATCCCGTACCCCATTCGATTAACCAAGCAAGTTTAAACAATTTGGACTAGGCTATTCTCGCCAAATTCTAGTCATAGGAATCCTCATAAGCATCAACAGATTCCTTGACTTCAACCATGTGGCGTTAAACCGCCTTCAAACTCCGAGTCCGCACAACCTCCAGTAAAGGTGCCAACCAATGTCATGGCCATGTTATTTCCTAAGTAGAAATCGGTGGAGGAAAAGAAAATCGTTATTCCAGATCCCGCAATCGAAGAAGAGGAGCGGAGAATCAAGGAAAACGTTGTCCGACTAATGTCGGGCATGCGCATCATCGCCCATGATGAACATACCAACAGATACACCCAAGATGATGATTGCCCTGACGTAATGGCCATCATTCGGGACAAGGAGGATGATGACAATCCCTCCATCACTGCGGTCCACCCGGACTTTACCCTTACCAATTGGAATAGCATTCCTTGCTTTGGTCGACAAGGGTAAAGCGGGCAGAAATTATTTTCTGCCTGCAGATACAATAACTGCTTACTTTTCTGTTCAGTATTAGCAGTTTATTTTTGGTACTAGATCTGCATGCCTCGGGGTTATCTCTGAGGTTAGAATTATTACTCCTAGTGTGTGTTCTGAGGTTGATGCTGAACTTCCGGTAGTATCCAGTATGGATATGGATTGTCTTTCAGGGTTCCCTCTTAAAAGACGAATTTGTTCTCCTGCAATGTTAGTAACAGTAGTATAGAAAATTTCGAGTGTCTACAACGGTCATGATTATACCGAATAATCCCTGGTCATAATCATACCAAGTCCATCTATGCACTACAGGCCACAGATGACTTTCAACATAATATAAGCATGAGGATGATGACAATTCAATAAAACAAGTTCAAGAATAAATTTTAAAGATTTATAATTTAAATTATCCTGAACTCAATAACGTCCAAATTGTCAACATGATATTGCTTTGTGGAGTAAAATTCAAGAATGCTCAGAAGAATATTTCCATGAAAAGATACTGGATGAAGCACAAATATCAAGGATATTCTACTAATTTCATGGAGTATAGAAGTCAAAACTTTAACCAATTGAGTATAATTGAATATATGAAATCGTACATGGATTTTTGCTGCCATGCGGTAATCCACATAGATGTTATTCCAATAGAATAATAAAGAATGGAATAACGTAAGAATTCACTCAGGCGTCGTAATCCGCGATGTATGTGTTATTCCAATAGAATAATAAAGAATGGAACTGGTCAAATACGTAACTCACTTACAGATAGGATATTCCAATGTAATAATAAAGAATGGAACCAGGTCGTAAATCCGCATGATGATAGGATATTCCAATGTAATAATAAAAATGGAATAACAACAAATTCACTGTGCATGCGATAGATCAAGACAGATGATTATTCCAACAGAATAATAAAGAATGGAATAACAACAAAATTCACCAAACATGCGATAGACCGCACATACAAGTTATTCCAACAGAATAATAAAGAATGGAATAACAAAAGAATTTCACCATGTATGCGGTATCAGACATAGACAAAGTTATTCCAATATAATAATAAAGAATGGAATAACAACCCTTACGAGTATTGAAAGAAAATAACTCTCTTCATGAATACAAAAGAATAATACCCCTTACCTTAAAAAGAAGAGTATTTCGACGGTAGGGCGGGAATATACTTGAAGAAAAGTTGTACTATTTTCTATGCTCAAAGCTTTCTTAAACTCTATAGAAATACGCTCAAGATTATAGAAGAAGAATTCTCTGAACTTCTGGTGCGATTTTCAATTCTAACTAAGCATCCTATTTATAGGAGAATGGAAAGGATATTATGCTGCACTATGCAATAAAATATAATATATTCTATTTATAATCAAATAAAACAAAACTTGATAAAAAGTATTCTGTTTTATATAAAAAGTTTTTACTATGCAAACACTATGCAGGCACTATACAAACACTATGCATAATAAAATATAATATATTCTATTTATAATCAAATCAAACAAAACTTTATAAAAAGTATTCGCTTTTATATAAAAAGTTTTTACTATGCAAATACTATGCAGGCACTATCCAAACACTATACATAATAAAATATAATATATTCTATTTATAATCAAATAAAACAAAACTTTATAAAAAGTATTCTATTTTATATAATTTTTTTTCTGTTTTATTACATTTATAATAATAATAAAACAACATTTATCACCCTTATTATAATTCACAATATTAATTGACCTGGTCGTTCCCAGGAAAGAGGGGGCTTTCCAATAAGGATTTCTCCCTATTAGCGCGCAATTAGGTGACCAAACCTCTCCTTGACAGAACTTCTAGACATCGTCAATATTGCAAATAATAATATTAACGACTTTGTCATCTCAATTATTGATTTAATAATATATAAAATATCGACAATAATTGAATCAAATAACGTGAGATACTATGCAATAATTACTGTAGCAATAATTGAACAAAACTGAGTGACTTCTCAGATAAGCATCAATAATCAATACCGTGTGCTACTATGCAACCACGCCAGACATCGCATTTCTTTTACTACCAAGTAGTTCAACAGTTTTAACGGTAAAACTTCCGCCGTTATTTTCATAAAAATATTTTTGTCGTTTTCTCAATCCGACAATAATTCCGTTGTGGGGTCCACCAATGATTGTACGGTCGTACGAATATTCTCCGACAAAAAGAATATTCCCCGACCAATTGAATATTATACAACAACTTGCATACTTTTCAAAATTTATAAATATTACCCACAACTATAACATTATCTTAATCCACACCATAATTTTGAAAAAATATTTTGAGAAAATTAAATCTTTATTCGTAAAATTTGGGATTTTACAATCTCCCCTCCTTATGAAATTTCACCCACGAAATTTATGTACGTACCTGGTATGCCGAACAAATGAGGACACTTTGCCAGATTCTAACTCTTGAGGTATAACCTTTGAGTGTTGAATACGATCCCTCTTATCCAAGATTTTAACACGTATCTCCTCACACGTTAAATCTTCTGCTATCTCGTTTAGTTCTAATTTAATAACGTGGTTCGGGTCGTCCACATATTTACGTAACATCGATACGAAAAAAAATGTTATGAACACGCGACATACTTGGCGGTAAAATGAGTCTATAGGCCACAGTTCTTACTCGATCGAGGATTTCAAATGGGCCAATTAAATCGAGGGTTGAGATTTCCTCTCTTCATCGACTCTTGCTTCTAAAATAACGCCTTCTTGAACCTTCTTCTTCGTATTCATCAGCTCCAGGTGTGTAGTTTGAGCAGCTTTAACTTTATCGATTAAAGTCGATTCTAATCGTATTTTCGTTATCTTCACATGGGTCCCTAAAGTCTTTAACTCTATCTTCATCATTTGTATGTTATATGAAATGGGTTTTTGTGTTAATAATATTGCACTCGTAAACGCATACGATCTTCTATTCAACGCGTCAGCTACCACGTTCGTTCTTCCACAATGATATTGAATGGTACGATCGTAATCTTCAACAGCTCGAGCCAACATCTTTGGCACATTATACAATCGTTTTAGGTAATTAAATATTTGAGGGTTTTAGGAATGAGGTTTTGTACTGGGGTCAATACAAAATTCTATTTCACGTTCTAGGGGTAGGCTAAGAAGTCTTCAAGAATACATCAGGAAATTTATTAATGATAGAAATATCATTCAAAACTGTGACTCTCATCCTAGACTTGGATAACACGTCACATTGATACCTATCAACTTGCCATCGTCATTCATAGTGTTGCCTACAGAAAGTCTGGCTTCGGTGCATTCCACACAAGGAAGTCAACAACGAAAGGATCGGGGCTCTTTACTTATGGCTTGATATAACAGTTATTAACTTTAGTGGTTTGGTTTCTTGAATTCACATGATAGGTTGGTTAAGAATATGAAAGCTAATAACCTTACGAAAAGCATGATGAGTAGTTAACCAATCGATTCCTAAAATCACATCAAAGGCAAGTATTTTAAAAGAGATAAGATCGACAGGTAATGTGAAAGTGTTGATTTGAATCAAACAAGATTTATAAATAGTGGAGGTAACGGAGGGTTCTCCCAATAGAGTTTCAACAGATAAATCAAATTCTAATTTCTCCGGAGTCAAATTTAAATGTTGAGCGCAAGCAAGAGAGATAAAAGAATAGGTAGAACCGGTATCGAATAAGGTATAGATTTCACAAGAGCTTATGATTAACTTACCCGTAATAACTTTGTTCGAATTTCTTGACAAACACTCTCACCGGATTTAACTTTGCTATAGAGTACATTCCACCCTTAATTGCTTCGTCATATTCCTGATCCATGATTCGAATCATTACTCTCTGATCCATATTGAATTGAGGTTGACCGCTCTGCATAGGTTAATTCTGAACTCGATGTTGGATTCTCCCAATTGTTGTCCAAAAAGGGAAATCCATTTCATCTATTTTGGCCTTATTGGATCGGACGTCTTTTTCTACAATATCTACGCGTCATGCGGGTTTTACCCATGCATCATCTATTCTCCTTCGTTCAGTTGTTTCTTCTTTTATCAGAACTTTGATCATAGAATTCTATGATTCCAGCTCTACTATCTTATACTCTGTCAAAGAGTGCTTCTGTTCAAGCATCGCACATCGGGTAACACAATTTTGAATTGTTACATCTCTTTGCTCAACGACCGCATCCCGTTCTTCAGCCTCCTCTTCTAACTCATGAATACAATTTTATAATTCTAAATTTTGATCATAAAATTCTTCTAATAAATTCTCCTCAGGTTCCTCTTCTTCCTCTTCTTCCTCTCTCTCAGCTGCTACCTCTGCAACTAGCTCGGGTGCCACTATTAGTTCTTCACTTACCACGTAGATATCTCTAATTTTTTCTTCGTCTGACATCACATTAACCTGGTTAGTGATTAAAGGTGTCTCAACAGTGTCATTCACTCCATTGTTAACATTTCCAGCTGCCATTTTCAAACACTGCCACAAAACAAGGGTTAGTTATCATATCACATATTATCCCTATACTCTGACCGACCAATTAAATACCAAATAAACTTAGGTAGGTCATACTAGCGAAGGAATTCCCCGTCTCTCCCCTCCTAGTTCTTGTCTCACATCTCAGCCAGAGATCATATCCCTAAGCTTTGATACCAACTGTTACGCCCCCAAAACAGGTATACATCACCTATTCTGAGTCGCCAAATACATGGTACATAATACAAATACAACCTTAAATATACAATATGAAATGTGAGTTTTAATACAAATATTGTCTTCTGAGCAAAGATTCAAACTCAAAATAAGTCCTCAATACATTTATTATCACACTATTTCATAGAATAGTGAGGACTACTAATGCTATCATCTGTACCGTCACTCCGTTCCTCGGCTAGTCCCTGCTACGTTCTCATTTCCTGAAGAGAACAATGAAAGCAAAAGGGTGAGCTCAACTAGCCCAGTAAGAAATATTATGACTAAGATAATGCAGAATAAATTATCATTAGCCTTCAACAGTGTTAAATTGATAAAATATAACAACATCAAGTTTAACTACAGCGGAACAAGCAATCCATTAGAAGAGTCAAGTAGAGAATAAAATCTACTATCTTCTATGATTTAAAAGGTTTTTCATCACTTTTATTGCTGAGACTCAGCTTAATAAATAATCCATATCATTAAATCATCCCTGCACTACAGGCCAAGGATATTCTTTAGTGTCACGACCACGAATTATTCATGCACTACGGGCCAAAGATAATCGTGTTTTCATCAACTGTCCATCAATGCACTACGGGCCAATGAGGACTTTTTTCACATCATTTGTAACATTACGGTCATGATTATACCGAATAATCCCTGATCATAATCATACCAAGTCCATCTATACACTACAGGCCACAGATGACTTTCAACATAATATAAGCATGAGGATGATGACAATTCAATAAAACAAGTTCAAGAATAAATTTTAAAGATTTATAATTTAATTTATCCTGAACTCAATAACGTCCAAATTGTCAACATGATATTGCTTTATGGAGTAAATTTAAGAATGCTCAGAAGAATATTTCCATGAAAAGATACTGGATGAAGCGCAAATATCAAGGATATTCTACTAATTTCATGGAGTATAGAAGCCAAAACTTTAACCAACTGAGTATAATAGAATATATGAAACCGCAAATGGATTTTTTCTGCCATGCGGTAATCCACGTAGACATATTATTCCAATGAATAATAAAGAATGGAATAATGAAGAATTCACCAGTGCGTCGTAATCCGCATGACATGTTTATTCCAATGAATAATAAAGAATGGAATTAGGTCATCATGAATCTGCATACATACATGATATTCCAATGTAATAATAAAGAATGAAACCAGGTCATGCGTAATCCGCACAGACAGGATATTCCAACATAATAATAAAGAATGGAATAACAATAGAATTCACCATGTGTGCGATAGACCGCACAAACAAGTTATTCCAACAGAATAATAAAGAATGGAATAACAACAGAATTCACCAGGCATGCGATATACCGCACATACAGGTTATTCCAACAAAATAATAAAGAATAGAATAACAGAAGAATTTCACCATGTATGCGGTACTTCGCATAGACATGTTATTCCAACATAATAATAAAGAATGGAATAACAACCCTTACGAGTATTGAAAGAAAATAACTCTATTCATGAATACGAAAGAATAATACCCCTTACCTTAAAAAGAAGAGTATTCCGACGGTAGGGCGGTGATATACTTGAAGAAAACTTGCACTATTTTCTATGCTCAAAGCTTTCTTAAACTCTAAAGAAATACGCTCAAGATTATAGAAGAAGAATTCTCTGAACTTCTGGTGCAATTTTTAATTCTAACTAAATATCCTATTTATAGGAGAATAGAAAGGATATTATGCTGCACTATGCAATAAAATATAATATATTTTATTTATAATCAAATAAAACAAAACTTTATAAAAAAGTATTCTGTTTTATATAAAAAGTTTTTATTATGCAAACACTATGCAGGCACTATGCAAACACCATGTATAATAAAATATAATATATTCTATTTATAATCAAATAAAACAAAACTTTATAAAAAGAATTCTATTTTATATAAAAGTTTTTACTATACAAACATTATGCATGCACTATGCATAATAAAATATAATATATTCTATTTATAATCAAATAAAACAAAATTTTATAAAAAGTATTCTATTTTATATAAAAAGTTTTCTATTTTATTACATTTATAATAATAATAAAACAACATTTATCACCATTATTATAATTCACAATATTAATCGACCTGGTCGTTCCCAGAAAATAGGGGGCTTTCCAATAAGGATTTCTCCCTATTAGTGCGCAATTAGGTGACCAAACCTCTCCTTGATAGAACTTCTAGACATCGTCAATATTGCAAATAATAATATTAATAACTCTGTCATCTCAATTATTGATTTAATAATATATAAAATATAAACAATAATTGAATCAAATAACGTGAGATACTATGCAATAATTACTGTAGCAATAATTGAACAAAACTGAGTTACTTCTCACGTAAGCATCAATAATCAATACCGTGTGCTATTATGCAACCACGCGTATTATTGTACTTTTACTACCGAGTAGTTCAACAGTTTTAACGGTAAAACTTCTGCCATTATTTTCATAAAAATATTTTTATCGTTTTCTCAATCTGACAATAATTCCGTTGTGGGGTCCACCAATAATTGTACCATCGTACGGATATTCCCCGATAAAAAGAATATTCGCCGACCAATCGAATATTATACAACAACTTGCATACTTTTCAAAATTTATAAATATTACCCACAACTATAACATTATCTCAAATCCACACCATAATTTTGAAAAACTATTTCGAGAAAATTAAATCTTTATTCGTAAAATTTGGGATTTTACAAATGTGGTCCATATTAGGCAACAAAATATAGTAACAAAAAAACTTTCGTTGCCAACGATGAGGAGAAATCAAGTGGTTAGAAATTTTGCAACAAATTTCTAACGAATTTTGTTTCCAAATTTTGTAACTACTTATGAATTTCGTTGCAAAAAGTGAAAGCCTGACACAATCTGCAACGAAGGACAAGTTTCGTTGCTAAACATACACTTTTAGCAACGACTTATAAAGTCGTTACCTAAATAAATCATTGCTAAAGGCCAATTTTTTTTTAGTGATAAATGAGCAATTAATTGCTATTAATTCACATGCTTATAACTATTTGTTCACATGTGTGTACTATTGATTCACATGATGTACTATTAGGGGAGGTGGTGCAAGTATGATAATACTTGCAGGACTAAATTAAAAATAAAGAAAAAGTTGAAGGTATTATACTGTAATATTTTGAGCCCCAAAACGTGCAATTATCGAAACTATATTTTCCTATAAATAGAAGCTCATTCTTCCTTCATTCTCACCAATTCACTAAGACTCACAAGAGCAATTATAGAGAGAGAAACTATAGAGAGAGAAGCTATAGAGAGAAAGAAGAAGAAAAGTCTGCTACTTCACTATTTTAGTATCCAGTGTTCTTCTGAGGTAAGGGGTATTATTTATTTCATATTCTGAAGAGATATTATTTTTCGTATTCATATGAATATTATTTTCGTTCAATATTCATAAGGAATATCATTTTCGTTCAATATTCATTGTCTTCATTTAATATTCGTAAGGAATATTATTTTCGTTCAATATTCGTAAGGGATGTTATTTATTTCTTATTCGTAAGGGTTATTATTTCTTACTATTCACTCGGGTACTATTCACAGGGTACTATTCACGACGAAAAATTGATTCTTTTATGTCCAAATTATTTTTGATACATGAATATTATTCTTGAATTTTACTCTTCAAAGCAGTATCATGTTGATAATTTGGATATTTTTAAACTCTGGATAAATTTAAAGTCTTTAATATTTATCCTTGATTTGGTTTGTTTAATGCTTATATCATTGTCATCATCCTCATGCTTATATTGTGATGAAAGTCATCTTCGGCTTCCATGCATAGATGGACTGTTGATTGGTATTATTATAACCAGGGATCATTCGGTATAATCATGACCGTAATGTTGCAAATGATGTGGTAAAAGACCTCACTGGCCCGTTGTGCATTGATGGACAGTTTTTGGTATGATCATGGCCATGGGTTTTCTTCGGCTAAGGATGCAAAGATGAATTATTTTATGGCGTGATCATGACCGTTGATGAAAACACGATTATCCTTGGCCCGTAGTGCATGGATAATTCGTGGTTGTGATACTAATGAATATTCTTGGCCTGTAGTGCATGGATAATTCGGTGATGTGGATTATTTATTGTGCTGAGTCTCAGCGATAAAATATTGATAATAAACTTTTAATTCGTAGAAGATAGTAGATATCATGCTCTACTTGACTCTTTTAAAATACAACTGTGCATGTCTTTGGCACAGTAGTGCAAGGATGAATCGTTAATGAATATCTTTGGCCCGTAGTGCAAAGATGAATTTATTAGTATGATTATGAACAAGAACTGTGATTTGATGTAACCATGATCTTTGATGTTTCTGGTAAAGACAGGTGATGAAAATTATCTTCGTCCTGGGTGCGAATAGGAATTTAGAACCACAATTATGATTATGAGTTATTCACATGATTGTGGACATGAATTGTTGATTGATGTTACAACATTGTTGGTGGACTTTTAACATGGAGAAGATAATAGACTTTATAGTCTATTTGACTCTTCTAATGGATTGCTCGTTCCCCTACAACTATGGTTGAAAAGTTTTATCATCTACCATATGTTCTAAATCTTTGATTTATTAATGACGAAGGCTATTGATAATTTAATTATCTTTAGTCATGATATTCTTTACTGGGCTAGTTGTGCTCACCCTTTTGCTTCACAATTCCTTTCAGGTAATAAGAGTGTAGGCATGGGTTTGAAAGTGAGGTAATAGGAGATTAGAACGGTGGTCTATAGCTGTTGAGGTTCTCCTTAAATAGTATGGAAATAATTTTATTGAGAACTTTAGATAAATGTGTTGTATTTTTATACGACATTTAATAGTTATATTGGTGAATCAAACATGGTGAGGCGAACCCAACTTTGGAAGGGTGTTTTGCCACTATCATACGAGATGTCTAATGACATACGACTTCGTGTTATCATAAGACATGATTGGTTGTAAGACCCCAACTTTTATGAATAAAATGAAATTTCCTCTATTTATTATTTTGAAATAGTAAGGGTTGATTTGATTAATGTGGTTAGTTATGGTTAAAATGCGCAAATATTTTAAATAAGCAAGTGGTTATAGAATATTCATTGTTGTCTGGGAATATTCGTTTGGTCGTGGAATATTCTTACTATTGGGGAATATTCGTACGACGGCGCAGCCTTGTGTGGGCCCCATAACGGAAAGCGATTGGATGAAGAAAATGACAAGTATGAGTTTTTATAAATAACGACGTAGTTATTACTGCTAACAACTTGTTGGAATACCCTATGGTTAAAACTCGAAGTCTGTGCAGTGTTGCATAGTATCACACAGATTACACAATATTTTTGAATTATTGATTCTTACGTAAAAAGGCACTACTTAATAATTGTTACGATAATTATCGCTCAATATTTTATTTTATTGATTCAATAATTGCTACGTTGATATTTTATATTATTGTTGTTTCAATAATTGTCACTATACAGTATTTCTCATTATCAGATCAATAATTCATATGATTTGAATAATATTATTAGATAACATTATTGGCAATGTCTGAGGAAGTTCTGTCTAAGGAGAGGTTTGGTCACCTAATTGTGCGCCAGTAAGGAGAAATCCTTATTGGAAAGCCCCCTCTTTCCTGGGAACGACCTGGTTGTCATTATTGTGATTCTGTAATATTATTTGTGAATAATTAATTATTGATTTATATGATAAGGAAAATATTTATTTATGTGGATACAAATAGAGGAATTTTTAGAAAAGGGACAATTGTTGAAATATGATATTTTATCTTTTGTGATAAAATAATTTATTTAAATATATTATTATATTTTAATAATATAATAATGGTGATATTTTACGATGAAGGTGTGGCATATGAATAAATGAGGAGAACGAGTATTTTTTTTGCAATAAATGTTAAAAACATGTTAAACATGTTGGTGAACCCCATTTTTGACTGAAATATGATTATAGCTTGCAAAATCGTCCGTATGTGGATTTCGGTCAATTTCTACTTGGAATTTGGAAAAACATAAACTTACAAAGTTATAAAGAATTGAATTTCCAATGGAATTGACATAAAATTTAAATTTTTCTGATAAAAAGACTATTTATTATGAATTATTGAAGTTCCGGAAAAATTGATTTTTGAAGTTATAAATGTTTTTATTAAGAAAAATGTTTTTTTTATTTTTGTGAGGTGGGTGGTTGATGCTTTGGTCTGGTGTGGTGTGCGTAGGAATTTATTTTGAAAATATTAATATTTTATTAAATTTTCTGCTTTGGTGTTCTAAGCATTTTCCTATAAATAGGGTGCTTAGGTTAGAATTGAAAATCACACCAGAAATTGAAGTTTTCTCTCTCTATATTATCGATCGTATTTTTGTGAGTATTTTGATACTTTGAGTGTTGCTATACGGTGCAAGTTTTCTTCAGCACTATATCCGGTATTCCAGCCAGAAGTACTATTCTTTTGAGGTAAGGGATGTTATTTTCTTCGTAAATGATATTATTTCTTTCAATATCATTATATCGGAATATTGGTATGAATTTTATTATGAAATTTTTACCTTTTCATGTCAAAGTTACTATTCACGAGTTACTATTCATGAGTTACTATTCACGAGTTACTATTCACAAATACTATTCATGAAGTATGATGGTTTTTCTTGTGAAATTTCTACCGAAAAATGAAATTTTCTCTTCTTTGTCCAAGATGTCTATTATGGTTACTATCTTTGATTGTATCCATGTTTTGATCTTCATTCTTGAATTTTATGCTACTATGAAGTGTTATTGAACTTGGATAAACTGTAATACGAATCCCTAATATTTGTCCTTTTGTCTCACTGGATTCGTTTTCTTTAAGATATTTTTCATCATCCTCAGTCCTAAATGATGATATTACTGAATATCTTTGGCCTGTAGTGCAAAGATGAATGATTAACTGATAAATATCTTTGGCATGTAGTGCAAAGATGAACAGGTGTTGAGATGAACATGACCAACTGGTGATACAAATGAATATCTTTGGCTCAGTGTAAAAAGATGAATATTTGATTCAAGATGTATATTGATTGATGTTACAAGGATAAAATATTGATGATGGACTTTTAAATCTTAGAAGATAGTAGAATTCATTCTCTACTTGACTCTTCTAATGGATTGTTGTTTCCGCTGCAGTTGTTGAGCTAAAACTTGTTGTCTATTATATTCTATTAGATTTTTCCCTGTTGAAGACTAATGATAAATTGTTGTATATTATCTTAGTCATAATATTCTTTACTGGGCTAGTTGAGCTCACCCTTTTCCTTTTTGTTCCAATTTTCTTCTCAGGAGGTGAGAACATAGCGAGAACTAAGCCGGGTATGGAGTGATGGTTCGTGATAGTTGTTTTAGTAGTCCTCACTATTTTGTAAAATAGTGTATCAATAATTGTAATGAGGACTCCTTTTGAGTTTGTATACTGTCTATTATATAATATTTTTATTCAAACTCACAGTATATGTGTTGTCGTATTTTGCACGACAATTGTATTACCGAAGTTGTATTTGTTTCTGTACCATGTATTTAGCGACTCAGAATGGGTGATGTATACCTATTTTGGGGGCGTCACAGTTGTGCACATCCACTTGCAGAGTATATCTACGAGCACTATACCTATATAATCTTGGAGTTTGGTTGTAGTATAATTCTCAATTGGAGACAATGGAGATAATTATATGTCAAGAGAAGACTCGCCATTGGAAAGAACATGATAGTAATCTGCTCATTTTTCTTTGGGGACTATTGGGTCAACCAAGGATAATTCTCGAGTCATATGATATCTATCATAACTTAGATGCATGGCCTCCCATGTACGAAGGTTTCCTTGAGCATTTTCCAAAGATTTTAGTTTCTAAAACAATTATTGATTGTACTTTTATGTAAAGTACCATTGTAAGGTGTTGTGGTCGAGGCACCATGAGAGTTACATATATTTGTATTAAAACTCACAACTTATGTGTTGTTGTACTCTGCACAACAGTTCAACAGTTGTATAAATGAAATTTTTAATTGATTTCAGTAGTGTGATATCTGGCGACTCAGAATGGGTCATGTGGACCTATTTTGGGGGCGTCATAGGTAATAGTGGACCGGTTGACAAAGTCGGCTCACTTTTTGCCAATAAGAGTCAAGTTTAACTTTAGATCAGTTAGCTAAACTTTATGTTAAGGAAATTATTTCCAGACATGGGGTACCAGTTTTGATAGTGTCAGATCGTGATCCATGATTCACATCAAATTTTTGGAGAAGTTTGTAAGAAAAGATGGGAACGCAGTTGAAGTTAAGTACAACTTATCATCCACAGATAGATGGGCAGACCGAAAGAACAATTCAAACGTTAGAAGATATATTGAGATCTTTCGTTATGGATTTCAAAGGTAGTTGGGATGATCATCTACCACTAGTAGAGTTTGCATATAACAACAGTTTTCATGCAAGCATAGGCATGCTGCCTTGCGAAGCTTTATATGGAAGGAAGTGCAGAACACCATTGTGTTGGGATGAAGTAGGAGAACGTCGAATGCTAGGACCTGAATTGGTACAACAAACATCGGATATAGTTACGTTAATATGACTGCGACTGGTAGTAACTCAAGATAGACAAAAAAAGTATACAGATGCTCATCAAATGAGAAGAGGGTTCGAAATCGGCTCGTACGTATTTCTAAAGGTATCTCCCTAAAAAGAAAAGATACGCTTTGGGAAGAAGGGAAAGTTAAGTCCAAGGTTTATAGGACCTTTAGAGATATTAAAAATGGTAGGAGAGGTAGCTTACATGGTAGCATTACCTCCAGACCTAGAATGTATACACAATGTATTTTATGTATCTGTGTTACGTCCTTATAAGCAAGATTATAAGCACCTAATAGAGTATGAGCCTATTCATGCGGAAAAAGATTTTTTGTACGAGGAAATGCCTGTTCAAATCGTCGATAGATAAGAGCAAGTTTTGAGGAATAAAGTTATACCTTCGGTGAAGGTAGTATGGAGGAACCACGATGCCAAAGAAGCAACGTGGGAACTTGAAAGATGAAGAATGTAACAACCGAGAAAATCAAATTAATTGTAAAATAATTTTATTTGAATAAATAATGAATAAAATTATAATATATGTTATTTATAACGAGTAAGCAAGATGAAGGTTATTCTATAACCTAAAAGTGGAATAATATCGTAGTATTCTGGCTACGTGATAGAATTAAGGTATTTGAATTTCCAAGATGAAAATAAAAGCTTTCTGAAAAATTCTCCGAAAAACACTATTCATCCATTTCTGCTCAGGAATTATTTTTGAACTTCCGGGAAATACGTAACGATAGAATGATAAGGAAGGATGTATTATGTAATAATAATCCAGTTATGACAAATGCAGTTTTTTACCTACGTACTAAGTTCGAGAATGTTAAGGAAAGTGAAAATTCGAATAATGATGATCGTACAATAAGAAAGTTATTATACGAGGTAAGGAATACGAGTATAATATGAGGTATTGTACAAGTATATACGAAGGATAACATAACGTATATATTGAAAGTTATATGAACTAGTATACGAGGAGAATGTGAGGAATATACGTTAAAAGCTTAAGCCATTTGTAATGGACTAATATGATTTAATCATGTATTTGGCAAGCCCAAGTGAATTATTGTTAATTAAGTAATGCAAGCCCAACGTTAGGCCCAAATTTAATTAAACCTAAGCTTGAACCAAGAACCGAACCTGTGGATCGAACCGATGGGTCACCGGGTGAGAAAAATCCATGGGGCAACCCATGTGGTCCCCCATGTTGAGTCATGGCTGGACAAATAAGGAGGTGGGATAGCTTCCTTTGGAAGTTTGGTTAAGGAGGTGGAATAGTAAGGAGGTGGAGGTTTTTGACCTTTATACCCTCACTTTGCAAAGCTTATAAATAGGAAGCTTGGTTAGTCTTATGTTGGTTGTTTAATTTCCACCAACACTTAGAACAAATATCATTGAGAGAGATGTGAGAACTAAATAGTTAATCTAGAAGAAGAAAAGAAGCAAGAACATCAAAGGTAAGGAACCTCTAACCACTAATCTTCATCTCTTCATTGGTAGTTTGATAGAAAAGTGATTATTGGTGGAACATGTATCATAAGGAGTAACAATGATGGATATTAGTGGACTTAAACTTTAATAAACCATGTTATAAGTGGAATCATAATCATAGATATAGGAACTAATGAAGAACGCATGAAAACTATCATTTGTTATTGGTGGACAAGTTTAAAACCATCATGTATAGGATTATGTAGCATTCCAGAATTTTTAGTGTAATATTAAATATTTATTGATTTATATAAGTATTTAATAGATATGATTATTTGTTGAATACATAATTGTTCAATTTGAGTTGATGTGGTTTAGTTAATTATTTGTTGAATAAATAATTAAATAATATATATTAAATATTTATTAAATTATATAAGTATTTAATGGCAATTTGAGTTGATGTGGTTTAGTTAATTATTTGTTGAATAAATAATTTAGGAGCTAAGAAAAATTTATTGGCTATGAGATTATATACTAATTTAATTTAATAATTAAGTTAGAGAGCTAATAATGATTAAATGAATTATAGTATTTTAATTGGAATTTTGATTAAAATAAAGTGTTAGTTGGTTGAATAAAATTATAATTATAAAGAAATTATAGTTTTGTGATAATGATTTATGTGTTAAAGTAATTTAATAGATTAATATTTTAATTGATTAAATTGATTATTTAATTTAATAAGGAGTGTGACAAATAACATTGCTATAAAGGAGTTGTTAAAATAAATTAAAAGAGTTTAATTCAGTTTTTGCCAAACAAGGCCTAATGCCTATTAAGTCTTTAATATAATTGTGTTTTACCAAACAAGGCATAAGGATTAATTGGTTATATTTTTAGTGGTTAGCCAAACAAGCCTTATGGCTTTTGATTTTCAAAACTCAAATAACTGATATCAGTTATATGTTTTTATATTTATATCATATAATAAATATATATTATATCTTATACGTTATATCATAAGACATAAGAATAGAGGAAAGAGGTTAGAGAGAAGAAAAGAAAAACTCAGAGGAAGAAGAAGAGAAGAAGAAGAAAAGAGAAGAAGAAGAGAGGAGAGGAAGAAAGGCTAGAGATTGAAGAAGAAGAAGCTTGAGAATAGAAAGGAATAGCCATCATCATCTTCTTCAAGGTATTTCTCCTATTCTTTTAGTTTTCAAAAGTTTAGTTTTTCTCTTCCCAAATTCTTTGTAGAATCCTTGTGTAAATATGAATTGTTGTTGCTATGTGGCTTTATATGACATACTAGTGATGTTAAAATGATTTTCATAAGTTATAGTCAATGTATTGTTGTTATGTATGTAGTTTGTGAAGAAAACCTTTTTACAGAGAGTTTTTGGTGAATGAGTATGGGTTAATTTAAAGTAAAAATTGAGGGTTAATTAGTTGTTTAGTTGATAAATTGATCATCTAATTTGATAGAGTATGTATAATTATTGATAAGATGCTTTGAATTAATTATTTTGGTTGAAAAACAAAATTTACAGTGTTGATTTTCATTGAAATATCAAAAATGGAGTTTTTGTCAAAAACAGTAAAATTGGATGTTTTAAATTCGTTGTTTATGTTGTTGTATGGGTAGAAACATGTTAGAAGTTCTTGAATTATGTCTACATGAAGTTTTTGTAGGAATTGCATGTGAATTATTACATTAGAAAGCGAGCTTGTAGGCTAAATTGGCTTTTTCTTGTCTTGTTGCCAAACCGTCGATCAATCATCAAGTTTCAAGTTCATGGATCGGATCAAAGAAGATGCGTTAGTGGCGCCATTATGATTACCATCACCTGCATCATGTGGTGGCTTCCGTGAGTGTATTCACCGAAACAGTAAGCGCCATTACCACGTTAGCAGTAGCGCGACCCACGATGTAAACTGTGGCCGCCGACGACGCGAGTTAAGCGAATAGTCCGGCATTGTACTTTTTGTACACGAAATTTTAAGAAACATTATGTGATGATAGTAGGACTGTAAAATATTGATTTTAGTATTTCTATACTATGAATAATTATGTTATTAAAGATTAACTTATGTTATAACTTGATTATGTGATTAAATAATCAAACATACATGATGAATGTAGTTAGTTATGTTTGTAAAGTGGTAGTTACTAACTATGTCATGATGACGTATATATATATATATATATATATATATATATGTATCTAGGGTATTGTGATTTGAATTGATTCGGTTTAGCCTACGAGCAAGGCAAGTTTTTTAACCCTTTATCTTTTTGAACTAATTATTGTTTTCAATTCGATTACCTTATAATGATGCAAGCTGTCTAAACTTTGGTTTGATGTTGAACAAGTTATTCTTGTACTTCACTTGTTGTTTAGCATGCATAACTAAATTGCTATGCATGTTTAGTATTCAATTCTAATTAACCTTGGCTTAGTATTGTTCAAGTAAGGTATGCTATAGTTATTCAAATTGTATGCTATTAGATTATTCCTAAAGCATGACTTTAGTTTACTATGATTGATTCAATCACGATTATTCTATAGTATAGTGTTATTGGTTGTATTCAACTGCTCGTTAGTTGATGTTCGTTGAATTCCAAATTACCTTGAAAGCTTATCCAAACCAAACTTCCTTTGCTGCGGACTTGTACTCTAAATACTGAGATGAACAACCCTATTGTTATGATTAGGGGTTAACTTACGCATAGCGTTAAAATATTTGTGCACAATACATTGTACGAATGGTTGATCCCCCTAAGTACTAGGTCCTTATAGTCTTATGACTGTTAAAGTTGGAGTTGAAAGATTACTTGCAACTGTGGACGTAGTTCATGGTCTTACGACCCTCAGTGATGTATATTTTCCATATTTTGGAATTCCAGTTTCTGATTATTGTTGATAGAGTAATATTCACTTTTGATGAGCCATTTCGACAGTTATTATTGTTATACTCCTGTTGATTCCATATTATATCTAGTGAGCAATTGTTTTGCTCACTCTTGCATATTTATAAACTCATTGCAGCTAAAGAAGAGAAGGTAGGTGAACCTTCGACTAGCAAAGGAAAGGGAAAAATATACAAGTGATGAAGACTTGTAATTTTTACTTTGATTAAGATGTTAGACTTTTATTATGTTGATCTTAGGCGAACTACGTCGACCTGATCTCCTCTTCAATAGGAGTACGTAGGCATCAATTTCATATGGCCCGGTCGCAATAAAACAAAAACAACAAAAACATTTCTACCCTCTTCTCCTTACAAAAACAAAAACAACCAAAAACATTCCTACACCATATCAGCCATATATAGCGTTGAACCTCTTACACCAGGTTCGAACTACGCAGACCTGATCTCCTTTTCAATAGGAGTACGTAGGCAGCAGCCATTCATGGTGCGGTCTCACCCCCTACCCAAACACAAACCATTGTCAACGGGTGTTGGGATTCCCTTTCAATCCATTATATGTCATTCGGCTTCAGACCAAAGGGATGGAATTACTTGAACTCCTCCCAAATAGGATATTCGGCGACCATCTAAGCTGCGATCATACCTCGAAGAGAAATACTAAACCATAAGAGGTGAAATTAACTAGGCTTCTCCTAAATAGAAGTACTGGCGACCATCTGTGGTGCGGTCAATCTCAGAGAGGAAAGCCACACTCCTCTCCACATTTCAATTCAGAAACAAATCCCAAGACACCAAAGATGGTAGGGATATACATAGATCAATGATCCATTCTGAATTATCCAGAGACAGCTCAATGTCCATCCACCAAGGAAGAATTCAGAATTCATCAAGATCACAAGCCCTGAAGCAGCAGGCAAAATATCAAGCAAATAGCAAGGCATATCTAAAAGGGAAGTGATACAAAAATATATTTCCCTATCATATATAATGCTGTTTGATATATATACAATGTAAACTGTACATGACAAAATGGCTAAGCTAGTCTATGCAGGTAAATACAAGCTCATCTACGAATCAGGGTACATGCGAGCTAGCAAGACCAACATGGCATCCCTCTCAGATGAAGGAGGTAAAGTTGTAGTCTCTTGGATTAGAATATCCACACGACCCAATAGATCTATAGCCATCTGCATGATGACCATATGCTCATCGATATAAGCGCCCATCTCTGCGATCATACCAGTGGTAAGGGACCTCGCTGCAGTACTATCTGTGATAGCCACATCCCGGGCAGATATAGCACTATCCCGCTCAACTATCATTGTGTCTCTGTCTGACCTGGCCTCATCCCGCTCAACAATAGCGGCATCTCTACGAGCTAATGCCTCGTCTCTCTCTAATAGGGTGGCGTCCCTCACATCAAGAGCAGTCAACATCATAGATCGAATCTGGTCTCTCTCAAAGGTCATCAAATGAAGACTCTGCTCTAAATACTGTGTCGAGTGCTGGATCACAAAAGTACTGATACTAGGAGAATCCGAAAGAAATGCTGGCAACCCAACAGCAGTATCCTCCTCGATGTAGGTATCAATGTCATCTATAGGCTATACATCGTCTAACTCAATCTCTGGTACTACAAATACTGCTGCAACCGATAAAACCTCCGTCTCCATCCATGCGGAGTACTCTGCGGAATAACCGGACGACTGGCAGGAAAAGCAGCTAGCTCACGCTGATCCCAGCAAGCGTATACACGAGATCGGTCCTCGGCTGAGAGGTATCGAGAAGCTGAGCGCTGACCTGCCGCCCCCTCGAAAGGATGAAAATCCTGGAACTGGTCAAACTGCGACATCGCGGCCAATGGATGATAAGTCGCCACGCCCCTCAAGCCAGCCAAAGGGAGAAAATCCATGCCAGGAGCATGAGTAATGAAGCTGTATGGTGAGCAAAGCCCCGAGCACAGCAATATGCTAAATGGATCTCGGATATCTGCCAAAAATGCAGACCAGGACTGAGCATCTACACACTTCGATGGCTGAAAGGAATACGACATAGCCACCTCATGGGAGAAACAATACCCGTGCCGTCTAAAGGTTCCAACTGGTCGCAAGTGTGACATAAATCACACATACAACATGACCAAACTCCCAGTAAACACACCTGACGGGTAAGTACGGCAGTAGGACGCTGATCGCAAGGTCTCTGCCATGATCATAGGTACAATGGTACGACCCTCCCTGAGAGCTCTCACCGCCATGATAACGCCTATATCTATTTCATCCATGTACCGCGGCATGTACACGTATGACAGTACACATAGTATAAGTACATCAACTCGCCAAACGCTTGATGATCCTCCGGCTACGCGGTGAAATCCACAAATGTCGTGAGTAGCTATCCTCCGCACCAAATCTGTCATACAGAAAACGCTGAGAGATCACATGGCCAGGTGTCAGCTCATCCTGTACCACTCTGCGCTTCAATCCTGTGAGAGTCATGAATCTCCTACTCATGTCTCCCAAAACCATGTGCACGCAAGGTCTGTCTAAGGGCAGCATCGTCAAACGTGCATACTCCTCCAGAGTAGGAGTCAACTCATGGGTAACAAAACGGAATACCTGCCTATCAGCTAGCCAATGCTCTAGCATCCCATCTACAAATCCTGCTGGAACTTGAAATGCCAAAAGGGTCATGGTATCTTTGCAATAACAGATCTCTGATCACCACATGCGGTGGTGACATGTTATCGTACCACGAAGCATACCCAATGCCACCACTTGACGGTGGGGTATAATCTATCTGACTAATGTCAAGAAGACATCATGCGGGCCGTGTCATAAGACCATCCAGGTCAATACTGAGTATCTCTGTACATACATACATATGCATAACATGATACATACATAACAGATAATGGATGGCAATATGATATAGGGAATGAAAAAATGGTGCATACATTCCTAAATATATCATCATCTAGTACATCAGCTTTATACAGCTACAAATACAAGAAAATGGGGCACAAACGCCCTATTACTAATAGAGGCCTATCTAAAGATATAGCGAGAATGGGGAATAACCACCCAATATCTAACAGAGGCCTATCAAAAGATATAGCGAGAATACACATCAGAAGAAGACAATGGTCTCGATGTCCACATCCTCAATCCTGTCCACCTGATGTAACGCCTCCTGAGTCACTGGATCTCTATCAACAGGGATGTCAGGCCTATAAAGGGGAGGATTTGCGCCGGCAAAACCAAATGGGTCGTCTGAGGGGCCAGCACCTGAGCTGGAAGGAACAAATGTCTCCGCCTCTGCTGGATCTCTACCCAAATGCCGAATAAATATCTGTGCCCGATCCAACTGCCGGGTCAAGCTATCAATCTGGGTCATATGGGTCAGAGCTCGAACACAAGCCACCCAATCTGTCATCATCAATGATCCAGGAACCATGTCCCCCATAAACTGTGTGGCATGGGATTTGGCCCCCAATAGTCTTGAGGAGCCACCAATACTGGAATATCTCCCCAGTACATGGACCCTCGGATAAATCAAAACCGCTAACGACTCCCAACAATGGAATATCAATGGCGGGTGGCGTGTGATATAGGCCAATGACGCCCTAACGGGAGGCAAGATCGGTATCTGAATCTCCCCTGGTGCTCCTAATAAGCGCTCTCCTAAATAGAGCTCCCAGCCTCCATCGGTGAAAAGAGGAAATCTCTAGGTGGAAATCAAATACTCTACTCCAGTAGGGTGTCCATCCTTAAAACCGATGATCAAATGATCCCCTGAATATAGAAGCCATATGATGGCGTCGTCCGTCAGCAACTCCAATTGCATACGGCAATGAGCGAAGCCCTCAGATAGAGGGACCTCTAGCAAAATAGAATGGTGCCATCGTCGTCCTCGTGGATAGGTATCTAAGCCTAACACACTCACAGGACGCAAACATGGAAGCCTCTCATAGGCCCAAAACTGTCAACACAATGGCAAAACATCTGCTATCAGTAAACACTCTTAACTTGTGAAAGGAAAAGACAAGAGAAATACTCACCAGCAGAAACGGGTAAAATCCTAGCCAAGCCTCGGTCAAACCACAGCGAGCACGCACGCGTGCCCCCGGAGGAAATAGGCAAAGGTGTAAGAGCCCCAATCGTACTCTCTATCACGGTCCACATCGCGTGTGGCGGCGACGAAGCAAAAGATACCGTGGAAGAGTTATCTGCTATGAAGCGACCTCGAATGATCATCGGGAACAATCGCCGCGAGCACGCGATCCACGATCCCGACATCATCGAGCATGGGCTCACTCAATAGCCCGCTCATAACATCTACGCTCAAAGGACCTGAACGGATAGTCCTACCTTTGAGCGCACCTGTCAAAACTCCTAACAAGGACCGGATGGCAGTAGGGGTGATATTCGCCATGCAAGGAACTGGCTCCCCTCCAAACTCCATACCTGTGATAAATTGCCAATCCATAGGCGTCATCATCACCTCGTAATCTAGCAGGTGGAGTGACTGAGTCTGATGAAACCATCGCTCAGACAATGCCCCAAATCCCCACTCATGCACTACTGCTCTATAATCAGGATGAAGCGCCTGGTACATGGAGTGGATGCTAAACTAGTTCCCCCGAGGCTGTGTAAAACCTGAAACCTGCATGAAGCACAGATCAACATCAGAACCCTTTTAATCCTCATCAATAGGAAAGAAGGAAGATAAAGTCTAACGTCATACCTCATTAGCATGCAAGTACATCGATGGGTGTCTACCCAAATCACCTAGCAACTCTGGGTTCACCACCTAGATGCTCGGAAGCTCCCTGCGAAGGATATGTACAGCAGGAGCGGGATCCTCAATATCCACCTCCTCGTCCTCAACGTCTGGAACATCTACCTGGACGGGACGAATCATAGCCTCCACCAACCGACGAGGCTGTCTGACAGAACGGGGAAGAGGCACTTCAGAAGCCTTCCGCCGTACACTAGAAGCGGTCCTGTAAGAACTGCTCGGCTGATCCGGATCCATAATATCTGGACAATAAGTCTCCAAATCACCTCAGAAAGGGTGTGGTATTGCCTTACCTGGAGCTTTCTAAAATGCATTATATGACTATATGCATGCATGCATTTATTTTAACATATAATAGAGTTAGAATGCATGACTACCCAATGCCTACATTTGGAAAAATTTCGCCATAGTCCCTTTTGAAAATAGGACTATCCACATGCGCACATGCATGTCTAGGTGGCCATTCAGTAGCACACCTACCCCAAAGTCATATACAGAATATATGCATAAAAAATCAAGAACATCATGCATAAGGCCAACCTCAATGCTAGGAGTATTTTGCCTTTCTACCTTTTGCTCATTGGACCTCAAATAGGACAAAAAATAGCAGAAAAAGGTGCCAATTTGACTGTCTCAGAAGTCAAATTTTTTCACATCATTATGTTCAGCATGGTTTAATACTAACATTTACTATGTTGAATATTTTTCATCAAGTCATTTGTGCATACATAATCACTACTATGTGTTTAGATGCATTTCGTGCAATATCTCACAATCTAACGGATAGAAACTGGAAAAATACATGTATACGTTACCAGGATAGTGTAGAACACTTGTACGGTGATAGAATTTGCAGAAAGCAGCCCGAACTCAGCAAATCTGGAAGTGGCTCACGGTTTTTTCTAGAAAGAAACAAGTTAAAAGTGACTTGTAAAGGCAGTTCACCGGGATTTATCATCCACGCTTTGTCAGGAGAGCTCACTGCATTGGCGGCAGAGTGCACCTGCGGCTCCTCTATGTGGGTCCCACCCCTCCGACTCGGTCCAGTTTGATTTGAAACGGAGTTCTTACGGGCTAGAAAGGTCAAATCGGGAATAAAAATGCCACGCGATTAAGCAAAACGACATCTGATCCACAGTCTTCTCGGATGAGACTTTGAATCAGACATCACTCATTGGTAGTCGCTTTGAACATAAGGTATTCTCTGCCGATGACCTCAGTTGTCACAAATCACATACGGCAATACCTTATATAGGTCTGATGCTGCCAACTCCAGGTCGTTACCCTACGTGAGTCCCCAACGGGGGTTACAACGTGAGTCCACAACGGGGGTTACAACGTGAGTCCCCGACAGGGGTTACAACGTGAGTCCCAGACGGGGGTTACAACGTATATCTCCGGTGTGAGTAGCAACGCATGCTCAGCCGTTGACACACATATCAACGAAGGTCAAGCAACCTTGACATCATTTCAGCTGATAGCGTTTAAACCTGTCAGAGTTATAGAGCTGTTTGAGGTTCTCATACCCAATTGCTTCATATTCCCAAATGGATCCGGTGGGGTCAAAATCTGAATGCTCCGTTGATCTACACGTCAACGAAGGTCAAGTAACCTTGACGATCTCCTCACAGAGTTTCAACCGTTGATTCACACGTCAGTGAAGGTCAAGCAACCTTGACAGTATATTCCACAGGATGCTTCAGCCGTTGATTCACACGTCAACGAAGGTCAGGCGTCCCTGACAGCATTTGCTATTGGCAGTAAATCCAACAGAATCGTGACATATTCTGGCGATACTAACCAGGAGAGGTCAACATTATCAAAGAGGATAGATGGTGGAATATGTTATACACATCCTCAAACAGATCAAGCTTTATCCCCACAGATCTCTTACACAAAAGAGATACCCCTTCAGTATCAAGTCGTTATCAAGAACACAGGAATTTGGTGATAACTCCAACACCAATATCCTAACAGATTCGGCTTGCACATCGATTCTGGTCAAGATTGCCAATCCCGATTGAAGCAACGAGGAACCAAAGAATCATCCCCAAAGATGTTGGGCCACAACCCGTACACATACATCATACATTTGCATCATGTTACTATCCATAGTACCATGTTTATCTTGTTGCGTTTCAAGTGTCTAGGATTCTTTATCCTACCCATGCATCGCCATGCATGAGTATGATAAAGAGGGCATCTGTGAACACTCGAAATTATCTCATATTAATGTTACTAACATTGCGGGAGGACAGATTAAGTCTTTTAAGAGAGAACCACGAAAGACAATCAAAATCCATCTGGGATACTACTGGAGTTCGGCATCAACCTCGGATCGCAAATCTGAGTAACGGTTTCAACCTCGGATCTAACCACGAGACTGCGGAGATACAATCTGGAACACACACCGGAGAAGAACGATTAATCTTGAGATAACCCCGAGGTATTCGGTCTCAGTCCCAACCATGGGAATAGCCACCAACCTTGGTGATAACCCCAAGGAATGCAATTTCGGAGATAACCCCGGAAATGCTTGTTTCAAATGCCATCAGCTTCAATCTCGGCACTCATAATAAAATACATTATGTCAACCCGGCAATAACATCGGGAAGATAGGCACACCTCAAAGATGACAATGACGACCTTCAACAAATGCAGCAGTCCAATCTGAGCGAAGTCTGAGCAACGTCTGCTTATCGGCCCAATCCGGCAGTAACACCGGTGAGGGGAAACATCGCCATCTCATCTAACATGATGCCACGTCTCGTCTCTACGCAACAATGTCCCACAAGGCTAACCAATCCCGAGTGACTATTGTGCGGGGTAACGGATGAAAGTTGAAGCTTGAAGACCGGAGGGCATCGTCCCATCTTCGTACAAACTCTAATCCCATGCCATCGTACAACTCTCGACAACGGCGGTCCAAAATAGGCTCTGAATACCTCAAAACGGATTCCCGAATTGCACTTCTCAAAATCTGAGTGGACATTACAGTGCTTGAGTGCACGTACTTCGAGACGACCCGACAAGCTGAATCCCGGGCGACCAGACCCGCCTGGTACACACTGGCAATGTGGCCAGCAGGTACACTAATGGCACCTTTTGCCTATAAATAAGAGGCTTGGGGTGCTGATTTCTAGGAGAAAAAAGACGGGAAACCACACAATTTGCTCTTGCACTCGCCATACAGTGTATTTTCCCACTTTCAAACACACAGTGAGCTCATATATAGCCTCTTTTGTACCCACAAAAGCCCAAAGTTTACCCACTCTAAAGATATAGAAGCCCTTTTTATCGATCAAATTTGTAAGCCTTCTCACACACTTTAGAGTCTTTCTCTTCATCTTTGCACACACCCTTCTACACGTTGAGAGTCGTGTTGCTTGCTTTTGCGGACTTACATCAGTGGTTTCATTCGATCTGTATATATATATATATATATATATATATATATATATATATATATTGACTAACATTATCGAGTTATGCCTCGATTGAGCCTGAACTTGATGCGGAGCATTTCTTGCTTTAATATATATATATATATATATATATATATATATATATATATATATATATATATATTATGTGTGGACTTTGTTCGATGAGCCTGAGACTTGATGCAGTGCGCGTTATTCACTTTTATATATATATATATATATATATATATATATATATATATATATATATATCAACCGTGTGTTTGAATTTGTTCGATGAGCCTGAGACTTTGATGCAGTGCGTTTATTAAGCTTTTATATATATATATACTTATATATATCAACTGTATATGTCGAATTTGTTCGATGAGCCTAGACTTGATGCAGTGCGCTTACTAAAGCTTTTATATATATATACTTATATATATGAGCGTGGTCGAACTATGTTCGATGAGCTTTGGATTTTACATCCTATGCGTTTATTGCTTTTATATATATATATATATATATATTTATTTATTTTGTCCTGCTGAGTTCCCTTCATGACGAGTTGATCGCTTTTATAACTTTCTTTACATTTCATCCTGCCTGGAGTTTATTTACGTGGCGATTGATTGCATTCTGACTTTATTTACATTCATCCCCTTTGAGTTTCCTTCGTGGCGGTTGGCCGTATCTCTGACTTTATTTACATTTTTGATCCCCCATGGAGGTGCTTCGTGGTTGGTAATCCTGTCTGTATATATATATTTACCGCTTTTATATATATACCTACTTATTGCTTTTATATAAATTGCAATATTCTGTGCGCCTAGGAATCATGTGATCACAGATTCATCTCATTGGATCTAGATTCGGTTCCCGGATTTTCAGCTATAAGCAGCTTGTAAATTATTCTGCGATGTTTGTATTTCCTCAGATGGTTTCCATACCCACGAGGAAGTCGGCATTATTTTTGGATGTATTATTTTTCATACGGATGCCTCGCATCCGTCAAATAAAATCAATTCAGCCGCTCACTTTATAAAAATGGGAGTGTAAAAGGTCTCAATTCCTATTGAGCATCAGGGTTTGAAAAACCTCTTTTATAAAACTTCATTACCATATCTTGCTAAAAATTGAATTTTTACATAAATTCAAACCACAATATATATAGGTTCGAACGAGGCCTCGCTTTGACTTTCATATAACGACACATTAACCCACATACACACACACACACTTCGGATAATAGTTTCTTGAAAAGAGGCGGTCCACCGTAGTAACACGGATGTCGAAGTGCCTAACACCTTCCCCCCGCATAACCAAGTCCCCGGACCCTAAATGAATCTCGGTTTCGCCGACCCGTATATCAGTGTCACATCACTGGGTCAATGTGCAAACCTTTTCTCAGTTGTGTTGGTACAACCATTTAAAAAAACCAACTGGTGACTCTTAACAATCCCATCGTCGACATTATACTTGTCAGACCTTTTTCACTTGTTTTTTCAAACAAATCTCACCTAAAATGAGAACACCAAAGAACAAGTAACGGAAAGGGACACCCAAAAATTCCGACGTCGACAATAGGAGATTGTAAAACAAAACGATCAAGGCATAGAAATGAATCATAATATATATGATGAGATCACTCCGTGATTAGATAAGGTTATAGTGTGGAGAATGATCAATCAAATGATTGAACAGTTTACAGCAAGATTGCTGGGTGTCAGTTGTACTATGAATTGGTACAGATTCAGGAAAAGATTATGAATACGGATTAAATGAAATTCGTATTGAGAAGGGAGTTAAGATTAGATGGGGATTTCAATTGTGGACTCGCGTCAGCAGCTGAGTTGTATGATTCCTTGTGTGGGCGGGGAATTGTACTTGGTGTAAAAACTACTTAGTTCTGGCAATGATAATCATTGAAATGTTTGTGTCGCGCTATTTGCTATATGCATGTTAAGAGTGTGATTCCTTTCTCATGTGTATAACGGATAGATAGGTTATAGGTAGAGAATATAAGGTTAAGTACGAGTTCTTAAATCTCATACTTATGTGACATTCTTGATTCATAATTATATAAAATGTTTATGAACCCCTCAGCGAATGGACGCGAAAGGTCTGACTAGGACAAGTTCTTAATCTCATATGATTGTGGCAAGTAAATGAACTCATAAGTGTGATTTGACGAACTGGGTATAGTTGTGTGTAAATAGAGTATTAAAAATTATAGGAATAGATAGACTGTTTAAGCAACTGATTATTAGTGGAGACATAAGATTTCCAAAACTCCTAGCTATGCTAGATTTCAAAATTTTGACATCAAGCTAAATACGCACTAAGTGCTTTTGAAATATATATATATATATATATATATATATATATATATATATATATATATATATGTAGACTCGTAATCATTTTTGAAACGGTTTAAAGTATAGTCTATGCTACTTATTTCAGCTAGACGAAGATGATTTGAAATATCAAAATATATTTTTATTTATCACTCATGTACCATGTAACCTGGTATAGAGTTGATAAAAGTTGATAGAGTTATAAATGCAGGAATACTTAGTGTGAATTCGATCTAAAAATCATTGTTTCACTGTTGTATGATGTGTTATGACAAAGTCATATAATGACGACATCCTCAAACGGACTGTTAATACAGTACGGTATCATGTCGTCATTTTCAAACTATTTTAAAATTTTTAATTTGCCAACGGGGTTTGGCTACACCTAAATAATTCGATTGAATGGAATTATTGATATGAGTTTATGTTATTCGATTCAGCTAGACCAATGTTTATGAAAACTGTAAGAATTCTTTGAAAACTTTCCCGAACCAAATTCTTTTGGTGGGGATTCTGATAAAGACTGAGGTAAAAGTTTATGCACCCAAGGCGGATAAGAGGAACAAATTGTTATGACCAGCAGTACTTGATCAGTACAGGGCATATCGGGTTAATCACCCTTTGTGTATGTAAGTTATGACGGGTGACTCGTCAACAAAATTTGAAAATTTTTACTCTTTTGAGAGGTGTATTGGGTAGCATGTGATGATAAGAATGTATGGTCTATGGTGTAAGGTAAATATCGGGGACGAATTTTTTAGAAGAAGGGGTGAATGTGACAACCAGAGAATTTAGAAAATTTTTAAAATTTTAGTTAATTGATTTAAGGTTCAATATTAAAACCTAGACAGAAAATAAGTGTATGCGTTTGATATTTTTAAGATGGAATTTTGAGGATTTCAAAATTCTGTGAAGGATTTAGGTGAATTATTCAGGATTAAGGGAATACGTGAATATGTTCTGTGTATATGTGTACAATATGTGGTTAAGGGTAAAAGGTTGACCAGATAAACGATATCTGTGACAAACCCTAAGTATATATTAAGAACGTCAACGTTCGGTTAGAAAACCCTAACGATTAACAAGAAACCCTAAAAACCGGTTCTGGAAACCCTAACTTCAGTTCTGGGAATTCGAAACCCTAATTCGGTGTATGAAACCCTAAATTGGGAACTTAATGGCGTAAGTGTAAATAATTATAAGATTAATTAGGGTTAATCTTAACAAATTGGTTAGAAAACCTTGATTTCAAAATATGAAACCCTAATTTTTGGTTTAGGAACCCTAATTTATAATTAGGGAAAACCTAAGTGTAAATTAAATAATTTTAATGTTAATTAGGAAATATTAATCCTAATTTTAAAGTTATAAGTAATTAGAAAATCCTAATCTAATTACAGAATCTAATTTCAAAATTAAAAATTATTTTTCTATTAGAAACACTAATTCATGGGTTATAAACCCTAATAACCATTTTGACCCTAATTGCTTAATTAGCAATTTTAATTAAGAAATACTAATCCTAATTAGCAAGATTTAAATTATGATTAAGAAATTTTAATATAATTAGAAAATCCTAATTATAATTTAGAAATATTAAATTTCTATTTTTAAAACCTATATTGAAAATTTTAGAAAATCAAATTGCTAAACTTGAGGGTTCAAATCCTAAACCCTAAAGGGTTCAAACCCTAAACCCTAACCTAAACCCTAAACCCTAAAACCTAAGGGTTTGGCCATTTACTAGAATGTCATTAAAATTAATTGCAAAAAGACTATTTTGCCCTTTAGTGCATTATTGGATGTTGCTTATAAATCTTTCTAATATTAGAGTGGTTGAACTAAACCTAGTACTAGCCATAGCTATGTGTCCAAAATCAGTCATTTAGATTGCTAGAAACATTGAATCATATCATTTATATAAATTAAGAAAGAGAAAATGCATACTTTCATTTTCATTTTTCTCCCACACTTTCTCTCTCTAGAAATCCGAAATGTAGAGTGAGAGAGAGAAAAAAGATTAGCCAAGTTCAGTTTATAGCTTTCCAATATCAGATTCAATGATCAGAACTCAAAGATCAATGTTTTAAAGGTATAAAAACCCTAATCTTAGAAATTTGATTATTTGATGTTAAATATTATTTTTGTTTGGTTAAAAGTTATGTAATAAGGTGTCTTTTAGTGATCTGGGTTGTTAAATCCCAGATCCATAAAATCAAAGTCCTCGAATCTAGCATTTTGTCAAATCTAGAAAACTGTAAAAAAAAAGTAGCATGACAACCGAAAGTCAGAGCCTCTAGATTCTTCTCTGTTAACTGTTTTTGTGTTTTAAGCTTTTTTACTTGTAGTATGTTGTATGGTCTTTGATCTGATACTTGTATCAAGTCTAGATCACGTGTAGAGTGAAAGATATAGACAGTCAAATGTCATTGACCGTTCACGAAAAATGAATTCTAGGCAGCCCAGAATTACAAAAACGGTCTGACAACAAGAAATTCTAGCCTTCTGATCTTGCTGTGTGTTGGTGTTTAGGCCATGTTATTGTTTTGGTGTTGTAGTATGACATAAGGACTACACAAGCTTATCCTTAGATCACCTATATCTTTATCAGATTCATAAATAACCTTGTCAAAGTATCGTTGACCGACTGCTCTTGACGAAATCTGGAAAACCCAGAAATCGTGAAGAACAGCTCTTGACATCACTTTAACCGGCCTTGATCACTCAACTGTTGTGTTGTTTGAGTGTAATAGTGTTATAAACTTGTGCTATGACCTATGTACTATCATTCTGTATCATACCAATACTTAGAACATGACCTGAAATCGGATCAATCAAGGTTCAAAAGTAGACCCTCGACACCGCTTGAGTTTCTGGGCAACCCAGAAACTCAAGAACAGCGTTGTCAGAAGATTGAGAGGCTTTGATCTCTCTGATTTCGTGTCATATGACCATGAACTTAGTTGGTAGTTGTTTTATTACATTAGTACTACATATTCCATGCTGGAGATATCCCAGAAACATGTTAGACAAGAAGTTATAATCGGTCAAAGTGTGTATCTCGAACACTGACATGGTGTTCTGGGTTTGTTGAAGAACAGCCCAAGAACACCATTAACGACATTTTTGTCGCCTATGGTACCTTTAGCGACACTTAATTATGAAAAATAATTATTTTAATTAAATAAATAGAAAAAAATGATTTTTAAATATTAAAAATACATAATAAATTCCAAAAAAATATTTTAAAGTCTGAAAAATAGTTTTTAATTATTTTGAGTATATTTCATAAATATTTAATACTTTTGGAATATAGATGGTATTTAATTTATTTAATTATAATATTAAATAAATTATTTAAGAATGGTTTTAATACATGAAAAATCATATTATTATAAAAGAAAATATTTTAAGTTATTTTTAGTGACTTTTAATATTTTGTGAGAAATTTCATTAATTAATCAATATTAATGATGGTTAATTTATTTACTAAATATATTAAATAAATTGTGGAAAAATAAAATTAATGTTTTATAAATCATATAAAATGATTTAAGTATTATAAAAATATTTTAAGTTATAAATTACAACTTTTGATGTTTCTTCATGAAAATATTAATATTTTAATATTAATAGTAATTACTGGGATAATGAATTTAACGGTTTAAAAATCATATAAATATAATTTTAAGGTGTTAAAAATACTTTGTAATATTATAAATATATTATAATATTATGACATATATTTCATTAATATTTGATAATAAATAGATATTAATGATAAATGAATTATGTGGTATTTAATTCATTTAAATACGATTTTAATGATATTAAATTCATGATAAATAGTAATAATTATTTAAAAATTATTACGAGCTTATGAAAAATATTTCGACTGTTAATAAATTATAGTAGATAATGGTTAAGTGTTTAGACAAAGTTTAATTGAACTTAAACTCGAGATTTGTCCGACTAGACCGTCGGGATGTCAGTTTTATGTCGGGTTCAACTCAGACTGCAATAGTTTGACTTGATACCTAGTCTTATGTGTGTTGTAGACTGATAGAGTTATGTGTTATGTGGTTAGGTTATTCTATGTATATATATTATAGTATTATACTGTGATGATATTATTCTAATATTGGAGATCTATATTACTAATATTAGGTCTTCGAATAAAGCGATATAAATTATGTAGCGGTAATCAACGGTTCAGGCAAATTTGTTTTTACTTAACTCTACTAAGAGTTGTTTTATTCTGATATGCTTATGGATAATCATTGCTGATTGCCATTGTAGAATTGTACTCTGTACATATTGCATGTATAAGTCAGGTATAAAAGGCTGATCACCTTCATTACCATTCGGTCCAGATATATTTGTTCATGTTATATACTTGTTCAGTCAAAAGTTTGCTCCTGCTAGTTCACAATTATATTGTTGAATTATAGCCAACTTATTATTCAGATTCTTTCAATCATGATATATCGTTAAATTATTGAACTTAAACTTACTGGGTAACTTTTATGCTCACCCTTGCTATATCATGATAAACATTGCAGATTAAGGCGAATACGTCGGATACAAGGAAATGTTAAAGACAGTTCCAGCTTAAAGTTAATGTGTGCGATTAGAGTTGTAATAAGTATTATATATTAATGTTATTGTAATTTAAATAAGTTATGTATTGTGTATTAAGTTAAGGTTACACGACCTTGGGGAATTAAGTGTAAGTTTAATGTATAAACAATCTATGTTTATATCTTCCGCAAAAATATAGTAATAGTGATAGAATGATCGAACCGGAACTGAGGTGATTCGAGACCTCGGATTCAGGGTCCTCACATAACCAATGCCGATTAAGTGTCAATTAATTACGTAAGGACGTTAGTAAACTGTGAGGAAGGATAATTAACTCGAACCGAGTTGTATTAATAAAATAATTTCAATTAAGTTATAGAAGAGAAAGAAGTTGGTAAGAACGATGTGAAAGGTAAGTTTTTCTAAATGCTTGTCTAACCTACATGTTAGCCAGGTTTTCAAATGATTCAAGTTATGAGATGCATGTATGGTTTTAAAGAAAGAGTCGATGCCAGTTTTAACTTGGCTAGATTAATATTTATAAGTTGATTGATTTATTTACAAGTCTTTTAATATAGAATTGCTAACGTTATCCTACGCCAATTGTTTGGTACGGATTCAAGGTAAGCCTGAATATGAATAAACAAATGTATTTTTCATCGAGTATTCGATGGGCACGTGAGGTTGCCACAACTTAAATGTACATACGTTTAATGGATGTAGTGTTGATCAACATAGAGTACTATAGGCTGATCACCTAGAAGTGCTCGTAAGATATGCCGAACTTACGGACTTCGTGTCGGGTTGTCCTTTTCAAAGAAATTATGAAACACTCATGGTCTTGGACCATAATTGGTGTTTTATTGAATATTGTCATGATAAAATGTTTTGAAGGAAAAGAAATGCTATTTTGAATTATGGATAGTACTTCGTAACTATCATCCAGTTATTAAAGATATACGATTCATTTGTTTCAAGCATGCTTTTTAAATGAAATTGTTGTACTTGCTGAGCTAGTTATGCTCACTCTTGCTTGAACCATATGAATGCAGCTTAGACCGAATGGACCGAAGGATTCGACAAGGATAAAGGGAAGGCTAAAGCGAACTTGTAGATCACCTATATAATAATATAGGTTTGTAATTATAATATTTGATATTATGACAAGAACAAATGTAACGGTTATAGAGAAATTGGGGAATGGTAGTATTGATTGGAATATATATAAGACATATTCATTCTTTTGAGGCATTTCAATTGAATGTTTGTGTGAACTGTAGCACCGTGGAGCACCATATGTCGGGTTGGAAGAGACCCGGATTTGGGGGCGTCACAGGTTGGTATCAAAGCATTAGGTTATAAAACTTAAGGGGGGGGGGGGGGGGGTAAGAACCTTAGGCTAATAACCTCGTTATGGAAGAGAATAAGGTATTGAGGAAACTCAGCACCGAAAAATTTTAAAGATGAAAAGTAACCCTAAATTAATTAAATGTGATTTGTACTTATACTATTGTGTTTTATGTACTAATCAACATTTTATGTGTTATTGTAGGATATCGATCGATAGTTTGATTAATAGAGATATACACACGGTGAGCGAAGAAACTGTGAACAGAGTAGAGCATGTATCCATGCCAGTGGCAGAGGTACCATTATTGATTTTAAGGGAGTAGGATATATAGCGAAGAAGCCTATGAATATAATGAAGTTTTCATTTAACATGCTTTGTTGTGGTACGAGTTGTTGTTTGAAAAGCGATAACTAAGTAAGTAAGTAGATAATAATGAAATTTATTTATTTAATTAGAAAATGCCGCCAAGGAAAATACAACGTAATCAAGAAGCAGAATCACATAAAGAAAACCAAGGGTATTAAACACAACCATATTCAAGAGTTCGTTAATTTATTAACGGCTACATTTAACCAAACCGGGGTTAGGGTACCCGCGGAACCTAGGGTAGCCAGAACGACTATCTTTAAAGAGTTTAAAAGCGTAGGTCCACCAGAGTTCAAAGGAACGACGGACCCAATAGAGGCCCAAACATGAGTAAATGAAATAGAGAAGGCGTTTGTTATTACAAACATAGGTGAGGCGCAAAAGACTTCTTTTGCAACTTACATGATGAAAAGGGAAGTCAACTTTTGGTGGGAGGCTCACCAGGGTGAGGCTAGAACAGATGCGGTAACATGGGAACAATTCAAGAAGGTTTTCTTTGAGAATTATTTCCCTACAAATATGCAAGGGAGGATGGAGATTAAGTTCTTAGAACTTAAACTAGGGGACATGATGGTTCCCTAGTACGCGACCTAATTCAATGAATTGGCAAGGTTTTCTCCACGTTAAGTGGACACTGAGGAGATGAAGGCTCGTATGTTTGAGCAGGGCCTAAAACCCTGGCTCTATGGTGGGATTGCAGTGTTCCAGAGGGTTTCCTATTAGACCATTCTGGAGAAGGTGATTATAGTAGAGGGTGGTAGTGAGGCGTTGACTCAATACCACAAAGAGGGAAAGAATGAGAGCAAGGGAGAGGGAAAACCAAGGCAGAGAATGCCAGGGCAGTATGCCAGAATTAAAGAATTTTTAACTCCAGGAATACTGGAGTGGGACAAGGGGGTCCTAAGCGTAGGATCGAAGCATGTAAGACATATGGAAAGACTCATCTTGGAGTCTGTCTGAAAGGGAGTATAAGTACCTTTAAACATTAAGATAGAGGAGGAGGAAATAACTTTCGATAATTATATTCGTGAAAATTGTTTCATAAATGATAAAGGTAAGTAAGTATGGGTAGATAAGTATTGTTAATGTTGAGAGAATTGAAGAAATTCTCGGTATGAAGGGGTTGATTAACCATAGAGCTATAATAAATAGTTATAAGAAAAGTGTGAATCTTCAGTTTTCTCAGAAAATTAAAGGTAGTAATTTACGGTAATAAAATACCATGACGCAAGTCAAGAGGATGTTAAGGAAGAAGATGAGGTGTTTATATGTAGACTTTCGTAGGAGGAGTAAGTTAGCGGTTAAGAATAAATACCCATGGCCCAGGATCGATGATCTTTTTGATCAGTTGAAAGGGGAAAAGAATTTTTCTAAGATAGATTTACGTACGGGGCATAGTTAGTTGAGAGTAAGGAAGAATGAGGAGGTACCTAAGATGACGTTCAGAACTCGTTATTGTTATGACAAGTTTCTAGTTATGTCATTTGGGTTGACTAATGTGAGGAAGTTAGACTTTTCGTAAGGGGAACCGAGCAAGTCGGTGATAAATAGATAGGTTCCAATGTGAGGTACTATGATGGAAGGTACCATTAGCGTCACATGATTTAAGAGAAAGGTTAAGTAAGGCATCTGTATTATCTTTATCAGATGATACGAGGAATTTTGTAGTGTATCTCGATGTTTCACATAAATGACATGATTGCGTGCTCTTATAGTATGGCAATGTCGTTGTGTATGCATCACGCCGGTTAAAGGATTATGAGGAGGTCTATCCTACTTATGATCTAGAATTGGTAGTTGTAGTTTTTGAATTAAAAATCTGAAGATAGTATTTATACGGGGAGAAATGTGAGATATACACGGACTCTAAGAGTCTGAAATATATCTCAACACAAAAGAAATTGAATATGAGGTAGAGAAGGTGATTAGAATGGATAAAGGATTACGACTGTGATATGTTATATCATACAGGGAAAGTTAACGTAGAAGCCGACGCGTTAAGTAGGAAGGGTATGGAAAACTATCGATGTTAACGACTCTGAATGAGTTATTAATGGAGATGGCAAGATCAGAGTTAGAAGTTAAATTACGGAATGAAGGGGTAGAAATTTTATTCACAATATAGACTCAATCCACAGAAATGGAACAAGTTAAGTAATTACAACTAGGCAACAAAGAGTACAAGCGGATGAAGAAGAGGATGCAGGATAAATAGAAGATCAAGTATAATCTTATTTTGAAGGAGGAATTTGAGTTCTAGATAATTATGAGTTAAAAGAAGAATTAATCAGAGAGAAGATAGCGTAATATGTTAATAAGGGTTTAACTTCCAACTCAGATTATTGATAGGAAGTGACGAGTCATGTGAATTAAGATAATACCTTCGGTGAAGGTGAAATGAAAGAACCCCAATGTCGAAGAAGCATTGTGGGAACTCGAGATTAAAATGAACAAAATTTTCCTCAATGGTGCATGTAGTATTAGCGAGATTCTGGGGACAGAATCCTTATAAGGGGGGAAGAATGTAAAGCCCGAGAAAATTGGATTTTTAGGAGAATTAAAATTTTATTTAATTATGTGGATTAAATTAATTTAATTGATTATTTATGGGAGCAAGCTAATTGAAGGTCGTTTACATGACCCGGACATATCGAGCGTAACGTAGTATTTTTGGCTACGCGGTAGAATTAAAGTGTTTGAATTTCCAAGACGAAAATAAAAGCTTTCTGAGAAATTTTCCGAAAAACACTAATCACGCATTTTTACTTGAGAATTATTTTTGAACTTCCGAGAAATACGTAATGATAGAATATCAAGGTAAGATGGAATATCCAATAATATTTCAGTTATGGAAAACGTAATATTTCGCCTGTGGACTTAAAACCTAACGGTTATAAGAAAGGGATTTGCGAGAAGGAATTTAAATGCGTATAGTAAATTAAAGCGATGATCGTATAATACGTAGGTATTGTACAAAGTAATGAATACGAGTATGATACAATGTATTATACGAGTATGTATGGATGATGGTATATCGTATATGATGAATAAGTATACGAGTAGAATACGTGAATTATACGTAAATAATACGTTATAAGACTTTAAGCCAAAAGAAAGGAACTTGTAGGATTTGTTAAGTATTATGTTATCCAAGTATGAAAATGGTTAAGCCCAATGTGAACTAATGTTAAAACCAAATATTGGTTATTATAAAGTCCAATAGAATTAATATGCAAGCCCAAGAGTTTATAATGGGAAGCCCAGAGTAATTTAATGCAAGCCGAAATGATTAAGTTAAGTTAATTAAAACTAAGCCCAAGCTTATATCCAATGAGTTAAGGTGATCCATGGGGAAACCCATGATCATGTTGTAAATCTTGGTGACCAAGATATTAGTGTGATGGCCAAATAAGAGTTGTGGTTAGCAAGTAGACTTAAGGATTAAGTAAAGGATAAGTTAAGAAAACTTAATGGCTAAGTGTTGTGATGGCCAAGTATATGTGGGGAGCAAGGTTACTTAGGGGCAAAGTATGGTATATTAAGGAGGTGAATTAAGGAGGTGGAATGGCCTAAAAGACTATACTACCCTAACCTTAGAAATCCTATAAATAGAGGACTTGTTAGCTCATTTGTGGTTTGTTAATTTCATCCAACAAGTGAAGTGCTTATTTGGTAGAGAGAATAAGCACATATAAGTTAGACTTCCTTTGCTAGACTTTCAAGAAGCAAGAAACAAATTAAGGCTTAGCAAGTGATCATCAAAGGGTAAGCCATCTTGAACCATGATTCTCTTTCTCTTCCATTGTTAGAAAAGTGGGTAGTGGTAGGATTTGTATGCTAAAGAATGAAGGGAATGAACAACTTAATGAACTTAAGCTGTGTAAGTCACGAATGAGTAATTCAAACCTAAATAAGTTATGAATTTATGAAGAACAATGATGAAATTGTCATATGTTTACTTTAAGAAGTTAGTATGATTTATGAGATGTAAGAATAGTGATTAAAGAACTTAACTCGTTAATAAGTCATAAACAATGAAAACAAGTATGTTATACTTTAATAAGTAAATAAGTTCATGAAGAACATGTAATGACTTCACATGAAAATAAGATGTTGTAATATGTAGGTGGAGATGTCTATATAATGAATTGAATTCATTTAGAATGATGAACAAATCTTAAGTAACAAAGTTTTGCCAGAATTCACACGATTAGACGATAATCGTCGAATTCGTGAAATTCTCGGAATGGAAGTTGAATTTTGATATTGAGCTTGGAAACATTGGTTTTCAATGGAGTTAAGTCTTATTTTGTATTATAGAGTTGTGGACTCGAAAATGACCTGATTCCGACTTAGAACGAAGAAACGAGCGTTGAACGTTCACGAACGTTTATCGTTTTCGTTAAAAATGGACTACTAGGTGAAATTTTAGCAAACAAAGTCGAATAGATAAAATTCTTTCATGAACACGTAGAGTATGAAATTTGTGAACCGTAGGCTCTTGAATGAGCAAATTCAGACTTATAACGAAGAAGTTACAAGTACGGGAATCTCACAAGTTTAAAAATCTATCAAAAAATTATGTGGCTCGAGTCATGCCACACAGGCGATTCCAAGTAATTAGCCAATGCCATGACACCAAAGTGAGCCTCACCCTACAAACTCACATGCAAATGACACAAGTAACAAAGGGACTCGCGCCGCATCGCCAAGTTCGGTTTTTGGGCACTAATGTGCGACGCCGCATCATGACACCAAGAGTAATAGCCGGCGCCGCAGCGCCAGCCTTAAAACCTAGACAGTAAAGAATGGTTATAAGTAGAGCTTGAATGGAAATTGTTTAAACAATGAACTAAGGGACTTAATAAAACATTGTTAAGTCATAACTAAACTTCAAGTGTGATCACTTAGAGTTAAAGAAAGTTAATTGAATGTAAACAGGAACGGTGTACAATAAGTGTACATAACCAATGCCGATTAAGTGCCAATTAATTATGTAAGGACGTTAGTAAACTGTGAGGAAGGATAATTAACTCAAACCGAGTTATATTAATAAAATAATTTCAATTAAGTTATAGAAGAGAAAGAAGTTGGTAAGAACGATGTAAAATAACGACGGTAAGCCAGAACCAATAATAACAAATCTAATACATGATTAGATTGAGAAGAAGGGTAAGATTGTTTAAAAACTAAGTATGTTCATTCATGACCTAATGTGGTATGTTATGTGATTATGTGTTGTAGAGACCGTAAAGACTCAAAAGGAAATGTAATTATACTGTAGCAGACGCTGAAGGCAAGTTTTTCTAAACGCTTGTCTAACCTTCGTGTTAGCCAGGTTTTCAAATGATTCAAGTTATGAGATGCATGTATGGTTTTAAAGAAAGAGTCGATGCCAGTTTTAACTCGGCTAGACTAATCTTGATAAGTTGATTGATTTATTTACAAGTCTTTTAATATAGAATTGCTAACGCTATTTTACGCCAATTGTTTGGTACGAATTCAAGGTAAGCCTGAATATGAATAAACAAATGTATTTTTCAACGAGTATTTGATGGGCACGTGAGGTTGCCACAACATAAACGTACACACGTTTAATGGATGTAGTGTTGATCAACATAGAGTACTATAGGCTGATCACCTAGAAGTGCTCGTAAGATATGCCGGACTTACGGACTTCGTTCTGGGTAATCCTTTTCAAAAAAGTATGAAACACTCATGGTCTTGGACCATAATTAGTGTTTTACTGAATATTGTCATCATAAAACGTTTTGAAGGAAAAGAAATGTTATTTTAAACTATGGATAGTACTTCGTAACTATCATCCAGTTATTATAGATATATGATTCCTATGTTTCAAGCATGCTTTTTAAATGAAATTGTTGTACTTGCTGAGCTAGTTATGCTTACTCTTGCTTGAACCATATGAATGCAGCTTAGACCGAATGGACCAAAGGATTCGACAAGGATAAAGGGAAGGATAAAGCGAACTTGTAGATTACTTATGTAATAGTATAGGTTTGTAATGATAATATTTGATATTATGACAAGAACAAATGTAACGGTTATAATGAAATTGGGGAATGGTAGTATTGTTTGGAATATATATAAGACATATTCATTCTTTTGAGGCATTTTAATTGAATATTTGTGTGAACAGTAGCACCATGGAGCACCATATGTCGGGTTGGAAGATACCCGGATTTGGGGGCGTCACAAGCAATCCATTAGAGGAGTCAGGTAGAGAAAAAAATCTACTATCTTCTATGATTTAAAAGGTTTTTCATCACTTTTATTGCTGAGACTAAGCTTAATAAATAATCCACATCATCCCTGCACTACGGCCAAGGATATTCATTAGTATCACGACCACAAATTATCCATGCACTACGGGCCAAGGATATTTGTGTTTTTATCAATGGTCATGATCATACCAATAATTGTCCATCAATGCACTACTGGCTAATGAGGACTTTTACAACAACATTTGTAACATTACGGTCATGATTATACTGAATAATCCCTGGTCATGATCATACCAAGTCCATCTATGCACTACAGGCCACAGATGAATTTTAACATAATATAAACATGAGGATGATGACAATGATATAAGAACTCAATAAAACAAGTTCAAGGATAAATTTTTAAAGATTTGTAATTTAATTTATCCAGAAATCAATAACGTCCAAATTGTCAACATGATACTGTTTTGTGGAGTAAAATTCAAGAATGCTTAGAAGAATATTTTCATGAAAAGATACTAGATGAAGCGCAAATATCAAGGATATTCCACTAATTTCATGGAGTATAGAAGCCAAAACTTTAACCAACTGAGTATAATAGAATATATGAAGCTGTAAATGGATTTTTCCAGCCATGCGGTAATCCACATAGATAGATCATTTCCACGATTTAATAAGGAATGAATACGAAGGATCATTCACCATGCATGCGGTAATCCATATAGGCGAGTTATTCAAATGAAATAATAAAGAATGGAATAATAGAAGAATTCACTGGCGTCATGTAATCCATATGACGGAGTTATTCAACGAGAATAATAAAGAATGGAACCGAATCAAATGCGTAACTCTTGCATCGTGATATTTCAACAGAATAATAAAGAATGGAACCATGTCATGCGTAATCCGCACTGACATGATATTCCGACAGAATAATAAAGAATGGAATAACAATAGAATTCACCAGGCATGCGATAGACCGCACAGACAGGTTATTGCAACTGAATAATAAAGAATGGAATAACAACAGAATTCACCAGCCATGCGATAGACCACACAAACAGGTTATTCTAACAAAATAATAAAGAATGGAATAACAACCCTTACGAATATTGAAAGAAAATAACTCTCTTCATAAATACGAAAGAAATAATACCCCTTACCTTAGTAGGAGATTGGATACTGCAATAGTGTAGTAACAAAATACTCTTCTTCTTTCTCTCTTATTCTCTCTATACTTTCTCTCTCTATAGCTTGAATGAATTGGTGAAAAATAATGAAGAAATGAGCTTCTATTTATAGGCTTGGCAGAGTAAGGGTAAAATAGTCTTTTCCCCATAATTTATGACATCATCGATGACATCATCGATCATGTTACATCATTGCTTACCTCATCGTCCGATGACATCATTGCTTACCTCATCGTCTGATGACATCATCGCTTACATCATAGGAATTCAAATTCAATTTGTTCTCTTCCACATCCTTTACTTTTATACCATGAATTTACTATAATAAAGCTACCATTCAAATTATAAAAAGAGTACTATTATATAATCACATCATACTACTATAATGTAATATTATAATAATATATTAGAATTAATTATTTTATCGGAAAAGATAAAATACCAACTTTCAACAAATGTCACATGCTAAAAATTTCTCAGTTTAAATCCACTTTGAATAGATATTTTCTTATCATATATATCAAAAATTAATTATTTTCAAATAATATTATAAAATTACAATATTGACAACCAGATCGTTCCCAGGAAAGAGGGGGACTTTTCGATTAGAATTTCTCCCTATTGGCGCGCAATTAGGTGACCAAACCCCTTTCCTCGACAGAACTTTCTAGACATTGTCAATAATGTAAATAATAATATTATTCAAATAATATGAATTATTGATTTGATAATTTGAAATGTTGTGCAATGACAATTATTGAATCAAAAACATAAAATATTGAACAATAATTACTGTAACAATTATTGAGTAGTGACTTCTTACGTAAGCATCAATAATCCTAGATCTTTATGCATAATCTGGTAACTACTTATGCAACCACGCGTATTCATCAGAGTTTTACCACCGGGTATTTCAACAGTTAACTGTAAAACTTTCACCGTTATTTTTATAAAAAGATAATTTATAATTTTTAACTCCGACAATAACTATGTTGTGGGGTCCACCAATGATTGTGTCGTCGTATGAATATTCCCAGATAAAATGAATATTCCCCGACCAAATGAATATTTTATATCAACTTGCTTACTTTGCAAAATTTATAAAAATTACCCACAACTATAACATTATAGAAAATTCATCTTTATTCATAAAAATTGGGGTCTTACAAGCACCAACACCCGTTTTCAAGGAAGGAGAACGACCACCAATTGTATGCTTCAAATGCGGAAGGGAGGGACATATCAGTCCAAGCTGCATGATGCAGTCCAAAGAATGTTACAATTGTGGAAAAGAAGGTCACCTAGCCCGATTTTGTCGTTCACCAAAGTCAAGTCCAATTTGGGGCGGTGGCACCAAAGTCGATATCTGGACAAAACAAAGCTCGGTGGTTTTGGGAGGCGTTTTTGTGACTTCTCAAAAAGTGAGTAACCCGAATGAAGTTAGCACGAGTTAGCTAATTATAAATTCTTGCGAAGTCTATACCTTATTAGATACCGGTTCTACCCATTATTTTATCTCTCTTGCTTACGCTCAACGTTTAAATTTGACTCCGGAGGAATTAGACTTTGACTTATCGGTTGAAACTCCGTTAGGAGAAACTTTCATTACCTCCACTGTTTATAAATCTTGTTTGATTCAAATCGACACTTTCACGTTACCTGTCGATCTTATCTCTTTGAAACTACTTGCCTTTGATGTAATTTTAGGAATCGATTGGTTAACTACTCATCATGCTTTTTGTAAGGTTGTTAGCTTTAATATTCCTAACCAACCAGTTATGTGAATTCAAGCAACCAAACCACTAAAGTCAATCATTTTTATATCAAGTCATAAGTAAAGAGCCCCGAGCCTTTCGCTGGTGACTTCCAAATCTTGGAATACACCGAAGCTAGAATATCCGTAGGGGATGTCGTGAATAATTGTGGCAAGTTGATAGACATCAATGTGACGTGTTATCAAAGTCTTGGATGAGAGTCACAGTTTTGAATAACATTTCTATTGTTAATAAATTTCCTGACGTATTCTTGAAGACTTCCTAGCCTACCCAAGAACGTGAAATCGAATTTTGTATTGTCCCCAGTACAAAACCCATTTCTTAAACCCTTAAATATTTTCTTCACCCAAAACGAACGTATTATGCGCCAAAGACGTTGGCTCAAGCTGTTGAAGATTACGACTATACCATTCAATATCATCGTGGAAGAGCAAACGTGGTAGCTGATGCGTTGAGTAGAAGATCTTATGCGTTTACGAGTGCGATGTTGTTAACACAAAAACCCATTTCGTATAACTTACAAAAGATGACGATAGAGTTAAAGACTCTAAGGACCCACGTGGTGATATCAAATACACGAGTAGAATCGACTTTAATCGATAAAGTTGAAGTTATACAAGCTACATACTCAGAGCTGATGACTGTGAAGAAGAAGGTTCAAGAGGGGGTTATTCTAGAAGCAAGAATCGATGAAGAGAGGAAATCTCAACCCTTGATTTTATTGGCCCATTTGAAATCCTTGATCGAGTAGGAATTGTGGCTTATAGACTCGTTTTACCGCCAAGTATGTCGCGTGTTCATAATGTTTTTTTTCACGTATCGATGTTACGTAAATATGTGGATGACCCAAACCACGTTATTAAATTAGAACTAGACGAGATAACATAAGATTTAACGTATGAGGAGCTACATGGTAAAATCTTGGATAAGAAGGATCGTATTCAACACTCAAAGGTTATACCTCAAGAGTTAGAATATGAAATGAAGTCAAGGTATCCTCATCTCTTCGGCATACCAGGTACGTACGTAAATTTTGAGGGCGACATTTCATAAGGAGGGGAGATTGTGAGACCCCAAATTTAATGAATAAAGATTTAAATTTCTCGAAATATATTTTTGATATTATGGTGTGGATTTGATATAATGTTATAGTTGTGTGTAATATTTATAAATTTTTGCAAAGTATGCAAGTTGTTATATAATATTCGTTTGGTCGGGGAATATTCTTTTTGTTTCTGGAATATTAAATGCGATGGCACAATCATTAGTGGACCCCTAACGGAAGTATTGTAAGTAGTTAGAAAAGCGACAAAATTATCTTTTATAAAAATAACGACAAAAATGTTACAATTAAAACCGTTGAACGCTTTCGGTAGTAAAAGTAAAAGAATACTGGCATTGGTTGCATAGTAGCAGCACGGTATTGATTTATGATGCTTATGTAAGAAGTCACTCGCTTATACTCAATTATTACTACGATGGTTGTTGCATCATATCTCTCATATTATTGATTCAATTATTGTCACAGTATCATCTGTATAATATATTATATTATTAAATCAATAATTGAGATGACAAAGTTATTCATATTATTATTTACAATATTGACAATGTCTAGAAGTTCTGTCAATGAGAGGTTAGATAATCTAATTGCGCACCAATAGGGATAAATCCTTATTAGAAAGCCCCCTCTTTCCTGGGAACGACCTGGTTGTTAAATATTATGAATTATAATATTAATGATGAATAAGTTCGTGTTGATTAAAGATGAAATTGATAGTTCCATTGTGTTGGAATTATTAGTGTTAGTGGAAATCGACATTTATTTCGATAATAATTGATGTCTGGAGGTTATATTGACCAATCGGGTAATTAACCGGATAAATGAGCAATTAATTGCTATTAATTCACATGCTTATAACTATGTGTTCACATGTGTGTACTATTGATTCACATTCTTGTACTATTAGGGGTGGTGGTGCATGATTGATAATAATTGCATGACTAAGTTAAAAATGGAGGTATAGATGGAGATACTATACTGTAATTCATATTTTCACATGTCTAGAACTATTGATTCACATGATTTACTATTAATTCACTATATTTACTATTAGGGGAGGTGGTGCAAGTTTGATAATACTTGCAGGACTAAATTAAAAAAGAAAAGAAAAGAGGAAGGTATTATACTATAATATTCTGAGCCCCAAAACGTGCAATTATCGAAACTATATTTTCCTATAAATAGAAGCTCGTTCTTTCATTATTTTTCATCAATTCACTAAAGCTATAGAGCAATTATTATAGATAGAAATTATAGAGAGAAAGAAGAAGAGAAGTCTGCTACCTCACTATTCCAGTATCCAGTCTTCTTTTGAGGTAAGGGGTATTATTCTTTCGTATTCATGAAGAGAGTTATTTTCTTTCAATACTCGTAAGGGTTGTTATTGTGAGGGCCCCGAATCCGAGGTCCCGAATCATCGCGAATCCGGTTCGATCATTCTATACAACTATTACTATATTTGCGAAAGATATAAACATAAATTGTTTATACAATAAACTTTACACACTATTCTCCAAGGTCGAGTAACCTTAACTTATACACAATTCATACTTACTTGACTTACAATAACATTAATATCATACAATAGTATTACAACTATAATCGCACACATTAACTTTACGCTGGAACTGTCTTTAACCTTTCCTTGTATCCGACGTATTCGCCTAAATCTGCAATGTTTATCATGATATAGCACGGGTGAGCATAAGGATTGCCCAACAAGTTTAAGTTCAATAATTTAACGATATATCATGATTGAAAGGATCTGAATAATAAGCTGGCTATAATTCAACAATATAATTGTGAACTAGCAGGAACAAACTTTTGACTGAACAAGTATAATACATAAATAAATATATCTGGACCGAAGGGTAATGAAGGTGATCAACCTTTCATACCTGACATATACATGCACTATGTATAGAGTACAATTCTACAATGGCAATCAGCAATGATTATCCATAAGCATATCTAAAAAACAACTCTTAGTAGAGTTAAGTAAAAACAAACTTGCCTGAACCGTTGATTACCGCTACACAATTTATAACGCTTTATCCGAAGACCTAATATTAGTAATATAGATCTCCAATATTAGAATATTATCATCAAAATATAATATTATTATATATATAGATATACATAGAATAACCTAAACACATAACACATAACCCTATCAGTCTATATCACATATAAAACTCAGTATCAAGTCAAATTATTGTAGTCTGAGTTGAACCCGACACAAAACTGACATCCCGACGGTCTAGTCGGAGAAATCTCGAGTTTAAGTTCAATTAAACTTTGTCTAAACACTTAACCATTAACTTAAATAATTTTAATATCAGTCAAAATAATTTTCCAAGTATCATAATTTTGAGAAAGGCTTTGTTTTGGGATGACTTTTTATAAAGATCTCCTTAGTTAAATTTTGGCATGGAAGTGCATATTCAATTTTTGGAACTCGTATTTTTGGGTATGTTTCTTATTTAATTTTTGTTAATGTTATTATTTTAAATATTGTATTTAGTTTGTTAGTTAAAGTTTGAATTTTGGAAGTTTAGTTAGTTTTGTTAGTAAACTAGTTAGTTTACTATGTTTATTTTGGCTTAGAATTGATTATGTAAATGAGTTCTAATTACTATAATTAGAGAAATGGATCCGAGACTTTAGACAAGTCTGATTATGTTAAATAAGACTTATTTATAAAGAAAGTTGGGTTGGAACGAGTCGAGGCAAGTTTTGAATGTCAAAACGAGAAGTCCGAAAAACTAGTGGACTACTGATCCAAAAACGAAATTTCGAGGTTAGGTAGATTATTTAGAAAATTCTGGGCTTTTGGTATGTTATAGTACACCGAATAATATTTCCATAGACTCCATAACGAACTAATTCTGACTTTGGAGCAAAGAGTTATGACCATTCAAAGTAGTCACGTCAAAATTGTATAACCAACTCGGGGCAGTCACCTTGAACTATATTTCTGGAACTCTGTGTTTAGAATTTAGAAAAGGTCAAAGAATAAAAGTTGTAGTCCCGAAAGTTAGCTTCCCGTGAGCTCAAGAATCGCTCAAAAATGTTTTGAAACGAAAAATTTATGACTGTTTTAGCGAGAGAGGGTAAAGCTGGGAAAGAATGAAAAATAGTTTTGAACGCCCCTTTTTGAACACTGTTTTGGACTGTCTATCTTATCTGAAATGGGTGTCCAATAACTTTTAAAAATAGGTTAATATGATGTTTGCAGAATATCCAAAGTTGGATGTCATCGGACTTATGAGAAATAGAGTAAAGTTTACATTACAACTACTATGCGTTTCTATGTGACTAATAGTTGATGTGTATGATTATATAATTTTGTATGGCATGTAAAGTGCAGATAACTGTAAGTTGTTAAACTGTTATTGGTAAACATCGATCAAGACAAGTTTTTCAGTTCCTATTTGCTATATGAATTTGATGATGAACTGTTTGAAATCTTTATTGCAAATAACATGGTGTGTTATATTAATGTTGAAAGTATGAAATGTTAAAGTCAATTTATGACTACGTTGATGTTGATTGAGTAAGGAACTCAATCTTTATACTTTTTATATGAACTACAACATGTATGTTATGTTAGTCCAATATTTATGAGATGTATATCGAGCATGTTATTATATTCTATGTGATGCATGAAAACTGTTAGATTTTGCTGGGCTGTCGAGCTCAATCTTGCAAATAACCACTTTTGCAGGTTAAAGATTTAAGGTAAAGTTATGTGCTACTTGAAAGATATGAATCAGTTGTGATACTTGAAGATTTATATACTTTGGCTGAGTTATTAATATTTGAACAATGTTTAAGGTTCTGAATAATGTATTAATGTTGAATTATAATATCGTTTTGCGATGTAAACTCTTGTAGTATTAAAATGATTTTGAGATATTTAAATGTAAAGGTTTAAAGTTTTGGGAACGAGAATAGTTTGTAATAGAAAATTTTAAGTATTCTGCAAATTTCAATGGTTGTATTATCGTTTAATAATTTAAAATTAGAGGTTGAATGCATTGTTAACGACCGAAGTCGAGAATTAAATTATTTAAATTTTGGGGTCGTTACAGGGAGTGCCTAACACCTTCCCAAGGCATGTTCAACAGAGTCCAATAATTGGGCCTTTTTGCAAAACTTTTCAAATTCAGTTGAGTTTGTATAACCATTTCACTACTACCAACCGTCGACTCTGAATTTTCAAATCGTCGACATTTTGTGTCGGACTATTTTTTCAAACTCACCCTTTCAAACAAAATTCAAAAGACATAGAGAACATAAAGGGTAAGAAAGACTAAAAGAGGAATTCTAAAAAAGGAAATTTTTCTTGATGTCAATAAGTGGCGACTATGCTGGGGACAGTAGAGGGCTTAAGCAGCTTTTTAAACTTTCTAAAATCCCTTTTTATCTGCTTGTGTATGGATTTTATCATTATATTGAATGGATGTAAATAAATTTTCTAATTTATATTAGTGCCTCGCATAATGTCATCATTACATACGAGGAGATACGATGTATGTAAATGTATGTTGTGTGATTCCTCCACCAAGAGGCAAACCCGTCGGTGTTTAATTATTGGACTCAACAGAGAATAATCCCGCGAGGCTCAGGAAAGGCACCACTCAGATTCGCTCTAATTGAAAAATCGGATTAACTTCTCATGTAGTAAATTGCAATGATCTTGGGACCTACATGCCGAAAAGCCGCGAGATTAACCTAAGATAGGCCATGCTCTGATAAACCAAACCCAAAGGGAAGTCTCTTTATGCATTTCCCTTTCAATTCCATGTAAATTATAATTCGACATAAATTATGATTCCATGTAAATATAAAAGAAAAGAAACAGAAAATGTGAATATCATTTCCATTCCCTGTCAATATTGTTATTGTACAGATGTTATATCCTAGCATGTTATCATGTCATCAAAACAACTGACAGCTGTTTTGTAGGATAACATTAAAAAACCTTGAAAAGTGACACATATCTACATCAAAATTAATTTACCTACTTTCATTGTAGGGAAACAATTGGTCCCATTACCCGATTAAAGTCCAAAAAGGCAATAAGCCCACCTTCAGACATGGCTGCAAGTGCCTAACCTGAATCTACTCCTGTTTCTCGAGAGAAGTTTGAGGGACTAGGAAACAAGATAACAGAATTAGCTATTTTCTTGAAAGAACAAAACAAAAGGACTCAAGGTAAACAAATATCTACTCAAACAGAGTCCTCTACACAAGGAGGAAGCCATGATACTGACAAGAAAGAAAAGGAAGCATAAATATTTGAACCTTAAATCTATAAAAAAACCTAACAAAACTCTAAAGTCACCAATCTTAAAGAAGATCAAGAAATTGGTGATATTCGAAAGAAAGTGTAACAAATGGAAGAAACCATATGGTCCATCAAAAGGACTAGAACGTATGAGAGTGTGACTTACTCGGATCTTTGCATTTTACCAAGGTCCCGTTATCCGAATAAGTTCAAAACTCCATAATTTGAAAAATATGATAGACTGGGAGATCCATACACTCATTTGAAGGTGTTTATTAAAAAACTTGGGTCATATATCGAGGATGAAAAGCTAAGGATGCAGTTGTTCCAAAAAAGTTTAACTGGAGAGGCTAGAGCATGGTATGCAAGACTGTACAATTCCAAAATCCATAGCTGGGAGGAGCTAACACATGCCTTCCTAAGTCAATATAGTTTCCAATCACAAATGGCTCCATATATGTATCAAATCACCAAGGTTAAGAAGCAAAGCAGTGAATCTTTCTGTGAATATGTCCAACGATGGAGACATCTGGCTACCCAAGTCATTCCATCAATGACAGAAATTGAGATGGCAATGACATTCATTGACATATAAGAAGCTCCATTTTACGAGAGAGTCCTAGCAGGTATAGGAAAACCATTCTCAAAAATGATTAAACACGAAGAAATGGCTGAAATGGGGTTAAAGTCTAGAAAAATTAAAGACCTCATTGCTTTAGAAGCTGTGGCTAAGCATATTCAGGCTGAAAATTATGAAAATAATCCTTGAAGGGGTTATAAAAAGAAAGAAAAGGATGCATCATTGGTACTGCAAGAACAAACTCAGAGAGGTAATCAGAACTTTCTCATTCAAAGGAGAAATTATTCCCCTTTCCAAACTCCTGCACAATCTTCAACTCGTCCGCTTTAAAAAACTAGAGAAGTTAAACATCGCAGAACATTCACACCCTTTGGGGACTCACTAGAAAATATACTCAAACTACTGAAAACGTAAAAGAAGATTGTCCAGTGCCTTCCCCCAGCCAATCCGAGTGGAAGGAATTTTAACACAAATAAGAAATGTGCTTATCATTCTGGAGCTCCGGGCCATGATACCCAAGATTATTGGTCTCTCAAGCTCAAAATCCAAGATATGATAGACAAAGGGGAAATTGTGGTGACAACACAAGAACAACCACATGTGCAAGATAATCCTCTACCCCAACATAATAAAGAGGGCGTCAATATGATCAGCAGGGGGAGTGTAGAAAGTTCTAATTACCTCAAATATGTAGGTGATTCTCCCCAAACAAGCAAAGATTATTATGATAATTGGTACTATTCAGAATTCCAATTTATGATAGAGCGAGAAATGAAGCCTATCAAAGAACAGATTGATCAACTGTCAGAACCGGTGATACATCAGCACCGAGTAACTCGACAGTTGATCAGTCAAGGTCATACAACTCTCATTTCCCTTATCACAAGGAATCAACAAAAATTCCAAGAGAATTAAACCATTGAAGAAAAACTTGCAAGAAAAATTAGAGCTAGTCACGTCGGGACTATGCAAACCAAAGGAAGTTCACTCCTTTAGGTCAACCAATAAAGGAGATTTTATAGATGTTTATCAATGAAGGGAAGATTACAGAACATTTACCCCCAATCAATCCACGTTCTAATAGGTTTGATACTACCGGGGTCTGTCAATACCATTCTAATACTCAAGGTCATAACACGGAATGTTGTTGGGCACTTCTCCATTTAATCCAGAATATGATTGACAGAAGTGACCTGCAAATGGAAAATAATTGTAATATCTTGCCTAAAGAACACATAGATGGAGGGAAGTTATAACAATTATATCTTATGAAGGAGACTTATCTACGACACCTCTAGTAATTCAAGGAAAAGGGAATCAAGAGGGAAAGGTGAAAGTGGCTACGCTTGAGCCTCTGATGCTGCCATTCAAACTGCAGTATCCTGTAATCAGCTTGAATGGGGGGATTAACATCAAACCACACTGTTGTTATATCAAAAGAAAACCCACTGTATCTACCTTAACGAGTAATAAAGGCAGTCATTAAATCAAAAGGGAGAGTGCCTAAGGAGAAAGTTGAAGAATTCCTCCGCAAGATGGGATACAATGAAGCTAAAGTGGTGCAAAGATTAAAAGAAGCACCCCAACATATATACATCCTAGATTTGATTTTATCTTCAGAAGATCATCGTAAGGTTTTGGTGAAAGTACTAGAAGAAGCTCATCTGCCAAAATCGGTGGATACTGAAAAGTTTCATCATTTGATAGATCACATTTTAAACAACAATGTGATATTTTTCAATTATGATGACATCCCATCAGAAGGGACGGGTCATTGAAAGTCATTGCACATAGCAGTGATGTCCGCACGATGTGTAGTAGGAGGTGTGTTGATAGATGGAGGATCATCCTTGAACATCTGTCCCTATGACACGTTGGAAAGAATGAAGATCAATCCAAAGCGAATCTAGGCTAGTCATATAGTTATAAGAGGCTTTGATGGATCTCGGGGGGAAGCTGTAGGAGAAATCAAACTTCAAGTAGAGATCAGTTAACTTATCTTCTACATATCCTTCCAAGTGCTAAACATTACCACTAGATACAATTTAATGCTAAGAAAACCGTGGATCCATATGGTAGGAGCAGTCCCATCCACCCTTCACCAACATGTCAAATACATCATCAATGGCAATATGGAAATTGTCAATGTCGAACCAGAATATCATGTTCATACACAAAGTGATATAACTGTAATCAGTTTCGACGAAGGAATTGAGCCTGTCAGTTTTCAAGCCCTTGAGGTGAGCAACACTCGGTACCAACCTATTGGAGCGCCAACTTTAAAGCCCAGAGTTTCCACTGAATTAATGTCCGCTAGTCAGGAAATGATATCATTGGGTTTTTGGCCTAGACAAGGGAAAGGGAAGAGTCAGCAAGGAGTCAGAAATCCAGTTCAAATTCCTAGACAGACAACAAAGGTTGGGTTAGGATATTCCTCTGGATCAAATCACTTGAACCCGCACAAGCATACACTAGTTCCTTCCCCTACCATTCTACTACCTAATCTTATAGATGTAGGATTTGTAAAGCCTATAAGGAAAATCCCTATTTCTGTGGCTGGTTTGCTGATTCTTAAGGCCAAGCTGGCTAGTGGAAAAGAAGTCCTAATTCTGGATAAAGAAAGCGAGGAAAGGAATGAGAGACTCAAACAAGAAGTGCAAAACCGATTATTAAATATGTACTTTCTAGTGCATACTGAAGGAAGGAACAATGATATCCCAGATGATGATTATGAAAAAGATCAATTACAAATTCCTGGCTCGGATGGAGCTGAAGGGAGTGGCTCAAAGGAGGATGTCAACCCTATTGAGAATGATGTCTTAGTTATCATCAAGGAAGAGACGGACAATAGCAATCCCTTTATCCTCCCAATCAATGAGGATTTGACCCTAAGAAATTGGAGCAGCACTCCTTGCATCATCAAAAAAGGGTAAAAAGGGTAGAAAATCCATCTGCACTATAATATAGATATTATTAACTGTTTACTTTTGTTACACGACAATTACTTTTCTCATGCTTTAACTAATGCTTTGTATGATCAAATAATTACATATATTAAGTGAACGTATTTTTTTTCAGGACTCAAGAGTTGGGTTTGTCTATCCTTGTTGATGAAATGCCAAATCTCCACAATGACTACAATTTTGATGTAGAGTTGGACTTTGACTTGATTGGGATTTAGCAAGAAGAGATAGATGACTATGAGGTGCCTGAGGAGATCAAAGAATGGGTCGAAGATAAACCCAAGCCAAACCTTGATCAACCCACCTCAGTTAATATTTGAACCTCAAAAAACCCTAAAAAAATCAGGATAAGCCTCGATTGCTCTTCTGACTCAATTCCAGGATGTGCTTGCATAGTCACACGAGGACATGATTGGTTTGTCTACTGATATTGTCATTCATCGACTTCCCATTACAGAAGGATTCAATCCAGTCAAACAGAAGCTTAGGCGACTAAAACCTGAGTGGAGTCTAAAAGTCAAGAAATAAATTATTAAACAATTCAAAGTCAGCATCATCATGGTATCAACCTACTCTGAGTGGCTGTCTAATATAGTTCATATGCCTAAGCCCAGAGGAAAGGTACAAGTATGCGTGTATTATAGAGATTCGAATAAAGTTTGTTTCAAGGACTACTTTTTAGTACCTTTTATCCACATACAAACAGACTACACGACGTAGTATGGCATGTATTCTTTTGTTAACTGCTTCGACGGGTATCATCAGATCATGGTTACTGAAGAGGACATGGAGAAAACAACCTTAATAACTTCCTGGGGAACCTTTTGTTACAGACATTTATCTTTCGGCCTCATCAATGTCGGTGCCACCTATCAGCAAGCCATGATGACCCTTTTTCATAACATAATGCACAAAAAGATAGAGGTCTATGTGGATAACATCATCATTAAATCCCGAAAGGAAGATGTCCATATCGGCGTCCTTAAAAAGTTTTTCAACAGTTGCGTAAATATAACTTGAAGCTGAATTTGGCCAAGTATGACTTCGGTGTCAAATCAGGTAAGTTGTTGGGATTTCTAGTGAGCAATAGAGGCATTGAACTGGATCTGTCCAAAATTAAAGCCTCCGTGATGAGTTGGTTTTATACCCAAGAATTGAGTACATTTGAGCTTAATCTTTTGGTTGGTTTTTAAGTGTTATGTGTGCATTTCATATGTTTTATGTTATTTTGAAGGCTATGACACGACATTGGCATGAAGAAGCAAGGAAAAGTAATTTAGACATTTTTTGGACTACAATATGCAAGCAAATGCAAGAAGAGAAGACTGCAAAGCTTTTAACACCAAGTTGGATTCGTTTTCTTGGCTTGGAACTTGGATTTCATTGTAGATTTACTTCTTATCTTTCTGGAACATCTTCAATCATCCCAATCGGAGTTCAGATACGAGAGTTACGATTTTTTTATCAACAAAGATCAAAGCTAAGACTTGTCATGCTTGCCATTACATAGCAGCCATTTGAAGCCAAATTTTGACCTTGACCAAGTAAGAATCTATCCATTCTCAAAGAAAGAAAGTTGTAGATGTTGTCGATATCTTCGATTTGATAGGTGGCATGCCCCATAACTCATAGCGGATCAAACGTTATGCATGTTTTACCAAAGAACGTCAGAAGAAAATTTGGTCTGCATGAGCACGCCGAAATGAACTAGAAGCGGTGATGCCAAGTGCGCCCAAATTGGCCTCGGGCTTGACCTTTGGCGCCACTGATGGCGAGAAGAGAGCTGATTTGGGTGTTATGTTGTCCAAGTTGAGCTAGAATAGGATTATTAGTTGCCCAACTTGCTAGGGTTTCCATTATAACTGTAAATACTTGATTATAACTTGGATTTAAGAGACTTCTTCTAGACTTTTGGCTACAATTCATTGAGAGACACCTTGTGGAGACTTGGAGATTGCATTGGAGAACATTAAAGGCAGAGATTGAAGCTTGGAGATTCCTCGACAGAGTTTTTCTTCTTCTCTTAAATTCATTATATGTACTTATGATGCTATTTAATTTTGATCTTCTTGTTTCTATTATGATGATGAACTAAATTCTCAATTAGGAGTACAATTAAACCTTTTTTAATTCAATAATTCAATTATCATTATTTTCACTTATTGATCATATTGAGTTGATTATTATATTTTGTGCTTAATTTATTAATTGTCTAGCTAGCAATTAATTTGATATCTTTGATTAAATAAAAAGAGGAGATCTTTGATTAGATCTGAATATAATAGCACATGAACTTGTTGATTCTTTTTTAAGTATAACATAATAGTGTATGAGACAAAAGTACTTGTATGCCATATGTAACTGTGTTAGGAGTTTGCGCTTAATGAATCTGTTTTTAGCATCTTACACTGAAAGTAGTATGCATACAAGCCAATCATGTATGATGATAAAGCATATACTTTTTAATCAATCTTATTTATTTATTGATAAAAGAATTATTTATTAAAGGCATTTATTATCTACATGGTGTTGTTTTAATAATATGTGATAAAACCATAGTAATAAACAATGCTTATAGAATCATGATGAGATCATGCTAATGAGATCTAAATTCTTAGATAGCTTAAAACTAAAAATGTTCTCAATCAATGGATTACTAAAAAGGGGATTAGTGAATTCGGATAGATTGATACATACGTTGCTTGCTCATTGGATGAGAATGATTGGTCTCATGATCATTTGTGTGGAGACACTAAAGTAAGTATATAAATGCTTATTGGAGAATAAGTTCACTGAACATGACTCGCTAAGGAATACCTAATGGAGTTTTACTTTCCTGTCAATAGGAATTCATGTAGTGATAGTAGTACAAATGATCCTTAGAATTGAGATCATCATAGTATCTTATATATAATTAATTACACTTTGACTTATTCCTTCAGACTCTTAGAGTATATCAAAGGGTATGCTTGGGTGTAATAAATTATATATGGAGATAATGAATTATCAATAAAGATTCTACCACTTCTAGTAAAAGTAGAAAAATGTCCTATGTGATTCGATAAATTACAACCCCGGAATCATTGGCCAATGTGGAATGAAATTAGAAAGTAGTTTCTAATTTGCATTCACTAGGAGTTGTGCATTTAGGAATCGAAATACATATAGTTAAATTAGTTAAGACTTGACATTAATTCTATGTCTTATATTTAATTGGGACATTATATGGTGGAAGGATTGAATTATACGATAACTATTTACTCAAAGGTTCATTAATGATTAATGTTGAAATCTATTATATCTGGAAAGTCGTTGATCGCTAGGGAGGCTTATCCCTATTATAGAATAAATATTATTTATTTAAATAAATTGATAGTTTAATTTATTTATTTAAATAAGATTAGAATTGTTCTAATTGATTTATTCACAACCGGTTTAATATAGAGAACCTAAAGGGTCACACCATAAAAAGAAGAATAATTATTTAAGAAGTTAATGGGATAATCGTAATAATATGTTAAATATATTTAATTTAATCTATCTTTGATAGAATACATTAAATAGCTTAATATTTATTATTTAATATTTTATAAATATTAAATATAAAGTAATAAGTGGTGTCTTATTAATATAATAACAATTATTATTATTTTAATTTCTAAAAAGTTTAGGAATTAATTTAATATAAGTACTCTCATTTATTCCTAATAGGATTATGAGGCAAAATTAGAAAAAAGAGATTAATTAATTATCCCTAATAAGATTAGGAAGCCCAATAAATAAAACCTTATTTTAATTAAATAGGGTTACCTGATATCTTTATAAGATGAGTCTTATATCAGATATCAAATATATGTGATTCCAATAGTTGAAGAGTACGACCTATTTTTCTATAGAGATAGGAAAAACTAGGGTTTGAGCCAATACACACTTCTTCTTGAAAATTCTTATTCCTTGATGGATCCACTCTAGAGGCCATACACTTGGGTGGCTAACATTGATCAAAGGAAATAATATACCCGAAGATTTAAGGAGATCGCGGAGAAGTAGGAGTTGAACTCGTACCTGTGGAAGCTAGTATCTACAAGGGTATGATTCCATAACTTCTTATTCTTCGTTTTAATTAATAACATGCATAAAGGATGATCTGGGTAATAGGTTTGTGAAAATTTTTACAATATGATTTTACTTTGTTTCCGCTAATTTTGCAATTTGATTGCGTCTTTGATCTTCACAAAATCTTACAGTGGCATCAAAGCTAAATTTTATGTGAATTATTAATTGTTTTGATTCCATATATGTATGGGTATGTATTTAGAATAATTTATTGGGCATAATTTGTTGTATAAAATTTATTTTTTTAAAAAAGGAAAAAGTCGTGATCAATTCTCGAAACTGTTTTTAAAAAATCGGTATTTTTTACGTTGAATCCGTGATTTCGCTAACTTTGGTTTATATATATATAATAATAATAAAAATAATCTTAAGAATTTTATAATTAAAATAAATAGATAATTTTAATCTTGAAATTGGATTTCATGCAACTTAAAATTGACCATTAAAGGATATTCATATATATATGGAATGATTTTATTTATTTATACATATGTTGATATGTATGATAATAAATGTGATTTATTATGGACTATTGACCAATATGATTGGATTTATTTTGGTTGGATGTTTGAATGAATGAGTTTTATTAAATGGGGTATGCGTACCTCATCTGTTATGGTTTTCTTCTTGATGTAAATTATATCTTTCTGCTATGTACTTCCCCTTGACTGTTGATCAATGTTTCTATTTAAATTAATTAGATTATGTCATATGATTAATTAGAATTTTTTTCGAAGAACCGGAGATCAAGGAGAAAGGAGCGCTCGAAGACCCATTTGTAATCGAGCCCGAGTTTAAATGTACTAGTTATATTTAAATGTTTATTCTTGCACCCTAGGGTTTAACCTTTTGGTTTACTTGGTGGCTCTAGTGAACCAAACTAGAATAAAAGTCCATAATTAATCCGGGTAGAATATAATATTCTATATATGCATGTTTGTGACGCCCCCAAATTCGGGTCCCTTCGAACCTCGGATCCGGTCCGCCACGATACTACTATCGTCAAACTATTTATATCTTTTATTCATAACTTAATGAATATAACTTTGCTTATTACAATTTAGAATATAAATTCTTTCCATTTCCAGGATCTGTATAATGACCCCAAACTTTTATAAGTGTTGGGAGATTACATATTTAAATTTGATGTTGAAATTAAATATTCATGATTATATGTAAAGTCCTTCAAGGAACATATGTACAAGGACTTAGTGGTAGATCAAAACTGCTAGGTTGATCTGAGCTATTAATGTTTATCATTCTGTAAATGAATGTATAGATGAAGAGATCAAAGCTGTTAGGATGATCTATATCTTAAGATGTAATAGACAAGCTTCAATGGAATCATAGTCTATCGAGCAGATCAAGAGATTGCAGAAGCAAAGGCAGAATCGTAGAGCATCAAGAATCGTGGTGTGTCTTCTTTGGAGGGCCTCTCCCAGAATCGTAAAGTGGTCTAAACGCTTGACGAGGCAAACTCAAAGATCGTAGTGTGATGCGTAGAGTCTGCAAGTCAAGCAAGTGAAGATCGTAGTGTGCCAGTACTTAAGAGAAATCGTAGTGTTCTCGTTTGCTAGTATCAAATCAAGCACCAAGGTGGCTAGACACCGTGATCAGAATCGTAGAGCATCATCTGTCTGTATTGTTGACGTCGGGATTTTTAATTGTCCCTTTCCGTTGCTTGTTCTTTGGTGTTCTCTTTTTAGGTGAGATTTGTTTGAAAAAAATAAGTGAAAAAGGTCCGACATATATAATGTTGATGATGGACTGTTAAGAGTCGCCAGTTAGTTTTTTTAAATGGTTGTACCAACACAACCGAGAAAAGGTTTGCACATTGACCCAGTGATGTGACACTGCTAAACGGGTCGGTGAAACCGAGATTCATTAGGGTCCGGGGACTTGGTTATGCAGAGGGAAGGTGTTAGGCACCCTCCGACATCTGAATGTGTTTGTGTGTGGGTCAATGTGCTGTTATTTGGAAGTAGTGCGAGGCCTCGTTCGCACCTATATACACAGGGTTTGAATTTATGTAAAAATTCAATTTTAAGCAAGATATGGCAGTGATGTTTTATGAAAGAGGTTTTTCAAACCCTGATGCTCAATAGTAATTGAGACCTTTTACACTCCCATTTTACTAAGTGTTCGGCTTGATTGATTTTATTTTACAGATGCGAGGCATCCGTACGAAAATAATGTACAAAATAATGTCGACTTCCACTTGGGTATAGAAACCATCTGAGGAAATTCAGACACCGTAGAATAATTTACAAGCTGCTTACAACTGAAAATGTCCATCACGGGAACCGAATCTGGATCCAATAGGCTGAATCTGTGATCACATGTTTCCTAGGCGCACAAGATCTTTTGCAATTTGTATGAAAGCGATGGCGGTATATATATAAAAAGGCGTAAATATATATATCTGAGGCAGGATCACCAACCATGAAGCACCTCCATGGGGATCGAAATTTAAATAAAAACTCGAGTAAAAGCTATCAACCGTCACGGAGGAAACTCCAGGCGGGACGAAACGTAAATGAAGCTATAAATACGGTCAACCGCCACGAAAAGAAACTACAAAGACGAAATGTAAATAAAAGTATAAAAGCGATCAATCGCCACGAAAGGAAACTCGAGCGGATGAATATATATATATATATATATATATATATATATATAAAAGCAATAAACTTGCATAGAATGTAAAATCGGGCTCATCGAAACGAGTTCAACAATAGTTCATATATATATATATATATATATATATATATATATATATATATATATATATAAAAGCGTAGTAAATGCATCGGATATAAAATTCGGGCTAATCGAATAGAGTCCGACCACAATTCATATATATAAATATATATATATATATATATAAGCGAGTAAACGTTCGAATCAAAATTCAGGCTCATCGAGCAAAGAAAGTTCGACACACGATTAATATATATAAATGTATATATATATATATATATATGTTAAAGCAAATAAACGCTCTGGGCAAAATTCAGGCTCATCGAACAAAGTTCGAAACACGCGATTAATATATATAAATGTATATATATATATATATATATATATATATATTAAAGCAAATAAACGCTCCAGACCGAAGTCTAGGCTCAATCGAGGCATAACTCGATAATGTTAGTCAATATATATATATATATATATATATATATATATATATATATATAAGTTGAAACAAAACCACGGACCAAAGTTCGGGCAAATGCGCGCAACACGACTCTCAACGTGAAGAAGGGTGTGTGTAGAGATGAAGAGAAAGACTCTAAAGTGTGTGAGAAGGCTTACAGTTGACTGCCAAAGAAGACTTCTATATCTTTAGAGTGGGTAAACACTGTCTTTTGTAGGTACAAAAGGGCTATATATGAGCTCATAGGTGTTTAAAAGGAGAAAGTACATTGCATGGGGTGAGTGTAGAGAAAATTGGGCAGGGCTTCCTCGCCGTTTTCTTTTGCAAAATGGGCAGCCCAAGCCCTCAATTTATAGAGGATGGAGTCGTGGTGTACTTGGTGGGCAGCAGTGTACTAGAGGCAACCAGGGCCCAAGTTTTTGAGTTTTTTTAATCGGTCGAATCATCTCGAACACGCCTAATGTCACTCGACTTTTAAAAGTGCAATCCGGCATCCGTTTGAGGTATCTGAGACCTATTTCGGACCGCCGTTGTCGAGAGTTGTACGATGGCATGGGATTAGAGTTTGTGCAAAGTCATTGAAGATGGGACGATGCCCTCCGGTCTTCAAGCTTCAACTTTTATCCGTTACCCCGCACAATAGTCACACGGGATTGGTTAGTCTTGTGGGACATCATTGTGAAGAAATGTTGAGACGATGTGGCATGGCATTGCGTTGGCTAGATGACGATGTTGTCCTTCACCGGTGTTATCGCCGGATTGGGCTGATAAAGTAGACGTTGCTCAGGCTTCGCTGAGATTGGATTGCTGCAATTTGTTGAAGGTCCTCATTGTCATCTTTGAGGTGTGCATGTCTTCCCGATGTTATCGCCAGGTTGGTACAGTGTATCTCATTGTGAGCGCCGAGATTAAAGCTGGTCGCATTTGAAACAAGCATTTCTGTGGTTATCGCCAAAAATTGCATCCATTGGGGTTATCACCAAGGTTGGTGGCTATTCCTATGGTTGGGACTGAGACTGGATACCTCGGGGTTATCTCCGAGATTAATCGGTCTTCTCCGGTGTGTTTTCCGGTATTGGATCTGCATGCCTCGGGGTTACATCCGAGGTTGGAATTATTACTCCCAGAGTGGGCTCCGGGGTTGATGTTGAGCTTCCGGTAGTATCCCGTATGGATATGGATTGTCTTTCAGGGTTCCCTCTTAAAAGACGAATCTGTCCTCCTACAATGTTAGTGACAGGTATACAAAAAATTTCGAGTGTCTACAGATGCCCCTCTTTATCATACTCATGCATGGCAATGCATGTGTAGGATAATGAATCCTAGACACTTGAAACGCAACAAGACAAACATGGTACTATGGGTAGAAAAATGATGAAACTGTATGATGCATGTGTGTGCGGGTTGTAGCCCAACATCTTTGGGGATGATTGATGATCCTGTTGGATCCTCGTTTAGCTTCCCGATTTGATGTGTAAGTCGAATCTGTTAGGATGTTGATGTTGGAGTTATCACCAAATTCCTGTGTTCTTGATAATGACTTGATCCTGAAGAGGTACCTCTTATGTGTAATAGGTCTATGGGGATAAATCTTGATCTGTTTGAGGATGTGTATAACATATTCCATCATCTATCCTCTTTGATAACATTGACCTTTCCTGGTTGGTATCGCCAGGATATGTCAAGATTCTGTTAAATTTACTGCCAACAGCAAATGCTATCAGGGATGTCTGACCTTCGTTGACGTGTATTTCACTGACATGTGAATCAACGACTGAAAAATCATGTGGGATATACTGTCAAAGCTGTTTGACCTTCGCTGACGTGTGAATCAACGGCTGAGACTCTGTGAGTAGATCGTCAAGGTTGGTTGACCTTCGTTGACGTGTGAATCAACGGAACATTGCGTTGTGACCCCCGTCGGGGATCCGCTGGGGGAATATGAGTAATCGAGCATGAAATCCTCGAGTAGCTCTAGGGCTATGATAGGTTTAATTGCTATCGGCTGAGGTAACGTCAAGGCTGCTTGACCTTCGTTGATATATGTGTTAATGGATGAGCACGCGTTGTAACCCCCATCGGGGACTCGCGTTGTAACCCCCATCGGGGACTCACATTGTAACCCCCGTCGGGGACTCACGTTGTAACCCCCGTCGGGGACTCATTTAGGGTAATGACCTAGAGTTGGCGGCATCGGACCTGTACAAGGTATTGTCGAATGTGGTTTGTAACAAATGAGATCATTGGCAGGGTATACCTCGTGTTCAGGTGACTACCAATGAGTGATGTGCAGACTTAAAGGTCCAGTTGAGAAGACCTGGATTGTATGCTTTTTTGCTCAATCGCGTGGCGTTTTTATTCTCGATTTGACCTTTCTAGTCCATAAGAACTCCTTTGCAACTCAAACTGGACTGAGCCGGAGGGGTGGGACCCATATAGGGGTGCCGCAGGTGCATCTGCTGCAGTCGCAGGTGAGCCTGCGACCAACCGTGGATGATAAAATCCAGCAGGTTGGTCTCACAAGTCATTTTCAGCTTTGCGCGAAGGGAAATCCACGAGCCTCCTTCAGATCTGCTGTGTTCAGACTATTCTCTACAAATTCTGTCACCGTACAAGTGTTCTACACTATCCTGGTAATGTATGCATGTATTTTTTCCAGTTTTTATCCGTTGGATTTCGAGTTATAGCATGAAATGCATCTAAACACATAGTAGTGATTATGTATGCACAAATGACTTGATAAAAAATATTCAACATAGTAAATGTTAGTATTAAACCAAGATGAACATAATGATGTGAAAAAATTTGACTTTTGAGGGCGATCAATTGGCACCTTTTCTCTCTATTTTTGTCCTATTTGAGGTCCAATGAGCAAAGGTAGAAAGGAAAAGTACTCCTGATATTGAGGTTAACCTTATGCATGTATGATTTTAATTTTTAATGCATATATTATGTATATGACTTTGGGGCAGGTGTGCTACTGAATGGCCATCTAGACATGCCTATGTGCATGTGGATAGTCCTCTTTTCAAAGGGGACTATGGCAAAAAATTTCAACATGTAGGCATTGGGTAGTCATGCATTTTATCTCTATTGTATGTTATAGCAAATGCATGCATGCATATAGTCATAAAATGCATTCTATAAAACTCCAGGTAAGGAAATACCACACCCTTTCTGAGGTGATTTGGAGATTTGTTGTCCAGATATTATGGATTCGGATCAGTCGAGCAGGTCCCACAGGACCACTTCTAGCGTACGGTGGAGGGCTTCTGAAGTGCCTCATCCCTGTTCTGTCAGACAACCTCGTCGGTTGGTGGAGGCCGTGATTCTTCTTGTCCGGGTAGATGTGCCAGACGTCGAGGGGCGAGGCGGATATTAGATTGAGGATCCGCTCCTGCTTGCATGTCCCTCGTAGGGAGCTCCCGGGTATTCAGGTGGCAAACCCAGAGCTGCTGGGTGATTTTGAGCAGACATCCATCGATATATTTGCATGCTAATGAGGTATGGCTTTAGACTTTGATCTTCCTTCTTTCCTATTGATGAGGAGCAAAGGGTTTTGATGTTGATCTGCATTTCATGCAGGTTCTGGGTTTTACACAGCCTCGAGGGAACTGGTTTAGCATTCACTCCTTGTACCAGGCGCTTCATTTTGACTATAGAGCGGTAGTGCATGAGTGGGGATTCGGGGCATTCTTCTCCATCCTTCCCCGTCATTGTCCCTGGGGTTACCACAGGGCATTGTCTAAGCGATGGTTTCATCGGACTCGATCCTCCATCTCTTGGATTGCGAGGTGATGATGACGCCGATGGATTGGCGATTTATCACATTTATAGAGTTTGGAGGGGAGCCAGTGCCTTGCATGGCGAATATTACCCCTACTGCCGTAAGATCCTTGTTAGGAATTCCGGCGGAGGCGCTCAAAGGCAGGACTGTTCGTTCAGGTCCTTTGAGCGTAGATGCTATGAGCGGGCTTTTAAGTGAGCCCATGTCTCTGATGATGTCAGAATCAGGGATCGCATTTTGCGGCGATTGTTCCTGATGATCATTCGAGGCTGCTTCATAGCAAATAACTCTTCTACGGTGTCTTTCGCTTTGATCAGCGCCACACGTGATGTGGACCGTATTGGAGAGTATGATTGGGACTCCTATACCTTTGCCTATTTCTTCCAAGGCATACGCATGCGCTCACAGGGTTTAACTGATGCTTGGCTAGGCTTTTACCCGTTTCTGTTGGTGAGTATTTCTCTTGTCATTTCCCATTTAGAGGTTAAGAGTGTTTACTGATAGTAGATATTTTTTCATTATGTTGGCAGTTTTGGGCCTATGAGAGGCTCCCATGCTTGCGTCCTATGAGTGTGTTAGGTTTAGATACCTATCCACGAGAACGACGATGGCACCATTCTATTTTGCCGAGGAGGTCCCCATGGTTGGGGCTTCACTCCTTGTTGTATGTCATCGGTGGAGTTCTTGACAAATGACGCCATCACATGGATTCCTATTCAGGGAACACTTGACCATCGGCTTTGAGGATGGGTACCCGACTGGAGTCGAGTACTTGATTTCCACCAGGAGAGTTCCTCTCTTCACAGATGGAGGCTGGGAGCTCTATTTAGGAGAGCGTGCTATTAGGAGCACCACAAGGGAGAGATCCGGTATCTTAGATCTTGCCTCTTGCCTTGGCGTCGTTGGCACATCATCGCGATCACCCGTCACTGATATCCCATTGTTGGGGTTGACGGTTTTGCATTTTCAGAGGGTCCATGTACCCAGGAGAAGTTCCAGCGGTGGTGGTCCCCTCGCACTATTGGAGCCCAGTCCTGCGCCACATAGTTTATGGGGGATATGGTTCCAGGATCCTTAATGATGACGGATTGGATAGCTTGTGTCCGAGATCCAACTCATATAACCCGGATTGATAGTTTGACCCGACAGTTGGACCAGGCACATATATTTATCAGGCATTTGGGCAAAGATCCAGCAGAGGCGGCTTCATTTGTTCATTCCATTTCTCGGTATTTGGTCCCTCGGAGATGACCCAATTCGGTTTTACGCGGCCGCAGATCCTCCTCTTTATAGGCCTGACATCCCTGTTGATAAAGATCCGGTGACTCAGGAGGAGTTACATCAGGTGGACAAGATTGATGATGTGGACATCGACACCATTGTCTTCTTCTGATGTGTATTCTCGCTATATCTTTTGATAGGCCTATGTTAGATATTGGGTGGATGTGCCTCATTCTCGTTATATCTTTTGATAGGCCTCTGTTAGTAGTAGGGCGTCTGTGCCCTATTTCCCTGTATTTGTAGCTGTACAGAGATGATGTATTAGATGATGATATACTTAGAAATGTATGCACAGTTTTTCCATTCCCTATATCATATTGCCATCCATTATCTGTTGTACATTTATCATGTTATGCATATGTATGTATGTCCAGAGATATTCGGCATTGACCCCTGGATAGTCTTATGACATGGGCCGCGCAGATGTCTTCTTCGACAGTTAGCCGTATAGATCATACCCCACCATCATTGGTGGCATTGGGTATGCGATCGTGGTATAATAGTATGTCACCACCAAACAGGGTGAATGTAGATCATTTGCTACAGCATACCATGACCTTATTGACGTTTCAGGTTCCCGCAGGGTTTGTAGACGGGATGCTAGAGCATTGGATACCGGATAGGCATGTTTTTTGATTCGGGACCCACGAGTTGACTCCTACTCTAGAGGAGTATACACGATTGACGATGCTGCCTTTAGACAGACCTTGCGTGCACCTGGCTTTGGGAGACATGAGTAGACGATTCATGACTCTCACTGGATTGCGGCGCAGAGTAGTTCAAGATAAGCTGACATCTAGCCACGTGATATCCCAGCGTTTTCTGTACGACAGATTTGGCTCAGAGGATAGCTATTCACGATATTCCGGGGATTTTACCACACCGGAAGATCATTGGCCCTTGGCCAGGGTTGATGTACTGCTGCTATGCATACTGTCGTATGTCTATATGCCACGATACATGGACGAGATAGACATTGGTGTCATCATGGCTGTTAGAGCTCTTAGAGAGGGTCATACCATTGTACCTATGATTGTAGCAGAGACCCTACGGTCAGCATCCTACTGCTGCACTTATCCGATATGAGTGTTCACTGGGAGTTCGGTCATGCTGTATGTGTGGTTTATGTCACACTTGAGACCGATTGGCACTCTTAGATGGCATGGGTATTGGTTCACCCATGATGTAGCCATGTCATACTTCTTTCAGCCATCGGAGTGTATAGATGCTCTGTCTTGGTCCACATTTTTGGCAGATATCAGAGATCTTTTTAGTATATTGTCTTGTTCTGGGCTTAGCTCACCATACAGCTTCATTACTCACGCTCCGGGCATGGACTACCTCCCTCTTGCTGGTTTGAGAGGTGTGACTACTTATCACCCATTGGTCGTGATGTCATAGTTTGACCAGTTCCAAGACTTTCATCCTTTTTAGGGGACGATAGGTCAGCGTTTAGCTTCTTGATATCTGTCAGCAGAGGACCAATCCCGCGTGTATGCTTGTTGGGATCAGCGTGAGATAGCTTCTTTTTCTGTCAGTCATCCAGGTTGTTCTGCAGAGTATTCCGCATGGATTGAGACAGAGATTTTATCGGTACCAAGCGGTAGTGTCCACATGCGGATAGTGAGTCGATGATGATGTAGAGCCCATGGAGGACATCGATTCATACATCGAGGAGGAGCAGGCTGATGGGTTGCCGACATTTCTTCCAGATTCTCCTAGTACCAAGATCTTTGTTGTGATTAAGCACTCAAGACACGATACTTTAGCGAGAAGTTTTCATCCGATGACCTTTGAGAGAGATCAGCCGGATCTATGATGTTGATCGCCCTTGATGGGAGAGACGCAATTCTATTAGAGAGAGCGAGGAATTAGCTCGCGAGAGATATCGGCATTGTTGAGCGGGATGAGGCCGATCGGCCGGAGATGCGATGATAGTTGAGCGGGATAGTGCTATATCTCTGCCGGGATGTAGCCATTCTGAGATAATCTCGCAGTGAGGTCCCTTACCACTGGTATGATGCAGAGATGAGCGTATAATTGATGATCATATGGTCACCATACAGATGGCTGCAGATCTGTTGGGTCTTGTGGATATTCTCGTATAGGAGACCACAGCTTCACCTCCATCCTCTGAGAGGGACGCCATATTGGGCTTGTTAGCTCGCATATACCCTGACTTATAGATGAGCTTGTATTTTCCTGCACAGACTAGCTTAGCTATTTTGTCATGTACAGTTTACATTATATACATCAAACAACATTATATATATGACAGGGAAATATATTTTTCGATCACTTCCCTTTTAGATATGCCTTGTTATTTGCTTGATAATTTGCCTGCTGCTTCAGGGCTTGTGGTCTTGATGTATTCTGAATTCCTCATGGGTGGATGGACATTGAGTTGTCTCTGGATTGTTCAGAATGGATCATCGATCTCTGTATATCCCAACCTTCTTTGGTGTCTTGGGACTGGTTTCTAGATGAAAATGTGGAGAGGAGTGTGGCTTTCCTCTCTGAGATTGACCGCACCACAGATGGTCGCCAGTACTTCTATTTAGGAGAAGCCTAGTTAATTCCATCTCTTATGGATTGGTGTTGCTCTTCAAGGTATGACCGCAGCTTAGACGGTCGCCAAATCTCCTATTTGGGGAGGAGTTCAGGTAATTCCATCCCTTTGGTCTGAAGCAGAATGAAATGTAGTGGATTGATGTTTGATTCCAGTACCAACTGACAAGGGTTTGTGTTTTGGTAGGGGGTGAGACCGAACCATGAATGGATGCCTATGTACTCCTATTGAAGAGGAGATCAGGTCTGCATAGTTCGAACCTGGTCTAAGAGGTTCAACGTTGTATATGGTAGAAATGGTGTAGGAATGTTTTTGTTGTTTTTGTTTTTTATAAGGGTGGAAGTGTTTTTGTTGTTTTTGTTTTATTGCGACCGAGCCATATGAAATGGTTGCCTACGTACTCCTATTGAAGAGGAGATCAAGTCGACGTAGTTCGCCCCTCAAGACGAGATGAAAAGCGTAATCCCATGTGCAGGTCAGAGTGCAGGGAGGAGAAAGTTTAATCCTAGGTTGAGGATAAACTGTGGGTGAAAAGTTTGATCCCTGTGGGTAGCCAAACTGCAAATGCGAGAGGTTCAATCTGCGGTGGGATGACCTAACTCGTAGGAACGCAGAAAAGAGCCAGGCTACTGGCTTGAAAAATATGTTTCCTTGAGGGGCGAAGTGTGGAAAAGTTGTATGTAGTAAAGGGTTAAAGAACCGAAATGATTGGTGATCTGATGGTTTCGCACCAGGGTGTTTGCTGGTTACTTCAGACATAATACTGTTTCACGGCATCTGAGTTAATGAGTTGTGGAAATTTATTGCCGTCTATTTCTTGTAATCTGAGAGCGCCCCCTGTCAATACTTCTTTGACAACAAACGGGCCTTCCCAGTTAGGAGCGAATTTTCCCTTAGATTGATCTTGGTTGTCAAAAATCTTCTTCAAAACCAAGTCATGTTGTTTAAACTGCCATAGCCGGACTTTTTTGTTGTAGGATTTGGCGATCCTTTGTTGATATAACTGACCATGGAAGATAGCCGCGGTTCGCCTTTCGTCTATTAGAGACAATTGGTGATACTTGTCTTGTACCCATTGGTCTTCATCCAGCTGAGCGTCTATCAACACTCTGAGGGATTCCATTTCAACTTCTATGGGGAGTACTGCTTCCATCCCATAGGTTAATGCATAGGGGGTTGCCCTAGTAGAAGTGCGCATTGAGGGTTCTGTAGGCTAACAGAGTCAGAGGCAATAGGTCAGGCCAATCTTTGTGGTTGGCGGACATCTTTTGCATAATCTTCTTGATGTTTTTGTTAGCCGTTTCAACAGCACCGTTCATCTTCGGAAGATAGATGACAAGGTTAAGATGTTTGATGTCGAATTTACTGCATAATTCCTCCATTATTTTGTTGTTGAGGTTCTTGGCATTGTCTGACACAATCACCTCTGGTTGTCCGTATCGACAAACGATATTGTTTCTGATAAAAGTAATGATGACTTCTTTAGTAACCCTGGGGAAGGAGTCTGCTTCTACCCACTTGGTGAAGTAGTCGATCATGGTGAAGATAAATCGATGACCATTACTGGCTTTAGGCTCAATGGGCCCGATAACATCCATTCCCCACATTGAGAAGGGCCAAGGTGAACTCATATTGTGAAGTTCCTTTGGAGGGGCGTTTATAGCATTCCCATGAATCTGGCACTGATAGCATCTCTTGACGTGGTCATCGCAATCAACTTTGAGAGATAGCCAATAATGTCCCGTTCTGAGGACTTTCTTGACAAGGAGGGGCCACTCATGTGGGGGCCACAGACTCCGCCATGGATTTCATCCATAAGCCTTTGGGCTTGATCTTTGTCTAAACATCTGAGGAGACCTATTCCTGCATCTCTTTTGTAGAGCGCATCTCCACTCAGGTAGATATTCATAGCAAGTCGATGGATCCGCCTTTTTCGATCGGCTGCTCGCCCATGGTGTAGATCCATCTCGTAGATATTCCTTGATATCTTGATACCAAGGATGTTGGATGGGAGGTAGCTCATCCGATACTTCTCAATGTAATTCCTATAAAGCCGGGGCCTTGTGCAGGAAATTGTGACGCTGGCAAGTGTTCCTTATCGATATGCGAATCAAAGAGGCCAAAGTTGCTAATGCGTCCATAAAGTCATTCCTATTACGAGGAATGTGTAGAAAGGAGATTTCTTCGAACTCCAAAGCCATCTTCAAAACCTGCCGATGGTAGGGCAGCAAATGTGTAACACCCCCATACCTATACTCCCGTGGTATCCGGTATGGTGTTTACAGAGAATTAACCTAATGCATTTAAATCTATACACCCATGATATCTGATTAAAATATTACATTAGATAGAGGGACTATTAGATATAATTCCCATAGATTCAAGATTCACAGTATCCCATAACAGATGGTAATTCCCAAGAGAAATATTACTGTGTTTGGATACCCTCACTTGAATACATGAACTGTATCTGTGGCTAGAGTCTATCTATCCGAAATTCAGAGTATCAGTAATAACATGAACAGTCCATATTACCAATACCCTCACCCAGATGTATAGTCTATGTCATGCGATTATATACTATCGTATCGATAGTAACTATCTATTTGAAATTCAGAGTATTAATAACAACATGAACAGTCCATGCTATTAACACCCTCACTCGGATAAATAGTTCCCAAGAATCTCAACTAGAATAGAAGACATCTAATTTTACATCTATGTATGTAAGAAAACACGGTTGCAGAAATAAAAGATTATATATATATTGTAAGACCCCAACTTTTATAAATAAAGATGAATTTTTTATAAATATTATTTTTGAATATTATGGAATAAATTTGATATAATGTTATAGTTGTGGGTAATATTTATAAATTTTGCAAAGTAAGCAAGTTGTTATAAAATATTCGTTTGGTGGGGAATATTTCTTTTGTTTGGAATATTCGTGCAATGACGACTCGAATCATTAGTGGACCCCACAACGGAAGTATTATCATAGTTAGAAAACGACAAAATTATCTTTCTATAAAAATAACTATGGCAGAGGTGTTATTTATTAAAAGTCATTTGAACTACCCGGTAGTAAAAGTAATAAGATGTCTGGCATACTTGTATAAGAGCTACACGATATTGATTATTGATGCTTACGTGAGAAGTCACTCAAATATGCTCAATTATTACTCTCGATAATTGCACGCATCATATCTCTTATATTATTGATTCAATTATTGTCACATTATCATCTCAGATAATATGTTATAGTATTAAATCAATAATTGAGACGACAAGTTATAAATGATTAATAATTGTTGAAAGATTAAATATGTGTTGATTAAAAATAAAATGATTTGTGGTAATATTTATTCAATCCTTGATATATATAAAGAGTCTGTTATGAGAGGTTTGTGGTAAGTTTGATTATTTTATGGGGGGGCCATATGTCATCATCTAAGAGTCTCTTCGTCAATAGTAATTGCCTTCGTCAATAGTAATTACCTTTGTGAATAGTAATTACCTTCGTCAATAGTAATTACCTTTACTAGGCGTCGAACCACTTGTCGTTTCACATTACAGGCGTCGAACCACTTTTCTTTTCACATCACCAGTCGTCAAGCCACTTGCCTTTTCACATGGCAGGTGCTAAGCTAGAAATCTTCTATAAATAAAGGCCTAGTGCTTCATTATTTTTCACGAATTCATTCAAGCTATGGAGAGAAAGTATAGAGAATAAGAGAGAAAGAAGAAGAGTATTTTGTTACTACACTCTTGCGAGATTCAATCTCCTACCAAAAGTAAGGGTGTTATTCTTTCTTATTTATGAAGAGAACTGTTGTTATTCCATTGCTTATTATTCTGTTGGAATAACTTTGTATCACGCCAGTTTACCCTATACTTGGTGACATTCTTCTATTATTCATTGGAACATCCTCATGCATGTGTTTTACACCTGACCGGTTCCGTCTGTATTATTATTCTATTGGAACATCCTCATCGTGTGTTTTACACCGGACGTGGTTCCGCTTTTTTATTATTATTCTCATTGGAACATCCTGTCTGCATGTGTTTTCTGCCAGGACTGGTTCCATTCTTTATTATTCTGTTGGAATATCCTCGTCATCAGCGCTTTTACGCCGAAAACACGGTTCCGTTATTTATTATTCTATTGGAATAACTCGCCTGCGTCTTGATCTATCGCATGCATGGTGATTTCTTTTGTTATTCCATTCTTTATTATACCTAGTTGGTTAAAACTTTGACTTCTATAATCCATGAAATTAGTAGAATATCCTTGATATTTGCGCTTCCAAAGATATCCTTTCATGGAAATATTCTTCTCAGTATTCTTGAATTTTACTCTACAAAGCAGTATCATGTTGACAGTTTGAATGTTATTGGTTCCTAGATAAATTAATTCTTGAACTTGTTTTATTGAATATCATTGTCATCATCCTCATGTTTATATTATGTTGAAAGTCATCTGTGGCCTGTAGTGCATAGATGGACTTGGTATGATTATGACCAAGGACCTATTCTTGTAATCATGACCGTAATGTTACAAATGATGTGGTAAAAATCCTCAGTGGCCCGTAGTGCATTGATGGACAGTTGTTGGCATGATCATGACCATTAATGAATACACAAATATTCTTGGCCCGTAGTGCATGAATAATTGTGGTCGTGATACTAAAGAAATATCCTTGGTAGTAGTGCGGGGTGATTCGATGATGTGGAATATTTATTAAAGTCGAGTCTCATTTATAACAATGATGAAAAACCTTTTAAATCATAAAAGATAGTAGATTTTATTTTCTACTTGACTCTTTTAATGGATTCTTTGGTTCATTTGTAGTTAAACTTGATGTTCATTATATTTTATCGGTTTAACATCACAGTAGGCTAATGATAATTTATTCTCGCATTATCTTAGTCATAATATTTCTTCTTGAGCTAGTTGAGCTCACCCTTTCTTTCAATTGTTCTCTTCTTGAAATGAGAATATAGCCGGGACGAGTCGGGGAACGGAGTAATGGTCCGGAGGATAGCATTAGTAGTCCTCACTATTTCGTGAAATAGTGTGATAATAATTGTAATGAGGACTCCTTTTGAGTTTGTATGATCTCTAGTAGACAATATTTATATTCAAACTCACGCTTTATGTCATATTGTACACGGCGATTATATTAGTAAGTTGTATTTAAATTCTGAACCATGTATCTGACTACCCAAGATGGGTGATGTATACCTAATTTTGGGGGCGTCACAGTTGGTATCAGAGCTTAGGGATATGATCCCTGGCTAAGATGTGAGAATAGTACTAGGAGGGGAGAGAATACCTTATCACCTTCGCTAGTATGACCTACCTAAGTTTATGTGCTATTTTGTTGGTCGGTCAGAATATAGGGATAATATGTTACATATCAATTAACCTTTTGTTTTGTGGCAGTATCTGAAAATGACATCTGAGAATGTTGAGAATAGCAATGGAGCACAGGCGATCGTTGATTCACCACATATCAATAATCGGGATAATGTGCATCGTGAAGGCGACAATCCTCATGCAAACAACAACAACACCGACCAAATGATGAATGATCAATGTTCGAGGCTTTATGCAATTCATGCAACAAAGAAAGTAGAGCGACTCCTATCCAAAACGTAGGTGGAAACACGGAAAACTCTCGCCGGTCACCGCTAAAACAATTCAAGGAGCCGGGACCACCGGAGTTTAAGGGAGAGCCAAAACCACTTCGCGGAAGCATGGATAAAGCAGATTACCAAGATATTTGATGTCTTGGGATGCTCAGAGAGCAAAGGTTCCTTTACCGCTTTTATGTTGCAGCGGAGGCGATTCTTCGGTGGGAATCGGTAAAAACGTACTCAACTCGCTTGTCTTCAAGATATCTTGGGAGAAGTTCCAGGAGCTGTTCAACGACAAATACTTTCCTGAAAGTATTCGCCACATGAAGAAGGTGGAGTTTATCAAGTTGGAACAAAACAATATGACCGTGTCGCAATACGAGGCAAAATTTGCGGAGTTATCATGGTTTACGTCCCACTTGGTGGATAATGAAGAGAGAATGGCGCGAATGTTTTTAAGAGGTTTGAAGTCGGAGATACGTCAACATCTTATTTCTCATAAACTGTGTTTGTATTCAGATGTTGTAAATAGGGCTCGGTTAGTGGAGGAGTAGCGATAACGAGTCAACGAACTAAAGAGAGAGCGACCAAAGAAAATTATAATACCAAATGAGAGTAGTCATCGAGCGGTGACAACAAACGTGGAGGGAATCAACAAAGGCGGATATGGTAACCACTTCCGGTGGTAATCAGGGCCAAAACAATAAGAATGGACATTTCAAGAAAAGGAGATTTAACAATGATGGAAAGACGTCAGCACCAGCACCCATTGTTAAGGAAGGAGAAAGACCACCTATCATATGCTTCAAATGCGGAGGAGAGGGACACATCAGTCCAAACTGCGCCATGCCATCCAAAGCATGTTATAATTGTGGAAGAGAGGTCACTTAGCTCGATTTTGTCGTTTCATCAAGACAAATTCAATAGGATGGATGCACCAAAGGCCATCCCGAAAAAGTCAAACCCAGTAGTCTGAGGAGAGCGTTTTTTGTAACCTCCCAGAGAGCAAGGAATCCGAAAGGTCATCACGGGTAAGCTTATCATAAACTCTAATGAAGTCTATACTTTATTTGATACCGGTTCTACCCATTCTTTTATTTCTCCTACTTGCGCTCATCGATTAAATTTGACTCCGGAGAAATTAGACTTTGACTTATCTGTGGAAACTCCGTTGGGAGAAACCTTCATTACATCCACTTTGCTTATAAGTCTTGTTTGGTTCAAATCGGTACCCTCACATTACATGTCGATCTTATTTCATTAAAATACTACTTGCATTTGGCGTGATTCTAGGGATTGATTGGTTAACTACTTATCATGCAAAAATTGATTGTTTTCGTAAGGTTGTTAGCTTTCATATTCCTAACCAACCTATTATGTGAATTCAAGCGACCAAACCATTAAAATCAATCACGGTCATCTCAAGTCATAAAGCTATTCGTTTATTGAAAAACGGATGTCAAGCTTTCTTAGCTCATGTCACAGATTTAAACAAAAATACGTCAGTTTTGAACGATATTTCTATTGTTAATAAATTTCCTGACGTATTCCCCGAAGAACTTCCTGGCCTACCCTCAGAGCATGAAATTGAATTTTGTATCGACCTTGAACCCGGTACAAAACCTATTTCCAAAGCCCCATATCGAATGGCTCCTATTGAACTTCAGGAGTTAAAGACCCAACTGCAGGAATTGTTAGACATTGGCTTTATTCGCCCCAGTACTTCTCCTTGGGGTGCTCTCTGCTTACATTCGTGAAGAAGAAAGATGGGAGTATGCGACTTTGTATTGATTATCGAGAGTTGAATCATGTCACCATCAAAAATAGGTATCCATTGCCACGTATTGATGACCTGTTTGACCAGTTGCAAGGAGCCAAATTCTTTTCGAAGATTGATCTTCGTTCCGGATATCACCAATTGAAGATTAGAACCGCTGACATTCCAAAGACGGCTTTCAGAACTCGGTAGTCATTATGAATTCCTAGTCATGTCCTTTGGATTGACTAATGCTCTTGCTGCCTTCATGGATATGATGAACCGAGTATTCAAGGAATATTTAGATCACTTTGTGGTCGTCTTTATTGATGACATCCTTATTTATTCCAAAAGCCGTGAAGATCATGAGTAACACTTGAGGCTGACACTCCAAAAGCTTCATGAATATAAGCTTTATGCCAAGTTGAAGAAATGCGAGTTCTGGCTTGAAGAAGTAGCATTCCTTGGGCACGTGGTATCAAGTCATGGAATATCTGTTGAACCAGCAAAGATTGAAGCTATTCAAAGCTGGGAGCAACCTAAATCAGTGACCGAAGTACGTAGCTTTCTTGGCTTAGCTGGTTATTATCGAAGATTCGTGGAAGGATTTTCTCGAATCGCTACTCCATTGACTCAGCTAACTCGGAAAGATACAAAGTTCGGTTGGAGCGAAGAATGTGAGAAGAGTTTTCAAGAACTCAAGAGGAGACTTATTTCAAAGACTGCTCGACAATACCATCCGGCTCGGGGGATTTGTCATCTGATGATGCTTCGCAAAGGGTTGGGATGTGTTCTCATGCAACATGGAAAAGTTATAGCCTATGCCTCATGACAACTCAAAGAATATGAGAGGAATTATCCTACTCATGATCTAGAGTTAAGCATTGTTGTCTTTGCACTTAAAATTTGGAGGCATTACTTGTATGGGGAGAAAGTGGAGATCTTTACGGATCATAAAAGCCTCAAATATTTCTTCACTCAAAAGGAACTCAACATGCGACAACGACGTTGGCTTGAAATGTTGAAAGATTATGATCATACCATCCAATACCATCCTCGAAAAGCGAACGTGGTAGGCGACGCATTGAGTGAAGATCATATGCAAGTCACGAAAAGCGATATTGTCAACGCAAAGGCCCATTTTGTGTGACTTGCAAAGGATGGAGATAGAGTTAAAGACTCTAGGGACACATGTGATGATAGCGAGTATATGAGTAGAACCGACTTTAATCGATAAAGTTAAAGCTGCTCAAGCTACAGACCTGGAGCTGATGCGTATGAGGAAAAAAAGTGCAAGAAGGTCTTTGTCTTAAAGCAAGAATCGATGAAGAAGGAATACTTGAGTCAACTCCACTTTGTGTTCCTAACGACCACGATTTAAAGTATAATATCATGATGGGGCGCATAACACACCATTTGCAATCCATCTCGGGAGTACCAAAATGTATCATGATATTCGCCATACATTTTGGTGGAGCAATATAAAGAGAGATATAGCACTTGCTTATCTCAAGGTGTCTAACTTGTCAACGAGTTAAAGCGGAGCATCAAGTACCAAAAGGTCCATTGCAACCACTTGAAATTCCAGATTGGAAGTGGGAGCACATTACTGAAATGGATTTCGTTCTGGGGCCTTCCTAAGGTTTCTCAAGGCATAGATGCGATTTGGGTCATTGTTGATAGATTGACCAAGTCCGCTCATTTCTTCCGATCGAGAAACTTATACACTTGAACGTCTTGCTCAGATGTACATAAACGAGATTGTAAGATCGAATGGTATGCCTAGGTATCCATAGTTTCCGATCGAGACCCAAGATTCACTTCACGATTTTGGGTTAGTTTGCAAAAAGCTATGGGCACGACTTCACGATTTAGCTCGGCATATCATCCTCGAGACGGATGGACGATTGGAGAGGACTATTCAAACTCTTGAAGATCTATTAAGACTCTGTGTCCTTGATTTCAAGGAAGTTGGGACAAGTTCTTACCATTGGTGGAGTTTTCCTACAACAACAGCTTATCAAGCAAGTATTGGCATGGCTCCATTCAAGCGCGTGTATGGAAGAAAGTGTCATTCTCCAGTATGTTGGGATGAGGTGGGTGAAGCAACGTTGTTGGGACCGGAGTTGGTACGTATGACTATGGAAAAGATTCAAACGATCCGACAACGTATAAAAACCTCACAAAATCGACAAAAGAGTTATGCTGATCTTCATCGAAAGGACGTGGAATTCGATATAGGAGATCATGTGTTGTTAAGAGTTGCTCCATGGAAAGGAGTTACAAGATTTGGAAAGAGAGGAAAACTCAATCCTCGATTCATCGGTCCATTTTAAATCCCCGATGAATTAGGAACTGTGGCCTATAGACTCGTTTTACCGCCAAGTATGTCTCGTGTTCATAACGTTTTTCACATATCCATGTTACGTAAATATGTGAAAGACACAAACCACATTATTGAGTTAGAACCGGACGAAATAGCGGAAGATTTGACGTATGAAGAGGTTCCTATTCAAATCTTGGATAAGAAGGAACATATTCTACGCTCCAAGGTTATACCTCAAGTCAAAGTTTTGTGGAGGAACCACGATGTTGAGGAAATGACTTGGGAGTTAGAATCTGAAATGAAATCAAGGTATCCTTACCTCTTCGACATACCAGGTACGTACCCTAATTTCGAGGGCTAAATTTCATAAGAAGGGAGGTTGTAAGACCCCAACTTTTATAAATAAAGATGAATTTTCTATAAATATTATTTTTGAATATTATGGAATAAATTTGATATAATGTTATAGTTGTGGGTAATATTTATAAATTTTGCAAAGTAAGCAAGTTGTTATAAAATTGTTTGGTCTGGGAATATTCTTTTGTAGGGGAATATTCAATGCGACTACTCAATCATTAGTGGACCCCATTAATCTAAGTATTGTCGTAGTTAGAAAACGACAAAATTATCTTTCTATAAAAATAACTACAGAGGTGTTACCGTTAAAACCGCTGAACTACCCTAGTAAAAAGTACGATGTCATACGTACTTGTATAGTAGCACACGATATTGATTATTGATGCTTACGTGAGAAGTCACTCGATATGCTCAATTATTGCTACGATAATTCTTTGCATCATATCTCTTATATTATTGATTCAATTATTGTCACAGATCATCCGTATAATATGTTATAGTATTAAATCAATAATTAAGACGACAAGTTATAAATGATTAATAATTGTTGAAAGATTAAATATGTGTTGATTAAAATAAAATGATTTGTGGTAATATTTATTCAATCCTTGATGTATATAAAGAGTCCATTATGAGACGTTTGTGGTAAGTTTGATTATTTTATGGGGGCCCATATGTCATCATCTAAGAGTCTCTTCAATAATAGTAATTGCCTTCGTCAATAGTAATTACCTTTATGAATAGTAATTACCTTCGTCAATAGTAATTACCTTTACTAGGCGTCGAACCACTTGTCGTTTCACATTACAGGCGTCGAACCACTTTTCTTTTCACATCACCAACCGTCAAGCCACTTGCCTTTTCACATGGCGGTGCTTTAAGCTAGAAATCTTCTATAAATAAAGGCCTAGTGCTTCATTATTTTTCACGAATTCATTCAAGCTATAGAGAGAAAGTATAGAGAGATAAGAGAGAAAGAAGAAGAGTATTTTGTTACTACACTATCGCAGACATTCAATCTCCTACCAAAAGTAAGGGTGTTATTCTTTCTTATTCATGAAGAGAACTGTTGTTATTCCATTGCTTATTATTCATTGGAATAACTTTGATACGCTGGTTTACCCTATACTTGGTGACATTCTTCTATTATTCTCGTTGGAACATCCTCGCTCTGCATGTGTTTTTACAATCAACCCACAGTTCCGTCTTTATTATTATTCTATTGGAACATCCTCGTCTGTGTGTTTTACACCTTTACCGGTTTCCGCTCTTTATTATTATTATTCATTGGAACATCCTCATCGCATGTGTTTACGCCGGGACTGGTTCTATTCTTTATTATTACATTGCTGAATATCCTCGCTCATGCGCTTTCTACGTGGGACCGGTTCCGTTATTTATTATTCTATTGAATAACTCCGCTCATGTCTGCCTATCGCATGCATGGTGATTTCTTTTGTTATTCCATTCTTTATTATACCCAATTGGTTAAAACTTTGACTTCTATACTCCATGAAATTAGTGGAATATCCTTGATATTTGCACTTCATCCAAAGATCCTTTCATGGAAATATTCTTCTCGAGATTCTTGAATTTTACTCTACAAAGCGATGATTGTGTCGACAGTTTGAATGTTATTGGTTCCTAGATAAATTAATTCTTGAAATTGTTTTATTGAATAACATTGTCATCTTCCTCATGTTTATATTATGTTGAAAGTCATATTTGGCCTGTAGTGCATAGATGGACTTGGTATGATTATGACTAGAGACTATTCGGTGTAATCATGACCGTAATGTTACAAATGATGTGGTAAAAATCCTCAGTGACCCGTAGTGCATTGATGGACAGTTGTTGGCATGATCATGACCATTAATGAATACACAAATATTCTTGGCCCGTAGTGCATGAATAATTGTGGTCGTGATACTAAAGAATATCCTTGGCCGTAGTGCAGGGGTGATTCGATGATGTGGAATATTTATTAAAGCTAAGTCTCAGCTATAACAGTGATGAAAACCTTTTAAATCATAAAAGATAGTAGATTTTATTTTCTACTTGACTCTTTTAATGGATTCTTTGGTTCATTGTAGTTAAACTTGATGTTCATTATATTTTATCGGTTTAACTGTGAGACCCCGATTTTATCAATAAAGATTTAAATTTTGTCAAAATAATTTTTAATATTATGGTGTGAATTTGAGATAATATTATAGTTGTGGGTAGTATTTATAAATTTTGCAAAGTATGCAAGTGGTTATATTATATTCGATTGGTCTGGGAATATTCGGTTTAGCGGGGAATATTCGATATAACTACTCAATCATTGGTGGACCCTAGCAATGTAATTATTGTCCGGATTGAGAAAACGACAAAAATATTTTATTGAAATAACAACGGAAGTTTTACTGGTTGATCTTTGTTGAACTACTCTCTAGTAGTAAAAGTACGATGTCGTGTGTAGTTGTTGCATAGTAGCACACCGGTATTGATTATCGATGCTTATGTGAGAAGTCACTCACTTTGATTCCATTATCATTTATTAATAATATGAATTATTATAGCGATAATGACGTTTTGTTTTATTCAGTATTATTAACGTAATAAAATGCGAAACATCTTTTATATAAAATAGAATACTTTATTAAAGTTATTCTATAAATAGAATATATTATATTTTATTATGCATAGTGTTGCATAGTGTTTTTGCATAAGTGTTTTGCATAGTATTGCATAGTGTTTGCATAGTAAAAAATATTTTTATATAAATAGAATATATTATATTTTATTTAAAAGATTTTTCTTTAAATATGGATCGTCGATTAAAGTAAATCAATCTGACCGCTCATGGATTAGTTACTATGCATTCCATTTTCCTATAAATAGAAGCTCATTCCTTCATTATTTTCTTACGAATTCATTGAAACTCTGAGAGAGAAATTATAGAGAGAAGCTATAGAGAAAATTATAGAAGAAGAAGAGTATTCTCGCTACTTCACTACTTCTATATTCAGGTCTTTTTTACTAAGGGGTGTTATTCTTTCTTCTTGAAGAGAACTTCATTATTCCATTCACTATTATTACATTGGAATAACTCAGTAAAAGTGATATACCCTATACATAACTTTGTATATACGGCGTATCCTATACTTGGTGAAATCCTTATATTATTCCATTCTTATTTATTACATTGGAATAACTCAGATACGCCATTTACCTATACTTGGTGACATTCTTCTATTATTCCATTGGAACATCCTCATCGTGTGTTTTTACACCCGACCGGTTCCGCTTTTATTATTCTCATGGAACATCCTCATGCGTGTGTTTTACACCTTAACTGGTCCGCTCTTTATCATTACTCCGTTGGAATATCCTATCATGTGTTTTACCGGGATCCGTTCCATCTTTATTATTCTGTTGGAACATCCATGCTTTGTGAATTTCACCGACCGTTCCGTTATTATTATTCGTTGGAACAACTCGCTCATGCGCGGCATCGCATGCATGGTGATTTCTTTTGTTATTCCATTCTTTATTATACCCAAATTGGTTAAAACTTGGACTTCTATACTCCATGAAATTAGTAGAATATCCTTGATATTTGCGTTTCATCCAAAGATCTTTTCATGGAAATATTCTTCCGATCATTCTTGAATTTTATTCTACGAAACAAAGATCGTGTTGACAATTTGGACGTTAATAATTCATGGATTAAATAATTCTTGAACTTGTTTTATTGAATTATTATGTCATTGTCATCATCCTCATGTTATATTATGTTATCTTTGCTTACGTGCATAGATGAACTTAGTATGATTATGACCGAGGATCATTCGGTATAATAATCACGACTTGATATAAATGATGTGACAAAAGCCCTCGGTGGCACGTAATGCAAATGATGGATAGTTTTTGGTATGATTATGACCGAGGGTGATTCGGATAGTCATGACCATTGATAATTTGATGAAAATCCTTAACCGTGGTAATGGGATAATTAGATGTGGTGGTTTATTTATTGTCGAGTCTCAAATAAAAATTGATGAAAACTTTTAAAACCTAAAAGATAGTAGACTTTATTCTCTACTTGACTCTTTTAATGGATTGCTTATTCATTGCAGCTTAAACCGGTTGTCTATTGTATTTTATCGGTTTAACATCATTGTTGAAGGCTAATGATAATTTATTCGCATTATCTTAGTCATAATATTTCTTCTTGGGCTAGTTTGAGCTCACCCTTTCTTTCACTGTTTCTCTTCGTGAAATGAGAACATAGTCGGGACGAGTCGGGAACGGAGTAATGGTCCGAGAGGATAGCATTAGTAGTCCTCACTATTACGTGAAATAGTGTGATAATAGTTGTAATGAGGACTCCTTTTGAGTTTGTATAATATCTAGTAGATAATATTTGTATTCAAACTCACGCTTTATGTCGTATTGTATACCTACAGCTTATATTAGTAAGTTGTATTTGAATTTATGTACCATGTAAGTGGCGACCCAAGATGGGTGACGATACCTAATTTTGGGGGCGCCACAATTGGTATCAAAGCTTAGGGATATGATCCTGGCTAAGATGTGAGAATAGTACTAGGAGGGAGAGATTTTGGGAATTCCTTCGCTTTAGTATGACCTACCTAAGTTTATTTGGTATTTGATTGGTGGTCGAGTATAGTGATAATATGTTGCATGTTAATTAACCCTTGTTTTGTGACGGTGTTTGTATTTAGATGTTGTGAATAGGGCTCGGTTATTGGAGCGCGATAATGAGTCACCAACCAAAAGGTAACGACCAACAACACGATAATAATCTTCTGCGTGAACGACCATCGAACAATGATGACCATCGTGGGAGAAATTATCATGCCAAGAATGGTAACCACTTGGTGGTAATCATGGCCAAGATAATAGAAGTGGAAATTTCAAGAAGAGAAGGTCATTTAGCTCGATTTTGTCGCGTGCACCAAAGTCAAGTCCAAATTGGGACGGTGGCACCAAAGGCGATATGGATAAAACAAAGTCGGTGGTTTCATGAAGAGTGTTTTTCATGACTTCTTAAAAGAAAGTGACTCGAACGGTTAGCACTCAAGTTAGTTAATTATAAATTCTTGTGAAGTCTATACCTTATTAGATACCTGTTCTACCCATTATTTTATCTCTCTTGCTTATGTTCAACGCTTAATTTTGACTCTAGAAGTTAGACTTTGACTTATCGGTTGAAACTTCGTTAGTAGGGAGCCTTCGTTCTGCTTACTATTTTTAAATCTTGTTTGATTCAAATAAACACTTTCACGCTACACCGTCGATCTTATCTTTTTGAAAATACTTGCCTTTGAGGTAATTTTTGAAAATGATTGATTAACTACTCATTATTCTTTTTGTAAGGTTGTTAGCTTTCATATTCCTAACCAACCCGTTATATCTGAATTCAAAGTAACCAAACCACTAAAGTCAATCATTGTCATATCAAGCCATAAGTAAAGAGCCCGATCCTTTCGTTGTTGACTTCCTTGTGTAGAATGCAAAGCCGCTTTACTTTTCAGTAGGCGACGTCGCCGTGAATGAAGATGGCAAGTTTATAGGTATCATTGTGAGATGCTATCTAGGTTAAGGGATAGAAGTCACAGGTTGGTATCAATGTGACGTATTATCCAAGTCTTGGATGAGAGTCACGATTTTGAATGATATTTCTATTATTAATAAATTTTACGGTGTATTCTTGAAGACTTCTTAGCCTACTTAGAGCGTGAAATCGAATTTCGTATTGACCCCAGTATAAAACCCATTTCTTAAACCCTCAAATATTTCTTCAACTAAAAGGATCTGTTTACGAGGATTATGATGAAAGTCATAATAAAAGCTTGGACTAATGAAAATCATGGGTATATGAAGTATTAGTAAGTGTTATAATGAGTTATGTTGGTTAGTATGTGAAAACATGAAAGTTTCTTAGAAATCACAAAGAGTTGAAAATCAGATTTTGGTGAAAAACGTAACATGAAATTCAATTGACCATATCTCCTATTATATTTTGAATTTTTGAATGTGGTCAAGTCCTAGAGTTAGATCTACGAGTTACCTAACTAATCCAAGTGGAATTACTGGAAAAGGTGTTGTAGATTTTTGTGTGGACTGATTTTAGCAAAGGAGGCCAAAGCTGTAAATTTCAAAAATGCTACTGCCCAGAAACTTTAAGGGGCTGTTTCGGCCACTTAAATTATGAGAAAAATTCTGGCCTTTTGGGACATGAAGGTATATGGTATAAAGTATCTCCTGTCCAAAAAATGAGCTCATTCTGACTTAAAATGAGCAAGTTATGACTATTTCAATATTTAGGTTTTCCGAATTTAAAACGCTATAACCGAGTTCTATAACTCCGATGACCATGAAATTTAAACTGGAAGCTCACGTTAACATGTGTAAGGTCCTGCCAAGATTTGGGAATTTTGGAGTTAAACTTGAGGTAGCTAATTTCTTAAGGAATTAATTAGAAATTGATTTTTGAAAATAGTAAATGAATTTTAAAAATTCGAGAAAAATATATTTTCATTATGGGACTATATTATGCTAAATCCCAGAAAAGAAATATTTTGGGACTAATTTGGTATTTTCATGAAAATAGTTTAGTTACGAACATATGAGTTAAATATGTTATGTGAAGTAACAAAGTTGAAAATATGATTTTATGGCTAAAGAATCCTATATAGAGTATATGCATATTTTTATGAGGGATTTGATAATTGGTGATGATATTTTATGAGTATGGCATTTTGAATGATTAAATGCATTATATGGTAAAAGCGTAAACAATTGAGAAAAATTGTTTATAAATTTAAGAAGTGATTAAAATATTGTTATAATATTAATGTTATTAGATTATGAGATTATTAAGTGATTGATAACATGGGGATATTCTTGAATCTGGATAAATTATATTATAAATGTTTAATATTTATCCTTTATCTCATTTGATTGATTCTTTATATCATTATCCTCATGTTTATATTATGTTGAAAGTCATCTCGTGGCTGTGGTGCGTAGATGGACTTGGTATGATTATGACCGTGGATTGTTCTAATAATCATAACCGTAATTGAAAACACAATTATCTTTGGCCGTAGTGCATGGGATAATTTGTGGTCGTGATACTAATGAATACACAATTATCTTTGGTAGTAGTGCATGGATAATTTGTGGTCGTGATACTAATGAATACACAATTATCTTTGGTAGTAGTGCATGGATAATTTGTGGTCGTGATACTAATGAATACACAATTATCTTTGGTCGTAGTGCATGGATAATGCGTGGTCGTGATACTTAATGAATACACAATTATCTTTGGTAGTAGTAAGTGTATGGATAATTTGTGGTCGTGATATCTAATGAATACACAATTATCTTTGGTAGTAGTGCATGGATAATTTGTGGTCGTGATACTAATGAATACACAATTATCTTTGGTAGTAGTACATGGATAATTTGTGGTCGTGTACTTAATGAATACACAATTATCTTTGGTCGTAGTGCATGGATAATTTGTGGTTGTGATACTAATGAATACACGATTATCTTTGGCCGTAGTGCATGGATAATTCGTGGTCGTGATACTAATGAATATCCTCGGCACAGTAGTGTGGGATGATTCGATGATATGGATTAATTATTGAAATGAGTCTCAAAGAATGAAATATTAATTCATGGATGTGGTAAAAGTCATCTTTGGTCAGTAGTGCATTGATAGACTTGGTATGATTATGACCACGGATTATTCTTGGTATAATCATGATCAGTAATTGAAAACACGAATATCCTTGGCCAAGAAGGTATGGATAATTCGTGGTTGTGATACTATTAAGTCGCTATTCTCAAAGATTATTGGTTTTCAGCTTGTATATCTTTAGCTTTGTGAAGTGCAAAGATGAATTGTTAATGAATATCTTTGGCGGATTACGAAGATGAATTTAATATTTTTAACAATAAAGGTATTCAAGGTATCCTCACCTCTTTATCATATCGTATTCTAAACCTAATTTCGAGGGCGAAATTCCATAAGGAGGGGAGATTGTGAGACCCAGATTTTATCAATAAAGATTTAAATTTTGTCAAAATAATTTTTAATATTATGGTGTGAATTTGAGATAATATTATAGTTGTGGGTAGTATTTATAAATTTTGCAAAGTATGCAAGTGGTTATATTATATTCGATTGGTCTGGGAATATTCTTGGTTTAGTAGGGAATATTCGCATAATGGCTCAATCATTGGTGGACCCCACAAATGTAATTATTGTCGGATTGAGAAAATGACAAAAATATTTTATTGAAATAACAACGGAAGTTTTACTGGTTGATCTTTGTTGAACTACTTTGGTAGTAAAAGTACGAATACGTGTAGTTGCATAGTAGCACGGTATTGATTATCGATGCTTATGTGAGAAGTCACCACTTTGATTCCATTATTGTCGATTAATAATATGAATTATTATAGCGATAATGACGCTTTTGTTTTATTCGTATTATTAACGTAATAAAAATGCGAAACATCTTTTATATAAAATAGAATACTTTATTAAAGTTATTCTATAAATAGAATATATTATATTTTATTATGCGTAGTGTTGCATAGTGTTTTTTGCATAGTGTTTTGCATAGTATTGCATAGTGTTTTGCATAGTAAAATATTTTTATATAAATAGAATATATTATATTTTATTTAAAAGATTTTTCTTTAAATATGGACCGTCATTAAAGTAAATCAATCGGACCGCTCATGGATTAGTTACTTATGCATTCCATTTTCCTATAAATAAAGCTCATTCCTTCATTATTTTCTTACGAATTCATTGAAACTCTAGAGAGAAAATTATAGAGAGAAGCTATAGAGAGAAAATTATAGAAAGAAGAAGAGTATTCTGCTACTTCACTACTTCTATATTCAGGTTCTTTTACGGTAAGGGGTGTTATTCTTTCTTCTTGAAGAGAACTTCATTATTCCATTCACTATTATTCATTGAATAATAACTCAGTAAAGTGATATACCCTATACATAACCTCGTGTATGCGGCATATCCTATACTTGGTGAAATCCTTATATTATTCCATTCTTATTTATTCTCATTGGAATAACTCAGATAATGCTGCTTACCTATACTTGGTGACATTCTTCTATTATTCTCATTGGAACATCCTGTCATGTGTTTTACACCGGACCGGGTTCCGCTTTTATTATTCATTGGAACATCCATGCGTGTGTTTTACACCGACTGGTTCCGCTTTTATCATTCTCGTTGGAATATCCTATCATGTGTTTTACACGGATCCGTTCCATCTTTATTATTCTCATTGGAACATCCCGCTTGCATGTGAATTTCACCCGACACGGTTCCGTTATTATTATTCTGTTGAACAACCTTTAATACATGCGCAATCTGCGCATGCACGGTGATTTCTTTTGTTATTCCATTCTTTATTATACCCAAATTGGTTAAAACTTGGACTTCTATACTCCATGAAATTAGTAGAATATCCTTGATATTTGCGTTTCATCCAAAGATATCTTTTCATGAAAATATTCTTCCGATCATTCTTGAATTTTACTCTGCAAAAAAGATTATCATGTTGACAATTTGGACGTTAATAATTCATGGATTAAATAATTCTTGAACTTGTTTTATTGAATTATTATGTCATTGTCATCATCCTCATGTTATATTATGTTATCTTTGGCTTACGTGCATAGATGAACTTAGTATGATTATGACCAGGGATCATTCGGTATAATCATGACTTGATATAAATGATGTGACAAAAGTCCTCAGTGGCCTGTAATGTAGTAATGGATAGTTTTTGGTATGATTATGACCAGGGGTGATTCGGTATAGTCATGACCATTGATAATTTGATAAAAATCCTTAACCGTGGTACAGGGATAATTAGATGTGGTGGTTTATTTATTAAAATTTGAGTCTCAAATGATAAAAATTGATGAAAACTTTTAAAACCTAAAAGATAGTAGACTTTATTCTCTACTTGAATCTTTTAATGGATTGCTTATTCACCGCAGCTTAAACCGGTTTGTCTATTGTATTTTATCGCTTTAACATTTGTTGAAGGCTAATGATAATTTATTCTCGCATTATCTTAGTCATAATATTTCTTCTTGGGCTAGTTGAGCTCACCCTTTCTTTCACTTGTTCTCTTGAGAAATGAGAACATAAATTTGGACGAGTCGGGGAATGGAGTAATGGTCCGAGAGGATAGCATTAGTAGTCCTCACTATTCGTGAAATAGTGTGATAATAGTTGTAATGAGGACTCCTTTTGAGTTTGTATAATATCTAGTAGATAATATTTGTATTCAAACTCACGCTTTATGTCGTATTGTACACACAGCTTATATTAGTAAGTTGTATTTGAATTTATGTACCATGTAAGTGGCGACCCAAGATGGGTGACGATACCTAATTTTGGGGCGCCACATTAACACTCATTATGAAGCTAATGATAATTTATTCGCATTATCTTAGTCATAATATTTCTTCTTCGAGCTAGTTGAGCTCACCCTTTCTTTCACTTTATTCTCTTCGTGAAATGAGAATATAAATTTGGACGAGTCGGGAACGGAGTAATGGTCCGAGGATAGCATTAGTAGTCCTCACTATTCGTGAAATAGTGTGATAATAATTGTAATGAGGACTCCTTTTGAGTTTGTATGATCTCTAGTAGACAATATTTGTATTCAAACTCACGCTTTATGTCGTATTGCATACCCATGTTATATTAGTAAGTTGTATTTAAATTCTGTACCATGTTTCTGACTACGCAAGATGGGTGATGTATACCTATTTTTGGGGGTGTCACATATATATCATAATATTATGATTCGATTACAAAATTCTCATAACGAGTTCTTATTACAAGGTATTCATACAGACAAGAATATAATCTAATCTATGTAGGGATGCTTCTCTTTATCTACTCCAGATGTTCCATGATTACCATCTAAAACTGCAAAGGGAATAATTTGCAAGGGCGAGCTATGACATGCTCAGCAAGTTGTATATTTATAACAATATAGGATTTGAAGAATTATAACAATTCAAATTTCGACTGATAGTTGTTACCATTTCTGGATTTCTAATTTCAACTAGTTCAGGAATTTTTATCATTTCTGTTAGTCACAAAGACTTAGAAATTCTGTTCAGATGTGAGATAGGGGATCAACCTATTCAACATCCTAGGAGTATGCATATCACCTACAGTGCTCAAAATACATTTACAATTTACTGTCAATATATTCATTGACTAAACTTCGCTCCCTTACGGGATACTCAACTTCAGTATAAGATTGTCTTACCAAAACAATTTGGTTTGACACAACCGTTTATGCTCAATAAAAAATATCATATGAATAAACAATTCATTTCTTAGTCATGCTGGAACTATAGCAATAACTTTTCAATAATAGGTAATTCAATGTAGGTGTATTATATCAACAGTATATCAAGATAGAATCTTGTTCAGCGAATAAACAGGTTGATAAATTTTGCATAAGTAATAAATTGGGTATATGAGACTTGCCTGAGCGTAGATCAGTCAAGCTATGCTATTCGAAGGCTAATAAGTACCTACGACGTTTATAAATATAAATCTAACACGTTAGTATTGATAACAATACTCAAATAAAACATCTATTTAATACCGGGTTAGATTTGACTTTTAATACCTTTGATAAATGAACTAATTTTTTTTTATAAAATTTGGTTATATTTTTAAATAATTTAATTATCCTTATAATATATTTTAGAAGGTTTAAAGTATTTTTAAAATATTTATTTATCCTTTAAATGATTTTTAAATCATTTATCTCTATTTATAAGTAATTTATATTTACTAAAATTTTATAAAAACATTATTTAATATTATTAAATAATTTATAATCATTTATTATGATTTTTACTTCAATAATAATATTTTTACATAATTATTTAGTATTTAAAAGTAATTATTCTAATTACTTTATTAATAAGTTAATTATAAATAATATCTAAATAAAATAAAATAATTATTACATTTTTGTAGAAAATATCAAAAATAATTTATAATAATTTTTAAAACTGTTTTTATATTAATTTATTAATTATTTCTAATTTTTATAATTTATTTTTAAAGAAAATAATTTCTGTCTGTCGCTGTAGGTGTTCTTGAGTTTCTGGGCAGTCGTTGGTCGTGGTCGAGTGACTAGTTTGACCATCAAATAACTCGTTACTAGTAATGATTTTTGGTTAGATCAAGTATTGGTGTTGTAGTACTCATACAATAGTACAAGATCAAGCAATAATCGAGCTTTAATCTACATCTAACAAGAAATTATAAAGGTTCAAAGTTCTTTTGTCGAAGTCGTTCTTGGGTTTTGGGTAACCCGCAATGTTAAGTAAATCTTTCATTCAGCGGTTTTGTGGCTTGAATAACTTTGATTCTGTATATTAGATGTATGTTTTGTTTGTTGTAACATGCAGTCTATATGTCAGGGTACATATATATAACATTAACATGAACAAATCTTAATTCTAAGGTCTCTATTTATGTTGGTCAAAGTACTGACTACCAACTCGTTCTTCAGTGTTCTTGCTTTTACGGAAAATCCGTAAAAAACTCGGTACGCTTTCGATCAACTACTTTTGACCAATAATTTTGGTAATCCTATGAGTCGTTTGTTCGATTGAAGATCATAGATATGTAGTTTGTATACCAGAGTACTAATTTATAACAAAAACATAAACAATTAACAATCAGAAGATGATTAAACAGTGCCTCATTCAAAGTAGTTTGCTTCAATCGTTTTGAGCTTTCTAAGCACCCGAAAACCAACTTCCGTGAACAATTGAACCCACTTTGGATCGCTTATATCTTGGAATCTATGGTTCATCTCGAACTCTGCTTTTCTTTCGAGATTAAAGACCTACTAACAAAGCTACTTAATACCAATCGATTAATGCATCAAAACATAAAACACACATGAATCGAAAAGCCTCGATATTCTACCGCCGTCAGGACCATTTTTTTCAAAATTCCCAGATTTCATAGAACGCTTAATTAAGGCATCTAGATGTTATGAAAATGTGTTCTACCACTCTAGCATACTTTTTAACATCCTAATATAATATTCTAAACATCTAAACAACAAGTCTAACATAAGATCAATGAGAAATTTATGAACTAGGGTTTGCACCTTAACTTGAGCAATTATTGATTCTATCTTATGATCTTGTTGCTGATAACACCCAGGCTTGATATGGTAGGTTTATAAGTGTATCTAGGCTTTGAGAATTCATGAGTTTGCTCAGCCCTAAGGTTCCTATTTATAGAATTCTTCAACTTGGCTTTTTGGTCATTTTTCCACCTACTTGCCTCTATAAAGATCTGATTAGTGACTCTTCTGCTGCTTGGGAGTTTGGAAGCATGTCATGTGATGTTTTGGAACTTGAAATGGTGACTCCCAACCTACTTGTAAGCTAGTTGATCAAATTAGTAGCTTAATTAGGTTTAAATCTTCACTAATCTTGATTAGTGTTTTGTTTCTAATGATTAGGAATGTTAAGTAATGTTAATTAGTACCTAATTAAAGTTTACTAACCATGATTAAGTGTTAACATAAGCTAATTAGAGTTAGATTAGCTAATTAGGGTTTAAGTAATAAACTAGGGTTAGGGATTTACTAATTAGGGTTTAATTAATAAACTGGGGTTAGGGTTTTGCTAATTAGGATTTAGGGTTTGTTAACCTAGGTTTACTAACTTAAATTTCTTACTAATCCTAACAAGCACGACAAAGCATTTTGTCAGCGTAAGCACGACAAAGCAACTTGTCAAAATAATTTTACCGAAAAGTCCGATTATGGAAAAAAAATTTAAGTACGAGGTGTCAAGCACGACATTTTTCGGATAAAAATTTATTTGGTCAATTTTGTCAAACCAAGTATATAATAACACGTAACACATTCAGAACAGAGAAATTTTATTCATATAACGGGATTTATACATACGAGTCTTATTAGAGTTTTGGGTTTTTACAAAATATAGTTCCTTGGTCTGATAGATTTCGGTAGATTGTCTGATTACCAACTCCGAATCTCCAAAGATAGTTAACCGCCTGATGCCCATTGAACGGGCAAGTTTTAGCCCCATGAGACAGCCTTCATACTCAACCGTATTGTTGGTCTTTGCCGATAAACCGCAATTGACGGAGACGGATATCGCTCCCGTGCATTGGAGATACTAGAAGAACTGCTCCACTCCGAACCTTCCAGATTAACAGCTCCATCAAAATACATCTTCCATGATTGGCGCGTATCGTCTTGATAGTGTTCTTTGAATCATTACTCCTTCATCGGGAAATATGTTTCAAGGGTTTAAAATTCCACGAAGGTCTACGGCCAATTGATCCATGATTCCTTGACCTTTGATGGACTTTTGAGTCACATATCGATGTCAATTGTTGTAGGATCAACCGCCATCCAGACGATCGACGATTTAACACGGGTTTGTTGAACACGTACTTGAGAGGATCCACGCGGGATATGAGATGGGTTGTGTGACCATGGAGGTAATGTTGTAACCTCATGAAAGCCCATGCTAAAGCACAACACGTCTTTTCAATTAGAGTGTACTTGTGTTCGCTGTTGCTGAACCTTTTGCTGAGGTAATAGATAGCTCGTTCTTGGCCTCTATGATCTTTTTTGTCCCAAAGATGCGACCCCTGGGCGTTGTCACTTATGGACGGATGTACATAAACAGGGGAACATCATCCCCGGGTGGTACCAAACGGAGCTTTGACTAGTTGTTTCTTGATTGTGAGGAAGGCATTTTGACACTCATCATTCCATTTCACGGAGGAGTTCTTCCTTAATAGCTTGAAGATTGGCTCACGAGTTCTTTGTGAGTTGAGAGATAAACCTCTAATGAAGTTGATTCTTCCCAAAATCCCCCGTTTCTTTTTTTTACTTTGAGGAATGGGCATTTCGATGGCTTGGATTTTGGCGGGATCCAAACTCAATTCCTTTGTGGTGATTAGAAATCCTAAAGCACTTGCTTTCGATTTAACGCCAAAAAGGCGCATTTGGCTGGATTCAACTTCAAGTTGTACTTACGCAACCTGTTGAACAACTTTTTGAGATGGTCTATATGGTCATCCTCCTTCCGGGATTTGACAATGATGTCTTCCATGTAGATCTCGATCTCTTTATGCATTAGGTCATGGAAAAGAGCCATCATAGCTCGTTGATAGGTGGTTCCGGCATTGATGAGGCCGAATGACAACCGTCTATAGCAAAAGGTTCCCCAAAACGTGATGAAAGCAGTTTTCTCACGATCTTCCTCAGCAACCATGATCTGATGATACCCCGCAAATGAATCAGCAAAGGAGTACATGTCGTATTGCACAGTATTGTCAATGAGAATGTAGATACACTACTACAAAACACTAAATAGACAATACTTAAATAACAACGTTTTTATAAAAAATATTGTGGTATTTTTTTTAACAACGTTTTTTAATAAAACGTTGTAGATACGTATGAAAATTTTTTATGGGCAATTTTTAATTTTAAAAAATTGTGGTGTATATGAAAAAACGGAGCTTATTGAAATTAAAAACCCTCCCCGCCTCCCAGTCTTTCCAACAACTGAAGCAGAGCTCCCCTTGATGTAAGCGAGTAATTTAGGGCTTCCTTTACTTTTCTTTCTATCTATTACTCTCTCGCGAGATCTATAGTTACAGATTAGCTCTACAAGAGGTTGGATTAGGGTCTGGATCATCAATGGCGGAGGAGAATATCAGATCTAGAGGTGTGGTGGTTCGGTTTAACGAGCAGAAGGGTTACGGATTCATAAAACCCGACGGCGGCGGTGACGATCTCTTCGTTCATCATACGGAGATCAAATACGACGGCTACCGTACTCTTTATGAGGGCCAGACCGTCGAGTTCTTGGTCTGACTCGAAGGCTTTGTCAAAGAAAGCAAAGAGGAAAACCTTGGATAGTGCAGAGGATATGCTTGCTTCGAAGGAAGGTTTTGATGATGAAGATAAACTTTTGGGGACTGTTTTTTTTGGGAATTTACCATTGAAGGTGAAGAAAAAGGCTTTATTAAGGGAATTTAGTCAATTTGGAGATGTTGATTCTGTGAGAATCCGGTATGTTCCCATAGTAAATGTGAGTGCCATTCATGTTAACAATTTTATATTTGTTTTACATGATTGAAGCTTTATTTACCAAAATTTGATTTACCAATGCAGAGTAAGACACCAAGGAAGGGTGCCATAATCAAGAAGCAACTCAATGATTCTGTTGATAGGTATGATATCAAACTGCATACCTGATTCATTTGTTGCTCTGAGGTGTTTTGTTAGAGAAAATGGGCGCGTACTCTATTTACATGACTAGGTTTTTGCTCGTTTCTTCCCTTGTCTTCACTGCAAGATTTATGTGCTTTAATGCTTCTTGCTTTGGTATTTAAGTTGTGTCGTATTGTATACCCAAAGTTGTTTGATCTGTCACAGATGAATATGGATATATTTGCTTTGGTATTTAATGTGCAATTTGCTTTTTCCATTGTTTCGTAGCCCAAGTTCTGATTAGCTTTGCTTAATACAATGTGAACATTCTTTTGTTTTACTGTTTACATAGTGCAAGGTTATAAATTTTGATGTTATATATTCTTCTTTTCTTTTATTTATGATGTTTAACTATGTGTCTCCAAAGTTTTTTAAAGGCTCTAGCTGATTGGTTCATTTTTCCTCTTTTTAAAAATAATTTTTGTGTAGTTTTATAGTTTTTGAGTTTGTAAGTTGTAGAATGTGGCCTCCTCTGTACACTTGCTTCTTTTATCCATTTGGTTAGTTATTGATGCAAAATCTCATTGTGTAGTAATGTTTTGGTTAACACGTATGAGAATTAGGTCTTTGCATAGTTTGTGGAATTAGAGTTATCATCTACAGTTTCATTCATGAAAAAATCTGTAGAGAGGTTTTTAAGTTTGAATTCAAATTATATGATATGATGGGTTAAGACGATATATTGTTAGCATGTTATGATGGATGTTAGTTCTGTTGCAGGTTATGCCTTACAGCACTGGCTGCAAAACTCCACTGTCCAACTTTGAAGCTAATTCTAATTATAAGGTTTGTAGACGAAAGTGTCTTGCTTGCTCAACTACTTGTACCACTATTACTTATAGCAATAGTTGAAATGTGTGTTTACGAAATGTTGTAATTGCTGTTAATTACTGTAGTTGGTGCTGAAATTGAATCCCTTTTGAATTTTGTGATAACAACAAATTGAATCCCTTCTTGTTTGTAGATGGATAGTAAATATGATCTTGTATACTTTATGGGTGCTTGAATAATATATTGTCTTTCAAGAATTAATAGTATATATATATATTTCCAAAATTTCTAGATAGTATTAGTACTTAAATTTGTGTTTCTTGATTTTTTTAACATTTATCATCAATTAGTATTTTGAAATTTTGATGTATGTATATTAGAAATCTATTTATATGAGCCTAATCCCTGATTTCCTATTTTTGGAGGTTTGCAGCACTGCCAAATTTGCGTATGGCGAACCCGAATCCTTAAACCTGATAAAAGCTCTGGCCAAAGCCCTGGCCTCACGCCACGAGCGCGCCTGCGAGCGCGCTCCGGCTGCCGCGTCGCTCTGTACCACTTGTGACGCCGACATCCACTCTGCCAACCCGCTAGCATGTAGTAGTGTCTGCACGAGAGGCATGTCATCTCAGAACTAGAAATTTCTTTATGGTCACGGTATGATATATATTTGTACGAGTGTACATTGCATTTTAATAGTTAATTGGTGGGTCTATTCAACAGTAAAGATGTCACAGATGCGTCAACAACAACATTAAGATGTCAACATCACTCCATTAAGCTATATTGTCTCATCAAATCACTAAAATAGTCATCCTTGATACATGTTGAATTTCAGTGTGTCTGCCTGATCCATTTCTTTTATCTTGCTGTTATATTTGGCTTGTTTCAAATTGGCCAACCAGTTCTCAAAATTAATCCCAAGTTAAAATAAAGACTCCTTTGCTGCATGAATGAGAAATTTATTGGTTTGAATTGTGGGGGAAAATTGACCTGTTTTTTTTTTGGTTTTATAAGGGTGGTGCAAAGACTGGATGGGCCATCAAGCAAAGACTGGAGACTGTGGATGGGCCATCAAGCAAAGACTTGAGAGGTGGAAGAGCTGCTTCTTTTAACATTATTCCCAGCAACACTGGAGCTGCCAAGGTAATCATGCATCAATAACCTTGATAATTTTTTATTATTATAAAAAACTACAACTTGAAATTCTAGTACGTTCGTTGCAATCAACTAGGTACTCATTACTATTACTAATCACATAAGTAAATATGATGAAATATCTCCTGGTAGCATCTATATGTGCTTACATGAGTCCTCTTGCGTTGTCAAAATTGTTAAATTATTACTGACCCAAACATTTTACTAACGTTGAGCACATGTAGTAGTATCCTTATTTCTTACTTCAATACTTCATTCCTTCCATTTGTAATATTGGCAAAGGCATTGTAGCACAGGAGTGATATGCTAGAACAGTATCAAAAAAGTGACGCTGATTTGAGGGTTTAATTATCAGTTGATTGGAATTTTAAAATTGTGATGCTATAGGAGTGGATATGATATTGGCAAAGGCATTGTAGCACAAGAGTAAATGCATGAATACAGCACAATTGGTACTCATATGAATCTCTTTTTCCACTAGATAATGTGTGCATGTGCTTCATCTTTGGTGCTTGATTTAAAAAAGCTTGCCTCTCTGTATTTACAGTATCCACTATAGTGTATGTTATTTACTACTCCCCTTCCAACTTTAGCTATCCCTATTTGACTTTCATGCACTTTAAAAAACAGTGAGATTAGTATGCTATTTATTTTAAAGGTAATATTAGTGTAGTTGTACTTGGCGATCTATTATTTTTCCAAATTACTTATTCCTTCTCTTTGTTCTATCCTTTGGCTCAAGGCAACACAAACATTAGTATTTTATTCATCTTTGTCTAGACGACTCTTTATTGGATTATTATTGCAATACTTCTTCCGTGTGCAGTTTTAAGGTTTGTCATCCCCTAAGCAGCAAGTATTCAGTAATTAGCATTTGGGTCAACTAACATAGATTACCTTATGCACAGGAAAACTAAATATGTAGCTATTAAGCTAATATAGCAGACAAATACTCTTATCAGTTACAACTAACTAAGTTTTTGACTGTATGCAGGCATATGATGGCATGATTGTTGACGAACATTCACGATTCATGCACAGTTGAAGGAGAACCTAGGCTTTTTTGCACATACTTAGGTAGTAGCTTAATTTTATGGATAGTTTGATTTATTTTGTGGATGTAATCAAATTCACAATTCAATATAGTAGTAATTTATATTGAAAAGTGAATTTGAGATGTATATATAGATAGTTTGGTATATATTTTGTGGATGTAGTAATTTGAAACTGTAAACGAATGGTATTATTGGGATGCATTTTGAATGGTTGATACATTTTGGCTTTAAATTTAAATGAGAATTTAGACCTTTTAGCTATATATCATGGCATTAGCATATTGCAGGTGCATTGGTAATGTAGGTGAATCACAACTTTTTTTTTTCTTTTTTTTTAATCTACAACATTTTAAAAATGTTGTGTAAATGTGCCTAAACGTTGTCTGATATATTAAATATCAACATTTTTATCCAAAAAACGTTGTGGAATCATACCTTCTACAACGTTTTTAAGCATCTGCTACTTTTTGAAAAATAAATCTACAACGTTTTTTCCTAAAAAACGTTGTGTATTGTGCTTAACTACAACGTTTTAAAAACGTTGTGTAAGGGTGTCAAATAGATAACACCCTTAACCACGACGTTTTTCTGACTGAAACCACAACGTTTTTTTCGCTTTGTCTATTTACTGTTTTGTAGTAGTGATAAATGGCACGGGAAAGCTATCTTTTAAGCAAGCTTTGTTCAAGTCCCGGTAATCCACGCAAACTCGCACCTTCCCTCCAGGTTTAGGCACGGGCACAATGTTGGATATCCACTCAGGATATGTAGACACCATGATGATGCCAGCTTGAAATTGTTTCACAATTTCTTCTTTCACATTTAAACTCCACTCAGGTTTCAATCGCCTAAGCTTTTGCTTGACTGGCTTAAATCCCTCTTTAATGGGAAGGCGATGAAGGACAATGTCAGTGGACAAACCCGCCATGTCTTCATGAGACCATGCAAACATATCCTGGAATTGGGTTAGTAGCGTAACCATGTCATTCCGTTCGTCTAGGGTAACGTCTGAACCAATCTGGATTAACTTAGGGCTTTCTAAGGTTCCGAGATTGAAAGAAGTGGTTTGATCAAGGTTGGGTTTAGGTTTGTCTTTGACCCATTCTTGAATTTCTGGAGGCACCTCAATGTCATCCTCAGTATATCCATCAAGGTGAATTCATCTCTACATCAAAGGTACAATCCTTGTGGAGAAGAGGAACCGACGTGTCGCATCTGACACATCTAAATTTAGAGTCCTGAAACAAAATATGCTTTCACTTAGTATATATGAAATGTGTTGATCATACACAGTGTTAGCATATACTGGCAAAATAAATTGCTAGTACTGTAAAGAAAAGTAAACAGTTAATATATCTACAGGGCAGAAAGAGTTATGCGTTTTTACCCTCGACGACCAATTCAAGGAGTTTGCTCCAATTAGCGAGGGCAAAAGTCCGGTGGGACCGCAGATGATGGATGGATTGTCATCATTCTCCTCATCCCAAATGATGGCCATTATGTCCCACAATCATCGTGCAGGGTGTATCTGTTGGTATATTCATCATGAACGATGATCGTATGCTGCCCGACATCATTCGGATGACGTCTTGCTTGATTCTTCGTTCCTCCTCTTCCACTGCGGATTTGGAACAAAGACTTCTCTCTCCTTTACCGGTACCAGCTTGGGGAATAACATAGCCATGACACTGGCTGACACCTTTACAGGAGGTTGTGGGGACTCAGAGATTGAAGACGAAGATAAACACTGCATGGTTGAAGCTGAAGGAACCTGTTGATGCTTATGAGGATTCCTGTGACTAGAACTGACAAAGTAGCATAGTCCAGTTGTTCCAGCTTGCTTGATTAACCGAATTGGGTATTTGATACCCTGGCAATCTTTACCCAACCCTTGTCCCAGCTTATGACCTAATGACATCATTTCTTGAGTAGCCGACATTACCTCTGCAGAAATTTTGGGTTTGGGCAATGGAATTCCAATAGCATGGTATTGGGTATTGCTTACTTCCAAAGCATGAAAACTGACTGGTTCAATGTCTGCATTGGCATTGATGAATGGCATGTCTCCATGCTGAGGACAATCTGGTTCAGCGTTCACCGTGACCAGGCTATTGTTGATAATGTATTTCAATTGTTGATGAAGAGTGGAGGGGACTGCCCCTGCCATATGAATCCATGGTCGTCCCAAGAGCAGGTTGTATCCTGAATCTATCTTGAGTACATGGAAAGACACGCAGAATGTATGAGGACCAATTTCGATTGGCAGCTCAATTACTCCGACCGAATTCCGGCGGGCTCCATTAAAAGCTTTGATGATAGTATGGCTACTCCGAATTCGATTGAGATTGATATTCATCTTCGCAAAGGTAGTGTATGGACAGATATTTAGAGAGGAACCTCCATCTATCAAGACTCCAGCTAGCATGTATCCAGAGGACAAGACCGCAATGTGCAACGGCTTGCAATTACCAGTCCCTTCGGGCGGTATGTCATCATCAGTGAAGGATATCACATTGTTGTTAAAAATGTGATCAACCAGATGTTGAAATTTTTCCGTGTCAACTGATGCTAGTAGATAGGCTTCTTCTAAAACCGTTAGCAAGACCTTCCGGTAAGCCTCGGAAGTTAGGACCAAGTCCAGAATTGATATTTGTTGTGGAGCTTCTTTTAAGCTTAAAACCACCTTAGCTTCGTGATGACCCATAGTGCGGAGGAATTTTTCAATTTTCTCCATGGGTATTTTCCCCTTTGATTTGGTGGTGGACCTCATCACCCGTTGGGGAAGATACAGTGGATTTTCCTTTGACACTGTAGCAGTCGTATGTGAGGTGGATCCTTCATCTTCTCCATAACTCCACGGAACTTTGCGCAAGCTAACAATAGGATATTGTGCTATGCACGACAAGTTGATTGGCTCGGGAGCGGCCACTTTCAAAGGATTGTTGCTTCACTTTAGTTGAATTGTTGTCATTGTGAGTGATTTGTTAACCCCATCAGCTTCAGTGGATATGACTGCTACCACACTCTTCCACTTAGTAGGACCTGAATTCTCACTTGCACGTAACACAGTATCGTCGTCCGCTAGGCGCAGAACACCACTGTCAATTAGATTTTGGATAAGGTGGCGGAGTGCCCAAAGATTCTTCTCGTCTTTGTGACCATGAGACTGGGATTGATATTGACATACTCCATCGGAATTGTACCGTCCTGAACGGGGGTTGATTGGAGGTAGAAGGGAACTGATCCTTCCTTCATTGATTAACATAATAAGGATTTCCTCCATAGGTTGGCCTAAATAGGTGAATTCCATTTTGTTGGCAAAATCCCGACGGGCCTTGGCATTTGCTCTCTTTGTCACTTTGTCTTCCAGCATTTCATTTTCTAAAAGTGACGAGGGAATATTCATGACAAGAGGTAGGAGACTGGCATGCTCCTGGCTGATTAATTGACGAGTCACTTGATGTTGATAAGTCACCAGTTCAGCCAATTGCTCAATTTGCTTGCATAGAGCTTTTATCTTTCGTTCCATTGTGAACTGGAACTTGGCATAATCCCATTTGTCATCACCATCTTTGAGGGTCTAGGAGGATTCACAGCTAAAATTAGAATTCTGTCCGCTACTCCAATTTATCATGTTGACCTCTTCTTCTTTGTGTTGAGGCAGAGGGTTGTCTTGAACGTGAGGCTGATCTGGTTTGGTGACCACGATCTCTCCGTTGTCTATCGTGTCCTCGGATCTTGTGTTTCAAGGCCCAATAATCTCGAGTATCATGTCCAGTGCCTGGCATGATAAGCACATTCTGAAAGCGACATTGAAACCCCGTCCATTAGGGCTGGCTGGTGGAAGAAGATGTGTAATTTTCTTCTGTATTGTCAGAAGAGTGAGAATGTTCTCGAGGGTATCCCCAAAGGGTGTAAACACTCGAGGGCGTTTGACTTCTCCACCTTTTGGTATTGGAGGGTTTACAGACTGTGCTTGAAAGGGAGTGTAGTTTATCCTTTGAATAGGCATGTTATGATTGCCTTTTAACCCCTGTAGTATCAAGGAAACATCTTCCCCTCTCTTTTTATGGACCCTCCGGGGGTTGTTCCCATAATTTCCAGACTGGATGTGATCAGCAACAGCTTTGAGAGTAGCTAGGTCTTGAATCTTTCCGGACTTCAATCCTATCTCCCCATGTTTGACCATTTCAGAAAATGGTTTGCCGATGCCGGCTAAAACTCTTTCATATAACGGAGCTTCTTGTATGTTTATGAAAGTCACGACCATCTCTCGATTCATCGTGGAAGGACTAACTTGGGCGACCAAATCGTCTCCACCTTTGAGCATACTCTCTGAAAGACTCGTTAGACTGTTTCTTGATCTTGGTAATTTGATACCGATCAGGAGCCATTTGAGTTTGAAAGCTTTATTGAGTGAGGAAAGCATGTGCTAGCTCTTCCCAGCTATGGATCTTTGAAATGTCTAATCTTGTGTACCACGGCCAAAGGCTTCTCGATTAGACTCTTTTGGAACAATTGCATTCTAAGCTTTTCGTCCCTCTGCATAAGATCCAAGTTCCCCAATAATCACCTTTAAATGTGTGTAAGGATCTCCTAACTTGGTCATATTTTTCAAAGTCGGGAGTTTTAAATTTTTCTGGATAATGAACATCAGGGAAAATACACAGATCAGCATATGAAACACTCCCAGTGTGTTTCAATTCCTTTGATAACACGAAGAGTCTCTTCCATTTGGAGGACTTTCTTTTTGATGTCACCGTCTCTGGATCTCGATGGGGATGGGCGACATCATGAGTTTTGTTGGTCGTATCCAACTGCAGCTCGAGTATTAGAATGACTGGGTTCCTCCTTGTGTGGAGGATTCAAAGATGTCTGGTATTTTCCGACCTGCGCATGGCGGGTGTAATTCTTTGAGTAGAAACAACCAAATCAGAGTTTGTTTGCTTAATCCGTCAATTCTTTGCATGAAATCGGATTAAGTTCACCGGTCGGATAATGACATGATTATTTGTAGCTGTTGCCTTTTGGACTTTGGGGTAGTGGGTCCGATTGGTTCCTCGCGAAAGACTTGCATAGTTTAGTCTTTAGGGAATGTGTATAATAACATGCTATGTGATGTGTCCATTTTAGGAATTTTATCCTGTAAAACGGATGTCAGCTGTTTGTAGCGTGTTAATATGTATGTGTATACATTTCTTCATATTTCTCATTACATGGAGATATATATGGAATGTAATTACAAGTAATTGTGTTTACAATTAATTGAAATGAGAGCATGAAGAGACTTTCCTCCGTTTTGGGTTTATCAGAGGCTGACCTATCTTAGGTTACTCTCGCGGCTTTTTGGCATAAAGGTTCCCAAATCATCGCAATCTACTTGATGGGAAGTTAAACCGGTCTTTCAACTGGAGCGAATTTGGGTGGTGCCTTTCCTGAGCCTCGGAGAATTAGTCTTCTCACGAGTCCAATAATCAAACACCGATGGGATAGCCTCCTGGTGGAGGGACCACACAACATACATTCACATACATTGCGTCTCACCGTATGAAAATGATGACATGTGCGAAGCATTAATATCACAAGCAGATATGGTGAGAAGCACTAATATCACAAGCAGTTATGGTGCGAAGCACTAAGTGCAATAAGGAAATGCATTCGTACACATTCATCAAATGTAAATGCAACATCCACACACAAGCATATAACAGTTTTGAAAAGATTGTAATAGCGGCTTAAGTCCTCTTACTGGAGTCCCCAGCAGAGTCGCCACCTGTCGACGTCGGGATTTTTAATTGTTCCTTTCCGTTACTTGTTCTTTGGTGTTCTCATTTTAGGTGAGATTTATTTGAAAAAAACAAGTGAAAAAGGTCCGACATGTATAATGTCGACGATGGACTGTTAAGAGTCGCTAGTTGGTTTTTTAAATGGTTGTACCAACACAACCGAGAAAAGGTTTGCACATTGACCCAGTGATGTGACACTGCTAAGCGGGTCGGTGAAACCGAGATTCATTAGGGTCTGGGGACTTGGTTATGCGGAGGGAATGTGTTAGGCACCCCCCGACATCCGTGTTACCACGGTGACCGCCTCTTTTCAAAAAACTATTATCCACGAATGTGTGTGTGTGGGTCAATGTCTTTATTATTTGGAAGTAGTCACGAGGCCTCGTTACACTATATACACGGGGTTTGAATTTATGTAAAATTCAATTTTAAGCAAGATATGGCGGTGATGTTTTTATGAAAGAGGTTTTTAAACCACGATGCTCAATAGTAATTGAGACCTTTTACACTCCCATTTTATTAAGTGTTCGACGATTGATTTTATTTTACTGGATCATGAGGCATCCGTGACGAAAAAATAATGTACAAAATAATGCCGACTTCCTCGTGGGTATGGAAACCATCCGAGGAAATTCGGACATCGTAGAATAATTTACAAAAGTCGCCATACAATTTGAAATGTCCATCACGGAACCGAATCTAGATCCATATAGTTGAATCATGATCATATGATTCCTAAGCACAAGATATCGCAATTTGTATGAAAGCGTGAAGGTATATATATATAAAAAGTTGTAAATATATATATATACGAGACGGGATCACCAACCACGAAGCACCTCCATGGGGATCGAAATGTAAATAAAGTCAGAAAAGCTATCAACCGTCACAGAGGAAACTCAGGCGAGACGAAAAAGCGTAAATGAAGTCAGAATACTTACCAACCGCCACGAAGGAAACTCCAGCGGAGATGAAAATGTAAATAAAGTCAGTAAAAGCGATCAATCGCCACGAAGGAAACTCCAGGCGGGATGAATATATATATATATATATATATATATATATATATATATATATATAAAAAGCAAATAAACGCTCCGCATCAAGTTTAGGCTCAATCGAGGCATAACTCGATAATGTTAGTCAATATATATATATATATATATATATATATATATATATATATATATATATATACAAGTCTGAAATAAAACCACGGACCCAGCGTGAAGAAGGGTGTGTGCAGAGATGAAGAAGAAAGACTCTAAAGTGTGTGAGAAACTTACAGCTTGACTACCAAAGAAGACTTCTATATCTTTAGAGTGGGTATATCTTGGCTTTTATGAGTCTGAAAAGGGCTATATATGAGCTCACAGTGTGTTTAAAAGGAGAAAGTACACTACATGGGTTGAGTCTTGAGCAAATTGGGTGTGGCTTCCTCATGCTTTTCTCTTGCAAAATGGGCACCCAAGCCCTCTATTTATAAAGGATGGGGCCGCGCAGGTGTACAGAGGCAACCCGGGTGGGCCCGGTTTTTTTTGGTCAGTCGTCTCGAAGCACGTGCACTTTCGAGCAATCAGAATGTCCACTCGAACTTTCGGAAGTGCAATTCGCATCCGCTTTGAGGTATATACATGACCTATTTCGGACCGCATTATCGAGAGTTATGCGATGGCATGGGATTAGAGTTTATGCGAAGTCATTAAAATGAGACGATGCCCTCCGGTCTTCAACTTCAACTTTCATCCGTTACCCCCACATGATCCACTTTCGGGGATTGGTTAGTCTTGTGGGACATCGTTGCGTAGAGATGTTGAGACGACGTGGCATGGCATTGCCTTGGCTAGATGACGATGTTGCCCCTCACCGGTGTTATCGTCGGATTGGGCTGATAAAGCATACGTTGCTCAGGCTTCGCTGAGATTGGACTGCTGCAATTTGTTGAAGGTCCTCATTGTCATCTTTGAGGTGTGCATGTCTTCCCGATGTTATCGCCAGGTTGGTACAATGTATCTCATTGTGAGCGCCGAGATTGAAGCTGGTCGCATTTGAAACAAGCATTTTCGGGGTTATCTCCGAAACTGCATCCCTTGGGGTTATCACCAAGGTTGGTGGCTATTCCCATGGTTGGGACTGAGACTGGATACCTCGGGGTTATCTCAGAGATAAATCGGTCTTTTCCGGTGTGTGTTCCGGTATTGGATCTGCATGCCTCGGGGTTACATCTGAGGTTGGAATTGTTACTCCCAGAGTGGGCTCGGGTTGATGCTGAACTTCCGGTAGTATCCGGTATGGATATGGATTGTCTTTCAAGGTTACCTCTTAAAAGACGAATCTGTCCTCCTGCAATGTTTGTGACAGGTATACAGAAAATTTCGAGTGTCTACATGTATCAGAAGCATCGAGCCTTGCCCATTTGTTTAAAGAATAAATCCCAACGAATGTGGAATGGATTATAAATGTTGAAGTCATCGGGAGTCCCAATGACACAACAGTCATCCTTAGTATACAATAAAGAAACGTATTGAAGAAGCTAAGGAAAGTACTTTGGGTCATCAAAAAAATACCTTTTCAGGTGTTAGGTGAGACAATAGTCTGCTGTGTTAGTGGGCCAGACTGCAAATTAGAAGTTGTGCACAAAGTCTCCATCAAAGTTTAGAAATGTCAAATGCATTTAATTCTTCAACGGATGTCTTCAATGGATACATTTCAAAGGCATCATATATACAAAACATCAGCAGAAGAAGAGAAGTAAGCAAGCACTGAACAAAAACGCTGAAGAACACTCAACGCTCAACTCTATGATCTGAAAAAGAAAGCTTGCTCAGCTATTCAGTTCTTTCGAACATAAGCTTAATGACAACTGAGTAGCACCACACAAGAACTCAACTACTATAAAGTGAAGTAAGAAGTTCCAAGTTAGAAAGACTTAAAGAGTTCTAAGTGAACTAAGAAGTACCAAGTCTACTGGACTTGAAGAGTTCAAAAGTGAACTAAGAAGTTTCCAAACTGCTGGTCTTGAAGGAATCTGTAAGATTTAGAAAGTGTAAAGATATCCTTAGTGGATTTCCTACTAGAGGAGTAGAAGAGTGGACTAAGAACTTTAAGTGCTCTTAACCACTTAAAAATAATGTGTCTCTTATATTCTTAATATAACTGCTATAACTGCCATAATTGCTTAACTTATATTAACTTATTATATCTTAAAGGAAAAACAAACAAATCACTATTCCGTTGTGTTTAAGTCATTATCAAAACTAGCAAGTATTTCGAAAAAGAATTTAAAATTTCTATTAAACCCCCCTTCTAGATAACTATTGTGCCTCTAGGAACTAACAATTGGTATCAAGGCAGGTTCTATCAAATAGCGTACAATGCTTAAGTAGATCCAATGGCACATCTAATAAGCGAATCAATGACTGGAGGAGGCAGCAAGCCACCTATGTGCAACAAAGATAAATTTGCCAACTGGAAAGTTCGTATGCAAGCCTACATGGATTCAATAGATGAAATCTATTTGAAACTGTTCAGAATGGGCCCTATATTCCTACAGAGCTTGCACCAACTTCAGACGACCCAAACAAAATTCAGAACAAGGTTAAAGAAGAATGTTCTGACAACGAAAAAAAAGTTATCCAACTCGACAAAAAGGCCAAGAACATTTTGTTCCAATCATTAGAAGATGACCTATTCGAGAATGTGGTCAATAGAAAAACAGCAAAGGAAGTATGGGAATCATTGCTCATCATGCATGAAGGAATAGAAGAAGTCAAAGAAAACAAGAAATCTCTTCTGAGTTAGCAATATGAAATGTTTGCACACATTCAAGGAGAAAATATCACTTCCACCTACGAAAGATTCAATGTACTGCTCAACTCTTTCCGAGCCTATGGAAAGATCTATCCAAATAAAGATCTATTCATAAAGTTCATGAGAGCTTTACCTAGCAAGTGGGATGCCAAAACCACTGCCATCAGAGAATCAAAGAATCTCCATGAAATGATTGTTCAACAGTTATATGGCAACCTTCTCATGTATGAACTGGAACTGACTCAACGAGCAGAAACTCTATTTGAAAGAAGAAAGAAGGATAAAGGGGTTGCTCTCAAAGAAATAGACAACATCTCCAAAGCCAACACTGAAAATGACTTTGACTATGATGAAGATGATGATGAGGACTTTGCAATGCTGGTAAGAAGACTCAAAAGGTTCATGCGTCAAGGCAGAATAAGCAAACCAAAGAAAGTTAACAACTACAGCAGCCAGAAGAAAATAAATGACTTATGCTACAACTGCAAGAAGCCTGGCCATTTTATTACAAACTGCAACAAACCTCTTAGAGAAGAACTAAAGAGGAAATCAAATCCAAAGAAAGAATTAAAAGGCAATAAAAGGCCTCAGAAGAAAGACAAAGGTCTTGTGGCTAGAGGATCGTGGAGTGACTCAGACAACGACTCAACTCCTAAATATGGAGATGATGAAGATCCTCAAATGGAAAATCTCTACATGTTGGCTAAACATGCAAAGGATTAGAAGAACTCTAACATTCATGAAGTAAGTATAGATGAGGTATTTGAATTAAACTCTCCTGATGTAGATATTGATGATTTAAGAACTGCACTACATGACATAACATCTGATCTGCATCAATACATGAAATGGTTCAGAGTTCTGTCTAAAGACTATTCTCTTCTTCAAAAAGAGAAAGAGAAAGTTCAGGAAGAACTGGAATTAGCTCTTCTAAGTACTAACTCTCTCTCTAAACTTGAAGTTGAGAATAAGCTCTTAAAAAAGACAAATGAACTTAATGCACAAAGAGAGTCAAGCCTAACCACTAAAATTGAGGAACTAGAAAGGACAATCTCTACATAGAATAAATCCTCTTCTTCAATGGACTACCTGATCTCTAGTCATAGAAGTGCATCTGACAAAATAGGTTTAGGTTTTTGGGAATCTACCTTAGAACCATATGTGGAAAAGATAAAGGAAACTAGCTCTAGTAATGCTTCAAGTTTTAGTAGAAGCATTGCATTTGTGAAATCCTCACAGAATGAAGAACCAGCCCAACCCTCCTCTGTTGATCCAATCTTTGTTCCAAGGAATAAAGGATCTCATGCTGGCCTAGGTTTTATGTGACGCCCCTAAAATAGGTATACATAACCAATCTTGAGCTACCAAATACATGGTACACAATTTAAATACAAACTTCTTTTATACAGTACTACAAAACATAGCTGAGAGTTTCAAAATGGATAATACCTCGTAGAAAGTATCCAAACTCAAATAAAGTCCTCATTACAATTATTATCACACCATTTCACTGAATAGTGAGGACTACTATGTTAAGTTTTGTGAAAATCAAAGTAGCAATCAAATTGCAAAAATATAGCGGAAGCGAAATAAAATCAGATTTTAAAATTTTTCACAAACCAATTACCCGGATCATCCTTTATGCATATTATTAATTAAACGAATAATAAGAAATTATGAAATCATACCCTTGTAGAAATGAGCTTCCTCAGGTACGAGTTCACCTCCTACTTCTCCGCGATCTCCTTGAATCTCCGGGTAGATTCCTTCCTTTGATCAATGTAAGCCACCCAAGTGTGTGGCCTCTAGAGGTGATCCACCAAGGAAGAGGAATTTTTAAGAAGAAGGGATATTGGCTCAAACCCTAGTTTTTCCTATCTGTATAGAAAAAGGGGGTGTTCTCTCAAAATCTAGGAATTACGTATATTAGATATCTGATATAAGACTCCTCTTATAAAGATATCATGTAACCCTATTTTAATTAAAATAAGGTATTATTTATTTAATTAAACTCTTTTAATTAAATGGGCTCCCCTAATCCTATTAGGGTAATTAATTAAACTCCTTTAACTAATTTTCTTTCCTAATCCAATTAGGAATAAATGAGAGTACTTATATTAAATTAATTCTTAAACCTTTTAGAAATTAAAATAATAATAATTGTAATAATATTAATAAGACTCCTCTTATTAATTTATATTTAATATTTCTAAAATATTAAATAATAAATATTAAGCTATTTAATTTATTCTATCTCCATAGATTAAATTAAATATACTTAACATATTATTACAATTATGCCATTAACTTCTTAAATAATTATTCTTCCTTTTATGGTGTGACCCTTTAGGTTCTCCATATTAAACCTAGTTGTGAGTAAATCAATTAGAACAATTCTAATCTCATTTAAATAAATAAATTAAACAAATAATTTATTTAAATAAATAATATTTATTCTACAATAGGATAAGCCTCCCTAGCGATCAACGACTTTCCGGATAATATAGATTTCAACATTAATCATAAAAAGAACCTTTGAGTAAATAGTTACTTAGTCTGATTCAATCCTTCCACCATACAATGTCCCAATTAAATATAAGACATGGAATTACTTGTCAAGTCTTATTTTATTTAATTATATGTATTTCGATTCCTAAATGAATAACTCCTAATGAATGCAAATTAGAAACTACTTTCTAATTTCATTCCACCTCGCCAAGGATTCCTGGGTTGTCATTTATCGAATCACATAGGACATTTCTCCTTTTACTAGAAGTGGTAGATTCTTTATTGATCATTCATTATCTTCATATATAACTTATTACACCCAAGCATACCCTTTGATATACTCTAAGAGTCTTAAGGAATAAGTCAAAGTGTAATTCATTATATATAAGATACTATGATGATCTCAAGTCTAAGGATCATTTGTCTTTACTATCACTACAGAAATTCCTATCGACGGTAAGTAAAACTCCATTAGGTATTCCTTAGCGAGTCACGTTAAAGGAACTTATTCTCTAATAAGCACCTACATACTTGCTTTAGTGTCTCCACACAAATGATCATGAGATCAATCATCCTCATCCAATGAGCAAGACAAACGTATGTACCAATCTATCCTGGATTCACTAATCCCCAATTTAGTAATCCAATGATTGGGAACTATTTTAGTTTTAAGCTTTCTAAGAATTTAGATCTCATTAGAATGATCATCATCATTATTCTAAAAGCGTTGCTTAAAACTATGGGTTTATCACATATTATTAAAACAGCACCATGTAGATAATAAATGCCTTTAACAAATAATTCTTTTATTAATAAATAAATAAGATTGATTACACAATATATGCTTTATCATCATTCATAATCGGCTTGTATGCATAATACTTTCATACTAATGCAAACATCTGGACCATCACTCGGCTTCCCGATTAGTCCCATTCGTTCTCATTTCAAGAGAAAACAATGAAAGTAAAAGGTGAGCTCAACTAGCCCAAAGAAGAAATATTATGACTAAGATAATGCGTAATAAATTATCGTTAGCCTTCAACAGTGTTAAACTGATAAAATATAATAAACATCAAGTTTAACTGCAGCGGAACAAGCAATCCATTAGAAGAATCAAGTAGAGCATGAAATCTACTATCTTCTATGATTTAAAAAGTTTATCAAAAGTTTTATCGCTGAGACTCCGATTAATAAATAAACCACATCTTCGAATCATCCCTGCACTACGGGCCAAGGATATTCATGTAATCATCAATGGTCATGATTATACCGAATAATCCCTGGTCATAATCATACCAACAACTGTCCATCAATGCACTACAGGCCAATGGGAATTTTTACCACATCATTTGTAATATTACGGTCATGATTATACCGAATAATCCCTGGTCATAATCATACCAATCAATAGTACATCTATGCACGTAAGCCACATATGACTTTTATCACAATATAAGCATGAGGATGATTACAATGATATAAGAATTTAATTAAAAGAAAGAAAAGGATAAATTTTAAAGATTATAACTTAATTTATCCAGAATTCAATAATGTCCAAATTGTCAACATGATACTTCTTTGTGGAGTAAAATTCAAGAATAATATTGTATCAAAAATGATTTGGACAGCAAAGAAATCAATTGTTGTCATGAATAATTTCCCAGGTGAATAGTACCCGAGTGAATAGTATCTCGTGAATAGTACCTCGTGAATAGTACTTTGTGAATAGTACTCATTAATAGTACTTTGTGAATAGTACCCGTGAATAGTACTTTATAAATAGTACCATGTGAATATTACTTTGTGAATAGTACCATAAAAATGAATACTACTCATGGACAGTACTCCGGCATGAAAAGATTAAAATTTAACAAGAATGTGCATAAAATATCCTTGTGAAACGATACTAGATGAAGCGCAAATTTCAAGGATATTCTACAAATTTCACGGAGTGTAGAAGAAATACTTTAACAAAATGAGGGTATAATCAGGAATACAAAACGAAATAATATTACTCACATACTACAGAGTATGGAAGACAATATTATTCCTATGAATACTAAAAAAAATAACATCCCTTACCTCAGAAGAAGATTGGATACTGGAATAGTGAAGTAGCAGACTTCTCTTCTTCTTTTTCACTATAGCTTTTTTCTCTATAATTTCTCTTGTGAGTCTTAGTGAATTGGTGAGAATGAAAGAAGAATGAGCTTCTATTTATAGGAAAATATAGTTTCAATAATTGCACGCTTTGGGGATCGAAATATTACGGTATAATACCTTCATCTTTTCCTTCATTTTTAATTTAGTCCTGCAAGTATTATCAAACGTGCACCACCTCCCCTAATAGTACATCTTGTGAATGAATAGTACAATCATTTGAAAAAAATAATAATTACAGTATAGTACCTTCATCTATACCTCTATTTTTAATTTATTCATGCAAGTATTATCAATCTTGCACCACCTCCCCTAATAGTACATGCATGTGAATCAATAGTACACACATGTGAACAAATAGTTATAAGCATGTGAATTAATAGCAATTAATTGCTCATTTATCCGATTAATTACTCGATTGGTCAATATTACCTCGAGACATCCATTATTATCGAAATAGATGTCGATTTCCACTAATACTAATAATCCCAACATAATGGAAATATCAATTTCATCATTAACCAACACGAACTTATTCATCATTAATATTATAACTCATAATATTTAATAACCAGATCATTCCCAAGAAAGAGGGGGCTTTCCGATAAGGATTTTCCCTATTGGTGCGCAATTAGGTGACCAAACCTCTCCTTGACAGAACTTTCTAGACATTGTCAATATTGCAAATAATAATATGAATAACTTTGTCGTCTCAATTATTGAATTAATAATATAAAATATTATGCAGATGATATTGTGACAATAATTGAATCAATAATATGAAAGATATTATCAAAGACAATTTACATAGCAATAATTGAGTATAAGCGAGTGACTTCTAACGTAAGCATCATAATCAATCAATACCGCGTGCTACTATGCAACCACGCATATTATTGTACTTTTACCACCGGGTAGTTCAATAGTTTAACGGTAAAACATTCACCATTATTTTTATAAAAGATAATTACATGGCTTTTCTAACTACGACAATACTTTCGTTAGGGGGTCCACTTAATGATTGTGTTGTCGTCATTTAATATTCCCCGTAAAACGAATATTCTCCGACCAATCAAATATTATAAAACCACTTTCTTACTTTGCAAAATTTGTAAATAATACCCACAACTATAACATTATATCAAATCCACACCATAATATTAAAAAATATATTTCGAGAAAAATTAATCTTTATTCATAAAAGTTGGGGTCTTACAATCTCTCCTTCTTATGAAATTTTGTCCTCAAAATTAGGGTGCGTACTTGGTATGTCAAAGAGGTGAGGATACCTTGACTTCATTTGATTCTAACTCCCAGGTCATTTCCTCAACATCGTGGTTTCTTCACAAAACTTTGACTTGAGGTATAACCTTGGAGTGTAGAATATGATCCTTCTTATCCAAAATTTTAATAGGTACCTCTTCATACGTTAAATCTTCCGCTATCTCATCCGGTTCTAATTCAATAATGTGGTTCAGGTCTTTCACATATTTACGTAATATATATATGAAAAACGTTATGAACACGAGACATACTTGGCGGTAAGGCGAGTCTATAGGCCACAGTTCCTACTCGATCAAGGATTAAAAATGGGCCAATGAATCGAGGATTGAGCTTTCCTCTATTTCCAAATATCGTAACTCCTTTCCATGGAGCAACACGTAACAACACATGATCTCCAATACTTGGAATTCCACGTCTTTTCGATGAAGATCAGAATAACTCTTTTGTCGATCTTGTGAGGTTTTTATACGTTGTCGGATCGTTTGAATATTTTCCGTAGTCATACGTACCAACTCTGGTCCCAACAACATTACTTTACCCACCTCATCCCAACATCTTTGAGAACACTTTCTTCTTCCATACAACGCCTCAAATGGAGCCATGCCATACTTGTTTGATAACTGTTGTTGTAGGAAAACTCCACCAATGGTAAGAACTTGTCCCAACTTCCTTTGAAGTCAAGGACACTAACTCTTAATAAATCTTCAAGAGTTTGAATAGTCCTCTTCGATTGCCCGTCCGTTTGGAGATGATATGTCAAACTAAATCGTAAATCCGTGCCCATAGCTTTTTGCAAACAAACCCAAAATCGTTAAGTGAATCTTGGGTCTCAATCAAAAACTATGGATACTGGCATACCATGAAATCTTACAATCTCTTTTATGTATATACGAGCAAGACGTTCAAGTGTATAAGTTTCTCATATCAGTAAGAAATGAGCAGACTTGGTCAATCTATCAACAATGACCCAAATCGCATCTATGCCTAGAGAAACCTTGGGAAGACCAGTAACGAAATCCATGGTAATGTGTTCCCACTTCCATTATGGAATTTCAAGTGGTTGCAATGGACCTTTTGGCACTTGATGCTCTGCCTTGACTCGTTGACAAGTTAGACACCTTGAGATAAACCCCACTATCTGTCTTTTCATATTGCTCCACCAAAATGTATGTCGAAGATCACGATACATTTTGGTACTCCCAGGATGGATTGCAAACGGTGTTTTGTGCGCCTGCATCATGATTTTATATTTCAAGTTAGAATCGTTAGGAACACAAAGTCTGGATTTGACTCGAAGTATTCCTTCTTCATCTATTCTTGCTTCCGAAATAGCACCTTCTTGCACTTTATTCCTCATACGCATCAGCTCCAGGTCTGTATCTTGAGCAGCTTTAACTTTATCAATTAAAGTCAGTTCTACGCGTATATTCGCCATCATCACATGGGTCCCTGGAGTCTTTAACTCTATCTACATCCTTTGTAAGTCATACAAAATGGGCCTTTGCGTTGACAATACCGCACTCGTACTCGCATATGATCTTCTACTCGATAAATGACCTACTACGTTAAGCGTTTCGGATGGTATTGAATGGTATGATCGTAATCTTTCAATAGCTCAAGCCATCGTCGTTGCCGCATGTTCAGTTCCTTTTAAGTGAAGAAATATTTTAGGCTTTTATAATCCGTATAGATCTCCACCTTATCTCCATCCAGGTAATGCCTCCAAATCTTAAGCGCAAAAATGACAGCTGCCAACTCTAGATTATGAGTAGGATAATTCCTCTCATATTCCTTGAGTTGTCGTGAGGCATAGGCTATGACTTTCCCATGTTGTATAAGAACACATCCTAACCCTTTGCCTGTAGCATCACTGTAGATGACAAATCCCTACGAGCCAGATGGTATTGTCAGAACAGGTGTTGAAATGAGTCTCCTCTCGAGTTCATGAAAACTCTTCTCACATTCCTCACTCCAACCGAATTTTGTATCTTTCCGAGTCAGCTGAGTTAATGCAGTAGTGATTCAAGAAAACCCTTCTACGAATCTCCGATAATAACCAGCTAAGCCAAGAAAGCTACGTACTTCGCTCACCGACTTAGGTTGCTCCCAGCTTTGAATTGTTTCAATCTTTGCCGGGTCAAAAGATATTCCATGATTTGATATCACATGCCCAAGGAATGCTACTTCCTCAAGGCAGAACTCGCATTTCTTAAACTTGGCATATAACTTATTTTCACGAAGCTTTTGGAGTATCAGCCTCAAGTGTTGCTCATGATCTTCATGGCTTTTGGAGTAAATGAGGATGTCATCAATAAAGACAACCACAAAATGATCCAAATATTCTTTGAATACTCGGTTCATCATATCCATGAAGGCAGCAGGAGCATTAGTCAATCCAAAAGACACGACTAGGAATTCGTATTGCCCGTACGGAGTTCTGAAAGAAGTGTTTGGAATGTCATCAGTTTTAATCTTCAACTTATGATATCCATAACGAAGATCGATCTTTGAAAAGAATTTGGCGGCTTGCAAGTGGCAAACAGGTCATCAATGTGAGGCAACGGGTACCTATTTTTGATGGTAACATGATTCAACTCCCGATAATTAATATAAAGTCGCATACTTCCATCTATCTTCTTCACAAATAGAACAAGAGCACCCCAAGGAGACGTACTAGGTCGAATGAAACCGATGTCTAACAATTCCTGCAGTTGGGTTTTTAACTCCTGAAGTTCAATAGGAGCCATTCGATATAGGGCTTTGGAAATGGGTTTTGTATCGGGTTCAAGGTCGATACCAAACTCGACTTCACGCTCCAGGGTTAGGCCAAGAAGTTCTTCGGGGAATACGTCAAGAAATTTATTAACAATTAAAATATCATTCAAATCTGACGTATTTTTGTGGCTAGAGGATCGTGGAGTGACTCAGACAACGACTCAACTCCTAAATATGGAGATGATGAAGATCCTCAAATGGAAAATCTCTACATGTTGGCTAAACATGCAAAGGATAAGAAGAACTCTAACATTCATGAAGTAAGTATAGATGAGGTATTTGAATTAAACTCTCCTGATGTAGATATTGATGATTTAAGAACTGCACTACATGACATAACATCTGATCTGCATCAATACATGAAATGGTTCAGAGTTCTGTCTAAAGACTATTCTCTTCTTCAAAAAGAGAAAGAGAAAGTTCAGGAAGAACTGGAATTAGCTCTTCTAAGTACTAACTCTCTCTCTAAACTTGAAGTTGAGAATAAGCTCTTAAAAAAGACAAATGAACTTAATGCACAAAGAGAGTCAAGCCTAACCACTAAAATTGAGGAACTAGAAAGGACAATCTCTACATAGAATAAATCCTCTTCTTCATGGACTACACGATCTCTAGTCATAGAAGTGCATCCGACAAAATAGGTTTAGGTTTTTGGGAATCTACCTTAGAACCATATGTGGAAAAGATAAAGGAAACTAGCTCTAGTAATGCTTCAAGTTTTAGTAGAAGCATTGCATTTGTGAAATCCTCACAGAATGAAGAACCATTGAACCCTCCTCTCATTGATCCAATCTTTGTTCCAAGGAATAAAGGATCTCATACTGGCCTAGGTTTTATGTGACGCCCCTAAAATAGGTATACATAACCAATCTTGAGCTGCCAAATACATGGTACACAATTTAAATACAAACTTCTTTTATACAGTACTACAAAACATAGCTGAGAGTTTCAAAATGGATAATGCCTCGTAGAGAGTATCCAAACTCAAATAAAGTCCTCATTACAATTATTATCACACCATTTCACTGAATAGTGAGGACTACTATGTTAAGTTTTGAAAATCAAAGTAGCAATCAAATTGCAAAAATATAGCGAGCGAAATAAAATCGATTTTAAAATTTTCACAAACCAATTACGGATCATCCTTTATGCATATTATTAATTAAGCGAATAATAAGAAATTATGAAATCATACCCTTGTAGAAATGAGCTTCCTCAGGTACGAGTTCACCTCCTACTTCTCCGCGATCTCCTTGAATCTCCGGGTAGATTCCTTCCTTTGATCAATGTAAGCCACCCAAGTGTGTGGCCTCTAGAGGTGATCCACCAAGGAAGAGGAATTTTTAAGAAGAAGGGATATTGGCTCAAACCCTAGTTTTTCCTATCTGTATAGAAAAAGGGGGTGTTCTCTCAAAATCTAGGAATTACGTATATTAGATATCTGATATAAGACTCCTCTTATAAAGATATCATGTAACCCTATTTTAATTAAAATAAGGTATTATTTATTTAATTAAACTCTTTTAATTAAATGGGCTCCCTAATCCTATTAGGGTAATTAATTAAACTCCTTTAACTAATTTTCTTTCCTAATCCAATTAGGAATAAATGAGAGTACTTATATTAAATTAATTCCTAAACCTTTTAGAAATTAAAATAATAATAATTGTAATAATATTAATAAGACTCCTCTTATTAATTTATATTTAATATTTCTAAAATATTAAATAATAAATATTAAGCTATTTAATTTATTCTATCTCCATAGATTAAATTAAATATACTTAACATATTATTACAATTATGCCATTAACTTCTTAAATAATTATTCTTCCTTTTATGGTGTGACCCTTTAGGTTCTCCATATTAAACCGGTTGTGAATAAATCAATTAGAACAATTCTAATCTCATTTAAATAAATAAATTAAACAAATAATTTATTTAAATAAATAATATTTATTCTACAATAGGGATAAGCCTCCTAGCGATCAACGACTTTCCGGATAATATAGATTTCAACATTAATCATAAAAGAACCTTTGAGTAAATAGTTACCGTGCAATTCAATCCTTCCACCATACAATGTCCCAATTAAATATAAGACATGGAATTCTTTGTCAAGTCTTATTTTATTTAATTATATATTTTCGATTCCTAAATGAACAACTCTAATGAATGCAAATTAGAAACTACTTTCTAATTTCATTCCACCTTAACCAAGGATTCTGGGGTTGTCATTTATCGAATCACATAGGACATTTCTCCTTTTACTAGAAGTGGTAGATTCTTTATTGATCATTCATTATCTTCATATATAACTTATTACACCCAAGCATACCCTTTGATATACTCTAAGAGTCTTAAGGAATAAGTCAAAGTGTAATTCATTATATATAAGATACTATGATGATCTCAAGTCTGAGATCATTTGTACTACTATCACTACAGAATTCCTATTGACGGTAAGTAAAACTCCATTAGGTATTCCTTAGCGAGTCACGTTCGATGAACTTATTCTCTAATAAGCACCTACATACTTGCTTTAGTGTCTCCACACAAATGATCATGAGATCAATCATCCTCATCCAATGAGCAAGCAACGTATGTACCCGATCTATCCGGATTCACTAATCCCCAATTTAGTAATCCAATGATTGGGAACTATTTTAGTTTTAAGCTTTCTAAAATTTAGATCTCATTAGAATGATCATCATCATTATTCTAAAAGCGTTGCTTAAAACTATGGGTTTATCACATATTTTAAAAACAACACCATGTAGATAATAAATGCCTTTAACAAATAATTCTTTTATTAATAAATAAATAAGATTGATTACACAAAGATATGCTTTATCATCATTCATGATTGGCTTGTATGCATAATACTTTCAATCTCCCACTTGCACTAAAGCCAATCGCCGTGGTATCTCATACCCATCTTCTCTAAGTGACGATCAAACTATCATTGTTGTTTAACGCTTTAGTAAATGGATCTGCAATATTGTCTTGAGAGTCCACACGCCCGGGGTGGCGTCTCCTCTTTCAATGATCTCTCGATCAAATGAAATCGCCGCAACACGTGTTTGGATTTACGATGTGACACAGGGTTCCTTAGCTTGCAATGCCTCGATGTTGTCACGAGAATAAAGGCACCGGGTCCTTTAATGCTAGGAACCACACCAAGTTCGGTAATGAACTTCTTCATCCAAATACTTCCTTTAGACTTCACTTGCGACTATGTACTTCTCTGCCTCACATTTGAATCGACAGCAGTTCTTTGCTTGGAACTTTTCCAACTCAACGCATGGTTAAAGGTAAACACATACCCCAAACGGATTTCTTGTCATCTTGGTCTGCTTTGAAAACTTGAGTCATGAAGCCCTCTAGTTTTAATTCAGACCCACCGTAGACAAGAAATACATCCTTAGTTCTTCTTAAGTACTTTAGGATATTTTTCACTTTACCTTCCAAAGGTTCTCCTCTCCGGATTCGACCGATATCTACTTGTTACACTAAGTGCATGGCGACATCTGGTCTAGTACATATCATCTCAGTACATGATAGATCCTATTGCTTTGAAGCATAAGGAATCTTACTCATACGGTTTCTCTCCTCAGGTGTCTTTGGGGCTTGTTTCTTGGAGAGATGTATTCCATGGCTCATCGGCATGAGACCTCTTTTGGAATCTTCCATGCTAAACCTTTTTAGCATCATGTCAATGTACGTTCCTTGGGATAAGCCAAGCATCCTATTAGATCTATCTCTATAGATCTTTATCCCCAAAATATAGGATGCTTCTCCCAAGTCCTTCATGGAGAAGTGTTTAGATAACCTGATTTTAATTGATTGCAGCATAGGAATATCATTCCCTATCAGTAGTATATCATCAACATATAATACAAGGAATGAAACAAATATTCTCCACTAACCTTCTTGTACACACATGGTTCATCCTCATTTTTTTGATAAAATCAAACTTTTGATTGTCTCATCAAAACGGATGTTCCACCTACGAGAAGCTTGCTTTAATCCATAAATGGATCGTTGTAGCTTCTGAGACTTGATTTGTTCCAACCTTTGAAACAAATCCCTCTGGTTGTGTCATATACACATCCTCCTCAAGTTTCCCATTGAGGAAGGCCGTTTTCACATCCATCTGCGATTTAAGAGTCATGGTAAGTCGCAATCGCAAGCAAAATCCGAATGGACTTGAGCATTACTACTTTGGTGAGAAGGTTTCGTCATAGTCAACTCCTTGTCTTTGTTTGAAACCTTTTGCAACCAGTCGGGCCTTATAGGTCTCTACCTTGCCGTCTGCTCCAGTCTTTCTTTTAAAGACCCATTTACACCCAATAGGCTTAATGCCTTCAGGTGGTGAGACCAAAGTCCATACTTGGTTCTCATACATGGAGTCCATCTCGGATTTCATGGCTTCTTGCCATTTCTCCTCGAGAGTCTTTACTACTCATAGCCTGTTAGTAATTCAATGGATCATCATCATCTATGATGCGTACCTCATTGTCATCTTCTATGACAAGTCCATACCTGTCTGGTATCTTTGGTACTCTTCCAGATTTACGAATAGGGTGTGGTACAGAAGGAATCTCTACTTGATTAGGTACCTCACTTTGATCTGTAGTATTTTGTGGTTCTTGAACTTCTTCAAGATATATCTTACTCCCACTGACCCCTTCAAGAATAAACTCCTTTTCCAAGAAGGCAGCATGTTTCGCAACAAACACCTTTTGATCAGTTGGATGATAGAAATAATACCCCGATGTTTCTTTAGGGTATCCCACAAATCTACATTTGTCGATCTAGTCTGCGACTTATCGTTTTTAAACTTTTTGACATAAAATTTGGACAACCCCAAGTCTTAACATGCTTAAGATTTGGTTTCCTCCACATCCATAACTCATATGGGGTCTTGGGGACGGATTTTGTAGGTACCTTGTTAAGTAGGTATGCAAAATAGATTCTAGGGCATATCCCGGAATGAAGCTGGAAGGTCGGTAAAACTCATCATAGATCGAACCATGTCCAACAATGTTCGATTTCTCCTTTCGAGATACACCATTCATCTGTATGCGTCCTGGTGGAGTCCATTGTGAGATTATACCATTTTCTTTGAGACAATTGAGAAACTCACCACTTAAGTATTCTCCTCCTCGATCGGATCGAAGAATCTTAATACTCTTACCGGTTTGCTTCTCAACTTCACTTCGAACTCTTTGAACTTTTCAAATGATTCGTGATTTGTATTTCATTAAATACACATATCCAAATCTTGAGTGGTCGTCGGTGAATGTAATAAAATAAGAATACCCTCCTCGTGCGATTAGTTGTCATAGGTCCACACATACATGTGTACCAATGCTAACAACTCAGTAACTCTTTCTCCTTTTCCACTAAAAGGAGATTTAGTCATTTTACCCATGAGACAAGATTCATAGGTTGGATATGATTCAAATCGAGATAGCTCTAGGAGCCCATCTTTATGCAACTTGGATAATCTTGTTTCATTAATATGACCAAGTCTACTGATTACCACATGAAGGTATAATTAACATCATCTCTTTTCCTTTTCTTAGTTTGTTCAATTTGAAATATATTTTCATGCAAGTCAAGTATATAAAGTCCATTTCAGTAAATTACCAACACCATATAAAACATTATCATTATAAATGGAACAAGCTGTTGTTCTTTATTATAATATTAAAACCATCCATATCCAATACAGAGATAGAAATAATGTTTCTAATGATATTTGGAACAAAATAACAATTATTTAAATTAATGAACTTGCCCGTAAAGCGGTCTTAAACAATAAGTCCCTACAATTAATGCGTGAACCTTTGCTCCATTTCCCACTCGTAGGGCGACCTCATCCTTGCTTTCGACTTTCTACTTACGACCGGTCCACATATTATTACATATGTGAGAACCACATCCCAGGTATCCAATACCCAAGTAGAAGATTGACTTTCGGAAAAATTAATTTCAATCATAAACAAACCTTGATTAGGATTGAAGCTTCTCAAGCTTCTTCCGCTTTTGTTCTGCGAGATAATCCTTGCAGTTCCTCTTCCAAAGGACCTTACTTATTGCAATGGAAGCAAATTCCTTTGCTAAATTTGGATCGAGTTTCTTTTGATCCTTCACTTTCGCCTTTCCCTTAGCCTTCTTGGATTTCTTCTTTTCGAAAATACCTTGGGCCTCTTCCTTTTCTTGGAAGAATCATCCACCAATGAAGACATGGTTCTTCTTGGATGGGAAGTGACCTTGACGATTTTCAACATGTTAAGTAATTGAGCAAGTGACATCCAACTTATTCATGTGAAAATTCACAACAAATTGTGAGAAGGTGTGCAGGGAGTATTTGCAAGACTAAATCTTGACTCAACTCCCCATCCATGACGAACCCAAGTTTGTCCAAGACGTTCAATCAGATTGATCATCTTTAGGACATGAGTCTCAATCCAGTAGTGCCCTCGGTCATCCGAGATCGGAAGAGCTCCTTAGATATTTCATATCTAGCGGTCCCACTTTGCTTACCATACAACTCTCTCGAAGGTGCGAGAGCATAGTAGGAGCATCCATGTTTTCATCTTGACAATCAAGCTCGTTACTCATGGATGCGAGCATGATGCATCGAGCCACGGATGCATCATTTTACCACCGCTTAAAAGTAGCAATCTCTTCCTCGGAGGTCGTCTCTGCAACTTTTGCGTACTGGCGAATTTAGGACATAAGAAATCTTTTCAAAGAAGAAACAATTCTCGATTCCTTAACCAAATCCAGTGTAGTTACGTCTCATTCGGTTTGTTAGCATCAAGTATGCTTTCGCGGATGAAATTAGTGAATGTGACATTTTCAAAATTCGCATGTAAAAAAGACAATATTTTAGCAAACATTTCATTTAATTAATTACCAAAATAAATTAGGTCTTATTTTATATTGGTATCTCCCACTATTTTCTTCAAACTATATTACCCTCATTTATATAGTTCGCAAAAAATCTAATTAAAGTTTTTTTGCTAGTGAGAATAAGGATCCCATTTCAAATATATATAGCCTTGTGGTGACATAACAAACTATATATAAATAAATAGGTAGACAACTCCTTGTCAATTACATCAACATGTAACTCCTTATGTTTTGCCTCTTGGATTATTTTGATCAAGTGGTGGCACATCCAGAATTAAAATTATCTAAGTTAAGTCCAACCTAGCACTTCCATATATTCAAAAAGAAAAATATCGCCCTTGTGGTGACACAACAAAACAATATTGTTCAATTTTCTTTATAAGCATCAAATGTGATAAATTAACATCTTAAATACTTAATACTTGCCTTGTGGTGACACAACAAACTCATATTAAATATTTAATACTCTATTAATTTTATCATGCTTTGAAAAAGGACGTTCGATATTCTAAATATCTTTGAACGCTTAAGACTTAATAAAAAACTTTGAAGGATTTGTTATTATTTGTCTCATCTTGTTTAGCGCGCATGCAAATATATATATAAAATACGCGTCATATTATTAAACATGCGAAGCATGTTTGCATAATATATAATATATATTATACTAGCATGCACATATAGAATACTATATTCTACCCGGATTGATTATGGACTTTTATTCTAGTTTGGTTCACTAGAGCCACCAAGTGAACCAAAAGGTCAAACCCTAGGGTGCAAAGAATAAACATTTAAATATAACTATTACATTTAAACCCGAGCTCCATTACAAACGGGTCTTCAAGCGCTCCTTGATCTCCGGTTCTTCAAAAAAAAAAATTCTAACTAATCCTATTACATTAAACTATTTAATTTAAATAGAAACCTTGATCAGCAGTCAAGGGGAAGTACATAGGAGAGAGATAGAATTTACATCAAGAAGAAAACCGAGAAAAAAAGGCGAGTCTGTGAGACCCCATTTAATAAAACCCATTCATTCAAACATCCAACTAAAATAAATCCAATCATATTGGTCAATTGTCCATAATCAATCCCATTTATTATCATACATATCATCATATGTATCAATAAATTAAATCATTCCATATATATATGAGTATCATTTAATGGGCAATTTTATGTTGCATGAAATCCAATTTCAAGATTAAAATAAACTCTTTTTAATTATAAAATTATTAAGATTAATATATATATATATATATATATATATATATATAACAATTATATATATATATAATAAAATAATAAAAGTCCTACTTTATTATCAACGTGGTAGGACACTGAATCTCTCTCGGTCGAAAAAAAATCTTTGACATTACATATATATCCTTAGAAAGCGGTGTGCCTAGTAAGCATATATATATATATATATATATATATATATATATATATATAATATAAACTAATCACATGGGATGGCATTTGGCATATCACAGAATTGGACCTTGCTTTAATAACCTGCTCCGTTCGGTTTTTTTTTTTTTTTTTTTCTCATAAAATAATAATTTTATACAACAAAATATGCCCAATAAATAATTCTAAATTTATACCCAAACATATATGGAATCAAAATAATTAATAATTCGCATAAAGTTTGGCTTTGATACCACTGTTAAGTTTTGTGAAAATCAAAGTAGCAATCAAATTGCAAAAATATAGCGGAAGCGAAATAAAATCAGATTTTAAAATTTTTCATAAACCAATTACCCGGATCATCCTTTATGCATATTATTAATTAAACGAATAATAAGAAATTATGAAATTATACCCTTGTAGAAATGAGCTTCCTCAGGTACGAGTTCACCTCCTACTTCTCCGCGATCTCCTTGAATCTCCGGGTAGATTCCTTCCTTTGATCAATGTAAGCCACCCAAGTGTGTGGCCTCTAGAGGTGATCCACCAAGGAAGAGGAATTTTTAAAGAAGAAGGATATTGGCTCAAACCCTAGTTTTTCCTATCTGTATAGAAAAAGGGGTGTTCTCTCAAAATCTAGGAATTACGTATATTAGATATCTGATATAAGACTCCTCTTATAAAGATATCATGTAACCCTATTTTAATTAAAATAAGGTATTATTTATTTAATTAAACTCTTTTAATTAAATGGGCTCCCTAATCCTATTAGGGGTAATTAATTAAACTCCTTTAACTAATTTTCTTTCCTAATCCAATTAGGAATAAATGAGAGTACTTATATTAAATTAATTCCTAAACCTTTTAGAAATTAAAATAATAATAATTGTAATAATATTAATAAGACTCCTCTTATTAATTTATATTTAATATTTCTAAAATATTAAATAATAAATATTAAGCTATTTAATTTATTCTATCTCCATAGATTAAATTAAATATACTTAACATATTATTACAATTATGCCATTAACTTCTTAAATAATTATTCTTCCTTTTATGGTGTGACCCTTTAGGTTCTCCATATTAAACCGGTTGTGAATAAATCAATTAGAACAATTCTAATCTCATTTAAATAAATAAATTAAACAAATAATTTATTTAAATAAATAATATTTATTCTACAATAGGGATAAGCCTCCCTAGTGATCAACGACTTTCCAGATAATATAGATTTCAACATTAATCATAAAAGAACCTTTGAGTAAATAGTTACTGTACAATTCAATCCTTCCACCATACAATGTCCCAATTAAATATAAGACATGGAATTACTGTCAAGTCTTATTTTATTTAATTATATGTATTTCGATTCCTAAATGAACAACTCTAATGAATGCAAATTAGAAACTACTTTCTAATTTCATTCCACCTTAACCAAGGATTCTGGGGTTGTCATTTATCGAATCACATAGGACATTTCTCCTTTTACTAGAAGTGGTAGATTCTTTATTGATCATTCATTATCTTCATATATAACTTATTACACCCAAGCATACCCTTTGATATACTCTAAGAGTCTTAAGGAATAAGTCAAAGTGTAATTCATTATATATAAGATACTATGATGATCTCAAGTCTGAGGATCATTTGTACTACTATCACTACAGGAAATTCCTATTGACGGTGTAAGTAAAACTCCATTAGGTATTCCTTAGCGAGTCACGTTCAAAGAACTTATTCTCTAATAAGCACCTACATACTTGCTTTAGTGTCTCCACACAAATGATCATGAGATCAATCATCCTCATCCAATGAGTAAGCAACGTATGTACCAATCTATCCGGATTCACTAATCCCCAATTTAGTAATCCAATGATTGGGAACTATTTTAGTTTTAAGCTTTCTAAGAATTTAGATCTCATTAGAATGATCATCATCATTATTCTAAAAGCGTTGCTTAAAACTATGGGTTTATCACATATTATTAAAACAGCACCATGTAGATAATAAATGCCTTTAACAAATAATTCTTTTATTAATAAATAAATAAGATTGATTACACAATATATGCTTTATCATCATTCATAATTGGCTTGTATGCATAATACTTTCATACTAATGCAAACATCTGGACCATCACTCCGTTCCCCGACTAGTCCCAGCTACGTTCTCATTTCCTGAAGAGAACAATGAAAGTAAAAGGGTGAGCTCAACTAGCCCAGTAAGAAATATTATGACTAAGATAATGCAGAATAAATTATCGTTAGCCTTCAACAGTGTTAAACTGATAAAATATAATAAACATCAAGTTTAACTGCAGCGGAACAAGCAATCCATTAGAAGAATCAAGTAGAGCATGAAATCTACTATCTTCTATGATTTAAAAAGTTTATCAAAAGTTTTATCGCTGAGACTCCGATTAATAAATAAACCACATCTTCGAATCATCCCTGCACTACGGGCCAAGGATATTCATGTAATCATCAATGGTCATGATTATACCGAATAATCCCTGGTCATAATCATACCAACAACTGTCCATCAATGCACTACAGGCCAATGGGAATTTTTACCACATCATTTGTAATATTACGGTCATGATTATACCGAATAATCCCTGGTCATAATCATACCAATCAATAGTACATCTATGCACGTAAGCCACATATGACTTTTATCACAATATAAGCATGAGGATGATTACAATGATATAAGAATTTAATTAAAAGAAAGAAAAGGATAAATTTTAAAGATTATAACTTAATTTATCCAGGATTCAATAATGTCCAAATTGTCAACATGATACTTCTTTGTGGAGTAAAATTCAAGAATAATATTGTATCAAAAATGATTTGGACAGCAAAGAAATCAATTGTTGTCATGAATAATTTCCTGTTGAATAGTACCTTGAGTGAATAGTATCTCGTGAATAGTACCTCGTGAATAATAGTACTTTGTGAATAGTACTCATTAATAGTACTTTGTGAATAGTACCCGTGAATAGTACTTTATAAATAGTACCATGTGAATATTACTTTGTGAATAGTACCATAAAAATGAATACTACTCATGGACAGTACTCCGGCATGAAAAGATTAAAATTTAACAAGAATGTGCATAAAATATCCTTGTGAAACGATACTAGATGAAGCGCAAATTTCAAGGATATTCTACAAATTTCACGGAGTGTAGAAGAAATACTTTAACAAAATGAGGGTATAATCAGGAATACGAAACGAAATAATATTACTCACATACTACAGAGTATGGAAGACAATATTATTCCTATGAATACTAAAAAAAATAACATCCCTTACCTCAGAAGAAGACTGGATACTGGAATAGTGAAGTAGCAGACTTCTCTTCTTCTTTTTCACTATAGCTTTTTTCTCTATAATTTCTCTTGTGAGTCTTAGTGAATTGGTGAGAATGAAAGAAGAATGAGCTTCTATTTATAGGAAAATATAGTTTCAATAATTGCACGCTTTGGGGATCGAAATATTACGGTATAATACCTTCATCTTTTCCTTCATTTTTAATTTAGTCCTGCAAGTATTATCAAACGTGCACCACCTCCCCTAATAGTACATCTTGTGAATGAATAGTACAATCATTTGAAAAAAATAATAATTACAGTATAGTACCTTCATCTATACCTCTATTTTTAATTTATTCATGCAAGTATTATCAATCTTGCACCACCTCCCCTAATAGTACATGCATGTGAATCAATAGTACACACATGTGAACAAATAGTTATAAGCATGTGAATTAATAGCAATTAATTGCTCATTTATCCGATTAATTACTCGATTGGTCAATATTACCTCGAGACATCCATTATTATCGAAATAGATGTCTTAGATTTCCACTAATACTAATAATCCCAACATAATGGAAATATCAATTTCATCATTAACCAACACGAACTTATTCATCATTAATATTATAACTCATAATATTTAATAACCAGATCATTCCCAAGAAAGAGGGGGCTTTCCGATAAGGATTTTCCCTATTGGTGCGCAATTAGGTGACCAAACCTCTCCTTGACAGAACTTTCTAGACATTGTCAATATTGCAAATAATAATATGAATAACTTTGTCGTCTCAATTATTGAATTAATAATATAAAATATTATGCAGATGATATTGTGACAATAATTGAATCAATAATATGAAAGATATTATGCAGCAATTTCTGTAGCAATAATTGAGTATAACTGAGTGACTTCTAACGTAAGCATCAATAATCAATACCGTGTGCTACTATGCAACCACGCATATTATTGTACTTTTACCACCGGGTAGTTCAATAGTTTAACGGTAAAACATTCACCATTATTTTTATAAAAAGATAATTCTGTCGTTTTCTAACTACGACAATACTTTCGTTGTGGGGTCCACCAATGATTGTGTTGTCGTACGAATATTCCCTGTTAAAACGAATATTCTCCGACCAATCAAATATTATAAAACCACTTTCTTACTTTGCAAAATTTGTAAATAATACCCACAACTATAACATTATATCAAATCCACACCATAATATTAAAAAATATATTTCGAGAAAAATTAATCTTTATTCATAAAAGTTGGGGTCTTACAATCTCTCCTTCTTATGAAATTTTGTCCTCAAAATTAGGGTGCGTACTTGGTATGTCAAAGAGGTGAGGATACCTTGACTTCATTTCAGATTCTAACTCCCAGGTCATTTCCTCAACATCGTGGTTTCTTCACAAAACTTTGACTTGAGGTATAACCTTGGAGTGTAGAATATGATCCTTCTTATCCAAAATTTTAATAGGTACCTCTTCATACGTTAAATCTTCCGCTATCTCATCCGGTTCTAATTCAATAATGTGGTTCAGGTCTTTCACATATTTACGTAATATATATATGAAAAACGTTATGAACACGAGACATACTTGGCGGTAAGGCGAGTCTATAGGCCACAGTTCCTACTCGATCGAGGATTAAAAATGGGCCAATGAATCGAGGATTGAGCTTTCCTCTATTTCCAAATATCGTAACTCCTTTCCATGGAGCAACACGTAACAACACATGATCTCCAATACTGAATTCCACGTCTTTTCGATGAAGATCAGAATAACTCTTTTGTCGATCTTGTGAGGTTTTTATACGTTGTCGGATCGTTTGAATATTTTCCGTAGTCATACGTACCAACTCTGGTCCCAACAACATTACTTTACCCACCTCATCCCAACATACTGGAGAACGACACTTTCTTCCATACAACGCCTCAAATGGAGCCATGCCAATACTTGTTTGATAACTGTTGTTGTAGGAAAACTCCACCAATGGTAAGAACTTGTCCCAACTTCCTTTGAAGTCAAGGACACTGACTCTTAATAAATCTTCAAGAGTTTGAATAGTCCTCTTCGATTGCCCGTCCGTTTGGAGATGATATGTCAAACTAAATCGTAAATCCGTGCCCATAGCTTTTTGCAAACAAACCCAAAATCGTTAAGTGAATCTTGGGTCTCAATCAAAAACTATGGATACTGGCATACCATGAAATCTTACAATCTCTTTTATGTATATACGAGCAAGACGTTCAAGTGTATAAGTTTCTCATATCAGTAAGAAATGAGCAGACTTGGTCAATCTATCAACAATGACCCAAATCGCATCTATGCCTAGAGAAACCTTGGGAAGACCAAGATGCTTGAAATCCATGGTAATGTGTTCCCACTTCCATTATGGAATTTCAAGTGGTTGCAATGGACCTTTGGCACTTGATGCTCACTTGCTTGACTTCGTTGACAAGTTAGACACCTTGAGATAAACCCCACTATCTGTCTTTTCATATTGCTCCACCAAAATGTATGTCGAAGATCACGATACATTTTGGTACTCCCAGGATGGATTGCAAACGGTGTTTTGTGCGCCTGCATCATGATTTTATATTTCAAGTTAGAATCGTTAGGAACACAAAGTCTGGATTTGACTCGAAGTATTCCTTCTTCATCTATTCTTGCTTCCGAAATAGCACCTTCTTGCACTTTATTCCTCATACGCATCAGCTCCAGGTCTGTATCTTGAGCAGCTTTAACTTTATCAATTAAAGTCAGTTCTACGCGTATATTCGCCATCATCACATGGGTCCCTGGAGTCTTTAACTCTATCTACATCCTTTGTAAGTCATACAAAATGGGCCTTTGCGTTGACAATACCGCTTTTCAGACTCGCATATGATCTTCTACTCAATCGCGCCACCTATTACTACGTTCAGCGTTTCAGGATGGTATTGAATGGTATGATCGTAATCTTTCAATAGCTCAAGCCATCGTCGTTCTTAGCGTGTTCGGTTCCTTTTAAGTGAAGAAATATTTTAGGCTTTTATAATCCGTATAGATCTCCACCTTATCTCCATCCAGGTAATGCCTCCAAATCTTAAGCGCAAAAATGACAGCTGCCAACTCTAGATTATGAGTAGGATAATTCCTCTCATATTCCTTGAGTTGTCGTGAGGCATAGGCTATGACTTTCCCATGTTGTATAAGAACACATCCTAACCCTTTGCCTGTAGCATCACTGTAGATGACAAATCCCTACGAGCCAGATGGTATTGTCAGAACAGGTGTTGAAATGAGTCTCCTCTCGAGTTCATGAAAACTCTTCTCACATTCCTCACTCCAACCGAATTTTGTATCTTTCCGAGTCAGCTGAGTTAATGCAGTAGTGATTCAAGAAAACCCTTCTAACGAATCTCCGATAATAACCAGTTAAGCCAAGAAAGCTACGTACTTCCTCACCCGACTTAGGTTGCTCCCAGCTTTGAATTGTTTCAATCTTTGCCGGGTCAAAAGATATTCCATGATTTGATATCACATGCCCAAGGAATGCTACTTCCTCAAGGCAGAACTCGTATTTCTTAAACTTGGCATATAACTTATTTTCACGAAGCTTTTGGAGTATCAGCCTCAAGTGTTGCTCATGATCTTCATGGCTTTTGGAGTAAATGAGGATGTCATCAATAAAGACAACCACAAAATGATCCAAATATTCTTTGAATACTCGGTTCATCATATCCATGAAGGCAGCAGGAGCATTAGTCAATCCAAAAGACACGACTAGGAATTCAGATTTGCATTTTAGTTCTGAAAGAAGTGTTTGGAATGTCATCAGTTTTAATCTTCAACTTATGATATCCATAACGAAGATCGATCTTTGAAAAGAATTTGGCGGCTTGCAAGTGGCAAACAGGTCATCAATGTGAGGCAACGGGTACCTATTTTTGATGGTAACATGATTCAACTCCCGATAATTAATATAAAGTCGCATACTTCCATCTATCTTCTTCACAAATAGAACAAGAGCACCCCAAGGAGACGTACTAGGTCGAATGAAACCGATGTCTAACAATTCCTGCAGTTGGGTTTTTAACTCCTGAAGTTCAATAGGAGCCATTCGATATAGGGCTTTGGAAATGGGTTTTGTATCGGGTTCAAGGTCGATACCAAACTCGACTTCACGCTCCAGGGTTAGGCCAAGAAGTTCTTCGGGGAATACGTCAAGAAATTTATTAACAATTAAAATATCATTCAAATCTGACGTATTTTTGTTTAAATCTGTGACATGAGCTAAGAAAGATTGACATCCATTTTTCAATAAATGAATAGCTTTATGGCTTGAGATGACCGTTGTGACGCCCCAAAAATTAGGTATACATCACCCATCTTGAGTCGCCAAATACATGGTACAGAATTCAAATACAACTTAATAATACAACTTTCGTGTACAATAAGACAAAACATAAACTGTGAGTTTGAATACAAATATTGTCTACTAGAGAGTATACAAACTCAAAAGGAGTCCTCATTACAATTATTATTACACTATTTCACAGAATAGTGAGGACTACTAATGCACCATCTAGGACCATCACTCCGTTTCAGACTCTGTTCCAAATTATATTCTCATTTCACAGAGAAACGGTGAAAGAAAGGGTGAGCTCAACTAGCCCAGTAAGAAATATTATGACTAAGATAATGCAAAATAAATTATAATTAGGCTTAAACAGTGTTAAACTGATACAATATAACAAACATCAAGTTTAACTGCAGCGGAACAAACAATCCATTAAAAGAGTCAAGTAGAAAATGAAATCTACTATCTTTTATGATTTAAAAGGTTTTTCATCACTTTTATCGCTAGGACTCAGCTTAATAAATAATCCACATCATCGAATCACCCCTGCACTACGGCCAAGGATATTCTTTAGTATCACGACCACAATTATCCATGCACTACATGCCAAGAATATTTGTGTATTCATTAATGGTCAAGATCATGCCAACAACTGTCCATCAATGCACTACGGGCCAATGAGGACTTTTACCACATCATTTGTAACATTACGGTCATGATTACACCGAATAATCCCTGATCATAATCATACAAAGTCCATCTATGCACTACAGGCCATAGATGACTTTCAAAAAATATAAATATGTGGATGATGACAATGATATAAGAATTCAATAATACAAGTTCAAGAATTAATTTGTCCAAGAACCAATAACGTCCAAATTGTCAACATGATACTGCTTTGTAGAGTAAAATTCAAGAATGCTCAGAAGAATATTTCCATGAAAAGATACTGGATGAAGCGCAAATATCAAGGATATTCCACAAATTTCATGGAGTATAGAAGTCAAAGTTTTAAACAACTGAGTATAATAAAGAATAGAATAACAAAAGAAATCACCATTCTTGCGGTACTTTGCATAGACAGGTTTTTCCAATAGAATACTAAATAACGGAACTAGGTCGAAGTAAATTTGCAAATCAAGGAAGTTCCAATGAATAATAAAGAATGGAATAACAACGAAAATCACCATACATGCCGTACTTAGCATGACAAAGTTATTGCAATAGAATACTAATAAGGATTTTAATCGAATTAAGTAAGAAACGCATGAGATGGGATATTCCAACAATGTAATAGTAAAGATTTTAATAATAGAAGAATGTCACCAAGTATAGGGTGGCCCGCGTATACACTTTATTCCAACAGAATAATAAAGAATGGAATAACATAAGTTCTCTTCATGAATACAAAAGAATAACACCCCTTACGAGTACAACAAATAATATTCCCTACCTTAAGAAGAAGAGTACTGGATATATAAGTAGTGAAGTAGTACAATACTTTCTTCTTTCTCTCTATAGTTTATCTCTCTAGAGTTTCAGTGAATTCGTAAGAAAATAACGAAGGAATGAGCTTCTATTTATAGAAAAATGGACTGCATAGTAACTAACTCATGAACGGTCCAGATTGATATACTTTAATCTAACGGTCCATATTTAAAGCAAAACCTTTTAAATAAAATATAATATATTCTATTTATAATCTAATAAAACGAATAACTTTATAAAAGATTTTAATATGCAAACACTATGCAGACACTATACATAATAAAATATAATATATTCTAATTATTATCTAATAAAATGCATAACTTTATAAAAGTATTCTGCTTTTATATAAAAAGATTTTACTATACAAAAATACTATGCGAGACACTTATGCAACACTATGCATAATAGAATATAATATATTCTATTTATAGAATAACTTTATAAAAGTATTCTGCTTTTATTTAAAAAGATTTTCTATATTAGTACATTAATAATACCAACAAAAGCGAGTGACTTATCATATAGCATCAATAATTAATCTGGTATTGCTCTTTATGCGACCACAGCGTATTCTTTGTACTATCTAAGGTGTTTAACGATTAGCAGTAAAACTTCATTGATTATTTTCATAAAGTATTTTTTGTTGTTTTCTCAATCAAATAATAATTCCATTGTAGGGTCCACCATTGATTATGCCATTATACGAATATTCCTGTTAAGCGAATATTCCAAACCAATCGAAATATTATATAACAACTTGCGTACTTTGCAAAATTTATAAATATTACCATTTATAACATTATATCAATTTCACTCCATAATATTCAAAAAATAATATTTATAGAAAATTCATCTTTATTAAAAGTTGGGTGTATGAATTTTCTATAAATATTATTTTGAATATTATGGAATGTTTGATATAATGTTATAGTTGTGGGTTATTTATAAATTTTAAAGTATGCAAGTTGTTATAAAATATTCGTTTGGCTGTGGGAATATTCTTTTGTTAGGAATATTCGCATAATGGCTCAATCATCGTGAGACCCCATAATGTAATTATTGCCTTGATTGAGAAAACGAAAAAATATTTTTTATAAAATAACTATGACGTGTTACCAATGCTAAAACTTTTGAACTACCCTATGGTAAAAGTAAAAAATACGATGTCTGTCGTAAGTAAGAGTACCACTGATTGATTATCGATGCTTACGTGAGAAGTCACTCAAATATGCTCAATTATTGCTACACGATAATTGCGCATCATATCTCTTATATTATTGATTCAATTATTGTCACGATTATCATCGTATAATATGTTATAGTATTAAATCAATAATTGAGACGACAAGTTATAAATGATTAATAATTGTTGAAAGATTAAATATGTGTTGATGAAAAAAAAATGATTTGTGGTAAGTTTGATTATTTTATGGGGGCTCATATGTCATCATCTAAGAGTCTCTTCAATCGATAGTATTTACCTTCGTCAATAGTAATTACCTTCGTCAATAGTAATTACCCTTGTGAATAGTATTTACCTTCGTCGATAGTAATTACCTTCGTCAATAGTAATTACCTTTGTGAATAGTATTTACCTTCGTCAATAGTATTTACCTTCGTTAATAGTAATTACCTTTACCGGACGTCGAACCACTTGTCGTTTCACATTACAAAGGTCAAACCGATTAATCAAGCCACTTGCCTTTTCACACGGCGAAAAGCTAAGCTAGAAATCTTCTATAAATAGAGGCCTGGGGCTTCATTATTTTCACGAATTCATTCAAGCTATAGAGAGAAAGTATAGAGAGAATAAGAGAAAAGAAGAAGAGTATTTTGTTACTACTGCTGCTCACAGATTCAATCTCCTACCAAATGTAAGGGGTGTTATTCTTTCTTATTCATGAAGAGAACTGTTGTTATTCCATTGCTTATTATTCATTGGAATAACTTTTGTATAAGTGGTTTACCCTATACTTGGTGACATTCTTCTATTATTATTCGCTGAACATCCATGTCTCATGTGTTTTTACAGGACTGGTTAAAATCCGCTTTTATTATTATTCTTGGAACATCCATGTCATGTGTTTACACCGGACTGGTTCCGTCTTTATTATTCTCTGTTGAACATCACATGCATGTGTTTTACAACTGGTTCGGTTCTTTATTATTATTCTGCTTGGAACATCACATGCATGTGTTTTACACCGGATCCGGTTCCGTCTTTATTATTCTGTTGGAATATCCTATCTCGTGTTTTTACAATCGGATCGTTCCATCTTTATTATTACATTGGAACATCCTCAGCTTGTGTGAATTTCACCCGACTTTGGTTCCGTTATTTATTATTACATTGGAATAACACATGCATCAAGCGGTTCATCGCATGCATGGTGATTTCTTTTGTTATTCCATTCTTTATTATACCCAAATGGTTAAAATTTTGACTTCTATACTCCATGAAATTAGTAGAATATCCTTGATATTTGCGTTTCATCCAGTATCTTTTCATGGAAATATTCTTCTGATCATTCTTGAATTTTACTCTACAAAACAGTATCATATTGATAATTTGGATGTTAATAATTCCTGGATAAAATAATTCTTGAACTTGTTTTATTGAATTCTTATATCATTGTCATCATCCTCATGTTTATATTTTTTAAAGTCATCTGTGGCTTTTGTAGTGCATAGATGGACTTGGTATGATTATGACTTCGAGACTATTCTTGTAATCATGACCATAATGTTACAAATGATGTGGTAAAAATCCTCGATTGGTAGTAGTGCATTGATGGACGATTGTTGGCATGATCATGACCATTAATGAATACACAAATATTCTTGGCCCGTAGTGCATGAATAATTGTGGTCGTGATACTAAAGAATATCCTCGGCAGTAGTGCGAGGGTGATTCGATGATGTGAAATATTTATTAAAGTGAGTCTCACTTATAAACAATGATAAAAACCTTTTAAAACCTAAAAGATAGTAGACTTTATTTTCTACTTGACTCTTTTAAATGGATTGCATATTCCACGCAGAGCTTAAACTGGGTTGTCTATTGTATTTTATCGCTTTAACATTATTGAAGACTATTGATAATTTATTCTGCATTATCTTAGTCATAATATTTCTTCTTGGGCTAGTTGAGCTCACCCTTTCTTTCACCGTTTCTCTTGAAAATGATAATATAGCCGACGGACGCCTCGGGAAACGCAGTGATGGTCCTCGAAGATAGCATTAGTAGTCCTCACTATTCTACGTAAAATAGTGTGATAATAACTCATAATGAGGACTTTTTGTTTGAGTTTGTATAATATGTAGTAGAGCGATATTTGTATTTAAACTCACGCTTTATGTCGTATTGTATACCACGCTTATGTTAATAAGTTGTATTTAAATTACGTACCATGTAAGTGTCGACCCAAGATGGGTGATGTATACCTAATTTTGGGGCGTCACAGATTGGTATCGAGCTTAGGGATATGATCCTGGCTAAGATGTGAGAATAGTACTAGGAGGGGAGAGACGGGAATACCTTCGCTAGTATGACCTACCTAAGTTTATGTGATATTTTATTGGTTGGTCGGAAGATAGGATAATTTGTTACATGTCAATTAACCTTTTGTTTTGTGGCGATGTCTCGAAAATGACATCCGAGAATGTTGAGAATAGCAATGGAGCACAAAGTGATTGTTGATTCACCACATATCAATAATCGGGATAATGTGCATCGTGAAGGCGACAATCCTCATGCAAACAACAACACCGACCAAATGACGAATGATCAAATGTTCGGGAGGCTTTATGCAATTTATGCAATAGCGGTAGAGGCGACTCTGCCTAAAACGTGGGTGGAAACACGGAAAACTCTCGGGCGGTCACCGCTAAACAATTTAAGGAGCTGGGACCACCGGAGTTTAAGGGAGAGCTAAACCACTTCGGCGGAAGCATGGATAAAGCAGATTACCAAGATATTTGATGTCTTGGGATGCTCCGAGAGAGCAAAAGGTTCCTTCACGCCTTTATGTTGCGCGGAGGGCGGATTCTTTGGTGGGAATCGGTAAACGTACTCAACCAAATTGTCTTGAAGATATCTTGGGAGAAGTTCGAGAGTCGTTCAACGACAAATACTTTCCCAAAGTATTCGCCACATGAAGGAGGTGGAGTTTATCAAGTTGGAACAAAACAATATGACCGTGTCGCAATACGAGGCAAAATTTGCGGAGTTATCACGGTTCGTCCCACTTGGTGGATAATGAAGAGAGAATGGCGCGAATGTTTTTAAGAGGTTTGAAGCGGAGATACGTCAACATCTTATTTCTCATAAACCGTGTTTGTATTCGGGATGTTGTAAATAGGGCTCGATTAGTGGAGCGCGATAATGAGTCAACGAACTAAAAAGAGAGAGCAAGGTAAAAATTATAATACCAAATGAGAATAGTCATCGAGGCGGTGACAACAAGCGTGGAGGGAATCAACAAAGCGGATATGGTAACCACTTCGGTGGTAATCGTACCAAAACAATAAGAATGGACATTTCAAGAAAAGGAGATTCAACAATGATAGAAAGACGTCAAAGACCAAAGACCCATTGTTAAGGAAGGAGAAAGACCACCTATCATATGCTTCAAATACGGAGGAGAGGGACACATCGGTCAAATCTGCGTCATGCCGTATTCAAAGCATGTTATAATTGTGGAAGAGAAGGTCACTTAGCTCGATTTTGTCGTTTCTCAAGACAAATTCAGCTAGGATGGAGGCACCAAAGGCCATCCCGAAAATTCAAAAGCCGTGAGTGCAAGGAGAGAGCATTTGTTGTGACCTCCCAAAGAGCAAGGAATCCGAATGAGGTCATCACGGTAAGCTTATCATAAACTCTAATGAAGTCTATACTTTATTTGATACCTTGTTCTACCTATTCTTTTATTTCTCCTACTTGCGCTCATCGATTAAATTTGACTCGGATAAATTAGACTTTGACTTATCTGTGGAAACTCCGTTGGGAGAAACCTTCATTACATCCACTATTTATAAGTCTTGTTTGGTTCAAATCGGTACCTCACATTACCCGTCGATCTTATTTCATTAAAAATACTTGCATTTGACGCGTGATTCTAGGGATTGATTGGTTAACTACTTATCATGCAAAAATTGATTATTTTCGTAAGGTTGTTAGCTTTCATATTCCTAATCAACCTATTATGCTAATTCAAACGACCAAACCATTAAAATCAATCACGGTCATCTCAAGCCATAAAAGCTATTCGTTTATTGAAAACGGATGTCAAGCTTTCTTAGCTCATGTCACGATTTAAATAAAAATACGCCGGTTTTAAACGATATTCCTATTGTTAATAAATTTCCGACGTATTCCCCAAGAACTTCCCCGGCCTACCCCAGAGGCGTGAAATTGAATTTTGTATCGACCTTGAACCCGGTACAAAACCTATTTCCAAAGCCCCATATCGAATGGCTCCTATTGAACTTCAGGAGTTAAAGACCCAACTGCAGGAATTGTTAGACATTGGCTTTATTCGTCCTAGTACTTCTCCTTGGGGTGCTCTGCTTACTATTCGTGAAGAAGAAAGATGGGAGTATGCGACTTTGTATTGATTATCGGGAGTTGAATCACGTCACCATCAAAAATAGGTATCCATTGCCACGTATTGATGACCTGTTTGACCAGTTGCAAGGAACCAAATTCTTTTCAAAGATTGATCTTCATTCCGGATATCACCAATTGAAGATTAGAACCGCTGACATTCCAAAGACGGCTTTCAGAACTCGGTACGGGCATTATGAATTCCTAGTCATGTCCTTTGGATTGACTAATGCTCCTGCTGCCTTCATGGATATGATGAACCGAGTATTCAAGGAATATTTAGATCACTTTGTGGTCGTCTTTATTGATGACATCCTTATTTATTCCAAAAGCCGTGAAGATCATGAGCAACACTTGAGGCTGACACTCCAAAAGCTTCCGTGAATATAAGCTTTATGCCAAGTTGAAGAAATGCGAGTTCGGCTTCAAGAAGTAGCATTCCTTGGGCACGTGGTATCAAGTCATGGAATATCTGTTGACCCAAAGAAAGATTGAAGCTATTCAAAGTGGGAACAACCTAAATCGATGATCGAAATCGTAGCTTTCTCGGTTTAGTTTGGTTATTATCGGAGATTCGTGGAAGGATTTTCTCGAATCGCTATTCCATTGACTTCGGTTTGACTCGGAAAGATACAAAGTTCGGTTGGAGCGAAGAATGTGAGAAGAGTTTTCAAGAACTCAAGAGGAGACTTATTTCAGCAACTGTTCTGACAATACCATCTGGCTCGGAGGGATTTGTCATCTCAAGGTGATGCTTGAAGCAAAGGGTTGGGATGTGTTCTCATGCAACATGGAAAAGTAATAGCTTTATGCCTCGCGACAACTCAAAGAATATGAGAGGAATTATCCTACTCATGATCTAGAGTTGGCAGCTGTTGTCTTTGCACTTAAAATTTGGAGGCATTACTTGTATGGGGAGAAAGTGGAGATCTTTACGGATCATAAAAGCCTCAAATATTTCTTCACTCAAAAGGAACTCAACATCGCGACAACGACGTTGGCTTGAATCTGCTTGAAGATTATGATCATACCATCCAATACCATCCTCGAAAAGCGAACGTAGTAGGCGACGCATTGAGTAGAATATCATATGCAAGTACGAAAAGCGATATTGTCAACGCAAAGGCCCATTTTGTGTGACTTGCAAAGGATGGAGATAGAATTAAAGACTCAGGGACGCATGTGATGATAGCGGTATACGAGTAGAACCGACTTTAATTAATAAAGTTAAAAAGCCGCTCAAGCTACGGACACAGAGCCGATGCGTATGAGGAAGAAAGTGCAAGAAGGTGCTATCTTCAAGCAAGAATCGATGAAGAAGGAATACTTGAGTCAACTCCGGACTTTGTGTTCCTAACGACCGATTTAAAGTATAATATCATGATGGAGGCACACAACACACCATTTGCAATCCATCACAGGAGTACCAAAATGTATCATGATATTCGTCATACATTTTGGTGGAGCAATATGAAGAGAGAGATAGCGTTGTTTATCTCAAGGTGTCTAACTTGTCAACGAGTTAAAGTGGAGCATCAAGTACCAAAAGGTCCATTGCAACCACTTGAAATTCCGAATGGAAGTGGGAGCACATTACCATGGATTTCGTTCTGGGGTCTTCCTAAGGTTTCTCAAGGCATTGATGCGATTTGGGTCATTGTTGATAGGTTGACCAAGTCTGCTCATTTCTTACCGATCTGAGAAACTTATACACTTGAACGTCTTGCTCAGATGTACATAAACGAGATTGTAAGATCGCATGGTATCCTAAGTATCCATAGTTTCGATCGAGACCCAAGATTCACTTCACGATTTTGGGTTAGTTTGCAAAAGCTATGGGCACAGACTTACGATTTAGCTTCGGCATATCATCCTCGATGGACGGACAATCGGAGAGGGACTATTCAAACTCTTGAAGATCTATTAAGACTCTGTGTCCTTGATTTCAAGGGAGTTGGGACAAGTTCTTACCATTGGTGGAGTTTTCCTACAACAACAACAGCTTATCAAGCAAGTATTGGCATGGCTCCATTCAAGCGTTGTATGGAAGAAAGTGTCGTTCTCGGTATCTTTGGGATGAGGTGGGTGAAGCAACGTTGTTGGGACCGGAGTTGATACGTATGACTACGGAAAAGATTCAAACGATCCGACAACGTATAAAAACCTAACAAAATCGACAAAAGAGTTATGCTGATCTTCATCGAAAGGACGTGGAATTCGATATAGGAGATCATGTGTTGTTAAGAGTTGCTCCATGGAAAGGAGTTACAAGATTTGGAAAGAGAAGAAAACTTAACCCTCGATTCATCGGTCCATTTTTAATCCTCGATCGAGTAGGAACTGTGGCCTATAGACTTGCTTTTTACTGCTTGAAATATGTCTCGTGTTCATAACGTTTTCACATATCTATGTTACGTAAATATGTGAAAGACCCGAACCATATTATTGAGTTAGAACCGGACGAAATAGCGGAAGATTTGACGTATGAAGAGGTTCCTGTTCAAATTTTGGATAAGAAGGAACATATTCTACGCTCCAAGGTTATACCTCAAATTAAAGTTTTGTGGAGGAACCACGATGTTGAGGAAATGACTTGGGAGTTAGAATCTGAAATGAAATCAAGGTATCCTTACCTCTTCGACATACCAGGTACGTACCCTAATTTCGAGGGCAAAATTTCATAAGAAGGGGAGGTTGTAAGACCCCACTTTTATAAATAAAGATGAATTTTTCTATAAATATTATTTTGAAATATTATGGAATAAATTTGATATAATGTTATAGTTGTGGGTAATATTTATAAATTTTGCAAAGTATGCAAGTTGTTATAAAATATTCGTTTGGTGGGGAATATTCTTTTTGTTAGGGAATATTAGTACAATGGCTCAATCATTGGTGGACCCCATAATGTAATTATTGTCGGATTGAGAAAACGACAAAAATATTTTATAAAAATAACGATTTGAGGTGTTACCTGTTAAAACTTTTGAACTACCCTGGTGGTAAAAATACGATGTCTGGCGTAGTTGCGTAGTAGCACAGTATTGATTATTGATGCTTACGTGAGAAGTCACTCACCTATGCTCAATTATTACTACGAAGAATTCTTTGCATCATATCTCTTATATTATTGATTCAATTATTGTCACAAAGATCATCTCAGATAATATGTTATAGTATTAAATCAATAATTGAGACGACAAGTTATAAATGATTAATAATTGTTGAAAGATTAAATATGTGTTGATGAAAAAAAAATGATTTGTGGTAAGTTTGATTATTTTATGGGGGCTCATATGTCATCATCTAAGAGTCTCTTCAATCGATAGTATTTACCTTCGTCGATAGTAATTACCTTCACAATATAGTAATTACCCTTGTGAATAGTATTTACCTTCGTCAATAGTAATTACCTTCGTCAATAGTAATTACCCTTGTGAATAGTATTTACCTTCCGTCGATAGTAATTACCTTCGTCAATAGTAATTACCTTTGTGAATAGTATTTACCTTCGTCAATAGTATTTATTTACCTTCGTTAATAGTAATTACCTTTACCAGACGTCGAACCACTTGTCGTTTCACATTACAAAAGCGTCAAACCAATAAATCGAAGCCACTTGCCTTTTCACACTAAGAAAAGTTTAAGCTAGAAATCTTCTATAAATAGAGGCCTAGGGCTTCATTATTTTTCACTTAATTCATTCAAGCTATAGAGAGAAAAGTATAGAGAGAATAAGAGAGAAGAAGAAGAGTATTTTGTTACTACTACCTTCATAAAGATTCAATCTCCTAACAAATGTAAGGGGTGTTATTCTTTCTTATTCATGAAGAGAATCTGTTGTTATTCCATTGCTTATTATTCTGCTGGAATAACTTTGTATAAGTGGTTTACCCTATACTTGGTGACATTCTTCTATTATTACATTGGAACATCCTGCTCATGTGTTTTACACCCGACTGGTTCCGCTCTTTATTATTATTCTGCATTGGAACATCACATCATGTGTTTTTACACCTGACTGGTTCCGCTCTTTATTATTATTCTTGGAAACATCACATGCGTGTGTTTTTACACCGACTCGGTTCCGCTTTTATTATTACATTGGAACATCCATGCTCGTGTGTTTTACACCGGACTGGTTCCGCCTTTTTATTATTATTCTGGAACATCCGTGTACATGTGTTTTACACCGGACCTGGTTCCGTCTTTATTATTATGTTGGAATATCCTATCTGTGTGTTTTACACCGGATCTGGTTCCATCTTTATTATTCTGTTGGAACATCACCGCTTGCAGTGAATTTCACCCGACACGTTCCGTTATTTATTATTCTGTTGGAATAACCTGTCTGTGCGGTCTATCGCATGCATGGTGATTTCTTTTGTTATTCCATTCTTTATTATACCCAGTTGGTTAAAACTTTGACTTCTATACTCCATGAAATTAGTAGAATATCCTTGATATTTGCGTTTCATCCAGTATCTTTTCATGGAAATATTCTTCTGATCATTCTTGAATTTTACTCTACAAAAACAAAGATCATATTGATAATTTGGATGTTAATAATTCCTGGATAAAATAATTCTTGAACTTGTTTTATTGAATTCTTATATCATTGTCATCATCCTCATGTTTATATTTTTTTAAAGTCATCTGTGTTTTGTAGTGCATAGATGGACTTGGTATGATTATGACACGAGACTATTGATTGTAATCATGACCGTAATGTTACAAATGATGTGGTAAAAATCCTCGATTGGTAGTAGTGCATTGATGGATGATTTGTTGGCATGATCATGACCATTAATGAATACACAAATATTCTTGGCCGTAGTGAATAAATAATTGTGGTCGTGATACTAAAGAATATCCTCGGCCAGTAGTGCGGGGATTCGATGATGTGAAATATTTATTAAAGTGAGTCTCAAATATAAACAATGATAAAAAACCTTTTAAAACCTAAAAGATAGTAGACTTTATTTTCTACTTGACTCTTTTAAATGGATTGCATATTCACGCAGCAGCTTAAACCGGTTGTCTATTGTATTTTATCGGTTTAACATTATTGAAGACTATTGATAATTTATTCGCATTATCTTAGTCATAATATTTCTTCTTTGGGCTAGTTGAGCTCACCCTTTCTTTCACCGTTTCTCTTGTGAAATGATAATATAGCCGGACGACGAGTCGGGGAAGCGAGTGATGGGGTCCTCAAGATAGCATTAGTAGTCCTCACTATTCGTAAAATAGTGTGATAATAATCGTAATGAGGACTTTTTGTTTGAGTTTGTATAATATCTAGTAGACGATATTTGTATTTAAACTCACAGCTTATGTCGTATTGTACCTACACCGTTATGTTAATAAGTTGTATTTAAATTCTGTACCATGTAAGTGTCGACCCAAGATGGGTGATGTATACCTAATTTTGGGGGCGTCACATTGGGGTTTTACAATCTCCCCTTCTTATGAAATTTCGCCCTCAAAATTAGGGTATGTACCTGGTATATCAAAGAGGTAAGGATACCTTGATTTCATTTCAGATTCTAACTCCCAAGTCATTTCCTCAACATCGTGGTTTCTCCATAAAACTTTGACTTGAGGTATAACCTTGGAGCGTAGAATATGTTCCTTCTTATCGAAGATTTGAACAGGAACCTCTTCATACGTCAAATCTTCCGCTATTTCGTCTGGTTCTAACTCAATAATGTGGTTCGGGTCTTCCACATATTTACGTAACATGGATATATGAAAAACATTATGAACACGGGACATACTTGGCGGTAAAGCGAGTCTATAGGCCACAGTTCCTACTCGATCGAGGATTAAAAATGGGCCAATGAATCGAGGATTGAGCTTTCCTCTCTTTCCAAATCTTGTAACTCCTTTCCATGGAGCAACATGTAACAACACATGATCTCCTATATCGAATTCCACGTCCTTTCGATGAAGATCAGCATAACTCTTTTGTCGATCTTGTGAGGTTTTTATACGTTGTCGGATCGTTTGAATCTGTTCCGTAGTCATACGTACCAACTCTGGTCGCAACAACGTTACTTCACCCACTTCATCCCAGCATATTGGAGAACGACACTTTCTTCCATACAACGCTTCGAATGGAGCCATGCCAATACTTGCTTGATAACTGTTGTTTTAGGAAAACTCCACCAATGGTAAGAACTTGTCCCAACTTCCATTGAATTCAAGGACACAGAGTCTTAATAGATCTTCAAGAGTTTGAATCGTTCTCCCTGACTGCCCGTCCGTCTGAGGATGATATGCCTAGCTAAATCGTAAATCCGTGCCCATAGCTTTTTGCAAACTAACCCAAAATCTTGAAGTGAATCTTGGGTCTCAATCAGAAACTATGGATACTGGCATACCATGAAATCTTACAACCTCGTTTATGTACATACGAGCAAGACGTTCAAGTGTATAAGTTTCTCGTATCGGTAAGAAATGAGCAGACTTGGTCAATCTATCAACAATGACCCAAATCGCATCTATGCCTTGAGAAACTTTGGGAAGACCGGTAACGAAATCCATGGTAATGTGATCCCACTTCCATTCTGGAATTTCAAGTGGTTGCAATGGATCTTTTCGTACTTGAGGATCCGTCTTGACTCGTTGACAAGTTAGACACCTTGAGATAAACAGCGCTATCTCTCTTTTCAGATTGCTCCACCAAAATGTATGACGAAGATCACGATACATTTTGGTACTCCCAGGATGGATTGTAAACGGTGTGTTGTGCACCTCCATCATGATTTTATACTTTAACTCAAGATTGTTAGGAACACAAAGTCTGGAGTTGACTCGAAGTATTCCTTCATCATCGATTCTTGCTTCCGGCATCGCACCTTCTTGCACTTTCTTCCTCATACGCGCCGCCTCCGGATCAGAATCTCGAAAGCGACTTTAATTTTATCAATTAAAGTCGGTTCTACTCGTATATTCGCCATCATCACGTGGGTCCCTAGAGTCTTTATCTCTATCTCCATCCTTTGCAAGTCATACAAAATGGGCCTTTGTGTTGACAATATTGCACTCGTACCCGCATATGATCTTCTACTCAATGCGTCAGCTACCACGTTCGCTTTTCCAGGATGGTATGATCATAATCTTTCAAAAGTTCAAGCCAACGTCGTTGTCGCATGTTAAGTTCCTTTTTAGTGAAGAAATATTTGAGGCTTTTATGATCCGTAAAGATCTCCACTTTCTCCCCATACAAGTAATGCCTCCAAATCTTTAGTGCGAATACAATAGCTGCCAACTCTAGATCATGAGTAGGATAATTCCTCTCATATTCTTTGAGTTGTCGTGAGGCATAAAGCTATGACTTTCCCATGTTGCATGAGAACACATCTTAACCCTTTGCTCAAGCATCATCATGTAGAATGATGACAAATCCTCCGAACCGGATGGTATTGTCGAGCGATTCTTTGAAATGAGTCTCCTCTTGAGTTCTTGAAAACTCTTCTCACATTCCTTGCTCCAACCAAACTTTGTATCTTTTCGAGTCAGCTGAGTTAATGGAGTAGCGATTCGAGAAAACCCTTCTACGAATCTTCGATAATAACCAGCTAAGCCGAGAAAGCTACGTGCTTGATCCATCGATTTAGGTTGCTCCCAGCTTTGAATAGCTTCAATCTTTGCTAGGTCAACAGATATTCCATGACTTGATACCACGTGCCCAAGGAATGCTACTTCATCAAGCCAGAACTTGTATTTCTTGAACTTGGCATAAAGCTTATATTCACGAAGCTTTTGGAGTATTAGCCTCAAGTGTTGCTCATAATCTTCACGGCTTTTGGAATAAATAAGGATGTCATCAATAAAGACGACCACAAAGTGATCCAAATATTCCTTGAATACTCGGTTCATCATATCCATGAAGGCAGCAGGAGCATTAGTCAATCCAAAGGACATGACTAGGAATTCATAATGCCCGTTCCGAGTTCTGAAAGCCGTCTTTGGAATGTCATCGGTTCTAATCTTTAATTGGTGATATTCGGAACGAAGATCAATCTTTGAAAAGAATTTGGCTCCTTACAACTAGTCAAACAGGTCATCAATACGTGGCAATGAGTACCTATTTTTGATGGTGACATGATTCAACTCCCGATAATCAATACAAAGTCGCATACTCCCTTCTTTCTTTTTCACGAATAGAACATGAGCACCCCAAAGAGAAGTACTAGGATGAATGAAACCGATGTCTAACAATTTCTGTAGTTGGGTCTTTAACTCCTGAAGTTTAATAGAAGCCATTCGATATGGGGCTTTGGAAATAGGTTTTGTACCAGGTTTAAGGTCGATACAAAATTTAATTTCACGCTCTGGGGGTAGGCCAGGAAGTTCTTCAGGGAATACATCAGGAAATTCATTAACAATAGAAATATCATTCAAAACTAACGTATTTTTGTTTAGATCTGTGACATGGGCTATGAAATCTGGACATCCATTTTTAAATAAACGAATAGCTTTATGGCTTGAGATGACCGTGATTGATTTTAATGGTTTGGTCGCTTGAATTCGCATAATAGGTTGTTTAGGAATATGAAAGCTAACAACCTTACGAAAATAATCAATTTTAGCATGATGAGTAGTTAACCAATCAATCCCTAGAATCACGTCAAATGCAAGTATTTTTAACGAAATAAGATCGACAGGTAATGTGAGGGTACCGATTTGAACCAAACAAGACTTATAAACAGTGGATGTAATGAAGGTTTCTCCCAACGGAGTTTCTACAGATAAGTCAAAGTCTAATTTCTCCGGAGTCAAATTTACTCGTTGAGCCCAAGTAGGAGAAATAAAAGAATGGGTAGAACCAGTATAAAAAAGGTATAGACTTCACTAGAGTTTATGATAAGCTTACCCGTGATGACCTCATTTGGGTTCCTTGCTTTCTGGGAGGTCACAACAAACCCTCTCCCTTGCACTACCGGCTTTGACTTTTTTGGGACGGCCTTTGGTGCCTCCATCCTGGTTGAACTTGTCTTCGGTTAACAACAAAATCGGGCTAAGTGACCTTCTCTTCCACAATTATAACATGCTTTGGACGGCATCGCGCAGTTTGGACTGATGTGTCCCTCCCCTCCGCATTTGAAGCATATGATAGGTGGTCGTTCTCCTTCCTTAACAACGGGTGCTGGTGCTGACGTCCTTCCATCATTGCTGAATCTCCTTTTCTTGAAATGTCCATTTTTACTATCTTGGCCATGATTACCACCGAAGTGGTTACCATTTCTGGCATGTTGATTCCCCCCACGTTTGTTGTCACCATTTCGATGACTGATACCACGGGTATTTTCATGTTTTTAAATTTTGCTTTCTCTTGGTTAAGGTTGACTCGTTATCAAGCGCCCAATAATTGAGCCCTATTTACAACATCTGAGTACAAACATAGTGTATGAGAAATAAGATATTGACGTATCTCCGGTTTTAAACCTCTTAAAAAAATTTGCGTCATTCGCTCCTCATTATCGACCAAATGGGATGCAAATCGGGATAACTCTGCAAATTTAGCCTCGTATTACGACACCGTTATATTGTTTTGTTCCAATTTGGTAAACTCCACTTGACGAATACTTTCGGGAAAGTACTTGTCGTTGAATAGCTCTTGGAACTTCTCCCAAGACATCTTGAGTGCGTCAGGCTGGGTACGTTTTACAGATTCCAACCAGTAATCTGCCTCTTCACGCAACATGAAGGTGGCGAAGGGAACCTTTTGCTCCTCGGAGCATCCCAAGACATCAAATATCTTGGTGATCTGCTTTATCCATGCTTCCGCCTTAAGTGGTTTTGGCTCTCCAATAAACTCCGGTGGTCCCAGCTCCTTGAACTGTTTAGCTGTGACCGTCCGAGAGTTTCTAGTGTTTCCACCTACATTTCGGACAGGAGCCGCTCTCGCCTAATGTTGCATGAATTGCATAAAGCCTCTGAACAATCCATCATTCATCATTTGGTTCGTGTTGTTATTTGCATGAGGATTGTCGCCTTCCTAATGCACATTATCCTGATTATTAATATGTGGAGACTCAACGGTCTCTTGTGCTCCAATTCTATTCTCAACATTCTCGGATGTCATTTTCAGATACTGCCACAAAACAAGGGTTAGTTGACATGTAACATATTATCTCTAAACTCTGACCAACCAATTTAAATACAAAATAAATTTAAGTAGGTTATACTAGCGAAGGAATTCTCCGTCTCTCCCCTCCTAGTTCTAGTCTCACATCTTAGCCAGGGATCATATCCCTAAGCTTTGATACCAACTGTGACGCCCCAAAAATTAGGTATACATCACCCATCTTGAGTCGCCAAATACATGATACAAAATTCAAATACAACTTAATAATACAACTGTCGTGTACAATACGACAAAACATAAACTGTGAGTTTGAATACAAATATTGTCTACTAGAGAGTATACAAACTCAAAAGGAGTCCTCATTACAATTATTATCACACTATTTCACAGAATAGTGAGGACTACTAATGCACCATCTAGGACCATCACTCCGCTTCCCCGACTCGTTCCAATATATTCTCATTTCAAGAGAACAAAGAAAAGAAAGGGTGAGCTCAACTAGCCCAAGAAGAAAAATATTATGACTAAGATAATGCGTAATAAATCATCATTAGCCTTAAACAAAGGTTAAACCGATACAATATAACAAACATCAAGTTTAACTGCAATGAAACAAACAATCCATTAAAAAGAGTCAAGTAGAAAATAAAATCTACTATCTTTTATGATTTAAAAGGTTTTTCATCACTTTTATCATTTGGGACTCATCTTAATAAATAATCCACATCATCAAATCACCCCCTTACTTTCTGACGAGGATATTCTTTAGTATCACGACCACAATTATCCATGCACTACGGGCCAAGAATATTTGTGTATTCATTAATGATCATGATCATGCCAACAACTGTCCATCAATGCACTACGGGCCAATGAGGACTTTTACCACATCATTTGTAACATTATGGTCATGATTACACCGAATAATTCCTAGTCATAATCATACCAAGTCCATCTATGCACTACAGGCCACAGATGACTTTCAAAAAATATAAATATGAGGATGATGACAATGATATAAGAATTTAATAAAACAAGTTCAAGAATTAATTTGTCCAAGAACCAATAACGTCCAAATTGTCAACATGATACTACTTTGTAGAGTAAAATTCAAGAATGCTCAGAAGAATATTTCCATGAAAAGATACTGGATGAAGTGCAAATATCAAGGATATTCCACTAATTTCATGGAGTATAGAAGTTAAAGTTTTAATCAACTGAGTATAATAAAGAATGGAATAACAAAAGAAATCACCATGCATGCGGTTGCTTAGCATGATTGTGTTATTCCAACGAATACTAAATAACGGAATCGGGTTAAAGTAAATTACGCAAGCGATGGATGTTCCAAATGTAATAATAAAGAATGGAATAACAATGAAATCACCATGCATGCGGTGCTTAGCATGGTGATCGTTATTCCATAGAATACTAATAAGGGCGAAATCAATTCCATATAAAACGCATGCATAACAAGATATTCCAACAAAATAATAATAAAGATGGAACCGAATTAATAGAAACGCATGCACGTGATATTCCAATGTAATAATAAAGATTTTAATCAAGTCCTACGTAAAACGTCTGAGCGAGATATTACAAACGTAATAGTAAAGACGGAATAATAGAAGAATGTCACCAAGTATAGGTAGCCCGCGTATACACTTTATTCCAACAGAATAATAAAGAATGGAATAACATAAGTTCTCTTCATGAATACAAAAGAATAACACCCCTTACGAGTACAACAAATAATATTCCCTACCTTAAGAAGAAGAGTACTGGATATATACGTAGTGAAGTAGTAGAATACTTTCTTCTTTCTCTCTATAGTTTAACTCTCTAGAGTTTCAGTGAATTCGTAAGAAAATAATGAAGGAATGAGCTTCTATTTATAGAAAAATGGACTGCATAGTAACTAACTCATGAACGGTCCAGATTGATTTACTTTATTCTGATGGTCCATATTTAAAGCAAAATCTTTTAAATAAAATATAATATATTCTATTTATAATCTAATAAAAGGAATAACTTTATAAAAGATTTTACTATACAAACACTATGCATGCACTATGCAAATACTATGCATAATAAAATATAATATATTCTAATTATTGTCTAATAAAATAGATAACTTATAAAAGTATTACATTTATATAAAAAGATTTTACTATACAAAATACTATGCGAGACCACTATGCGACACTATACATAATAGAATATAATATATTCTATTTATAGAATAACTTTATAAAAGTATTCTGCTTTTATATAAAAGATTTTCTCGTATTATTACATTAATAATACCAACAAAAACCGAGTGACTTATCATGTAAGCATCAATAATTAATATCGTGTGCTACTATGCAACCACGCCAGATTCTTTATTTTTAAGCACCGGTGTTTCAACAGTTAACGGTAAAACTTTCGTAGTTATTTTCATAAAAGTATTTTTTGTCGCTTTCTCAATCCGGCAATAATTCCGTTATTGGGTCCACCATTGATTGTCTTGGTTGTATTTAATATTCCTGTTAAAACGAATACTCCCCGACCAATCGAATTTATATAACAACTTACGTACTTTTGCAAAATTTATAAATATTACCCACAACTATAACATTATATCAATTTCACTCCATAATATTCAAAAATAATATTTATAGAAAATTCATCTTTATTCAAAAACTTGGGGATTTACAACCGTTATTGATTTTAATGGTTTACTCGCTTGAATTCGCATAATAGGTTGATTAGGAATATGAAAGCTAACAACCTTACGAAAACAATCAATTTTAGCATGATGAGTAGTTAACCAATAAATCCCTAGAATCACGTCAAATGCAAGTATTTTTAAGAAGATAATATCGACAGGTAACGTGCGGTTACCGATTTGAATCTAACAAGACTTATAAATAGTGGATGTAATGAAGGTTTCTTCCAACGGAGTTTCAACAGATAATTCAAAGCCTAATTTCTCTAGAGTCAAATTTAAACGTTGAACGCAAGTATGAGAAATAAAAGAATGGGTAGAACCGGTATCAAATAAGGTATATACTTCGCTAGAGTTGATGATTAGCTTACCCGTGATCACCTCGGTCGGATTCCTCGCTTTTTGGGAAGCTACGACAAATGCTCTCCCTTAAACTACCAATTTTGTCTTGTCTGGGACGACCTTTGATGCCTCCATCCCAAATTTGGACTTGACTTGGTGCGCAAGGTGACAAAATCGGCCTAGGTGACCTTCTCTCTCGTAATTATAACACGCTTTGATTCTCACATCACGATTCGGATGATATGTCCCTCCCTTCCGCATTTGCAACATACGATTGGCTGTCGTTCCCCTTCCTTAACAACAGGTCATGGTGATGACGTCTTTCCATCATTGTTGAATCTCCTCTTCTTGAAATTTCCACTTCTATTATCTTGGCCATGATTTCCCTTGAAGTGGTTACCATTTCTAGCATGTTGATTCCTTCTACGTTTGTTGTCACCGCTTCGATGACTGCTACTATTGGGATTATCATTTTGCCGGCTACTCTCTCTTGGTTGGGTTGACTCGTTATCGCACTACAATAACTGAGCCCTATTTACAACATTTGAATACAAACATAGTTTTTGAGAAATTAAGTATTGACATATCTCGTGTTTCAAACCTCTTAGAAACATCCGCGTCATTCTCTCCTCATTATCAACCAAGTGGGACGCAAATCGGGACAACTCGGTAAACTTGGCTTTGTACTGCGATGCGATCATATTATTTTGCTCCAGCTTGATGAACTCTACCTCTTTCATGTGACGAATACTTTCAGGAAAGTACTTGTCGTTGAACAGTTCTTGGAATTTCTCCCAAGACATCTTCAGTGCGGCAGGTTGAGTACGCTTTACAGATTCCCACCAGTAATCTGCCTCTCCTCGCAACATAAAGGTGAAAAAGGGAACTTTTTGCTCCTCGGAGCATCCTAAGACATCAAATATCTTGGTGATCTACTTTATCCACGTCTCCGCCTTAAGTGGTTTTGGCTCTCCAATAAACATTGGTGGTCCCAGCTCCTTGAACTGTTTAGTGGTGACCGTCTGAGAGTTGCCAGTGTTTTCACCTGCATTTTGAATAGGAGTCGTTCTCGCCTGATGTTGCATGAATTGGATAAAGCCTCTGAACATTCCATCGTTCATCATTTGTTCTACATTGTTGTTTTCCTAAGGATTATTGCCATCCTGATGCACATTATCCTGGGTATTGATCGTTGGTGACTCAACGGTCTCACGTGCTTCATTTCTTATCTCAACATTTTCGGATTCCATTTTCAAATACTGCCACAAAAAAGGGTTAATTGACATGTCACATATTATCCCTATACTCTGACCGACAAAATAAATATCAAATAAACTTAGGTAGGTCATACTAGCAAAGGAATTCCCCGTCTCTCCCCTCCTAGTTCTTGTCTCACATCTCAGCCAGGGATCATATCCCTAAGCTTTGATACCAACTGTGATGCCCCCAAAATAGGTATACATCACCCATCTTGAGTCGCCAAATACATGGTACATAATTTAAATACAAACTTCTTTTATACAGTACTACAAAACGTAGCTGGGAGTTTCAAAACGGATAATGTCTCGTAGAGAGTATCTAAACTCAAATAAAGTTCTCATTACAATTATTATCACACTATTTCACTGAATATTGAGGACTACTAATGCAAACATCTGGACCATCACTACGTTACCCGACTAGTCCCAACTACGTTCTCATTTTCTTAAGAGAACAATGAAAGTAAAAGAGTGAGCTCAACTAGCCCAGTAAGTGTTGCCTCTTTTTCAGTTCTAACAAAAGAGCTCTAACTCATGCAAGCATACATGTGTCAACAAGTAATACAGAGTAAGTAAAGTATCGATCCCACAAAGAATGTTATCTAATTCAAATCACTATGCATCAATTAAATCACTATATTTATATGCTCAAACTAATGAATATAATTGGTGAATTACGATAATTACGAATAACAACTAAAACAAGAATAAAAATATAATAAATCAAATCTGAAAGTAATGGGATCCTAACTTCATTTCATACTTCATCTAATCACCACTATCATGCAAGAATTGTTCACATATCACAAGAAAGTAGCCAAGAGCACTAATAAAGTCATAGCCATTTTTCAATGTACTATGACCTACTTATACAACATCCACAAGCGATAGACTACATGTAATCATCAATATAACCAAAATCATTATATGTCTATGTGAAATTGCAACCATATTGAATTTAAGTACAAGCCCTTATTCTAACTCATACGGTGAAACAATATATGTTTATCTGGTTCACGAAATACACAAGCCATACACAACAGCCCCATATACGTATGTTATCATGATTACAATCCATACTTGCATGTTCATTGTCAATTCAATACAAGTATTGAAAATGAATGGTGATCAAGCATTCATACATGCAAAACAACCATGATAGAAATCCCATATGATGTGACGCCCCCAAAATCAGTATACATCACCTATTCTAAGTCGCCAAATACATGGTACAAAATTAAAATACAACTTAATTATACAACAGTCGTGTAAAATATGACTAAACATATGCTGTGAGTTTTAATACAAATATTGTCATCTAGACAATATACAAACTCAATGGGGTCCTCATTACATTTATTATCACACTATTTCATAGAATAGTGAGGACTACTAATGCTATTATCTGGACCATCATCGTTCTCGACTAGCTAGCTGCTTTTCGTTCTCATTTCCTGAAGAGAACAATGAAAGCAAAAGGGTGAGCTCAACTAGCCCAGTAAGAAATATTATGACTAATAATGCAGAATAAATTATCATTAGCCTTCAACAGTGTTAAATTGATAAAATATAACAAACATCAAGTTTAACTACAGCGGAACAAGCAATCCATTAAAAGAGTCAAGTAGAGAATAAAATATACTATCTTCTATGATTTAAAAGATTTTTCATGACTTTTATCGCTGAGACTCAGCTTAAAAAATAATCCACATCATCCCTACGCTACGGCCAAGGATATTCATTAGTATCATAACCACAAATTATCCATGCACCACAGCCAAGGATATTCGTGTATTCATCAATGGTCATGATCATGCCAACAACTGTCCATCAATGCACTACCGGTCAATGAGGACTTTTTTTACATCATTTGTAACATTACGGTCATGATTACACCGAATAATACATGGTCATAATCATACCAAGTCCATTTATGCACTACAGGCCATAGATGACTTTCAACATAATATAAACATGAGGATGATGACAATGATATAAGAATTCAATAAAACAAGTTTAAGAATTAATTTATCCAGGAACTAATAATGTCCAAATTATTAACTGTGACGCCCCCAAATCCGGGTACTTGAAACCCGAACTCGGTGCATCACGATACCATTTCTATAAGCTGAATAATGCTAATAATAATAACAATAATATAAAGTTCAAACTTAATTTACATATGCATCAAAGTTTACTCCCAAGTACGAGACCTTTAAACATTCATTACATCATAGATAATAAGTATTATTGTCTTAATAAACTATAACTATTACACAACATATTATAAATCTCATTCGTATAGCTTTCCTTTCCTCTTGTTCTTGCCTGAGCCTTCAGGTTGATCATACTTAACTAAAAACATTTAAATTTAAAGCAAGAATGAGCATTTAATTTGCCCAGCAAGTAGTAACAACAATATATATTAGCTGAAAGAATTAAATGTTTTCTTTAAAATACACTTCTACAACGAATCAACAGTTGTGAAGTAAGCTGAACCAATAATAACAATATATCATTTTAATATGAAATTTTTGAAACTACGTACAGCCTATAGCTGGAGATCTGCCAACATACTATGAACATTGTTTTCTATTTTTGAAAGGTTAAATGAACTTCATCATAAACCATCATAACTTACTGCAGACGCGGGGTGATCGTTCTATTATGCCTGTATTGATCAATACTACATGCAAGAACGATATTATCGTTCACTCTATCCACCTTAGGTGCACAAAAGTTTTCCCATATTCGGGATGTTCATACTTAGTCGGGAATCCAAACCAAAACAATCTAGTTGGATACAATAACGTTCTATCTTGTTCAACAATATTTTTATGTCTAGCTGAATCAAATAGCTTAGATGGCTTTTAAGTTAACTTATACATACTTGAAATCAATAAGTATGTATCAACATATGATTAAATACAATGGTTATCCAAGTGGGGACACTTGTCTAACCCTATATACGAATTAACGAACAGAATAAATATCTGAATTATACAATAATACAATGATCGGATAATGTAAGAACTTATATGAATACAAATATTGGATTCATAATCAATAATAATAGTGTTAATAATCCGGCACAATAATAATATAATTCTAAAACTTTCTTACTCATGTCCATTGCATAAAGTAAATGCAAAAGTAGGATACTTGCCTAAGCTGCTGCTTACAATAACGCGACTTTGATTAATCTTTTATACAACGACCTATCAGTAATAAGATCATTCGTTCAATTAGAATAATATATCATATCACATAGTACTGCTAGTTGCAGTCAACACATAACCTAATCACATTGTCACATATGTTTAACGATTCGTTTAAGTTATAAGCATGACACACGTGCCTAAATCAATTTATCTAAGTCCAGATCAATTTCTCAAATATTTGATTAAATTGAAATGGCTTTATCGGGCAAATATCGAGTCTAAGACTCTATCGTTGAGTTTAATATTCGTTTAGATATTTTAAATATTAGTCATATTATTTTTCATAGCCTTATAATAATTTTTAAATAATTATTATACTTTATCATAAATTTTCAAACACCTGAAATCATTATTAAATAATTTAAATATTAATTAATTCTATTATCATTAATATTTAATTAATATTAAACTATTAATGAAACCATTGCCAAAATATTAAAGTTATTTATAATAACTCAAAATATTTTTAAAGTATTAATATTACCCTTAAATGATTTTTAAACATTTAAAATTATTTTTAAATAATTACCATTAATATTTAAGTATTAATGTTCTATTTATCCAAATATTAAAAGTCATTAATTATAACTTAAAATATTTTTAATTCATTTATATCCTTTTTAAATGATTTTTAAATTAATAAAACCATTTTAAAACTATTTATTTAATATAATTATTAAATAAATTTAATATCATTAATGTTAAATAAATATCATTAAGATTAAATTATTAATGAAATTATCCTTTAAATATTAAAAGTTATATTTTATAACTTAAAATATCTTTAAACACTTTATTTTTATTTAAAATAATTTTTCTAATATAAAAATCATTTTTACATTACTTTATTTAATATAATTATTTAATAAATCTAATATCCTTAATATTAAAATATTAATATTTTCATGACAAAATATCAAAAGTTATATTTTATAACTTAAAATATTTTTATGATCTCAGAATCATTTTATATAAATTTTAAATCATTATTTCTATTTTCCATCATTTATTTAATATCTTTATTAAATAACTTAATCATCATTAATATCTAATTAATAATGAAAATCATCAAAAAATATTGAAAATTATTGAAAATAACTTAAAATATCTTTTTATATCATAACATATTTTTAAATGATTTTTCATGTATAAAAATCATTTTAAATCATTTATTTAATATTATACTTAAATAAATTAAATACTTTATATTCCAATAATATTAAATATTTATGAAATATACTTAAAATAATTAAAAACTAATTTTCAGACTTTAAAATAATTTTTAATAATTTATTTGGTATTTTTAATAATTAAAACTAATTTTTTCTATTTATTTAATTAAAATAACTAATTTAGAAATTAAATTGTCGCTAAAGGTACATTAGGCGACAAAACTGTCGCTAATGGTTTTCTTCATCATACCAAGAAAACTAATGTCAGATTTCGAGTGGGGTACTTTGACTACGATTTCTGATCCGATCGTGGTGTTGATGGACTATCTAATGATCACAGTGTGTAGAACTAATGTAATACTACAATATACAACAACAATCATGGTCATAACATGCATCAAATGCAAGATCTAATCTAACCAAAACACTGTCAGAGCTGTTCTTCATTTCTGGGTTTGCCCAGAAATGAAGAACAGTTCGACTGTTCACTTTTGAGCTCCCACTACATGATGATCGTGCATCCGTTTTGTGATATAAAAGTTCCAGGTTGTATAACACATGTAGCTAAATAGATCTCTTACAAAACATCACTAAAACAACAATACAACAAGAAGATATAATCTGGTCAAACTATGCCAGAGAAGCTGTTCTTCATGAATTTGGGTTTTTCCCAGAAACTCATAAAGCTGGTGGTCAACCCTAGTTTGACCACCCATATCTTTGCTTATGTAACCGATCTGGTTGTTCTACGAGTTTTAAGATGTAGTAGCCGTGTCAAACTACAAGTCTATAACAAGAACATGACCATACTATAACGGATCAGCAAGAATGCGAGCTCTGAAAATCATCGCCGAAATTCAGGTTTTTGGGTTACCTGAAACTCGAATTCGATCGGTCAACTCACTTTGACCACGAATATCTTTTAATCTACAACAGATATGAACCTGATTCAAGTTCCAGATTCAAGATCTCCTGACAGAGTACAAGTACAAACCTTTAAAACACAAAAAACCATAACAGATAGAGATCTATGGGATCTGACATTCACTGTCAGACCCTTATTTTCAAAAATTCCAGATTTCGAAAATCATCAAATCTGAGCCTCTAGATGTTATGGGTTTAACATCTAGCAACCCAGATCATTGATTAACACCCCATACAACATATTTTAACAATCAATTATAAGATCTAACATCAAATCACAGAATTTTTAAGTAGGGTTCTTTTATACCTTTTTGCACCTTGATTCTTGATTTCTTACTTCTGATTTGATGTTAGTGTTCACGGGGCTTGATTGGCGACTGATCTAGCAAGGAAATTTCATGGATTTGGTCTTGAGAGAATATGGCTAAGTGTTTTTTGCATAAATAAGGTAATAATGCATTTTCTCTCTCTTAATCTATGCAATTAAATTGATACAATGAATTTGTAATGGCTGATGTACTTATCATGTAGCTGCTAGGTTGATAGGGTAGGGTGGCTGGCCAGATCTTGCAAAGATTTGGCTAGCAATAATTCAACATATGGGATAAAAGGGTATTTTGGTAATTTTATTTTAATTTAAGGGCATTCTTGTCCAAGGTGCTTTAATCTAGGATTGATTCACTAGATTTTACATCTTAAAGTTTCCCAATTAATTACTAGGGTTTGGACAATTAAAAATTAAAGTATAATAAAATTTTAATTTTAAACACACTATTTAAATTAGGGTTTTTAATAGAAATTAGGGTTTTTACTAGAAAATTAGGGTTTAATAATTAGGGTTCCTTAACATCATTAGGGTTTCCAAATTAATAATTAGGGTTTCTTAATTATCATTATAATTTACTAAAATAGTAATTAGGGTTTCTAATTTTAGCAAATTAGGGTTTTCAAATAATAATTAGGGTTTCTCCTAATTACAGAAAGTATATAATACACAGTAAAATTCATATAACACAAGTACTACACCGTCTCGAACTCATAACCTAGTTTAACAATTAGGGTTTAATAACACGATAAGAGGGTTATGCCACAATTTACCATATTTGGCCTACCGTTATCAGTCTATGCATTTACAGTACATATTTATAGCACTGAAAATAAAAATATAATCAATATTATATTATTATTCTCATCCATTGATCAATACCCAAATTTAATGTTTGGATTCCATATATGATTTATTCTTCATATACAACATCAATAATTAAGCTAAAATAATTAACTTAAATATTCTGAACAAATTCATATAATAAAATATTTATTATTATACTTCTAATAATCATTTCATATATTATTTAAATAACATAAAATCATGTTTTCATGGAAAATAATTAATAAAAATATTTACGCTTACAAAAATTAATTACTATAGGAATATAATTTGTGGTGATTAATAATTCTAAAATTATTTATAGGTAATAAATATATTCGCATTTATCATACATTATTTGACACATATTCTTATCATTAAAATATAAAATAAAATTTATATGCAAAATATCGGGTTATTACAGTTAACATGATACTTCTTTGTAGAGTAACACTCAAGAATGCTCAGAAGAATATTTTCATAAAAAAGATACTGGATGAAGCGCAAATATCAAGGATATTCCACTAATTTCATGGAGTATAGAAGTCAAAACTTTAACCAACTGAGTATAATAAAGAATGGAATAACAAAAGAAATCACCAGGCATGCGATAGACCGCATATACAGGTTATTCCAACAGAATAATAAATAATGGAACCGGTCATGCGTAACGCATTCCGAAGGTGATATTCCAATGAAATAATAAATAATGGAACCAAATCATGCGTAAATGCACAGACAGTATGTTCCAACAAAATAATAAACAACGGAACCAGGTCATGCGTAAACACACAGACATGATGTTCCAACAGAATAATAAAGAATGGAATAACGTAAGAATTTCACTAAGTATAGGGTATCCAGCGTATACAAAGTTATTCCAATGAATAATAAAGAATGGAATAACAAAAGAATTTCACCAATAAGAAAGAAGGAATACCCTAACGAGTATAACAAATAATATCCCTTCTTACCGTAAAAGAAGAGTATTTTGACTGGTAGGGTGAGGATATACTCAAAGAAAACTTGCACTACGCTCAAAGCTTTCTTAAACTCTAAAAAAATACGCTCAAGATTATAGAAGAAGAACTCTCTCTATAGTCTCTCTATCTAGAGTTTCAGTGAATTCATAAGAAATAATGATGGAATGAGCTTCTATTTATAGAAGACTGGACTGCATAGTAACTAATTCATGAACGGTCTAGATTGATTTACTTTAAACGGACGGTCCAGATTGCTTTACAATAAAATATAATATATTCTATTTATAATCTAATAAAACAAATAACTTTATAAAAGTATTCTGTTTTATATAAAAAGATTTTACTATGCAAACACTATGCAAGCACTATGCAAACATTATGTATAATAAAATATAATATATTCTAATTATTGTCTAATAAAATAGATAACTTTATAAAAGTATTCTGTTTTATATAAAAAGATTTTACTATTAGTCTAATAAAACGAATAACTTTATAAAAGTATTATGTTTTATATAAAAAGCTTTTCTGTTTTACTACATTAATAATACTAATAAAACAAAACTCATCATCATTATTATAATTCACAATATTAATTGACCAAGTCGTTCCCAGGAAAGAGGGGGCTTTCTAATAAGGATTTCTCCCCATTGGCGCGCAATTAGGTGATTAAACCTCTCCTTGATAGAACTTCTAGACATCGTTAATATTGCAAATAATAATATTAATAACTTTGTCATCTCAATTATTGATTATAAATATTGACAATAATTGAATCAAATAACGTGAGATACTATGCAGTGAATTACATAAATAATAATTGAATAAAAGCGGTGTGACTTCTCACGTAAGCATCAATAATCAATACCGTATGCTATTGTGCGACTACGCCAGACATCTTGTTTCTTTTAACACCGGGTGTTTCAACAGTTAACGGTAAAACTTCTGCCGTTATTTTCATAAAGTATTTTTGTCATTTTCTCATTCTGACAATAATTCCGTTGTGGGGTCCACCAATGATTGTGCCATTGTACAAATATTCCCCGACCAATCGAATATTATATAACAACTTGCGTACTTTGCAAAATTTATAAATATTACCCACAACTATAACATTATATCAAATTCATTCCATAATATTCAAAAATGATATTTCTAGAAAATTCATCTTTATTCATAAAAGTTGGGGTCTTACAACCTCCCCTTCTTATGAAATTTCGCCCTCAAAATTAGGGTACGTACCTGGTATGTCGAAGAGGTAAGGATACCTTTATTTCATTTCAGATTCTAACTCCCAAGTCATTTCCTCAACATCGTGGTTTCTCCACAAAACTTTGACTTGTGGTATAACCTTGGAGCATAGAATATGTTCCTTCTTATCCAAGATTTGAACAGGAACCTCTTCATACGACAAATCTTCCGCTATTTCATCCGGTTCTAACTCAATAATGTGGTTTGGGTCTTCCACATATTTACGTAACATGGATATGTGAAAAATGTTATGAACACGAGACATACTTGGCGGTAAAGCGAGTCTATAGGCCATAGTTCCTACTCGATCGAGGATTAAAAATGGGCCGATGAATCGAGGATTGAGCTTTCCTCTCTTTCCGAATCTCGTAACTCCTTTCCATGGAGCAACATGTAACAACACATGATCTCCTATATCGAATTCCACGTCCTTTCGATGAAGATCAACATAACTCTTTTATCGATCTTGTGAGGTTTTTATACGTTGTCGGATCGTTTAAATCTTTTCTGTAGTCATACGTACCAACTCCGGTCCCAACAACTTTACTTCACCCACCTCATCCCAGTATACTGGAGAACAACACTTTCTTCCATGCAACGCCTCAAATGGAGCCATGCCAATACTTGCTTGATAACGGTTGTTGTAGGAAAACTCCACCAATGGTAAGAACTTATCCCAACTTCCCTTGAAGTCAAGGACACAGAGTCTTAATAAATCTTCAAGAGTTTGAATAGTCCTCTCCGACTGCCCGTCCGTCTGAGGATGATATGCCGAGATAAATCGTAAATCTGTGCCCATAGCTTTCTGCAAACTAACCTAAAATTGTGAAGTGAATCTTGGGTCTCGATCAGAAACTATGGATACTGGCATACCATGCAGTTTTACAATCTCATTTATGTACATACGAGCAAGACGTTCAAGTGTATAAGTTTCTCGTATCGGTAAGAAATGAGCAGACTTGGTCAATCTATCAATAATGACCCAAATCGCATCTATACCTTGAGAAACCTTAGGAAGACCGATAACGAAATCCATGGTAATGTGCTCCCACTTCCATTCTGGAATTTCAAGTGGTTGTAATGGACCTTTTGGTACTTGATGCTCCACTTTAACTCGTTGACAAGTTAGACACCTTGAGATAAACAGCGCTATCTCTCTCTTCATATTGCTCCACCAAAATGTATGACGAATATCATGATACATTTTGGTACTCCCAGGATGGATTGCAAACGGTGTGTTGTGCACCTCCATCATGATTTTATACTTTAAATCAGGGTCTTTAGAAACACAAAGTCTGGAGTTGACTCGAAGTATTCCTTCTTCATCGATTCTTGCTTCCGGCATAGCACCTTCTTGCACTTTCTTCCTCATACGCATCAACTCCAGGTCTGTAGCTTGAGCAGCTTTAACTTTATCAATTAAAGTCGGTTCTACTCGTATATTCGTCATCATCACATGGGTCCCTAGAGTCTTTAACTCTATCTCCATCATTTGCAAGTCAAATAAAATGGGCCTTTGTGTTGACAATATCACACTCGTACTTGCATATGATCTTCTACTCAATGCGTCAGCTACCATGTTCGCTTTTCCAGGATGGTATGATCATAATCTTTCAACAGTTCAAGACAACGTCGTTGTCACATGTTGAGTTCCTTTTGAGTGAAGAAATATTTGAGGCTTTTATGATCCGTAAAGATCTCCACCTTCTCCCCATACAAGTAATGCCTCCAAATTTTAAGTGCGAAGACAACAGCTGCTAACTCTAGGTCATGAATAGGATAATTCCTCTCATATTCTTTGAGTTGTCTTGAGGCATATGCTATGACTTTCCCATGTTGCATGAGAACACATCCCAACCCTTTGCCTAAAGCATCACTGTAGATGACAAATCCCTCCGGGCCACATGGTATTGTCAGAACAGGTGCTGAAATGAGTCTCCTCTTGAGTTCTTCAAAACTCTTCTCACATTCTTCGCTCCAACCAAACTTTGTATCTTTCCGAGTCAGCTGAGTTAGTGGAGTAGCTATTCGAGAAAATCTTTCCACGAATCTTCGATAATAACCAGCTAAGCCAAGAAAGCTACGTACTTCGGTCACTGATTTAGGTTGTTCCCAGCTTTGAATTGCTTCAATCTTTGCCGGGTCAACAGATATTCAATGACTTGATACTACGTGCCCAAGGAATGCTACTTCCTCAAACCAGAACTCACATTTCTTCAACTTGGCATAAAGCTTGTATTCACGAAGCTTTTGGTGTGTCAGCCTCAAGTGTTGCTCATGATCTTCACGGCTTTTGGAATAAATAAGGATGTCATCAATAAAGACAACCAAAAAGTGATCCAAATATTCCTTGAATACTCGGTTCATCATATCCATGAAGGCAATAGGAGCATTAGTCAATCCAAAGGATATGACTAGGAATTCATAATGCCCGTACCGAATTCTGAAAGCCGTCTTTCGAATGTCATCGGTTCTAATCTTTAATTGGCGATATCCAGAATGAAGATCAATCTTTGAAAAGAATTTGGCTCCTTGCAACTGGTCAAACAGGTCATCAATACGTGGCAATGGGTACCTATTTTTGATGGTGACATGATTCAACTCCCGATAATAAATATAAAGTCGCATACTCCCATCTTTCTTCTTCACGAATAGAACAAGAGCTTCCCAAAGAGACGTACTAGGACGAATGAAACCAATGTCTAATAATTCTTGCAATTGGGTCTTTAACTCCTGAAGTTCAATAGGAGCCATTCGATATGGGGCTTTGGAAATGGGTTTTGTACCGGGTTCAAGGTCGATACAAAATTCAATTTCACACTCTGGGGGTAGGCCAAAAAGTTCTTCAGGGAATACGTCAGGGAATTTATTAACAATAGAAATATCATTCAAAACTAACGTATTTTTGTTTAGATCCGTGACATGAGCTAAGAAAGCTTGACATCCGTTTTTCAATAAACGAATAGCTTTATATTTGCGATGGACCGTGATTGATTTTAATGGTTTGGTCGCTTGAATTAGCATAATAGGTTGATTAGGAATATGAAAGCTAACAACCTTACGAAAATAATCAATTTTAGCATGATGAGTAGTTAACCAATCAATCCTAGAATCACATCAAATGCAAGTATTTTCAATGAAATAAGATCGACGAGTGTAATGTGAGGGTGCCGATTTGAACCAAAAGAAGACTTATAAACGATGGATGTAATGAAAGTTCCTCCCAACGGAGTTTCCACAGATAAGTCAAAGTCTAATTTCTCCGGAGTCAAATTTAATCGTTGAGTGCAAGTAGGAGAAATAAAAGAATGGGTAGAACCGGTATCAAATAAAGTATAGAATTCGCTAGAGTTTATGATAGGCTTACCCGTGATGACCTCATTCGGGTTCCTTGCTTTCTGGGAGGTCACAACAAACGCTCTCCCTTGCACTACCGGCTTTGACCTTTCTGGGACGGCCTTTGGTGCCTCCATCCGAGCTGAACTTGTCTTCAGTGAACGAAAAAATCGGGCTAAGTGATGTGTCCCTCCCCTCCGCATTTGAAGCATATGATAGGTGGTCGTTCTCCTTCCTTAACAACGAGTGCTGGTGCTGACCTCTTTCCATCATTGTTGAATCTTCTCTTCTTGAATTGTCCATTCTTATTGTTTTGGCCCTGATTACCACCGAAGTGGTTACCACTTCTGGCCTGTTGATTCCCTCCACGCTTGTTGTCACCGCTTCGATGACTGCTCTCACTGGTATTATCATTTTACCGGCTGCTCTCTTTTGGTTGCGTTGACATGTTATCGCGCTCTACTAAGATGTTGACGTATCTCCGGCTTTAATCCTCTTAAAAACATCCGCGTCATTCTCTCTTCATTATCCACCAAATGGGACGCAAACCGAGATAACTCGGCAAACTTAGCTTCGTACTGCAACACGGTCATATTATTATGCTCCAACTTGATGAACTCTACCTCTTTTATGTGATGAATACTTTCGGGAAAGTACTTGTCGTTGAATAGTTCTTGGAACTTCTCCCAAGACATCTTCATCTGGCGGCAGTTTGAGTACGCTTCTGGACCGATTCCCACCAAGAATCGCCTCTCCTCGCAACATAAAGGCGTGAAGGGAACCTTTTGCTCCTCGGAGCTTCCCAAGACATCAAATATCTTGGTGATTTGCTTTATCCATGCTTCCGCCTTAAGTGGTTTTGGCTCTCCAATAAACTCCGATGGTCCCAGCTCCTTGAACTGTTTAGCGGTGACCGTCCGAGAGTTTCCAGTTTTTCCACCTACATTTTGGATAGGTTCCGCTCGCGCCTGCTGTTGCATGAATTGCATAAAGCCTCTGAACATTCCATCATTCATCATTTGGTCAGTGTTGTTTTTTGCATAAGGATTGTCGCCTTCCTGATGCACATTATCCTGATTATTGATATGTGGTGAATCAACGGTCGCCTGTGCTCCATTTCTATTCTAAACATTCTCGGATGTCATTTTCAGATATTGCCACAAAACAAAGGTTAATTAACGTGTAACATATTATCCCTATATTCTGACCGACCAATTAAATACCAATTAAACTTAGGTAGGCCATACTAGCGAAGGAATTCCCCGTCTCTTCCCTCCTAGTTCTATTCTCACATCTTAGCCATGGATCATATCCCTAAGCTTTGATACCAAATGTGACGCCCCCAAAATCAGTATACATCACCTATTCTGAGTCGCTAAATACATGGTATAAAATTCAAATACAACTTAATTATACAACAGTCGTGTAAAGTACGACTAAACATATGCTGTGAGTTTTAATACAAATATTGTCATCTAGACAATATACAAACTCAATGGGGTCCTCATTACATTTATTATCACACTATTTCATAGAATAGTGAGGACTACTAATGCTATTATCCGGACCATCACTGCTCCCCCTACTAGTCCCCTCGCCACGTTCTCATTTCTTGAAGAGAATAATGAAAGCAAAAGGGTAAGCTCAACTAGCCCAAAGAAGAAATATTATGACTAAGATAATGCATAATAAATTATCATTAGCCTTCAACAAAGATTTAAACCGATAAAATATAACAAACATCGAGTTTAATCTGCAATGAACAAGCAATCCATTAGAAGAGTCAAGTAGAGAATAAAATCTACTATCTTCTATGATTTAAAAGGTTTTTCATGACTTTTGTCACAGACTCAAACTTTTAATAAATAATCCACATCATCTCAGAACATTCCGTAATTTTTAATTGTTATATTAAATATTTATTGAATTATTTAAGTATTTAATGGATGTGTTTATTGTTAAATAAATAATTGTTCAAATTTGATTCAATTTGGTTAACTATTTGTTAAATAAATAATTAAGGAAATTAATTAATTATTTTGCTAATTTAATTTAATTATTAAGTTAGAAAGTTTTGATAAATAAATTATTATATTTTAATTTGAATTGTAAATTAAAAGGATGTGTTAGTGGGTTAAATAAAGTTATGATTATAAAGAAAATTATAATTTTGTGGTATTGATTTATGTGTTAAAGTGATTTAATAATTTTTTTTAGAATTAATTTAATTAAATTAAAGTGTGACAAATAACCTTACTATAAAGGAGTTACTAAAATAAATTAAGGAGTTTAATTCGCTTTTGCCAAACAAGGCCTAATGCCTATTAAGTCTTTTATCTAATTGTGTTTTACCAAACAAGGGATAAGGATTAATGGGTTATTTTTAGTTTGTTAACCAAACAAGCCTTATGGCTTTTGATTTCAAAAATTATAACTGATATCAGTTATATGTTTTATATTTAAAGTATATAATTAATATATATTTTATCTATATATATGTTAGATATCTAGTAGACGTAGAATAGTTAGAGTTAGGGAGAAAAAAGAAAAAACTCGAGAAGAAGAAGAAGAAAGAAGAAGAAGAAGAGAGAGAATTGGAGAGAAGAAGAAGCTTGAGAATCAAAAAGGTTGTCATCATCATCATCTTCTTCAAACAAGGTACCATCTAAACTCTATTATTATTGTTCTTTTCAAAGTTATAGTTTTTCTCTCTCCCAATTTTCTCCATGAAAATCTTTGTAGAAGTGGAATTTTGTTATGTATGTGGTTTTATATGATAATCTAGTGTGGTTAAACTATTTTCTTAAGCTATAATTGAGAATAGTACATGAATTTATATTATGTATATGGTTGTGAAGAAAAACTATTTTTACAGAGAGTTTTTGTGAATATATATTGTTTAGCTTAAAGTAGAAATTGAGAATTAATTATTTGTTTAGTTGATAAATTGACCATCTAATTTGATAGAGTATGTATAATTATTGATAATGATACTGTGAATTAATTTTTTTGGTTGAAAAACAAAATTTACAGTGTTGATTTTCATTGAAATATCAAAAAGTGAGTTTTTTTTTGGTTTTTTGTTTTTTTTTTTTTTATCAAAAACAGTGAAATTGGATGTTTTAAATTTGTTGTTTATTTTGTTGTATGGGTAGAAACATGTTAGGAGTTCTTGAATTATGTTTACATGAAGTTTTTGTTTGAATTGCATGTGAATTAGTCTGTTAGAAACGAGCTTGTAGGCCAAAATTGGCTTTTTGTTGTATCATTGTCAAGTCGCCAATCAAAATCAGAGCTTTCTGTAGTTTCAGCAGCAAGCCCTCAAAGATCGTTAGTGGCGCGCCAAGAATGCCATCGCCATACCGCAGTGGTAACCAGTGTTTATTTACCACACCATGACCTCCATCCCCATAACATGCGTGACCAATGTAAAAAACTAAACCGTGCCCACTCACTGAAAGTTAGCGAATTAGTCTGACAAAGGTACTTTTTGTACACGAAATTTTAAGAAAAACATTATGTGATGATAGTAGGATCAGAAATATTGATTTTAGTATTTCTATACTATGAATAATTATGTTATTAAAGATTAACTTGTGTTATAACTTGATTATGTGATTAAATAATCAAACATACATGATGAATGTAGTTAGTTAAGTTTGTAAAGTGGTAGTGACTAACTATGTCATGATGACATATGTATATAGGATATTATGATTTGAATTGTTCGGATTAATCTCTTTAACAAGGCAAGTTTTCTAATCTATTATCTTGTTAATTCAATTATTGCTTTTCAATTCGATTACTGATATAATGATGTAAACTTTTTTGGAGCAAGTTATTCTTGTATTTAACTTGTTGTTTAGCATGCACAACTATATATACTAATGTCGAATATTTCTATCGTTCAAATTGCTATGCATGCTTAGTATTCAATTCTAATTAACTTTGGCTTAGTATTGTTCAAGCATGGTATGCTATAGTTATTCAAATTGTATGCTATTAGATTATTCCTAAAGCATTACTTTAGTTTACTATGATTGATTCAATCACGATTATTCTATAGTATAGTGTTATTGGTTGTATTCAACTGCTCGTTAGTTGATGTTCATTGAATTCCAAATTACCTTGAAAGCTTATCCAAACCAAACTTCCTTTGCTGCGGACTTGTACTCTAAATACTGAGATGAACAACCCTATTGTTATGATTAGGGGTTAACTTACGATAAGCGTTAAAATGTTTGTGCACAATACATTGTATTTGAAGGGCCGATCCCCCAAGTACGAGGTCCTTATAGTCTTATATTCATTAAAGTTGGAGTTGAAAGATTACTTGCAAATGGGATTAGTTCATGGTCTTAACGACCCTCGATGATGTATATTTTCCATATTTTGGAATTCAGCTTTACGATTATTGTTGATAGAGTACTATTCACTTTTGATGAGCCATTTCGACAGTTATTATTGTTATACTCCTGTTGATTCCATATTATATCTAGTGAGCAATTGTTTTGCTCACTCTCGCATATTTATAAACTCTTTGCAGCTAAAGAAGAGAAGGTAGGTGAACCTTCGACTAGCAAAGGAAAGGGAAAAATGTACAAGTGATGAAGACTTGTAATTTTTACTTTGATTAAGATGTTAGACTTTTATTATGCTGATCTTAGATTTTATTTTAAAGAAGTTATGTAATGTTTTCCACATTTGAATGATGATTAAAGGTTAGATAACCTGGGAGATTTTTATTATGTAACCCTTTAATGGGGAAGGTTTTTATTTATTCAGTTTTATTATGATTGGGTAGTTAGATATGAATGCTTTTATCAAGTGAACACCAAATCCTGTGGGAATAAAGTACCTGGATTTGGGGGGTGTCACAAGTTGGTATCAAAGCCTTAGGTTATGAACCTTAGGTGGGGGAAAAGCCTTAGAAAGTAACCTTCGAGAAGATAGTGATGATAAACTCTTATCGAGTTTTAAGGAGGAAGTAATAAAACACTAATGTGATTATGTGTTTACAACTTATGTGCTCATGGGAGTCGAGTAGTAATGATTAGTAATTAAAACTTAAACTTTGGTTGACAAGATGACTAATATAAGAGGATCCAATCAGGCTAGGGAGGAAGGACTTCAGATGCCTATAAAGGAGGAGCCTCGCATTCATTCAGAGAAGTTTGGGAAACAACTACTACCACGGAGTCACCTGGTTGGTCACAAAGAGTTGAAGATGAGGATGATGATGTGGAAAAAGATGAGGAGGATCCCATTGAATTACCACAGGAGGATGAGGATAACGAGGACGAGGAGGAGGAGACTCCACTAACCTCGATGGTTGCTCGTATGTACGATGAAGTTTACGACCGTAACGTGGAACTTCAGGATACAGTTGAGGAGTTACAGGAGATAGTGGCTGAACAACAGACTGCAATGTCACAAAAAGACGGCGAGATCCAGGATCGTGAAGAAATACTAACAAATGTCGAGGAGAAACTAGTACAGACTGAAGGAGTGAAAGAACAACTGATCAAAGTGGTCACTGAACTAAAGAACAAGCTGAGAGAAGAAGCTGTAAAGAGGGCAAGAGCTGAAGATGCTTACGAGGAAGCTTTTCAACGAACCAGATTAGCAGCTAGAGACACACAAGCAAAGAGGATGAAGATGGAAGAGATGGATAAAGTATTTAATACCACATTTAATCGAGCTCAAGATCGGGTCATGGGATATCCGATTCAGTTCGAGATGCTGCCATCATTCGTGTTAGATCGCAGAACAATGTTTCGAGTCATGGAGGAAGAACGTGATAGGGCTAAGAAGTATCTTAATAGAACATCGTAGCTATTGTACGATGAGTGAAAGGTTAAATAAATTGTAAATCCCAAGTGTTATGCAACCTATGGGATATGACTATGATGTTGCCCTGAAACTTTTGTAGTTCAGGAAAGTAATGTAGGTAGCAGTGATGCTATTGTTTATGTTTTCAAAAAGATTATGAATAAATAAAAGTTGTTACTTTATTCAAAGTGTTATGTGTGGTTAATTCTTTTTGGAGACAAGTTAAGTAGAAATTACTGAAAAGAATTGAATAATAATCTAATGAATGTACTTTTAACAGAAAATGCCTCCCAGACGTCAACCAACACGACAAAGAACCACTAAAGGAACCGATAACGACAATGCTGATGGTAATCCCGTTCAACAATTAGTGACACTACTGACAGGAGCGTTGTAGAATCAACCACAAAACCATGGTACAACGTTTAAGAATTTCAAGGCGGTTGGACCACTTGAATTCAGTGGGTCCATGAATCCAAATAAGACACAAACCTGGATTATGGAGATAGAAAAGGTGTTCGATGTCGCTAGGGTAGGGGATGATCAGAAGACTGCTTTCATAACTTTCATGTTGAAAGCAAAAGCTAGTTATTGGTGGCAGGCCAATAAAACTCGTGAAGGGCCAGGGGTGATGACCTGGGATAGGTTCAAGGAGTTGTTCTTCGGGACCTATTTTCCGGAGAGTTCGAAGAGTCGCTAGAAGTGCGCTTTTGGAATTAAAGCAGGAACGATGACGATTCTCGAGTATGCCGTGAAATTCAACGAATTAGCGAGGTTTGCGCCATATCAGTCAAAGACATGCATTTGTACGAAGGCATAAGGCGAAGAGATTTGAAAAGGGACCAAGCCCCGGTCAGACAAAGGGGTTTCCTTGTTCCAATTGAAGACGCTTGCAAGCAGATGATGGAGAAGCGCAAGACTACCGAAGGTGGAGGCGAGGCAGTAACAAAATTCAATCAAGAACAGAAGAAGAAGAAGAATGAGAATGAGGTTAAGAATGGAGGTGGTGGTAGTGGAAAAAACAACAACAACAACAACAACAACAATTTGAAAAGGAAGATGAATGGAAACACATGGGTGCCGAAACCAAAGCAGGTAACCAAAGAAAACAAAAGTTTGAAGCATGTGCGACATGCGGGAAATTTCACAAGGGTGCGTGCTTGATGGGGAAACGAGTTTTCTTCAATTGTGGCCAGGAGGGTCACATTGCCCCAAATTGCACTCAACCAAAGAAGAATGCGTACTTCACGTGTGGATCCAAGGATCACTTTTCTCGTGAATGCCCTAAGAAGAAGGATGGAGTGACTACCAGAAGCAATGGAGGTAACAATGGAGGTACATGGGCCATTAGGGACTCGCAAAGATCAAACAAACCCATAACCAGAACCTTCAACATGACTGTGCAAGATGTTGTGCAATCAAAAGATGTGGTGTCAGGTATTATCCCAATCAATGATATAAATGCTTATATATTATTTGATTCGGGTGCTACTTGTTCGTTTATATCTAATGAATTTGCTAAGAGGTTAGAATTGCCTAGTGAAGAACTGAATTTTCCTTTAAACATAGAAATTGTGAATAAGGAGGCAATCCTTGTTAGATTCATATACAAGAACTGTAGGGTGAAAATTAAGGAGAATATCTTATTGGTAGATTTAATTCTGATTAGACTTGGAGAGTTTGATGTTATTTTAGGAATGGATTGGCTATTCAAATATGGAGCGATAATTGATTGTCAAAAGAAGTGTATAAACCTTATGACTCCGTCAAAGGTAGTATTTTATGGTAGCAAGTCGCCTAGACAAATGAGATGTCTGACGATTATGCAGGCCAAGAAGTTGTTGAGTCAAGGCTGTGTGGGTTATTTAGCTTACATAGTCGATACTCAGAAGAAGGGTGCAAAACTGGAAGAAATACCAGTAGTTAGGGAGTTTGTGGATGTATTTCCGGAGGATTTTCCAGGCCTTCTACCTGACAGAGAGATCGAGTTTGTGATTGACTTAGCGCCAGGAACCGCTCCGATATCGAAGGCCCCATACAAAATGGCTCCGGTGGAGATGAAAGAACTGATGGTACAACTACAGGAGCTGTTGGACAAGAAATACATTCAGCCGAGTGTGTCACCGTGGGGAGCACCGGTGTTATTCGTAAAGAAGAAGGATGGGTCAATGCGTCTTTGCATTGATTATAAGGAGTTAAACAAAGTCACTATTTAGAATAAATATCCATTACCGAGAATAGATGACTTGTTTGATCAATTGAAGGGTGCTAGATATTTCTAGAAAATAGATTTGAGAAGTGGGTATCATCAACTGAAGGTAAGAAAGGAGGATGTACCGAAGACGGCATTCCGAACTCGGTATGGACATTACAAATTTTTGGTGATGTCTTTTGGTTTAACAAACGCCCCTGCAGCGTCTATGGATTTGATGAACAGGGTGTTTAAACCATTTTTAGATAAGTTTGTGGTGGTGTTTATCGACTATATTCTGGTGTACTCTAAAACTCGAGAGGGACATGTGGAACACTTACGTCTAGCGCTGGAGACGCTAAGAAAAAAAAAGTTGTATGTGGAATTCTCTAAATGTGAATTTTGGCTGGAACGTGTACAATTTCTTGGGCACGTAATTAACAAGGATGGAATTTCAGTGGATCCATCAAAAGTTTAAGCTGTGATAAATTGGGAACAACCAAGAACTCCATCAGAAGTGAGAAGTTTCTTGGGCTTAGCAGGGTATTACAGACGGTTTATCCAGGATTTCTCCAAGATTGCCACTCCATTGACAAATTTGACGAGGAAATTTGTAAAATTTGTTTGGATGGAGAAGTATGAAGAAAGCTTCCAAGAATTGAAAAAGAAGTTAAGTATGACACCTGTGTTGTTATTACCGGATAATACAGGAAATTTTGTGGTGTATAGTGACGCTTCAAACAAGGGATTAGGATGTGTCCTTATGCAGAACAGGAAAGTCATCACGTATGCATCAAGACAACTGAAAGACTATGAAAAAGGGTATCTGACTCATGATTTAGAGTTGGCGGTGGTTGTGTTTACTCTAAAGATATGGAGACACTATCTCTACGGAGAGAAATATGAGATTTACATAGACCATAAAAGTCTGAAGTATATTTTCACACAAAAAGACCTGAACATGCGTCAAAGAAGATGGATGGAACTGATAAAAGATTATGATTATGAGATCTTTTATCATCCAGGCAAAGCAAACGTGGTTGCAGATGCCTTGAGTAGGAAAGGCAGAGAAAAGTTAATGTTGTTGACTGATAAGGAGGAGCTTATTTCAGCAATGGCACGCTTAAAGTTGGAAATCAAATTTTTAAAAGAATCCAATGAAAGATGTTACCAGATGGAAGCCAGTCCAACATTGGTGGACAAAGTGAAGAACGCTCAACTGTAGGATGAGGAATGCATAAAAATAAGAGAAAGTGTGGTCGAGGGAAAGGAAGTAAAGTACAAAATTGATACCGAGGGGATGCTGAGATTTGAAGGACGAATATGGGTTCCAGCAGTACCAGACATTAAAGAGGACATCTTGACAGAAGCCCATAACTTGAGATATTTGATTCATCCAGGAAGTACGAAGATGTATCAAGACTTGCGACGACATTTTTGGTGGCCAAATATGAAAAGAGACGTTGCAGAATGCGTTGCAAAGTGCTTGACATGTCAGAGAGTCAAGGCCGAGCATCAAAGGCCAAGCGGATTACTTCAACCATTAGAGATACGAGAATGGAAATGGGAACATATCACAATGGATTTTGTGGTAGGTCTTCCAACAACTCAGAAAGGATACGATGCGATTTGGGTGATAGTGGACAGATTGACAAAATCTGCACACTTTTTGCCAATAAAGATTAGATTCAATATTGAACAGCTGGAAAAACTATATGTTAAAGAGATCGTTGCAAGACATGGAGTTCCAGTGTCAATTGTGTCATTCAGAGATCCGAGGTTCACATCAAACTTTTGGAAGAGACTACAAGAATGTATGGGAACACAGTTGCGAATGAGTACGACATATCATCCTCAAACAGATGGCCAAAACGAACGAACGATTCAGACATTGGAAGATATGTTGAGAGCATGCGTCATGGATTTCAAAGGAAGCTAGGATGAACAATTATCGTTGGTGAAATTTGCCTACAATAACAGTTACCACGCTAGCATCGGTATGCCGCCTTACAAATCATTATACGGCTAGAAGTATAGAACTCCACTGTGCTGGGACGAAGTCGGTGAACGTCAACTGTTAGGACCATAACTGGTACAACAAACTGCTGAGGTTGTCTAACTCGTCAGAACAAGATTGATAGATGCTCAAGACAGATAAAAGAAATATGATGATCAACACAGACAAGATCGTGCATTTGACATACGAAATTACGTGTTCCTAAAAGTTTCTCCTTGGAAGGGGAAGATTCGATTTGGTAAAAAGGGGAAACTAAGTTTGAGGTTTATTGGACGCTTTGAAGTGCTGAGGAAAGTTGGAGAGGTAGCTTATGAGGTAGCTCTACCTCCAGAATTGTAAAACATTCATAATGTTTTTCACGTGTCGGTGTTACGACCGTATAAATCTGATTACAAGCACGTAATTGAGTACGAACCATTACAGTTTGAGAAAGACTTGTCCTATGAAGATGTTCCTATCCAGATAGTCGATAGGAGAGAACAAGTGCTCAGGAATAAGGTGATACCTTCTGTAAAGGTAATATGGAGAAACCACAATGTCGAAGAGGCCACGTGGGAACTCGAAGCTGAAATGATGAAGAATTACCCTGAGTTATTTGTTTAATCTGTGTCTTCGATTCTGGGGACAGAATCTTTGTAAGTAGGGGAGAATGTGACGAATGAATTGTTTGAATTGTGATTCTACGGATAGAATCCTTATAAGGAGGGAATGATGTAACATTCCAGAATTTTTAATTGTTATATTAAATATTTATTGAATTATTTAAGTATTTAATGGATGTGTTTATTGTTAAATAAATAATTGTTCAAATTTGATTCAATTTGGTTAACAATTTGTTAAATAAATAATTAAGGAAATTATTTAATTATTTTGCTAATTTAATTTAATTATTAAGTTAGAAAGTTTTGATTAAATAAATTATTATATTTTAATTTGAATTGTAAATTAAAAGGATGTGTTAGTGGGTTAAATAAAGTTATGATTATAAAGAAAATTATAATTTTGTGGTATTGATTTATGTGTTCAAGAGATTCAATAAATTATTTTTAGAATTAATTTAATTAAATTAAAGTGTGACAAATAACCTTACTATAAGGGAGTTACTAAAATAAATTAAGGGAGTTTAATTCAGTTTTGCCAAACAAGGCCTAATGCCTATTAAGTCTTTTATCTAATTGTGTTTTACCAAACAAGGCATAAGGATTAATGAGTTATTTTTAGTTAGTTAACCAAACAAGCCTTATGGCTTTTGATTTCAAAAATTATATATTTATAGTATATAATTAATATATATTATATCCTATATACGTTAGATATCTAGTATGTAGTTAGAATTAGGGAGAAAAACAAAAACTCAGAGAAGAAGAAGAAGAAGAAGAAGAGAAGAAGAAAAGTGAGAGAGAATTGGGGAGAAGAAGGAGCTTGAGAATCAAAAAGGGTTGGCCATCATCTTCTTCAAACAAGGTACCATCTAAACTCTATTATATTGTTCTTTTCAAAGTTATAGTTGTATTCTCTCTCTCCCAATTTTCTCCATGAAAGCTTTGTAAAAGTGAAATTTTGTTATGTATGTGATTTTACATGATAATCTAGTGTTGTTAAACTATTTTCTTAAGCTATAATTGAGAATAGTCCATGAATTTATATTATGTATATGGTTGTGAAGAAAAACTATTTTTGTAGAGAGTTTTTATGAATATATATTGTGCAGCTTAAAGTAGAAATTGAGAATTAATTAGTTGTTTAGTTGATAAATTGACCATCTAATTTGATAGAGTATGTATAATTATTGATAAAGATACTTTGAATTAATTGTTTTGATTGAAAAACAAAATTTACAGTGTTAATTTTCATTGAAATATCAAAAAGTGAGTTTTTATCAAAAACAGTGAAATTGGATGTTTTAAATTTGTTTATGTTGTTGTATTGGTAGAAACATGTTAGGAGTTCTTGAATTTTGTTTACATGAAGTTTTTGTATGAATTGAATGTGAATTAGTCTGTTAAAAACGAGCTTGTAGGCCAAAATTTGCCTTTTCTTGTATCGTTGTCAAGTCGTCAATCGAATCATAGCTTTGCTTGCGGCCCATGATCCAAAGAAGATGTTAGTGGCACCACAACGCCATCGCCATGCCATGCAATATACGACTTCAGTAGTTTATTTACTACACCACAAGCCATCCCACGCAAGTAGTATGCATCCACAAAGAAACTGTAGCTGCCACATGAAGTTAGCAGAGTGGTCTGACAATGTACTTTTTGTACATGAAATTTTAAGAAAACATTATGTAATGATAGTAGGACTGTAAAATATTGATTTTAGTATTTCTATACTATGAATAATTATGTTATTAAAGATTAACTTGTGTTATAACTTGATTATGTGATTAAATAATCAAACATACATGATGAATGTAGTTAGTTAAGTTTGTAAAGTGGTAGTAACTAACTATGTATATGATATATATATATATATATATATATATTGTGATTCAAATTGTTATTGTTTAATCTACTTAACAAGGCAAGTTTTCTAATCTATTATCTTTTTAATTCAATTATTGCTTTTCAATTTGATTACAATATAATGATGTAAGTTAACTTTTTTGGATGCAAGTTATTCTTGTATTTAACTTGTTGTTTAGCATGCACAACTATATATACTAATGTCGAACATTTCTATCGTTCAAATTGCTATGCATGCTTAGTATTCAATTCTAATTAACCTTGGCTTAGTATTGTTCAAGCAAGGTATGCTATAGTTATTCAAATTGTATGCTATTAGATTATTCCTAAAGCATTACCTTAGTTTACTATGATTGATTCAACCACGATTATTCTATAGTATAGTGTTATTGGTTGTATTCAACTACTCCTTAGTTGATGTTCGTTGAATTCCAAATTACCTTGAAAGCTTATCCAAACCAAACTTTCTTTGGTGCTGACTTGTACTCTAAATACTGAGATGAACAACCCTATTGTTATGATTAGGGGTTAACTTATGCATAGCGTTAAAATGTTTGTGCACAATACATTGTACGAAGAGCTGATCCCCCTAAGTACGAGGTCCTTATAGTCTTATGACTGTTAAAGTTGGAGTTGAAAGATTACTTGTAACTGTGGACGTAGTTCATGGTCTTACGACCATCAGTGATGTATATTTTCCATATTTTGGAATTCCAGTTTCTGATTATTATTGATAGAGTACTATTCACTTTTGATGAGCCTATTTCGACAGTTATTATTGTTATACTCCTGTTGATTCCATATTATATCCAGTGAGCAATTGTTTTGCTAACTCTTGCATATTTATAAACTTTTTGCAGCTAAAGAAGAGAAGCTAGGTGAACCTTTGACTAGGAAAGGAAAGGGAAAAATGTACAAGTGATGAAGACTTGTAATTTTTACTTTGATTAAGATGTTAGAATTTTATTATGTTGATCTTAGATTTTATTTTAAAGAAGTTATGTAATGTTTTTTGCATTTGAATGATGATTAAAGGTTAGATAACCTAGGAGATTTTTATTATTTAACCCTTTAATGGTGACAGTTTTTATTTATTCAGTTTTATTATGATTGGGTAGTTAGATATGAATGTTTTGATCAAGTGAACACCAAATCATGTGAGAATAAATTACCTGGATTTGGGGGGTGTCACATCATCCCTGCACTATGGCCAAGGATATTCATTAGTATCACAACCACAAATTATCCATGCCCCACAACCAAGGATATTCGTGTATTCATCAATGGTCATGATCATGCCAACAACTGTCCATCAATGCACTACGGGTCAATGAGGACTTTTTCAACATCATTTGTAACATTACGGTCATGATTACACCAAATAATCCCTGGTCATAATCATACCAAGTCCAACTATGCACTACAGGCCACAGATGACTTTCAACATAATATAAACATTAGGATGATGACAATGATATAAGAATTCAATAAAGTAAGTTAAAGAATTAATTTATCCAGGAACTAATAATGTCCAAATTGCCAACATGATACTTCTTTGTAGAGTAACACTCAAGAATGCTCAGAAGAATATTTCCATGAAAAGATACTGGATGAAGCGCAAATATCAAGGATATTCCACTAATTTCATGGAGTATAGAAGTCAAAACTTTAACCAACTGAGTATAATAAAGAATGGAATAACAAAAGAAATCACCAGGCATACGATAGACCGCACATACAGGTTATTCCAACAAAATAATAAATAATGGAACCAGGTCATGCGTAAACGCACCGATAGGATATTCCAACAGAATAATAAATAATGGAACCAGATCATACGTAAATGCACAGACAATATGTTCCAACAAAATAATAAAGAATGGAATAACAACAGAATTCATCAGGCATGCGATAGACCGCACAAACAGGTTATTCCCATAGAATAATAAAGAATGGAACCAGGTCATGCGTAATCGCATGCATGTGATGTTCCAAATGTAATAATAAAGAATGGAATAATGTAAGAATTTCACCAAGTATAGGGTATCCCACAGATACAAAAAGTTATTCCAATGTAATAATAAAGAATGGAATAAAAAAGAATTTCACCAATAAGAAAGAAGGAATACCCTAACGAGTACAACAAATAATATCCCTTACCGTAAAAGAAGAGTATTTTGACTGGTAGGACGAGGATATACTCAAAGAAAACTTGCACTACGCTCAAAGCTTTCTTAAACTCTAAAGAAATACGCTCAAGATTATAGAAGAAGAACTCTCTCTATAGTTTTTCTCTCTAGAGTTTCAGTGAATTCATAAGAAATAATGAAGGAATGAGCTTCTATTTATAGAAGAATGGACTGCATAGTAACAAATTCATGAACGGTCCAGATTGATTTACTTTAAACGGACGGTCCAGATTGGTTTACAATAAAATATAATATATTCTATTTATAATCTAATAAAATGAATAACTTTATAAAAGTATTCTGTTTTATATAAAAAGATTTTACTATGCAAACACTATGCAGGCACTATATAAACACTATGCATAATAAAATATAATATATTCTAATTATTGTCTAATAAAACAGATAACTTTATAAAAGTATTCTGTTTTATATAAAAAAGATTTTACTATTAGTCTAATAAAACGAATAACTTTACAAAAGTATTCTGTTTTACATAAAAAGCTTTTCTGTTTTATTACATTAATAATACTAATAAAACAAAACTCATCATCATTATTATAATTCAAAATATTAATCGACCAGGTCGTTCCTAGGAAAGAGGGGGCTTTCCAATAAGAATTTCTCCCCATTGGCGCACAATTAGGTGACCAAACCTGTCATTGACAGAACTTCTAGACATCGTTAATATTGCAAATAATAATACTAATAACTTTGTCATCTCAATTATTGATTATAAAATATTGACAATAATTGAATCAAATAACGTGATATACTATGCAGCAATTACTGTAACAATAATTGAACAAAATTGAGTGACTTCTCACGTAAGCATTTATAATTAATTCAGTGTGCTACTGTGCAACTACGCGTATTACTGTACTTTTAACACCGGGTGTTTCAACAGTTAACGGTAAAACTTCCGCCGTTATTTTCATAAAGTATTTTTGTCGCTTTCTCAATCCGACAATAATTTCGCTAGGGGTCCACCAATGATTGTCTTCATTGTTATCGAATATTCCCCGTTAAAACGAATATTCCCCACCAATCGAATATTATATAACAACTTGCGTACTTTGCAAAATTTATAAATATTACCCATAACTATAACATTATATCAAATTCATTCCATAATATTCAAAAATGATATTTATAGAAAATTCATCTTTATTCATAAAAGTTGGGGTCTTACATATGATATGTAAAATAGTCCAGCTTTCAAGCATGCAACTAAACTACATATTAAAATTCGTTAGAATCCCATAATGGAGTTTAGTTCATGACTGAACCAAAAGCCATTATGGGATCAAAGCTAAACATGGCTAATAAGCGAATAATTGAATAATGAAGGATAGGAAATGATCAAACCCAATTGCTGATTATAATCCATTAGTAACGTTCAAATTCTCATATAAATCAAGTAAAATACTAATAATTATCCACAATGATAGAAAATCCCAAGAAGAATTACAAAAGTTGGAGTTTAGGCTTCGTTCTACATTGGAATCTCCCTCAAAGTGTAAACCCTAGTTACCAATATGAAAATACATAAAAACTAATGAATCATCCCTTTGACACCAGACAGAAATCATTTTTAATTAATTACAACCCTTAAAATTAGAAATTAAAATAAATAGCTCAAGAAGAAGAATATCATCAAGTAGCAGCGTCACGCTTCTTAGTAATTTCTCACGCTGCGGTATGCGACTTGCAGATGTGCTAAGTCTGCTCCAAATGGTGGTCGAGTGTGACGCGCTGCGTGTCATGGCGTATATAGCCGTAATGACTTCAGAAACTTGAGTTCTAGTTCTGCTTTGCATGTAACCGATCTGCTCACGCTTCATTCCTTTGTACATCCATGCTAAGTCTCCTGCTTCACTTGATCCTCACAACTTTCATCCATAGCCTCATGCCATCTAATACCACCAAATTATGCCATATCCTGCACTTTTACACCAAAGGGAGTTCTAAGTACATGCAAAGCAAAATAAACAAAATGCAACTAAAAACACACTAAAATGTACTTAAGATAAACGTACTTCGCGTGAATTGATATCTGATAAGTAGGTGTAAAACCCACTTATCAAATACCCCCAAACTTGAACTGTTGCTTGCCCTCAAGCAATGCATACACATAAAACACTGAAAATGCACTATATGCTATGCAACTAAATTATGATGCAACTAGTCTCACATTGTTCCAGCTATCACAGAAATTCAATCCAAAATGCCTCAGCGAATTTTTCCAGATTCAAGAATATAAATTCAAACCAAACTATAGGCATAATGTCATACACTCAGATAATTCATAAATTCTATAGAGATACTGTGTGTGTGTGTTGTGTTCACCAAAACTTGATTTAAGCAAAGAATACAAATGCTAAATTGCTCAAAACAGAAAATTACAGTCTAAATCAAGACTCATGTATACTTATGCAACAAAGACTATTCCAACATATTAAAATAAACTAAGGTTCAACAATGGGCTTAACTACTTTATTACTACTCACGAGGGCGTTTTTCGCTCTTTCCCGCGGTGTTTATTGCTATTTTTCTTTTCTTTTTCTTTTTCTTTTTCTTTTTCTTTTTCACATGACTGTGCATTGCCTCATTCCATTAGGCAAACACTGCTACCCCTTAGCGAGCTTTCAACCAATGACTCCCAGACCATGAAAGACGTTAGGGTGCTAGGTGTAGAGACAATCCCCTCAGGCGTACTTACTCAAGTAGCTAGGGCCCCGAAATAAGACTAGCCACATTATTGCTATTTGAATTATTATTATTTTTTATACATAGCATACCCATGTTTTGTGACACCCCCAAATCTCGGTACTTCATTACCTCAAGATTTGGTGTTCACGTAATCAAAACATTCATTTATAACTACCCAATCATAAATAAAATTGAATAATAAACATGTCCATACAGGAATTACATAAAATAAAATCTCCCAGGTTATCTAACATTTACAAACAATCATTAATGCGAAAAATTTAAATAAACTTCATTACATTCTTTAAACCAAAGTCTAATAATAAAACTATCAAAACTATTACAAGTCTTCAGTACTTGTTCATCTTTCCCTTTCCTTTACTGGTGCTAGGTACGCCACCCTTTCCATCGTTAGTCGTAAGGATTTTACAGCAAGAGTGAGCAAACAAGGCTCACTTGAAATAACAATGAATAACTTTTTACGTTCTCTACCCATTCAGGGGCTCAATAGAATCGAACAATAGGTTCTATTAACATCTTAAACATTCCTTGCCCATTCAGGGCTCAATAGAACTAAATAATAAGTCCTATTAACATCTTAACATTCACCGAGGGTCTAATGACCACCTAACCTTATCCACGCTATAAGTAATCTTTCAACTTAAACTTTTACAGTCATACGACCATAATGACTTTAAGGTACTTAGGGGAATCAACCCTTCGTACATGTATTATATACAAATATTTTAGCGCAAAGTACAAAATTAAGCGTAACCCCTATAAATAGGGTTGTTCATCTCAGTATTTTGAGTACAAGTCCGCCCCAAAGATAGTTTGGTTTGGATACACTTCAAGGTAATTTGGAATTCAACGGATATCAACTAAGGATTAGTTGAATGAAAGATAATAACACTATATTATTGAATAATCATAACTGAATAAATATTTCATTCTAAGTTCATGCTTTAGGGATAATCTAATAGCATAACAATTGAATAACACATCATACCTTGCTTTGAATAACATTAAGCTAAGGTTACATCTTAGAAGTTAATATCAAGCATGCACAACAAATAATAACTTGAACGATAAACTAAAGGTACTTGCATGCTAATATAACAAGTTTAGAGTTAAGAAAACTTGCATAATCATAATAACTATCTCAACGAAAGTGTGGAGATGGGAAATTTGTATCATCATGAATAACTGGATACAATGAAGTTGCTTAATGGAAATACTTTACTCAATAAAGTATAGCATATGAAATTTGCATAACGAAGCTTTAGAATTAGAAAACTTTCTTAAACACAACAAACTATCTCAACGAGAGTATGGAGTTAAAGAACTTGCTTAATGTAAAAAGATAGGTTTAGAAACTAGCACAATTATAAAAGTAGAGTTCGAGAACTTGCCTCGTGCGTAGGTTAAACAATTACTATTCACGTTCACCCCAAGTCCTACACATACCATATGTATTGACAATACACATTATTTACACTAACATTACCTTTATGAGTTACTTTATTACTCTTAGTATAGCTACTAACTAAGTTTAAGTTTAAACAACATCACATCTTTTCATGAACATTACTTTTTAGCTTTATTACAACTACTTAAGTGATCATGTCATTGCACCACATGCACATTAACAACTTGATACAACATCCTATTATATGTCCAACATGTTATCATTAAGTTATACTAATACCCAAAGGGTTGCACTTGCATTCGTGCATCCCGATGCCCTCCGATTGGCTCCAAATACACAACAAATCCTAAAGATGGCCATTTTGACTACATCACATGCACCTCAAATTAAAGCATGAAAGTTGTAGGTCTATTCTTCTTCGCTTTGGATCATCTTGAATCAACTCAATCTGAGTTCGTATGAGAAAGTTGTGGTCGCTTTTACTACAGAGGTAAAAACCGTAGTCCTGCACCACTTTTCCAAATACGGGCGAAATTCTAGCGTCAAGCACGAACTTCCGCCTATTATTGGCGCTAAAAGCGAAATTTGCCTATTTGGCCGACGTGAAATTTATATTTGAGCGTGAATTTTGACGTTGGGGCGTCGAAACTCACAGAACCAAAACGAAGAACATAGCCAAAACTACTGTCTTAAATTTGTAACAACAATTCGCCCCAAACAACATGTATAACTAATATAAACTACACATAATTGCTAACAATTATCCATATACCAATTTCCAACAATTGAACAACAAATTTAAAAGACTTAAATCACTAAAATAATATTTGGTTAAAACTCAAAACTCCATTGTTGATATCTAAAGTACAGTGAACGAAATTTTCACTGTTATCAACCAAATTTGATTCCTTTGAAATACAAGTATACCAACATATAACAAATTAACATGTATAGTTCAATTCCTCAGTTAGCATACATAACTTTTGATATTTCTACAAAACATATATTCGTATATATATACTTCACTGAACAAATCAATTTCTTCCTTTAGCCTATAATTAGCATATAGTCGTATATATATATATATATATATATATATATATATATATATATATATATATATACACACGTGTTAGTGATAACAATTGCAACTGCATACATACATGCTTCTCTAACCAATTATACAAACATAGTTTTACAGAGAGTTTTGTAAAAACCTTATACACCGTAAAGTTGAAGAACACAGAGACATTAGGCATCATGAAACCACAAATATATATATGTACATAAATTAAGGTTAGAGAAACCCACCTATTTGCTTGCTTACGAATCTTTGTTAACTGGACTTGCTTTGAAAATCACGCTCTCTCTCAAACTCCGAACTTCTATCTTTTCTCAAAACTCTCTCTCCGCCCTTCTTTCTTTTCTCAAGAATAATTTAGACTACTAACCACGTAACTCAACCGATATCCAATACGCTGTAACATAAAACCAGACATGGCCATAATAAGCCTAATCAATAATAACATCGCTTATAAAATATATAACGTACCATTTATAAATATAAATATATATATATATATATATATATTATTTAGTTTATTTTATAAACAATTTAAATTTCAAAAATCCAAAAGTCATAGGGCTTTTGTTGGCAAATCCCTTTAAAATAAAATAGTTTATATCCTTAAGCTTTGTTTGGGTAAAACTAAATTAAAATTACTTTAATTTATTTTAATAACTCTTTATAACATAGTTATTTGTCACTCTTTATGAAATAACAATTTATTAAATAAATTACTTAATCACATAACTCAATCCACATAACACATTAACTATTTAACAAATAAATAATTAACTAAACACAATAATTATTTAGCAAATAAATAATTAACTAAATCAACTCAATCAATTTAAACAATTACTTATTCAATAATAAACACATCCAATAAATATTTATATAAATCAATAAATATTTATAACTTACATTAAAAAATCTAGAATGTTACATGTTTCCCCAAAGTTTGAATGTCAATGTTTTGCAAGTCTACATCCATGTTCCACATATTTCCCTTTTTGACACTACATTTTCTATCGAGCAATGCAACACATACTTCTTATACCTATAAGTGATTGTGAACACATTCGTACAAATCGAAAGCATTTAAACAGCAACATGAATTTCATCGTGTAAAACATTATGTTCATGTTATCCAACATACTCAAAAATCTTTCAAAATTCACTATCATCATCGGCTAGACAAAAATTTCCATACAGCAAGAATTGTGAGACATGCAAACTAAAAAAATAAATTCTAACACATAAACAAATAAACTAAACATGAACATGCAAAATTTAAACTAATCATGCCAATACTACATGCAACTATAGTACTACCCCAATACCCCCAAACTTATAATATTTAATGCCCCATTGAATGAAGGTAAAGGATAAAGAAAACTCCCCTAATGATCAGTGGTACCACCCTCCTCGGGTGGTGAATCTAGTGGTGGATATGGCACTGCTATCCCGAACTGAGGCCACTCTAGCATCGTTCCTTGCTACGCAAAAACCTCGGCCAAGGCCCTCGTGAGTCCAGTCACAAACGCTCCAAAATTATCGTACATGGCATCGACTTTTCACTCCAACCTTCGGAGTTGTCGATCCCCCGTGGCAAATGGAACTTGGGTTGATGGGCCTGCTTCATCTGTCTGAGAGGGCTGTTGTGGTGGCTCTGGGAAAATGGGCTGGATAATAAATCCTCATCCGCGTGGGTGTGGTACACCGCCTGCCCAATCCTCGAATTTTGCAATAGTGGCGTGGGTGATATCCTGGCTTGGGATCTGTATTTGCTCATTGTCCCAGTGGCAGCCCTGATTAGCACACATCATAGCTACAACTAACGCATGTGGAATGCTCCCTGTAGTGCTTCCCCGCAGATACCGCAACATATTTTGATGGATAAGATTACCCACATCGATATATTTTCCAGTTATAATGCCCCACAGAATGATTGCCTTTTCCGCTGTGATCTCGTGCTGATGAGACGAAGGAACTAGTTTGGCACATATGAACAAATTCCATGCCTTAGCATATCGATTCAAAGTCGCTGCAGAAATATGCGAGGTCGGGTTCGTGTTTAACTTTATAAGTCCACTTCGTGCCTGGCACGCACAATTCATTAATAACCAATTCCAAGTCTGTTTCCATATGTGCACCTACTACCCAATTCGTAGACCTAGTCGGTGGTGTGTCAGTTAACCTGAAAACTTCCCTGATGACAGGAGGTCTGAAATCCACTTGCACGTCGCGCACCATGGATAACCCACTCATGGTTGCCTTCGCATTCGCATAAAATTCTCTGACAATTCCCATTGGGATAGGCATGGGTGTGGCAGTTAATCTAAGCCATCCTCTTTCGCGAATCATGTCACATAGCTGACCATCTTGCCGTTCTGGTTTGAACCCTCTTTCTTTCACAAATGTTTTGGTCATAATTCGGTAATACTCTTGCAAGGCTTCCAAATCCAGAAACTTGGTGTGATCAACCATATCCTCCCCTTGATTGCTAGAGGACGACGATGATGAAGAAAAAGATCGTGCTCTTTTTGGACCCATTTGCAATTGATAAAGATAGCACAAATGATCTGACTAAGAATGAAGAAGAACCAATGATGAGATTACCCCCAAGTTCATTTCTGTCCAACCAAATCAGAAGCCCTAGTTTTATACTGCAATGTAGAAGTTGAGCAGATATGGAACGTAGAAGAAATCGTGGATAATTACGTGGTGGAGAGATTGATGGCTTCGATATTGTAACTAATAGAGAGGAAGAGACGTGCGTTATGGAGACTGAGATGTTTGCGCTTCTGTTATGATTTCAAATGAGAGCCCAAATGGTCCCCAACTCATTTTTAAAATTTTTAAAATTGTTTCAGTCCGGTGTTGTGCACGGCCGCGCGGGTATTTAATGTGTTTCATGCGCTTGTGGCCATGAAGTATGAATTGGTTGTGATCGGCATGCCATGTGCGTGGCGATTTATCTCAGATTTCTTGCTTGCGGTCACAAGCGATCCTCGATATCTCGCATCTTGCTAATGTTCAACTCTAATCTGCATATCAGTGATGCCTTCAATTGTTGATACGTATATAGACAGTAATTCACACTGTCAAGACATGAATCAATGACTAAAGAAATTTTCACCTATTTCAAACTTTCTCAATGCAAATCTTGCTACACACTCAATTATCCAAATCAAACAAACTATCAATAATAAAATAAAGATGAACCAACTAAAACAATCTAAACTGAATAAATAAGAAACCAATAGAGATAGAAGTAATGGGTTGCCTCCCATCAAGAGCTAAGTTATAGTCAATTAGCTTGACTGCCTCTGCATGTCAAGTTGAAGAAAGAGTTGAGGTGCTTTCCTGTCTGTCCACCTCACCCCTTGATTTAATATTTCTTACTTTCAACAATGGGTGGACTTCCAAATCTGATTTTTCACCAGTTACACACCTCAGTGGTTCATAGTTCACCAAATTTTGTTCATCATCATTTGACACGATCCACTGAATCAACCCGAAAACATTCTTCTTCATCTGTTGGGAACTTCATTGCATTAAAGACGTTAAAGGTCACCTCCTGATCATGTACACGCATCGTGAGTCCCCCTTTTCGCACATCTATCGAAGTCTTTCCTGTGGCTAAGAATGGTCTCCCCAGTATGATTGGTATATTTTATCTTCCTCGTAATCCAAAATGATGAAGTCAGCCGGAAAGATGAATTTGTCCACCTTCACTAATACATCTTCAACAATTCCCCGTGGATACGTTATGGATCTGTCAGCTAGCTGCAAAGAAATATTTGTTGGCCTTGGATCCGGTAATCCCAATTGGTTGAACAACGAAAAGGGCATCAGATTGATACTTGCCCCAAGATCACACAAACATTTTTCAAAATTCATCTTCTCGATTGTGCACGGGATTGTGAAGCTTCCCAGATCCTTCAGTTTTAGAGGTAATTTCTGCTGAAGCATTGCACTGCATTCCTCTATCAAGGCTACTATCTCAAATTCGTCTAATCTCCTCTTCCTTGACAGTATACCCTTCATGAACTTTGCATAGCTTGGCATTTGTTCCAATGCCTCGGCGAAAGGTATATTGATTTACAGCTTTTTAAAGGTACTGAACTCACAGGTTTCTCAACTGACCATGCTTTATCTTTCTCTTCACGTTGAACCTCAGATTTTTCCAGATTTTCTTTCTCCGTAGTCACATGTTCTACCTCGCACGGCCGCGTGACTTCCTTAGTGCAATTGGGTGTGGGCGCGCGACTTTCAGTACCTGCAATATTTTTCCCAGATCTCAATGTGATCGCTTGACACTGCTCCTTCCCGTCTCGTCTTGGATTTGTCTCTGTATTACTTGGCAAAGAACCTTGGGGCCTGTTATTCAGCATGCTCACCATCTGCCCCATTTGAGTCTCCAAATTCTTAATAGCCACTGCTTGGCTTTTGATTATAACTTCCGTGTTTGCCATGTACTTCAACATCATCTCCTCCACTTCTGATTTCTTTTCTTGCTGAGGTGTAGCTGGAGTGTGATGTTGTTGTTGAGAAAATCCCGGCGGAAAAGGTGGTCTAGGAATAAACTGCGGTCATACTGGCCGCGATCAAACTCGTTGATTTGGCCGGCCGATTTTGATGATTCCCTTGGTTATTTGACCAACTGAAGTTTGGATTATTACGGTTGTTGGGGTTGTATGTGTTCTGAAACTGACCTTAGTCTTTTTCTGTAATTGCTCACATACTGTACCTATTTTGAGCTGATAGCACATTGATCTGTGGAGTGTGACCCTGCACATATCTCACATACGAAGGCAACTATTTTCACTTTACTCTCAGCCAATGAATCTATTTTCTTTGTCATAGCTGCCATCTGTGCCGACAACTGCGTAATAGCATCCACCTCCAACAAACCTACAACTTTGGGCTGTGGCATCCGTGATGTAGGATTTTGAAAATTGTTTGATGACATTGTATCGATAAGGTTATAGGCTTCCTCATAGCTTTTTTCCCATATTGCCCCTCCCGCAGCTGCATCTACAATAGGTCTTGATTGCCATCCCAATCCATTATAAAATGTGTTGATCACCATCTAATCTGGCATACCGTGATGTGGACACTTTCTCAGCATCTCTTTATATCTCTCACATGCTTCATATAAGGACTCGCCCTGTTGTTGCTCAAACTGAGAGATAGTTGTCCTCATCTTTGCAGTCTTAGCCATTGGGAAGAACTTGACTAAAAATTTCTGTGCTAAGTCCTCCCATGTAGTGATTGATCCAGCAGGCAAAGAATGCAACCAACTACTTGCTTTATCCCTCAAGGAAAATGGGAACAACCTCAGTCTAATAGCATCCTTCGTCACCCCGTTGTATCTGAATGTGTCGCATATCTCAATGAAACTCAAAAGGTGTTCATTCGGATCATCTGTAGCGGCACCCCCAAACTGTACCAAATTTTGTACCATCTGAATAGTGCCCATTTTTATCTCAAATGTATTAGCTACTATCGCTGTTTTGACTATGCTAGACTGTATTCCATTAATATTAGGCATGGAATATTCTTTTAGAGCCCTATGCTCCTCTCTTTGCTCTTCTCCTTGTGCCTCGGTAGCCATATTAGATGTAGTGCTTTCTAACCGTGCTTGTTAATTTCTACGAACACTCGCTTTCCAACCTCTCCCGTTTATGTTGTCCTGAGCATGTGTTAAGTCAGGGTTGGAAGACCGCGTGCGCATAAAAATTTATACAAGTTCCTGAAACAAAAATAAAAACAACAATGGAAATGAGATAAGATTAGATTTTTCTAAGTTATACAATATAGCTTAAAACTAATGATAATAATAAAAATTTAAATGCCTTTCATCGGCAACGGCGCCAAAAACTTGTTGCCTCTTTTTCAGTTCTAACAAAAGAGCTCTAACTCATGCAAGCATACATGTGTCAACAAGTAATACATAGTAAGTAAAGTATCGATCCCACAGAGAAAGTTATCTAATTCAAATCACTATGCATCAATTAAATCACTATATTTATATGCTCAAACTAATGAATATAATTGGTGAATTACTCTAATTGCGAATAACGACTAAAACAAGAATAAAAATGTAATAAATCAAATCTGAATGTAATGGGATCCTAACTTCATTTAATACTTCATCTAATCACCACTATCATGCAAGAATTGTTCACATATCACAGGAAAGTAGCCAAGAGCACTTATAGAGTCATTGCCATCTTTCAATGTACTACGACCTACTTACACAACATCCACAAGCGATAGACTCGATGTAATCATCAATACAACCAAAATCACTATATGTCTATGTGAAATTGCAACAATATTGAATTTAAGTACAAGCCCTTATTCTAACTCATACGGTGAAACAGTATATGTCTATCTGGTTCACAAAATACACAAGACATACACAACAGCCCCATATACGTATGCTATCATGATTACAATCCATACTTGCATGTTCATTATCAATTCTATACAAGTATTGAAAACGAATGGTGATCAAGCATTCATACATACAAAACAACCATGATAGAAATCCCATATGATATGTAAAATAGTCCAATATTCAAGCATTCAACTAAACTACATATTAAAATCTGTTAGAATCCCATAATGGAGTTTAGTTCATGACTGAACCTAATGCCATTATGGGATCAAAGCTAAACATGGCTAATAAGAGAACAATTGAAATATGAAGGATAGAAAACGATCAAACCCAATTGCTGATTATAATCCACTAGTAACGTTCAAATCCTCATATAAATCCAGCAAAATACTAATAATTATCCACAATGATAGAAAATCCCAAGAAGAATTAGAAAAGTTGGAGTTTAGGCTTCGTTCTACGTTGGAATCTCTCTCAGAGTGTAAACCCTAGTTACCAATATGAAAATACGTAAAAACTAATGAATCATCCCTCTGACACCAGTCAGAAATTGTTTTTAATTAATTACAACCCTTAAAATTAGAAATTAAAATAAATACTTTCAAGAAGAAGAAGATCATCGCAGCGTCAAAAGCGCGTCTTTGCCTTAGTAATTCTCATGGTAGCGACTTGCGATAATCTTAAGCCCGGTCCACCGGTGGTCGGCGATGGTAGCGTGTCTTGGCTCAGATAGTTGCCCGGCCGCGCGACTTATGCAACTTTGAGTTCTGGTTCTGCTGCTGCAACTGATCTGTTCTGCTGCTCATTCCTTTGTCCATCCATGCTTAGTCTCCTGCTTCACTTGATCCTCACACCTTGCATCCATAGCCTCATGCCATCTAATACCACCAAATTATGTCATATCCTGCACTTTTACACCAAAGGAAGTTCTAAGTACATGCAATGCAAAATAAACAAAATGCAACTAAAAACACACTAAAATGTACTTAAGATAAGCGTAGTTCGCGTGACTTGATATCTGATAAGTAGGTGTAAAACCCACTTATCAGTAACCAATATTATGACGAAGATAATGCAGAATAAATTATCATTAGCCTTCAACAGTGTTAAACTGATAAAATATAATAAACATCAAGTTTAACTGCAGCGGAACAAGCAATCCATTAGAAGAGTCAAGTAGAGCATGAAATCTACTATCTTCTATGATTTAAAAAGTTTATCAAAAGTTTTATCGCTGAGACTCAGCTTAATAAATAAACCACATCATCAAATCATCCCTGCACTACGGGCCAAGGATATTCCTGTAATCATCAATGGTCATGTTTATACCGAATAATCCCTAGTCATAATCATACCACCAACTGTCCATCAATGCACTACAGGCCAATGAGGATTTTTAACATATCATTTGTAACATTACGGTCATGATTATACCGAATAATCCCTGGTCATAATCATACCAATTAATAGTACATCTATGCTCGTAAGCCACATATGACTTTTATCACAATATAAGCATGAGGATGATGACAATGATATAAGAATTCAATTAAAAGAAAGCAAATGATAAATTTTAAAGATTATAACTTAATTTATCCAAAATTCAATAATGTCCAAATTGTCAACATGATACTGCTTTGTGGAGTAAAATTCAAGATTAATATTCTATCAAAAATGATTTGGACAGCAAAGAAATCAATTTTTGTCATGAATAATTTCCCGGGTGAATAGTACCCGAGTGAATAGTACTTCGGGAATAATACCCCGTGAATAGTACTTTGTGAATAGTACTCATGAATAGTACTTTGTGAATAGTATCCCGTGAATAGTACTTTGTGAATAGTACCATAAAAATTAATACTACTCATGGACAGTACTCCGGCATGAAAAGCTTAAAATTTAACAAGAATGTGCAGAAAATATCATTGTGAAACGATACTAGATGAAGCACAAATTTCAATGATATTCTACTAATTTCACGGAGTATAGAAGCAATACTTTAACAAAATGAGGGTATAATCAAGAATACGAGACGAAATAATATTACTCACATACTACAGAGTATGGAAGACAATATTATTCCTATGAATACTAAAAAAAAATATCCCTTACCTCAGAAGAAGACTAGATACTGGAATAGTGAAAGAGCAGACTTCTCTTCTTCTTTCTCTCTATAGCTTCTCTCTCTATAATTGCTCTTGTGAGTCTTAGTGAATTGGTGAGAATGAAAGAAGAATGAGCTTTTATTTATAGGAAAATATAGTTTCGATAATTGCACGTTTTGGGGCTCGAAATATTACGATATAATACCTTCATCTTTTCCTTCATTTTTAATTTAGTCCTGCAAGTATTATCAAACTTGCACCACCTCCCTAATAGTACATCTTGTGAATCAATAGGACAATCATGTGAATCAATAGTACAATCATGTGAAAAAATAATAATTACAGTATAGTACATTCATCTATACCTCTATTTTTAATTTAGTCATGCAAGTATTATCAATCTTGCACCACCTCCCCTAATAGTACATGCATGTGAATCAATAGTACATACATGTGAACAAATAGTTATAAGCATGTGAATTAATAGCAATTAATTGCTCATTTATCCGATTAATTACTCGATTGGTCAATATAACCTCCAGACATCCATTATTATCGAAATAGATGTCGATTTCCACTAATACTAATAATCCCAACATAATGGAAATATCAATTTCATCTTTAACGAACACGAACTTATTCATCATTAATATTATAACTCACAATATTTAACAACCAGGTCATTCCCAGGAAAGATGGGGCTTTCCGATAAGGATTTCTCCATATTGGCGCGCAATTAGGTGACCCAACCTCACCTTGACAGAACTTTCTAGACATTGTTAATATTGCAAATAATAATATGAATAACTTTGTCGTCTCAATTATTGATTTATAATATAAAATATTATGCAGATGATACTGTGACAATAATTGAATCAATAATATAAAAGATATTATGCCACAATTACTGTAGCAATAATTGAGTGACTTCTAACGTAAGCATCAATAATCAATACCGTGTGCTACTATGCAGCCACACGTATTACTGTACTTTTACCACCAGCTAGTTCAACAGTTTAATAGTAAAACTTTTGCCGTTATTTTTATAAAAAGATAATTTTGCCATTTTCTAACTACGACAATACTTTCGTTGTGGGGTCCACCAATGATTGTGTCGTCGTACGAATATTCCCTGTTAAAACGAATATTCCCCGACCAATCAAATATTATATAACCACTTGCTTACTTTACAAAATTTGTAAATAATACCCACAACTATAACATTATATCAAATCCACACCATAATATTCAAAAATATATTTTGAGAAAAATTAATCTTTATTTATAAAAGTTGGGGTCTTACATTTTAGAAAAGAGAAGAGTAACTTAGTCACTACTCTTCAACCTTGAAGGGTCGTAGAGTCGAGTAAAATAAACTCCAAGAACCAACTGGGAAGGAACAGTAGAGTTAAGCCTCACTTCTCACAAATCATGAAACTCAAGGACACATGGAAAAAGGAGAATAAGTATAAAGGTGGGATTGCCGAGAACCCATATAAGTCCAAATGGAGGAAGAATCCACACATACATAATCATGCATCATATTAGATGCTTTGTATGTAATAAGACTGATAATAAGGCTACAATATGCCACCATAATCCTATGCATGTGAGAGCCAAAATTAAGCAAATTTGGGTTCCCAAGGGTACAAACAAAGTAGGACCCATGCAAGTATGGGTACCAAAATGAGAGTTTAATCTTACCAGGGGAACAGAGCTCCACAATCAAAACCTGGTATCTGGACAGTGGATGCTCAAGGCACATGAACGGGAACAAAGCCTTCCTGTCTAACTACATAGAGAAGGATAGACCTTCAGTCATCTTTGGAGACAATGGCCCTGGCAAGACAAGAGGATATGGCTCAGCTGGGAATGGTGCTGTGTCCTTCAGTAAAGTAGCCTATGTGGAAGGTTTACAACATAATCTTCTAAGCATAAGCCAACTCTGTGACCAGGGTCATCAAGTCACCTTCCTCAACAATTAATGTCAAGTCAGAGATCTGAAGACATCATCTATAAACCTGACTGGAACAAGAGAAGGAAACGTCTACACTGTTAATCTTGGTCAACTGAGCTCGGGCGAGACAATATGCTTTCTGGCTAAAGCATCTGAAGAAATGAGCTTTTTATGACATAGAAGACTGTCTCATCTCAACTTAAAAATCATGTCAAAACTGGCATCCAAAGATCTAATAGCAGGCTTACCCAAGTTCAGCTTTGTCAAAGAAAGGTCATGGAATGCATGTCTTCTTGGAAAACAGACTAGAAGCTCATTCAAGAGCAAGATTGTCAACTCAATTGACAAGCCTCTGCAGCTGCTACACATGGATCTATTTGGGCCAATTCCAACAACAAGCCTTGGAGGGAATAGATACTCTCTAGTCATAGTGGATGACTACACCAGATTCACATGGGTGTTCTTTCTAAACATAACAGATGAAATGAGCTCCCAACTAATCAAGATGTTCATACTGGTGATGAACGAGAAAGGGGAGAAAATTAAGGCTATAAGGAGTGATCGTGGTAGAGAATTTGACTTCTCTGAGATGGACCAGTTTTGCACAGACAATGGCATCAATCACAACTTCTCAGCTCCACGAACTCTTCAACAAAAAGGAGTAGCTGAGAGAAAGAATAGAACATTGATAGAGTCTGAAAGAACTCTACTAGCAGCAGCTCATCTGCCTGAATACTTCTGGGCAGAAGCTATCAACATTGCATGCTACACTCAGACTAGATCGCTCATACACTCTACGATAAAGAAGACTCCCTACGAACTGTGGAAAGGAAGGAAGCCAAGTGTCAGCTACTTTCATGTATTCGGTTATGCATGCTACATTCTAAACAATGGGAAACAGTATCTGACAAAGTTCCAACCCAAGTCAGACGAAGGAATCTTTCTCGGATATACCACCGACAGTAAGGCTTATAGAGTGTTTAACAAGTAGACGCTGAGTGTTGAAGTCTCGATTCACATCATCTTTGATGAAATAGACTTGGACAAAACAGTGGCTCAAGACACTACGAATGATAATTTAGACACTACAAATGAGGTTGTCGAGCTAAACACCACGAGCGTAGTTCCAAAAAATAAAATCGTCGAGCAATGAGAGGAGATCGTAGAGAGAACTACGTAAAACAACGAACCTCGACATCAAGAAGCAGCAATTGATCTTGAAGGTCTTAGACAAGAAGGAATCAGGACAAATGTTTCAACAGGAAACAGATGGGCAAAAGATTACACTCAAGACCTAATCATTGGAGATCCAAATGCAAGATTTAAGACAAGAGTTGTCACCCAAAATTAGTGTTTCTATCTAAGATTTATGTCACAAATGGAACCTAAGAAGATAGAAGATGCTATGGAAGACTCCAGTTGGATAGAGGCCATGCAAGAAGAACTAAATCAGTTTGAAAGAAGCAAAGTTTGGAGATTAGTTCTAAGACCAATAAGCCATCAAGTCATTGGCACCAAGTGGGTCTTCAGAAACAAGATGGATGAAGATGGAGTAATAACAAAGAATAAAGCAAGACTAGTGGCCAAAGGTTACTCTTAGGACGATAGCATTGACTACGACGAGACCTTTGCACCTATTGCCAGACTAAAAGCCATCAGAATATTCCCTGCCTTTGCTGCTCACATGAAATTCAAAGTATTTCAAATGGACGTCAAAAGTGCATTCCTAAATGTTGAACTTCAAGAAGAAGTATATGTGGAACAACCTCTAGGTTTCATCAATCCAACTCTCTCTAATTATGTCTATAGATTAGACAAAGCCTTATATGGTCTTAAACAAGCACCTAGAGCATGGTATGAAACACTAACTAACTTTCTTATTGAAAATGGGTTCACTAGAGGTAGAGTAGATACCACATTATTTCTTAGAAAGCATAAAGACAAAGTCTTATTAGTTCAAATATATGTTGATGACATTATCTTTGGCTCTACTGATGAAAAATTATATAAGAGATTTGTCAAACTTATGTAGAGCAAGTTCGAAATGAACATGATGGGTGAGATTAACTTCTTTCTTGGAGTGCAAGTAAAGTAGATTGATGAAGGAATCTTCATAAACCAAGCCAAGTACGTTAAAGACTTACTTAAAAAGTATGGCATGGAATCAGCCTCTCCCATGAAAACCCCAATTGATCCAGCAACCAAGCTTGACAAAGATGAAAAATGTATAAGTATTGATATAACTTAATACAGAGATATGATTTGCTCTCTTTTATAACTAACTGCCAATAGACCAGACATATTGTTTGCAACATGCATATGTGCTAGATTTCAAGCTAATCCTAAGGAATCACACTTAACTTCTATAAATAGGATTTTTAGGTATCTCAAAGGCACACCTTACTTGGGACTTTGGTATCCCAAGGAGTCCTCCTTTGAACTAATAGGATATACAGATGCTGATTTTGCAGGTTCCAAAATAGATAGAAAAAGTACCAGTAGCACCTGTCAGTTACTAGGATACATACTTATGTCCTGGTTTAGCAAGAAGCAAAACTCAGTATCTACTTCAACAGCAGAAGTTGAATACATTGCTGCTGGTAGCTGTTGTGCTCAAATCTTATTGATGAAAAATCAGCTAGCAGATTATGGGTTTGATTTCAAATCTATACATGTTCATTGTTATAACACAAGTGCCATAGCAATAACACACAATCCTGTCATGCACTCTATGACTAATTATATAGAAATAAGATATCATTTTATCATGGATCATGTTCAAAATGGAACCACATCTTTACAATACATCCCTACTGAAAATCAACTTATTAATGACATTACAAAGCCTCTAGATGAATCTAGATTTAATAAATTAATAAGTGAGTTAGGCATGCTAAATCTACAACCATAAAATCTATGCTCTAGTTTATGCTAACCATGCAGATATAAAGGCCAAGTTCAAAATCATAGAGATGACTAAAGAAAGTCCACAATCATAGAGCTTCCTTGCCATAAAGGACCACGATCGTAGAGCCCCCTCGACGTGACTAAGAAGCATTCTGTGATGATAACATCTCCAACAAATTCAAGCTATCTCTTTGTCAAGTGCCTTAGACAAACCTAATCCTTAGATCCTTCAAAGAGATTGGCCCTTCCTGATCTACCTTGATTTGGAAGGAATGCTAAGTCAAAATTCATCATAAGGACCAGGGCAGACAACATTCGTAGAGCAGACTCAGCAGTGGACTCAACGATCACAGTGTAAACTCAACGATCGTAAAGACTACCTCAACGACCGTAGTGCTACCTCGACGATTGTAGTCCTCCCAAAGGATACATTAGCTTAGGAAGAGTTAAGGGCAAATCAAAACATTCCACATCAGTTAAAATCGTGGAGCCAAACAAAACGTGAAACATGCTCCACCAAAAAGATTGAGAGGAGAGAAGTTATAAGTACAGTTTGAAAATATCTTTTTTGAAAATTCATCTTAGAAGTTCAAAAAGCCTATTCCTCTTTCTCTCTCTCTCTTTCTACAAGCAGAAACCCTAGCTTTTAGAAAAGCTCAACCAACCTCAGTGCAAAGAAATCAATGGCAGCTTCAAATGTTATCACTAGTTACATACTCTACTTTGATGAGTTCAAGACAGCTGACCCTGAATTCCACAATATTCTGTCACGGTTAAAGAAAGCTGGTCTTGAAGAAGCTCTGGGTACCAATACGTGGATCTACCCTAAGCTGGTAAAAGAATTCTATAGAAATGCAGCGTTTGATGACAATGTTATAACCACAAAAGTTAAGGGTGTGGAAATCAAACTCAAAGCTGAAGATATAAACCTAGCCCTAGGTTTAAAATTGAAAGGACTTCCATCTACGAAGGTCATCAACTTCCATGAAGGGCTGAAGAAGATGCATCATAAGAAGTTTCAGTCCATCAAGTGGTACAAGAAGAAGGAGTTTCCCCATAGGTACGAGTTTTTGGCTGCCATTGTTGGGAAGTACATATGATGCAAGAGCTCTATCCATGACTCTGTGAATGAAATACAACTTAAGCTCATGACAACAATCTACTTCGGGGTTTAACTCAACTATGGTGCCCTACTTATCGACTGGATTGGGAAGTGGATTCTCAACTCGAAGAAATCAAAGTGCTATGGAAAGATGCTCTACGGGCGATTTATAAGCATCATCCTGCAGTTAGCACTGGGTGACAACATTGGGGATAATGAAGGAGAATCCATCAATCCCAACAGAAGGATGACCCAGCAGCTGTTTGAAAAATGGAAAATGAATATAGTAAAAAATGTCAGGATGATGTCTAAATCCATGGAAAGAACTGGTGATGAAAAGGAGTTTGGGGTACCAGGAAACATATCAGTTGTAAAGGAAACTGAAGAAGAAGAAATTAAAAAGGAAGAACCCATTGCTTTAATCTTAAAATGCAAGGGTAAGAGAAAAATGAAGGCTCCAATGGTAGAGGAGCCTCAAGGTTCAACTACTGATGCACCTCAAGAGAGTTCAGGAACTGAAAATCTGAAGAAACTAAAGAGGAAAGAACAATAGTATGAGGAAGAAGAAGACAAAGCTACTATCTCTCAGCTGCTTAAAAAAGGAAATCGCTGCCACAAGTCAAAGAAGCCCTCTTTCTCTTCGATCGTAGAGTCTCTACTGATCGTAGAGTGCAGACTTGACACCACACCAAAGAGGATATCGCAATGACTTCTCAAATGATCAACCTTTCAGAAATGGTTGAAGAAAGTCTTTGGTACGTGGCTCACCCTAAAAAAAGTCAAAGAGAAAATCGGTCAAGAAGTACATCCTTTTCAATGAAGGAGTATTAAAAGGGAAAGACAGAAGGATAGCTGCATAGAAAGGGCTACCCAAAGCTGACAAAGGGTTACCCGAAGCTTGTAAGGATAATACAGCTCAAGTTGAGGAGGAGCTTCCTGAAGTTCTCACACTAGAGAATGCTCCAGCTGAGGGGGAGCTGTTTGAAATTCTAATGGATGATCAAGTTGAGGGGGAGCCTCATAAAGTCCATATGTCAGAAAAGGCTACAGTTGAGGAGGAATTGTTAAGAGATCATCGTGAATCTTCCTCAGTCCCTCAAGAGATTCTAGCTTGAGAAACTGCATAAATGGAAAGAAGTGAAGCTATGAAGGATTAAAGAGAAGAAGAGCAAAGAAGTCAAGTGGAGATAATTGATGTAGTGGAGGCTTAAAATGAAGACATAGAAGAAGAAGAGGATGACGAAGTTGAGATCATTGCAGTGGGTTATAATGGGGAGAGCCAACTATAATCAACTGTTCTCATATCTACCTATGATGCCATTTCACATAGCCTAAATTCTCAACTCTTGGGATCACTTGTTTTGGACCTTCAAAGCCTATCCAGCAATCTCGGTGCTAGCTAATGGATTCCCAAGAAACCTCAACTTTACCCAAAAGCTGATCACCAATAGCCCCTCTTCATAAAATGGGCATGAGGTAAAAACTATACCCATCTCTTTCAAGGTTAGACACTGTCCACCATCATTTTTCAACTAATTCTATGAATTACCAAGATGGTTGGAAGTTATACTTCATCCACTCAATCAATTCCCAATTACAGAAGCCCAACATTCTGTAACTAATGAACCAAATGTGCCTAACTTTATATTGATCCAATCTCCTATCATCTCTCATTCTACGATTAATGATCCAAATCCAATCGTAGAGTCACCTGATCAATTTGTAGAGTCACCTCCTCGTGAAGCTCAACCTCACACACCTGCCCCTCTATCAGATATCCCTTCCTCATCAACGAATGAGTACTTCAATCTTGATCTAGCTCTCTACCATATGCAAGATCAATATAAAAGAGCATCTCCTCCAAACAATCAGTGACTCCTTGAGCTTATATCAGATCTTCCCACCAAAATGAAGTTGTCTAAAGCATCCAAGAAGGTGACCAAGGACATACAAGAAGAGCTTGAAGTTCACTCAGACCTTGTTCACCTAAAGTTGATTCATTTGATAGATGTTGCTAACATGCTCCCCAGCAACCTATGTTCTGAGCTTTCAAATAAGCTTAGGGAGATTATAAAGAAGATGATTCAGAGTATCAATGAAAGGGATCAAATCCACTTATAAGCTGCTAAGAAATACAGGGAAGTTATTCTTGTCCTGCAGAATACTCAGGAATCCCAGAACAAACTCATAATGGAAAGTCTCGCGAGTCTATGAACTTCAATGAAATAATTCCAAGGATTCTCCATAGGCCAAATGCAACAAACATAAAATGTCTTGGCCATTCTCCAAAACAGGGAAGCTCGAACTGATTCTCTGATTCAAGAAAATTGTGAAGACATTGCTCAATCCAAGAATCAGCTCAACAAGCTTGTACAAGGCATGACTCACCTATCTGAAGATATTTGAACCCTTGATGCTGGCATAAAGGGGAAGAATAAAGGGGAAGGAGAGAAAGTCAAGGGCAGAGGCAGAGGCAAATTCATCGCTCAATCGTCAAGGAGCCCTCCTGCAAGACAGCCTCTCCATCGAACTTCACGACCTGAACACCAACAAATTCTCATGGCTTAACCGCTAAGAAGTCAAGAGCCTAGCTCACAAGGTGCAACCACTACACACCTACACTTAACTATTGGAGATCCTGTGTTCATGAACAGACACGAGAATTGGGAACCGCTAAGTCAAAACGAGCTGGAAGATATAGCATGGAGAAACGAAGCCAGTAAGAGAAGGAGAGCCCACGAATATGCCAATCCTCCAAGGAACAAAAGGCAAAAGAAATAGAGATAAGTTGAACTCAATTCCTATTGATGTAACTAAGCTTAATTATAATATATGTCTTTACAAACATCAATAAATTCATGCTTATTCTCTAGAAATTTCAGTTGCTCACTGAAACAGTAAGTCATATTTACTTTCTAGTAACTGCATCTAGAAATTAATAATCATGACACAAATCTCCTTGGTTATGCCAACATCAAATAAGGGGAGATTATTGGGAGATTACATATTTAAATTTGATGTTGAAAGTAAATATTCATGATTATATGTAAAGTCCTTCAAGGAACATATGTACAAAGACTTAGTGATAGATCAAAATTGTTAGGTTGATATGAGCTATTAATGTTTATCATTCTGTAAATAAACGTTTAGATGAAGAGATCAAAGCTGTTAGGATGATCTATATCTTAAGATGTAATAGATAGGCTCCAATGGAATCATAGTCTATCGAGCAGATCAAGAGATTGCAGAAGCCAAGGCAGAATCGTAGAGCATTAAGAATCGTGGTGTGTCTGCTTTGGAGGGCCTCTCCCATAATCGTAGAGTGGTCCAAACGCTTGCTGAGCCAAACTCAGAGATCATAGTGTGCTCTTGGAAGCGTAGAGTCTGCAAGTCAAGCAAGTGAAGATCGTAGTGTGCCAGTACTTAAGAGAAATCATAGTGTTCTCGTTTTCTAGTATCAGATCAAGTACCAAGGTGGCTAGACACCACGATCAGAATCGTAGAGCATCATATATCTATATCAGAAGCATCGAGCCTTGCCCATTTGTTTAAAGAATAAATCCCAACGAATGTGGAATGGATTATAAACGTTGAAGTCCTCGGGAGTCCCAATGACACAACAATCATCCTTAGTATACAAAAAAGAAATGTATTGAAGAAGCATAGGAAAGAACTTTGGGTCAGCAGAAAACACCTTTTTAGGTGTTAAGTGAGACAGCAATCTGCTGTGTCAATGAGATAGACTGCAAATCAGAAGTTGTGCACAAAGTCTCCATCAAAGTTTTGAAATGTCAAATGCATTTAATGCTTCAACGGATGTCTTCAATGAATACATTTCAAAGGCATCATATATATAAAACATCAGCAGAAGAAGAGAAGTAAGCAAGCACTGAACAAAAATGCTAAAGAACACTCAACGCTCAACTTTACGATGTGAAAAAGAAAGCTTACTCAGCTACTTAGTTCTTTCGAGCATAATCTGAACGACAACTAAGTAGCACCACACAAGAACTCAACTACTATCAAGTGAAGTAAGAAGTTCCAAGTCAGAAGGACTTGAAGAGTTCTAAGTGAACTGCGAAATACCAAGTCTGTTGGACTTAAAGAGTTTAAAAGTTAACTAAGAAGTTTCAAGACTGTTGGTCTTGAAGGAATCTGTGAGATTTAGAAAGTGTAAAGATATCCTTAGTGGATTTCCTACTCGAGGAGTAGAAGAGTGGACTAGGAGCTTTAAGTGCTCTTAACCACTTAAAAACACTATGTCTCTTATATTCTTGCTATAACTGCTATAACTGTCATAACTGCTTAACTCCTATTAACTCTTTATATCTTAAAGGGAAAGCAAACAAATCATAATTCTGATGTGTTTAAGTCATTATCAAAACTAATAAGTATTTCGACAAAGAATTTAAAATATCTATTCAACCCCCCTTCTAGATAACTATTGTGCCTCTGGGGGCTAACAATAAGTTTCAAATCTTGGGCATTTACCATTCTTGTCTTGCATCATATTCGATGTTATAAAAATATGCGGAATAATTTAAACTTTTTCAATCTCATTTGAAAAAAAAACCTTTTATTAATTTCTTAACTTGAATCATTTACATAGCCTTGAATCAAATTATGTTATGATTCATTCTATTCGAATTACTGTATAAATTTTTACATCTCAATTTGAATTCCTCTATGCATCACATAGTACAACTTTACAACTCAACATGTATTACACATCGTAAACTACTATCATGTACATCTCCAAGAACCTAAACATGGTTCAAGAGCATATATTTAAATAAATCAATCAATCTCATTTGATATTATTGAAATTTATCAAACAAATAGCACATAATCATTACCGTGAATCCTTAAGCTATAAAAATGGTTATTTGCAAGAGTGAGCTCAACAGCTCAGTAATTCTAACAATTTTCATGCATCATATAGCATATAATAACATACTCAGTTCATTCATTCATAATCAATTAATATTTACTACGCATGTTACTTCACACATAACTGGCATAGAGATTTACTTCACAAGAATATCATCAAAGATCAACTTTCAAATTTCATACATATCTTATGTACATTTTATATATATGCATCAACATTCTTGTGACACCCCCCAAATCCAGGTACTTTATTCCCACAGGATTTGGTGTTCACTTGATCAAAACATTCATATATAACTACCCCATCATAATAAAACTGAATAAATAAAAACCTTCCCTATTAAAGGGTTACATAATAAAAATCTCCCAGGTTATCTAACCTTTAATCATCATTCAAATGCGGAAAACATTACATAACTTCTTTAAAATAAAATCTAAGATCAACATAATAAAAGTCTAACATCTTAATCAAAGTAAAAATTACAAGTCTTCATTACTTGTACATTTTTCCCTTTCCTTTGCTAGTCGAAGGTTCACCTACATTCTCTTCTTTAGCTGCAAAGAGTTTATAAATATGCAAGAGTTAGCAAAACAATTGCTCACTGGATATAATATGTAATCAACAGGAGTATAACAATAATAACTGTCGAAATAGGCTCATCAAAAGTGAATAGTACTCTATCAACAATAATCAGAAACTGGAATTCCAAAGTAATCTTTCAACTCCAACTTTAACAGTCATAAGGCTATAAGGACCTCGTACTTAGGGGGATCGACCCTTTGAACAATGTATTGTGCACAAACATTTTAATGATATGCGTAAGTTAACCCCTAATCATAACAGTAGGGTTGTTCATCTCAGTATTTAGAGTACATGTCCGCACCAAAGGAAGTTTGGTGTGGATAAGCTTTCAAGGTAATTTGGAATTCAACGAACATCAACTAAGGAGTAGTTGAATACAACCAATAACACTATACTATAGAATAATCGTGATAGAATCAATCATAGTAAACTAAAGCCATGCTTGTGGAATAATCTAATAGCATACAATTTGAATAACTATAGCATACCTTGCTTGAACAATACTAAGCCAAGGTTAATTAGAATTGAATACTAAGCATGCATAGCAATTTGAACGATAGAAATGTTCGACATTAGTATATATAGTTGTGCATGCTAAACAACAAGTTATATACAAGAATAACTTTCTCCAGAATAACTTACATCATTATATTGTAATCGAATTGAAAATAGTAATTGAATTAACAAGATAATAGATTAGAAAACTTTCCTTGTTCGTAGATTAAACCAAACAATTTGAATCACAATATCCTATATACATATGTCATCATGACATAGTTAGTCACTACCACTTTACAAACTTAACTAACTACATTCATCATGTATGTTTGATTATTTAATCACATAATCAAGTTATAACACAAGTTAATCTTTAATAACATAATTATTCATAGTATAGAAATACTAAAATCAATATTTTACAGTCCTACTATCATCACATAATGTTTTCTTAAAATTTCGTGTACAAAAAGTACACTGTCAGACCATTTTGCTAACTCTCAGCGCTGGCACTATTACGCTTTACATCGTGGGTCACATCACTGATGGCATGGCGATGGCGTCATAAGACTCACTAACGCATCTTTGTTGAAGACTACTACAAGAAACTCGTAGCTGAATTTTGGTACTTTCGGAATAAAGACAAGAAAAAGCCAATTTTGGCCTACAAGCTCGCTTCTAATGTACTCAATTCACATGCAATTCATACAAAAAACTTCATGTAAACATAATTCAAGAACTCCTAACATGTTTCTACCCATACAACAACATAAACAACAAATTTAAAACATCTAATTTCACTATTTTTGATAAAAAAAAACTCAATTTTTGATATTTCAATGAAAATCAACACTGTAAATTTTGTTTTTCAACCAAAACAATTAATTCAAAGTATCTTTATCAATAATTATACATACTCTATCAAATTAGATGGTCAATTTATCAACTAAACAACTAATTAATTCTCAATTTCTACTTTAAGCTACACAATATATATTCACAAAAACTCTTTGTAAAAAAATGGTTTTCTTCACAACCATATACATAATATAAATTCATGGACTATTCTCAATTATAGCTTAAGAAAATAGTTTAACAACACTAGATTATCATATAAAACCACATACATAACAAAATTCCACTTCTACAAAGCTTTCATGGAGAAAATTGGGAGAGAGAGAATACAACTATAACTTTGAAAAGAACAATAATAATAGAGTTTAGATGGTACCTTGTTTGAAGAAGATGATGGCCAATCCTTTTTGATTCTCAAGCTTCTTCTTCTCTCCAATTCTCTCTCACTTTTCTTCTTCTCTTCTTCTTCTTCTCTGAGTTTTTGTTTTTCTCCCTAACTCTAACTACGTACTAGATATCTAACGTATATAGGATATAATATATATTAATTATATACTATAAATATAAAACATATAACTGATATCAGTTATAATTTTTGAAATCAAAAGCCATAAGGCTTGTTTGGTTAACTAACTAAAAATAACTCATTAATCTTTATGCCTTGTTTGGTAAAACACAATTAGATAAAAGACTTAATAGGCATTAGGCCTTGTTTGTCAAAACTGAATTAAACTCCCTTAATTTATTTTAGTAACTCCTTTATAGTAAGGTTATTTGTCACACTTTAATTTAATTAAATTAATTCTAAAAACAATTTATTAAATCACTTTAACACATAAATCAATACCACAAAATTATAAATTTCTTTATAATCATAACTTTATTTAACCCACTAACACATCCTTTTAATTTACAATTCAAATTAAAATATAATAATTTATTTAATCAAAACTTTCTAACTTAATAATTAAATTAAATTAGCAAAATAATTAATTAATTTCCTTAATTATTTATTTAACAAATAGTTAACCAAATTGAATCAAATTTGAACAATTGTTTATTTAACAATAAACACATCCATTAAATACTTAAATAATTCAATAAATATTTAATATAACAATTAAAAATTCTGGAATGTTACAATTCTCATAGCATAATATAGTTCAACTAAAAGTTATCGAATTCATATATCAAATATGAACTAAAAGACTTGTTTGGCTTGTAGTTTATCAACTACGACTTAACTGCTTATAGTTATTTGCACTTCGTGTATTCCTACACAGTTATATAATCATGGATTCATATCCATCGGTCATACATTTCATACGTTCTTAATATAATAATAAATATTACATCGTTTCCTAACTAGGTTTGTAAAACCTTCATTTTACTTTCTCATTATACTCTTAGAATAGCTAGGTATGTATAGGTATACCTTAACCACATGTACTTGACATCAACATTCATATACATTTATCACACACTTGACTCGCTATGTGTTCGACACATATTTAAAGTTTATAGATGCGTAATCTATGTCGTTTATACATTTTTGAAAACCTTAACAAATCTGGGTTTTATATAACCATCATACTGATGAATATTTAATGCAGCATTGAGACTCTGTCTTATAGTTTAGAATACTACTATAAGTAAGCTGCCAAAATGTAACGCCCCAAAATCCGATCTATCTTCACACCTAGATTTCGTACGTTACGAGTACATCATTCATCCAACATACATCATTATATACTGAAATATAACAACATACCTTCTCAAAACCCAGGTTCTAAAACCTTATAACCTCTTTCATTACAAATAATGATAATTACATTATTCATTTCATCTTACAAGAGTGACTTTTATCCGCCACTAAGGATACATAACAGTTCATTACACTAGTCTGTAGTTCAATTTCCTCTTTCTACATTACAAGTCTTCACTTGATCTTCTCGCTCATTCACATTCTGAATGGCACTTCATCTTGATACCGTCAGCTTGATCTCTATGGGATCCTTAAGTTTCTTCTAACATCGATCGCTGAAAATGTTTTTCATTTAAAGCAAGTGTGAGCATTCAATTGCTCAGCAAGTCATAACGGTTGAACAAACAACTTCAAGAGTTTAAACATTTCTTCAGAACTTCAATAGCCGAACAAAGGTTATGAAGTAGCTTGAATAATAGGAATAATCTTGATTTGAAATACAAGTAGCTTAAAACAATATTCACTTTCAATTTGAAATACTTTCATTCTTCTACCTTTTTCATACACATTCTGTCTAGCTAGAATCATTAGCACAGACTTAACAATAACAGATCATGTATAAACAGAGCATTCCCTTATTGAATAATTTAATCACAAAATAGTTCATCTTATAGAAACACTGAAGTGTTCACATTGTGGCACAAGGCCTCATACATATTACAACCTTGTAAATACATTGCACATATGCACATAGATAAGACTTCTCAAGTTTAACATCTGAGAAGTTTAAGAAACTAACATTCATTTAGAATATGAATGAAGTTAGGAAAATTTCCTTACACACAGCTACAGCTTACACTGAACTACTCATTTCAATTCCTATATAACACATAAGGCGAAAACATAAACACCAATTAGTCATATATTGAACTTACGCATTGGTTTACTTAAATTTACTTCTTATGATTCGCGTTCTTGCAATATAAGTTTACGCGACTAACTTCCTTTAACAGTTTACGGCTTCATGACATACGGAGATGTCTTACTCAAAATGTTCATCATCTTTGATGATTTGCATTCTTTTCTTCTTCTTATAACTTCTCTAGGACTCAGCACACATCACTTCTCTACTAGTAGTCCATATTGTACTCTTATTGGTTTCCCACAAACAACCAACAAACAAGTTCCCGACTCATCTACACTGCCATCACAGTGAGTTAGATCGGTTTCCAGTTCGTATATACCTTCGCTCTCTGAAGGAATTGTTTAGCTCAACTCCCATATGTCAACTATCAAAGGTTACAATTGTACCATAACCTAAACTTATCGTAACTTATCCGAACCATTAACTATAACATTCATTAAGTTAATTTCTTATTCCTTACAGCTTTCTGGCAACTAAATGCCATACCTCAGGATTCATTCTTATACGACTCACCTTCGGCTTTCATTAATCTTATTACCGTTCATTACAAATTTCTTAATACCATTTGAATCTTATTTAATACTTTCGTTATCCATTACTTGAACCCCATGTTCATTAGTCATTCTTAATGTCGAAGACATACTGTTCGTTATATGCTAAGACCGCTCGTTTATCGCTACAGCGTTGCATACACAGCGTCTATACGCTTCAAACTTATCTCTCATTATCATGACATAACATCGAAATGTTATTCATTACCCTCGTCGCTTAACATCTAAGGAATCACAACCATAGCAATCCTCCACGTTTGTTTATCATAACTACAGTCCCCAAATATCAGTTCTGTAATCTAATGCTTAAATTCTCTGTCTTTTAATCTTGTTTAATCTTTCCGTTCAACCTTTACTAAAGGTTTAAATCCCTTGATTTAGTGTTACAGTAGTTGAACATTATGTTCTTTATCTTCTTTGGCTTTTTCCTCACAATCCGTACTGCTACCACTTTCTTCCTTTTCTCTCTCACAACCGGCTTGAGTCTATGTCACCTTCTTCCCCTCGGTGCAAGCATTGCGACACCAAGCCCCTCCTTCTTTCTCGCGTTGCGGCACCACTCGTCAGTAGCTGATGGCTGATCTCAAGCTACGGTGCCACCTCCCAAGGCTCAGCTGGCGCTGCGGCTCCGAGCACAAAACCTAGAAAATTTTACGAGTCTTGAATCAAGTTTGAGACGCGTACTTTACGATCTCGTATCTTCTTCATTATAACTCGGAACGAGATTGTTCCAAAGCTATTTTCTTCCTTATCTTACGTACTTCAATACCCCTCAAATAGAATTTCATTCTGAATCCATTAACATGCCATTCGATTGGCTTGATCTTCACCCTTCGTTCATTTTTACGCTTTTAACGTTCTTTGTTCGTTCGTCCGTAATTCGGCCATTCGAACTCAGAACTCGATCGTTCTTGAGTCCACGACTCACGTTTTTTTCGTTCTCTTACATTCTTATGAAACCTTACATGTTCGGGTTCATTTACTAACTTTTCAATTCTTATTCGTCTTTTACGAAATTTTTTCCATAACTTCGTTATAGCTAAGTTTAATCCGTTCTTCATGAACGTTTCTACCTTTCCTAACCAAGCAATAAAAATCTAACTTATATGCGATGGTTTTAAACTTGTCCATCAATAACAATTATCCTACAATGGTTTTAAATTTATCCATCAACAACGTTCTTCGTGTTCTTCGTGTTCTTCGCGTGTTCTTCGTTCGTTCTTCATTTTAATCGATATTTTTGATTACAATTTCACTTTTTATTGGAATTTGATGTTATAGAACATCATTCCTAACTTATTTCACCTACTGATTCATATAATCCACTCGGATCATTCCAATTCATTACAAATCCTATACTTCCTTAAGAAATTTATAAAATAAACTTCTAATTCTTATTTCTTCATTTTCTTACGATTTCAACCATATGAAATCATCCCTAACATCATCTACTTCTTATCTTCATTAAGTTATGTTTTTAAACATAGAAACTTAATGAAAATTTATAAGAGACTAGGTTTCGGATTACCGTTCTCTTTTAATTTTCTTCCGTTGGACAAAGTTTGCACACGAGCAAGCTTTTCTTCCTCTTCTTTCCTCCCATCCGAACTTTCTCTCTTTCTCAAGTGTTATAGGATTTTCAAAAATCTAAAACAAATGAATTTAGCTTCCTATTTATAGATTTTCAAAGCTAATGGCAAAATAGTCATTTCGGCCCCCAAACCTCTTTACTATTCATTACTTAAGTACTAAGTTAACTTGCTCATCACTTATAAGCACATTACTTAGCCATTAAGTTTACTTAGTCATCACATAACTTATCTCTTACTTAGCCCTCAAGTTTACTTAGTCATCACATAACTTATCTCTTACTTAGCCCTTAAGTTTACTTACTCATCTCTTCGTATATAGTTAGTACGATATTCACACTATACGTCATAATAATCTTCGTACTATACTCGTATAATAACTAGTATTACACTCGTATTTCTTACGCATAATAACCCTAATTATTATACGAAATCATTAAATTCTCGGAACTCACTTTTCCTAACCCTTAGGTTTTAAGTCCGTAGGCGAAAACTTCATTTTTGCGATTACTGAAATATTATTGAATATTCCATTACGTCTTAGAATTCTATCATTACGCGTTTCTCAGAAATTCAAACTCAATCTCCGAACAGAAATGGATGAATAGTGTCTATTTCGTCTTTTTCCCCGAAAATATTTTTGTTCCTGGAAAAAATTTATTTTCGTCTTGAAAATTCATACTCGTTCAATCTAGATCGTAGCCAGAATCCTCCCGACTTATAATCATCCTAGGTTCTAAAACGATTAATAAACACATAGCACATAATATTAATCGTAAAAATTCCTTTTATTAATAACTAATTCTTTAAACTTAAATTCTGGAAAACCCGAATTTTTTGGTCGTCACACAAAATCAGAAAGTAAATAAAATATTCAGACCAATCTGCCCTGCAGCACAGCTGCGCTGAGGTTAGGCTTGGGACTGGCGCAACTATGCTGTCCCCTGGTCAGACCAAACTTGAGCTTTTGTTTTCTTGGTTTAATTATCCCTTTTTTGTATACCAGAGTATTAACACATAGCAATCATACATCTTAAGAGGTCTTGGACTTTTTTAGAGTCATTTCAAGTCAACATTTACACAATATGTCTCTAGTTGGAAATTTCCAGGAAGTTAAGGCCAACTATATGATGCCCCCAAAATAGGTACACATCACCCATCTTGAGTCGCCAAATACGTGTTACATAATTTAAATACAAACTTCTTTTATACAGTACGACAAAACGTAGTTGAGAGTTTCAACACGGATAATGTCTCGTAGAGAGTATCCAAACTCAAATAAAGTCCTCATTACATTTATTATCACACCATTTCATTGAATATTGAAGACTACTAATGCAAACATCTGGACCGTCACTCCGTTCCCCGACTAGAACCAACTATATTCTCATTTCCTGAAGAGAACAATGAAAACAAAGGGTGAGCTCAACTAGCCCAGTAAGAAATATTATGACTAAGATAATGCAGAATAAATTATCGTTAGCCTTCAACAGTGTTAAACTGATAAAATATAATAAACATCAAGTTTAACTACAGTGGAACAAGCAATCCATTAGAAGAGTCAAGTAGAGCATGATATCTACTATCTTCTATGATTTAAAAAGTTTATCATCAATTTTATCGCTGAGACTCAACTTAATAAATAAACCACACATCGAATCATCCCTGCACTACAGGCCAAGGATATTCATGTAATCATCAATAGTCATGATTATACTGAATAATCCTTGGTCATAATCATACCAACAACTGTCCATCAAAGCACTACAGGCCAATGAGGATTTTTACCATATCATTTGTAACATTACGGTCATGATTATATCGAATAATTCCGGGTCATAATCATACCAATCAATAGTACATCTATGCACATAAGCCACATATGACTTTTATCACAATATAAGCATGAGGATGCTGACAATGATATAATAATTCAATTAAAAGAAAGCGAAGGATAAATTTTTAAAGATTTATAACTTAATTTATCTAGAATTTAATAATGTCCAAATTGTCAACATGATATTGCTTTGTGGAGTAAAATTCAAGAATAATATTGTATCAAAAATGATTTGGACAGCAAAGAAATCAATTTTTGTCATGAATAATTCTCTGGGTGAATAGTACCCTGTGAATAGTACTTTGGGAATAGTACCCCGTGAATAGTACTTCAGGAATAGTACCCCATGAATAGTACTTTGGGAATAGTATCCCGTGAATAGTACTCGTGAATAGTACCCTATGAATAGTACTTTGTGAATAGTACCCCGTGAATTGTACTTTGTGAATAGGACCTCGTGAATAGTACTTTCTGAATAGTACCGTAAAAATAAATACTACTCATGGACAATACTCCGACATGAAAAGCTTAAAATTTAACAAGAATGTGTAGAAAATATCCTTGTGAAACGATACTAGATGAAGCGCAAATTTCAAGGATATTCTACTAATTTCACGGAGTATAGAAGCAATACTTTAACAAAATGAGGGTATAATCAGGAATACGAGATGAAATAATATTACTCAAATACTACAGAGTATGAAATAAAATATTATTCCTATGAATACTAAACAAAATAATATCATTTACCTCTGAAGAAGACTGGATACTGGAATAGTGAGGTAGTAGACTTCTCTTCTTCTTTCTCTCTATAGCTTCTCTCTCTATAATTGCTCTTGTGAGTCTTAATGAATTGGTGAGAATGAAAGAAGAAGGAGCTTCTATTTATAGGAAAATATAGTTTCAATAATTGCACGTTTCGGGGCTCGAAATATTACAGTATAACACCTTCATCTTTTCCTTCATTTTTAATTTAGTCCTGCAAGTATTATCAAACTTGTACCACCTCCCCTAATAGTACATCATGTGAATCAATAGTACATTAATGTGAATCAATAGTACACACATGTGAAAAAAATAGTTACGGTATAGTACATTCATCTATACCTCTATTTTTAATTTAGTCATGGAAGTATTATCAATCTTCCACCACCTCCCCTAATAGTACATGCATGTGAATCAATAGTACATACATGTGAACAAATAGTTATAAGCATGTGAATTAATAGCAATTAATTGCTCATTTATCCGATTAATTACCCGATTGGTTAATATAACCTCCAGACATTAATTATTATCGAAATAGATGTCCATTTCTATTAATACTAATAATCCCAACACAATGAAAATACCAATTTCATCTTTAATCAATACAAACTTATTTATCATTAATATTATAACTCACAATATTTAACAACCAGATCATTCTCAGGAAAGATGGGGCTTTCCGATAAGGATTTCTCCCTATTGGCGCGCAATTAGGTGACCAAACCTCTCCTTGACAGAACTTTCTAGACATTGTCAATATTGCAAATAATAATATGAATAATTTTGTCGTCTCAATTATTGATTTAATAATAATAAATATTATGCAGATGTAACATTCCAGGATTTTAATTGTAATATTAAATATTTATTGAGTTATATAAATATTTAATGGATGTGTTTATCGTTGAATAAATATTTGTTTAATTGATTTAATTTTATTTGGTTAATTATTTGTTAAATAAATAATTAATGAATTAAGAAAATTATTATTATGTTGATATGTCAATTTAATGGTTAATTATTGGTATTGGGTTATGTGATTAAATGATTTAATTAATTAATTAATTGTTATTTGGATTACTTAAATTAAATATGAAAGCTTGATTAATATAGTGTAACAAATAACTATATTATAAGGAGTTATTAAAATAAATTAAAGTAGTTTTAATTTAGTTTTATCCAAACAAGGTTCAAGTATATTAATTCTTTAAATTTAAAGGGTTTTGCCAAACAAGCCTTATAGCTTTTGAATTTCTAATTTTTGAATTTAAATAAAATAAATAAAATAATAAATATAATATATACGTTATTTTGATAACTGATGATAGCTATTATGAGTATTAAGACTATATCAGTTTTGTATTGTATTATTACGCATACTAGTTGGTCAGTTGGTTATTGGCTTAGTCTGAGTTCAGAGAGAAGTGATAGAGAGCTTGTGAGAATTGAGAGGAAAACTTGTGAATTTTCACAGCAATTCTAGTGATTAGCAAAATGATCAGATTAGTAATTGAAGGTATGTTCTACAACTTTTATATTATATGTGTTTATGAGTATCACGACAAGAATTTTCTCATGTTCTGTAAAATCAATTGTTGAACTGTGGAGTTATATAGTTAGTAATAGCAATTGTATATGTTTATGACGCTTAGAGATTATGTTTAAACAATAATTGCATGCTAATTTCGTTTGACAGTATATGTAATTTTCATATGGTTCATGAAAAATACCAATTTTTTTGATCAATTCATATGTTAAACTGCTAATTGAAGCTTGATTATGCTAGTCTATTAAGAAATGAAGATAACGTAACTTGAATGAAGTAATTTGGACAAGAAACTTGAAAATGGAGTTTTTGTATGAAAACTTGAAAATTTAGAAATTAAAATAGTTTTAGTTAGTGTTAAATTGTTCTAATTGGTTGTAACTGTTAGCAAACACGTTTATGATAGTTGTATATTTATTTTACGTGTTAATGTCACTGTTTGATGGGTGAAATTCGTGTTAGTTGGGCTAAAAATGACTCATGTTCATGTCGTATATATCGTTTTTATGTTTATGCCACCAAATACCACGCTAAGTTAAATAAAATACACGTAAAGCATAAATGCGCTTGATCCTGTGTTTTTGTATGGCGCATTCTGCGCCGCACCACTGTTTGGGGACGATGACTTCTTCGATTCTGCAGACCTTGTAACATCACTATAGCTTGGTTTAAGGTTGTGTTAAGGAGTCAAACATGTAACAAGGAGGTTAAATCAGTAACGTGTTATGTCATTGATGATTTCAACATTGTAAACGTGATTGTAAGTGATGAACGTGTTATGTTATAAGTTAGTTATACAATGAACGTTAGTTAAGTGTTGTGAGGTTATCGCTTGGAAAATTCTGAAACGTATATGGTAATATAAGACTTGTGCTAAATTAACAAGCCTAACTAGAAATACGTGTTATGATGGAACGTGAATGTTAGTATATCTAAATAGATTATGGTTCTAAACCTATGTGTAGGTGAACGTGAGTTTGATATTATTGCTTACGCTCGAGGCAAGTTTTCTAACTCTATAATTTCGTTGAGTTGATTCTATTATTACATTGTGTAACTTCATTCTTTTGATTGAGCATGTTTTAATTCTAAAGTATTGGAATTCTAATCATTGTTGACTTACTCTAACTTGTTTATAGTTAATCAAGTTGATTTAGTTTATTCTTTTTTTTTTATAAATGTTTCTTGAACCTTAATTCCTTGTGTTGAATGGTTCAATCACTTTGTATATTTTATTACATGTGGAGTAAGCATTGTTTCCAGCTTGCTATCAACTAATGCATGTTCGATAACTTGTTTATAGTTAATCAAGTTGATTTAGTTTATTCTTTTTTTTTTATAAATGTTTCTTGAACCTTAATTCCTTGTGTTGAATGGTTCAATCACTTTGTATATTTTATTACATGTGGAGTAAGCATTGTTTCCAGCTTGCTATCAACTAATGCATGTTCGATAACTAAAATTCTAATTCGACAAGATTATAGACCTAGCTTATTATTGTTCAAGCCAATGTTTACCATTTCTTTATTTTGATCAATACTTATGATTTTTAGTTACTTCAAGTATGAGTCTAGAATATAGTCAGTTCACTTATGTTTCTCAAATGTTCTAAGTTAAGTTGTTATTAAACAACTATGGTGTTATCAAGCATTGTTGATTCAACTAGTTCCCTAGTTGATGATCGTTAAACTAAAAATTACCCTTGAAAGTTTATCCAAACCAAACTTTATTTGGTGCGGACTTGTACTCTAAATACTGAGATGAACAACCCTATTTTTAGGGGTTTACGATTAGCGTTGAAATTGTTGTTCACAATACATTATACGAAGGATTGATCCCCCTAAGTACGTGGAGTCCATATAGTCATATGACTGTTAAAGTTAAAGTTGAAAGATTACTTATAATTGTGGACATGGTTCGTGGTCATTAGTCCCTCAGTAGTATATTTCAGAATGTTAATAGAACATATCATTCAGTTCTATTGGGCCTATTATTTGGCAAATGTTGTAATGTTAATTAGAACATATAATTCAGTTCTATTGAGCCTATTATTTGGCAATAATTCACAATAATTAATTCACAAATATAATTGAGGAAATTATAAAATTAAAAATCTTTTCAAATTCGGATATTAAAATTATAATTGAGTTAATTTGGTGATAATTTTTTTCTCTTTCTAATTAGGATAAATAAATTTATACTTTTACATGCAAATAATTTTAATTTTATCAAATAATTTTTTATTTTAATTTTATCAATTAATTTTTATTGTAATTTTATCAATTAAAAGAGCACAATTTGTGTAAAAGAGCACAATCATTAATTGATAAAATTAAAATAAAAATTATTTGATAAAATTAAAAACTAAATAAAACAACATGTTAATTAATCAAACAAAAAATAAAAAAATAAAAAACATTAATATTTATATCATTTAACCAAAAAACAACACAAAGAACTGAAAGTAGTATGCACACAAGCCAATCATGTTTGATGATAAAGCATATACTTTGTAACAATCTTATTCATTTATTAATAAAAAGTATTAATTTATTAAAGGCTTTTAATTATCTACATGATCTTTGTTTTATAATATGTGATAAACCCATAGTTTTAAGCAATGCTTTTAGAATTATGATGATGATCATTCTAATGAGATCTAAATTCTTAGAAAGCTTAAAACTAAAATAGTTCCCAATCATTGGATTACTAAATTGGGGATTAGTGAATCCGGATAGATTGGTACATACGTTGCTTGCTCATTGGATGAGGATGATTGATCTCATGATCATTTGTGTGGAGACACTAAAGCAAGTATGTAGGTGCTTATTAGAGAATAAGTTCATCGAACGCGGGCTCGCTAAGGAATACCTAATGGAGTTTTATTTGCTGTCAATAGGAATTCTGAGTGATAGTAGTACAAGTGATCCTTGGACTTGAGATCATCATAGTATCTTGTGTATGATGAGTTATACTTTGACTTATTCCTTAAGACCTTTAGGGTATATCAAAGGGTATGCTTGGGTATAATAAGTTGTACATGGAGATAATGTATGATCAATAAAGAATCTACCACTTCTAATAAAAGAAGAGAAATGTCCTATGTGATTCGATAAATGACAACCCAGTAGTCCTTGGCCAAGGCGAAATGAAATAAGAAAGGAGTTTCTAATTTGCATTATTTGAGTTGTGCATTTAAGGATCGAAATACATATAATTAAATAAAATAAGACTTGACAAGAATTCCATGTCTTATATTTAATTGGGATATTGTATGGTGGAAGGATTGAATTGTATGCAGTAACTATTTACTCAAAGGTTCTTTAATGATTAATGTTGAAATCTATATTATCTGGAAAGTCGCTTGATCGCTAGGAGGCTTATCCCTATTGTAGAATAAATATTATTTATTTAAATAAATTAATTATTTAATTTATTTATTTAAATAAGATTAGAATTGTTCTAATTGATTTATTCACAACCTAGGTTTAATATGGAGAACCTAAAGGGTCACACCATAAAAGGAAGAATAATTATTTAAGAAGTTAATGGCATAATCGTAATAATATGTTAAGTATATTTAATTTAATCTATGGTGATAGAATAAATTAAATAGCTTAATATTTATTATTTAATATTTTAGAAATATTAAATATAAATTAATAAGAGGAGTCTTATTAATATTATTACAATTATTATTATTTTAATTTCTAAAAGAGTTTAGGAATTAATTTAATATAAGTACTCTCATTTATTCCTAATTAGATTAGGAAGGAAAATTAGTTAAAGGAGTTTAATTAATTATCCCTAATAAGATTAGGGAGCTTAATTAATTAAAAGAATTAATTAATTAAAACCCAATTCCTTAATTGTTAAGGTGGGTTGCCCACATCTATAAATAAGAGGAGTCTTATTATGGGTGGTATGGGTTGTTGACTTTAACAAAAAGTGCGTAATAATTCCAAGTTGTTGGGAGTATGCCTTTTCTATAGAGATAGAAAACTAGGGTTAGCCATAACACCCATCTTCTTGAATTTTATTCTTCCTTGGTGGATCACCTCTGAGGCCAAACATTTGGGTGGCTAACGTTGATCAAAGGAAGGAACCAAACCCGGTGGATTCAAGATTGAACGAAAGGATTTGGAGGTGAACTTGTACACGAGGAAGCTCGATCTTCAAGGTATGATTTATTCTTTATCTTTTCGTTTAATTAATAATTGTGCATAAAAAGGGTGATCCGGGTATATGGTTTGTAAATTTTAAACTCTCGATTTTATCGCTTCTCACACTTTTTATGCAATTTGATTGCGTTATGAATATTACAAACTCTAATAAAGGGCATCGAGCCAAACCTTTATGCAAATTATTAATTGTTTTAATTTGATATTATATTGATATGTGTTTAGAACAATTTAATTGGGCATAATTTTATTATATAAAATTTATTATAAAAAAATAAAATAAAATAAAATAAAAAAAAAATGACGAAATCAGTTCGCCTTTTTATAAAAGGACTGTGGTGTTTTTTTTTTAATGTTACCCACGTGATACACAATTTAGAATGAAAGTCCACATGCTTCCTTTTAATTAGAATGAAAGGAACGGTTTATTTAGTTATATAACATATATATATATATATGGCCGACCATTCCTATATTTAAAATAGATTTCATGAAAATGTTCCTGTTTTTTTTTTTTTTTTAACCAATTGATTTAAAGGAACGGTTATGTATATATATATAAATAATATACGGTTATTATATATATATATATATATATAATAGTTATATATATATATAATATTATTCTCAATAATTTTATAATTAAAATAAAAGGTTTATTTTAATCTTAAAATAAAAAGTTTATTTTAATATTAAAATAAAAGATTTACTTTAATTTTAAAATTAAAATTTCATGCTAACTAATTAGAGTTGGAATTGGATTCCATGATAACTAATTGGAGTTGAAATTGGATTTTATTTTTCCTAAAATAAAGGAGTTTATTTGTGAATAGGAAAGAAATCCTAATTTCCTTAAATAAAGGAGTTTATTTAAATATGAAATAAGATTTCATATTATTCAAAATAAAAGAGAGTTTTTGTGTGAATGGAAATATAATCCGTGTTTCCTTTAATAAAGATTTTTTTTACATGGAATTAGATTCCATAATTAATTAAAATAAAAGAGTTTATTTTAATTAAAGATTTTTTACATGGAATTGGATTCCATAATTAATTAAAATAAAGGAGTTTATTTTGATTAAAGATTTTGATTAAAATAAAATAGTTTATTTTATTCAAAATTAGATAAATTAAAATAAAATAGTTTTATTTTGATTTAAATTTGGATTAAAATAAAGGAGTTTATTTTGATTCAAAAATTAAATTTTATACTAACTAAATTTGCCCATTAAATGATATCAATATATATATTAAATGTTTATTATTCATGAGATGAATGTTATTTATTGATGCATATGGTGATGTGTATGATAATAAATGGGATTGATTATGGACTATTGACCAATGCGATTGGATTTTATTTTAGTTGGATGCATGAATGTATGGATTTTATTAAATAGGGTCTACGTACCTCGTCTTCTCTAATTTTTTCTTAATGTAAATTCTAACTCCCTCCTATGTACTTCCCTCGATCACCGATCAAGGTTTCTATTTATTTTAAATAGTTTTGTAATAGGAATAGTTAGAATTATTTTGAAGAATTGGAGATCAAGGACAAGAAGCGCTTGAAGACCCATTTGTAATGGAGCCCGGTTTAAATGTAATAGTTATATTTAAATATTATTTCTTGCACCCTTAGGGTTTGACCTTTTGGTTCACTTGGTGGCTCTAGTGAACCAAACTAGAATAAAAGTCCATAATCAATCCGGAGTAGAATATAGTATTCTATATATGCATGCTTATACTATATATATATATATATATTATGCAAACATGCTTCGCATGTTAATTAATATGACGCGTATTTTATATATATATATAAAAATGCTACTAAACAAGATGAGACAAATTAATAACAAACCCTCAATTTTCATATTAAGTCCTAAGCGTTCAAAGATATTTGGAATATCGAACGTCGCTTTCTAGCATGATAAAATTAATAGAGTATTAAATATTTAATATGAGTTTGTTGTGTCACCACAAGGCAAGTATTAAGTATTTAAGATGTTAATTTATCACATTTGATGCTTATAAAGAAAATTGAACAATATTATTTTGTTGTGTCACCACAAGGATGATATTTTCTTTTTGAATATATGGAGTGCTAGGTCGGACTTAACTTGGATAATTTTGATTCGGATGTGCCACCACTTGATCAAAATAATCTAAGAGGCAAAATACAAGGAGTTGCATAGTTGATGTAATTGACAAAAGTTGTCTACCTATTTATTTATATATAGTTTGTTGTGTCACCACAAGGCTATATACATTTGAAATGGGATCCTTATTCTCACTAGCAAATCTTTAATTAGATTTTGCCGAACTATATAAGTGAGGGTAATATAGTTTGAAGAAAATAGTGGGAGATACCAATTTAAAACAAGACCTAATTTATTTTGGTAATTAATAATAGAATGTATGTTAAAATGTTGTTAATTACAAATTCATTTACGTGATTTTACAATGTCTAAAATTACTATCATCATGAAGCATATTAGATGCTAAATTAACTGCACCAAATTAAACGGATTGGTTAAGGAATTTGAGAATAGTTCTCATAAATGAAAAAGCTATCTTATGTCCTTAATACGCCTATCCTCGCAATGGTTGCGCATAATGCCTCTGAGGAAGACATTGCTACTTTTAGAAAGTGGCAAGATGATGCACATTGGCTCTCAATGCATCATGCTCGCATCCATGAGTAACGAGCTTCAAAGTCGGCAAGATGAAACTATGGATGCTTTTACTATATTTCCGCACATCAAGTAGTTGATGGTGAGGAAAGTAGGGCCGATAGATATCGAGATATCTAAAGAGCTCTTCCGATCTAGAATGGCCAATGGCACTATAGTATGCATAAAAAGTTCTTAACATAATCAATTTGATTGATCAATTAGGACAACCGGTTTTGTCATGGATGGAGAGTTGAGCCAAGATTTGATCTTGCACTCACTCCTCCGGACTCCTTTCACAATTGTTGTGAATTTTTCATATGAACAAGCTAGATATCGCCTTCATGATTTGCTTAACATGTTGAAAATGTTGAGAGTGACTATCCAACCAAGAAAACCAAGTCTTCTTCGTAGGGGCCAAAGGATCTTCCGAAAAGAAGAACGATTCAAAGAAGGTAAATAGAAAGGCAAAAACAAAGGATAATAAGAACAAAATCGATATGGATAGCAAAGGAGTTTGCTTCCACCGCAATAAGCCCGGACACTTTGAAAGAAATCTGCGAGAAACATCTTGCGAGGCTAACCAAAGAAGCTTAGTGAAGTTTCTACATAATACGCTTTTTGTTCATAATTGAAATAAATTTTTCTTTAAGTCAAGGTTCTACTTGGGTATTGGATACCGACTTTGGTTATCATAAATATAGATTTATGAAGGACCAAGCGTAAGTAAAAGCTAAACAAAGATAAGTAATCCTATGTGTGGGAAATGTAGCAAAGGTTGCCATATTAGCCATAGAAACTTATAGTTTAGCAATGCTACTACTAGCAAATCTATTAAGTCAATAAGTTGTTATTGTATTCCAATTCTTGTTAGAAACATTATTTCCGCTTTTATTGTTGGACAATAAAATTTTTGGTATTATAATTAAGAACAATTGTTGTTCTATTTATAATAATAATGTTTTGTATAGAATCGAATATTACTTAATAAATTTTGTATACTTGACTTACATGAAAATAATTTTGCATATTGAACAAATTAGTATAAGAAAAGGAGATGATCATTCAAAGAGTTGAATGTGTGTATTTGCTAAAATACAAGTGTGAATTATTTGAAAGGTTCAAAGAATTCAGTAGTGAAACAAATTGACAATGTATTAAGATTCTTTGATTAGATCAAGGAATAAATACTTGTGCAATAAGTTTCTAGATCATCTCAAATGGTTTTCTCATAATGGACACATCCCGACACGCAATAATTGATTGATGTATCCGAATGAAAATCATACCTTGTTAAACATGGTACGGTCCATAATGATTTTACCGACATTCCAAATCCTTCCGGGATAATGTCCTAGAAATGGTCGTGACATATCTACGAAAAAGGTAACCTCAAAAATCCAAATTTCAAGACTCCATAAAAGTTATGGATGTGGAGGATTCCTAATCTTAAGTATGTTAAGATAAGGGGTTGTCCAACTTATGTGAAAAGGTTTCAAAAGGATAAGCTTGGGACAAGATTTGACAAGTGTCGATTTGTGGGACATCCTAAAGTAAGTTTAGGGCATATGTTCTATAATTCTACTTAGCAAAAGGTGTTTGTTACGAAACACGCTGCCTTCTAAGATAAAGGTGTTTATCATTGAAGGGGCTAGTGGGAGGATAATAGATCTTGAAGAGTTCAAGAACCACAAAATACTATAAGTCAAATAAGGGAAACCTGTAGATAGACCTATTATACCACAACTGAATTGTAAATCTGGAATAGTACCAAAGATACCTAGGAGGTATGGATTCATCATGGATGATGATGATGAGGTACACATCATAGAAGATGATGATCCAGAGTTACATTCGATGAGGTAAGACTTCTAGTGTGTACAAAAGGGTCAGTGGGAGCGTCGTGAAATTTCTAGTATTATATGTTGATATACTACGGATGAGGAATTACATACCAATGCTACAATCAGTAAAGATAAAGTTGTCTAAACATTCCTCCATGAATGATTTGGAAGAGTATCTTAATTGGGGATAAAAATCTATATAGATAGATTTAAAAGGATGCTCGACTTAACCCAAGAAACGTATATTCATTTGATGCTAAAGTCGTTTAGCATGGCAAACTCCAAGAGATGTCTCATGTCGATGAGCTATGGAGTGTATCTCTCTTAATAGTCCCCATAGACTCCAAAAGAAGAGAGATCGCATGAGTGACAATCATGTATGCAATGAAATGTACGAGACTTGATGTTGATCGGTCATATTTCTCGAGAAGATCACCGTAAGATGTTGAAAACATCTTAAAGTTCTTAACCTAGACTAAGAATGTGAGCATATATGGTGGGTCCGAATTAAAACTAGAGGGCTTTATAGACTCAAGTTTTTCGCATGCACTCAAGACGAATCAAAAATCCACTTTAAGGTAAAGCGTTATCTTGAATAAAGGTGGTGCGTTGAATTGAAAGGTTCCAAACAAAGAAAAGAGTTGTTGGTTTAGTGATAAAGACAAAGTATATAGCTATAAATGAAGTCGCAAATTGATTGTTTGGATTAAAAGTTCATTACGAGAACTAGAATAGTTCCTAAGTCTCATCTTGGATCTAAACATGTGTTGTGGCACTTTCATTTGATTATTAGAATCATTGAAAGATGGGAAATCACTATAGAGATAGTGGACTCTCATGAACAACATTACATATCCATTAACTAAAGCTTATCCAACAAATAGGGATAATCGTCACTTAGAGAAGAAGAGTATAAGATACCATGATTTATCGGCTTTAGTGCAAGTGGGAGATTGAAAGTAGTATGCACACAAAGCCAATCATGTTTGATGATAAAGCATATACTTTGTAACAATCTTATTCATTTATTAATAAAAAGTATTAATTTATTAAAGGCTTTTAATTATCTACATGATGTCGTTTTATAATATGTGATAAACCCATAGTTTTAAGCAATGCTTTTAGAATAATGATGATGATCATTCTAATGAGATCTAAATTCTTAGAAAGCTTAAAACTAAAATAGTTCCCAATCATTGGATTACTAAATTGGGGATTAGTGAATCCGGATAGATTGGTACATACGTTGCTTGCTCATTGGATGAGGATGATTGATCTCATGATCATTTGTGTGGAGACACTAAAGCAAGTATGTAGGTGCTTATTGGAGAATAAGTTCACCGAACGCGGCTCGCTAAGGAATACCTAATGGAGTTTTATTTGCCTGTCAATAGGAATTCCTGTAGTGATAGTAGTACAAGTGATCCTTGGACTTGAGATCATCATAGTATCTTGTGTATGATGAGTTATACTTTGACTTATTCCTTAAGACCTTTAGGGTATATCAAAGGGTATGCTTGGGTATAATAAGTTGTACATGGAGATAATGTATGATCAATAAAGAATCTACCACTTCTAATAAAAGAAGAGAAATGTCCTATGTGATTCGATAAATGACAACCCAAAGAGTCCTCGGCCAAGCGAATGAAATTAGAAAGGAGTTTCTAATTTGCATTATTTGGAGTTGTGCATTTAAGGATCGAAATACATATAATTAAATAAAATAAGACTTGACAGTAATTCCATGTCTTATATTTAATTGGGACATTGTATGGTGGAAGGATTGAATTGTACGGTAACTATTTACTCAAAGGTTCTTTAATGATTAATGTTGAAATCTATATTATCTGGAAAGTCGTTGATCGCTAGGGGAGGCTTATCCCTATTGTAGAATAAATATTATTTATTTAAATAAATTAATTATTTAATTTATTTATTTAAATAAGATTAGAATTGTTCTAATTGATTTATTCACAACCGGTTTAATATGGAGAACCTAAAGGGTCACACCATAAAAGGAAGAATAATTATTTAAGAAGTTAATGGCATAATCGTAATAATATATTAAGTATATTTAATTTAATCTATGGTGATAGAATAAATTAAATAGCTTAATATTTATTATTTAATATTTTAGAAATATTAAATATAAATTAATAAGAGGAGTCTTATTAATATTATTACAATTATTATTATTTTAATTTCTAAAAGAGTTTAGGAATTAATTTAATATAAGTACTCTCATTTATTCCTAATTAGATTAGGAAGGAAAATTAGTTAAAGGAGTTTAATTAATTATCCCTAATAAGATTAGGGAGCTTAATTAATTAAAAGAATTAATTAATTAAAACCCAATTCCTTAATTGTTAAGGTGGGTTGCCCACATCTATAAATAAGAGGAGTCTTATTATGGGTGGTATGGGTTGTTGACTTTAACAAAGTACGTAATAATTCCAAGTTGTTGGGAGTATGCCTTTTCTATAGAGATAGAAAACTAGGGTTAGCCATAACACCCATCTTCTTGAATTTTATTCTTCCTTGGTGGATCACCTCTAGAGGCCAAACATTTGGGTGGCTAACGTTGATCAAAGGAAGGAACCAAACCCGGTGGATTCAAGATTGAACGCGAAAGGATTTGGAGGTGAACTTGTACCTGAGGAAGCTCGATCTTCAAGGGTATGATTTATTCTTTATCTTTTCGTTTAATTAATAATTGTGCATAAAGGGTGATCCGGGTATATGGTTTGTAAATTTTTAAACTCTAATTTTTATACGCTTCCGCACTTTTTATGCAATTTGATTGCGTTATGAATATTACAAACCTAACAAGAACTATATCTAAAAAATTATTTATTTATTATAAAACTTCATCTTCTTCAAGATCGGCATCATCAACATAAAACCCACCACAAGAAAATTATACAACACAAAGGATCTCCCAAGCCAGCAACCACGACCAAACCATCTGCCCATGACGAACTCAATCAAACTCAGCCAAGAGAGACAACACTAAGAAAACAAACACCCAATTGATTCGGCAAAGAGAGACAACAATAAGCATAAAGAATCAGTTGGGAAATCCACAAATTAATTAGACCCATTGAGGAGAGACTTCAATTTAAATCAATTTGAAACTCCAAATCAAGATATGCTAACAATAACCCAGATTATACAAGCACAATGAACGACGAAAATGAAAGCCCAATAGGGCCACATAACCAAACCAATCGAAATAAATCAAAGCCCGAAAACCCCATATTCCAAAGCATGAATAGTTCAAAAGTGATTCAAAAAGAATTAGATCCGAACAAGATCCAACTTCCAAAACCCCAACACCTCGCAGATCTAAAATCCCACACCCATAAGAGATCCACCATAATGATCCGTCCAAGCTTTCAATCAGATTATGGTGTTTTTCTCTTCTAAGTTTGTGGTGAAGATGGCGATGGCCATGATCTTAGTTTTCTTCTCTCCTATATATATTCCTCCGTTTGGCTCCACTTTCTATTTCTATATGATTGCGTATATATGCCCTCCGATGTTCTTAATTTGTTCAGAATCGGAAGAAAAATTGCTATTAATAATAATAATATTGAAATAATAATTATAATTTTCAAATATTTTATTATTATTGCCTCAATTATAATTTTAATTTTTGCAAACTTTTCTAATTTATATTATTATATTTGTAAAAATTAAATAAAATTCATTTGATATTAATCATAAAATAATTGAATATATTTTTCATTTATTTTCTTATTTTTTGACAAACTTTTCTAATTTATATTATTATATTTGTAAATAATTAAATAAAAATTCATTTGATATTAATTACAAAATAATTGAATATATTTTCATTTATTTTTTTATTTTTTGACAAACTTTTCTAATTTATATTATTATATTTGTAAAGATTTAAATAAAAAATATTTTGATATTAATTATAAAATAATTGAATATATATTTCATTTATTTTCTTATTTTTTGATAAATTTTTCTAATTTATATTATTATATTTATACAGAATTAAATAAAAATTCATTTGATATTAATTACAAAATAATTGAATATATTTTTTATTTATTTTCTTATATTTTTACTAACTTTTTTAATTTATATTATTACATTTGAAAATTTCCTCCATTTTCACATAATGAAAGCCACATAGGACTGATATATGCGACATCAGAAATTGTTTACACGTCATCAGCTTATGTGTCAAATTCCGTCCAAAGTAAACAATTTTAACGGAATTATAAACTTTTTGTTAGTAAATACAAGTTCAATGAGTTGACTGTAAGAAAAAAAAGTTGAGTGACCCATTTGTAAGTCGACCTATAGTACAATAACCTAGAAAGCATTTAACCCGTCTGTAGTTTGAGCAGCTTTAACTTTATCGATTAAAGTCGGTTCTACTTGTATATTCGCCATCATCACATGGGTCCCTAGAGTCTTTAACTTTATCTCCATCCTTTGTAAGTCATACAAAATGGGCCTTTATGTTGACAATATTGCACTCGTGCTCGCATCTGATCTTCTACTCATTACGTCAGCTACTACGTTTTCTTTTCTAGGATAGTATTGAATAGTATGATCATAATCTTTCAATAGCTCAAGCCATCGTCATTGTCGCATGTTGAGTTCCTTTTGAGTGAAGAAATATTTGAGTCTTTTATGATCCGTATAGATCTCCACCTTCTCTCCATACAGGTAATGCCTCCAAATCTATAGCGCAAAAACGACAGCTGCTAACTCTAGATCATGAGTAGGGTAATTTCTCTCATATTCTTTGAGTTGTCGTCAGGCATAGGCTATGACTTTCCTATGTTGCATGAGAACACACCCTAAACCTTTGCCTGAAGCATCGATGTATCTGACAAATCCTCCCGAACCAAATTTGTATTGTCGTAACAGTCTTTGAAATGAGCTCTTGAGTTCTTGAAAACTCTTCTCACATTCCTCGCTCCAACCGAATTTTATATCTTTTCGAGTCAGCTGAGTTAATAGAGTAGCGATTCGAGAAAATCCTTCCATGAACCTCTGATAATAACCAACTAAGCCCAAAAATTTACGTACTTCGATCACTGACTTAGGTTGCTCCCAGCTTTGAATTGCTTCAATCTTTGTCGGGTCAACAGATATTCCGTGATTTGATATCATGTGCCCAAGGAATGCTACTTCCTCAAGCCAGAACTAGCATTTCTTCAACTTGGCATATAAATTATTTTAACGAAGCTTTTGGAGTATCAGCCTCAAGTGTTGCCCATGATCTTCATGGCTTTTGGAGTAAATGAGGATGTCATCAATAAAGACGACCACAAAGTGATCCTAATATTCCTTGAATACTCGATTCATCATATCCATGTAGGCAGCAGGAACATTAGTCAATCCAAAAGACATAACTAGGAATTCGTAATGCCCGTACCGAGTTCTGAAAGCAGTCTTTGGAATGTCATCAATTTTAATCTTTAATTGATGATATCCGGAATGAAGATCGATCTTTGAAAAGAATTTGGCGCCTTACAACTGGTTAAACAGATCATCAATACGAGGTAACGGGTACCTATTTTTTATGGTGACATGATTCAACTCCCGATAATCAATACGAAGTCGCATACTTCCATCTTTCTTCTTCACGAATAGAATACGAGCACCCCAAGGAGATGTACTAGGACGAATGAAACCGATGTCTAACAATTCCTGTAGTTGGGTTTTTAACTCTTGAAGTTCAATAGGAGCCATTTGATATGGGGCTTTGGAAATGGGTTTTGTACTGGATTCAAGGTTGATACAAAATTCAATTTCACGCTCTGGGGGTAGGCCAGGAAGTTGTTCAGGAAATACGTCAGGAAATTTATTAACAATAGAAGTATCATTCAAATCTGACGTATTTCTGTTTAAATTTGTGACGTGCTAAGAAAGCTTGACATCCGTTTTTTAATAAATGAATAACTTTATGGCTTGATATGACAGTGATTGACTTTAGTGGTTTGGTTGCTTAAATTAACATAATATGTTGGTTAGGAATATGAAAGCTAACAACTTTACGAAAATAATCGATTTTAGTATGATGAGTAGTTAACCAATCAATTCCTAAAATCACATCAAATGCAAGTATTTTCAAAGAGATAAGATCGACACGTAACATGCGGTTACTGATTTGAATCAAACAATACTTATAAACAGTGGATGTAATGAATGTTTCTTCTAACGGAGTTTCAACAGATAAATCAAAGTCTAATTTCTCCGGAGTTAAATTTAAACGTTGAGCGCAAGTAGGAGAAATAAAAGAATGGGTAGAACCAGTATCAAATAAGGTATAGACTTCGCTAGAGTTTATGAATAACTTACCCATTGTCACCTCGTTTGGATTCCTTGCTTTTTGGGAGGTTACGACAAATGCTCTCCCTTAAACTACTGATTTTGTCTTGTCTGGGACGGCCTTTGATGCCTCCATCCCAGCTGGACTTGACTTCGGTGCACGACAAAATCGTGATAGGTGACCTTCTCTTCTATAATTGTAACATGCTTTGGACTGCTGCGTACAGTTTTGACTGATGTGTCCCTCTCCTCCGCATTTGTAACCATAAGACCGGCGGTCGTTCTCCTTCCTTAACAACATGTGCTGGTGCTGACGTCCTTCCATCATTATTGAATCTCATCTTCTTGAAATTCCCACTTTTATTGTCTTGGCCATGATTACCACCGAAGTGGTTACCATTTATGGCATGTTGACTTTCACCACATTTGTTGTCACTGTTTCAATGACTGCTACCACTAGTATTATCATTTTGCCGGCTGCTCTATCTTGTTTGGGTTGACTCGTTATCGCGCTCCAATAACTGAGCCCTACTTACAACATCTGAATACAAACACAGTTTGTGAGAAATTAGATATTGACGTATCTTGGGTTTCAAACCTCTTAAAAACATCCGGGTCATTTTCTCCTCATTATCAACCAAGTGGGATGCAAACCGGGAAAACTCGACAAACTTAGCTTCGTACTGCGACACGGTCATATTGTTTTGCTCCAACTTGATAAACTCTACCTCCTTCATGTGACGAATACTTTCGGGAAAGTTGTAACGCCTCGAAATTCGGTCTATCTTCACACCCGGATTCCGTACGTCACGAGTACATCATTCATCCAACATACATCATTATATACTAAAATATAACGACATACACTCTCAAATCCCAGGTTCTGGAAACCTTATAACCTTTTTCATTACAAATATTAATGAATACATTATTCATTTCATCTTACAAGAGTGACTTTTATCCGCCACCAAGGATACATAACAGTTCATTAAACTAGTCTACAATTCAATTTCTTATTTCTACATTACAAGTCTTCACTTGATCTTCTCGCTCCTTCACATTCTGATTGACAATTCGTCTGGATACCATCAGCTTGATCTTTATGAGATCCTTAAGTTCTGCTAACCTTGTACGCTGAAAATTGTTTTTCATTTAAAGCATGTGTGAGCATTCAATTGCCCATCAAGTCATAACAGTTGAACAAACAACTTCAGAATTAAAACATTTCTTTAGAACTTCTATAACCGAACAAAGGTTATGAAATAGCTTGAATAATAGGAATAGTCTCGATTCCTATCATCTTAAAACATCAATCATTTTCACTTTGAAATACTTCCATTCTTCTACCTTTTTCATACACATCCTATCTGGCTAGAATCATTAGCACAGACTTAACAATAATGGTTCATGTATAAACAGAACATACTTGTATTGAACAGCTCAATCACAGAATAATGCATATCATAGAAACACCGTTCAAATCATGGCTCAAGGCCTCATACATTCTACCACCTTGTACAAATATCACACGTTCACATATAGACAGAACTTCTTAAGTTCAACATCTGAGAAGTTTAAGAAACTAGCATTCATGTAATATGAATGAATTTAGGAAACTTGCCTTACGCCCAGCTACAGCTTCCGTTGAACTGCTCATTCCAATTCCTATATAACACATAAGGAGAAAAAATAAACACCAATTAGTCATATATTGAACTTACGCATTGGTTTACTTAACTTTACTTCTTAGGGTTCGCGTTCTTGCAATATAAGTTTACGCGACTAACTTCCTTTACTAGTTTACGGCTTTGTGACATACGGAGATGTCTTACTCACACGTTCATCATCTTGGATGATTTATATTCTTATCTTTTTCTTATAACCTCTCTAGGACTCATCACACATCGCTTCTCTGCTAGTAGTCCATATGGTACTCTGAGTGGTTTCCCACAAACAACCAACAAACAAGTTCCCGTCTCATCTATACTGCCATCACAGTGAGTTAGATCGGTTGCCAGTTTCGTATATACCTTCGCTTTATGAAGGAATTGTTTAGCCCAGCTCCCATATGTCAACCATCAAAGTTACGATTGTACCACAACCTAACTTCTCTTAACGTATACTAACTATTAAACTATAATGTTCGATTAAGTCAATTTCTTATTCCTTACGTCTTTCTGGCAACTAATTGTCATACTTCAGGATTCATTCCTTATCGACTCACATTTGACTTTTATTAATCTTATTACTGTTCATTACGGTTTTCTTGATAATTCATATCTTATTAATACTTTTGTTATCCATTACATGAACCTCATGTTCATTACCCTCGTCGCTCAACCTCTACGGAATCACAACCATAGCAATCACTCACGTCCATTCATCGCGACTACGGTCCCCGGATATCGGCTACGTAACCCGTGATTATATTCTTTGTCATTTAATCTTGTTTAATCTATACGTTCAACCTTTAATAAAGGTTTACATCACTTGATTAAGTGTTACATTAGTTGAATATTATATTCTTTATCTTCCCTTACATTTCCCCAAGAGTCGAAAGCGCTTAAAAGCTCATCTCTCGCTTTTTCCCAACACATGGCGCCGTAGGCGCCACTCCTCTTTCTCTCGCGCCCATGGCAGTGAGTTTATCAGACTCGACCCACGGTGCAAGGCGCTGCCACGCCACTCTACAAGGCATGACTGGCGTCGCGGTGCCCAAGCCCTAACCCTAGAAAATTTCTCCAAGTGTTAAATCAATTTTGAGATGCTTACTTCACGATCTCATAACTCCTTCATTATAACTCAGAACGAGGTCGTTCCAAAGCCATTCTCTTTCTTATCTTACATACTTTAATACCCCTCGAGTAGAAATTCATTATAAATCTGTTAACATGCCATTCGATTGGCTTGATCTTCACCCTTTGTTCATTTTACATTTTTAATGCTCTTCGTTCGTTCGTCCGTAATTCGGTCATCCGAACTCGGAACTCGTTCGTTCTTGAGTCCACGACTCACGTTTTCTATGTTCTCTTACTTTCTTATGAAACCCTAACCACTCGGGTTCATTACTAACTTTCTAATTCTCATTTGTCTTTTATGAAATTTTTGCCATAACTTCGTTATAGCTAAGTTTTAATCCGTTCATAATGAACGTTTCTACCGTTCCTAACCAAGCAAGAAGCAACTAACTTATACACGATGGTTTTAAACTTGTCCATCAACAACAATTATCCTACGATGGTTTTAAATTTGTCAATCAACAACATTCTTCATGTTATTCGCGTGTTCTTCGTTCGTTCTTCATTTTAATCGATATTTTGGATTATGATTTCACTTTTTATTGGAATTTGATGTTATAGAACATCATTCCTTACTTATTTCACCTACTTATTCATATAATCCACTCGGATCGTTCTAATTCATTATGAATCTTATACTTCCTTAAGAAATTTATTTATTACACTTTAAATTCTTATTTCTTCATTTTCTTATGATTTCAACCATATGAACTCATCTCTCACCTTATCTACTTCTTATCTTCATTAAGTTATGTTTTTAAACATAAAAACTTAAAGAAAAAATATACGAGATAAGGTTTCGGATTACCTTTTTTTTTTAATCTTCTCCCGTTGGACAAAGTTTGTACATGGGCTAGCCTTTCCTCTTCCTTCTCCTCCCATCTAAACTCTCTCTCTCTCTCTCTCTCTCTCTCTCTCTCTCTCTCTCTCTGGTTGGAGGATTTTCAAAATCTCAAAATAATGAGCTCAAGCTTCCTATTTATAGAATTTCTAAGCTAGGGGTATTTTAGTCATTTCGCCCCAACCTCCTTACTATTCCCACCTCGTCAATACACCTCCTTACTATTTCTGTAGCTTCCCTTGGAAGCTTCGTGGTTCCGTCTTTTAGTTTTCGTCCGACTGTTTGAAAACTGCGATTCTCGGAATTCAAATATTTTTGGATATTTCGTCTTTCATTTACCGACTAATTTTTATGTATTCTTCAGATCTTCGAAAAACTGAAAAACACTTTTCGAAGTTAAGCGTTTTCCTTCACGTTTTACCCTAACGTAGCTAAATAAGTGAAAAGTACATAGCATTACTTTTCGTTATTTTTATTTCGTTCGATTTTTGCACGCTTTTCGAGAAAAACTTTTATCGGCTTACTTACCTTTTCACAACATATTATCGTCAAATCTTTCGACAGAATGTCATTTTGACATACCGAACTCTCGGAATGGCCTAAGTTATTCAAACCCTAACCCTTAGGGTTTCGTCGGGTGAATAGAACTCTCGGAATGGCCTAGGTTATTCAAACCCTAACCTTTGAACAACATTAAGCTAAGCTTACATCTTAGAATTGAATATCTATAACGACCCCAAAATTCATACAATTTAATTCTCAACTTTGGTCGTTAACAATACATTCAACCTCTAATTTTACCTCATTAAATGATAATACTACCATTGAAATTTATGGATTAATTAAAATTTTTTATTACAAACTATTCTCGTTCCCAAAACCTTCAACCTTTACATTTAAATATCTCAGAATCAATTTAATACTACAATAGTTTACATCACGAAACGATATTACAATTCAACAATAATACATCATTCGGAACCTTAAACATGGTTCAAATAATAATAACACAACCAAAGTGTATAAATCCTCAAGTACCACATCTGATTCATGTCTTTCAAGTAACACATAACTTTACCTTAAAATCTTGACCTGCAAAAATGGTTATTTGCAAGGTTGAGCTCGATGGCCCAGCAAAATCTAACAGTTTTCATGCATCACATAGCACATAATAACATGCTCAATATATAACATACATGCTGCAGTTCATATAACAAGTATAAAGATCGAGTTCCTTACTCAATCAGTATGCTTTAATCAATCAACGTAGTCATAAATTGACTTTAACATTTCATACTTTCAACATATATATAACACATCATGTTCAATGCAATAAAGATTTAAAACAGTTAATCATCAAGTTCACATAGCAAATAGGAACTAAAAGACTTGCCTGATTCGTAGTTTATGAACTACGACTTAAATGCTTAACGATTACCTACACTTCGTGTATTCCTACACAGTTATATAATCATGGATTCACATCCATTAGTCATATATTTAATACATTCTTAATATAATAGTAACGTTAAATTATTTCATAACTAGGTTTGTAAAACCTACCTTTCAATTATCATCATACTCTTAGAATAGCTAGGTATGTATAGGTATACCTTAACCACTCATACTTGACATCAACATTCATATATATCATTCACACACTTGACTCGCTATATGTTCGACACATATTTAAAGTTCATAGATACGTGATCTACATCGTTCTTACATTTTACAAACTTTAATAAAATTTAACAACTCTGTGTTTTATATACCTTTACATGATCTCATGCTTAAACATCATCTATGTCAAGTATTATAGCTTTAGACATTCATTACACATATGCTTTAAGGTTCAGATCAAAGTTAAAATAATCAGGCATCTGTGAGGTCCCCGAATCCAAGGTCCCGAATCACCGCGGATCTGGTTCGATCATTCTATCACTATTACTATTTGCAGAAGATATAAACATAAATTGTGTATACAATACATTACACACTATTCCCCAAGGTCGAGTAACCTTAACTTAATACACAAATCATAAACTATCTAACATATAACATTATTATCAAACTATACTATTACAAATTAGCTGCACATTTTATCCCAAGCTGAACTTGGCATTATTCTTTTCCTGTATCCAAACGCATTCGCCTTATCTGCAATGTTTTATCATGATATAGCAAGGGTGAGCATAAGGATTGCCCAACAAGTTTAAGTTCAATAATATAACGATATATCATGATTGAAAGAGTTAGAATAATAAGCTGGCTATAATTCAACAATATAATTGCTAACTAGCAGGAACAAATTTTTGACTGAATAAGTATTATACATGAACAAATATATCTGGACAAAATGGTAATGCAGGTGATCAGCCTTTTATACTTAACTATAGCGATAGACCCGTCGCTATAGGTGTTCTTGAGGCTGTTATTGAGCTGCCCAGAACTTCAAACTCAGTTCGCAGGGGCCTAGTTTGACAGGTTTAATTTTCATGTTCTTGATGTTATATGGGAAATATAGGGCATCATAGTTGTAGTATATATGTAGTACTACATTAACAAACTAAGTTCAGATCCATACAACACAAAATCAGAGAGATCAAGGCCTCCAAATATTCTGACAACATTGTTCTTCATTTTCTGGGTTTTCTAGAAAATGAAGAACAAACGAGGTGCTATGTTTAGATCTTAATAGTTTTCAGTCTGGGCTTTAATTTTATGTTCTGATGGTTTATTCTTGTAGTATAAATGTTAAAGAACAATCATAAAACATTGTGTTAGTCAAATATCAACAGATCTAATAGTTCATTTCCTGTCAAACCTTGCCAGAATTTTTTATTTATGAAGATTTGGGTTTTTCCAGAAATGCAAGAAAACGACGGTCAACCCTACTTTGACCAGCAATAGTTTTGATTCCCGGTAGTACATAAGTGTTATAGAGGAATGATCGTGTAGTATATATATCAGTCTACTGATCTAATACAAAAACATGGCCAAATCACTTACCAGTAGCAAGATCAGAGGCCATCAAAATCATGTCGAAATTTCGAAATCGGGATTTTCTCGGGGGCCTGAAAGCGCTTCCGTGAACAGTCAATGTGTTTTGACCACATATAACTGCTAATGTGACGCCCCCAAAATAGGTCCACATGACCCATTCTGAGTTGCCAGATATCACACTATAAAATCAAATACAAACTTCATTTATACAATCAGTTGAATCGTCAGATAATATATACGACCACGCTTAATCGTGAGTTTTAATACAAATGTATGTAACTCTCATGGTGTCTCGACCACATTCTTACAATGATACTTTACATAAAAGTATAGTCAAACACTATTTTAGGAATTAAAATTTTTGGGAAGTGCTCAAGGAAACCTTCGTACATGGGAGGCCATGCGTCTAGGTTATGATAGATATCATATGTCCATAGAATTATCCTTGGTTGTCTCAAAAGTCCCCAAAGAAAAACAAGAAGATTACTATCATCTTCTTTCCAATTGTGAGTCTTCTCTTGACATATAAATATATCCGTTGTCTCCAAGTGAAAATTTTATTTCAAATAAACTCCAAGATCATATAGGTAGTGCTCGTAGATATATTCAGCAAGTGGATGTGCACAACCATGTCTTATGAGAACACGAGGTTGTATGTCATTAGACATCTTGTATGATAGTGGCAAAACACCCTTCCAAAGTTGGGTTCGCCTCACCCTATTTGATTCACCAAATATAACTACTAAATGATGTATAGAATACAACACACTTTTCTATACTTTGCTTAGGAGAACCTCCATGACTAGAGACCACCGCTCTCTATTCCCTCATTATCCCCGCTTCGACCCTTAAGAACACTCTTATTACTTGAAAGGAATTGTGAAGCGAAAAGGGTGAGCACAACTAGCCCAGTAAAGAATATCATGACTAAAGCTAATTTACATCATCAATAGCCTTCACCATTAATAAATCAGAGATTTAGAACATATGGTAGATGATAATATTTTTCAACCATAGTTGCAGCGGAACGAGCAATCCATTAGAAGAGTCAAATAGACCATAAGGTCTATTATCTTCTCCATGTTAAAAGTCCACCAACAATGTTTTATCCCTGTAAAATAAATCAACAGTTTCTGTCCACAATAATATGAATAACTCATAATCATAATTGTGGTTCTAAATTCCTCTTCGCAACCAGGACGAAGATAATTTTCATCACCTATCTTCACCTGAAACATCAAAAATCATGGTTATACCAAATCAGAATTCCTGCTCATAATTATACTAATAAATTCATCTTTGCACTACGACCAAAGATATTCATTAACAATTCATCTTTGCACTTAATGCCAAAGACATACAACTGTATTTTAGAAGAGTCAAGTAGAGTATGATATCTACTATCTTCTACGAATTAAAAGTGTATAATAAATATTTTATCACGAGACTCGACTTAATAAATAATTCACATCATCGAATCACCCCGCACTACTACCAAAATATTCGTTAATATCACATCCATGAATTTATATTTCATCACGAGACTCAAATTCGATAATCAATCCATATCACTTTGAATTATCCATGCACTACTTCTTTAAGGATATTCGTTAATATCACGACCACGAATTTTCCATGCACTACGGGCTAAAGATAATCTTGTTTTCATCAACGGTCATGATCATGCCATAAAACAATTCATCTTTGCCCCCTTGGCCGAAGAGAATCCATAGCCATAATCATACCAAAAACTGTCCATCAATGCACTACGGGCCAATGAGGACTTTTTTAAATCATTTGTAACATTACGGTCATGATTATACCGAATAATCCCTGGTCATAATCATACCAAGTTCATCTATGCATTACGGCCAAAGATAACTTTCAACACAATATGAGCATGAGGATGATGACAATGATATAAGAATCAATCAAATGAGATAAAGGATAAATATTAAATATTTATAATACAATTTATCCAGCATTCAATAATAACCAAATATTATCAATCACTTAATAATCTCATAATCTAATATGATTAATATTATAACAATATTTTAATCATTTCTTAAACTTATAAACAATTTATTTCAATTGTTTATATTTTATCAAATAATGCATTTAATCATTCAAAAATGCCCTACTCATAAGATTTCATCATCAATGATCAAATTCCTCATCAAAAATCTGCATATATCCTATATAGGATTCCCAATCCATAAAATCCTATTTTTTCAATTTTGTTACTTCACATAACATATTTAACTCATTTACTCATAACTAGATTATTTTCATGAAAAATATCAAATCAGTCCCAAAAATATTTCTTTACTGGGATTTAGCAGAATATAGTCCAATATTGAACATATATTTTTCTCATAATTTTTAAAATTCATTTACTATTTTTCATATGGCTAAAACTGCCGAATATTTAGACATTTATCATAAATTGTATTTTTGTTGAAAAATTCCAAAATTTACAGGGTATACTCTTGTTATATACATGTAATCCCAATAAAAATTTCACCAATTTTGGAGTTAACCACAAGGAGTTAGAAGGGTTTACTTTTAAAATAGTCTTTTCCCCTAAAATAAATAACTCTTAATCTATACATCCAAAAATCGCCATTTTTGGACACAATTTTAGAAAACTCATCAAATTATCATTTTAAATTTTTCTAGAATTTTTGAGAGTCAGAAAAATTACGAAACTGCCCCTGCAGAAACCCCTTTTTAATTAAAATACTATTCGTATGAATACGAAGGATCATTTACAATGCATGCGGTAATCCACATAGACATGTTATTTCAATAGAATAATAAAGAATGGAACCAGATCATACGTAAACGCATGTATGTGATATTCCAATGTAATAATAAATAATGGAATAATAGAAGAATTCACCGTGCATGCGATGACCGCATGCACGAGTTATTCCAATGTAATAATAAATAATGGAACCAGGTCATGCGTAAATGCATAGACAGGATATTCCGACAGAATAATAAAGAATGGAATAATAGAAGAATTTCACCATGTATGCAGTACTTCGCAAAGACATGTTATTCTAACATAATAATAAAGAAAGGATTTAATAACAGAAGAATTTCACCATGTATATGGTAGTTCGCGTATACAGGTTATTCCAACAGATAATGAAGAATGGAATAACAGAAGTTCTCTTCATAAATAAGAAAGAAATAATACCCCTTACTATAATAATAATAATATCCCTTACGAGTACAATAAATAATATCCCTTACGAGTACAGCAAATAATATCTCCTATGAGTACAAAAAATAATATCCCCTACCTTAAAAAGAAAAGTATTCCGACTGGTAGGGCCAAAATATACTTGAAGAAAACTTGCACTATCTTCTACGCTCAAAGCTTTCTTAAATTCTAAAGAAATACGCTCGAGATTACAGAAGAAGAACCTTTTCTATAGTTTCCCTCTCTAGAGTTTCAGTGAATTCGTAAGAAATAATCAAGGAATGAGCTTCTATTTATAGAAGAATGGACTGAATAGTAACTAATTCATGAACGATCCAGATTGATTTACTTTTAATCGAATCTATCCATATTGATTTAATAAAATATTCTAATAAAAAAAATCTTTAAATAAAATATAATATTTTCTATTTATAATCTAATAAAACGAATAACTTTATAAAAGTATTCATTTTTTATATAAAAAGATTTTACTATGCAAACATTATGCAGCACTATGCAAACATCGTGCGTAATAGAATATTATATATTCTATTTATAGTCTAATAAAACAAATAACTTTATAAAAGTATTCTGTTTTATATAAAAAGATTTTACTATGCAAACACTATGCAGACACTATGCAAACACTATGCATAATAGAATATCATATATTCTATTTATAGTCTAATAAAACAAATAACTTTATAAAAGTATTCTGTTTTATATAAAAAGTTTTTCTGTTTTATTACATTAGTAATACTAACAAAACAAAACTAATCATCATTATTATTATTCACACTATTAATCGACCAGGTCGTTCCGAGGAAAGAGGGGGCTTTCGAATAAGGATTTCTCCCTATTGGCGCGCAATTAGGTGACCAAACCTCTCCTTGTCAGAACTTCTAGACATCGTTAATATTGCAAATAATAATCTTAATAACTTTGTAATCTCAATTATTGATATAATAATATATAAAATATCGACAATAATTGAATCAAATAACGTGAGATACTATGTAGCAATTACTGTAGCAATAATTGAACAAAACTGAGTGACTTATCACGTAAGCATCAATAATCAATATCGTGTGCTACTATGCAACCACGCGTATTACTGTACTTTTACTACCGAGTAGTTCAACAGTTTTAACGGTAAAACTTCCGCCGTTATTTTCATAAAAATATTTTTATCGTTTTCTCAATCCGACAATAATTCCATTGTGGGGTCCACTAATGATTATACCGTCATTTGGATATTCCCAAACAAAAAGAATATTCCCCGACTAATCGAATATTCCCCGACACAACGAATATTTTATATCAACTTACTTAGTTTGCAAAATTTTCACATATTACCCTTAACTTTAAACTTTTATCAATTTAACTATTTACCAAAATAGAAAAATTGAATACTTTTATTTCATAAAATTCGGGGTCTCACAGCTAATCTACACATGATCGGAACCTGTTTCAAGTTCCAGATCATATTCCACATGACATAGAACATATTTATAACATAAAACAACATATATCTAAAACATAGAAAAATCTAGGGCCTCTGACATATGACTATCAGGCCACTTTTTTCCAGATTTCCAGATTTCTAAAAATTGCTATTTCGTGTACTTTGATGTTATGGATTCACTATATAGCAACTCAGATCATCAAGTGACACCCTAATACACAACTTAAAATAACAAATCATTACAAATAACAATGAATCACAAGATTTCAAAATTTTAGGGTTTATACCTCTTTCACCTTTGATCTTTGATTTCTGCCTTTTGATTCTGATCTTGTAAAGTTAGGGACTGATATTGGCTTAGTGTATATCACTCTCTCACTCTAACTCCCGAATTTCTAGAGAGAGAAGGGCTTGGTGAAAAATGAACATGTAAGTAACAATTTCTCTCTCTTAATCTATTTAAATAACTTGATACAATGCTTAGATATGTTGATTTCGGCTGGGAGCTGGAGTATTTAGGCCACATGGAGTTGGTGGAGTGGGTGAACAACTCACACTTGGCAAGATTTGCAAGAAACCTTCAATTATTCAACAAAGGGCATAATAGTCATTTAGCTTACTAATTTAATGGCATACTTGTCAATTAGCCAAACTCTTAGGGTTTAGGGTTTGGGTTAGGGTTTAGAGTTTTAACCCTTTAGGGTTTAGGGTTTGAACCCTCAAGTTTAGCAATTTGATTTTCTAAAATTTCTAATTTAGGTTTTAAAAATAGAAATTTAATATTTCTAAATTATAATTAGAATTTTCTAATTATATAAAAATTTCTTAATCATAAATTAAATCTTGCTAATTAGGATTATTAATTTCTAATTAAAATTACTAATTTAGCAATTAGGGTCAAAATCATAGATTAGGGTTTACGACCCAAAAATTAGGGTTTCTAAAATAAAAATAATTTTCTAATTTAGAATTAGATTTTTCGTAATTAGATTATGATTTTCTAATTACGTATAACTTTAAAATTATGATTAATATTTCCTAATTAACATGAAAATTATTAAATTAACATTAAGGTTTTCCCTAATTATAAATTAGGGTTCTTAATCTCGAAATTAGGGTTTCTAAATTTGAAATTAGGGTTTCTAAATTTGAAATTAGGGTTTGCTAATTAATTAAGCTTTACCCTAATTAATACTATAATTAATAGCACTTGAGAATTATAATAATCATTTAAGTTCGCAAATTAGGCTTTTAAATTTTCGAATTAGGGTTTCGAATTCCCAGAACTGAAATTAGGGTTTCCAGAATCGATTTCTAGGGTTTCTTATAATTCGTTGCGATTTTCTAACCGAACGTTGACGTTCTTAATATATACTTAGGGTTTGTCACAGACATCGTTTATCTGGTCAACCCTTGACCCTTAACCACATCATGCACACATATACACAAAACATAAACGCTTATTCCCTTAATCCTGAATAATTCACTTAAATCCTTTATGAAATTTTGAAATCCTCAAAATTCTATCTTAAAAATATCAAACACATACACTTATTTTCTGTCTAGGTTCTAATTTTCAACCTTAAATCAATTAATTAGAATTTTTTAAAATTTCCTAAATTCTCGGGTTGTCACATTCACCCCTTCTAAAAATTTCGTCCCCGAAATTTACCTTACACCTTTCACCATATTGCTTACACCATTCACACACATTCGCTTGCTACCCAATACACCACTCATAAGAGTAAAAGTTTTCAAATTGTACTGAGGGGTCATATAGACTATGAACACATAGTTTTTCTGACGACCCCAAAACAGGTCCATTCCATCCAACCCATTCTAAGTCGCCAAATACATGGTACGAAAAACAACTACAACTTTATTACAACAATTGTCGTGCAAAATACAACAACACATATGTTGTGAGTTTGGATACAAATATATACCAACTCAGAGTATCGTCGATGACACCTTACATAAAGGTATAGTACAAAACCTGTTTTAGAAATTAGAATCTTTGGGAAGTGCTCAAGGAAACCTTCGTACATGGGAGGCCATGCTTTTAGGTTATGGTAGATATCATATGGCCACATAATTATCCTTAGTTGACCCAATAGACCCCAAAGAAAAACGAGAAAATTACTATCATATTCTTCCCAATGATGAGTCTTCTCTTGACATATCATTATCTCCACTGTCCCTAATTGGGAATTAAACTCCAAACAAACACCAAGATTATATAGGTAGTGCTTGTAAATATACTCAGCAAGTGGATGAGCACAACCCTGTCTTATGATGACACGAGGTTGTATGTCATTAGACATCCCTTATGATAGTGGCAAAACACCCTTCAAAGTTAAATTCACCTCACCCTCAACATCTATAGACCACCGTTCTATTCCCTTGTTATCCCCCGCTCGACCCAGCTACACTTTTATTACCTGAAAGAAATTGTAAAGCAAAAGGGTGAGCACAACTAGCTCAGTAAAGAATATCATGACTAAAGATAAATAAATTATCAATAACCTTCAACAGTAATAAATCAGAGATTTAGAACATATGGTAGATGTTAAAACTTTTCAACCATAGTTGCAGCGGAATGAGCAATCCATTAGAAGAGTCAAATAGACTATAAAGTCTATTATCTTCTCCATGTTAAAAGTCCACCAACAATATTTTATCCCTGTGACATCAATCAACAATTCCTGTCCACAATCACATGTACAACTCATAATCGTAATTGTAGTTCTAAATTCCTTTTCTCATCCAGGACAAAGATAATTTTCATCACCTGAAACATCAAAGATTATGGTTATACCAAATCACAGTTCATGTTCATAATCATACTAATAAATTCATCTTTGTACTGCGGGCCAAAGATATTCATCAACAGACCATCTTTGCACTACATGCCAAAGATATTCATCAGAAATCATTCATCTTTGCACTACGGGCCAAAGATATTCATCAATAAGTCATCTTTGTCAAAGATATTCATATCTCAAAGAAATATATAATCATTTCAAAATTTATATAAACAATAATTATAACCATGTTGATCAATTCACCTTTGCACTTAAGCTAAAGATATTCAATTATAAATTCAATGGTCATGATCATACCAGTCACAAATCAACTTTTCACTAAAGGGCAAAGAGAACCCTAGTCATGATCATACCAATAATCTACCCATCTTTACACTCCAGTGAAAGAGAATTTCAACATCAGGGTTATAAAAATGTTATATATGATAATAAAATCAATACATAGTTTTAATCTCTAGAGTAATATTCATAAATCAACTATAATTTGGTTAGAAAAAGAAACCAATTTTGTAGTAAATAGTACCCGTGAATAGTAACTCATGAATAGTAACTCGTGAATAGTAACTCATGAATAGTAACTCATGAATAGTAACCCGTCATGAAAAAGTTCCAAATTTGATAAAAAGTTCAAACTAATATTTCAACATAATGATAATGAAGAAATAATATCACTTACGAAGAAAATAACATCCCTTTCAATCCATTAAAATCCCTTACTATCCCTTACCTCAAAAGAGCAGTACTTCTGACTGGAATACTGGATATAGTGCTAAAAGAACTTGCACCGTATAACAATACTCGAAGTACTAAAATACTCACAAAAATACGCTTGATATTATAGAGAGAAAAAGAGAGAGAAAACTTCATTTTCTGGTGTGATTTTCAATTCTAACCTAAGCACCCTATTTATAGGAAAATGTTTAGAATACCAAAGCAGAAAATTTAATAAAATATTAATATATATATATATATATATATATATTAAATTCCTACGCACACTTGACTTCTGAATTTCAGCATCTAACAACACATGGGCCAACAATAAAAACATTTTTCTAACAAAAAATATTTAAAACTTCCAAAAAATGATAATTAATTAATCCGAAACATTAATAATTCATAATAAATAGCTCTTTTATTAGAAAATTCGAATCTTGAGAGTTTTTATAGGAAATTCAATTCTCTACAACTTTACAGAAGAAAGTTTTTCCAAATTCCAAATAGAAATTGACCGAAATCTATAAACGGGCGATTTTACAGGATATAATCAAATTTCAGTCAAGAAATGGGTCCACCAACATGTTTAACATGTTTTTCGTATTTATTGCAACCAAAATACTCTTTCTCCTCATATACTCATATATCCCACATTCATTGTAAAATATCACCATTATTATATTATTAAAATATAATAATATATTATAATGAATTATTTTATCAGAAAAAGATAAAATATCAATTTTCAATAACTGTCACTTTAAAAAAATTTCTCCATCTATATCCACATAAAATGAATATTTTCCTTATCATATAAGTCAATAATTAATTATTCACAAATAATATTACGGAATCACAATAATGACAACCAGGCCGTTCCTAGGAAAGAGGGGGCTTTCCAATAAGAATTTCTCCTTACTGGCGCGCAATTAGGTGACCAAACCTCTCCTTAGACAGAACTTTCTAGACATTGCCAATAATGCTATCTAATAATATTATTCAAATAATATGAATTATTGATTTGATAATGGAAAATACTGTGCAGTGACAATTATTAAAACAACAATAATATAAAATATCAACACAACAATTATTGAATCAAAATAAAATATTGAATAAGAATTCTCGTAATAATTATTGAGTAGTGCCTTCTTACGTAAGAATCAATAATTGGTGCAATACTGTGCAGCTATCTTGTGGCAACAACGCCAGACATCGTGTTTTTTAACCAATCGGAATTCCAACAATAGTTAACAATTACGCCGTTATTTATAAAAAAAACTCCCTTTTGTCATTTTCTTCATCCGACAGTTATTCTGTTATGGGGCCCACCAATGGTTGCTTCATCGTACGAATATTCCCCAACAGAAAGAATATTCCACGACCAAACGAATATTCCCCGACAGAAAGAATATTTTATAGCCACTTGCTTATTTTGAAAAAAAAATTCATATATCACCCTTAACTTTAACTTTTATCAATTTAACCATTTACTGAATAGTAATTATAATAAAAATTGAATACTTTTATTTTGTAAAATTCGGGGTCTTACAATCTCCCCTTCTTATGAAATTTCGTCCTCAAAATTTACGTACCTGGTATTTCAAAGAGTTGAGAATACCTTGCTTTCATTTCAGATTCCATCTTTTCTGTCATCATGATTTCTCCATTGCTCATCTCCTGTATTTCAGATATCATTCTATAATACAGCTTCAAAAACAACGGTTAATTTAACAAATTAACATATCACATAATATCCCGATATTATGACTGACCAAAAAATAAGCTTAGGAAGGACACACTAGCGAAGGATTTACTCATTTCTCCCCTCCTAGTTCTAATCCCGATCTCCGCCAGAGATCATATCCCTAAGCTCTGATACCAAATGTGACGACCCCAAAACAGGTCCATTCCATCCAACCCATTCTGAGTCGCCAAATACATGGTACGAAAAACAACTACAACTTTATTACAACAATTGTCGTGCAAAATACAACAACACATATGTTTGTGAGTTTGGATACAAATATATACCAACTCAGAAGCACGTCACAATGACACCTTACATAAAGGTATAGTCAAAAACTGCTTTTAGAAATTAGAATCTTTGGGAAGTGCTAAAGGAAACCTTCATACATGGGAGGCCGTGCTTTTTAGTTATGGTAGATATCATATGGCCACGAATTATCCTTAGTCAATCTAATAGACCCCAAAGAAAAATGAGAAGATTACTATCATATTCTTCCCAATGATGAGTCTTCTCTTGACATATCATTATCTCCACTGTCTCTAATTGGGAATTAAACTCCAAACAAACACCAAGATTATATAGGTAGTGCTTGTAAATATACTCAGCAAGTGGATGAGCAGAACCCTATCTTATGATGACACGAGGTTGTATGTCATTAGACATCCCTTATGATAGTGGCAAAACACCCTTCCAAGTTAAATTCACCTCACCCTCAACATCTATAGACCACCGTTCTATTCCCTTGTTATCCCCTCGCCGACCCAAATACACTTTTTATTACACGAAAGAAATTGTAAAGCAAAAGGGTGAGCACAACTAGCTCAGTAAAGAATATCATGACTAAAGATAAATAAATTATCAATAACCTTCAACAGTAATAAATCAGAGATTTAGAACATATGGTAGATGATAAAACTTTTCAACCATAGTTGCAGCGGAATGAGCAATCCATTAGAAGAGTCAAATAGACTATAAAGTCTATTATCTTCTCCATGTTAAAAGTCCACCAACAATGTTTTATCCCTGTAACATCAATCAACAATTCCTATCCACAATCACATGTACAACTCATAATCGTAATTGTAGTTCTAAATTCCTTTTCTCATCCAGGACAAAGATAATTTTCATCACCTAAAATATCAAAGATTATGGTTATACTAAATCACAGTTCATGTTCATAATCATACTAATAAATTCATCTTTGCACTACGGGCCAAAGATATTCATCAACAGACCATCTTTGCACTACATGCCAAAGATATTCATCGATAAATCATTCATCTTTGCACTACAGCCAAAAAGATATTCATCAATAAGTCATCTTTGCCAAAGATATTCATATCTCAAAGAAATATATAATCATTTCAAAATTTATATAAACAATAATTATAACCATGTTGATCAATTCACCTTTGCACTTAAGCTAAAGATATTCAATTATAAATTCAATGGTCATGATCATACCAGTCACAATTCAACTTTTCACTACTGGCCAAAGAGAACCCTAGTCATGATCATACCAATAATCTACCCATCTTTACACTCCAGTGAAAGAGAATTTCAACATCAAGGTTATAAAAATGTTATATATGATAATAAAATCAATACATAGTTTTAATCTCCAGAGTAATATTCATAAATCAACTATAATTTAGTTAGAAAAAGAAACCAAATTTGTAGTGAATAGTACCCGTGAATAGTAACTCATGAATAGTAACTCGTGAATAGTAACTCATGAATAGTAACCCATCATGAAAAAGTTTCAAATTTGATAAAAAGTTCAAACCAATATTTTAACATAATGATATTGAAGAAATAATATCACTTACGAAGAAAATAACATCCCTTTCAATCCATTAAAATCCCTTACTATCCCGTACCTCAAAAGAGCAGTACTTCTGACTGGAATACTAGATATAGTGCTAAAAGAACTTGCACCGTATAACAATACTCGAAGTACTAAAATACTCACAAAAATACGCTCGATATTATAGAGAGAAAAAGAGAGAGAAAACTTCAATTTCTAGTGTGATTTTCAATTCTAACCTAAGCACCCTATTTATAGGAAAATGCTTAGAACACCAAAGCAGAAAATTTAAGAAAATACTAATATATATATATATATATATATATATATATTAAATTCCTACACACACTTGACTTCTGAATTTCAGCATCTAACAACACATGGGCCAACAATAAAAATGTTTTTCGAAAAAAAAATATTTAAAACTTCCAAAAAATGATAATCAATTAATCCGAAACTTCAATAATTCATAATAAATAGCTCTTTTATCAGAAAATTTGAATCTTAAGATTCTATAAGGAAATTCAATTCTCTACAACTTTACAGAAGAAAGTTTTTCCAAATTCAAAACAGAAATTGACCGAAATCCATAAACGGGCGATTTTACAGGCTATAATCAAATTTCAGTCAAGAAATGGGTCCACCAACATGTTTAACATGTTTTTAGTATTTATTACAACAAAATACTCTTCCTCCTCATATACTCATATATCCCACATTCATTGTAAAATATCACCATTATTATATTATTAAAATATAATAATATATTAAAATGAATTATTTTATCAAAAAAAGATAAAATATCGATTTTCAACAACTGTCACTTTAAAAAATTTTCTTCATCTATATCCACATAAAATGAATATTTTCCTTATCATATAAATCAATAATTAATTATTCACAAATAATATTATAGAATCATAATAATGACAACCAGGCCGTTCCCAGGAAAGAGGGGGCTTTCCAATAAGAATTTCTCCTTACTGGCGCGCAATTAGGTGACTAAACCTCTCATTAGACAGAACTTTCTAGACATTGCCAATAATGCTATCTAATAATATTATTCAAATAATATGAATTATTAATTTGATAATAGAAAATACTATGCAGTGACAATTATTAAAATAAAAATAATATAAAATATCAACGCAGCAATTATTGAATCAAAAATAAAATATTGAACAGTAATTACTGTAACAATTATTGAGTAGTGCCTTCTTACGTAAGAATCAATAATTGGTGCAATACCGTGTGTTACTGTGCAACAACGCCAGACATCGTGTTTTTTAACCACCGGGGTATTCCAACAAAGTTAATTCAGTAATAAATTACGCCGTTATTTATAAAAAAAAACTCTCTTTTGTCATTTTCTTCATCCGACAGTTATTCTGTTATGGGGCCCACTAATGGCTACGCCGTTGTACGAATATTCCCCAATAGAAAGTATATTCCACGACCAAACGAATATTCCCCGACAGAAAGAATATTTTATAACCACTTGCTTATTTTGAAAAAAAATTCATATATCACCCTTAACTTTAACTTTTATCAATTTAACCATTTACTTAATAGTAATTATAAGAAAAATTGAATACTTTTATTTCGTAAAATTCGGGGTCTTACAGTTTTAACGGTATTCATATCGCAAAATAATACATTACTTGGTATGTTTACAATCATGAAGATGGTAAACTACCGTTGCTAGTACTTTAGGTGATTAGCCTATCGTACTCTTACGTCATGCATAACGCATTAATCATGTTTAGCGAATATTTACGCTACTTGATTGGATTATTTATCCAAACAACATAGTTCACCTCAGTTTTATCATAGGATTCCGTACCAAAACAATTTGGTTCGGGAAATTTCTTTCAATGAACACTTAGAGTTTTCATAACATTAGTCTAGCTTAATCGAATAGCATAGACTCATATCAATAATTCAATTCAATCGAATTATTTAGGTGTAGCCAAACCCCGTTGGCAAAATAAAATTTTTGAAAATATTTTCGAGAATGACGTCATGATGTCGTACTGTATTAACAGACCGTTTGAGGATGCCTTCATTGTATGACTTTGTCATAACACATCATACAATAGTGGAATAACGATTTTAGATCAAATTCACACTAAGTATTCCTATATTTTACAACTCCATTAAATTTTTATCATCTCTGCACCAGGTTACATGGTACATGGGTGATAAATTAAATATATTTTGATATTTCAAATCATTTGCGTCTAGCTAAAATAACCGTTTCAAAAATGATTACGAGTCTGCATTTTTTTTAAAAGCACATAGTGCGTATTTAGCTTGATGTCAAAATTTTGAATTCTAGCATAGCTAGGAGTTTTGGAAAACTTATGTCTCCACTAATAATCATTTGCTTAACAATCTGTTTGTTCCTATAATCCTCAATTCTCCATTCACACACAACTATGCGCAGTTTGTAAAACCACACTTATGAGTCCATAAATTGTCACAATCATATGAGTTTAAGAACTTTCCTAGACAGACATTTGGCGTCCATTCGACCATAAGTATGAATCAAGAATGTCACATAAGTATGAGTTTTAAGAACTCGTACTTAACCTTATATCCTCTACCTATGACCATATCTATCTGTTATACACATGAGAAAGGAATCACCCTCTTAACATGCATATATCAAATAGCGCGACACAAACATTTCAATGATTATCATTGCCAGAACTAAGTAGTTTTTACACCAAGTACAATTCCCCGTCCACACAAGGAATCATACAACTCAGCTGCCGACATGAATCCTCAATTAAATCCCCACCTAACACTAACACCTTTCTCAATATGAATTTCATTTAACTCGTAATCATAATCCTTTCCTGAATCTGTACCAATTCACACAATAATCTTGCTGTAAACTTTTCAATCATCAGATTGATTCTCATCCCATACTATAACCTTATCAGATCAAGGAGTGATCTCATCGTATATGTTACGATTCATTTCTATATCTTGATCGTTTTGTTTTACGATCTTCTATCACTGCACTTTTAGTCTTTTAGATTCGATCTATTCACCACTACCTTTCAACTTTATTATCAGAGTTAGGGAACTCTGTATCTTTATAACTCGCCGAGATTCGTCTTTGAATCTTACCGACCAACTAACTCTATTTGAGTTAGTACTTATCCTAATCACTGCGGTTTTTGGTCTCAGGTATTCCTACCTAAGCTTCATAACCAACAGCTTTGATACCAACTGTGAGGTCCTCGAATCTGAGGTCCTGAATCATCGCGGATCCGATTCGATCATTCTATCACTATTACTATTTGCGGAAGATATAATCATAAATTATTTATACAATACATTACACACTATTCCTCAATGTTGAGTAACCTTAACTTAATACACAAATCATAAACTATCTAACATATAACATTATTATCAAACTATACTATTACAAATTAGCTGCACATTTTATCCCAAGCTGAACTTGGCATTATTCTTTTCCTGTATCCAAACGCATTCGCCTTATCTGCAATGTTTTATCATGATATAGCAAGGGTGAGCATAAGGATTGCCCAACAAGTTTAAGTTCAATAATATAATAATATATCATGATTGAAAGAGTCAGAATAATAAGCTTGCTATAATTCAAAAATATAACTGTGAACTAGCAGGAACAAATTTTTGACTGAACAAGTATTATACATTAACAAATATATCTGGACAAAACGGTAATGAAGGTGATCAGTCTTTCATACGTGATTTATACATGCAATATGTACAGAGTACAATTATACATGGCAATCAACAATGATTAACCATAAGCATATCCGAATGAAACAACTCTTAGTAGAGTTAAGTAAAAACAAAATTGCCTGAACCGTTTATTACCGCTACACAATTTATAACGCTTTATCCGAAGACCTAATATTAGTAATATAGATCTCTAATATTAAAATAATATCATCACATATAATACTATTATATATATAGATATACATAGAATAACCTAAACACATAACACATTACCCTATCAGTCTATAACACACATAAGACTCAGTATCAGGTCAAACTATTTCAGTCTAACTTGAGTTCGACAAAGTTCTAACGTCCCAACGGTCTAGTCGGACAAATTTCGAGTTTAAGTTCAATTAAACTCTATCTAAATACTTGACAATTATCTACGATAATTTATTAACAGACAAAATATTTTTCTTAAGCTCGTAATAATTTTTAGATAATTATTATCAGTTATCATGAATTTTTAATCATAAATATTGTATTTAAATGAATTAAATACCTCATAATTCTTTTATCATTAATATCTATTTATTGTCAAATATTAATGAAATAAATGTCATAATATTATAATATATTTATAATAACACAAAGTATTTTTAATACTTTAAAATCACCTTTATATGATTTTTAAACCGTTAAATTCATTATTCGGTAATTGCTTTTAATATTAAAATATTAATATTTTTATGACAAAATATCAAAAGTTATATTTCATAACTTCAAATATTTTTATAACACTTAAATCATTTTATATATGATTTATAAATCATTAATTCTATTTTTTTCCATAATTTATTTAATATAGTTATTAAATAAACTAATTATCATTAATATTGATTAATTAATGAAATTCATCACAAAATATTTTTCATAATATTATTTTTCATGATTTTTCATGTATTAAAATCATTTTTAAATAATTTATTTAATATTATAATTAAATAAATTAAATACCATTTATATTCCAAAATATTAAATATTTAAGAAATATACTCTAAATAATTTAAAACTATTTTTTAGACTTTAAAATAATTTTTGGAATATATTTAGTATTTTAATAATCAAAACCATTTTTATCTATTTTTAAATATATTTCTAAAATCGTAAATTAAAATAAATAGAAATAAATCGCTAAAGGGCCTATAGCTGATGCACTGTCATCGCTATAGGTGTTCTTGAGGTCGTTCTTGAAATTCCCGAACTTCAAACTCAGATTCCTTAGGGCCTAGTTTGGTAGGTTTAATTTTCATGTTCTTGTTGTTATCTGGGAATCTAGGGCATCATAGTTGTAGTATGTATGTAATACTACACTAAAAATCTAAGTTTAGATCTATACGACACGAAATCAGAGAGATCAAGGCCTCCAAATATTCTGACAACACTGTTCTTCATTTTCTGGGTTTTCTAGAAAATGAAGAACATACGAGGTGCTATGTTTAGATCTTAATAGTTTACAGTCTGGGCTTTAATTTTATGTTCTAATGGTTCATTCTTGTAGTATAAATATTAAAGAACAATCATAAAACATTGTGTCAGTCAAATATCAACAGATCTAATAGATCATTTCCAGTCAAACCTTGCTAGAAAAGTTTTCTTATGAAGATCTGGGTTTTTCCAGAAATGCAAGAAAACGACGGTCAACCCTACTTTGACCAACAATAGTTTTGATTCCCGTAGCAAGATCATGGCCAAGTGTTATAGAGGAATGATCATGTAGTATATATATCAGTCTACTGATCTAATACAAAAACATGGTCAAATCACTTACCAGTAGCAAGATCAGAGGCCATCAAAATCACGCCGAAAATTCGAAATCGGGGATTTTTTGGTCCCCGAGCGAGATCCGTGAACTACCAACGGTTTTGACCACATATAACTGCTAATCTACATATGATCGGAACCTGTTTCAAGTTCCAGATCATAGTCCACATGACATAGAACATATTATAACATAAAACAACATATATCTAAAACAGAGAAAGATCTAGGGCCTCTGACATATGACTGTCAGGCCACTTTTTTCCAGATTTCTAGATTTCTAAATATTGATATTTCGTGTACTTTGATGTTATGGATTCACTATATAGCAACTCAGATCATCAAGTGACACCCTAATACACAACTTAAAACAACAAATCATTACAAATAACAATGGATCACAAGATTTCAAAATTTTAGGGTTTATACCTCTTTCACCTTTGATCTTTAATTTCTTCCTTTTGATTATGATCCTGTAAAGTTAGGGACTGATATTGGCTTAGTATATATCACTCTCTCACTCTAACTCCCGAATTTCTAGAGATAGAATGGCTTGGTGAAAAATGAAAATGTAAGTAACCATTTCTCTCTCTTAATCTATTTAAATAACTTGATACAATGCTTAGATCTGTTGATTTCGGCTGTGAGCTGGAGTATTTAGGCCACATGAAGTTGGTGGAGTAGGTGAACAACTCACACTTGGCATGATTTTCACGAAACCTTCAATTATTCAATAAAGGGCATAATAGTCATTTAGCTTACTAATTTAATGGCATACTTGTTAATTAGCCAAACCCTTAGGGTTTAGGGTTTAGGGTTTGAACCCTCAAGTTTGGCGATTTGATTTTCTAAAATTTCCAATTTAGGTTTTAAAAATAGAAATTTAATATTTTTAAATTATAATTAGAATTTTCTAATTATATAAAAATTTCTTAATCATAAATTAAATATTGCTAATTAGGATTAATAATTCCTAATTAAAATTACTAATTTAGCAATTAGGGTCAAAATCACAGATTAGGGTTTATAACCCAAAAATTAGGGTTTCTAAAATAAAAATAATTTTCTAATTTAGAAATTAGATTTTTAAGTAATTAGATTATGATTTTCTAATTACGTATAACTTTAAAATTAGGATTAATATTTCCTAATTAACATTAAAATTATTAAATTAACACTTAGGTTTTTCCTAATTATAAATTAGGGTTCTTAATCCCGAAATTAGGGTTTCTAAATTTGAAATTAGGGTTTGTTAATTAATTAAGCTTTACCCTAATTAATACTATAATTAATAGCACTTGAGAACTATAATAATAATTTAAGTTCCCAGATTAGGGTTTCGGATTCCCGAAACTAAAATTAGGGTTTCCAGAACCAGTTTCTAGGGTTTCTTATATATAATTCGTTAGGGTTTTCTAACCGAACGTTGACGTTCTTAATATATACTTAAGGTTTGTCACAGACATCGTTTATCTGGTCAACCCTTGACCCTTAACCACATCATGCACACATATACACAAAACATAAACGCTTATTCCCTTAATCCTGAATAATTCACTTAAATCCTTCACGAAATTTTGAAATCCTCAAAATTTTATCTTAAAAATATCAAACGCATACACTTATTTTCTGTCTAGATTCTAATTTTGAACCTTAAATCAATTAATTAAATTTTTTTAAAATTTCCTAAATTCTCTCGGTTGTCACATCAAGATCACCGCTTAAGCGCAATTGCTGCGTCCCCTCGCCGCACTAAAGTTGAGTATTTTCTGGTTTCATCTTTGTTATTAGCATGCATAACTGTTAACACATATCTTACCCACATGTTATGTGACACCCCCAAACCCAAGTACTTCGATTCCACATGATTTGGTGTTCACTATACAAATATCATCTATTTATCTACCCATAATAAATGCAAACCATGCAATAGATAGAAATAAATCTTCCCCTTATGGGGTTACAACATCTGAATAATAAACATAATCCTAGGTAAAACTAACCTTAAACATCTGTGCGGAAACATAAACAATTAAGTCTTAAAACATCATTAACTTAAGTCTTAAACAGAAATACATCATCATATAAAACAACAAGTCTTCATCACTTGTTAATCTTGCCCTTGCCTTTGCTAGTAGAAGGCTCGTCAGACCTTTCGTTCTTAACTGCAATGTTATTATTACGCAAGAGTGAGCACTATTGCCCACAAGTAAAATAATGAAATAACAATGTATAATAACATGCGAGTGAATCAAAGACTTCTCAAATAAAAGCTCAACTTTTGAATCAAGAATGAGTAACAAGAATCAAAAGATTTCTGAGGGTCAGAAGACCTTGAACTATGTCCTAGGTTAACAAGGGTTATACTTGAAACCTTTAATAAATCGTAAGACTATGGACCTTTCTACTCAGACTTAGGGGATCAAATTTCTTAGTACCATATTGTGCACAATATCTTAACGCTAACGCATAAGTAATCCGTTATCATGTGGTTGTTCATCTTAGTTTGACATTAGAGTCCGCACCAAAGGAAGTTTGGTTTGGATAAATCAATAAGGGTTCTGAAATTTAGAACGTTCATCAACTATGGACTAGTTGAATCAAATAAGGGTTCACTAGTCTAACAAAGTTCAACAATAATGATATTCAAATTGAATAATAATCTCAAGAAGTATACAATAGAACAAATATTGTATAACAGATTCATACTTTGAAAAGATAATCAATCTTTAATATAACAATTCGAACTTGAATAATAGTAATGAGAATTTACTCGAGGTAAATAATAAACTTGAATAATGATAACAAGTAGGGTTAGGAAACTTGCCTCGTGCGTAGATTACACTTTAATTAAACATGTTCCTTGAATTTAATCCTACATACCATTTACATTCACAATACCAGTTAATTATAATTTAACTAATCATAGTAACTTCATTCCTTTTGTCTAACTTTGGTTATGACTATACTTAGTCAAATTATCACACTTATTGTCACATAATAAACACTTTACGAATAATAAGCTAACTATGCATTTAATAATTCAGTCCACATGTAATTATGTTATTTCCATGTTAAGAATCTATTTTAACATCTCATTATACTTCTAACATATTTCTATGTTTATTAAATTAGGTTAATACCACATTGTTAGACTTAAACATTTTAAAATTTTCATTTTTGAACATTCTGGAGAGTGGTAAATGCTGGCCACTTTAATAATACTAGGTCTTGGTGTCATGGCATTGCTGCATATGTCACATGCTTGATGCTTAATGCTAAGGCGAGACTTGATTCTGAGGGTTACGTCATGGCAAAACTCCAGATTCTCGATTCTCGATTCAAGCGAAGAACACGAGTTCAAATGAAATAAACATTACATGATCATTAATTCCACTAATTTAACATACCAACATGTTAGAATTCATACATAATCACTACCCAACATTTATATAATTATTTTAATCCATTAAAGCACATAATTACAGAATTAAAATATGTAAATTTCACTGTTCTTCATGTTCTTGAAGGGTTTGAACATAAATCATGAAAATTAATACTACGGATTCGTTATAACACCGAATCCGTTCATTTAAGGTTTGGTCTCTTTGTATCAACATGCATAATCAAATAAGAGTGGGAATTTTACAAAAACATTTATGTTTGACATATTAAAATCACGTATAAGGCCATATGGCCATAACCCATACTCTATAATTTTGAAGCAATCATATACGATGTATTTTCATGATATAGATGATATGTTTTATAAAATATATATAATCAAATATGATATGGTAACATTTAACACATATACAAACTCATAATCACACCCTTTCCCAATTGCAGAGACTTTACAGTAAACTTTAAAGCCATTTTTTTTTATAAAAACTCAAACCACGTAAATTTAGAATTTGGGAAGGAGAAGATTACCCAGATTGTAGAGTATAGATTAGTAGAGAGGATCAAAGATGATCCTTTCACAAATACTTGTTGATTAAACACTCACAATTTCTCTCAATCTCACAATTTCTATCTGACAATTTCTCAAACTCTCTCTCCCTCTCTGTTTTCAGACTTAGAAATAATAAGAAAGAAAAGGATACATATAATATAATAAAGCAACTGACGCGCATAATGGTCAGTTAACCCAATCATGGGTAACTGCAATCAACTCCCTTTAGGGCCTTGTTTGGCTAGCAAGAATAGATTTCAAAACCATTTAATTTAATGATTCTCTTATACTATAGTTTAAATCGTGTCACACCCAATTATATAAATAACTCAAATATATTATTTAACTTAATTAAATAACATATAATAATTTCTCATTAATTCACATAGTCAAATAATTAAATTCTCATTTATTAATAATGTCAAATTATTAAATCTCTAATTAATTATTACATTAATTAAAATAACATTATGCTTATTAAATATTTCATTTAATTTAATAAACTCACATAGTTACATACTTTGAATAATAATTATTCTCTACATTAATTTAATAAATATAAAACATATAATTAAATTAATCTACCACAACTTCATCAATTAATTATTTAATCTAATAATTAAATCATCGAAATTATTTATTTAATTCAATAAATATTAAGAATTAAATTATAAAAATCTCATTCGTCACATCTTCCCCCCCCCCCCCCATAAAAGGATTCTGTCCCCAGAATCACGACTCAATAATTTTGACCCGTTACATTCTCCCCCCTTACAAAGATTCTGTCCCCAGAATCGCTTACACAAAATTAAGTAAATAAATGAGGGTAATTCTTCATCATATTCTCTTCGAGTTCCCACGTAGCTTCTTCAGCGTTGTGGTTCCTCCAAATTACCTTAACAGAAGGTATTACTTTATTTTCTGAGAACTTGTTCTTTTCTGTCGACAATTTGAACAAGAATTTCTTCTTAAGATAAGTCTTTTTCAAAATGCAGGGGTTCGTATTCAATCACATGCTTGTAATCGGGTTTGTAGGGTCGTAAAACAGAAATATGGAAGACGTTGTGGACATTCTCAAGTGCTGGAGGTAAGGCTACCTCATACGCGACTTCTCTGATTCTTCGTAGTACTTCAAATGGTCCGATGAATCTTGGGCTTAATTTCCCTTTCTTTCCGAACCTGATCTTTTCTTTCCAGGGAGAGACCTTTAAAAACACATAACTACCCGATTCAAACTCAACATTTTTATGATGTGGATCGGCGTATTTCTTCTGCCTATCTTGAGCTGCTACTAGTCGTGTTCGGATTATTTTGACTATTTCTGCTGTCTGTTGTACCAATTCTGGCCCTAGCAACTGTCTTTCGCCAACTTCATCCCAGTAAAGCGGAGTTCTGCACTTTCTTCCGTATAACGCTTCATAAGGCGGCATGCCAATACTAGCGTGGTAACTGTTGTTATAGCCAAACTCTACTAACGGTAGGTGATCATCCCAATTTCCTTTAAAGTCCATCACACAGGCTCTTAGCATATCTTCTAAGGTATGAATCATTCTTTCACTCTGTCCATCTGTCTGAGGGTGATATGCCGTATTCAACCGCAATTGTGTACCCATGCATTCCTGAAGACGTTTCCAAAAATTCGATGTGAAGCGCGGATCCCTATCGAAAATAATTGACACCGGCACTCCGTGCCTCGAAGCAATCTCTTTTACGTATAACCTCCCCAACTGATCTAAATTAAATCTGATTTTGATCGGAAGGAAGTGTGCTGATTTCGCCAGTCGGTCAACGATAACCCATACTACGTCGTAACCTTTCTGAGTCGTCGGAAGGCCAACCACGAAGTCCATTGTAATATGTTCCCATTTCCATTCTAGGATCTCCAACGGTTGTAGCAATCCACTTGGTCTCTGATGTTCTGCTTTTACTTTCTGACAGGTCAGACACTTGGCAACACATTCTGCAACATCACGTTTCAAATTCGGCCACCAGAAGTGTTGTCGAAGATCTTGATACATCTTGGTACTACCAGGGTGAATTGAATATCGTGAGCTTTGAGCCTCACTCAAAATGTCTTCTTTAATCTCTGGTACTGGCGGTACCCAAATTCTGCTCTCAAATCTCAGTATTCCTTCCTTATCCATCTTGAACCTCGGTTCAGTTCCTTCAGATACCTTCTTTATCACCTTTTTGCATTCTTCGTCCTGAAGCTGAGCCTCCATTACTTTATCTAGTAGAGTTGTACCAGATTGCATCTGAAATAGCTTTTCATCAATCTCCATAGGATACATAACTTCCAATTCCAGTTTCTCTATTTCTGCAATTAGCTCCTCCTGAGCAGTCAATATCATCAATTTCTCATGACCCTTTTTACTTAAGGCATCGGCAACCACATTTGCCTTGCCAGGATGGTTTAAAATCTCATATTCGTAATCCTTGATTAATTTCAACCATCTTCTTTGACGCATATTTAAGTCCTTCTGTGTAAAAATATATTTCAGACTCTTGTGGTCTGTATATATTTCACACTTCTCCCCGTAAAGATAGTGCCTCCAAATTTTCAAAGCAAAAACAACTGCAGCTAACTCCAAGTCGTGGGTCGGGTATCCCTTCTCGTAATCCTTCAATTGTCGTGATGCATACGCAATGACTTTGCCATTTTGCATCAGCACACAGCCAAGTCCTTTATGCGACGCATCACTATAAATAAAAAAATTTCATGTATCATCCGGAAGAGATAACACAGGCGCCTTACTCAACCTCTTCTTTAATTCTTGAAAGCTTTCCTCACACTTCTCCGTCCAAACAAATTTCACAGCTTTTTGAGTTAAATTCGTTAGCGGAGTTGCGATCTTGGAAAAGTCTTGAATGAATCTTCTATAATATTCTGCCAATCCTAGAAAACTTCTTACTTTCGACGGCGTTCTCGGCTGATCCCAATTAATCACGGCTTCGACTTTTGATGGATCTACTGAAATTCCGTTTTTATCGATCACGTGCCCAAGAAATTGCACTCGTTCAATCCAAAATTCGCATTTTGAAAACTTGGCATACAACTTTTCCTTTCTCAATACTTCCAATGTTAATCTCAAATGCTCTTCATGTTCTTCCTTGGTTTTCGAATAAACCTAAATGTCATCTATAAATACCACTACGAACTTGTCCAAAAATGGCTTGAACACACCATTCATTAGTCCCATAAATGCTGCAGGAGCATTCGTAAGACCAAACGACATTACTAAAAATTCATAGTGACCATATCGCGTTACGAGCAGCCTTTCTTGATACATCCTCCGGTCTCACCTTCAGTTGATGATAACCGCTTCTCAAGTCTATCTTGGAAAAGTATCTCGCTCCCTTCAATTGATCAAACAGGTCGTCGATCCTCGATAATGGATATTTGTTCTTAATCGTGACCTTATTCAGTTCTCTGTAGTCAATGCAGAGCCGCATCAATCCATCCTTCTTTTTCACAAACAACACCGGCGCTCCCCACGGCAATACGCTCGGTTGAATGTACTTCTTGTCCAATAATTCTTGTAGTTGTACCATTAGTTCTTTCATCTCTACTGGTGCCATTCGGTATGGTGCCTTCGATATTGGAGTGGTTTCGGGCGCCAAATCGATCACGAAATCTACCTCTCTATTTGGTGGAAGTCTTAGCAAATCGTCTGGAAATACGTTGACGAAGTCCCTCACAATCGGTATTTCTTCTACCTTCGGATTCTCTTTTCAACTGTCGACTATGTAAGCTAAGTATCCTACACAGCCTTGTCTTAATAACTTCCTGGCCTGCATCATCGTTAGATAACTCGCTTGTCTAGGCGACTTGCTACCATAAAACACAACCTTTGACGGAGTCATAAGGTTAATACGCTTCTTTTGACAATCAATTACACTCTAATTGAATAACCAGTCCATTCCTAATATAACGTCAAATTCCCCAAGTCGAATAAGGATAAGATCTACGTTCATGATATTACCCTTAATATCCACTCTACAGTTCTTATACACGTACTTAACATGGATTATCTCTCTATTCACAATTTCTATGTTCATGGGATATTCCAACTCATCCTTAAGCAAATCTAAACTATTAGCAAAGTCATCGGATATAAAGGAACAAGTAGCACCCGAATCAAATAATACATAAGCATTAATTTTATTGATCGGAATGATACCTGACGCCACATCATGAGACTGAACTGCATCCTGCACCGTCATGTTGAAAGTCCTGGCGGTCGGTCGGTTGGTTGCGGTTGGTCCGGTGATAGTCAAAGCGTTTCCACTGTTGTTTCCCATGTTCCCTCATGATCCTGTCCCTCCCGATCCCTTCTTAGGACAGTCTCTTGCCAGATGATCCTTCAAACCACAAGTGAAGCAACCACCCTTCTTTGGGTTAGGACAGTTAGGTGCTATGTGACCTTCCTGACCATAATTGTAGCACACTCTTTTTCCCTTCATACAAACTCCCAAATGAGCTTTCCCGCAGGTCGGGCATGCTTCAATTCTTTTCTTCTGACTTCCTTGTTGATTTCCTGATGATGAGTTGTCATTCCACCACTTCTTCTGATTAAAATTTCCACCTCCTGTGCCACTTCCACTAACCTTGTTATTTCCTTCACCCTCACTCTTCTTCTTTCTTCTGATCTTGATTGTACTTGGTCACCGCATCGCTTCCACCTTCAGCGAGGATGGCCTTTTCCAGTACTCCAGAAAAAGTGTTTATCTGAAACATCGATACTTTACTATATACCCAGGGCTTTAGTCCTTGTTCGAATCTTCTGGCTTTTCTCTCGTCCGTGTGTACTTGATACGGGGCGAACCTCGCCAACTCATTGAATCTAGCCGCATAATCAGGTAAGCTCATATTTCCCTGCTTCAATTCCAGAAATTGAACCTCCATCTGGTTCTGTAAGCTAGTCGGGAAATACATTTCGAAAAACATCTCTTTGAATCTCTCCCAAGTAATTACACCTTCACCTCCATGAACTTTGTTTGCTTGCTACCAATAACTAGCTTTAGACTTCAGCATAAATGTTTCAAAAGCGCTCTTCTGGTCTTCTCTAACCCTAGCAACGTTGAAAACCTTCTCCATCTCCATAACCCACGTTTGAGCCTCGATCGGGTTCATGGAACCTTTAGACTCTGGCAGTCCCACCGCCTTGAAATTTTCAAATGTAGTATTTGGTGGAGCTTGAGGTTGATTATTCATTTCTCTAGTCAGTAAGTTAACCAACTGCTGAACGGGATTAGCATTGGCATTATTGTTGTTATTCGTAGACTCTTACAGAGCTGGTTGACGTTGTTGTCTTCTTCTTGGTGGCATAATTCTATTAAAATATATGTTTATTAAATCTCTATTAAATTCTCTAAATAGTTAAGACTTAACTCAACAATTTAATATAATCATTTAACACATTATCTTAAACAACTTGATATATATTCATTCAAATCAAAAGTTTTAACATCAGACGATAGCATCACTGCTATTCACATCAACTATCCTGAGATACAGAATCCGTAGGATTTAAATATTAAAATATTCCTTCATTCATAAACACATCGGAATTTACATATAAAAACTAATTAAGTCTTTCAAATAATTAAACAAATTCTATCACTGTCTATCAAGGCGCTGAATAGCCTTGCTACGCTCCTCTTCCATGATGCGAGACATCGTCCTGCGATCCAGCATATACGATTGAAGTCCTTCGAACTGGATGGGGTACCCCAAAACTCGATCCTGATTAAGTGTAGAGTATGTCTCTCCAAGCTTTGCCTTCTTTGTACGACCATCCTCTTCCGCAAGATCAGCACGATGTGACTCTCTCACCTAGCCTTCCTCTGCTATGATCAGCCTTTCAGAGCTTTCCTTCAATTCCTTCTTCAACTTTTCTATCTCTGCGGTCTTATCTTTGGTTTGACCCTTCTCGTGGACCAAATCCCATTCTACATTTCCCAGTCGTAAGTGAAGAGTCGAAATCTCCCTCTCCTTCTACTCGAGAGTAATCTGCTGAATAATCGCCAGCTCAGTTAGATCCTGCACTTCATCTCGTAACTCCACATTACAGTCATATAATGTGTCGTACATCTCAGCATCAATGGAGTGTTGTGGAAACTCCTCTTCTTCTTCCTCGTCAAATTCCTCCTCAGGATCAGTCTCAGGTTCATGCTCCTGACCAACAATGGTGATCAATGGAGATGACTCCCTCTGTACCAACTGTTTCCTAACGACATAAATGTCTCGGGGTTCCTCCTCAGTAGGTACTGTAGGTACTCGAGGTTCCTCCTCCCTAGCTCGACTAGTTCCTCCAACATCTGACATCCTAACAATAAAATTAAGTTTTAGTTACTAAGTCGTACTAGTGAGCACATAATTTAACACATAAGCACATAAAGTCTTTTATTATCTTCAATGAATTACAAAAATTCATTTCCTAGAACTCGATAAGAGGTTTCCATCAGTATGTTCTTCCTATAAAGCTACTACCTAAGGTTGTTCCCCCACCAAAGGTTCATAACCTACGGCTTTGATACCAATTTGTGACACCCCCAAACCCAGGTACTTCGATTCCACAGGATTTGGTGTTCACTGTACAAATATCATCTATCTATCTACCCATAATAAATGCAAACCATGCAATAGATAGAAATATATCTTCCCCTTACGGGGTTACAACATCTGAATAATAAACATAATCCCAAGTCAAACTAACCTTAAACATCTGTGCGGAAACATAAACAATTAAGTCTTAAAAACATCATTCACTTAAGTCTTAAATAGAAATACATCATCATATAAAACAAATCTTCATCACTTGTTAATCTTGCCCTTTCCTTTGCTAGTAGAAGGCTCGTTGGACCTTTCGTTCTTAACTGTAATGTTATTATTACGCAAGAGTGAACACTATTGACCACAAGTAAAATAATGAAATAAAAATGTATAATAACATGCGAGTGAATCAAAGACTTCTGAAATAAAAGCTCAACTTTTGAATCAAGAATGAGTAACAAGAATCAAAAGATTTCTGAAGGTCATAAGACCTTGAACTATGTCCTAGGTTAACAAGGGTTATACTTGAAACCTTTAACAGTCATAAGACTATGGACCTTTCTACTCGTACTTAGGAGGATTAGCCCTTAGTACCATACTGTGCACACTATCTTAACGTTAACGCATAAGTAATCCCTATACAGGGTTGTTCATCTCAGTTTGACATTAGAGTCCGCACCAAAGGAAGTTTGGTTTGGATAAATCAATAAGGGTTCTGAAATTTAGAACGTTCATCAACTATGGACTAGTTGAATCAAATAAGGTTTCACTAGTCTAACAAAGTTCAACAATAATGATATTCAAATTGAATAATAATCTCAAGAAGTATACAATAGAACAAATATTGTATAACAGATTCATACTTTGAAAAGATAATCAATCTTTAATATAACAATTCGAACTTGAATAATAGTAATGATAATTTACTCGAGGTAAATAATAAACTTGAACAATGATAACAAGTAGGGTTACTTAAACTTGCCTCGTCATGTAGATTACACTTTAATTAAACACGCTCCTTGAATTTAATCCTACATACCATTTACATTCACAATACCAGCTTAATTATAATTTAACTAATCATAGTAACTTCATTCTTTTTGTCTTACTTTGGTTATGACTATACTTAGTCAAATTATCACACTTATTGTCACATAATAAACACTTTACTTAATAATAAGCTAACTATGCATTTAATAATTCAGTCCACATGTAATTATGTTATTTACATGTTAAGAATCTATTTTAACATCTCATTATACTTCTAACATATTTCTATGTTTATTAAATTAGGTTAATACCACATTGTTAGACTTAAACCTTTTAAAATTTTCATTTTGAACATTTCGAGAGAGTGTAAATGCATATTTCACTTTTAATACTAGGTCTTGGTGAAAGTGCGCGTACATGGCGCTAGCAAACTTGAAACTCGATGCGATGCTATATGAAGTGCCAACTGGCATGAGACTTCAGTTCTAGAGTTGGCCACAATGCCAAACTCCGATTTTTGATTCTCGATTCATGAAGAACACAGAGTTCAGCGAAATAAACATTACATGATCATTAATTCCACTAATTTAACATACCCACATGTTAGAATTCATACATAATCACTACCCAACATTTATATAATGATTTTAATCCATTAAAACCAATAATTATAGAATTAAAATATGTAAATTTCACTGTTCTTGATGTTCTTGAAGATTTTGAACATAAATCATGAAAATTAATACTATGGATTTGTTATAACACCGAATCCGTTCATTTAAGGTTTGGTCTCTTCGTATCAACATGCATAATCAAATAAGAGTGGGAATTTTACAAAAACATTTATGTTTGACATATTAAAATCATGTATAAGGCCATATGGCCATAACCCATACTCTGTAATTTTGAAGCAATCATATACGATGTATTTTCATGAAACAGATGATATGGTATATAAAATATATATAATCAAATACGATATGGTAACATTTAACACATATACAAACTCATAATCATACCCTTTCCCAATTGCAGAGACTTTACAGTAAACTTGAAAGCCATTTAAAAAAAAAAAAAACTCAAACCACGTAAATTTAGAATTTGGGAAGGAAATGATTACCCAGATTGTAGAGTATAGATTAGTAGGGATGATCAAAGATGATCCTTTCACAAATACTTGTTGATTAAACACTCACAATTTCTCTCAATCTCACAATTTCTATCTGACAATTTCTCAAACTCTCTCCCTCTTTGTTTTCAGACTTAGAAATAATAAGAAAGAAAATGATACATATAATATAATAAAGCAACTGACACGCATAATGGTCAGTTAACCCAATCATGGGTAACTGCAATCAACTCCCTTTAGGGCCTTGTTTGGCTAGCAAGAATAGATTTCAAAACCATTTAATTTAATGATTCTCTTATACTATAGTTTAAATCGTGTCACACCCAATTATACAATAACTCAAATATATTATTTAACTTAATTAAATAACATATAATAATTTCTCATTAATTCACATAGTCAAATAATTAAATTCTCATTTATTAATAATGTCAAATTATTAAATCTCTAATTAATTATTACATTAATTAAAATAACATTATGCTTATTAAATATTTCATTTAATTTAATAAACTCACATAGTTACATACTTTGAATAATAATTATTCTCTACATTAATTTAATAAATATAACACATATAATTAAATTAATCTACCACAACTTCATCAATTAATTATTTAATCTAATAATTAAATCATCGAAATTATTTATTTAATTCAATAAATATTAAGAATTAAATTACAAAAATCTCGTTCGTCACATTTTATGAGGTCTTAGCCCATGTTTGGTGCTTCTTGTATTTACCGTAAGTTGTTTTACACTTTATAGCTTTATTGCCATTTATTTCATAGCAAAGTAAGTTCATACAACAAGGGCCTAACTATATGACCACCAACGAGGTTAAACAACTTTCAATATACATTGTGACGCCCCCAAATTCGGGTATCTTCTAACCCGACAGATGGTGCTCCACTGTACTAACATCCATACAATCATTCCATTGAAATACAATAAAATGAAAGTAATTACTATCTTCTTATTACAATCAAAGTATAATCCTTCCTGTGTTCATAAACCGTTACATCGTTCATTGTTCATAATGTATAATACATACGCACTTACTAAACTATTACACAATGCCTAAGCATCCATCTTAGCTTTGCCCTTATCATTCTTGGTATTCACAAAGACGTTCATCTTTAATCTGCAGTTTATATAATTCAAGCAAGAAGTGAGCATGACAGCTCAGCAAGTTTAATCTAGGATAACAGAAATACCACATTCATGAATTATACAACAATTCTAACATAATTGAACAATAGTTATGAAGTATTCTGAATCAATAATACTTTTACAGTTCATAACATCATTTCCCAAAGTATAGAATAAATTAGGAATTCTGAACCGGTCCACAGACCATGAATAGTAAATTTCAGTTTTCATACTTGAAAAGGAGTCTACAGCACTAAGGCCATTCATCCTTATAACTTACGAGCACTTCTAGGTGATCAGCCTATAGTACTCTATGTTGATCAACACTACATTCATTAAACGTATTTACGTTTAATATTTTTGGCAAACTCGCGTGCCCATCGAATAATCGATGAAAAATACTTTTGTTTGTTCATAGACAAACCTTACCTTCACGTCCGTACCAATTACTTGGCATAGGATAACGTTAACATTTCTATATCGAATGATATGAATAGTAATTAATCTATATCTTACGAATAGTCTAGCCGAGTTAAAATCTGGCATCGAACCTTTCTTTAAAACAAGTCTTGCAATTCAGTTCAACGAATCACATAAAACATGGCTAACATGGAAGTTAAAAAAGCGTTAAGAAAACTTTCCTTTTAGCGTCTTCAAATAACTTACTCGACTGACCACAGCCTTTACAGAATCAACATGATATGTTCACATAGCAAACTGTAATTAGCTATCAAACAACTATTCACATTGTTCCTACAAGCTTCTTTCTCTTCTATATCTATGTTAACTTAATATCTTTATTAAAGTCAACATGACTTATTACCCTTCGTCCCGGTGTATCACTCTATTGACGTTTGTTAACCGGACTCAAACATCGTTGATAAAGTACCAACTTTATTTATTTTACATATCTTGTTTATATGCATTTCATTCCTAAGTTTCATACTCTATACCTTAGTATAGGTAGTATAGGATTAGTCTTAGTACATTCATTGAGTATATAAACTCAACTCAGGTAGGTCTCTAAACAACTGAAGTTTAAAACCTAACTTGGTCAACTTTTTTCCCTCACGGCGCTGCTGCCATGACATCCTCAGTATATTAGTGGCCATTTGATGCGAGTTGACAGGTACTTCGTACGAGTCTCAGTCATGGCACACACCACTTTGTATTGGTTTTGGTATTCATGCGGCCCAAGTCTGTCAAAGAGCTTGGCCAAACCAGTTTTTGGTTTTCTAACGAAACTCTCGGCTTCCTAATTTATTCGTTTTACATCCAAATTGACCCATTCGAATTCCTACAAGTCAGGAATTACATCCTTTACGTGTTCATATAAGAATTCAACACTTTCGAATCTGTTAACTCATAATTCACTATTGAGTTCATTTTATATACATTCGTAAACGTTAATGAGCGTTCAATGCTCGTTTTCTCCGTTCTAAGTCAGAATCCAACGATTCTCGAACCCACAACTCCTAATTACCCTATCTCACGTGTTGACATTGAAAACTGACGTTTTCAAGTCACACGACAACTTTTGACCTTTAATCCGGACTTTATGCGTTTTCGACGTTTAACGTCTATTTCCGCAAAATTCGCTATAACTTCGTTACTATTGTTCTTTAAGCCAAATCACATGGAATACTCCATGGATTTTATATCTACATCCTAACCAAACAAGATGCATATACTAACATGTTGATGGAGCTCAATCGTTTATCAACAATCGATCTGAACTATCAATATTTTCATGGTTCAAAAACTATATCAAACCTTATTATTTTTATATTCTCATGACTTATAGAGATTGAATCTATGGTAAGTCATCTTTAAATCCTCACTCATGACATATACCACCCCTTCATGATTCTTTAAAATGAAAGAAAATCTAAAAGAGATGGAGATGAAAGGTAAGGAATATACCTTAAGAACTCTTATGAATTTCTTGAAAACTCTAAGTCCAATCTTCCAAAATATATGTTTTGGTTGAGTATAGCTCTCTTTCTCTCTCAAAATAATCTAGGTTGGTAATTGAAAAACTCTCAAATGGCCAACCTTGCCTTCTTATTTATAGGAAATGAGAATGAAGGGCAATTTGGACATTAAACCCCACCTCCTTACTATTCATATGTGGTCACCAAGTAAAATACTTGGTGACCAAGCCTTATGCTTGGAGTCCACACCAAGGTGGCCGGCCCACCTCCTTAGGTGACATCCCATGGGTTGCCCCATGGGTTTTACCCATTCTAAGTGACCCACCTTCTCACCCACCTGTTCGGTTTTAATGAATTTGGTTTAACTAACTAAACATTGGGTCTTAACTTGGACTTAACCCATCCATCTCATTGGGCTTAGTCATTCAATTGATTGGGCTAATCATACTCCAATACAAGTGAATTACTCATTGATACATAGATTAATCCTATGATACACATCGTATTCTACACGTACAATTCACGTATTCCCTTTGTATACCATACGTACAATAATCGTATTGTACCTCGTATTTACTCAACGTATTATACATAGATACTAACTAGCATCACCCATTGTATAACACTTGAATTAAACCTAACACCATTTCATCTACACATATTATTTCCTCCTCGGAAATCAATATACTCAACCCTTATGTTTTAAGTCCGTAGGCGAAAACTGCATTTTCCATAAATGAAATATTCAATCTTATCACGATATTCTATAATTACGCGTTTCCCAGAATTTTAAAATAATTCCCCGAACAGAAACGGATGAATAGTGTTTTTACGAAAATTTCTCGGAAAACAATTATTATCATCTTGGAAATTCCAAACAACTATTTCTAACACGTAGCCAGAATACTAATCACGTTAGCACATTCTAGGTCATAGAACGACCTTCACATAGCTTACTCACAAAGAAATCAATTAAATTCATTTAATTCACATAATCAAATAAAAATTTAATTGTCATTAAAAATCCGATTTTCTCGGGCGTTACATACATGCTTACATATAATCATATACATGTAATCATATGACTAGCATGGTTTATGACTTGAAATCTTAATTTAAGACATGTATAGTTCATAGTATGTCTATCTAGTAGTGTACACGTACCCATCATGCCTAGAGACACACAAGTCCTATCATGTTTACATATATAGGTCATGTTTAAAGACCCAAAAGTAACTAGTATGTCATCCTACAAGTTCAGAAGTTTAGACAACACAATGCTCATGAATAATGTTTTCAAAACGTTTAAGTTTATTTTCAAAACACATACTATGTTATGCTAATGCTTTCTATTAGGAGCAAGGAAATCTTATATGTCATGTATATTATCATGCATTTTCATGTTACATCACCTAGAATAACATATTCCATCATCGGGAGCACTATACGTGCGTATGTGCTCGCTCGACGCCCTCAAATTGCCTCAGAATACGTAACACTCAAAAAGATGATTATTGTAACCCTTCCTAACGACCTCAAATTGAAACACTTAAAGAACAAAAGTTGTAGGTCTATTCGTCCTCGTTCCGGATCATCTTGAATCACCTCAATCGGAGTTCGTATAAAAATGTTATGCTTAATTTTACTACAAAGAGAGTCATGAGTGCACCGACATCGGTGTCAGCCAGTAGCAATTGCTACCAGTAAATGGCCTTGGGGGTAGCGCAGCTATGCCCTAGGTCGCAGAACAGCCCCTCAGGCTCTACTATTTGCGATTTTGCAGACCTATACTCTTTCTGATTTTCACAACATGAGTTATACTGATCTAAATCAGTCCATTTTTGATTCTATGAGTTTGTAACTCATAAAACTACAACATACCAACTACCCAAAAATTAACATAAACATTAACTAACCCAAATATGAATTTACAACTCATGTTCATACCAATTGTTCATGTTTTGACAATTTAGCGAATTCGATCGCCACGACTTCATTTCTTATTCAATTGACATGATTCAAACTACGTCGCTTTCGTTTCTTAACATATTAACATAATCCAACATCAATTTATAGATTATCACACATATTAAACATGAAATTTTGTACTTTCTAAAGCCATTTTTCATACATAAACAATGTTATCCCAATTTCTTCCTACAATCCTAATTTCACGTGTTTGATACTCAAACAATCACTCATATATAATGATTAACAGATTATAAACCCTATATACAATTATTTGTATCAATCCCACATAATTATCAATATAAATTTCAAAGATAGGAGTTAAGATTAGAGTAGATTATACCTTGAATCTTTATTTGTTGGGAAGAGGATTGTTTTCCCTTGATATTCCAACTCCCTAGCAAAATATATAGAGAATTTCTCTCTTCTTACCAAGCTCTCTCTATACTCTGTTTTTCACTGATATCTAACCTTAGGGAAAGAAATAATATTCGTAGAAATAAACTAATATAGCTTTTACGTCTGCGTTAGTTACAATAAGCCAAAGGCCTTGTTTGGCTACACACAATTCCCCTCATTCCAATTTATTTTGATAAGATTATATTATATAGTGTTTATTTGTCACACATGTAACCATTTTACATAACTTACATTAATAATTATAATAATTATAATTTTTATTATAATTCTTCTGATGATTAATAAATAATCATATATCTAATTTAATTAATAAATTAGATTTAAACAACTCTTTATTTAATTTACTTATTTTCTTTAATATTAAACAACTCATTTAATTTAATTAATTAATTAAATTAAATCTTCAAAGAATAAAATTTATCTTTGCTTTAATTTAATTATCATACACACGTAACTAAATTATTATACCACAATTTCATAAATTATTTATTTTTCTCAATAAATACATTATTTAAAATATTTATTTAATTCAATAAATATATAAAATTAATTACCAAATTCATTTAATTTCTTCAATAGTTAACTTAACTATTGAACCTCACTTTCCCAATATATGAATATATATATTTCTCTCCACACCAGATCACATATTTAAAATATATAGCATGTTTATATACATACTCAAACTCAAAACATCTCATAATAAGAATTTTAATTATTAATTTCCTATTTTAATAACTTATAAAAATTCAGGTTGTCACATCCTTCCCTCCTTATAAGGATTCCGTCCTCGGAATCACCGAAACCCTATCTTACTCGGTTTTCACCAAATCTCTTTTCAAAATTAATCGTTGAATATCTCCAACACATTACCGTAATATAGGTTTTATATTTCCTACCTCCGCCATTCTTGATAATAAATTCTTGTAAGTTTTATTTCATAACTTTAACTTGAACTCAATTATATTTTGAGTATTATATATTCTTTAACTCATTCATTTCCTCTCTAAGGATCGTTATCATAAACACTCGGGATATTACATTCACCCATTCTTCAAAGAATTTCGTCCTCGAAATTTTTATTAATCTTTATTCATTCAATCTATCAAAGTAGATTTTACGTTAATACTTTATTCATTCATTAGGTTTTACAACAAAACTCTTTCTCTAAGGATCTTTCTAATATCATCATATTCATCACCTCTTCCTCTTCTAAGAGTTTCACATTTATTTTCTTTTCTAGAATTTCATTTCTTTCTTGAAATTATTAAGTTTTGCTTAATTTTCTCATCCTTTCCACTTTCACCTTTCAAAATAATAAGAATCTTCCACAATTGCTCAATAATTGGGAAGCGGTATGAATAACAAGAATTTAAAAGATTCCAAATCATGCTGAGGGGTCACAAGACCGTGAACTCTATTCTCGGGTTACTAGTGCTTCAACTCAATCCTTCACATTGCAAACCAGAGTGTTCATCAATCACAAAGACTGAAAACACCTCCTCACGCATACTTAAGTGGCTAACTGTTGTACCACTACGTTGGTCAGTCATTAACGTAGTGTTTTGTAACGACTATATGCGTTACGCTCGGAACCATTGTCCCCGAAAACATGTTCCTTTATAGGGTTGTTCACCTCATCTTTTTAACATCTGAATCCGCACCAAAATAATTTGGTTTGGCATAAATTTTCAATAAACGCTTGAATTTCATGAACATCTTTCAATAATCGTCTAACTGAATCAAATAGCATAGACTTCTACAACAATTGAACATCAATTGAAATATACATATACACACACACACACACACACACACACACATATATATATATATATATTCTCATATCTTAAAGAAACCTCAAAAATCTTTTTATGACGTCATGATACCGCACTGTATTTACAGCCCGTTTGAGGATTCTGTCATTTTGTGACTTTGTCATACTACATCATACCATAGTGGGATGACGATCCTTAGATCACATCCAATACTAAGTAATTATGCATTGATAACTCCATCCTTTTTATCATCTTTGCACCAGGTTACATGATGCATTAATTATATAAAATACATTTTGATATTTTCAAATCATTTTCGTCTAGCCGAAATAATTAGCATAGAATATTCTTTAAACAGTTCAAAAATATTTGAAAATCAGTTTTAGTGATGTCACATCTCAACAGGTAATGATGTGTCAGTGTCCCGAAGTTCACACATACACATTTGTCACCATGCGTTGAGAATAAAAAAATGATTTTTAAAAGGCACATAGTGCGAATTTAGCTTGATGTCAAATTTTTTGAAGTCTAGCACAGCTAGAAGATTTGGAATACCTGTGCTTCCACCATCAACTCCACTTTCTATAATGATCCATTGCTTAATAAGTCTATCTATTCCTATCATCCTCACTACTTCATTCACACTTAATTATACCCCGGTTTATCAAACTTACCGCACATTGGAAGTTCAGGAACTTGTCACAATAATATGAGTTTAAAAACTTATCTTTGTCAGACCATAGGCGTCCATTCACTGAGGGGTTCAAAACATACCATATTATTATGAGTCACGAACTTACCATATGCATTATTTTTAAGAATCGCACCTAATCCAAATAATATCTGACTAATCTCAATAGTTTCTAACTATCAAATATACATATAAGAAAAGAATCACCTTTTTGCCACATATACATTGATAGCGCGTGTGACGCCCCCAAAATTAGGTATACAATCACCCATCTTGGGTCGACACTTACATGGTATAGAATTTAAAAACAACTTATTAACATAACTATCGTGTACAATACGACATAAACTGTGAGTTTAAATACAAATATCGTCTACTAGATATTATACAAACTCAAATAAAAAGTCCTCATTACGATTATTATCACACTATTTTGCGAATAGTGAGGACTACTAATGCTATCTTCGGACCATCACTCGTTTCCCAGACTCGTCCCAAATTATTTTATCATTTCCTCAAGAGAACAAAGAAAGAAAGGGTGAGCTCAACTAGCCCAAGAAGAAATATTATGACTAAGATAATGCGTAATAAATTATCAATAGTCTTCAATAATGTTAAACCGATAAAATACAATAGACAACCCAGTTTAATCATGTGGAATATGCAATCCATTAAAAGAGTCAAGTAGAAAATAAAGTCTACTATCTTTTAGGTTTTAAAAGGTTTTTCATCATCGCTTATAGTCGAGACTCGCTTTTAATAAATATTTCACATCATCGAATCACCCATGCATACTTTTACCAAGGATATTCTTTAGTATCACGACACCACAATTATTCATGCACTACGGGCCAAGAATATTTGTGTATTCATTAATGGTCATGATCATGCCAACAATCGTCCCATCAATGCACTACTACCATCGAGGATTTTTATCACATCATTTGTAACATTACGGTCATGATTACAATCAATAGTCTCTCGTCATAATCATACCAAGTCCATCTATGCACTACAGCCACGTATGACTTTCAAAAAATATAAACATGAGGATGATGACAATGATATAAGAATTCAATAAAACAAGTTCAAGAATTATTTTATCCAGAATTATTAACGTCCAAATTGTCAACATGATAATCTTGCTTTTGTAGAGTAAAATTCAAGAATGATCGGAAGAATATTTTAATGAAAAGATATCGGATGAAACGCAAATATCAAGGATATTCTACTAATTTCATGGAGTATAGAAGTCAAAGTTTTAACCAACCGGGTATAATAAAGAATGGAATAACAAAAGAAATCACCATGCATGCGATAGACCGCATGCATGTGTTATTCCAATGTAATAATAAATAACGGAACCAAATGTCGTGTGAAATTCACACCGGCGTGATGTTCCAACGTAATAATAAAGATGGAACCCGCATCCGGTGTAAAACACACGTATAGGATATTCCAACAGTAATAATAAAGATTTTAACCAGTCCGGTGTAAAACACACGCATGTGATGTTCCAATGTAATAATAAAGATTTTAACCAGTCCCTGTAAAATACATGCATGTGATGTTCAAAATGTAGAATAATAATAAAGATTTTAACCAGTCCTGTAAAACACACGCATGTGATGTTCCAATGTAATAATAGAAGAATGTCACCAAGTATAGGGTAAACCACTTATACAAAAGTTATTCCAATGTAATAATAAGCAATGGAATAACAACGCAGTCTTTCATGAATAAGAAAGAATAACACCCCTTACATTTGGTAGGAGATTGAATATCGCAGTTAGTGTAGTAACAAAATACTCTTCTTCTTTCTCTCTTATTCTCTATACTTTCTCTCTATAGCTTGAATGAATTCGTGAAAAATAATGAAGCCCTAGGCCTCTATTTATAGAAGATTTCTAGCTTAGCACCGCCATGAAAAAGGCAAGTGGCTCGACGAATCGGTTTCGACGCTCAGTAATGTGAAACGACAAGTGGTTCGACGCTTTTGTAATGTGAAACGACAAGTGGTTCGACGTCTGTAAAGGTAATTACTATTAACGAAAGGTAAATACAATTCACAAGGGTAATTACTATTGATGAAGGTAATTACTATCGATTTGAGAAGGTAAATACTATTCACAAGGGTAATTACTATTGGCGAAGGTAATTACTATTGACGAAGGTAAATACTATTCACAAGGGTAATTACTATCGATTTAAGAGACTCTTAGATGATGACATATGAGCCCCCCATAAAATAATCAAACTTACCACAAATCATTTTTTTTCATCAACAACACATATTTAATCTTTCAACAATTATTAATCATTTATAACTTGTCGCCTCAATTATTGATTTAATACTATAACATATTATACGTATGATAATCTTGTGACAATAATTGAATCAATAATATAAGAGATATGATGCAAAGAATCATCGTAGTAATAATTGAGCATAGCCGAGTGACTTCTCACGTAAGCATCAATAATCAATACCGTGTGCTACTATGCAACTACGCCAGACATCGTATTCTTTACTTTTACCACCGGTAGTTCAACAGTTTTAACGGTAACACCTCCGTAGTTATTTTTATAAAATATTTTTTTGTCGCTTTCTCAATCCGACAATAATTACGCTGTGGGGTCCACCAATGATTGAGCCATTGTATGCGAATATTCCCTAACAAAAAGAATATTCCCCACCAAACAAATATTTTATAACAACTTGCATACTTTGCAAAATTTATAAATATTACCCACAACTATAACATTATATCAAATTTGTTCCATAATATTCAAAAATAATATTTATAGAAAAATTCATCTTTATTTATAAAAGTCGGGTCTTACAACCTCCCTTCTTATGAAATTTCGCCCTCGAAATTAGGGTACGTACCTGGTATGTCAAAGAGGTAAGGATACCTTGATTTCATTTCAGATTCTAACTCCCAAGTCATTTCCTCAACATCGTGGTTCCTCCACAAAACTTTGACTTGAGGTATAACCTTGGAGCGTAGAATATGTTCCTTCTTATCCAAAATTTGAACAGGAACCTCTTCATACGTCAAATCTTCCGCTATTTCGTCCGGTTCTAACTCAATAATATGGTTCGGGTCTTTCACATATTTACGTAACATAGATATGTGAAAAACGTTATGAACACGAGACATATTTGGCGGTAAAGCGAGTCTATAGGCCACAGTTCCTACTCGATCGAGGATTAAAAATGGACCGATGAATCGAGGGTTAAGTTTTCCTCTCTTTCCAAATCTTGTAACTCCTTTCCATGGAGCAACTCTTAACAACACATGATCTCCTATATCGAATTCCACGTCCTTTCGATGAAGATCAGCATAACTCTTTTGTCGATTTTGTGAGGTTTTTATACGTTGTCGGATCATTTGAATCTTTTCCGTAGTCATACGTACCAACTCCGGTCCCAACAACGTTGCTTCACCCACCTCATCCCAGCATACTGGAGAACGACACTTTCTTCCATACAATACTTCGAATGGAGCCATGCCAATACTTGCTTGATAACTGTTGTTGTAGGAAAACTCCACCAATGGTAAGAACTTGTCCCAACTCCCCTTGAAATCAAGGACACAGAGTCTTAATAGATCTTCAAGAGTTTGAATAGTCCTCTCCGACTGTCCGTCCGTCTGAGGATGATATGCCAAGCTAAATCGTAAGTCTGTGCCCATAGCTTTTTGCAAACTAACCCAAAATCGTGAAGTGAATCTTGGGTCTCGATCAGAAACTATGGATACCGCATATACCATGCGATCTTACAATCTCGCTTATGTACATACGAGCAAGACGCTCAAGTGTATAAGTTTCTCGTATTGGTAAGAAATGAGCGCACTTGGTCAACCTATCAACAATGACCCAAATCGCATCAATGCCTTGAGAAACCTTAGGAAGACCGTGAATCTAAATCCATGGTAATGTGCTCCCACTTCCATTCGGAATTTCAAGTGGTTGCAATGGACCTTTTGGTACTTGATGCTCCGCTTTAACTCGTTGACAAGTTAGACACCTTGAGATAAATAAATACTATATCTCTCTTTCATATTGCTCCACCAAAATGTATGACGAATATCATGATACATTTTGGTACTCCCAGGATGGATTGCAAATGGTGTGTTGTGTGCCTCCATCATGATATTATACTTTAAATCAGGGTCGTTAGGAACACAAAGTCTGGAGTTGACTCGAAGTATTCCTTCTTCATCGATTCTTGCTTCCGGCATAGCACCTTCTTGCACTTTCTTCCTCATACGCGACTACCTCAGTCCGTAGCTTGAGCAGCTTTAACTTTATCAATTAAAGTCGGTTCTACTCGTATACTCGCTATCATCACATGCGTCCCTGGAGTCTTTAATTCTATCTCCATCCTTTGCAAGTCACACAAAATGGGCCTTTGCGTTGACAATATCGCACTCGTACTTGCATATGATTTTCTACTCAATGCGTCAGCTACCACGTTCGCTTTTCGAGATGGTATTGATGGTATGATCATAATCTTTCAATAGCTTCAAGCCAACGTCGTTGTCGCATGTTGAGTTCCTTTTAGTGAAGAAGAAATATTTGAGGCTTTTATGATCCGTAAAGATCTCCACTTTCTCCCCATACAAGTAATGCCTCCAAATTTTAAGTGCAAGAAGAACAACAACCGCTAACTCTAGATCATGAGTAGGATAATTCCTCTCATATTCTTTGAGTTGTCGCGAGGCATAGGCTATTACTTTTCCATGTTGCATGAGAACACATCCCAACCCTTTGCTCAAGCATCATCAGAGATGACAAATCCTCCGAGCCGATGGTATTGTCGTAACAGTCTTTGAAATAAGTCTCCTCTTGAGTTCTTGAAAACTCTTCTCACATTCTTCACTCCAACCGAACTTTGTATCTTTCCGAGTCAGCTGAGTCAATGGAATAGCGATTCGAGAAAATCCTTCCACGAATCTCCGATAATAACCAGCTAAACCGAGAAAGCTACGTGCGATTTTGGTCATCGATTTAGGTTGTTCCCGACTTTGAATAGCTTCAATCTTTCTTTGGTCAACAGATATTCCATGACTTGATACCACGTGCCCAAGGAATGCTACTTCTTCAAGCCAGAACTCGCATTTCTTCAACTTGGCATAAAGCTTATATTCACGAAGCTTTTGGAGTGTCAACCTCAAGTGTTGCTCATGATCTTCACGGCTTTTGGAATAAATAAGGATGTCATCAATAAAGACGACCACAAAGTGATCTAAATATTCCTTGAATACTTTGTTCATCATATCCATGAAGGCGGTAGGAGCATTAGTCAATCCAAAGGACATGACTAGGAATTCATAATGCCCGTCATCGAGTTCTGGCCGTCTTTGGAATGTCACGGTTCTAATCTTCAATTGGTGATATCCTAACGAAGATCAATCTTTGAAAAGAATTTGGCTCCTTGCAACCGGTCAAACAGTCATCAATACGTGGCAATGGATACCTATTTTGATGGTGACGTGATTCAACTCCCCGATAATCAATACAAAGTCGCATACTCCCATCTTTCTTCTTCACGAATAGAACAGAGCACCCCAAGGAGAAGTACTAGACGAATAAAGCCAATGTCTAACAATTCCTGCAGTTGGGTCTTTAACTCCTCGAAGTTCAATAGAGCCATTCGATATGGGGCTTTGGAAATAGGTTTTGTACCGGTTCAAGGTCGATACAAAATTCAATTTCACGCCTGGGGTAGGCCGAAGTTCTTCTGGGAATACGTCGAAATTTATTAACAATAGGAATATCGTTTAAAACCGACGTATTTTTATTTAAATCATGACATGAGCTAAGAAAGCTTGACATCCGCTTTTTCAATAAACGAATAGCTTTATGGCTTGAGATGACCGTGATTGATTTTAATGGTTTGGTCGTTTGAATTCGCATAATAGGTTGATTAGGAATATGAAAGCTAACAACCTTACGAAAACAATCAATTTTTGCATGATAAGTAGTTAACCAATCAATCCCTTGTAATCACGCCAAATGCAAGTATTTTTAATGAAATAAGATCGACAGTAATGTGAGGGTACCGATTTGAACCAAACAAGACTTATAAACAAAGGATGTAATGAAGGTTTCTCCCAACGAGTTTCCACAGATAAGTCAAAGTCTAATTTCTCCTGAGTCAAATTTAATCGATGAGCGCAAGTAGGAGAAATAAAAGAATGGGTAGAACCGGTATCAAATAAAGTATAGACTTCATTAGAGTTTATGATAAGCTTACCCCCGATGACCTCATTCGGATTCCTTGCTCTTTGGGAGGTCACAACAAATGCTCTCCTCAGACTACTGGCTTTTGAATTTTCCGGGATGGCCTTTGGTGCCTCCATCCTAGCTGAATTTGTCTTCTTTAAACGACAAAATCGAGCTAAGTGACCTTCTCTTCCACAATTATAACATGCTTTGGACGGCATGATGCAATTTGGACTGATGTGTCCCTCTCCTCCGCATTTGAAGCATATGATAGGTGGTCTTTCTCCTTCCCTAACAACGGGTGCTGGTGCTGACGCCTTTCCATCATTGTTGAATCTCCTTTTCTTGAAATGTCCATTCTTATTGTTTTGGCCCCGATTACCACCACCGGTGGTTACCATATCCGCGGCCCGTTGATTCCCTCCACGCTTGTTGTCACCGCCTCGATGACTATTCTCGATGGTATTATAATTTTTTTCTTACCGCTTCTTTTTTAGTTGCGTTGACTCATTATCGCGCTCCACTAATCGAGCCCTATTTACAACATCCGAATACAAACACGCTTTATGAGAAATAAGATGTTGACGATCTCCGACTTCAAACCTCTTAAAAACATTCGCGCCATTCTCTCTTCATTATCCACCAAGTGGGGGACGAAACCGTGATAACTCCGCAAATTTTGCCTCGTATTGCGACACCTGGCCATATTGTTTTGTTCCAACTTGATAAACTCCACCTCCTTCATGTGGCGAATACTTTCGTGAAAGTATTTGTCGTTGAATGCCTCTCGAACTTCTCCCAAGATATCTTCAAGACAAATTGGTTGAGTACGCTTTTACCGATTCCCACCAAGAATCCGCCTCTCGCCAAGCAACATAAAGGCGTGAAAGGGAACCTTTTGCTCCTCGGAGCATCCCAAGACATCAAATATCTTGGTAATCTGCTTTATCCATGCTTCCGCCATAAGTGGTTTTGGCTCTCCCTTAAACTCCGGTGGTCCCAGCTCCTTAAATTGTTTAGCGGTGACCGCCCGAGAGTTTTCCGTGTTTCCACCTACGTTTTGGACAGGAGTCGCTCTCGCCTGCTGTTGCATAAATTGCATAAAGCCTCTGAACATTTGATCATTCGTCATTTGGTCAGTGTTGTTGTTTGCATGAGGATTGTCGCCTTCCTGATGCACATTATCCTGATTATTGATATGTGGTGAATCAACAATCGCCTGCGCTCCATTGCTATTCTCAACATTCTCAGATGTCATTTTCAGATACTGCCACAAAACAAAAGGTTAATTGACATGTAACAAATTATCCCTATCTTCTGACCAACCAATAAAATATCACATAAACTTAGGTAGGTCATACTAGCGAAGGTATTCCCCGTCTCTCCCCTCCTAGTACTATTCTCACATCTTAGCCATGGATCATATCCCTAAGCTCTGATACCAACTGTGACGCCCCCAAAATTAGGTATACATCACCCATCTTGGGTCGACACTTACATGGTACAGAATTTAAAAACAACTTATTAACATAACTGTCGTGTACAATACGACATAAACTGTGAGTTTAAATACAAATATCGTCTACTAGATATTATACAAACTCAAATAAAAAGTCCTCATTACAGTTATTATCACACTATTTTACAGAATAGTGAGGACTACTAATGCTATCTTCAGGACCATCACTCGCTTCCCCAGACTCGTCCCAAATATTTTATCATTTCCTCAAGAGAACAAAAGAAAGAAAGGGTGAGCTCAACTAGCCCAAAGTAAGAAATATTATGACTAAGATAATGCATAATAAATTATCAATAGTCTTCAATAATGTTAAACTGATAAAATACAATAGACAACCAGTTTAACTGCAGCGGAATATGCAATCCATTAAAAGAGTCAAGTAGAAAATAAAGTCTACTATCTTTTAGGTTTTAAAAGGTTTTTCATCACTGTTTATAGCTGAGACTCAGCTTTAATAAATATTTCACATCATCGAATCACCCATGCACTACGGCCAAGGATATTCTTTAGTATCACGACCACAATTATTCATGCACTCACGCCAAGAATATTTGTGTATTCATTAATGGTCATGATCATGCCAACAATCATCCATCAATGCACTACTACCCACCGAGGATTTTTATCACATCATTTGTAACATTACGGTCATGATTACACCAATAGTCTCTCGTCATAATCATACCAAGTCCATCTATGCACTACAGCCACGTATGACTTTCAAAAAATATAAACATGAGGATGATGACAATGATATAAGAATTCAATAAAACAAGTTCAAGAATTATTTTATCCAGAATTATTAACGTCCAAATTGTCAACATGATATTTGTTTTGTAGAGTAAAATTTAAGAATGATCGGAAGAATATTTTCATGAAAAGATATCGGATGAAACGCAAATATCAAGGATATTCTACTAATTTCATGGAGTATAGAAGTCAAAGTTTTAACCAACCGGGTATAATAAAGAATGGAATAACAAAAGAAATCACCATGCATGCGATGAGCCGCACATGATGAAAGTTATTCCAACGTAATAATAAATAACGGAACCGTGTCGTGAAATTCACAATCAAGCGGGATGTTCCAACGTAATAATAAAGATGGAACCGATCCGGTGTAAAACACATGATATAGATATTCCAATGTAGAATAATAAAGATTTTAACCAGTCCTGTAAAACACACACGCATGTGATGTTCCAATGTAAATAATAAAGATTTTAACCAGTCCGATGTAAAATACATGCATGTGATGTTCAAATGTAATAATAATAAAGATTTTAACCAGTGTCCTGTAAAACACACGCATGTGATGTTCCAAATGTAATAATAGAAGAATGTCACCAAGTATAGGGTAAACCACTTATACAGTTATTATTCCAATGTAATAATAAGCAATGGAATAACAACAGCTTCTCTTCATGAATAAGAAAGAATAACACCCTTTACATTTGGTAGGAGATTGAATATCGCAGCAGCAGTAGTAACAAAATACTCTTCTTCTTTCTCTTTTCTCTATACTTTCTCTCTCTATAGCTTGAATGAATTCGTGAAAATAATGAAGCCCTAGGCCTCTATTTATAGAAGATTTCTAGCTTAGCACCGCTTAGTGTGAAAAGGCAAGTGGCTTGACGAATCGGGTTTGGACGCTCGTAATGTGAAAAACGACAAGTGGTTCGACGCCTGTAATGTGAAACGACAAGTGGTTCGACGTCTGGTAAAGGTAATTACTATTAACGAAGGTAAATACAATTCACAAGGGTAATTACTATTGACGAAGGTAATTACTATTGACGAAGGTAAATACTATTCGCAAGGGTAATTACTATTGATGAAGGTAATTACTATTGACGAAGGTAAATACTATTCACAAGGGTAATTACTATTGACGAAGAGACTCTTAGATGATGACATATGAGCCCCCCATAAAATAATCAAACTTACCACAAATCATTTTTTTTTTCATCAACACATATTTAATCTTTCAACAATTATTAATCATTTATAACTTGTCGTCTCAATTATTGATTTAATACTATAACATATTATACGTATGATACCGTGACAATAATTGAATCAATAATATAAGAGATATGATGCAAAGAATTATCGAGTAATAATTGAGCATAGCCGAGTGACTTCTCACGTAAGCATCAATAATCAATACCGTGTGTGCTACTATGCAACTACGCCAGACATCGTATTTTTACCACCGGGTAGTTCAATAGTTTTAATTCGGTAACACCTCCGCCGTTATTTTTATAAAATATTTTTTGTCGCTTTTCTCAATCCGACAATAATTCATTATTGTGGGGTCCACCAATGATTGAGCCATTGTACGAATATTCCTAACAAAAAAATAATATTCCCAACCAAACGAATATTTTATAACAACTTGCATACTTTGCAAAATTTATAAATATTACCCACAACTATAACATTATATCAAATTTATTCCATAATATTCAAAAATAATATTTATAGAAAAATTCATCTTTATTTATAAAAGTCAGGTCTTACAAATATGACACCAACATTCCAATGATTATCAATATGATAAACCGAAAAGTGCAAGCACAAAACCCTCGCCCATACAAAGATTTGTACAACTCAAACCATCACACGAGTCCTCAATTGAAATCCCACCTAACTCTATCTTACTCTTAACTTTCTCTTTTGCTCGATACTGAATTCCTCAGATCACCTCATCTATAACTCCTCGTGAGTTATCTCGTACTATTTCATAGTACATTATCTTCATAGCATCAAGCTATAATTATTCAAACATTAAAGACCATTTTTCTTTTATAACTTAAACAAATCACGTCGTGATCTTATTCTATAATCATCTCCCTTAAAATTCTTTTCTTAACTCGTGATCGTTTTGTTTTACGATCCTCATTCTTTCCTTTCATTTACGACATTATTTGTTAACTTGGCTATTGGAGTTAGGTAACTCCCATTACACATCTCTTCAGGATTCTTCTTTGAATCTTCTTGTTTATATAACAATTCCTGCTTTAAAAATTTCCAACTTCATTTATATCATTCAACATTTCATTCAAGTTCTATATTTTCATCATACGTATCCATTTTCTAGACTTGGTACACATTGAGTCTCTACCAGTTTCAATATGGTACGTTGAGTGGTTTCCCACAAACAACCAACAAACTAGGTTCCGAGTTGCTAGTTCGTATATACCTCCGCTCTATGAAGGAATCGTTTAGCCCAGATACCATACATTAACTACTAAAGAGTACAACTGTACCATACTTAACTATAACTTTTATTCATAACTTCTTTACTATCTTCTCCTTTATTCTCTAAGGTTATAGCCTAGGGTACTCTTACTTAAGGTTTATAACCTACAGCTTTGATACTAACTGTAACGACCCCAAAATTCATACAATTTAATTCTCGACTTCGGTCGTTAGCAATACATTTAACCTCTAATTTTACCTCATTAAATGATAATACTACCATTGAAATTTGCAGAATAATTAAAATTTTCTATTACAAACTATTCTTGTTCCCAAAACCTTCAACCTTTATATCTAAATATCTCAAAATCAATTTAATACTACAATAGTTTACGTCGCGAAATGATATTACAATTCAACATTAATACATCATTCGGAACCTTAAACATGGTTCAAATAATAATAACACAACCAAAGTGTATAAATCCTCAAGTACCACATCTGATTCATGTCTTTCAGGTAACACATAACTTTACCTTGAAATCTTGACCTGCAAAAATAGTTATTTGCAAGGTTGAGCTCGATGGCCCAACAAAATCTAACAGTTTTTCTGCATCACATAGCACATAATAACATGCTCAATATATAACATACATGTTGCAGTTCATATAAAAAGTATAAAGATCGAGTTCCTTACTCAATCAGCATGCTTTAATCAATCAACGTAGTCATAAATTGACTTTAACATTTCATACTTTCAACATATATATGACACATCATGCTCAATGCAATAAAGATTTAAAACAGTTAATCATCAAGTTCACATAGCAAATAGGAACTGAAAGACTTGCCCGATTCGTAGTTTATGAACTACGACTTAACTGCTTAACGATTATCTGCACTTCGTGTATTCCTACTGTAACGACCAAGAAATTCGGGTCTTATTGTAAAATGATTTTATTAAATTAAATAATAATAAAATCGTATTCCTTGTGTTATCAAGATGGTTGTCATTATATAACCTATTGATGTTAGAATGTCGTAGTATTTGAGCTACGTGGATGAATTAAAGTGTTTGAATTTCCAAGACGAAAATAAAAGTTTTCCGAGAAATTTTCCAAAAAACAATCGGTATTTGCTCGGGATATAATTTTGAGTTTCCGAGAAATACGTAATGATGAAATAACAAGGTAAGATGGATTATGTAATAAAAATCTAGTTATGGAAAATGTAATAATTCGTTTGTGGACTTAATTTATAAACGTTAAGTAAAGCGAAGTGTTAAGGAATAAGTAATAATTGTATAATACTTGGTATTGTACAAAGTAATGAAAACGAGTATAATACGAAGTATTATACGAGTTTGTAGGAAGGATGAAATATCGTATATAAATTCTATATGAATTAGAATACGAAAATAATATATAAACTATATGTATATGTATTAAGAAATGTTAATGGACTTGGAAAGATTGATAAGAATTAATATAAGTCCAAGTGAATTAAAGGAAGAGGCCCAATAATTGATTAATGAACAAGATAGTGTTTATTAATGCAAAGCCCAAGGATTTATTAATCCAAGCCCAAGCTAGAATCCATGACTTTATAGACCCATGGGGCAAAACCATATTGATATGGTTATTGTGGTGACCAAGTATAGTGGTGACCAAGTAATGTGGTGACCAAGTTAGTGTGGTGACCAAGACTTTGAAGTAATGACCAAGTGTAGGATAAGTTTTGTGCCTTGCAAGAAATGAATAGTAAGGAGGTGCATGAGGAGGTGGGATGGTTTAATGACTAAACTACCCTAGCTTTGCAATTTCTATAAATAGAGGAAGCTTACAAGCCATTTGTTGGTTGTTCAAATAATCTAAGACATCACAAAGTGCTTAAGTGTTAGAGAGTTTAAGTTACAAATAAGTTACTTCCATAAGTAAGAAGAAGAAGAAAGCTACCTTACCAAGACTTCAAAAGAGTAAGATTTCTTCTCAATTATATTCTATCTCTACCATGATAGGATGATAAGAAAAGTTGGATTAAGAAACATGAATGAATAAGTAGTGAACTTAAGCCAATTAATTTGGTAATAAGTCATTTAAGCTAGCATAAGTTATAAACTTATGTGAAAATAATATGAACTTGTAAGGAGTTTATTAAGAGAAATGATATGAATATAAAAGAATTTATATGATCATATGTATCATGTATACCTAAGTTAAGTAATATGTTAAGAACACATAAGAAATGATGTTTAAGAAACTTTAATTGTCATAAGTCATTAATAATGAAATTTTAAGTAGTTTATAATTTGACAAGTTATAAGCTTATGAAGAATAAGTTAAAATCCAGCAATGAATATAAGTTGTTGTATTAAGTATGTTAGTGTGTTCACATGATAAATGAAGTTCATTTGTAATGTTGAATAAATCATAAGAAGGAAGAATTACGGAATTTGCACGATCGATTTATAATCGTCGAATTCGTAAAATTCTCGGAATGGAAGTCAAATTTTGTGTTTGAACTCGGAACCATTTTTTCCAATGGAGACAAGTTATATTTGGCATTTAAGAGTTGCAGACTCGAAAATGACCAGATTTTGACTTAGAACAAAGAAACGAGCGTTGAACGTTTATGAACGTTTATCGTTTTCGTTAAAAATGAACCAAAGGGTGAATTTTTAGAAAACAAAGTCAAATAGATAAAATTCTTACATAAACGCATAGAGTACGTAATTTTTGAACCGTAGGATTTTTAACGAGCCAATTCGGACTTATAACAAAGAAGTTATGCGTCCGGGAAGTTCACAAAATTTCAAAACTGAAATTATTTTTCAGGTGCCTGAGTTGGCCATACGGCTACCAACCCTAGGTAAATGAGCTGCGTCACGTGCTTTGCGAAAAAGAATCGAGCACACTGCAAGAGTTCATAGCAGCGTAAACTATAGAACATATGGTGGCGCCACAGCGCCATGAACAGTACCAAAAACCTCTGGAGAGTGGCGCCGCAGCGCGGCCCAATAAGTAAGGACTCGCGCCGCAGCGCCAAGTCAGGGACAATGACATTAAGAGCTCACGCCACAGCGCGAGATGTAGGTATAAAGCTGGCGCCACAGCGCCAGTCTCAGAATAAAGATAGTAATGAAGGTTTCTAAGTACAAAGAGAAGAAAACCTAATTGATTTAAAAATAAACATAACTTAAGGAAGGTAATGTAACATTGTTTAAACTTTGTTAAACCTTAAGGAATGTAATCTAAAGGTCGAGATAACCTAGTCGAATATAAATGGAAGGGTAATGATAAACCAAAATAAATTGTAACTGAATCTAATACACAATTAGATTGAAATGAAGGGTATGATATAGTCATATACATACTTGATTATATGTGACCTAATGTAAGGCATTATGTGATCATGTATTGTAGAAACTTGAACGACTTTAACATAAAGTTAATTTATCATAGCAGACGCTAAAGGCAAGTATTCTAACTCTTATCTCAGTTCAATCTGAACAAGTTTTTGAGGTTTATGTATTCTTTCGCATGAATTGAGGTATGTTGAAGTTGAAGCCAATTCCTTTGGCTAGACTTGATGTATTGATAATCTATTCATGTATTATCAAATGTTGCTATCTTTTGTAAACTACTTGTTATGGTTTTCAAAAGAAGACTGAAATGTTAAACAAATGTTTTGTCGGTAAAACGAAAGGCACGTGAGGTTGCCAAATGCTTAAACGTGTATACGTTTAATGGATGTAGTGTTGATCAACGTAGAGTATAATAGGTGTGACGCCCCCAAATCCGGGTCTCTTTCAACCCGACATATGGTGCTCCACGGTGCTACAGTTCACACAAACATTCAATTGAAATGCCTCAAAAGAACGAATATGTCTTATATATATTCCAAAATAATACTACCATTCCCGTGTTCTTTATAACTGCTTACATTTGTTCTTGTCATAATATCAAATATTATCATTACAAACCTATACTATTACATAGGAAATCTACACGTTCACTTTAGCCTTCTCTTTATCCTTATAGAATCCTTCGGTCCATTCGGTCTAAGCTGCATTCATATGGTTCAAGCAAGAGTGAGCATAACAAGCTCAACAAGTACAACAATTTCATTTTAAAAGCATGCTTGAAACATAGGAATCGTATATCTTCAATAACTAGATGATAGTTACGAAGTACTATCAATAATTCAAAATAGCTTTCCTTTTTCCTTCAAAACATTTTATAACAACAATATTCATCAATTCATCAATTCTAGTTCAAGACGTGAACGTCTTATAGTTTCTTTGAAAAGGACAACCCGACACGAAGTCCGTAAGTCCGGAATATCTTACGAGTACATCTAGGTGATTAGCCTATAGTACCCTATGTTGATCAACACTACATCCATTAAACGTGTGTACGTTTAAGTTGTGGAAACCTCACGTGCCCATCGAATAATCAATGAAAATACATTTTTTTATTCATATTCAGGCTTACCTTGAATCCGTACCAAATAGTTGGCGTAGGATAGCGTTAGCAATTCTATATTGAAAGACTTATAAACAGTTAAATCAATCTATCACTATTAGTCTAGCTGAGCTAAAATTGGCATCGACTCTTTCTTTGAAACCATACATGCATCTCATAATTTGAATCATTTGAAAACCTGGCTAACCCGAAGGTTAGACAAGCGTTTAAGAAAAATTTGCCTTCAGCGTCTGCTACAGTATAATTACGTTTCCTTTGAGTCTTTACAATCTCTACAATACATAATCACATAACATACCACATTAGGTCATGAATGAACATACATAGTTCCTAAAGAATTTTACCCTACTTCTCAATCTAATCCCGTTTTAGATTTGTTATTATTGGTTCCGACTTTCCGTCATTTTTTACATCATTCTTACCGACTTCTGTCTCTTCCATAACTTAAGTGAAGTTATTTCATTAGTACAACTCTGTTCAAGTTAATTATCCTTCATCACGGCTTACTAACGTCCTTACGTTATAATCCGAAACTCGATCGTCGTTGGTTAAGTATACTTATTGTATATCGTTCACGTTCATCTTCAATTGACTTTCTTTAACCCTAAGTAATCATACTTGAGTTTTAATTATGACTTAATAATATTTCATTAAGTCCTTTTGTTCGTTACTAAACAATTTCCCTTCATGTTCCACTTGTAACCATTCTTAATTGTCTAAGTTTTAAAATTTTGCAATCATAGCCTTTACGATATTATCAGACTTGATGCTGATACGCTGGCCACCACTTATTGCTCAAAATCTGGACTTCGTACCATGCACATGAGTCTCTCAGATTCTTCGTTATTACTACCAAGGCAAAACTCTTGCAAGGTGCTCGATTTACATTTCATGTACATGACGCGGGTCATTTTGTCTAGGGTTGGCGTCGCGGCGCCAAATCTGTGCACCAGAAAACAATTTCAGTTTTGAAATTTTGTGAACTTCCCGAACGCATAATTTCTTCGTTATAAGTCCGAATTGGCTCATTCAAAAGCCTACGGTTCACAAATTACGTACTCTACGTGTTCATGTAAGAATTTCATCTATTCAACTTCGTTTGCTAAAAATTCACCTATTAGTCCATTTTCAACAAAAACGGTAAACGTTCTTGAACGTTCAACGCTCTTTTCTTCGTTCTAAGTCGGAATCCAGCCATTTTTGAGTTCATAACTCTATAATGACAAATACGACTTGCCTCCATTGAAAACCAATGCCTTCTCTATTTCTTTTACCCCGGTATGGCCTCGATTGGGTCCGTCGTTCCTTTGAACTCCGGCGGACCTATGCTTTTAAGCTCTTTAAAGGTAATCATTCTAGCGACCTTAGGTTTCACAAGGCATTACTCTACCCCCCAAATAGTAAATGCAGTCGTTAATAACTTAACGAACTCTTGCATAGGGTTGTTTTGACCCCATTAATTATCATTATGTGATTCCTCTTCCTTATTACGTTATCTTCTCCCTGGCGACATTTTTAGATTAAATAAAATTTCATTATTATCTATTTACTTACATCGTTATTAATTGCCACATACCAAATCTCATCATAACAAATCATTTCCATGAAAACATCAT